>OU342941.1:6250000-7500000 GCA_910592295.1 Andrena haemorrhoa
CCCCCCGCGGTTATCGTGCACGGTCTGCTGGACTTCATCTTCATTATGTATAGCATCTTTTGTATCTTCACCGGTGTCTGATACCATTTAGAGGCGTATCTATCACGAAACACGTAAACGTAAACCATTAAAGGTCCTTCCTTCTCCTGCATCGCATTCGTATAAAGAACGTACATATCATTGGCTAATCCCAAACTGTAATCCACGAGCGCTTGTCCGGGCAAGCTGAGCACCAACAAGTGAAATTTCTGAGCACTGAGGAAAATAGCGATTCTGAGAACTTCTCCCAGGTCGTCCGAGTGCAGGAGAATCTGGCAAAGGGAAACGTTAATCTGGCTCTGTAGCCAGCAACGTAGGAAAAGAGAATTGTGTTTGTTTTCCTCACTTGAACAGCCGTCACGCTAATGGCGGCCATGTTCAGTCCAACCTGAAGCAAATAACTGTTTCGGCTGCTATTGGCAATGAGCTCGTAAAGCCTCAAAACGTAATAAAGGAACAAGTCAGTTGAATTTTGTAAATTGCTCGTTACTTTCGCCAGATTTATTAGGATTTAGGTGCTACAAACTGTATGGCTTTATTGTGGCCGATCGCATATTGCTTGAAGTGTTGGTACAAATCGACAGTTCCACTTGCACGCTCCGTCGCTTGTTTAATCTGATATCTGTATTCGGCAAAAGAACTCATACTATGTAATGAATAATTATCGACAGACGAGTCTGTTCCGTTGGGATAATCCCTGGCAGACGCACAGTGGCGAATTTGCCCGAAGTCATGTACAAAAGTTAAAAAAAAATGTTCATTTTGAAAAATCTGTGAATTGTACTTGATTTTTATGAAATATCAGAGTATGTTTTTCCATTAAAATCAATTTTTAATGTGCAAGTCTCTAAGAGATATTCAACTCCAAACTTAATAGCGTTGGAAAATGGATTTTTTCAGGTAAATCTAGAAATTATGTTACCATTTCTTGTCGGGGTAACAAGATAAATAATCTGCCAATGTTGGTATTATCCAATCTGCTTAAAATTCATATTTACATTAATTTTTTTGTAATATATTTCTAGACCTGTGGTAGATAAAAATACACAGACCTATACATGTTTTTCTTTCTTTGAGCGAATAGTCGTTTATCAAGCGAGATCAAACATCGATTTCTGTTTTAAAGGAAAGTTTAGGTAAAGATCACAGAAGAAGTTGTGTTTAAAATTTATAACTGCGAGTCATATTATTTACTTCAACAATTTAACTTAGACTTGAAGATATTAGTTTTGGCCACGGTTTCGTGCAAATTCGCCATGTGGCACGGTCACCAGGACATTAGAAAGAAGATTAACAAATATTTATGAAGCCTTTCAGCTTCAGATAATAGATAGCTACATATTTACCCACATATGGCGAACAATCCGCAAGTGTGATGAACGAATATCATGTACAACGAATCAATGGCGATTATAATCATGACATTAGAAAATGTACTCCACGCCATATGGAGGTATATCGGATAAAAACATTCGTCGGTGTCCACGAAGATGTAATTAAGCTGAAATATGTGACGCCGCGGTCGGGTCTCGTTCAGTGGTCGAACGACATCCAGAAAAATGGGAGTTAACGGAATCAATAGGAATATCAGCACGAACGATAACAAAGTTCCTGCAAAGTTCGCTTCGATTTTAAGGAGAGAAACCTAGGGAGAATTACAAGAAACTCTACTACTCACTCCTGTATAGTAGAGCTATATTAGACCCTCGGCTGGCAACCTTATTCAGAACACTTATTTCATTGCTGAATCTCAATGCTGTCCATTCCCCGTGCACGAGTTTAAAGAACCGTTTATACTGCAAAGTAGATCAGCATGATTCTCCATTGAAATAAATAGGTAACGCATACAGTTGTTGACCCCTATACAATGATTGACCCTCTTCCCCAAAAAGTAGGAAATATAATAGAATGCTTTTTTTATATAATAAAATATATCTATATTCCACTAGCCCAGATATTTTTGTTCCGAATACAATTATATTTTATTATGATCCACATCTTGTAAATGAATAAATAAATCGGAAATATCACGCGGCTACCATTCTTATGAAATCGATGGAATTTGATCTAAAAATCGTAACGTTGTAGCCAATGATTTTTTCATATTTTCAATTAATAATGACAGTAACTGAATATATAATCATTACATATGTATAAAATAGGGTCCAAAGTTTGCGAGGAAAAGTTATTTCACCCAAAAATGTCTATATTTTCAAATATACAAGAGGTGTCAAGAACTGTCACAAAGTCTTCCTACTTTATAGTGATTGACCAGGGGGGGGCAATAACTAATTTAAGGTTATGGGAGTACTTTTACAGTGATTGACGTGCATTTTGTTATTAGTTAGTGTTATTGGTAAGTATTACTATAATTACATAATCTGTCATGATAAAATAAATCGATAAATAATTTTGAAATAAGTTGGATTTTGTAAAATATTTTCCCAAAATGTATGATTTTTAGGTTAGTTGCAATTATCAAGACGACTAATTTAAGGTTATGGGAGGACTTTTACAGTGATTGACGTGCATTTTGTTATTAGTTAGTGTTATTGGTAAGTATTACTATAATTACATAATCTGTCATGATAAAATAAATCGATAAATAATTTTGAAATAAGTTGGATTTTGTAAAATATTTTCCCAAAATGTATGATTTTTAGGTTAGTTGTAATTATCAAGACGACTACCTATTTTATATTCTTAGTGGATTATTAATTATAAGTACCTATGTATTAGAATTGTTTAACATTTCAAAAAATGCAGTACAATACAATTTTGTATGTTTGAAATGGTTCATCAGTGTTTTTATGCCTGTCCTAAAACAAGGGTCAATCACTGTTACAGAGCCTGCCAATTACTACGTAAAACCTGGTCAATCATTATAATTTTAGGATCATCTTAATACTTAATGATTTTTTTAAGTTATTATTGTGTGCAGTTGTATGAAGTAAATTTTTTTATTCTTTCGAAACAATTTTAATGTGATAACAACAGATTTTACTCTCCGATTTTAGCGATAAACACTTTCTTTCTATGAATAATGTAGCACTCGTTCTTAAACTGTCAATCACTGTATATGTTACGTAGGATTCCTCTGTATAACGCCGCGAATAAATACTTTCTCTCTGTTCATGTTGTGGTTGACCAATTTTGTCATACAAACGATAAGCGTGACCAAGACCGGAATACAATCCATCATCCCGTCTGGATCGTTGTCGAGTAGCGATTTAAACAACTGAAACAACTATCGAATGGTACGTTTCTGCTATCATACAGTTTGGCTGCTCTGACTCGTGGTGTTCGCTACTTTAGTATTGTTCCTCCTGATACTTTAACAATCGTGTCGCGAGAAGAATGAACTATACGCTCGAAACATCCCACTTACCGATGGTAGTAAAAGACTTATGTTAGTGACTATAAGCACAGCGAATCTGATCTTACGATTTCGGTCCGTTTGTAATGGAGACTGACCCACCATTGCCATGTACATTTCAAGCGTCTTGTAACCGGGCACGTCCAATAAGTCAGTCCCTCCACCCTCGGTTCTCTGAAACACTGACCATTCTGAGCTCAATTCAGATCGACGAACGAACGATCAGGTTCACATGTAAACACAGTCAATACACAGTTATTACGACAGATGAAAAATTGTAGCCATCAACAATATTGACACTTGGAGCCCGACGATAACACTGTTCCACACGCGTTGAAATCACCCGAGTAGCGCTTCTATCGACCCACACGCGTAGGAGTTAAGTGTTCTTTGTCGTACCTCGCTCTTACTCGTAGCTCGCGCTCTCTATCGTTGTCTTTATGCTCGTTAGAGTCCTTAGCTCTTTCGCTTCTTCGCTCGGGCTAGAACTGCCGCACCGCGGTGTCACGCGGTGTGTATACCGTGGTGTACCGGTGCCCGGTGGTGAGCAATCAGCGTGACTGGCCCGCCCGTCGAACCGTCAGGCACGCACGCGCTCGCGCACACCCGAGCCATCGACACGAGATACGAGCCGCGCGTGATTGCAACGCGAGATTTTTCTTGGTAAACACTTGCGATAGCTGTACACTGCGTTCCATATAAGAGCATACCGACGCCCCTACCGATTTGCGACCGATCTGCGCAGCTCCCACGGATCTGACACACGCGATTGGTCGTAACACTTTCCCCGCCGGTTTACTATCCCTGCGTGCAACGAGTATGCTCTAATGTGGAACGCAGTGCAGTCGTTAACCCACCAGCTGATTGCTAATGCTTACCTCCTCGATCTTCGACCCGGCTCCATTTTCTAAACCCTTAGAAGGTGATAAGCACACTCTAAGTGTTAGATGTATGGAATGTATTTTTTAAATATTCGATCACACTCTAAGAACACGTCCTACTTAGGAATGTTATTAATTAATTAAAAAGGAGGGTCAAAAGTACTTTTCTCACCATTGTTCACCATGTTTCAATTCCTTTATTTACAATCCTAGAAAATGTAGAACCTGCTTTGAACCTGGTCTGCCGGGTATCTGAGGGTCTCTTTATAAACGCGGGGAGAAAATTTATATAGCGAACGCATTTCAAACATTCGAGCAACGATTTCGCAGCAACCACAGGTATACAAGGAAATATAGGTTGTCATGCGTGACACGCGACATCATGTTCTTGACAACCTACTATCACCTATCCTATAGCTCCTATTGATTTACTTGATCAGTTTCCTCTTCTGTTTGAACAGTTCGTTCAGCGTTGCCGTGACACTCACTGTAGACAGGGTATAGACTCTGAATTTCACAGAGAACTAATAACACGATACACTTGTACACCTTCTCCTGTGTGTTATAAAATAGATACAGCTCCCTGTTTGTATTTATAACAATTACATATGTGACGATAATAATTATTCTTCGTGTTCATTCTCTCCTTACATAGGTCGCCTACTCCAGCGATATTAGAACCATGAAACAAGACATGGAATTTTGAAGGACCTTGAAAAAGAATGAAGAAATCTGTCGCTCTTATTCGCATAGCGTATCGTCGTGTTGCATTCATTACCATGCTGAAATTCTCCATGGAGAATACGAAGACCTTCCCGGCTGTTAAATACGAGGGGATGTTGGACCTCTGCAGCAGGAATAATAACATTCTCTGCGTATCCTTCGGTATGCTGTACCACTTGCCACTGTACCTGCGCGAGAAAAGGATTAATCAGAGTATTGTTTCAGGAAAATCGAGTGTATCGAACGGTGCAATGCAATGCACATTACTCCGAAATGTGCTTACACTCTTCTGGAAAGTCCGAGACTATGGTCTATCAATCTTTGGCTTTGATAGTTAACATAGAGGAGATGGAGCAATTGGCCGATAGCGTACAGTATGTACCTAAATATTTCGAACGAGCCCAATAACGCCACTACCTATCAAGAGAAACGAGAGCTTAATTGAAATTCGGGGAAATGTATGCGTTCGCGCGAGTGCCACTTACTCTGACCAAAGTGACGCTCAAGCTGAGCACGTTTGTACCCAATTGTATAAGCTGGGATGTCATGAATGTCGACTCCAGGAGGCTAACTAAACTTCGAAGAGGAACAACTGAATTTTACCCTGGCTGCGCGCACATTGCCACGCAGGTATAGTTATTTTTAATACTAACTTCAATGCCTTACGATGCGTATGAACGCAGTGCCGGATATAACGATTGCACACTTCTCTGTCACGATCAGAGAAAGCTCTGTTTTCGTTACAGTGTTTGTAGAGCGTGAATTCCAGTCGGTGTCTAGAGATAACGATTCCTTTCAATTTCTGGTTGCGAATTATTTAAAAGAAAAATTCCTTCCGCCGTTAAATATTTTCGAGGATCTTACCCAACGATGGCGAGTATGCCGCATATGTATTGGACGTATATGATCAGCATCGTGTCGTTGGCAATCAGGATAGTGATTCCGAAGATGGCTGTCAGAATGCTGACAAACGTTATCCAGGCGTAGTATTTCTCCTCGTCGATGAAAAGCTCCGCCGGATAAAGCATTTTTAGGGGTCGAGTCTCGTTCAGAGGTGAGACAATGTTAAGTACATGTGGCTCGAATATGAAAAGAATGAACGTCGCCAGAGTGACGTACATAAAGTCTGAGGAAAATCGTCGAGTGTTATGTTTATGGTAATGAGCGCGTATATGTGGGATCATGCAGGGGCGGATTTGTGTATAGGATAAGTAGGCAGCAGCCTAGGGTGGGATATTTTCGAATTTTTATTACCTATCTTTAGCATAATTTCTTAAGAGACTGTACAAAAAATGAATATAAAAACATGCATAAATTTCAATATATTAAATAATCTTATAGACCCCTCACGCGCGTTGGTAGGATAACTATGGAACAGCAGGTCCGAAATCAAATTTCATTTTTTTTAAATAATAAAATTAAAAAATAGTTAAGTTAATAACAAATTATTCAGACTAACTTTTCAGTTAGAATTTCCAGTTGGATCCCCCTAATGAGACTTTAAACATCTACAATGAAAACGCAATGTGAAAACAGCAACTGAAGCAGTTCGTCCGCCGGTTTAATTGCGAGCGGTCGGACACAAATGTGGCGCCGGCGCGGGCAAAACTCAAATGTGGCGCCAGCGCGGGCAAACCCGAGCCGTCGGTCCGCGCGGTCAAAACTCAAATGTGGCGCCGGCGCGGCGCGGGCAAACCGCGAGCGGTCGGTCCGCCCGGACGAAACGCAAACATGCCGCCGGCCTAAAGATAGATGATAACAATTTTATATGAAAACTGTAAATTATTACTGAAAAAAAATTCTTAAAAGTGGCTTACCTTTCCGGCCATCACAGTGGTGTCCCCCCTTGAACATAATTTAACAGGAAGGACCAGATTTTTATTTTGGCTGTTTCGACAGGGTGATCTTTAAACACAGAGGCTTGAGATAATTTTAAAAACAATTCACTGTTTTTTCGTGTAGCAAATTAGCAATAACTCTAATGTGAGTTGTCACATTGAATTAATTTTGAAATTGCCTCAACTTTTTTGG
Organism: Andrena haemorrhoa; assembly: GCA_910592295.1. Classification (NCBI taxonomy): domain Eukaryota; kingdom Metazoa; phylum Arthropoda; class Insecta; order Hymenoptera; family Andrenidae; genus Andrena; species Andrena haemorrhoa. The sequence continues at coordinate 6,257,051 of OU342941.1, forward strand.
ATTAAAATATTTGATGATATTTCACGGAAAGGGCGGCAGATGCTTGTTAGCCGAATTTCCAAATCCGCCCCCTGGGAAAGTGGAAATGAAAAGAAAATTACATACAGGTGTATACTGTTGCGTATAGTTTCCCTTGGCTCATGTACCTCTTCATGATCTCGATCTCCTCCAAATCCGTTTGCCCCTTCCAATCGTCGTTCATTTCATTTAGGAACTTCTCAAACTACGAGGTGGTACCGAACAAATCAGTTGCTAGACAGATTTCTATACATTCATCGGCAACTATATACCTTCTTCCTATTTATGATCAGCACGAGTAATTTCGTGAAGCAGTTCATCGTCGTCATGATCGGGGGGATGCACTCGAAAATATCTAGATCTCGAAAAGATCGGATCATCTTTAAGAGCTGAAAAATGTTCACGTGCGATTTTAATACACCACTTTGCGCTGTGAAATTATCGCGAAACACCTCGAATGCTGTCTCTACACTCCTACAGCATTGTGACTTTATTCTGTAGCATAGCAAATAGGGCTGTAACGAATATTCGAATTTAATCTTAAGTATTCAAATAATTTCTTCGAGTATTCGAACATTATTCGAATAATTTCTTCAAATATTCGAACATTATTCGAATAATTTCTTCGAATATTCGAACATTATTCGAATAATTTCTTCAAATATTCGAACATTATTCGAATAATTTCTTCGAATATTCGAACATTATTCGAATAATTTCTTCGAATATTCGAACATTATTCGAATAATTTCTTCGAATATTCGAACATTATTCGAATATTCGAACATTATTCGAATAATTAAGAGTATTCGAATACTCGAAGTGATCGAATTCTGGATGTTACCGAATAGGAATCTTAACATGAAATATTTGTTCACACTTTATCGTGAAACTAGCTTTACTACTAGGCTTCGCCTGAAATTTAGATTTTGATTTTATAAAAAATATAATTTTGTTTTAGTTTTTTTGTGAAAATCGTCACATTCGTCTGGATTAGTCAGGCATAATCAGCTGATGCACATTTCGTGATCCCAGAGTTCATCGTTCGAAACTTTTTAGGCGACAGAGAAATACACATACACGCACACATATATAAGCTTTCTGCTTTATATATTAAGATTCTTTTCGTATTGGCCTATACAATTATTTGCTTTGCAAACGATAAAATTGAACCTTTATTCATCTTTGGTAAATTTATAAATTTTGAAACGAAAACAATATTCGAATACTCCTAATTATTTGAATTTTCGAATAATCGAAGAAATTATTCGTATTCGAAATTAACCGAATTATTCGAATATTCGAAGAAATCATTCGTATTCGAAATTAACGGAATTATCCCCGGGGCACCCCATTCTGTGTGTTGAGAAACTCCCTGGCACTTCTATTAACAAATGTAACAATTTTACCTGCACTGAGAGTACGGAACCCATAATGGTAGCCGAATATATGGATCGAACATTTCTTTGTTTAACTTCCTGATAGGGCCACTGGCCTAGGAACACCAGGAGGGTCTTACTACGCCTGCAGTAATCACCCTCGGTGAAGTCCATGGCTACGAACCTAACACTGACCCTCGAAACGCCCTCTCGGCACTTTCAGAACTCTACTTGCTACATTTACCATTTTGTCCGACCGAGGGACGCCCCTTTCTTTCTCTATTTCCTCGATTGTCAACTATCGTTGTTCGTCGATCGGCCAACTGACAGGGTACATATTACGGTATGATTTTCGAATTACTACATTACGTCGCGACTAGAATGGTGGAATAGGAAATGAGAAATTTCTGCGGGCGGTCGATTGCTTTCTTCTTGGAAAATGAAGAATTCACGAATCTCTTGAAACATTCAGCGCATCGATTGCCATATCCCGTGCACTGCAAGACGTAGGTAATTTGATAATGGGCACGTCTCCGATATCTCAAATTGTCGTCGGTATCGTCAGAATTACTAAAAAGGAATGCCCCGATAAGTGCAGGGGTCGAGAAGCGACAGTTTGATTGAGATCTCGGGACAGAATCTACCTGCGAAGGTTTCACTTGTAAGTCTCATATCCACGTAGGAGCGATTCAATTCTTGATTATACAATCTCGTTACAGCAGAAACGCCGACAAAAGTATTGTTGCAATTAATATTAAAAGAAGGCAAGAAACCTTTGTTGCAGAGATTTATTTCATTACAACAGCGTCCAGTTGTCTTGGCGATGATCTAATTCTTAACTTAAGGGGGTAGTGGAGTATTACAAACAAAACTCGTCGGAATGTATAAAATTGTCGAAGTGATTAATCGTGGAAGATAGCCCTGTACGGCACGTCGCTGCAGGTGGTGCACACCGATTCAGGTGAGCCAATCGTCTGAAAGCAAAATGCTTCGGGGTGAGTACTTTATACACCAAAATCTACAGAGTGGATCTTTGCCGACGAATTTGACCAAAAATTGTGGAAGTTACACACGATTCAATTTTTCTTTAATCAGTTACAAAATGTTTCACAAACATCCAGCGTTCTAGCGGAAGTTCCACTCTGTGGTGGAAGGAATTCTACACGTCCAGTAAAAGTTTCAAGTGAAAATATTCATTGGTTCTGGAAATAGTGTCTCGAGAAAAACGGCTCCAAAGTGAAGTCTCCTCCTATGCGCAATACCGCTCTGCGAGGCTGTTTCCCGACGGTGCACTCAATCACACTCGCTGCTATAACTTCTACAATTATTTGAATTTCTTAATGAAATTCTGTTTAAAATGTTCATAATGGATGAGACTTTCAGAATGAGTAAAAGAAAAATCGATTTTTTGAAGCTGAAATAGTCCACTACCCCCTTAAATATTTGACCACAACATCCGCATCGTTTAAGGCTATTCAAATAATCCCTCGCATTTCAGTCTACCTTATCATTGGAAGGTGGCGCCACGGTAGTACATCGCGCGCGACGATCTGTAAATGATGATAAGCGAGAAATTTTCTTCGGAACTGAAGCAACGACCTGGAATCTGAACGCATCCGATCTAAATCCAAATAGTACATACATTTTCGTACGAAGCGATTGTATAACTTAAAAGCCTGGCGTTGGGGAAACCGAGAATTCGTAGTCGCGGATCGTGGCCCTCTAGAGGCCAGCCGAGGATGTACTTCTACGCGCGTCAGTTGCGGCTTTAACGCGCCGCGAGTTACCGCTCCAGTATCGAACTCCGCATCGCAAGTCACGGTTATAAACGTACTCGGGAGTTTGTTGTTCCCTTGCTCGCTGTGTTGTATGTGTTTACGGCGGTTTTTTTGTGTAAAACCTAACAAATCTTCACAATGAGTGCTGAGGAAGAGGTGCTACGGATCCAGAAGAAATTGAACAAGATGTCGAGCGGTGACGGGACGGTGAGTAAGTGAGTAAAATAAAGATACTTGTGTATCGTTCGGCGCACACCGAGGCCGCTCACCGAGAACGAAGCTCACTTTCTCAGCTAAAACACGATCATCGCGATATCGCGCGAGCGTAGATCGTCGTCGAGTCTATCATTGTTCGAAGCTATCGTTCGAAGCAGAAACGCTGGTTCACGCCAGTTTGTGTACGCTCGGCGTTTTGCGTTACCCGATGTTACCCACCGTATCGTTTAGGGCTCGAGTATCTAGCAATCTAATTTTAACGCCTTAATGAAGCTTCGCAAAGGTTCGATCCTGTCCGCGTTAGAAAATGTAGCAGGGTATTCTCAGCGTACTTTATTATTCGCCGTAACGTTGGATTCATTGTCGAGGACGTACATTTTGTTAATTTAGCGTTTAGAGGAATGTGCGTAGTGTCTCTAAGCGTCTGATAGTGTCTGAGAACGTAACAGAAGGAAGTAGCATATGGTGGCGATTATTAAATTACGATGGTATAGGATACGAATGATTTAATCGTTTTCTGTACTAATTTGAACATTTTCTTTATTGCAGGGTCAGGAGCAAGCGTTGGACTTACTTAAAACATTGCAGAAACTACCCGTTGACTTAGAACTTTTGACCAAAACACGTATCGGCATGACAGTAAATGCGTTGAGAAAATCGAGCCGAGACGAAGAAGTTATATCCCTGTCTAAAACTCTTATAAAAAATTGGAAGAAATTTTTGTCTGGTAAGGAAATCAGCTTGTCGGAACGAAGCTTGAGACGAATGATCCGTGCGAATTAAAGCTTATGTGTCTGTACGTTCTTTCGTGTAGGGTCGAATAAAGAGAAGGATTCTACTTCTTCGAGCAGCTCGAAAAAGAGGGAGGACAAGTCGGAGAAGAGTAAAGACGACGGGGATCAAAAGAAGGACAAAGATAACACGGATGGGAACGATGTGAAGATGAAAGAAGAGAAGCCTCATAAAGATATTCAGAGGAAGCAATCGACGTTCCCCGCTCCTACTACAACAGACGCGGTCAGGCTTAAATGCAGGGAGCTACTAGCAGCGGCTTTAAGGGTGGATGGAACCTCGGTCGAGGGTTGTGCCTCTCCAGAGGAACTGGCTGAAGAGCTGGAGGAAGCGATTTACGCGGAATTTAAGAATACTGATAACAGATACAAAAACAGGGTATGCCTCTAGTTGTTCTGTATTCTATTGTATTTCTCGCGTGCGTGTGCAATTCTACTTTAAATGTTTGCTTAATTGCTCAGGTACGCAGCAGGGTTGCTAATTTACGGGACGCGAAGAACCCTAATCTTCGGACCAATTTCATTGCCGGTGCTATAACGCCGGGTCGGCTTGCTGTCATGACTGCCGAGGAAATGGCGAGCGACGAGATAAAACAATTAAGGGAACAGTTTAAAAAGGAAGCGATCAACGACGCGCAGCTAGCCACCGTACAAGGAACAAAAACGGATCTATTAAAGTGCGGCAAATGCAAAAAACGCAACTGCACTTACAACCAAGTACAAACGCGCTCGGCCGACGAGCCTATGACAACATTTGTGCTTTGCATCGAGTGTGGAAATCGATGGAAATTTTGCTAATTATTCTCGCCCCCTCATAGAGGTTTTCGATCAACACGGAGAGAAAGATGTATTTCGTTCCAGACCTACCTATTAATCAATACGTATTAGAGTTAACGAGACATTATGAAAAATATATTGCATAAAATTTACGAGTCACGGACTGTACATTGATCGCTTAATGGTCTTAAATCTCTTCACAAGTCTCGAAGTAATCAACCTCCATTCTATTGTATATACTGAAATTGTAATTTACTAGGCCTCGGTTTTATAGACTTAACATCGAACTTGAAGGGAAACTTCGACGGATGAAATTGATCGGGTACCCTCACGTTCATTGACGCAACATCCACCATTGTGAATAATGTTAAACCAAAAAGTTTCATTTTCCATTGTACAAGTTTACGCAATGCTTCGCCTATAAAGGAGAAAGTTCGAAATTATGGGTACAGTTCTGAAATACATGTATGTAATTAGAGTGTAGCATTTTTGCAATCCTTTGCGACGGTATGAAAGTCGAAATTTCGATCTCGAAAGATTTAGGAATGTTACGATCGCCGACGTTTCGTTATCAATTGAATTGCAAAATTTTTTGTTCCTTAACTTCAAGAATTTAAAAGTCCCGCACTAAATGATTAGAGCTCGACTATGTTCAAAATAGAAGTGTTTGAAATACTGTCTTCAGCGCTGGATGTGTTCATTTCAAATAAATTATTTCAAATAATGCTTGACTTTAGTTAATAACGACGCCAGATCAGGAATAAAGTGAGTTTAATCGAACGGTATATTTTATCGGGGTGTTTGTATTCGAATGTTAGCGAATAAGCTCGACAGTTGTTGCTATTCACCGTGGTGTGCCGCCACTACGGCTCCTTACTTCTGCATAGCAATTTAGATTGCAGAGTTCACGTCGGTTCACGTACTTGTGCTTGTACACTGATTCCTAACCTAATATCAATCAGTGTCGTTTTGTGTTGCTCGACGTTCATGCGGTGCACACTTCCAAATGATTTCCAAATTACGCGGGGCTCGTTAGTAACATTATGTAAGGAGATGAAGCTGCGTGGTCCCACGTGCGTCAAATGACACCGTAGGAGTACATAGCAGAGTCCGTCATGATGTAACTTTAAAATGAGGTATTCCGATGAAGAAACAGAGGCGTCAATGGATATCCGCGATAGTACGAGTTAACGACTTTTCGGCACCGCTTAGTAATTCCTGCGTGGCACAGAGCGGCCGGCGATTCTTCTCGAAATACATCTCACGTGGGCGGGAAAAGTGAATCGTCGATTAAACGGCCCATTCAAGTTCCTACTTAGCGGGATTCCCGATCGTCATTATGTGCGAAGACGCCCATATTAAAGAGCAATGGCAACTATTACAAAGCCTCCGCACCACCGTAGAAGGCTTACTAGTCGACGGTATTTCAAACGTATGGAACGTTTACGGCGGTTTAAATCGCCTCCACAGCGTAATGGAGCGGATATTCAAGCACGGATGTCGGATATTTAATCGAAATGTAAGATAACGTTTCTCATCCGTTTCAAGTTTACACGCAATGCACACCACTGTGACAATATCTCTAGCAATAATTGGTACTGCTGTTATTGCTTTCTTATGTTACTGGCGTTTTGTGACATTATCAATAATGTTGTTTTGTTTCCATTGAAGGTGTTCCATTACTTACTTTTCTTCTTCTTTTTTTTTATATCTGATACCCCCGGTAGTTTTACTTAGCGTCATCTGTACATGATTAACTGGTATAGCTGTAATCAGAAGGAACAACATTATTGCGCGATGCTGATATCGGACATAGTCGAAAATAATGAAATTTGTTACAAGGGAGAACCAGATTGTTGGATTTTTATTCAAGGATTAAATTGGTTGCAACCCTCTTTAGCGGTGTCGCCTGTATTATCCGAAATGGAGGATTATTTGTTGAACTTGCCGGCGCGAATAACATCCCAGAAAGACATGCTATGGCTCTATAAAAGGTAATCCGTATCGTTTAATTAATTTCACTAACGATACTGTTTGACGATATAATTCTATGTTTACATTCGTATAATTTACCGCAGCTTGGAGAATCACTCTTTGTCGCACAAGCTTTCCTGGCTTCTGTCCGACAAGGAGCACTTGCTCTCCTGCCTCGAGCCATGGGCGTTTTTGTGTCAAGAGAATTTTTCCGAAGCCACGCTGTTATGTTTGAGGGCGGTCGAGCGAAATCAACCTGCGCTGCTTACAGAAATCGATCCGTCTCTGGTAAGTTGTTCGGGCGAAACTGTGCTCGATCCGTCGTGTCTCTCGGGCCTTTCATCAGAACACTTCTGCTTTCAGTACCTACCCTCTTGGATTTCTCCCAAATCGAGTCCTAGAAGGCATAGACGATCCTCCTCGTACCCGATCAATTTTCCTACTACGAATTTTGGTGCGGCAAGAGATACGAGTATGTACATTGGAATATGTCAATTAGAATCATTGAAAATAGCATCGGATAATACGGTTACGCAACGCAACGATGCAGAGCCCGAAGAAAGTAATCAGAAAACGGATTTGAAAGACATTAACGATATACCTTTAAAAACTTGGAACAGCCTGTCTGCGCTGACTAAGAATTGTACAGTTTCGGGAACGAATCCCCCGGCACCTTCGTCAGCTGTCGCGGACACTATCTCGCATAAAAGCAGTGATTCAACTTGTTCGGTCGAATTGTCAAAGATAATTAATGTTAACTACGCCGAATTAAAGCAGAGTGCGTCTACAATTGTGGGCAACAAGTTGCACACGAAGCCGAGAACTCCTCTAAGGAAAGCGAAGAATAAAGTGAAGATGAGACAGAATCAGAGTACCAACAGATCCGGGGAGAGCCCTGTCGCGTTGAATTACGAGGACTCGACGAACACAGTAACGGAATATCGGATTCCGTCTCCCGTATCAACTGAAACTGATGGGAGTAAATATACATCGGAGCCCGCGGGAATCGACGTGTCTGCAAAGCCGAGGAGGAAGAGTTCCTTTTTGCCAGGATCGGCACCCGAATTCACCGGGCCATGGGGTTTAGAAATCGAAGGTCAGAAGGATATAAGAACGCCGAAGAAGAGTTTCATGGAGGATGGAGGAAGCAGCGTTCAACCCATGGCGATAGGATATTTTCCTCGTCCGACGGAGGGTCAGAGCTTAACGAGCTTCTTAGCTTCCGCACAATTTTCTAGAGCTAACGCCGAATTGGACAGGGAGAATGCACACTTCAGTGTTTCTGAAGCCATGATAGCTGCTATCGAGCAGGTGAAATGTAACAGGCAGTGGCGGCTGATGGAAGAAGCGACCGAAGAGAGCGACGAGGAGATAAATAGTTTAAAGCAAAGGATACGATTGAGGCGCCGCCAACGACAAGAGGAACGATGCAAAGGGAGAACATGGAATCGCGATTTGTTGAGCGACGGGAGGACAGACACGACCACCACTGATCAAAGTATTAGCCCTTTGTCAACCTCATCCGATGCACCGTCCGAAAATATTTCTACGGATGACGTGGAGGATCTGGAAGTGGACGACGAGCGGAACGTGGTGAAGCTTAAGAATGCCGCTTTGTCTATATCTATGGCATCGTTATACTCGGAGGCAGCAGATCTGTTTGAATCATCTCCCGCGCACGGGACGGAGTCCACGCTGACTGAGAGCAGTATGTCCGCGGAAGGTGTAGCTTTGTCGCTGATTAGCAGGTTCAGCGAGAAGCAATTGCCAAGGGCTAGTGAATTACAATGGCTTGTCTCGGAAAAAGACGCGCCGCAGAGATTGTTACCGTTACCGAAAAGTTGGCCGGTCAGTCCAGACGAGGCGGAAAATTCGCAATCGGTTTCGCTGCGTGGAACTACGGAATGGGCGCCGCCGAGACCTCAGATTATTTTCACACCACATCCTCCTCCCGTGTAAGTTCATTAGTTTCAACGGTATTATGTATAACACACAAGAACGCGACTACATGTGAGCGAATTTGCATATTTAGGCGGCGGACTCTTATAGCTAAACAGAATTATAGGTGCGCAGGCTGCGGAATGAAAGTTGCGGTAAAGTACGCGAACAAATTTCGTTACTGCGAATACGTAGGCAGATATTTCTGTACCGGGTGTCACGCGAACCAAGTGGCGTTAATACCAGGCAAGATTTTATCTAAATGGGATTTCAACAGGTATGGGCGCATCACGAGGCACGCGTAACGTATGGCATCGCGTGGGATTATAAGCGTTTATTATTCTCTGATTTAGATATCCTGTATCGAACTTCTCGTACAGATTATTGGATCAGATGACGTTAGATCCGCTATTTCAAGTGAGCGACTTAAATCCGCTGCTGTACAGGCGCATAAAGCAACTCGATCGGACGAGATTACTGCGTACGCAATTATTCTTCTTTAAAGACTTTCTATTCACCTGCCGATTTGCAACGAGGTATGGATTCGGATCACTGTCTTGAATTATTTTAAGCTACGCGAATGCGACCGACATCTACCTTTGTATTTCTAGCGTTCAGAAGCTATTGAAAAAGGAACCGAATTATATACTGAGCGATCCCCATGTGTATTCCATTCAAGATCTACTGCACGTTAAGTACGGCATTCTACCTATGAGATTACAAGAATTAGTCCAGGTCTGCAACATGCATATTATAGGCTGTGAGGTAATATACTAATGTTGCGTTTACGCTGCCGGTTCGTAGTTTTAATGGAAATGGATGCTTATGTTTTTCAGTTATGCCAAGCCAGAGGATTCCTGTGTGAGTTATGCTGCTCCAAAGACGTTATATTTCCGTGGGAGTTGTCGAAAGTCAGTAGGTGCGAGACCTGTGGTGCATGCTTTCATAACGAGTGCAAGCAAGACTTCAACAAAACAGACTGCCCGCGTTGTATTCGTTTACAGGCTAGGCGGATGTCTAGGGAAGGGAAATTTTGACACACAATGAGATCTTATATTATACGTTTGTCTATGAAAATCGAATTGGCGGCTTTGAAATGCGGCGAATGGGACGCGAGTCATTGCTTCGGAAAGCCTATATTTTTTAAAACTGTAGATACGTTTAAATTTCTATTTATTGCGTTCAACGTATAATTGATAGGAGATTTAATCAGAGATCTGTATATGATATATACATATATGCAACTGCACAGATTATATTTTAATTTTTGAAAATTTAATATATTTATAGACTCTTAAGGCGAATCATTCGATTGCTTGAAAAGCATTTCGTGAAGGCGAAAAATTTATTTCTATGTAAATTTTACATGTAGCAAAGACTGAGAAAATGTGATATTTAAAAAAAATTATAACTTTATTTCGCATAAAGTATTCCCCATTCATGTCTTTTTCTACTTGTTACGTAATCGTTCATTTAGCATTGCGTAAACTGTTTCCGTACAAAAAACAGATACTGGTAATCTGATATCTATTTGTGAACTTTTAATTTCGAACAATATCATTTATATGTCAGTACTACTTGGAAAGTAACTCGAAACGATTTCACGATTATTTTGCATTTCTTTCGTTTGTCTGGCTATGAATCCTAGCTCGATAAATTTCTAAAATAATTCATTATTAGAACGCGTAAATTATCGCATGTTATTCCTTACTAAATGTAAAAATGGCAATAACGGTTCGAGTACAAATGGGCCAGAAGAGTATTATCTTTGTACCGAAGAAGCTTCGTAATGATACTTTTTCGTTATTTATAAAAGTTGTTAATACGATCGAAAATTATAATAAAATGTTGTGAAAAGTTTATGCACTTTTTGTGATTTAAAATCACTTGGTACGTCACATTATGGGATAAATTTTCATTTATGGGCATCAAGGTGTGCTACGGAGCGATCTACAAAGATACCACGCACAAAGAATTAAAAACCATTATTTGATTTTATTAAATTACAATTCTCTTACAATGGTTCCACATACACACGTCTTATAAAATAATAGATAACAGTACATTCAATGACAGTAAAAAAATATAATGACAATTATATACACCACCTAATTTCAATAAATCTTAGAACTGTATAGTATTCTTATCTGTAATGGCTTTCGTTAGAAAGAAATCGCTCTAAATTTGTCCTAATAATGTTTAGAAAATATGTACACGTCCATAAGTGTGATCAAGTATATACAACTATCCTCGAGCTGATAATATATATCTTTCTTTTTTTTCTCAATAGTAGGTCTAACGAAACTAGTTTGTTAGCGTACAAATTGCATAAATATTTCTACGTGAGGGAATTTTGATGCGTTTGATTGTACCCGAAGTTTTGAATACATTACTTCTATCACAGGTGGTATTTTGTAAGGAAGAGTATGTCATGTTTATTAAATAGGCGCGATTAGCAGCTATGGCATCGGTGAAGGGTCTGAAGAAATAGATATTTCCATTACATTCAGATTGTACGCGTAATCGATCGATTAATAGTATTAAATAGAATTTTTTTCATATAGAATGGGAATTAACGAGAAACGACTTTCTCTATAAGTTATATATATATATATTTGCATACTTGAATTTGTTCGTTTCATGCAACTTGTTGATATAAATTAATTTTCCTTTTACATTCTCTTCGTATAGCGAAGGAAATTCTCTTCGTCTCCAGTTTTATACCGTGAATTTTATACTGTGCGATGATTAAAACCCGCATCATACTCGCTGGTACTTCGTGTTAACTATCTTAGGAGCATACAGTTTATCATCAGTCTATAAAATGCAACAACAATGCATAACAATACGCCACACTCTTTACACGGCTCGTTAAAACGTAAGATGCCGCATAAATTTCGATTTACTCATACACGTGTATAATATGTACCAATTCAATCTACGGCAATGACATAGTATTCTAGTTAGTATATGTATAACGAGAAAAAAAATAGTAAAAGATTAATCTCAATCTTTCCATGCATACAAAAAAAGAGTTTGGACATACCAATTTCTTATCAGAATTATCGTGGAGTATAAAGCGTGGCGCTAAAATAAATTTCTCAACAAAAAAAAATTAAAATAACTTAAAAATACTGAGATTGTAGAGGAATATCGTTTACGAATGTTGTATAAATAACTAAAAAAAGAGCGGGGAAAAAATCGTAGCATTTATCTGTCCTTTTGAATATGTATAAAAGTTCAAACCGAGCTTCACAATCGTTTCATTGTTGCAGTCTGGTTAATCGGCAATTTCAATTTTGTCTCGTTACGATCTCATTAAATAAACTAAGGTCGTTGTGGTTTACATACTTAAGCTCGCGACCATCCTACTAATTCATGAATTTCATTACAAGCTACCTAACAATAATAATTAGGCAGTTCTAAGTGTTATTGTCAATCGTGTTTTCTTTTTCTAATATCTATGCGTTTCCTTTCTTAAATCGCTTATATATCTAAAGTGTCTTTTAATGGCAGCTTTGCCACTTCGAAGAATATCCTAGAATATGGAAAAGCGTTCGTAAAGCTTGGAAATAAAAAGTATCGTATGCTTGTTGTAGCAAGGGATTTCGTTAGTCGAGGCAAGAAATTGTTTCTGTACTTACTTATGGCTGTATTTGTTGCGCACTGTAGTTAGAGCTTCCTTGTGTTTTCGATGTAGTCCTTGGTTCAACAAGTTCACAATGTCCCTTATGTCGTCAACTTTGTAGCCGGTATAATATTCTAATGTTGGTGTCCATCCTCCTAGATCTTTCATTTGTAATGCAAGAAGGAGCGCAGCCGCAGCCATTTTACTATCACTGAACATTATTGTCGAATAATCCATCAATGAGTACTCCAAAATGTATCGTGCTAATGTTAGTGTTGGCATTGAAACTTTCGCGCACTGTTTGAGAAAGAAGAAGGTTACTTTACTACAATACGGCGGAAACGGTGTAAAAGTGCGGAATGGAGTTGAATTATTAAACTAACTCACCCTAGCATATCGTCTAAGGAACCTATAAGAAAGAGGTATACCAAGATCGAAGTCTACTACTTTTAAAACGCTCATTTCCATTCTAATTAATTCTCTTTGCGTGTAAGCACCGTCACATATATACAAAAAATCTTCAACCATCGGAGGTATTCTCTCCTACAGAAATCAGAATTTTTCATTAAACAAAGCTGCATCACGTTTAAGGAATAAATTTCTTTCCTTTCTCCGCTGCGAATAATTGGGCGCGCAAAATATTCCATACTTACGTCGTATTTACTCGCTATGAAAAGACTCGCGGCACCCAACAATTGTAATGTTTCTTTGCCGACAGTGACTTTCGTCAGGTACAGGTCAACCAGCTTCACAGCCAAATACAAAGTCTCGTGATTCAGTTCGAAGGATTCTTGAACTTCTACCATCCAGTCCACCAGCAAGGATCTCATCCATCGCGAAAGGCACACTTGTCTCTCCATGTAATCTCCGATAGGAAACATGCGTTCCCTATCTTTCAAGTAATTGAAGATGTTCATGGCGTAGTGGGAGACCTGAAACGGGTCCAGCCAGTTCTCCGCGTCGAAGTCCCATTGAACTCCTTCCGGCAATTCTCTCTCTGGAACAGCGTCCAAACGGGCAGCTATTGATTTCTCTTCGATTTTCACCGGAGCCTCTTCGATGGTTCCACTTTCTTTCTCTGCTTTCCCTGTTTCCGCAGCCTGTGCAAATGTCGATCGAAGCGTTTAAAAATTGCGCGTGAAAATATCGCCGGCGTAAACTACGCAGTAGCGCCCAATACCGCTCACCTGAATATTGCTCCTCCTAGACCGTTTCGCACTGTCGTCTCCCACATCCTCTAACGCACTTACGTACAAAGAACTGTCCTCTGATTTCTCTAAGTCTAAACTACGCCTTACATTTACAATTTTACTAGGTATTTCGGTCTTCTCCTCGTCCTTCTTTACTGGCTTTACACGAGGCAATGGCTTTGGTCTGGCGTGTGCTACCTCCGGCTTCGTCGCAGCTGTGTCAAGCGTTCTAACAGAACTTGTCTGGGTTATAGGTTTAACTTGAGTAACTGTCGCCTTTCTTAGTGCTTTCTTTGGTTCTTGCTGATTCGTCCCCAGCGTCTTCCCAATGGCCTGTCGGTTTGCAAGATATTAGAATGAGCGTAAGGGCATCGTTTTCGAGCATTTTAAAAAAACCTACGTTCGTAATGTTCCCTAACGCGGATCTCTTTGTTGTTTTCTCCTTCGGCGGCGATGCTTCAGCTTTCCTCTTAACGCGAGGCTCTCTTCCGAGAACCGACGGCTTGAGCAGAACATTACTCAGCACGGAATTGTGACTTCTCGTTGTTATTCCTTTCCTCGCAGTTATGTTAGTAGCACCTTGCTTGTTCGCATTTAAAACTTTTGGTGGTGCCATTCTCATAAACGATTAGAATTTAAGATTTCTGGTTCTTCCCTGTGCAGGGAGAAACTGGATATTAGTAAACAATGTGTTGAGGTTTTGTAAAAATTCTTTAAAAATTACGTATAACAGTCGCGAGCTACAGGGAGACAGAATTTCATCTGTGATACATCTGGCGTGGAATATATACCGTTTTGTAACAGAATATATCATTTCACGACCCACAGTAATAATTTTGTGAGTTACCGTAACAAGAAGGAGAACGAAAGTTCGAGCGAATATTTCACGTAAATTCCTTCATTCCTCCGCGCGCGAGCATGATTCTACACTGCCTCGTTATTTGCCCGATCGACTCGTTTTGGAATTGAAATGATTTTCTGTGATAAATCGAGAGATTTGCCCGCTTTTGTCGGACAATAGCTCCGCCCGTTGACTCGATTCATGGAACATCGCATTCACGAGGGAAAAAACGCGGGAACGCGGAGCAAGGACACGTTATTGGTATAAACACTCGGATACTTATCCTTCGAACGTTAGATATCGCCGATATAAGCCTCGAGAGTGGCTTCGGTAGGGCGAGTAAGTATGAAAACAGATGGGGAGAAGAAATTGTTGGCGACTGCCATGAAGACAAGCGTGATCGCGGAAGCAGTCGAAAACAATCGGATTTAACCAGATGGAGAGCGAAATATTCGTGGGAGAAGCAGGCTTCTTATCAACGAAGGAATTATAATAACTTACCTAAAGTATGCTGGTTAATATCGTTTGTGCTCTGCTACGCTGGAATCTCTCATTTATACAATTCTCGTGCCACTAGTACGTTACTGTAGTGTCCATTCGTCTCGCCAGAGTAACTGAAGTTGACGCTGGTTCAAAATATCACAGTTACTGTTAGCGCCTCCTCCGATTCGTCAGCTCAATTTCGGGGATCTCCAATCGAAAGCTTGAAAAAAACGCGCACGCGCCACCTGATGATGGAACTCCAAATCAACAGCTACGTTTATTCAAACCGTGTCCTTTTTCCATATTTTCCACGATCAATGGTATTCATTTTGTGCGTAGATCAGAACGGCGAATTTCAATATCATTAAATGCCTAACATATATCGCGTGCAGGTTACGTATCGTAAAACTTTAGAGAACCTCTGTTACCGAGTCGTTACCCGACCCAACGGGCACGATTTGTGCTCGGTGCAAGATAAATTCCAGATGTATCGCACGATCGATTTATGTCTCTCCTATTGTTTACCCTATAACGTATTCGACACAAGAAATCGTCCACTACTCCGATTATTCGGCGACCTTCCTGCTGGCATCGCACGCGATTATGTAGGACCGCGTAAATAGCGCGCACTAAATACTTGTAATAAACAATTAACCTTTGACCCTGCCTTCAGTGATCCCTCGAAAGCAAAGGAAAGCAAATGCTCGAAAGTCCAAAGGGGCCAAAGGCAGAACCTTGGTCGATCGGCCGCCGCGGTGACGGAAAGCGTTTCGATCCGTCGGTGCTCGTTAACCTAAGTCGAACATAAATCTCGGACTTATACCGTGGGAATCTGTGTCACGTACCGATAATTTACTCTGTACTCTCGTCGTATGTGCGCGTCCCCGCGTGTAACATCCTGAGCTTCGATCTCATTCGTTAGTGGGTTTCGTGGGTTTCTATGATAGACAATCGAGGATGCAGAGCGAACGCCTCGTGGTCAAGTATATAACAGTGAACAATTGCTTCGCTTATTTGTCAGACACCTGGCTACGTAAATTGGAAACTAAGGTTGGTCCTGTATGCCACGATATGCCGATATGTTATATTGCAAAGCATGTGTTACGCGATACAACGATAGATAGAAAATCTGATATGCCAAAACGGGGCACAGGCTGATCACAGCTGATTCTTAGATCCATCGACATCGTGTTATCCCGCTAGATGTCGAGACCCGCTTTTTCCGCAATCGGGTCGATGAAACAGAGAGCCTTTAAAATCCTGAACTATCTTATCTGTTCATTATCATCAACGATCTTGTTAATGTGTAATTGCGTTGAATCTGCCACTTTACTGTAACTTGTCTTTGAATTCATATACCAATAAGATACATACTTCTTTATCGGAGATTCTCGACGCATGGTAACACGCCTGCCTCTCGATTATTGATAGTTTATCGACATAATTTTACGGATATCTTTTTTACGCTCTATAGATACATTCGCCTTCTTTACACGAAGAAGTAGAAGTAGATTTTTTGAAAAGTAATTTATAGTGTTTATTGATATCCTTCGATTTAAGGATATGGAGTGATGATTGAGGAGTGAAATTTATTAAAAACTTACAGGAGAATGTTATTGAAATAGTGCACAATGGCAAGACGTATTACGCGTCCTGTAACACAAGACCAAGTCCCAATGAAACTTTGTGCCTCGGCACAACTTTTGCCAGAAGTTTGAGCATCGAAGAAGGGGACGACGTATTCGTGTCGTCCGTGAAAGATGCACCTCTTCTGACCCAAGTAAACGTCGCGCCTCGTACCGCAGACGATAGAGAGATTTTGGTAGGCCTCAGAAACATTTCATTAAGCTTCTCTTGCGCCGAATGAAGATTTCTGAAACGTGCAAACTTCTTGCAAGAAATTACTAATAAGTCCCGTATATCGAAATAAAACGGGGGGGTGGGGCATTTCACAGGAATTGCAAATGGAAAAGTTGCAATCGACGCTGCTCAATCAAATACGAGTAGTGGCCAAGGACCAGCAGATCGTCGCTTGGGTGTCGAAATTTTCTTCCGTCACTTTTATCGTAGGCAAGTTATATTCTTACAACGAAGCCTCACCACACACCCCGAATCAATTAAGTAGTGTCCTCCCCAATCGCATTACAGTACTAATCACCATACATCCCATCAGCCCAGAAACTGTTTCTAAAAACAGGTAATCCTTTTTCCTCGCGTAGAATCACTGGAGCCAAACTGCACGTACGGGAAGCTCGAGCAGTTCACAGAGATACACGTGGCAGACACGGCAGCGACCACGAAGAGAGAAATATCAAACGGCGAGCTTAAACAACCCTCCACTCTCTCGAATCGCTTGCTGACCGCGTGGAGGAAATTCCTACCACTCGAGATGGAACGAATGCACACCAAGTCTGAGGAGGAGGAAGCAGCCAGGAGCTACGAGCTGCTGCAGAGCTTTCGTAGCAGAAAGAAACCAACGATATATCGTGTCCACCCGATGCCGAAGGTCACGATCACCGAAGGGAACATCTTCGACGAGGTGATGTCTTCTCCCTACCACGTGCTGGTGTCAAGGAGTCAGGCCCCGAAGTTCACCGGCAGCTTCGCGGTTTGTCGGGTGAAGAAGGTAGCGGAGGATAGACAGCACGCGAGCGTGACCAGCACGAGTTTCCTGACGAAGGACGATTCCCCTGTGCCGAAGCTGGCCACGGAGCTGATCGTGAGGCTGTTCGTTGTGGAGGCTCTGCTGGAGAAGTCCTCCCGGTTGGACAAGGGCCACTTCGACATCAGCCAGATCCACAAGACTGTACACGTCTCGGATAGCTTGATGGTGACTTTGGACCTCAGACCAGGGGCGAAAGTGAGCCTGTGGCAGGTCGAGGCGCCTGAGAATGCTAGTCCGTCCTCCATCGAGCTGTTCTCGTGGAGGAATTCTGTGTCCAAGGAGGCTTTCGCCAATTACGTGAGAACACGTTCGACTGGTGGAGGTCTGTTGGTGAACTCTTGCGCGGCAGTCGCTTTGGACAATGGTAGTCTATGCGTCGTGAAGATTTCGCCGGAGAATTGCACGTCTGCCGTGGTGGATGGGGCTGATTTGGAGAACCTGGTAATACACTCGAGGCCTGTGAACGAGATAAGCCACTTGCGATTGTCAACGCGGCTGGACCAGGAGCATCATCGCCTGGGAAGGGTCTCCACTCGGTAACGATCTTCTTCTTGCTTTGGGCTTGTTATTCTTTATGAGGACGAATTATAGTGTCACCAGGAGCGGATTTGGAGATTTGGTGAGCCTAGGCTAACGCGTCTGCCGCCCTTTCCGCGAAATAGCATCAATTATTTTAATTTCAAAGAGTCGAGAGTATTTCAAAATTAATTCAGTATGGCAACTGGCATCTGAGTCATTGATAATTCGCTACATGAAAAAAAGTGAATTGTTTTTGAAGGGTATCAAGCTTCCGTGTTTAGACCTTTCCCAATTTCTGTTGTTCAAAATTGGTCGTCTTACAAAAATTTGCCGCTTCCCCAAATTTGTCACTTCCCAA
Source organism: Andrena haemorrhoa (assembly GCA_910592295.1). Taxonomy (NCBI): domain Eukaryota; kingdom Metazoa; phylum Arthropoda; class Insecta; order Hymenoptera; family Andrenidae; genus Andrena; species Andrena haemorrhoa. The sequence goes on from OU342941.1 coordinate 6,275,606, forward strand.
AATTTGCCGCTCCCCAAAATATGTCTCTCCACAAAATTTGCCACTTCCGAAAATTTGTGGCTCCCCAAAATTTGTCGCTTCCGAAAATTTATCGCTCCCCAAACTTTGCTGTTCCCAAAATGTGTCACTCCCCAAAATTTGTCGCTTCTCAAAATTTGTCGCTCTCCAAAATTTAAGATGGACTTTTTCTAGCACAGTCGATGCATAATACAAGTTACACTCACTGGTTCTCCATTATGGAGGGTGTTTTTGCGGCAGGTGGTTTCATGATTAAGTTGATCTACATGCCGTGTACTCGAGCTGACTTCGTATTTTTCCCGTTTCTCTAACTACATCAAGAGCGTTTCTGTTTCAGATATTTAGAAACCATTCTGGCAAAATGTTACCTGTCGCTCGACCTCAGTCTCGGCTTGCGTACGCGTCTGAATTTCGAATACGATCGAGAAAACATCTTAATTTCTGGCGAGGTCGGCTCAGGGAAGACAACCGTCTGCAAAATACTTACCGAGTATCTGCGAAGCGCACCCTATTTCGTGCACACCCATAGCATCGACTGCAGATCTCTGAAAGGTGATTCTTTCAATTTCATAAATTTTCATTCGCGGCACTTGTTCTCGTATCTCGCTCTAATTGAAATATTAAACGCGACACACGTGTTCCTTTTCAAGGAAAAAAGGCCGAGATCTTGCAAAAAACGCTCACAGCTGCTCTAACCGAGTGCGCCTACTACCAACCATCCGTATTATTCCTGGACGATCTAGAGTCCATCACAAATGCGTCGACGAACGACGAAGAAAACAGTCCGGACGCCATAAACGCCGCCAGGTACTTCCCCGCGTGGTTTCGTAGTTCCCTAAACGGAGATTAAAGAGTTCTCGAACTATTCTGCCGTCAGGATCGCGGATATGCTGGTGAACACTGTGACGCAGTATCAAGAAGCTCATTACGTATCAACCATCGCCACGTGCGCCGGCGTTAATAGGATCGGCCAGAAATTAAGACCAGCGAGGGGGTCGCACTTTTTCAGGACAGTTTTATCGATCCCGAATCTTGAGAAGGTACTCGATTTATTGACATCCGAGAAACATCATTCGTACCCAACATCGTGTCTGTCGAGCCGCAACTTTTACCATTACTCGAGAACGACATATTTATCCCTCCGAAATAATTACTCGCTCCCTCATCAAGATCAGCGAAGTCGTTTTACGCTCTAACGTTGCACGACTCACCCCTGTAACACAGCCTGGCTCAGGCAGCCAGGAAACCGCCGGGCGAGCCATTAGACAGATTAGCGAATCGCGAGCGCGTCTGCGATTATTGTGCTGATCTCTGTTCTCCGTGTAACCCGTGCGCTCTCTAATCAGGTGGATAGAATCGATATTTTGCAATTAATGCTCGGGGACAAGTTGTACGTGCTAGGAGACGTGAATTGGGATTACTATGGAAACAAGACCGAGGGATGGATGGTGCAGGATCTGGTGGATATGGCTAAGAAAGCAGCGTTCGCCGCTTGGAAGCGTTGCGGTAACGAAACTTCAAGTAATTACCTGCAATCGGGACTCGTTCGTATCAACTGTTACCGAATTCATAAATAGAAACCAATTTTCCTTTGCGGCATTCCAAGCATAATGAGATACTAGAAGATTACATAAATCGCCAATTAATGACATTATTAGCTTAAAGTTACAGAGGGCCACAGCGGCTCCAATAATTCAGTTAAGGGTTAATTAGGGTACAAACGCTAAACTGGAGTTATGCGTATGGTTATTAGCGACTAACGCGTTCACTACTTGGTGTTCGAGTATCTTCAGACAAATGGAGCTTCCTTTTCTTTGCTTAGGGGTTGATTTTGCTCAATATTGCTGAATATCTGGTTGATCAGGGTTGAAATTCTTTTCCGTCTGGCATAATAAGTGCCCGGTGGTAATCGCAACGGTGTTGATTTTCTCGGGAACTAAAGCAGCCTCGAGGCTGCCTATCGTTATCGAGGAGGAGAACGTGTCGGTGGCCCTGAAGAATTGCACACCGATGTCTTTGCAAGGCATACAATTGTACAAAGGCGCTGGCCACGTTTGGTCAGATATTGGGGGGCTAACGGAAGTGAAAAGCGCCCTCGTAGAGATCCTACAGTGGCCGTTGAAATACCCGGAGATATTTAAGAATGCCCCTATTAAGCTGCAGAACGGAGTGCTGTTGTTCGGTATGCCAGGAACGGGGAAGACGATGCTGGCCAAAGCGATCGCCAACGAATGCGGTGTCAACTTAATCAGCGTCAAGGTATGCGCGAAAATCATTCGGTTCTAGCTAAACAACGGACCCTCTGCACACGTACGAATTTTTGTTTTAGGGTCCAGAACTTTTATCGAAATACATTGGCGTCAGCGAGGAGTCTGTTAGAAACGTCTTCGAAAGGTGTGTTTCCTAATTAAGAGCAGAGTGCCTCACATCTCCAGATAAGAGAGAATATTTCTGTGTAATTTCCAGAGCCCTTCGTGCCAAGCCGTGTGTCCTATTCTTCGACGAGTTCGACAGCCTCGCTCCCAGGTGACGCGCTCGTTAACAATACTGTGATCTCTTGTCGCAATAATAAAAATACGTTTACCGCGATTGATTTCAGGCGAGGGCACGATAGTACCGGTGTAACCGATAGGGTAGTGAATCAATTGTTAACACAGATGGACGGAGTGGAGGACAGAGAGGGGGTAGCGGTTGTGGCAGCGTCTTCGAGGCCAGACTTATTGGATCCCGCCCTTTTGCGGCCTGGACGTCTCGACAAGGCACTGTATTGTCCGTTGCCAGACGAGGTATACATTTTTCTAGACATCGAATCTCGCATTTCTCCTCTGACCGAGTCTATTTCCACGGCAGGCCGACAGGGAGGAGATCTTAGCCGTCCTGTGCAAAGCTCAGAACGCAGACACGGCGGGCTTGGATCTGAAGGAACTGGCGGCCCTCACCTCGGGCTTCACCGGAGCGGATTTGAACGCGGTGATCACCCAGGCCAGGCTGTCGGCATTCGAGGACGCGGTTGCTCTTGCATCGGTAAGCGGGCAGGTGACTTTTGTTGAAAACAGGAAGGTTAGAGGACGGAAGTGTTGCTCCATTTTATAACACCATCCTTAGCATAGCCATCGTCCGTCATAAACGATTCCCAGTTCGCTTCAGCTTCTCTAATCAAAGCACCTCGCCGCGAGGTGGCGGGGAGAGAAGAATAATGAAACGAACGCCACGTTGAATACCCGGCTAGAAAACGTCTCTCCCCTGTGTTCCTAACGATCCTCCCGTTTTGTTGCGCGCCCCGTCGTATCTCTCTCTCGCAATAATGAAAAGCATTTTAGCGCGACTCCGGCCGAGAATCATTTGTAGGGAGCTTCCGAAGTAAGATAGTGCGTAATGATGATAATATCGTTAGGTGTATACCGACCCCCCCGTCCCATCGCCTCCCCCTCGTCCGTGTATATAGAGTGCCCGAGCTAGGTAGGCGGGTAGGTGGCGCGATATAACTGAGGAAACGTAGACCAGGTTTATTAGCGCACGCTGCCGAGAGCACCAGCCAACCCCCCATCTCGCTCCACTTCATCCTGGCCTACGCCTCGATGAACGTCGAGGGGGTTATTATCTTATGCGTTATAATGATACACGGTTTAGGGCCTGCAGCGGTCCTGCAAAATCGAAAGGCAGACATCCGTCGGTCCTTCGTAGCCTTGCTTCTGTCTCGGGGATGTCGGGTCAGGTGTGACCGATCGAAGGGTTCTCTTCTTTATCGGGAAGAGTTGGGCCTACAAAACGGTAATAAATTAGACCCGGTCATTGATAGTTTCGAGGATAATAGTTTGCAGACAATATTTGAGACGGATCATTGGAATATCACACTTTGTGTGTGTGGGGCGCACACAGAGGGATGGGGCAAGGGGCCCTGGCACCCCCAAAGAAGGGGCGTTGCGAGTAGAAATGAATTTTAATCTTTAAATCAATTTTATAATTATTATTACGACTTTATTACTTCTTAATACATATAGAGATAGTGGAATTAGAGTAAAGGCGAGGCAGCAGTAGGGACTGTTAATAAGCCTAACCTTAGAATACCTAATTTAAAAATATCCCCTTTTTTAGTATTAACTTAAGAAAGATTAGTTTTGAAAAATAAGGAATTTTTTCACAAAAGCCAGGGCCAACTGCCCCTTTTGCACCCCCTACGGACGCCCATGCGCCACCGCTTTGTGTACTCTGCTAAAGTCTCTGAAGAAGCAGTGAAAAAGCTAGAGGAACTCCACAACAGAAGCACTGTGTAAATCGCGAGTGCAAGTCTCAGCTCAAGATATCGCTTTGCGGTGAAATAGATTTACAATATATCCGTGCTCGACGCTTTATAATTGGTTCGACGGGCGCGCGCGATGGGGAGCCCATTAATTAACTTTCCACGGGAGAAAACGAAGTTACGTCGGTACTTACCTACCGGAAGAACACGAATATCCAAACTGTACGTCTAATTAGCGAGCGAGTTTCCTGAGCGCGACGCGTTCGAAGAGGAACGCGTCTCGCTGATAAGCGATAGTATGCCTGTGGATAGACCCGCCCCGGATGCTTCCCCCGTTCAAGCCAGTAATTAACGCTTTCGTTCTTTGAATTCGATCGCAGGATGGAGAAATCGCGGCGGCGGACATCAAGCTTGCCCAGAGACACCTCGTCGACTCCGTCAGGGCCACTCATCCCTCGCTGTCCGCTGTCGAGAAGAAGAAATACAAAAGAATGTGAGTGCTTATTGAGACTGTCCACCTGGTCCCACGTCTCTTCTGACGTTCATTACGTTTGCAGTTACGCTAGATTCGCGAACAGCGACAATTTCACGGAGGACATGCTGAGGAATCAGAAGGCTACCTTAGCGTGAATGCAAGCAGCGCTGTCACTTCTATTTCTTTAGAAGTGATCGCAGGAATGAGTGTTCATGGAGTAGACGGGAATAAAGGCACCTATTTTTTCATAGAACAAAACACCGCAACGAAACAATTTCTACTTCCATACCCTCCAGGTGAAAATCTCAAGTTCCCATTGCTTTCTCCTCAAAACTCCTGTTCCTGCCCAATTTCGTCCCCTCAAATAATCGGCGCGCCGTTCCGTATCGCGCCGTGTATCACGCCCCGCCGACAAAAGTACAGACAACTGCGGAGAGCGAGTTTAAACGGCAGCCAGCGTGTACACGCGTACATGCAGCTGGGGAGGCTAGATGCGGCAGGGAGGAGAGGCGAGGGCACCACTTTTCCTCGTTTAGCCGAGTGTAAGCGTAATCCGGATGCCTGCGTCTCTCAAGAAACTCAGCCACCCCCGCTGTTCCCGTGCCAGAGCGAAGCTTAACAGCGGCACGGCAACTTTTCGTATTAATAATCGGTATAATAATTAGTATTTTCATGCGCGACTTAGCAGGAAGGACGCGAGCTCGCGGCAGGAGGGGGTGGTGAGGGGATCGGGTGGCGGGTGCTCTGAACTTCGGTGGATCTTGATTTTAAGTTCGGGCGAAGGAGGCGCATATTTCACCGCGCTAATGTCCCGCCAGATAAACTACAATATTAGCTGCCTTCGCCCGTGATTTAATTTAACTTTGCCCCGGCGCGACATCCGCCTCTAGCTTTCGGCTGCCTCCTGCTTCAGCCTGGTTAACCGCCATCCTCCCGCCACCCTGCCCCGCGCCCCTCGACATGTGTTTCTGGTTTATAGTTTTCGGGTGGTCGGATAAGCGGATTCTAAAGAAATTACATCCCCCGCGAGATAACGACGTCGATCTTCCTCTTTCTTTCAAATTACGCGCGTCCAGACACAGGGGACAAGTGGCATTTGAATTTTAAATCGCTGCGTCTTCGTTGATCCTTTCCGTCGCACAGAAGGCGCGCCGTCAGTGGGGCCTGGGGAAGGAGGCAAACAAACTTGCACTCGCGATTATTCCCAAGAAGAATTAGGATGGCATTCAGCCCCGTGGAAATCATGGCGGCATTGTCGTGTATCCTTGGAGGCGCGTAGAACCGATGCTTCCGCGTTCCTCTCGCTCGCCGGGGCTGTTCCTCTTCTTCCTCGAAGAAAACCCGGCGGAACGGGGGCCGCGGGGGGAGCGGGCGCGGCGCAGTCAAGAGTTTCCGAATGTCAAGGTAACGAGATTAGCGACGGACGAGAAACGGTAATCAGGGATAAAAATGCTACAACCGACGGCATTTACGCTAACTAATCTTCTTCAGGAGGCGAGGCGCTAACGGAGTTAGGCGCCAGCCAGTCCGGGCGCGTTTCCACGGGGGTTTTCGTCGCCCGGCCGGCTTGTTAGCCGGATAATTGGCCATTTTTATGCTAAGCAGACCCGCGGCTGTTACGACAGCCCGCATTCTCGGTCCTCCCTTTCTTGCAGCGACTCTTGTTCCCGACCGATCGTCCGCTGGGGTGTCGTCCTCCCGATGAAACGCGAACGGCTTCTGTTTCAAAGGATTCTCGCTTCTATGCGTCGCACAGTGGCGGCTTTAATTCTTCAGCCTAGTCAGATCGAGTCGCTTCGAGAACAAATTTATCTCGCAGGCAGTTGTACGTTCTGATCAGCGTACTCTTTCCTCACCCCTTTCGCCCTCTTTCTCTCGCCGCTGGTACAAGATAAGGCAGAAACGGCGCTCGGCGCCGCGGTAAGGCGATTACCGAATAGTGGAAATGCATTTCTCTGGTCAAAGCACGAGTCCACCTTTGTGGCGATAGCCGCGCGGAAGAAAGGGGCGCTGGCGTTTGCGTCGAGGAATCTACTCCGCTCCATCCCCAATTATTCTCGATTAACAGACCGGCGGTTGGACAGAAATGAATTAAATTTTTGGAATATATTCAATTCTTTAATCATACGGCAGGTAATAGTCGCTCCGATTAAACGGCCGGGTTCTCCGGTTCTCCTCTCTCCTTCTCGCGAAATTTCGAGATTAAAGAGAACCAAGCGGGAAGATTGGAATTTCTGAATCACGAGATCACGTTCGCGGGTCGTGATGCGAAAGGGATTTCTTGACGTTGGCCGCAATTCGATCCTGGAATTATGCCGGCCGGAAGCGGAACAGGGTCGTGTGGGCGGGCAGCGTTGGAAAAATACAAGATGGGAATGCAGAACAAGGAGGCAAAATCCATCTAGTGATTTCACAGGCAATTATGCCGTGGCTCCGCGCTGGCTGGGTTACTCTTATTTAACGCCAATGTGCACCGGGAGCACGCCTCAACGCCCTTGCACCGCGATCCCATTTGCGCGAAATTGTCAATGATAGAATGGCAGATTGAAAACTCGACATTCACCGCTTCCCCCGCTATCATTCTACTTTTAGCTTCGTTTTTTCTTGCCCCCACCAGGAACAGCCTCCTCCTCGCTGTCCTGCCATCCCTCATCCTCGTTGACTATAATATTTCGAATCTTTCTTTAAGAGAATAATTGTGGAATTGAGAGCAAAAACGGACTAACCCAAATTGAAAAAAAAAATTGTTTCTATTTTATATGATTAGTGAAATCTATTGGAATATATTATTGCTACTGACAAGGGAAGATCGCGAACCCGACAATTCAAAAAATTCTGAAACCTTGTGAATATGTAGGGGATTTCCGCCTGATTACAACGCAATTTTTGTTTGCTGCCCAAATTCACTCGAAGGGGGTGAAATTAACCCTTGAAAATTTGGCTATTTTCCGATTTTGTGTTATAACTCGCGAACTGTCAGAGATAGAAAAAAAGTTTCAAGACAAAAGTTACTTCTTCTAATTAGATCTATCTTTTGGTAGAAACAATTATTTTACAGTTCACGAGTTATAACACAAAATGGGAAAATAACCGAATTTTCAGGAGTCAATTCCACCCCCTTAGAGTGAATTTGGGCAGTAAATAAAAATTGCGTTGTAATCAGGAGGAAATTACCTGCATATTCACAAAGACTCAGAATTTTTCGAATTTCCGGGTTCGGGTTAGTCCCTTTTTGTTCTAAATACCTAAACTAATTTTTATATTGCATTATATCGTCAAACTCCCTTCCACTCGGAATACTTTCTTCGATCGTCATCCCTCCTTGAAGCGTCGACGTATTCCGCGCCCAGAAGACCGGAATTATTACGAAAGGATAAATATTGGCGGAGGTATGGATAGTCGGAAACATCGAGGCGATCACACAGGAGAGAATCGCGCGTTCTAAAGTCGTGCTTGGAGAACAAACGTTCACCGCAAACACGGGAGATTCCGTCTGCGAAGGGTGGCGGGGGCGAGACTGCCGATATTTCGTCACGAGTAGTTTCTCTAATAAATTGCACTCGAAGCGTAGCCGATCCCTCGGAAGTGCCGGCGACACCTCTCTGGACGTTGGTTGAATCGAATGAAAAGAAAGCATCGATAACTCGATTATCAGATACCCGGATAAATAGACGGCGGCGGCCAATGCGATTTCACCGAGGACGAGTCTGCTGGCCACTCGAGCACACGTCCGAGCCTCCGGTTGCTGCGTTACAGAACCGTCTTCCCGATGCTCGTTCCCTATTGTAGCTATCACTCCCTCGTGCCCTGTGTGATCGTTGAACCTTGATTGCGAGCCGCGCGATCTCGGAATTTAAAACTACAAATTAGCACGCTGAATTTGTGCAGTTCCAGTAAAGTCCTTCGAGCGTCCTTCACCCTTTTCCAACTCCTTCGAATCGCTCTATCCATCGTCCAAACTACCCGGCGTTACCCTGAAAGTCGAATCCCCGCAATCATCGAAACAAACCAGCTGAAGGATCCGCCGCGTTTACAAATCGATCATCCCCCCCCGGAACAGTGGTCGAACAACCGTGCGGAAAGATCGTCGGAGACGTCGTTGGTTGTCGTTGGACGGTTGCCACCGCTTCAGCGCGCCCCCGCTCGGCCCCCCGGAGGCTGCAGCCGATCCCGAGGATCCTTTGACAAGGACAGAGGGCAGTTGTGGGCGACGCTTTCGGGGTGTCTCTCTCTCCACCGCGATATTTACGGGGCGTCGAGGCGTGGGTAACGCTGTTTGCCGCAATTTCTTGTTTCCATTAGGTTGGCCGGCCTGCGGGGTAAATTCCACCCTCCGCTGGCCCACCTACCCTTCCTCCGGGGTAGGTTGCGCAACTTCGACACGGGGGGGGGGGGGGAGCGGAGGACGAGGGAAACGAGGGTGGGGTGTGTGTGGATCGGTCGACAACGCTGGCAGGAGGGAAATGGTGCACACACAGGGCCTCCGCTTCCACTGTGCGCGATCAAATGACGCGCGCCAGCGCCCACAATAACTGCCTCTTCACGCTTCGCTCCTATCCTATTCCGGCCTCGAACCCCGTGGCTCTGCGAGTGTTCGACGATCAAGGATCGACAGGATCGCTCGTCGCCGAGGAACACGACTCTCGCGGCTTGTTCCCGCGGAGCAGCCTGTTTACCGATGGGGTGGTCGGGTTTTTTCTCAAGTGGATTTATGCTTCTCGGCTGGTTGCGAGGGCTCTTCTCGCTGATAAACGCGAGGCAGGCTATTAGGATCTTGGGGAACGTGTGTTTTTGTGTAAAGGGTGCCATTGAACGATTTCATTTTTTTTGTAGACTGTCGTGTAATATTGTAGTATTCAGAGCAGGCCTATCCAATGCACGGGGCAGTTAAAGAAAATTGTGTCTGCTCGTTGAGGTGCCAATCGGGGGGTCGCGATGAAAAGTCACGCGGCGACGGGTAATACCAGCGAGGATGGGCATAATTTCTGTTTTTAAATCTCCGGCCACATTTACCGGCAGTAATTGAATTCTCAGTGGCGAGATTACTTTAGCTTTCGCCATTTACTTCAGCCGGAGCATCTTGCCAGCGGAGCTCGACCGTTGGAGGACGCTCCTTCAGCGACGGCTCAACCCCCGCGGGTTATTTAAGATAGATTATTATTCTCTCGGTGAGCCGAGCGACGGAGGGCATCAGCGAAAATGAAAACGCTATCGTTTACAGGGACGATTAATTGCCGCGAATCACTTTATCCCCGGCTGCTCCCTTTCCACACCCCTTTCTCTACGCTTTTCTCGAGGCGGTTGCACGGGGTCTCTTGTTGCACGGCGTTTGCCGCTGTTGAGATTATTCATTCCGCGTTAAACAAGAACGTTCCCTTCGCGGAAGCCTTTATTTTTTGTTTCCCCGAGAGGAAGTCGTGCTTGCGACTGTTTTCGGGTATTTTAAGTTTCTTCCTCTCGCAGTGGAGTTTGAACGCCGCATGTTCCGCTCGACGGGAATTGCCAGCATTAGCCCGTGCAGGTGGCAGAAGTGTCGATGTACAAAATATACGGTGCAGGCTGCGTCGATGCGCGGAATATTAAAAGCACGCGTCGAAGGTATACGGACGGACGTAAATATGCGCGCGAGCAAGAATAGCATTACATCAATCGACGAGCCGAACGCATACGCTCTCGTAATGGGCTAAAAGCTTTACAAAGCGCACGAATAGACAGGTGAAGGGGGGAGGGAAGGGTACGGGGGTAAGGTTTTGTCGACGGCGGAGCTTCGCTTCGCGACAAATCCTTCCTTTGTTGGCCCCCCTCGTGGGGAAATAGAAGAGCGCAGAGAAGAGAAGAGAGAAGAGCGAACGGTTGCATTATATTTTGCCTCGGCTGCATATCCATTGGTGCATGGATTCCTGAGCTTGTACAGGAGAGGGGGCGTTGTTGTCACGCGAAGAATAATTTGCGAACGCGACTATTAGTCCTACGGCGTGGCACACACTTTTCCACCCCGTCTTCAGTTTCCCTTCGAAGACGTTCTGCGTGTCTCTCCCGCCATTGCCAGAACAGATCTTCATTTGTCACCTGGGAATTATGCTGTTCGATTAGCTTACTGGCATCCAAGTGCCGTTTCCTTCTACTTTCGATCCGGGATGGTAATCATCGGAAGTTACGAGTTGGTTATTTTAGAGTAGCGACCTTGCTGTGGATCAATAATGCAGCACGTCGTATAATACTGTATCTCATAAGCAGTTAAATCCCACGAGAATTTCGGCAACGCGAGGTACACGCCATTCCGCAGAATTGTCAGTGATAGACTCGGGTAAACGATTGCCAGCCACTTAACCATTTGCATATTTATGACGGAGTTAGCAAAAGTGGGTCGTCACGGAAACGACAATGACAAGCAAATCTCCTCGAGTTTACGCGTTTGTCAAGCGATTGACTTGCACTACTGGCGCCTTCCAGTCCACGTCAGCCATAACGGCGACCATTTCAAGCTTCCATTGCCTACGGAATCTATTAGAATACCCACCGCGGAGCACGGGGAACTGAAATGCCTCCTGTTAATACAACCCCTTACTCCGTTCCTACCGCAAAGGGAGTGGCGATCGCAGCGGAGGCCGTTTAACCGAGCCGCGAAACGGTCGAACGCTTTCCAAAAATCGTCCCGAAATTCAAGAGACACCGGGCGAGATATCCAGCGGCCATCAGATAGAATCGCGCTACCTCCGAAAATCGAATCCCCTCTGGGAGCTTCGCTTATCCATGCGGCCAAGGGAGATCGGAAGTGGCGCGCAGAACAGTGGCCCGATTTTTCCGCCGTCGGGAGAAGGAATTGGCTGCGGCGGGGCCCGAGGCGCGCCGCGATAAGCCGGGTCTGCTGAGAATCGCCGAAAGGAAATAAAATCAATTCGACGCCTCGGCCGCGGCCAGAAATCGCGCGCGCTGCCGTCGTGAGGAAAAAAAGGAACGGTCGGAGAAGAGGTGAAAGAGAATAAAGGGAGTCGCTGTTAGCGGCGAGGGTGGAGGAGCTACCGGTATCTGACGTGGTGGAACCGGAAGGAGCGAAGCGGGCGAACGATACTGGCGTTGCCGATGGCTGGAGTGCGGAGGGTAGGCGGAGAGAAAGAGCCACGGAGAAAGAATGTGTGTACGGCTGCATCGAGGGCCACTTTCGAAATATCAATTTGAAACAGCCGCGGGTATAGGTATGCGTCATACTTTCCACCGGCCATTATGGCCGGCTTTCCATTTTTATTTATATTTACCGCCGCCGCGAGCCCCTGCGCCAGCCGCGATTTTATATCCGTCGCTCTCCGCTCACCCGTTACAACGCGCCGGGAACGAGCGGCGAATCGAGGGGGAGGGAAACGGCGCGAAGCCCTCCACGCCCGATATTTTACGACATTTTGTTTCCAATCCGCGGGAGAAGGTGTCGGGGCATCACCGGCGTCGGGCCTTATTCCACTTTTATGGCGTTAAATCGTGATGAAGTGTCCGCGGAATGGCTCTTCCTGCGAACCTTTACCTTCTTTTTTTTCTCTCGCCACCTTCGGACAGCACGGCGGACCTGCACGCGATTCTTCCCGGTCTCTGGAACATGGGGGCTTTCCCGAGGAGAATCACTCTCTTGCGCGATCGATTTTCTTGCTTTCGAATTTTGCCCACGTTTATGTTCCTTCGGCAAGAACTCCCTAGTGTAGCACACCCCGCTACGAATATTCCATCGCTTTAAGTATAATTTCGTCTAATGCATTAAGGGTTCAAATTTTTACTAATTTTAATCAAGCTTCTCGAACGAAACGAGGCGCTCCTCCCGTTAAAGAATTAATTCATCTCCGCGCTGGATATTCCAGGGCGTCCTAGCGAGCACCCCTTGTAGCGATATCAGTTGGAACCCCCCATCAATCCGTCGATTTTATTCCCGCGATCGCCCCACCCTCCGGCGGTCTCGCTGCTGATCTTGACCGGAAGTCCGCCCGGTCGCTTTCGGTTTTTCAATTTCGCATAATGTCTGGGCATGGTCTATCGGCGGCGCGCTGGAAAAGCGTAGCCGTGATAAGATAGCCGGTGGCCAATACCAGGGAATTTACGCTCGGCATAAGTTTACCTTATATATGAGCGTCCACGGGAAATGCGACGATGCTATCGGCCCGGGTCATGGAGATCCGTCCGTGAAATGTTGCCCTGGCTAGTATTTTACTACTTCTCGGGGCAGCTGACACCCCCCGAAAAGCTGGCGAACGAATGGAGATAAACTGGCTGACCGCGTCCGCGAAGGGGCCCCTCTTAAAACGTAATTTGTTACCAGCAACATCTCCGCGATCGGAGGGCCGTGGATTTCTCAACTGGTATTCGCTGGATCGAGGTCTATTCACGTCGCAGATTTTTAACATGCGCCGGCAGCGCGCGTGCACTCGCAACTTCGGGTCAGCCAGCCTTCCATCGACGAAACGGCACAAATTATTCCCCATCGCGATTATACCCCTATCTTTGTCGATCAAATTCGGGAGGAACGATTGTTAGACGTCGCCGAGAAGTCGACGAGCCTGTACATTAAACTGCGAGTCGACGGGGGATCCCGAAAACCCTCGGATTGTCTGCGCCACGGCCTGAAACAACAATAACCCCATTCAACGGCGGTGGCATTTGACAGTGGGGTCGGAAACAATGAAACAATCAACCCCGCGCCCACCCCCCTCCTCGAACGATTCGCCGGGCGGGCGTGAAGAGGCCGGAAGTCAACAGTACCGGACAATGTCGGGCGGCGTCTGACTACCGTTCCTAATTAACCAAGTTCGCCAACTTCGGCCGGACTTGACGACCCTTGATGCATAATTATACCCGGCATTCTGCTCGCGGTAGCCCCCCGAACGCGATCCCACGGCCAGGCCTCCACCGTTGTTTTGCCGCCGATCATCGTCCCTGTTACCCAGTTTGCAGCCGAACATTCCCTCGACCCAGTTTTCCCAATTGACTCGCCGCGGAGGACACGCGTAATCTGATGGTCCCTGGTTGCTAAATTAATTGGAGGATCATTGGAATGCTCCGTGGCCGCGAGGCTCATTGTCTTAGTTAGCGTCGAACGTGTTTAAGTGCCGCTTGAGGATTAGGTACTGTGTATTTGGGAATAGGTTTTAGGGATATTAATTTCGATGGGTCTGATGGAAGTTTTTCCTTTCCTCGGTTGAAGGAACGTGAAGGTGGTGCCATGGTTTCGCCGATTTTCAGAGCACTGTTTCGAGAAGAACGCGTTTAAAGTTTTACGTGGGTGCCGAGTGGTCGCGTGTTACCCATGCATTTTCCGCTACTCAAATGCTTATAGCTTCGAGAATTTTACGAATTTAAACAAAAATGGTTGAACATTCGAAGAATGGAATACAAAAAAAAACGATTTTTAGACCGGAACCTCTCCTCAGTAGAGAAAGAGGAACATATATAGCTTTAGAAGCATGGCGCGAACGAGTTTGGAGTCGAAGAAAAAGGCTGCAGGATCCATCATGCGGCAGCAACGCTATTAACAAACATCTCGCCACCCTGTTCCCCCGCCCCTCCGTTGCAGCCCTAGTTTCGCTGCATTTTGTTATTCGCATAATCGGATCTGGGACGGCGATAGCGCCGGTGATTTCGGGTTTGTCTACGGTAACGCAGTTGTCGGCCCGACAATGCCACCCCTGAATGCCTCATTGTCTGCCAGGACCGACGCCCACTCAAAACTTCCACTCGCGCCATCGTCGCCCGTCATTTTCCGCAATCAAACGATTCGTGCGCTCCAGCCCTCTCTGTTTCTCCCGAAAGCGCTTATATAATTGCGCACCGACGCAATTAAAATGTCCAGCGAGGCGGGTATCGCCTCCTTGCTCTAGAACCGTTCGACACCACGAGAAGCTGTGGCGCGGCTTAGGGATCCTCGAGGAATCATCATGAGGGGAAGGAATTTTTCGCAAGTTTTAGGAATTACTCTCTAACCAAGGGGGCACGACAGCTTCCTCTGTACCACCCCGTCTTTATTTTCTTTACATTATATACACGCGAAGTGAATAATTCGGAACAGGAAATCTTTGCCATTTACTGATCCGCGCACTGTTAAGCAGCACGCCAGCAGCGACCGTTTAAAGTCTCCACCGAAAGCGTGAGGAACGACCGGAAGCGCGGAAAGAAGCGAGTCTCGGGAGAGGAGCGCGCGGGCGGGGCGGGTGGTTCCGATTCGAAAGTGATTACATTCGACTTGGATTCGTGCCTCCTTACCCGAAGGCTGCAGTCTCTGGCTAGGTACAGAGCTCGGCAACGAGGACATTCTTCCCCGACAATACCTGCCACAATCGAGCGAGCAGCACTTCCGCGCATACTAATGGAGAGCGCCTAGACTCCTTCGGCCAGCCAACAGTCGACGCCCCAACCAACTCCCTTTTCGCCCTTTGTGCCCGCCGCGGAAAACTTCTCCCAGCGCGAAGACAACCCCTTCCCACCAGCCAGGCGAGAATTCCTCTGCGACTGGATGCGGATTTTTCCCAGGTGTGTCCCTGTCGAACGTTCGCATTTTCATTCCCCTGTGCGCCAAGGTAAACGGGAACGCGAGGCATCGGGAGGATGTCTGTGGTTTCTTCTCTGGAAACTCCAGTGGGATCCGGAGATAATTAGCTTATCGTTAGCTTCGTTTGGAACAGAATTATAATTCGATCCGGCCTCTCGTTTATTTAATCGCGAATTTAATAGGAAATCTGGCTCGAACGTATGGAAGGCTCCGGAGGGTGAAAGGAGGGGTGGTAGATCGGTCTTGGTTCGTTCCGAGGGCAAGCGAAGAGTTATAGAATCGTGGTGAAACTCGCTCGTGCGCACGGAGACGTTTCTGGCTCTCCATTCTGCTGTTATCTCGCCGCGAAGAAAGCGTGATTGCCTTTATGGGGGAAGAAAGGGTCCTTCGCGGTGGCGATAATGTCCTCGCCGCGGCGACGGAGGCGTCGCTATCAGAAATAAAACACGACGCAACGGTGGAGGGCGGGAGGAGGGTGCAAAGGGGATGGCGGGAAGGTTCCCACCCTCTCGTACCAAAGATTTTCCTCCGCGACGATTCCTCCACACACCACCCCCGATTAGTCCTACCAATTCGTAGGTGCCTCGCTGGGAATGCTCGAGCTTTTCTCGATCGACCCTTGCTTCGTTCGGGGTCGCGGGTCAAGGACTCCTCTCGCAGAGTCTATATTTCTGAGTAGGGAGAAGTCGATTAGCGACTCGGGATTTCTTTTCTCTCGTCGCAGAAATGAACAAGCAGAGCCTTCGATTAAGATTCAGTTTATTTACAAACGTCGCGCTATATTACAGCAATAGTTAACAATAATTGCGTGCGTGTCGCTTCGAGGAAGGTTAACGCAGCCGAGGTTAACGGGAAACTCGACGGATTATACGATCGCTACATTCTTCGTCTTCGTTTACGGCAAGAACGGTGGCCGAGGAACTTACGTACTGTATATACTGTAAAGATATGTTTCTATCCTTTAGATATGCTTTTATATTTTATAGTTACCGCGTGCCCCGCTGTACAAGCCTGCAACGCGGCACGGGGCACGGCGATTTCCTACGATCGTTACGATTTAGTATACATTCTCTATAGGTGAAAGTGTCCCGTTGGAGATTAGCTCCCATTCTGGTCTGCTGACGCTCGGGCGTCGATCGCCGTCGTCGACGGTATCGAGATTCCGGGGTGAAAAACAGGCGACGCGTGGCGAAAAACGGGCGCTCGCCTAACTCCATTAAAACGATCCCAAAGTCGAGCCTGATCAAGGCTGATTCTCGTAGGAGAACGCCTCTGCCTTACGCCGGCAACGAATTCAAACAATCCCCTGCAACACTGGCGTTCCAAATTTCCAAAAATCATGCCTCGAAAGAAGAATGAAAATTCCGTGTCAACGCACGGGAAGCTACAACTCTGAGCCCCGTGTCCACATATCACAAACGCTTCGCCAATTCTCCCCTCCCGTAGAAATGTCCACGCTAACCAATTCACTTAGCGTCCCTCCCCTGATAATCCTGGCGCGGCGGCGCAAGCAATTACAAGGGGTGGAAACATCTGACAGGCGGCGGGAAAAGGAAGGGCAGAAAGGAACAGGCGAAATATTGGAAAAAAGTTGCAGTATCGATGCGCGCGACGCCGGCCACCGCGACGCAATGAAATCATCTCGCGGGGGCGGGTGGGAAAAGGGGGTGGTATAACGCGTGCACACAGGTCCGTCGTCGCATCTACGTTAGCATTCAGAACGTTGTGGCTTATTTCGCATGGCCGGCTACCAAAGAAGAGATTTGCCTCCGCTGGAAGAGGTTTTTTTCTCTGCTCCCGTACGAGCCTGGCCCCCGCTCGCGCTCTCGATCCTCGCGCGCTCTGTCCTCTCGTCCCGATGCTTTGGCTCGCGGTAATATGTGCCACGAGAGGGTTGGTTATCTCATCAAAATCGGACTCTCCCGGCGTCCTGTACGCGCTCCGACAGAAAAGGACCCTTTCGCCCGCCTCTCTTTGTGGGATTTCGGCCGTGGCGAGTTATCGATTCGCCGCCGCTATCCACCGACGGCTCGCGTAACGAATTCTTTGCGACGATTGCGCGACACTCGGCTTCCTCTCTCGCTGGCAGCTCGATCTGACTCGAACGAAACCGGGCGGCCCTCTCCTAGACTCGTATCGCTCGCGACGCTCGACTTTCTCGTGGAAAAGGCGACGCTTCCTTTTCAAACTCTTCGGGGATCTACGAGGGCTCCCGGAGTCAAAGCTTCGACCCAGAGCAGCCACTAACTTGTCAATGATGAAACCTGGCTTCGTTCTATCAGCCGGTACAGGGCACAGTACACCCCGCGCCGATTCAACCTGACTCTCCCTCCGGTTATCGCGGGTGGAACGTAGCGAGACACTCTAACACGCAGTCAATCCCTTCAAGGGATTATAGTTAGTTAGGAGGCCGAGAAGAGGCGAATGTTTGTGAATTTTTTTTTGAAAAAGCGGAAGCGTATTTTTTACAGAACTTTTTGTACTTAATAGAGCAACATTTAAAGAACATTTGGTAATTTCTTTGTGGACAAATATTTACGTTTATAATAAAAATGCAACGGTTTCCAAGAAGCCTTTTTAAAAACGGCAGGAAAGATATCTTGAAAATTACTGAACCAATCTTTCTGAAAATTGGTGGGCATATTTTTTATATAAGAATCTACCGAATGACGGAGGGATTTTTTTCCATTGTGTAGTTCCGATTTTATCAACAAAAAAAACTTGATAGTGATAAACTTGAAGCCAATTTTCGTTGATATAATCGAAACTATATGTTGAAAAAAATCCTCCCGTCATTCAGTACATTTTTATATAAAAAATAAGCCCACAAAATTTCAGAAAGATTGGTGCAGTAGTTTTTGAGACACCTTGCTCACAGTTTTTAAAAAGACTTCTTGGATGTCCTTGAATTTTTATTATAAACGTAAATATTTTTCTACAAAAAAATTACCGAATGTTCTTTAAATGTTGTTCCTTTAAGTGCAAAACGTTCTGTAAAAATATATGCTTCTGCTTTATCAAAAAAAATTCACAAACATTCGCCGCTTCTTGACCTCCTGACTAAGTATAACCACTTTAACGTATCAATGCTTAAGAGCAAAACAGATTATCTTCGCTACAATCCTTCCACCCGCGATACTTGCGGCGTCTCTACCAATAGTCACCGTTCCCGAATCGTCGGGTACTGTTTCCAACTGACCAACGAAGTCCCACTGCTCAGTCATCGCTCATGTCCGCGGATCACTGCACGTTGGCCATATGTAGGCTCCTAGACCTAGCCGCGGCGGAGTTCCTCTGCTGCTGCCCCTCCTGGAACTGGCCCTCGTCCTCCTTCGCCGACGTGCTCAGGTTCGTGACGGTCGCCTGGGGGATCGGCGACAGCATCGGCGGGATCCTCCACCAGTCAGTAGTCGGCCATCCGGCCGGTACCAGGTTCCCCCGGAAGTTTAGATCCGGGAGAACCGGGAGCGGCCTTCATATGACGTGGCCGCGATGAGCGCCCAAGTTCGAGCTGGACGAGGTGAGATTCTGTACAGAGAACGCGCTATCCACCTTCGCGGTGGCCGTCGGCGTCGTCGAGGACACGGTGCTGGCGATCTTCTCCGTCTGATCGATCGGGGACGAGGAGGAGGACGAGGAGAATCGATCCTGGGACCTGTCCTCCTGGTGTCTGTCCACGGTGGACGAGAATCCGTCGTCCTCGAGCTTTCTGTATCGCGGCTCGTCCCTGCTCGAGTCTCTGTCCGACGGGAAACCGTCGTCCTCCGGCTTCCCTGGGCTGGGGAACGGCCTCTCCTCCAGTTTGGCCGGCAAGTAAGGCCTCTTGGGGTCTTTCGGCGGGCTGGGGCAGCCGCAGTTCGGTTGGAGGCAGGTGGACGCGGACAAGCTTGGCCAGGACATGGTCTGGTGGCTGGAGTAGAAGGTGCCGCCGCCGTACAGCGCCTGGAAGGCCAGATCCGCCGCTAATTTGCCGCTGTTGAACTCCTCTCCCAGCTTGTGCTGGATCGGGTAAAGCGGGTACGGGAACGGCGGGAAGAAACGGGGGATCTTGAGGTCCTCGTGGCTCATGAGCGCGTGATGCGAGGGGGGCGCCAACGGCGGCAGCAGGCCCCTCGATATGTTGCTTAGGGTTTCACCTGAGGACATCAGGGGCGATATCGAGAAGCCGAATTTGTTCTCCTTCTTCACCAGGGACTTGGGCTTCCTGCGGGGACGGTACTTGTAGTCCGGATGCTCCTTCATGTGAAGGGCCCTGCAACGAAAATATTGCAATCTGTTAGTAGCTTTTTGTCGCTCGATTTACGGGCGTCGGTCGTCGGTCGTCGGTCGAGCGATAGGATTCGTATATATGTATTCTAATTTTTATTTCCATACTCCCCGAAGCAACTAGGTATTCACGGGTATTTAAGCACCTTGAGGAGACACCCGCGTTATCTCGCCCTCCACGAGCTGGGCCTCGAATAAGCTTAGACAATGATCTACACCTGGTATCTACCTTCGATAATCCAGGGGAGGGCGTTATCACGCGAAGAATCGCACGGCAACGACGACGACACTTCAGAATTCAGTAAACTTTGCTCTCGACACCGTTATCCGTACAAAGGGACGTATTATCGTGGTGCTAGAACACGATACGGGACCACCGCGGGTATTTGTAGTAAATATCTTGTACACACACCCCGGCTGGAGGCGCAGGCGACACCTCGGCAGGGGCTGCTCAAGCAGCGAGGGGGGAGGAAGGGAAGAGTCAGAGGACCCGTGGTATCTGCGTCGCATAATACTCCATTATGTATCCAAGAGGCGCACAAACGCAGTCCTTATTTATGCCTCGCCTCGTGCAGATAAAAGAAAGCGAGAGAGATAGCTGTTTCACGGCCGCGGGAACACTTTTTCCCTTCCCCTGCGAACCGTTTCGCGGGCAATCCTGGCGGAAACGCCTACACAATGTGGGGGGAGTGCACGCGAATTATTTCGAGCAGTTCACGGAGGGACTCACCGGCAACGTTCTCGGCATGTCCGCGATCCACGTACACGCTCCATTTCCCGATGGATTTGTAAAGTCAGAAGCAACGAGAGCTTTGCGCGAAAATTTCGCGTTAATCTTCACGAGAACACGAGCGTCCGAAACGCGGGGGATTTCTTTCGAAGACGATCGAATCGTGTGGATTAGGAGGTAGAAATTCGGGGATCGTTCGGGCGGTGGGTGAGAATTTTCCGATCCGCGAACGAAATTCCGAAATTTCGGTGTACTCTCGGCGAGAGTGACGCAGCGGAATAATAATTCCGGGACAATGTGTCCCGGCAGATAGCACAAAGCGTAAATCAGCATAAACATCGGTAAAGCCCCGCCGACAATAATTCAGCATAAATGCATAAACATCGGGCGTAATCTTTACAATTCGCTGGGAGCCCTCCACCGCCATCACCGGCGACCACCATTGCCGGGCAGCATCGTTGCCGGCAACACCAGCACACCATCGTTCGCGGAGCATCACCGCTCCCAACCGCGCGATAAACAACGCGTTATATCATATCGGTGGACATAAGCCGCGCGGTAGCGGCGCTCGCGGCCCCCGCAACAAGAAACAATAACAATTAGTCACGATTGTCCGCCGGTGCTCCGCGAACATCATTAGTGTAACGATTCGTCATAAACGTCATTGTGCCGCAACGATCGGGCGGCCTCCCGCGATTCCTGCGTGCCGATCTTTCCGGCGATATTCAACCCTGTCGCCAGCTAGATCATTCGCGGTTTCTCGCTCCCGAACACTTTTCACGATACTTTCGACGTCGCAGTATTTTTCTTAAAATTTCCACATTCGTCCTCCAACCCCCAGCTGGCGGCCCGCGGATCTCCTCGGTGCCGTTTCCATTCTCTCCGGCTCTCCTTGCCCTTCGCCACCAGCGGCACGAAAGCGGGCACGGGGAGACAACGGCGCGGAGGAGCCGGTGAAAAGAGGGTGGCGGAGGCGAGGGAAGAATCGTCGGACAGGCAGCAGCAGTGGCAGCGACGCAGCCAACGAACAGCCGCGGGGCCGTGGGTCTACGGGGGGTGTGGTGGCGTAGGAGGGGGCGGGAAAAGGGTAGGGGCCGGCAGAGGAGCCGCGCAAATCCTTTTAAATCCACACAATTGCGACAATGGGGCTTTATTTGTTATCTCGGGGGCCACATTGTGAGTCGCCGTGAACGAACGGACAGATTACGTCGGGCCAGTGACGGCTCGGCTCCAGGGGAACCCGCTCCTACCAGAAGCGCGGGCTCCAGGGGAACGACTTTTATCGGGGCACCTCTCCTCTTTATTTTACGACCGTCCGACCCCCCCCCGCCAGCCCTCTTCCCGCCGCGGAGCCGTTACCAAAGTCGTCAGCGACGCTGCCATCCGCCAGAAAAGCGGATTCGCCGTTACACACCGTCTCTACCCCCGAAATTTTAACCCCCTTCACCCGCGACCGCTCTCTCACCCTCGCGGCGCTCAATCCACCCCCGCGACCCTCTCTGCGATACGTTTCCTGTGGAGCAAATGAATATCGGGGTTGCACGGCGGTTCTTGGCCACTCGGGGAGGCTGTCGATTTTGTATTTACTTTGTTCCGCGGCTGGCGATAGAGGAGGCTGGTTTTTGCGGGAGAAGGTCGAGGGTGGAGGTTAAAGTTCGAAGTTTTCAAGGGTCGAGGTGCAGCGGAAGAAATATGGCTTCGAAAGGGTGGGTTGCGTTTGATTGAAGAATCGAGGCACAGAGAGCAAAAACAGGTTCACCTGCATTGAATAAATTAATTCTTCCTATTTTATGTAATTAGTACAGCCTCTTGGGGTACATTATTGCTACTAACTCAATTTCGCAAACAAATGTGGGTTAGTCCGCTTTTGCTCTCAATTCGTAGATTCCTTCTGTCGAGCCAGGCGGACAGGGGTAGGTACCTGTGGCGAGCATATCGAAGGAGAAACGTGTTGCGATCGAAGGGGGAGGATAATTTGTATGGAATTGTTGAAGTAGTCATTTTAAGGTAACAAGGAACTGGGAAAAACGTAAGCTGAATGGTCGACAATGCAGCGCCGGATATCCGATAATTCGGTTCAGATATAACGATATTTTCTGTACAGCAGTTGAAACGAAAGCAATATGTGAAACTGTGCTAGGTTCCGAGCACAAAATTGTTACGGATCGCTAGAAAATGAACGATGAATGCCACCCACCCGGCTATCAACGGCGAATTTTCTTTCACTTCTTTCGCAGATTCGATCGCGACCATTGACGAAAAAACGGATTCAATGTTACGTTGGTTTGGTATAATGGACTGTCCTATCTGACTCTACTGTTCTTCTTCATTTTTTGTTTTCAAGCATCGAGTAAAACGGACACTTGGCAATTGAAAGCGAATCGACGGTGACGCGCTTTGGAAGAATCGAGTTTATTATCCCATTATTTATTTTACGAGCTCCATCGCCGTGGCGGCTGATTCTTCACTAGAGTTTATGTTTCACTCCAGCTTCCTATCAAATGTCTATACTGACATTTTTTCGAAATTCGAATTTTCTCGTCCCCTTTAAACATCATACCTTTAAATGAATTTCTAATTCACTGCTCTTCTCTTTCTCCAGTTCCTTTCATTTTCATTTCCCTTTTACTATGCGATACGTCGTGTTTTAAGTGCTAATTTCAAAGAGAATTTACTTGAGAATTGATTTCCGTTCCAATCTTTAATTTTCTAACTCTGGATTTCAAACAGAAATATTTGGGATCCCTGGTAGTTGTTGCTCTAGCAATTTTTCCTCGCGTATTCAACTTCACCATCTCCGCCGACGAGAAGCATAATTAAAAAGTAACGATGAACGCTATTGATTAATAGAATCTCTTCGACCTGTTCATGATTCGTCCAGCTAAATAAACTCATAACAATGATTAAATATTCAGGGACGGTAATAAAGAGGCTTGCCCCCTTCCCGGCTCCGTAAATACCACTTGCTTCACCCTATTCCACCCCTTAGCTTAGCGCAGCACGCCCTTAGCTTTAGCAACAATGTACCGTATTATGAACTACGAGGTCCCCTTTCTCGTTTTTGATCCCCCGCCTCATCGTTTATTGCAGATACGCTTCGATGCGGTAATTTTCGTTCGTGGGGTCACACGTGACTAGAGAGCAATTAGCGCGCGAAGAAAAATCGTGCAATGAGAGAAGAATTTTAGAGAAACGAAGCAGAGACGGATTTTCAAACGATGCAATGGAACCCGACGAATGAAACGTAATTTAACTCTTATGCGAAAACGAACGCGCATCGACCACTGCCTCCGAACCTTTACAACTTAGAAAATATACCCCGGACAACGTATGATCGTGTAAAATTCTTCTTCTACATCTGTCACGTGAGTGTACACCTCGTATCGGCGTGGAGTCGAAAACCACCGTCTACAGAACGATGTCCACCAACCTTTCCATCCATCAGAGTGTCATTAACAGATCGCAATTACTGCTCACCTTAATCTCTTCGCCTCGTCGATGAAAGGCCGCTTCTCGCTCTCGCTCAGCAGCTTCCATTCGGCCCCGAGCCTCTTTGAGATCTCAGAATTGTGCATCTTCGGGTTCTCCTGGGCCATCTTCCGTCGCTGCCCGCGGGACCACACCATGAAAGCGTTCATCGGCCGTTTAATGTGCTCGTTGTGCAGGGTTTTCGACGACATCTCGAGCTGCCTCTCTCGATCTCAACCTTCCGCGTAACAATTACCACCGACTCGTCTCTAATTACTTCCCTCTAACGGAGTCAATATCTTCGCGTCCTTCCATCAGCAGAAAATCCCCCATTCCCCTCACTAGCCTCTTGTCTCATCCTCCTCGAATCGACTCCAGACCTTGTCGAACATCCGAACACACCTCTTACTAACTCCTGCGACGTCCAATCACTTGGGCCGTGAAGCTCGACGTTTTCCACAGCACACGGTCCAGCGATTTTTATATTTCGATCACAGTGAAATCAACTACATCGACAGACTCCCAGCGCCCTCGTTCTTCCAGTAGCCATGGTCCTCTTGCTCCAAGCCTCTCAGGCAGATCATCAACCCCTTAAAGCGTTCTCTAAACGGCCGCTCCTCGTGGTTCCCCAGTCGCCGCTCCAGAACACCCACCGTAGCCAACCCCCGTCGTCCTGGGTCTATCAGTCGATCGCGAGATCGTCCCCCAGTGTCGATTCTCAGCGAACGTCACCAGTGATTCAGCCAGGCCTCCGGGTCCGTTCAGTGCTCGGGTGGACGTCTCACGTCGCGTCCCGGCTCGCGTGGCAAGCAGGCAGGATAGCACAGAGTCGAAGAACCAAGGAACCGTCTCATGGGCACTGTGACGAGGACTGTGGCCAGGATCCGTCAGGACCTCTGCGACGTCGGGTCTGGGATGAAGCCAGGGTGGAATCGAGAGCCGCGGAGTAGCTGGAGGCTCGTGGGACGCGGTGGAAACAAGGATCGGCCAACCAGGAATCTTCCTCCTCTCCCACCATGGTCCACGGCTAATGGACACTCACGATTGGCTCCTTCGCCGACATGGCGGACGGAGGATACAGGCGAGTTCAACAGGTGGAGGTGTCTCCTCTCTGTTCCTCGTGCTCCTCGTGCTCCTCTCTCTCTCTCTCTCCTTGCTGGCTTTCGATTCCGGGAGAAGGGGGTGCACACCGGTGTGTCTCTGTTACGCAGATTATCGTACTACCGTTTTTCTGACCTTTTGGGCGATCCCCGACGGTCAGGGAGCATCCGGGACATCGGTGGGTCGTGGTAGACAATACGTCCAGGATAGATTCTGCGGCGTTAAGTAGAATAGGTCCGTCGTTGCGCGGACGTGATCCAATTGCGCGATCGATGGGCGGCTGCCTGTAGGAAGCATCGTTTCTTCTGCTTCAATATCTTTTCATAAGTCGTCATTATAGTGTTTTAATAATGCTTGTAATTCAAAGTATGTTGGTTCAGGGTTATGAATTTTCTTAGAATCCTTTCATTCGTGCCACTGTTTATTCTCCAAAAAGTATAATTCAGATTGTAAGTACGATAACAGGTGGTATTAATTTTAAAGAATACTGCTTTGCTGTCAATTCTTTCTTCTCGTATGCTCGCGACACGTTCCCTCGTGACAATGCACCGCGGTGTGCACAACAATTTCTCCCCCCCCAGCTTTTGTCCAGCCAATGCAGAGCACAGGCAGGGCCACTTCTCGAAATAAATGTTATCAGCTCCGGCAATGTCTTGCTGGGAGAAACGGCCGCGGGGGAGGGAACGGGGGCAGGGTCGGGGGGGCTGAAGACGTCGCCAGTGATAAGGCGATAAAGAGAGTTGGTATAAAACGAGACAAGAGGACTGTGTGCCCGGTGGTAACATCAAGGTGAATTCCAACTTCCATAAAGAGGCGACTGTGCACGGCCCTGCCATTGAATTTCCGGAAAGTTTGGAAATATTCATCGGCCGCTGAAAGGGAGAGGAATCTCGCGGAAGATAAATGCGAATAAGAAAGAGCTTTCGAAATCTTACACCATCCTCTGGATAAATAGAAAACCTTTCCCTTTTTATGCGAGCCGCCTCGAAGGGCAGAAATAGTCTCGTCGAAAAATTTTCACAAGGGGAGAGACTGCAGGCGGATCATTGGGAGGGTGAAGGGGGGAGCAATCGAGGGTTCCAGCTTCCGTGGAGATTATCGAAGGCAATCAGCTATTTGTTCTGTTATTAACTCGATCATAAATTCGCTACACGACGGTGGCCACGTTCCACTGTCATTCTGCCAGCGTTCCTTTATCACCCCCCTCGTTACACATTCGCCCCGTGGTTCGTAGGGCGTGAGCGTGATTTTTATCGGTCATCGACGAGAATAAAAGCCACGAAGAGGGGTCCCCGTGCCTCTTTTCACGCTCTGCCCCGGCGCCCCACGAAACCCTTATCTGTAGACTGACACTTTCAATTAGTCACTATCGCCCTGGCAAACATCGCGCCTCTTTTCGCGAATTCCATCCCGCTGAATTATCACGGCTACGTTCGCGTCCCAAACCCACGACCTGCATGAATCATTTCAACTCCCGCCCGCGTGAACGTTATCAAAAAAAATCTCTATTTAAAACACCGGTGCCGTTAAGGCCACTCTTCCCAGCCTGAGGATCCAGTATACCGCGGGATGAGGCGCAAACTGCCCCCGCACAAAGGGGCAGAGGAAGTAAGGGAGTGAGAGAGAGAGAGAGAGAGAGAGAGAGAGAGAAGAGAGGTGGGAAGGGGCGGCCGGGGGGTGGAAGGAACGTTAAGTGACTTTTCCACGCTCGTGTTTCTTTCTCCCTCGATTTCGATGATAGCGAAGGCATGGCGCGGCGGCGGAGGGCATTTCTCTATCAGCTCTCGTTCTCTCTTCTCCTGGCCCACCTTCCGTTATCGTCTCGGTCGCTCCCGAGGGCGGCGGGGTGCCACGCGACCGCTGATTATACCATTCATCGCGCGGCGTGGTCCAAAAGAGGGTTGCCAAGCGGACTCGTAAACGTCGTAGCGTCCTTCGCCCCCCCCCGTAACCACCCCCTCCGCTGCCCACTTCGGTCCCGCTGCCTACTACGGCCTTGAATGCTCCCTCGTCAATGAAACAATCCAGCTTTCCGGCGGCCCGTCGCCGACGGCTCCTTAATTTCGGGATACTTGGTCGCTGCCAGCCACCCTCTTTCCTCTCCGTACGCCTTCTTCGATCAATTACCACTGTTTGTATTTGTTTCCAAACTGATTTCGCCTATTTCTCGACGAGGCCGCCCGCGTGCAGGCTGCTTCTCCAACAAGTGGACTGTCCAGAGAAGAGCCTCCCGCAATCCTCGTTATACTGGTGTAGAAAGAAAGATTTTATAATATTAAGGGTTGAGAAATAATTGGAAACCTGTGCATGACTCTTGAATTAACCAGAAATTCTCAGCCACAGTTAATCATGAAATGCCGAACTATTTCTCTGCCTTTAGTCGTCGCGATATACCTGCCAGACCGAATCTGTCCTTCGCGCGATGCGCATCGCGAGGCCTATGTTGCGGGACAAAGGGGACGAGGCATCATCGTCGCGATTGCTGAAGCGACAACAACGGTGGCCCGCGATGCTGAATGGTAAGAGGCATGGGGGTGTGAAGGGAGTGACGATGGGTGTGTCGAAAAGCTCGCTGATTACTCCATTGTCGAGCCGGTTGTTTCAGTTAATCGCGACGCCCCGTGCCGTTTTGTTGCCCTTTTATCGCCGCCGTTCTGCCGACCGGTCGCCAGCCGCATCCAGCTCGGGCACCAGTCGGGTGCATCGCGAAATTCAAGGAAACGACGAGACGGCGCAGGCTTCTCCGAATCTCCGTTGACAAGGGAATACGTGTCGATGGAAGCTTGACGCGAGATTCAGTACTCGACGAAGGAAGCACGAGCAAAATTTTCAAGTTACATTTCATTTGGTACATACATTCGTGATACTCCTAGTAGATACTCGGTTCACCATTCGTACCAAAAGTGTCAGTGGCGTGAAATGGGGACTGTGAATCCCCGACGGACCACTTCACCCTTTCAAATCGACCCCAGCTGAATTAGAAAATGCACGCGGCTTAGGTATATTTGTGCTGAATATTGTATTCGAAGGGTAGGTAAGCCCGGGACTGTCGGTCGACCTAATATAAAACGGCTATTGAAGCTAATACCGATGTTATTTATTTGATTCAGAAAAACTGGTCGCTATCCTATTTGCTGAAAATCGGGTTGAAAACTGACGTCATGACATCTGACCATCTCTCCCGAGGTGCCAGGTGAAATGGTTTTCGTCGTTGGTAGAGACCACTCATATAAATTATTCATGAAAAAATAATAAAGAAGGAAGCAAAATTATCTATGAGTAGATAAGTTAGTTATTTTGCATATATACAGTCTTGACCTGCCCCGACTGACACTCCTTGATTTACCCTAAGTGAAAATCACCGAAGGACACTTGGACGTTTCTCACAGGTGACGCGGTGTGGCGACTTGAAAGATAAAGGGACAGGATCCGCGGAAGGGCGTTCCCCTTAAACGAGACTCGATTGTCCGTATCGCGCTTCCACGAGCGTTCCTCGAGGCCCGGCAAAATCGAATTCTACTTTGTTTGGTCGAATACATATACACATGGGCATTCGGTATTCAGCGTGCAGCCGTCAGGCCAGGCGTCGCCGTATCAAAATAGAGCGCGCTACAATAACTTATTCGACCGAACAAAATCGCGTGGAAGGGTAGTATTTTATGGAGTCCCGTTCGGGTTACATACGGTGAATACATCGACAGGCCGGGGAGGCACGGTGGGGCTCGCCCGTATGTGACTCGAATGTATCATAAACGCGGCTACGGGAGAGGGGTGAGCCACCCCCGTTCTGGCACGCACGTATACTTATCTCGCCATTTGGCTAGGAGACGATCCTTGGAAGCGTTCTTTGATATTCTTGAGGACGCACGATCGACGGCCGAGAGACTACTCTCACCCCCTGATTACCAGCCGATCGTGGACGCGAATTCTCGCTGGATGTTTCTTGTCCGATGCTCTGGTTCGCGAGGGCGTCTTTCGACTTTCAAGTTCTGTTAAACATTAGGCTCTTTTTAAGCCTTGCGATGGGAGGTTGAAGAGAGGGTTTAACTACTAAGTAGGTGCATGTATGTATTAAGGGGACCAGGCAGTCGTTTTCCGTGAAAGATGAAGGCAAATCCAGATGCATCCTTTTACCCAATGTTTATTAGTATCTTAGACATTGAAAAAGAGTTGGTATGAAATATACTTCTGTAGTTTTCAGGTAATATTGGCCTTAAAAAGTGACGTAATCCAATTTTGTGATTCTTGTTTGTTACATCCGTAGTTACCCGCGGAACCAATAAAAAGTACAATTAAAACACAAGTATTAAATTGGTGGTCAAAAAATGGCGATTATTTCAAGAAAAATTCATGTTTGTGCGCTACTAAAAATCCGCGAGTTTTTAATTTTTCTATGAAAATCTCGAATTTTTACGGACCATATCAGAGGTTTCGCGGGAGATGGCATATGTTTTACACCTTCTGTAACTTTTTCAAGAAGATCTGAACCTCCGTTCATTCGTAACTATATAGCCGAAAACCAAGAGAAAAAAAGATTCGAGAAAAACGCGTTTAAAGTTTCTGGGCAAAGGCGACGCTGTAAGTTGTCACTTGACCTTTTTAGCTGCCAAATCAACAATTTTGCGAATTTTAATATAAACCAAGCGGCATTTAAAAATAAAAATCGATTTTTCGACCGCCTAGTCCACTTAAGTAGAATTCATTTTCTGTGGGCATAGCTACGCGAAATTTCAGGAATTAGTTGGAATTATGTAATACATAAGAGTAAGTGAAGTAGTACCTGGAGTACCTAAAGGCGGGGCTGCAGTAGATACGTACTGTTATAAACCTGCGCATTAGCACATAAAACTAAGAATTAAACTAAAACTAATACATATAAAATGAAGTAGAGTGATTAACACACAGTTGAAGCGTAGGCTTTAAGAATTAATCTCGACTACAACATGGACTAAGTAGGACAGGAAGGAAGGAAATAAACAACTAGAACTGTCATGTTAAGGGTCGGTGGATGTATTTAAGAGCCGCGTGTTTAAATGTCTATGCTATTGCCCGTAGACAGTAACATGTAAGTCCTAAAGAGACCTAGTGGCTGATTTCACCGGACCCATTACCGATCGTTTCGCGTTTCCCAGCGATTGCCAGTTCGATCCGCAGTTTCACGGCAGCGTCGCGTAAAGAGCATCTTCACGAAGGCTAATACCGAGGCCCGTGTACTTGGAGCAGGCATACATATATCGTCTGTCGAATCAGCGATCGACATCGCTCGACGCGGGACCATTCCTCACAATTAGCGGCGATTCAGGTGCCGTTTTACCATCCAGGCGAGCGAGCCCTTCCATTCGTCCGTCCACCACGGAACTCGTCGGCCCACGGATAATTATTTTCCGATTATGATTGATAATCCGGCGGCACGATACCCGCCCCGCGGTTATCTATCACCGTGAACGCTGTCAGCAGAATGTTAGTCACTGAGCCCAGCCACGCTCTCAATAGAATTTTCGTGACTTGGGAATCACCTCGGAATGGATGCAGTTGGCCGGTGATAAGGTCTGTCCCTGTGTGTAACAGTGTAGGTAACATCTATCGTTGTCCGTGTAAAGCTGGTCTCTTCCTTTCGTCGCCTACGAGTTGCAGTAGAATTAGAATTGGAATTTTGAGTTTCTTTTCATTCGAAAGTTTGTGGAGTGTGATTTAGGGTAACTCGGGGTAGCCACCGCAAGTAATATGCCACTTCTCAATAATTTTTTAAATAATGCACACATGGCGTTAGATTTGCACTAATTCCGTTCAATTTAGTGTAACTGCTAAGACGACAATAAATTTTGGCCTTTACCTTCTCTTACTTTCAGTAAATCCTGATTACCCACCATTTGGGTAATATGCCACTTTTGAGGACTTTTATATTTGTACGTTTTTTATTGAACTATAAAAGTTGCATATCTCTACTTATTAGTCAACACACAGAATTAGTTACACTTTCATATGGTTTTATCTTTTTCCCTGTATCTACTTATGAGTACTTGCGAGTTATTGCGTTTCAAAGTTAACTGTGGCATATTACCACGAGTTACCCTATAATAATCACCCACAACTGCCACGTGTTACCGATGACTTTAGTCTCGGAATTTGTGAAGCTATCGTTCACAAGTTATTGTAGTCGCAGGTTAATCGCGTCTCCCCTTATCTCGCTCCACGAACTATCTCACTACTTGGGGTGTCAGTGTTGGATCTGGATTTAGTCCTTTCCCTTATCATACTGGACACACTATCTTACTTATTTAGAATTCGGAGCTTCAGGTATGGCTTATATCGGACGAAGAATCGGCTCGCTGTATCGTCTCGCTATTACCCGATATTCGCTTCGCACGAGACTCAGATCCAACGACTTCCCTCGCCAAATACAACTTAATTCTCCCGCCGGGCTACAAAAGCAGTGATTGCTTTCTCGTCCCCGCCGACCACCCCGCGGAAAGGAAAGCTTTCGCCCACCTAATTACACCCGGAGCCCCTTCGCGGACACCGTGGACGGCCGAAGACCCGTCGCGTCTTATCGTCCGTCAGGAATTACAATAACGTCTCGTTATCCGCGAGTCCATCCAGCGGGCGAGGGAAAGCCGCGAGGCGCACGAATACTTTCTTGGCGGAGGTGTCTGGAGCGTGTTGGATAGCCCCCGGGCGACGTGGAGGGCGAGCTGCGACGCGAGGGGCCATTGTAATTTTGACGGGGTGCACGACAACAGCGCGGTGGCCCCGCGGAAAATAAACGACAGCCGAGGAAGAACGGCCGAGGGAACGATTAAACGTCCGTCCGATGTCCATCAATATCGGCGGAGCAACGAAGGACGCTCGCCGACGAGCCGAGATTGCGCCGAGGTTTTGCACGCGACCGGCAAAGATATCCCGCACAGCCAATGGCGGACAATGCTGGACTGTCGGCATTATGGGGGACATTGTCGTGGGCTTGATATGAGCCCTGTTGCCTCGGGTATACAAGCTGCAATATCGTCATCCACCTCCTTCTCCTCCTGGTCTCTCCTTTCCCGTCTCCTTTCGCCCGCTCCGGAGCCCCGCAGCTGGCTGGAGGAACCGATGCTCTTGTTCCGGGCAATCATGTGGCCATTCCTGATCGAACCCACCGCGGCAGGGATCTTGAGGGTCCATTTTATCGTAAATTGCGGGTTGTGCAAGCAGATTTCGTCGGCTCTGGGGTGTCTTAATTTTAGAATCTTTGATTAGGTACATACTGAGCTTTCGTTCTTTTTATTTAGTCAGGATTTATCAATTAGTTGCTCCCGGTATTGTCACGCCGGGGTGCACGTACACACTCGCGATCATCGTTGGACGCAAATCTTCCGGCGGGGGTGTGAATAAGCCTTTTATCTGCGTGACCCTGTCCGCATTATAGGCGCATTGTAAGGGGGTATCTGTGACTGGTTTGTCGTGACAACGGCCCTTTTTCCAATTATCCGATCCGATCAGCCCTTTCCTTCTGACCGAGCGCGTAAAAAGGGACTGCGAATCCCCGAAAATATTGCAGTGCAATTTACATTGGCTGGAATCGGTCGTTGGACAACCGCGGGACAACAAAGTCGATATTGGATTCACGACAGACTGCGGGGCGTTGGAATTGATTCGGTGAAAATGTAATCGAGGAGTGCCTCGAATGAGGAATTTCTACAAATTCCCGCAAGGATTTAGAACGGCATTGAATTTCATCTTGGTTGCTTCGAAGTCCCCGAATTCCGCAGCGTGCTTAGAATTTCAGATTACGATTGCCGAAGAAAAATATCTGTCTGCTGCGGAGGGATTTCTGAAAAGTGCCCTATCGCGCTCCTTCCTCCTACCTTGGCCTTGTGTAATCGATTTGCGGAAGTGCCGATAAGTAAAACGTTATCGCGAGTCCTTCTGTGGGAAAGATAAACGTCCCAGCAGCTTGTCTTTCTTTCTTATAAAAAGAGACCGTGGCGAAGGGCGATTGTCGTGAACGGAGGCGTTCTTCCCTCGATGAAGCCTCCATCGCATTCGATCCAACACGCGTTCGTTATTTGAAATTCGTCTGTCCACCGAGGAGCAGGTAATCATAATTTAAAGATCGCTATTTAGTTGTAAGAAGCCCTAAAAATTCCCAATGCTCCTAATTCGATCCTAGACAGTTCTACTGTTACCTGGGAACCTGAGTATCTACCTTGAAGAGGAATCCGGTACCTACTCGAGGAGAAAGATTCGCGTGGCTGAGAGCCTCCAATTATATCGAGCGATCCAGTGCACCTAAAATTTCCCCATAGCGACTTAATTTTGAATCAAGTCGAAGCCTTTCAGCGCCCAAGTCAAAGGCTCGTTGCTTGCATTTACACCCCCGGCGGCATTGTGCGCGCATTAAAACGCATCGCACTGACGAAGGATAACGAATAGTCCTGACAGGGGGACGGTTACGCGCGCTTTTTCACCCTTTCATGCCGCCAAGGAACTCGATCGCGATCTCACCTCGGACCGCGGTTGTTAGATCGATTGTTTACCTTCCGTTTCTACTAACTAATATTAAAGATCCTCCTCGTTTGCGCTCATTCAGGGCCCGCTGCCATCTGGCCGCGACTAACAATGCCCTTGGCTGACGAGTCGAAAAAGCCCGGCCCCAAAGGCCTCTTTGAAACTATTAGCCCCGATGAATAGTACATTCGCGTTTGATTTAATCAACTTCTAATAGTCGAAGGAGGTGATAATTCGATTTCGAGATTGATACGGTGCCGCGAAGAAGCGGGTAATCTCCTCGCGTGATGCAACGTCTGGCATCGTTTAAAACCTCTGATACTGTTTCTTTTCACTCGCGAGCTCATTCGAGCAGCAAGCTCGAGGCACGAACGTAATCACGGAGCGATGGAAGCCCCGTGATAGTTTGTTAATCTTAAACGCCGTAGGAATCCAGCGGCTAAGCTCGTTTACAAATAAGAGCGGCACAATGGATTCCTATTACGAAACTTCAGGAGTCCCCGGTGCAATTATCGCTGCCATAGATTGTCATAAGACTGATTCTTATATTTAAGCTCGTACGGCATTATCGTAAGTCAAGGTCTCACGAGGATAACGGAAATGGAACTGTCGTAGACGTTCGCTTTCGCGCGTTTTACGAACTTAATTGCGAGATCCCGCCGTCCCCATTCCGCGGATTGTTGAACGGTTTCTTGGATTCATGCATACGTTTTCATTCCCGAACTTTGTAGGTATAAATCCCGCTGATAATTGGGTCTATGTAGTTATGCAGAAAGCTAGCAACCCTCAAAATCACCGAAAATTAGTTAAATGCAGTATGGAACCTGTAATTTTGTAACATTTATTTTGCAAAAAATTGCCACCCCCCATAGAATAACTCTTTCATTATACAATTATTAAAACTACCAAGTCATAGTGAAAGCTACAGAAAACCATTAAAAGACATTGTAAAAGAATAACAAGGAATAAAGTGTACCCAATAGAATTTAAGCTACTTTTCTTTAACAATTAAAATCTTCAATCCAAATTTACCCAGTTTCAGATCATTTGGGGCTGGTAGGTTTCTGCATAACTAGGCCCAATTCTCTTTATAATTGCCTACGAAATTACCAACGTCTCGCGCACATAGTTCCCATACCAATGATATTATAGCCACATATCAGGGAAAACCGTGTATTATTGAGAAATCAAAAAGTCACAGAATCCCGCGAGGAAGCGGAAAGTTCTCTGTTCTCAGGAAAGAGCGAGGCTGTAAATGAACTTTCAACCGAATCCCTCCGCGATAGGGGCGCTCTCATTGCCATAGACGCTTGTACGTACGTACGCCAGATAATATGATAATCTTCGGGGGAGCGAATTTCCACGAGCTCCGCTCCCGCCGCCGGTGTACTATATATATAACGCAATAATATAAAATTGTCTGCCCGTATCCGGGGAAAAAGGGAAGTCCCTGCGGATAACGCCGCGGCGGCTTACCGCGACGCAGAGGAACGCGTTTTATTCTCGGCGGAAGAATGAAAGAAGGCATGGATCCCGATGAGAGAATCGAGTAAGAAGATTTGCCGAACGATCTGGCCGAATTGACGGGCCCGGCGGGACGCCTAGTCGAAGCGACGGAAAGAATGGTAAAAGGGAGGAACGGGAAATTCAAATGGAATTTCTCCACAGTTTTTGAGCGAACTTGTATGAGGTTAATGATGATACGACCACGCTGGGGTTGAAAGAAACAGCTCCACAGGTTTCGCTGAATATCGTTTGCGTTTCGTTAGTTACAGCTTTAGATGATTCGTTGTCCATTATTAGTCGCGGCAAGTTTGTCCCGAAATTGAGATAAATTAGGTAGTCAGGGAATTCATGAATATAGAGTTTCTCTATCGTGCATGCGAAAGGGGAGTGAATCAACGTTTGCTGCAAAGAAAACAGGATAGACGAGAAGGAGGAGTCGAAGGCGGGTTTGCGCGAAAGGAAATCGTCGGGAGGAGGTCGAACCACCTTCCCATATCTTATTTTGCTAAATTGCAGAGGACCATCTGAATATAACTGAATGTAAGCTTGGGAATATAACAGAGGAAAAAGTGGAGGTGGGCGCACGGAGGGCGAGAAGAAAAAGACGGGGGTTGCCGACACAGGGGCAGATAAAGTTGCATCGAACAGGAGAAACTGGCAGCGCGTAAATGTGACCCAGCGGAACGTGCTACGTTGGCGTCGGCGGAAATGAAGCAAATCGGTAGATACCATGCAGGAACATTAGAGTCGCTATCTAACAGCGAGACGCTTAGAAATTACCAGACAGCCATTTACGACTGCGCGATGCTATCCTCCCCGGGGCGATTGCCTTCGTCGTTTCTACTCGCCAATTGATTGCCCTTTGAGCGAAAGTATATTCAGCGATTCAGTTTATATTTCTTTTACGGATGTACTTCCCTTGGATTATTTAAATAGATGCCTGCGCTCGGACTTTCTAACCTCCAAGGCAGTGGATTATTTTAATTAGGTGGTGGCTTTTTTAGATTTTTTAAATTCCGATTTAGTAATTTGCATGGAGGATTTTTAGTCGCGCGACAGAGTTAGCGTGACTCTTCTTCAGCGATGGAATCGGAAATATTTCCATTACATGGAATAGGAAATATTTTAGTCGAAGTATTATTATGTAAGAAGGAAGGAAACGGATGGGTAGGGTGAAAAGAAAGCCTGTTCTTTTCCAGTTGGCTTTCCCCACTTTTGGATGAAATATCATCAAGGCTCTCAAATCCTGTTTCGCTTCATCGTCCGGCCAACCATCAACCCTTCGTCTTCCCAGAGCAGAGTAATCCCTATTTTTACTCCATGCTAAGTTCTCGCATCTAAGAGTATCTCCACCCTCCTGAGCTGTTCTGTGGTAGTCAGTACTGCACAGTTCCCTGTCAGGGACTCGCGATATCGATTCAGAATCCACTGCAGTATCGGCCAACGAGAAATTATCGGCAGTAGCATCCTCGCACCACAGACGAGGTATAGGATAGACCTATCACCACAAACCAGGTATAGGATAGACCTATCACGCAATGTAATTTTGTGTCACGTGCAACGTTACCGGTGAAGTCTCAGACACAGATTGTAACGCTACGCGTGGTAGGAATTAGAATTCAAGAAGTAGAAATTTAGGTCATTCGAAACCCGCGATTTACAAATGATTCTGTTACAGTAACAATTTAAAGATCGTTTTATAAACGTATTCCGTACAACGACCGAGAAAGAAGGATCACAACAAAACAAGAACACATTCGCCTTTTAACCTTGCTGTCCTTTTCGGGTTTATTAAACGCAAAATAAATTTATTTAACATGAAAATTTATATAAACAACAACATTATTTGTGGAAGACATGTTTTCACGATGTAACGTGGAATACCACGCCAAGGAATTGTACCTTGGTATGTTCAATAACGTGCTGGAGCAGAGAGGACTTTAAAACGTCAAAAACCCATCAGTTCCAGTATCTCGCCGAAATATTCCAATGTGCAGTTATTCTTTTAACCTGACACTGTACTCGTGTTCTGGGGTCTGGTACGAACAATCAAACAACATTCCAAGTTACATTGTGCCATAGTATTGTAAGTTAAAGAAATTCTTATATGTAATTAGAATATTTAACAATCACAGCTATCAGCTCGGTTCTCACCGATTACCAGGTCTCACCACGAGGAGGTTGCTGCGTTTCGAGACCCGTAGAGAGATAGATGGAATCAAAGTTCCATCGATCTCCCTGTACATGAAACCTACTAAACCAAAGAGATGGATGGAAACAAAGTTCCATCGGTCTCTTCGGTTTAGACGTAGAAGCTAGGGAACTGCCAAGCAATCACACGATAAAGGAAACTCAGGAAATGAGGAAAGACTACCGGTGAGCATGAAAGGAGTATTGGATGCCGCAGTTCCTACCACCCTGCTGTCCGAGTCGAAAGGGAAAAGCGCTCGGCGTCTCCCAGACGACTCCTGTTGCTCCGATGCGACTCGTCAGGAGCAAACACTTGACCTGACTCAAGCCGTCCAACACGGAGATTGGGTAATCGAACCGGGTGACTTACGCAGGCAGTGTACCAAACGGCACACCCCCTACGCCCGAAACTTTTCCCTTTGGACAAGAACACCAAGGGATGAAACCGATCCACCCATACCGATTCCAGGCTCAGTCGCTTGCTTCCGCAAATGGAACCAGCGGCGACCTCCTCATCGGAGATGAGGAGCCAACAAAAGAGCAACAAAGCTAATGATTTAGTGACTACTTCGCAATTTTACACGGGGCCTTAAATACTTCATGTTATAATACACTTTTCACTATCACTTTTCACTGCCACTTTTCACTGCCACTTTTCACTGCCACTTTTCACTATTTTGTTTTAAATATATTATTTTACTGTCTCCCTTTCCCGCGGAAGGGTGAACCTCAAACTCAAATGCTGAAATAATCAAATATGTTATATTAGTAATGGTGTAATAGCCTTGGAAGGAACCCAAGAACATACATAAAATCGAATATATGGATGCAAAACTATCGAAGCAATACATAAAATCGAATAAATGATGCAAAAACATCGAAGCAATACATAAAATGGAATAAAGGGCGCATAATCATCGAAGAAATACATCAAATCGAATGAAGGATGCATAACCATCGAAGCAATACATAAAATCGAATAAATGATGCAAAAACATCGAAGCAATACATAAAATAGAATAAATAGCGCATAATCATCGAAGAAATACATAAAATCGAATAAATGACGCATAATCATCAAAGAAATACATAAAATCGAATAAATGACGCATAACCATCGAAGAAATACATAAAATCGAATAAATGGTGCATAACCATCAAAGAAATACATAAAATCGAATAAATGACGCAAAATCATCGAAGAAATATATAAAATCGAATAAATGACGCAAAACCATCGAAGAAATCAGTTGGAAAGGACCAAAACTGAATGTTGACCTTCACAGAACAACAAAACTCGCATTAGTTTTCAACGAACCCCAAAAGTCGGTACCAATTGAATCAGCTTCCTCGGAGCAGGCGGTTGAGCGAGTGGGGGAAGGGCCAGCCTTGAAAGCCTGTCCAGGTGTCCAGCAAGTCCAGTTGGAGTAGCCAGCGTTGTGTCCCCAGAGATCCAAGAGGCGCAGGAGGCTCGGGGGGTCCAGAGTGTCCAGGGTGTGCAGGGGGTCCAGGGGGTCCGGGTAGTCCAGGTGGTCCGGGTGGTCCTGAAGCTCCCGCGTGCCCGGAGGTCCTGCCGTCCCGGGCGGCCGACGACGACTGATAGTCTAGGGATGCGTGTTAGACTCCCCACTTTGGGCAACAACAGCCGCGATCACAACAAGGTCGACGGTTGACTTCAATTGCGTGAACCAGTTAATTATTCGACAGAAATTGATATTTCCGCTAAAATATACATTCCAGTGGCTATTACTATGAAAAATCATGTTAACAACATTTACCCTAACCGCCCACTATAAATAATTATTAACTATGATCGATATAATTCGAGAAATCACGCAATTAATAACATTTGGCCTGGACTTCGAATTCGACAGAAATTGATATTTCCGCTAAAATATTAATTCCAATAGCTATTACTATGAAAAATCATGTTAACAACAAATACCCTTAACCGCCTAGTATAAATAATTATTAACTATGATCAATACAACTCGAGAAATCACGCAATTAATAACATTTGGTCGTGGACTTGGAAATGATTTTCTGCGCCGAATGAATTCTCTTTTATTTTGAATGTTTAATCGTTCGATAGATGAATGTTAATGCTTATACGTATTACACAGTATTAATTATTAATGTTACATTTTACAAGTAGTTGAACTTGTTGTAAAGTAAATGAATAGTTCCAGGAATATTTACAGAAATAGGTATTTCGAAGAATAATTCTGAGTGACATACATACTTGTTTCTTTAGTTACTAGCAGTTACTAGCATCGATACTCGATTACCGAAGCACTTCAGGTTTTTAACCCTTTCGTGACGGCGATGCTAGCCGTCAATATACATATTACACATATATATATGTATTTTGCAATCGTTTCGTGGACGTCGAATACATATATCCGACGCTAGGCATTTTGGATCGTCTTGCGGACGTCGGATATATCGGACGCCGGGCTATTTGGGATCGTTCCGCGGACGTCGGATGTATCCGATGCTAGGCGCGAAAGGGTGAAACGTCCTTCAGTTTCTGAACAAAATCGAGCCAAAGCGCAGCGTAACGAAAGCCTGCCCTCTATGTCAAACTCTCACTCTAAACAAGTCACACGTATACAAGCAAGCACACACTTTTCAGCATTTTAACACATTTCAGAGTAGTTGCTGAGTTGGACGCTGTTCATGAGCAGATGTCACTACATTCAGTCCTTAAATTATGGGTCGGTAACACAGTTTGGGTGGCGACACGAACAACCATAAGGTGATAGGTCTATCCTATACCTCGTCTGTGGTTAATTCTGTGCTACAA
This sequence comes from Andrena haemorrhoa, assembly GCA_910592295.1. Lineage (NCBI taxonomy): Eukaryota > Metazoa > Arthropoda > Insecta > Hymenoptera > Andrenidae > Andrena > Andrena haemorrhoa. The sequence continues at coordinate 6,315,415 of OU342941.1, forward strand.
CAGATTTTCTACCTGACCACGCGGAACCTACCTTACTCGCTGATACTCTAATTTATCCACAGTGGTAATGTCAAAATCCCCTCTATTGCCAGCAGTCGATACAAGATTATTAATTACCCATTTCAAACAACCGTGCGAAGAATGTAAGCCTTATTCAAGCTTGCAAAGGTCACACTTCAATTACTATTTACAAATTCTAATTACAATTACTATCCACGATCGATCCCGTATCGAGACAGCAGAAGAGAGAGTGGGAAAAGGCAACGTATACGATGGAAAACCGATCGCGTTTTCCCGCTTTTTAATTTCGGTCCCCTTTGTGGGACACAAATGCCAATCCAGATTTGTGGCAGTGTTCTCGCATTAATTGTGACACTACAATGCCAGCCCGCTTACAATATAACAAGCTTATCACATTTACAAGTCACACGAGCGAAAAACGTGTGCACCGTGATAGCGGCGACTGGCGCCGACTGCAGCTCTTTTATTTTCAAAATGGTCCAGACCACCGTGTCAGTGTGTCGACGCGCTTAATTGGCTCGTTATATTAATTGAATTTCATTACACGCCGGCGAGACAATAAGGCGTCGTTTGGAATACGCGAGAGATTAAACGAACTGGACGCAACGGAGGCGCGCTCGAACATCGAAATACATTTCACGGTCGATTCGAAAAAACGCAGAAACCATTCAACCGGCAGCGATCGGCTACGCGGATCTCGCTATGAAAAAAATAATTCCGGCGTGCACGGTCGGAATGTTTCGTTGGTTCCCGCGGGATTTCACGCCGAGGTTCCTTCGCTAATTAAGAGCGATCTCGCAGTGGCCGATGACGCGAAATTTCGCTATCCACTTTTGGACGGCGAATTATGTTTTAGAGCAGTCCTAAGGGCATCAACGCCTTTTTAGAATAGAAACGGTACCACTCGATGGGAACGAGGCACACTTTTTAACGCGCGAGGCTGTTTCATGGAAAAAAGTAGTGAATACTTAGCAGCACACGCTAGAATTCATTCATACACACTTTACATTAATCAGGGAGAGTAGGGAAACTGCAAACGCGGGGTAAACCCGACCGTTTCACTTGTCCTGTTCTCCGGCGATATTGTTACAGGATGTAATTAGCTATGTTTAGTACTAAGGGAATTGTCACGATGGGAGGATGCGCGTAACCGCGAAGATAAGGGACGTGAAATGTTTTCGTTGCTTTTCTTGTAATTTTACACTTCAGTATTTTGAGTCTGTAGTGTATTAAAGCTACACTACCGAACAAAGTATAACTTCTTCGTGGTCTGGTTACTTAATTCGAAAGAAAATCACAGGATCAATTTGTATATATACATGTTTGTATTTGTTTTATTTGGAATTGCTTAACATCCGCCCATTTGGGGTAATTACGAATAGCGTGTTTGGAGCTATTACGGAGGATGGCATCTACCGTTTTCTCTTAACATTTCGAAGTGTTTTATGTGTCCAGTGCCTCGGAATTATATTAGGAATTATATTATTCGTTGAAAGGTCTTGAGATACCCGTGAAAGAGTTTAAAGATAGATAAAGGTCAGTCCGTCAGGCAGCAAATAAATATTCAATCCCACGAGCAACCAAAGTTCGATCAAACGAGAAGAAAGACTGTGAGACTCACAGCGTGGAAGAAAACAAGTGTTTTCCACAACCAAAAAAAAATTATTTGTTTATTAAAGTACCTATCCATAATTCTTTGCGTTGTCTTTGTAGATAATGAAGCAAAGTTTATTTATCTATAAAGTAAATCTGATCGGAATCAATACTTTTGTTTCCATTTACCATTTGTCTCCGTGAAATGAAACACCCCGAAACTTAAACCCACGTCGTTGCACCCAACAAGTGAACACCACTATTTACAAACCGCGTGTGCAAGCTACTCATCACAGGAACGATGCTTCCGAATTATCCCCGGCTATCTGCGAACGGCTTGCAACGATTCGTAAATACATTTCGCTATCGTCCTTCGAAAAGGGGCTGCATCGCTCGCCGATTAAATATCCCACCCCCGTGCGAACAGCGGAAAAACGCGCACGATCCTCGACAAAATTCACCAACGATCGCGTCGCAAGCGCGTCCATGCGTGAGCCGTATTTTTCCCGGGGGTCTCGCCGGTCGGGAGCGGCGAGGGGGTGCGGTGCACGTGAACGGCGAAAACCGCGGCGCGCCGGCGTTCCCAATGCAGCGCGCCACCTTCGAGCCGTTTTTCTCGAAATTGATTTATGCCCCTGACAGCTAACGCCGGCCATTGTGCCTCGCCCCGGCCTGTCATTGTCCATTCAAACAAATTGACCACCGGCCGCGCGCATTGTCGCTCCATTGAACAAATCTGCGGAGAGAACAGAGAGAAAAATGGCGTTGCGCGTCGGCCAGATGCCGGGCGGAAGAAAAGTCGCAACGTTACGCGGCACTGTCCGGGGCCCACTGCCAGCCGATGTCCCTCGTCTTGCCGCGGGCTTTTCCCGCTCGAGAGGCTCGTAAATTCTCCGCGGCTAAGCGACCACGTGCCTCAGCGACGCTTGGAGCGCAGATGTCTCGAAGGACCGTGTCTGTTGAGATGCAGCATGGCTTGGGAGGGTGGCTGATGATTAGAACGCGGATAGTTGTCAGGTGTAGGATGAGCGAGAGGGTTTGGAACGGTGGCAAGCGAGCGATAAAAGGAATTCACGTTTAGGGGGGCTGGTCACGTAGTGGGGGTGAAGGTGCCGTTTGGTAACTAGCCCGTGAGGAACCACGTGCCAGTTACCCCCCAACCGCGAAACCGTAAACGTATCTCGGCGGGGAAATCCGCGTTGCTAAGTAGTAATTGAATATAATGGATTTTAAAGACAGCGGTTGGCATCGTGTTCGGCGTTCAGTGGTGATTTTATAATTATCGGTTCAAGTGCTCAATAGGATTCTACGAGAAGGTTTCAAGGGGGATTTTAAATGAATTGAATATTAGATCGGACCTGGATTCCTGCTTGAAATTACTTACAAGTTCCAAGGCTGTTACAAATGGTTAAGATCTAGCGTCTCATAGATGCTTTACGCAACACCCTGAATTTGGCAAAAACAATCTAGACAGATAACCGAAGGTGTCTCGCTGAGCCCCACCTGGCGAGTCGCGTGAAATTCGTCCAATTCTCGATCCTTATTAGCGGAATTTAAATGGACGTGACACGGCAACATGTCCGCTTTTTTCCCCCCCCCCCGAGAAACGTTGGATCAGGTGTCCACCATTCTGTTCCAAACGAGCGCCTCTGGAAGGGCAGTTTTTGTCTCTCGGCGAAGAGGAACGCGATCCAGGAGCCAGTTTCAGCGGAGGCTCCGATTGGACGGCGGTTGGATGCAGGGAATAAAAAGGAAAGGTGGCTGGAGCCGACCGCCCAGCGTGGCCAAAGGACGCGGCAGTAAGTGATTCTCCTTGCACGTGGCCGGTGGTCGCCATATTGGTCTCACAATGCCTCTAACGATAAGAAGAAAGGCTTGTCCGACTCGTACACATATACACACCGACGTCCCTTGATCCCCACTTCGTTTTAACAACTTGGCCATTAAAACGGGCCAATTGCTGGTTCGATCATCTATTACCACGGTTTGGTGAAACATCTCGCGTTCTCCACTCTTTTTTAACCGCTAGACGAATCCACGATCCGTGACCGAATCGAAGGCCCTGCAGTGGACGAGAAAACCGAGCGGAATTGCGAAATATATTTTCGGATGGCGTAGTTTCTGCCATTCTATTCTACCTCCAGCGCAACCAGCAATTCAGGTCGATTAGCGGCAGGCCAATAGAGGTAGAAGCCTAGAACCTCGCGATACTGTTCTAGCCCGTTCTACATCCACTCTTTGTGCGCTTTTCGCTCCCATTACCGTGCCTCCCTGCCTCTCCGCTCATTCTATTCCTCTCCTTCAATCTGTATTTTCATTCTACCCATTCTTCCCCCGTTTCACCTTTCAGACTTCAAATTCTTTTCCTCTCCCCTTCCGCGGAATTCTGCCGCCGCATCGACGACCTGACTTCTCTCTTCTCTGCCTTCGTCCTACGCCCCCGTTAGCCCTCTCCCCCGTCCCTCCCTGCTGCTCTCTGTCCCCAGTTTTCCACTCGACTCGTTTCTCTTTCTGCTGCTGCGTGGTACTTCCACCTTCGAATCGGTCCTCCTCTTTCTTCCCTATCGCCGTGACTTCCTCCCTTTTCCCAGTCACGAAGCCGCCGTCTTTTTCTTCCCCGGGGCTGCTTTAGAAGTCGACAAAAGAACATCGCGGCGGAGTCAAGATGGCGGTCGGGGATCCCGAGGTAGCAGAAGCAGAGGCACCGTTGCCCTCCTCCTCCTCCACCGCCACCACCACCACCCCCCGACCCCCGTTCAGCCGCCGCGCTCTTCTTTCCTCCCTCTTTCTCAGTAACCTTCACCTCCTCCACCCGCAGCATTGTTGCCACGAGCAGGAGAGACAAAATGAACCCGATTGTTAGTCCGGGAGGCATCATAATGAACGCCCATTCACCAGGAGACACCAAATGAGCTCCCGCGTCTTGTCCCGCGGCTTTGTCCACGATACTTTTAATTCTCTGCTCCCCCTTTGTCTACCTTCTGGAGGCTCCTGGGCTCGACCTGCTATTTTCTTTCTTCCTTTCCTGCCGCATCCCTGTTAATATATCCCTCTGTGTCTCTCCGCGAGACTCTCATTCCTAGCCCGCGTCTACTTTCGAATCGAGCTTCGCTCCGTGTGTCGTTCCTCCGTTGCTTACCCAATCGGATCTCTCAGGTCCTTCGTGTCCGAGCACTGCAGAAGAAAGTCACACCCCTTGGTGCCTCGAGTTAACATCGCTCCTCTGTTCGAATAATTACCTACCTACACCTTAACAGGTCTTTTAAAATCGGCCAGGTTCAATTTAAAAAAAGAAGTCTCTGTTAGTTCACTTTCTGTTTGTACATCCCCCCGTCGCCGAGCGCGCGTTCCGCACCGTGTTCCCGGCTGCTCCTTCGCGGTGGCGCACGATCGCGCGCGGCCGGGAAAGGCGAAAGGAGAAGGAAAATATTATTGCTGATCCGCTTGGCGCGCGCGTCATGCATAAATGCATCGATCCGCGGAGGCAGGCTCTTCCTCTCCTCCTTGCCACCTCTCGCGGCTGCCGGCAGGCGGCTGTACAAACAACGATATCCATAATGTTCGAGTTACAAGCAACCGGATTAGCAACCGTGCCCAGTCTCGCGCGTGTACGCTTCTTTCCCTGCGTTTCGCCGTGCCGGCGTCGCTTCTCTTCGGCCGGGGCTAGGAGCCTTTGAAGAGGAAGCGCCTTGCGCGGGTGAACTGTCCATTCGAGGTACATACTTGGGAATTACATGTGATATAGATCGTGGGAATTGAAGAGTTAAAAATACAATTTTATCGGAAAATGTTCTATGAAGCACAGAGTTCTCGCGTCGTGCTTCATTGCCCCCTCTGCCAGCAAATTATATACACCCTGCCTTCGAAACAGAAAGAAGAGGCAGCCACTCTCCCCCTCGATGCAGCCACTTTTTTTTCAGAAGCCCTACTGCCTTGCCCCATGACCTTTATCGGCGCGAGAGCGAGGAACGAAAGGAAAGCGTCATGAATCCGAAAGTTTCGGGGCTGGCACCGGGCAGGAGGGACTTTCCCTGTGCCTGCGTTTCCACAGGACGCATGCACCGTGGCTAATCGCGTAAAATCGAATGGGAAGTAATCGATACAGGGTCAATGCAGCCAGGAATGACCGTGAATTGCCTTCCATCCCTCGTGATCCTCGCCGGAGGGAGAGACGCGGCCGTGAAGAGGCAGGGAGGGAGACACGGGGACCTCAACAAATTGACATTATTCCCACAATGGCTAATAAATTGTTTTTCACGGTGCGCCTTTTATAACGTTCGGCAGGAACGTATCCTGGTGCCGTTCATGGCTCATCGGCTTCCCCGTCGGTCCCACAGGTGAGAAAGAATCTTGCGCATGTTGAAAATCCGGGAACACGCTCCTCAAAGCTTCTTTCTCGTCGATCCTGCCTTTTTGTCACGTGGGGGGAGCCAAATGACATATTGTTTGGAAACACGGAGGGAATACCCGCAACTCTGCCTTCTGGTAATCTTAGAAATAGTGTTGGATTACCCAATAAGCAAGTGCTTAGAGCATCGGAGGAAAAAAGGGGCACCATAGAAATTTTCTGAATTATAAAGTCTAACTCGTGTTAGAAACACATTTTACTGAAACTATTAAAAGTGCCTAAGAAATCTTTAATCGCTTTGAAGTGATCACCCTGTATAACAAGTAAAGTGCTTAGGGCCTCTAAAGGTCCTATCCGGCCCTGCTTAGAAACCATCGAGACTCCTTCGAAGAGTAACTAACAATCCCCAGTAAACAATTCAGAAGAAGAGACACCCACGAGCACGAGTTTTCAGTGAGTAGTTTTGGACGTAATTCCAACGGAATCTTTATCTTCTTTAAACGCCCCTCAGTCGTCATCGACGTCTCCTCGACTCCTTCGTTCGTTACCCCCGGTGTCCTGGCCGAGGTAAAGGGGTGGAATCGGGAGAAAGGGGGCTGGAGGAAAGGACGAAACAGTCGCGTATCGCGAAAATGTGTAGTCACGTTGTTATATTGGCTGGTAGCTCGCGCAGGCTCTCTCTCTCTCGTAGGCAGCGTCGCGGCTTCTATAGCGTGATTAATTCTATTTACCTGGCGGCTGGTGCACCGGCGGATACACCCGTGGTATAATTTATCAGTTTGTCGGGCCTCATTGTCGACCGCGCCGCTCGTTGCTAATAGTCGGCCATTCAGGAATCGAGGGAACCCATCTATTCTTATTACAGCCGCCGTTGTACGATGGCTTAAGACACCAGCGTGTCCCTTTTCCCTCTCTGACTCCAAGTCTGTCTGTCTTTAGATCATCGTTGCATCACTGCCCACCCCGAATGGATGGGGGTCGGGCTGACGTTTTGGAAAAAACTGGGGGAATTCTCCGATAGTCCCTTCCTTTCCCACAGTTTTTCCGGAGTGGACACTGAGGAAGGGTTGCTGTACTGAATTGGTTCGCGCAGAAGACTACCCTGATAGGAACCAGACACTGATAGAAAGAAATACGGAGTAGGTATTGGCTTCAACGTTTCGACGTTTCAACCGTTTGACGTTCGTCGCGCGAAACCGGAAATGGGAGGTGAGCGCGCGCAGCTTCGCGAAAGGGGTGGACGGCGCGACTTGGATTCCCGCCACTTGGGCCATTAACGGAGGCCCATAATCGATTAGGACGCGCACGTATGACCATGGGAAGATTTACTGGCTGAAACAGATGGGGAGTTTCGGACGATGTCACCCCTTGTCTCCGGTAGTCATTAGCCCCGGCCATTGTTGATACCTGGGCGAGGGGCGAAGGGGGGTCGATAGGCATCGATACAAATCGATACTCATGGTTGATCGACTGCTGGCCTCGCTTTTAGGGGACACTTACGCATCCGTTTTGTTCACACCCGATATGAAATATGATATTCGACGGAAAGCCACCCCTCTGAACGATTCCGGGGCTAATGTCCCTAATTCGTTGATTAACATCGCCTCCTCTGAATTTCCATGTCTCGAGCGATCCCATCGGATTAACTCCGGCGCGAATATCTTTGCCGGAATTAGAATTATCGAGCTCGCTCCGTTATTATCGGCTGCGAGCATTTTCAGGCGTTCCTAATCAATGGTCCCGAAACCGAGCTAACTTTCAATTACTCTATTGCTCCGTTCGCAACTCCGGTTGAGTCTCCGATGCGACGCGCACAGAAGCGAGGGGGTGGAATGAGGAGAAAGGGAGAGAGAAAGAAATATGTATATATATACGGATGAAAGCAGCTTTGTTTTCGCATCACCTTCGTCGCTTCCACTGTGCGATCCCGCTACTTTCGCCATTATCATCATCCGCAGCCTCGTTTCGCGTCCGTGTACGCGCCCCGGCAGAATGCATTGAATCCTCGCCAGGAGGCCCCCAGCTCATTCAATCGTTCCCGCGATTTTTTCCCCGCGGGGGAATACCCGAGGTCAGAGGCCATCCAATCGCGATTCCGAAAGCAGCGTCGCCGGCGAATAATCAGGCGGCGCGCGGAGGAATCCCAGGCGGATTAATTGCGGAGTTTCGGCGACGGAAGACACCGAGGCGCGAACGAATACGGGGTACGAACAGATATCCACGTCCGACCAAACGCGGGGACCTCTTAAAGGGGATTGAAATAAACGTCGATACTGGATAGCGGGGACATTCGACGATTTATGAACGAAGCTAACGGGCCACGATACTGGGTCCATTTATGGATAAGAATGCTCGACTGGTAAGCGCACGTTATGATAATTTTGCTACTTCGAGTTATTTCAATTTTGAACTAAAGAAATTAAAACAGTACTTCTCACTTTGTACAGAAAGATTATTTATTTATTTATTACCTTTTGCGGAAAGATCCATTATTTACAAAGTGAACAAATAACAAAACAAACATTACCCCACACGAGAAATAACCCATCAAACCCAGAGGACAAAATTCAAAGTACAAACAGAATACCATCGTGAAGCAAAACTAGAAAATGCTTTCCCGACTGAATGCGACTGACGTAGAAATTTTATTAGCTGACAATTGATTGCAGAGACAAATCCATTTAAACGCTGGTTTCTCGATTCGAACATGGTTAGAAGCTGCGATCGATCCCTGTCCGCTTCGTCTCCTCGGCATTCTTTCTCACGGATTTCTGATTGGAGGCAACGGAGCGTGTCGCACGGACGAGAATATGATTTAAGACGCGACTCGTTCCGACCGGATAGAAGCGGCCAGGCTCGAAGGCTCAGGATGATCGTGCAGAACGATCGTCGCGAGGATGAAGAGACGATGACGAGATGGAAAGCCGACTTAACGAAGAATTCGGCGCAGTCCAGGCAGGTGCTGGTCAAAGAATCACTGAATCGATTTATTTTCTGAATCGATCTAATCATCGTCGCCGGGTCCGAGCTCGAGTAACGTGGGGGAGCGTAATGCGCGTTTATTAGCGCGGATAATTATGGATTGCCACGGGGCGTCGCAACGCTCGCACGTTTCCAGCGATTGCTTTCAATTGTGCGTGCCTTTTTTTCAGAACTCTTCGATGACCATCCGCAATCCCACAAATTCATTCATTACGGTCTCGTTAGGTGAATGCATTATACTTCGCGTCCCAGTTTCGTAGAAGGGACTTTAAAAATTCTCTGCAGTTCGCTTTGAATGGAAAGCAGGGAGTTCAAAGGGAGCAAGCAGCTACTCGGATGCTCCACGCATCGAGATGTAATTAAATTGCCTTTAGCCCGAGAATTTATTCGCGCTCACTCGCGACATCCCTTTAAACGAGAGTAATTTCACAGAGTGACATTCTATTTCGAGCTTTCAATGGCCACCTTGACTGTATAAAATTCTCCCATTTGATTGGCAAGCACTCGACTGGTCTAACACACTCTCGCAAGAAGCCCGGCTAGAGGCGTTGTTTCTTCAAGCGACGTACGATCGACTTCCCACGCACTCGTCCCGCGACGATCGGGCCTTTACACTCAGCATCCTTGATCCGCATAAAACGACCGCATTCAGCGGCATGTGGGTCGGCCCCGAAGCCACCGCATTGTCCGTGAAAAATTACCGAAACACGCGGCATAATCCATTCTTCTCCAGAACCGCTATATCCGCGTGCTTATAATGGAAGCATCCTCCACCCCTGGTCTCGCGCATTTTTCCATCTTTCTCTCCGCGTCCCGTGTTCCCCGTCTCTTGAAGCTGTCTTCGTTCCACCCTCGCGCTGGCCCACCCACCGGTGCCTCCTCTCCTTCTCTCGCTCGTCGGCTCCTTCCTCCTACCGCCACGGTAATTTATCACCGCTCATAACAAGGAGTCGCAAGTTTGTACATATTTCAGTCTCGCGTCCGCCACCCCCTCTCGCTTCTGCCTCCTTCGCCCACCCTCCAATCTCTGTCAACCACCCCGTTTCCTCTCGCGCTCCCCGCGGGAACAGCGGCGGAGGAACGAGGAAGCACGCCGCTCGAGGGTGGAGATGTGGGGCGGAGGGGCGAGCAAAGACGTTATTATTTATACGAGGCATTATACGTCAGACAGAGTCGCTGGAATATTGTTCAAGACGTCCCGCGCATACATTACGCAAGAGGGAAGGGTGAAAGGGCCCCTCCCCGTGCGCTTTTATTACCGCGACCACTTATTTGTTAACATAATATACACATTACAGGGCGACGGATACGAGGCAGCACGCGCCACCCCGGGTCCTCGCTGCTCGTCGCTCTGCGTGGATAGCCCGACATCGCTGAGGGGATGGGCTTTTAGACACGGTGGGACGATTTTTCGTGAATCTCAGCCACCCTCTCCATCGTGGCGAGCTTCTTGGGTACCCACGAATCACGGTGAACAGCCACTTAGCTCGGGGGTTGCGATTCCGGGGTGGATTCTCTGTGTATTGTGCCCTGATCGCTCGCGTGCTTCTAATGGGACCGCTGCGATTGTGACTTTCAAACGTCTGAGAATGAGCATTTCTTTCTGTGCCGCTGCACCTGAGAGGCGTCCGAGCACCTTGGTTACTCCTTGCTATTAGAAAGAGGTTACGTAATTTCTCGTAGGTATATAGCTAAGGTACATTTAGGATGCTTGAATTATTAGTTAACATACAATGGCGGACGAAAGAAAGTTTACAGCTTTTAAAATCGTATAACTTTTTTAGAATTGATCCAAACGACATGAGGTTATTTGCAGAAGCTGGAAGGATTATATGAATCGCTGATTTCGAGAAATATCGCGATTGTCGACCTTACCCTGCGATCTTTAAGCGTTTATAGCTCAGAGCAATGTTAACCGATTTTGATGAAATTTTAGGCAAGTATATTCATTACAAGCTCACAAAAAAAGTTTAAAAAATGACCTTTACTATGTTTTTGCTATTCCGATTTGCAATTGGAATTTTTTACAAAACAACGATACACGTCACTTAGCACACTAATTCTTCTACCGTCTAAAAAAAAGACCAATTCTAAAAAAGGTATGCGATTTTAAAAGTTGTAAACTTTCTTTCGTCCGCAACTGTATTAGTTTTTCAAGGAGTAGCTTCAGATACTGACTACTCGGTTAACTCGGTGACTATTAGGAGTAAAAATGTATTCGTTATTCTCGAATAACTTCGGTCTATTCGACATTTGTATGCGAAGATTATAAGAATTTATTCGAATAGTGCCCAACTCTGCCACACCCACACTTCACTGTTCAAGTTCACCCGATGACTCGAGTGAGAGATCGTGCAAAAAAACGGGTGGAAAAATAAGGATTCACCGTAACGATACTGATTCCCCTATTGCGAACTGCCGCTGCTCTCGTTACCCCGCGCTACTTTCCCTCCCGTGGGTACTTTCCCTCCCTAAAGTGGGTGCGTGTATCGGTAATACGAGCGGCTTGAAAGCCGGCCTCTCGATTAGCGGCACGGAAAGAGTGACCCGAGCACGCGAGTGGACCCTTTCAAAACCTGGCATGGCGCACGTATCCCCGGAATGTAGGCGCTCTCGAGATTCCCGGCTGAAAGGCAAAGCCGCGGGTAAGCCGCTTTGTAGCCTTAACCGTGGCCGCTTAAGAGGGTGGAAGTATATTATGGGCAATATCACGGATGAATGCCGGGCCAGCGCGAGAAACAGCCACTTGAGGGCGATAATCTCGTTACCGCGGGGGCCACCGTCGGGTCTTGTTTCTGATGTCCAGGCCGCAGAGTGTCCTCCGTGGAATAAATATAAAAAAGAAAAACACGGTGAAGGGTGGCGGGCGAGGTGTGGGTGAAACGGGGCAAAGCGAGACGGGGCGGAAATTATGAGGTAGAAACGGAGCGGGGGAGTGAACGAGCGGGAGAAGGAGAGGAGCGGTTGACGCGCGGTGGACGTAGGATGGAAAATGAGGGACCGCGAAGCGGAGGGAAGGAGAGAAAATTTCAGCCCGCCCGTTGGTCTAATGCCCGATTACGAGGACGTGAATGCGCTTGTAAGTGAATCACAGACGTGATTATCCGAGAATTATTGGTCGGAGGGTGATCGAGAGGGTAATCGTCTGTCGGGACGAAAGGGTAGGATGATTGGTGTGACTGTTCCTCAGAAATGCGTCGCTTCCTCCTGATTCCAAAATCGGCCGAGGTTATACGCGTTACTCGAAATCAGTGTCAGACCCGACCACGTTTATTACCGTCCGAAAAATGACCGTCCCGCGAATTCTGCGAAACGGGGGATCGCAGGGACCTCCGGAGCAGATGCTTCGCACCCTCGACGCGTTAGTCACGGTCCCGCCACGAACACGCGCGCGAGACGCTTTAATGCGGATGCAATAATATGGTAATAAAGCGAGCATGCGATTCTCGTTAGATCCTGCGACCCCTTTTCCGCCCGGCGGATCCAGCCGACCTATAAATCGGCCGTGACTGCCTGGGGCGGCTCTCGCTACAATAATCGAACGAGATCGAACGTTCCGGGCGCCGCCGCGGTGACCCGCGAGGGGCCCCACCGGTGCGCGGACCGAGCGTCGGTTGTAAATCCGGATCGTAAAGATGTCCGTAGTCTTGTAGGAAACGGGGTGAAAATGGGCCAGGCAGTCGGTGCAGCGACACGCTCGGTCCCATTGTCTGTCGGCGATTTACGAGCTCCTTTTCCCTCGGCCACTCCTCTCGATCAAGCCCTCCCTGCCGTGGAATCGACATTTCGCGACGCTGAGGTCTCTATTCGGCCCTGTCATAAATACAGAGGCGCATTGTGGAGCACACGGGGCGAGGCTCGGGGGCATGGATCTCGCAATCGCGCCAAGGGACACAGATTTTTGCACGGCCCTACGCAGAATTTATGTGCTTCTCGGTTCGGGATGGCGGGAAAGCGAAGGAAGTGAGATACTGTGGGCACGTAACGACTGTTTCCTTGGATAGAGACTACCTTGCAGGAAATTTCAGTGTGGAATGGTAAAAGTGCAGTGGACAGTGTCACTTAGAATGGGGCTATTAAGGGGGAATCCTATTCCTTGGGCTAAAAACATAGCAAAATTTGGGATTTTTTTTTTAAGAAACCAGCGATTCGATTCATCTGAAATTTGGACCATGTTTTGATGCATCATTGAAGAAGCTGTAGGTTTTTTTTTATTAATTTTTAACCAGAAATGTAGTAGTTATGCATGATCGACCTTATTCCTAAAATAATCATCTCATTCCTAGCGTCCTAAATAGGGCTCCCCCTTAACAGTGGCGGATTTAACGGGCCGCCGATGCGCAGTTGCCGCCCGGGCCCCTGCTCAGAAGGCCTCCCAGGGCCCCATCCCTAAAAAAAATTATGATTTCATCCAAACTATATTCTTTTTTCTGTACTACTATACTGAACGCGTTTTTAGTAAACTACCTCTTCATTTTCCGAAAAAATGGGCCCCTCAGAACGTTTGCCACCTGGGCCATTTTCCTTAAATCCGCCACAGGCTATTAAGATACTTGCAAAGCTTCTAATTACACCCTCGAAGGTCACCATTACCCACGTTTATGAAAGTACGAAAGTTTGCCCAGCAACCGGGCGCGAATTCCTGACGTATCTCCAGCGATCCCTCTCGAGGGACGTCTCGATTCTCTCCCCGCCTTCTGTCGAAATAAAAATCAATTTCCAGCCAGCGCCCGGCGACCTCCGTCGTCGATTTCGAATTACTCCGGCCGACATTAAACGCCTCTTAACCGATCCGCGATACAGCGGGAGCCGGGCTCGTGGAGACCTGCCGCTTTCCCCCGCAGAAAGGCGAAGCGGGTAAAAGGTGTGTACTCCGAAATCGAGCCAATATTTATGTAACAGAATCATGTCGCCCCGCGACACCGAAGCCTCTCCTTTTCGAAAAGTAAATAAGGATGGATCCTCGGCTGCTTCCGCGTGCCAGAACGAGAAAGAAAGGCGGAGGGAGGACGAGGAAGAAGAAAGAAAGGGGGGTGAACGGAGGACGATGGGTATTATGGGAAACGACAAAGGGAGAGAGGGGCCTGGAACTAGTGCACGCTCTGCTCGCGCGAAAGGGACGGGGACGGTGGTGTTGGTGGCACAATACCGCGTTCAAATTAAATTTAAAGTGTCATCCCCCCGCGGCACGTCATACGAGGTGGGCATTGTGGTGTCGAAGATTCCGGGACGGCAAGGGGTGGCCGCGTCCGTCGGGAGGTCGTTCCTGTCGAACCGCGAGCCTCGTGATTTAAGAATGCGAGACGCTCGATCGAACTTCCCAGGAGATATAGAAGAGTGTGTGCGAACGATTTTCTTTCCCTTCTCTTCTGTTTGCCGCGGTGCACGGGCAGCTCGATACACGCAGGGAAGACCATCGAGCGAGTCTCAGTTCGACGCGTTACGTCCGTCGAGCGATTCTCCCCGCGTAGGAAAAACGGGGCGACCAACGCTCGATCGATATGGCGAGCAATCTCGAGGAAGAAAGCGATCGAGGAGGAGGCTCGGAGATAAAGTCTCGGGGATTAAAAACAGAGACGAAGGAAGAGGCGAAGGGGGACTGGTGGCACAGAGGGCGGCGCGGAAGTGAGAAAGAGAAAAGGGGGTGGCGGAAGAAAAGATCCAAGCTCGAGGAATCGCGTCGGGGAGGAGGGCAGAGACAGTGGGTCCGAGTTTTTTAACGACATTCTTATTTCTCCAAGTTTTCGCGACAAAGCGAAGGCCGTTTCTCTGGTGAAAGCCTGGGACCGGAAGAGTGCACGGGTGCAGTGGACGATTCTGCGATCTGGAGGCGCGAACTGAGGGAATGGGGCGTCGTGGAAAAAAGTGTTACGAGATTAAATCGAACGCCCTTTGATCTTTCAGCGATTACAGAGCGTAGCTAGTGCGCTTCGCGAGGTTCCTCGGAAGAGATGCGTTTGCTATTCAGTTGATATTCAGGAAACAGTTTAATTCAATAGACGTTGTTGCTCGCCTCCGAATGAATTTCGGGTCGTTGCTTAGACGCGGCAGCGGCCACTGTTTCGCCTTGGTTGTAAACTCGAGACTCTCGAAGGTAGGAGAATAACGCACTGGCAAGAATCACGATGTGAATTGTTTACGTGGTGAAATTTCAGTTTTCATATGCAACAAATAATTATTGACTGTTTCTTTATGCCGTATAAAAATCACATTTATATCTACTTCATAAATTTGCCAAGAATAATACTTTTCTTCCTCACTTTCCTCATTTCAACCTATTTCTCTGGAAAACGCTAAAAGTGGACATACAATATTTGTCCTCTGTGCCATCGATATCTCCCTCCGCCACATCGATAGGCCCCGTCGATTCGAGCGCCCCGTCCATCCACAAGTGTTCCTTTCTGTCAGAGTGGAAAGCGACGCGCATCCAGCACACCTGCGATAATAAAGCAGCAGCAGCAGTCGTTCGCGCAAAGTGCATCGAACTCGTACGCAGAAGCGTGCGGACCAAAAACAAAACGGGAGAAAGGGAAAAAGGAGAGGGACAAAAGGAACACGTAGAAGAGGAGGAGGAAATAGACACACAGTCGCAGGAAACGGGACGAGAAAGGCGCGGAGACAAAGGGGTGAATGGGGAGGGAAGAAGGTAGGACAAAAGGCGAGAAGAATTGAAGCGGGAGAGGAGAGACGCGAGTAAACGGAGATGGAAACGCAAGACTCGGTGCTGACAGAGAGAGGAGAGAAAGAGGAGGATGAGGTGGGTGGATAGGAGGGGGGGGGGGGGGGGGGGGAGCAGAGAGAAATGAAGAGTGGGCGGAGGGGAAAAAAAACAGGCACTGGAAAAAGTTTTCCACGGATAAAGAGAGAGCGAGTCGCGGGCGGCACTTGTGTCAATTGCCGGTCGCTGTTAGCTTAACATTTCCATTGTTCCTGAAAAGGAGCGTGGGTCGAGTGCTATTTGCTTTCAGACGAGGACGGGCGCACTTCTAATTTCACTGAACAGAAAGCGTGTGTCGCCCCCCTCTGCCCCTCTTTTCCATTTTCCCCCGGCGAGGCCGGCGGCATCGATGCAGCCAATGCTCACTTTGCGCTCCACTCGCGGGCGAGTTGCGAGAGTGAAAAACAAAAAGGGAGGAACGAAGGGACGCGAGCGGGACGCGTCTTTCCGAGCGTTGTTGCTCGAGTGTAAATATCGCTGCACCTTTTGTCGCCGGATCGTAATGACGTAACGGGGCGCATAATAGCGTTTTTTTTTTTCGCGGGGCAGGCTGATGGCATTGGGCTTGTTAGCGGTAATCGCAAAGACGCCACGCAGAATGGCCATTGTTTCTGTTTTTCACGGAGTGGAGGGCTTCCGGTGGGGCATACTTCCGAGCGCTGCCTATGCAAGTGCCTCGCTGTAGACGAGATCGCAGGGTTTGTTCGCGGATCGACTCGTTGGCTGATCGTTTATCCCGTTTCGAGGTACGCTCGCAGTCCTTGACTGTATCTGCGGCTGTTCTATCTTCTGAGCAACTGATCAGGTTCTGATAGGATTAGGTTCCACCGAGATGAAAACGCGACTTGCGATTCGCTAAATTATACGCGCTACTTTAAACCGTGCGTTGGTACCCAAGTCCCAACCGGATTGTTATTTCGGAGCTGCTCCGGGACTCAGTGGTCCGAGGTTTTAGGCAAATACCGAATATTCAGCCGTACTGTACCTACTCGCTTAGGATTCAGGATGACGGTAATATCTGCCCAGAGCTGTTTGCGACTGCAAACCCCAATCGTAACACGGAATAGGCAACGAACCAAAGAGAATCCTGGATGTACATAGCTAACCGAAGAAGTGTTCCTTCCACTGTACCAGGATGCGGTCCGTTGCTTGCGTATCGACGCTCCCCTTACGATCCATCCCGGATCCTCAGCTGGACCAGTGATTATCGAAGCCCTTTCCAACGAGTCCTCGAGCAATCGAAAACATTTCGGGTGTAAACAGGTGCTGGATGGCACAGCTCCTCGATACTTGGTTAAGTCCGAACAGAGATTTCGCCTTGGGGCGGGTTTTGTCGGCACTATCCTGCTCACAGTTGTCTCGCAGCCTTCCTACAGGAACCCCCGACTGTCTGAAGACCTGGAGTCGCGTTTGCGTGTATTCTAGTCGCGAGGAGGAGTTACAGAAACGCGCTCGAGAGGGATGAATGCGCCCGGCGCACGAGGTATTTGGGGAAGCGTGTCGCTGGCACGTATGGAAACGAACGAGTACATTTCGGCAAGTTTACGCGAGTTACGGGGCCGCTGGAGTTAGAGGGTGCTCTATCTTCCTTCACCCTCCTTCCCGCGTAACCGGTGCATTCCAGTTTGCAGGCGGTTCCGTCTCATACGAGAGGCGTTTGAAAGGATCCCTTTGGGGGTTGGTTATGGTGGATGTTAGAGGGTATCGTGGACGAAACGACGGCTTCGTTCGACTCGAGCGCGCTGGAATTAGGCGGCGGGCTTTCTTTCATCTGGAAGCTGTAGATTCCGCGAGGGAATCGATGCGCCGTGTGGCGCGGCATGTGATCGTTCCGAAGCTATTGCAATGTAAACGTAATCAGAGTGTCCTTCGCACCCTCCACTCGAGTCGCTCTCGTAGCACGCGATAGGCCTCGGTTACATCACTCGAGGCGACCACTTGGAGCTAAAAAGAAGCGTGTCGCCCCCTTGCACCCTTTAAAATAGGCGACGTTCTTACGCCAACGACGGACATACGTGGCAAAGGGAAGTAGGTACAATATGGACGAGCACGCATGACAAAAACCCAGGCTCCATGGACTCTTCTGTTTGCACATCCGTGCCTGAACAAATACTGGCCCTGCCACATGCCACGCATCCAGCAGCCCGGGTACATGCAAAACGCAAACATTTATTATCAATCGAATTAAAGGGAGCAGCGCACAAAAGCCTCACGAAAACTTGCGAACCATCCTTACCCCCCCCGCGAACCCTTTTCAAGGACCCGATGTCTCCATTAACGCGACATGTTTGAGGTGCGTGTTAGGCAATGGGATTTGAGAGTTCGCTTTACGTCGCGTTGGTTAAATAGCAATTGCTTGTTGATTTTAATACGGGTAATGTGGCAACGCACCGTTTATAGGAATAAATTGCAATTTATTGTCGAGTTATTGGGTGTGCTTGATTGCAGATTTGCAGAAGGTTTAGGAGCTCACTGACAAGTCCGATCATATTGCCAGTCCACCCTTCCGGTCCCCTCGCCATCCATTACCAAGCGCTGGCAGGCTTTCACCCTCGCCGCAAGAAGGTTAACACCGATCGAACGTTTCACGGATGACAGCGCGACGTCGCGTGTAAGTACACGCGAGCATACGTCGCGGCTCATTGCAAGACGATTGCACTAATGGGGGGCCCAGAAGTCGCTCTTCGCCACGTGGCCGACCAGTTTCGAGTTGATTTCGTTACGAAAAGAAAAATGTCCCTCGAGGATACAAGCTCGCTGATGCGTTCAAGTAAATCTGTGTAAGCATTGAATAGTAGAAAACATTCGTTAGATCATTAGGGTTTATTAGGATTAGATCGCCAGGAACTGACGGTGCTCAGTGTTCGAAATCTGAAGTAAAATTTTCTTCGGTCTAAAGCCGCGAATTGAATAATTTTCAACAAAAATTCTGATAAATCTGCAATCGGACGATACAAAGCACAAATTAGACATGGGCAAATTTTTCATTTAAATTGAATGGTTTAAATTAAATCGAATAACGAATAAACGTTGAAAAAAATATTCGTCATGTCTCGTTAACTTTATTAACTTTATTAAACGAATAATCTAAAGTTAAAGTAACTTTTATTCGATCCATTATTTAAATAACTTTTTATTCAGTTACTGCCCAAATCTGGCACAAATTAAGCAATCATTTCGCGATCACATATTGATACTTTCATTGCCGAGAACTCTTATCACAGAAAATATTTCTGCTCAGCGTGGAACGCCAGATTCCTAAGCTCGCCGTAAAAAGAATACACTTTTTTAAGACACGTTAAAGTTGCCGGTGACAAAAGAGAGGCGCACGGGTACGCATCGCGATCCAGATGCGCCCACTGAGCCGAGATCCTCGCGATAGAACAGGTATTCAGGTGATTACAATCCTACACCCACGCGGAGCCACACGCTGCGCCCATATTACACGTGCACACTAATCGGAATACGGGCACTATACACGCACGCTCTGGAATAGGGACATTAAACACGTGCACAGGCTCTTCACGAATAGGACTCTGCCTGGGTGTTGCGGCCGTTGCTACAATCGCGATACGAATTACACGGAGCAACCGTGAAGAATGCGGATGCAACGTCTTTATAGATCCCCCGTCTGGATGCGTCGCGGTAGTCCTGCCGCGATTCATCATTCCCAATCTGGATTATTCATTGTACCAGATAATTCTGACGCGGTTTAACGCGATTTGAATTAAACGTCTAAACGCGTCGTTGAAACCCGGGCAAGTCTTGAATAGTTCCATCGTCGTCGTGGTTCCTCCCTTTTCACCTTTTTCATCTTTTTCAAGCGGACGTGTAGGCTAAAGCCACAACGGAATATCATGTTACACTTCTTAAATGTCATACGTATAGCTTCCCAGTCTGTCTTCCTTTTAAGCTGATACGTCCAGCATCCCTGCTACTTCGTAGCTCTTCAATGATGCCCCCTAGTTTCACTGGATCTTCTAAACTTCTTTTGCCTCCAGTTGCTTTTCTTCAATTCTTCCTACATCCTCATCTCTGCTTGGCTCTCTTCAGCTCCCCCATTGACGTCTTTAGTTCCTGCTACCCTTTCTTGGCTTTCGTGGGTCTTCTTGATTCTCTTGGTCCTTTGTCGGCTAACTCTTTTGTTCTTGGCTTTCTTCTGCCTCCCTTACGCATTGCCCTATCTCCAGGGACCTTTCAGACTTTCTTCTGGCGCAGTGGTGCTGATTATTCTCTACTTCCATACAATTTTGTGTAACCCTTGATCTCTGCCACCCATCCTTATACACGCGTCATTTCAAATCGAATTTTCATTCCGCGCGGTTAAAGCGCGGCGAAATCAGTCGCAGAGGCATCACGATGGACGGAACGAATCGAGTCGATCGAAGGAACCGGATGAAAAATAGGAGAGACTCGTTCCTAAGCCTTCCTCGTTCCTTTCCGTCGATCGATTAGACAAACCTGATAAATTATGCGGAAGCTCTCCCCGGGGCAGCTGCATCTTCCCTTCCCCCGCCCTTCGTTTTCACCCTCCCCCTCTCTATATCTATACGATGGACGACAATCGACAAAAACTGACGGCGGAACGACCGGGGCCATTGTAGGTCGCGGAGTGGAGACAGTAAACAGCCATTGTACGGAGCACAATGTGTTACTACGTCGGTTCGATTCCTTTTTGCGCCAGAATCGTATACCTGTCCTTTCCCCTCGTCCCGCACACCACCACCCACGGCTGCTACACTGATCTTGTCGTCGGGCAGAACGATCCTTTCTTGATAACGCGCGCTCCCTTGCTGTCGGGCAAGAGACGGAATTATTTGGGCGCACGGGGCACTAATACAGCGCGTCCACTCAATTTCTTGGGTCGTCTGCCATTGTAATTAGAGCGTGCCGGAATTTCTTGGGACGCACGGGACGTTTAATTAATCGAGGATCGCAGGGAAGGAGGCTGTGTGTTTTGAGTGGAAAGGCTACTCGATCGCGGTGAGTTTCTTGTGAAGATTGATAATTATTTTGAGAAAATTGTAAGTGCACTTGATTTGCCAAGGAGTTATGGATAGATGTGGGCTCCAGGGAAGTTAGGAGAAAAGGAATCTCGTGGTCGGACAAGCTTCTTTGGTTTTTAGTACATTATCAAAGTGGCCAGGTAATTTTTAACTCTTTAATTCCTGTATGATTACGTGTCTATACATTGCTCTACTAAATTTAGACTGACTTCTAATGCAACCATCAAATTTGTAGTCTTAATTGAAGGAACTTTATAGACTGTAAACTTGTCTGACTAGTTAAGGTGGTATTCCCCTTGCTCATAAGGCGACCTATATGTACCTGAAGAATAATATTATATTTTCGATTACACAGGAAAAATCCCCCGATAAAATTGTCCGTTTTCATCAACTTCACCCGTGTCTGACCAGTTACGCACGGTACTACTTAATCCTAACCAGGGCTTCTGTCCTAGCTCTCTAATCACTTCTGCTTTAACTCTTTCTAATCCAGTGTACATTCAACTTCAGATTCACTTACTGCACGGGTCCATTGATCCTGTTCTCACAGAAAATACTCAGAAGCTTGATAGCTTTTCCTGCAACTACTACCTACTTGACAAAGCACCACTGTAATTATTTTCACGGTACGTGATACCGTCGTACGGTGCCACGTTTCCACCAATTCAACTCGAAATCAACCCCAACCAAGCTTCTACCCCCAATCACGCCACGATTTCAAAACAGCCTACGCCCAACAACGTAAAATCTCGGCCGGTCCACCAAAGACCATGAAATTCAGTTTTTAACCGGAGGAAAGGTCTTCCAGGGGGGAGAGCGATGAAAATCGCGGAGGGATCAAAACACTCGACGCAGTGAGAGCGGTGGCAGGGCTGGCAGCGGTGTCAGTGGCTCACAAGGATCACGACGCAGCCATTCGTTATCCTTGCACAATAGCCCGTACAATGGGGACTGGTTTTCGCGCACGCTTATGACGTATTACGGGAGAGAAGCGGAAACGTATGTTTTACCCCAGTTTCCCCCGTTTAGTGGGCATTTAGTTCGCTCCGCTGGTTCGTATTTATTTTCTTCTCCCCCACCACCGACAGCCCAACTCACCCTTACGTCTATCCCCCGTTTCTCTCCTTTCGACCGAACTACGAGTTGTCTGTCTTCCTCTTTCGCCGGCCCTCCCCAACACCCCTCGTGCCGCCGCTTCACGCTGACATTTATCATTCGAGAATACCGTTGGCATCGTGTCGCTCGATATTATGGCTGTTAACGTGGACGTAATGGCATTATCTGGCGATTGTTCGACGCAGGGCACGACGGGGACGGGAGCAGGGTGGCCCGCCGGGGGTGGAGGAGCTGCTAATTTGTGAAAATCAGACCGCCAGCGATCGTCGATACCGCTGTTATTTTAGTAATGACCTTCCGGGGGAGGGATTTTCGGCAGCATTGTGCTCCTCGTCGCGTAAAAAATAATGGAACACCGGTGTACGGGGATTGGTGCGTCGGTTTGCGGTGCGTGGACAACGCCGACGGCTCGCTTCCGATGATTATTTATTCGAATATCGTTAAGGGTGCCTCGCGGGCTTCTGCGCGCACTTGGCTAAATTCGCGGTAGCTTGATGGAGGAGTAACATTGCCGCCCCCCTCTTATCACGCGTCACGTTCACCAGCCAAAGGATATCCGCGGCTACGATCTAATAACCGCGGAGGAACAAGGGGGAAAGACTTTGGCCAGTGTCAATTAACGTGGCGGCGACGAAAGGCGCAGCAAGGGAAAAGAGTTTCGGTTGGTAGCGGCGAACTTCGACGAGGCCTCGGCGGAGCCCTGGCCAGAAAAGACAGAGAACAATGGCAGCCAGCGCGGCGGTACAAGCCACTAATTATAAATCCATTGTTGAGGCCGTTTTTTTTCGCCAGCCCTACTTCCTGCCCGCTCCTGGAAACGCGGGAGAGAGAGAGAGAGAGAGAGAGAAAGAGAAAGAGAGGGAGAGAGAGAGAGAGAGACGGGGAGGAGAGGCATTCTCTCTGTGCTGGCTGGTAGCCGTCGTAATGCTGGCATTGTCTCGCCATTGTCGCGACATTGTCGCACGATAAAGCGCCAAGACAAAGCCAACCCACAAAGGTCCTGCCTCGCGTAACAAGCAGTCTTTGTCTTTCCTCTGGTAGGCCATCCTTGCCCTTCCTTCTTTTTACCTCCTCGCTACCAGCTCTGCCCCCATCCCCTGTGCTTATCGAACAAGGATACTTTGTTTTTCCGGGGCAGGACATTCGACGGAGTGTTGCTACCTTCGTGATTAATTGCAAGAATCTTACGAGGACGGGGAATCGTTAATGGGGAGGTATTGGCTCCGAGAGAGAGAGGCGAACAGAGGGTGCTGGTGAACGTAGAGTAGCTACAGCTTTGGTACGACAGAGATTCTTATGGTAATCGTAATGCAACTCTTCGATATCATGACTTAAAGTACCTACTTTGCAACATCATACTTTATTTTATAGCTACAGTCATTTATCCTGAACAAATACTTCCAGCCTACGTTGTGGGTTTTCTACCAGTGGCGCACACAGAGGGGGCTTAGTAAAAAAGAAATTTAATTCAATAAATGAATTTTTATCACCTGCCGAACTGTATTGAACTAACTTTAAATATATAAATTTACTAAATTTCACGAATTTTAAAAATATTTTTATCCGTTCAACTCGGCTCCCCCCAGATTAAATCCTAAGTGCGCCACTGTCTTCTACAATAGACTTTAATCTGCAACGTAGTTGGATCCTAATTCTACTTCTTGGATTCTACTTCTTTATATCTTCCTAAGCGACATTTATCCCCCGCCAAATTCCATCCGCTTACCAGCTGCTTACCCTGTCCCCCGTGTATGCGAGAGCTGCCGGGCGCAGTCGATCATTCCGATATAAAAGATAAGTTCACGGGACAGGCAGCGACGCTGGGAGTGAGGAATATCGGGGATGGTAGACATGGGCTGCCGCCGCGAGAGTGCCCATGTCCCTATCAGCCCGATAACGAGTTAGCGTTCGCAGTGTTGTATGGTTGGCTTCAATGTGCCGCGACAATGTAGCCAACGTTCAGGCATTCAGCGATAGACAATGCGGGGAACATAATGTCATAATGGAGCGGGGCGCTCAGCAGGATCCACCAAGAACACAGCGGAGAGAAGGAACGGGAGAGTCGTAGGAGATAGAGAGGGACGGGACGGCGAGGTGGTAGCGAGGCAGATGCCGAGGAGGGTTGCTTAGTGGCAAGGACTGCCGCGAGTATAGAAAAAGGGTTGCCAGGAGGACGAATAAGGGCGGATCGAGTCGTTCGGTGCTGGGAAAATTGAGTTTCGCTAACTGTCCATGACCGAGGACACTCGTCCACGTTTCCTGGGCTCTCAGAGAGGGAGGAGGTTCGAACGATCCTCAAGCAATATCTCGATCCTCCCCCTCGAAGCCATTCAACTCTTGTATGAAATATTTTTCCGCAGCGTCGATAGTTTCGAAGATACAGAGGCTTATATCGATCGAGATGGGACAGCCTGTATTAGAGAGGCACTCCGCGAGTCCCCGCGGCTTCGTCTAATTGTCATTGTCAGCCGTTAGGTAAACCACCCTCTGTCGAAGACCGATAAGAGGGTTGCCTGCTGACTGCTAGCCGCCATTAGCGATCCACCGTCGATCCCTCTCTCTCCTCCCCGCCCCTGCACCCTCGATCGCCGATGGAATCGGGGCAACTAAAGCGGGCTGGAATCGTGCGACGTCGACGTCGACGTCTACGGATCCGCTTCTATAGCGGTCGCGTTCGCGGGGGTGTGCTCGATGTATGTATACAGTCGGCGTGTTACGGGTATAAAATGGGGGATGATTAAAATAACGAGGCTGCGAGAGAGGGTGTCCTCTAGAGATCCCCCTTGTGCTCGCCCAGGGAAGGCGAGCGAGGGAGGAAAGGGAGGAGGGGCGAGTCGCGTTGCGAATCGAGGTGGTGATGGGAACAGGGTTGGCGGGGAGGGGAAGGGGCTGATATTGTGCTGAAACAATGTGGCGCCCGACACCCCTGTCGGTGGTACCTCGTACTGGCGAGCACAACATCAATTGACGCCCTTGCACTGACTCTAAACCTTCACCCCCCCACGCCCACCCCCATCCAGCGTCTTTCCAAGGCAGCTAGACACTGATGGCTGGAGAGCCTGGATAAGGAGGATGACGTTGCCTGCATCAATGGTCACCTTGCTGGCAGACTTGGAACTGTTGCTGCGAAGATTTCGACGGGGTGGTTGAAAGTATGGAGTCAGGTCTCGCGGAGTGTAGCATACGGTGGAGAAAGTGAAAGGGGTGGTTCGTCGAGTGGCCGTTGAAATTAATACTGGCTCTTTGGAATCTGTGAGACTAGTCTGCATGGAGATTCTTATCAAGCGCATGCATCCGGGGATTGAGAGACTTATGTCTACTTGTTTCCTTCGCGTATGAAAGGTGTTCTGAATTTTTCATCAAAAGATCATGGAAATTTCTCAGATTAGTCAAGGGCGTTACGGACCGCCTGATGGCGAACGTTCGCAATTTTCAATAGTTTGTATAGGAACCGTTTCTTGAATAATTCCGATGGTTCGCGCGGCGATCGCGTAATTAAAGATTCTAACAACTTCCGCTTGCAAGCCTCTAGATATGATCGCGCGTTCCTGGTGGTTCCCTCGAGTGTACACGTCGAGTAGGTATTCCCGAGCCATTTCTCTCGTGGAAAGTCTCATTACGTTCGGCGAGATGGATGAATCTCGTTACGACTGGGAAAACTATGTAACTGGGGGGTCGTAAACAGATTAAATTCGACATCCCAAAATTCCGGAGGTATAATCTCCGAGGACCGGATAGCTTGTTAAGATTACATTGATACGAGAAAAACCTGTCCCTCTCCTTGATCGATTTTCAAGCAGATAAAACGTATCCATGATAAATACGAAATCTTCAACCCCCAGTTCTCCAATTTTTTTTAACAAATCCTGACTTCATCTCGTTACTCGCATTCAAAACTTTGTCCAACCTGCTGCACACCTTTACAGCGCATAGTATTTACAACAATATTATATTCAGGACTAAAACGTAATGCTTTCAAACGAATCTCCATTCACCGCGATAACATAACCACCAATTGTATAGTTCTATGAAAGCTTGCTACATGGTAACAGTCAGAACCCACGTATAATAAAAGCAATTCAACACGTGCCTCCCAATTAACGATTTTCGAATATATCCCGAACAGACCTCAGTGCATCGTATCGCTGTCTTTTTCCGAAAATCGATTACACCACTGTTACCAAAAACAAAGTGAAAATTCCCTACGATCGAACCAACTCTACTTCAAGCCCCGAGGTCCACATCGCCTGCCAACGCCCCCAAACATCCCCCCATCATAGTCCAAGCGAAACACACAGCAACAAGTCATCCACCAGGATCCTTCCCTCGACCCACACACAATTCGCCAAATACTTGACGAGCAACCTGCAGCCTCGCTGTCCAAAAACCACCCCGTTCCCGTCAACCTTCCAGGGTGTCATTTCTCAGCCCTGGAACGTCTCATTACGCGTGGGGGTGAGACGAATGGGATCTCGTTACGATTACAAGGGCGAGCGAGGGGGGTGGCGATCGTCGTCGTCGTCGTCGCCAGGCAGAATGGACGACGAGCGACGTAACCAGCGTTATTTTTTTCTCCCTTGCTACCGGATAGAGGAGCCACCGGGTGGTGGCAGCGAGGGAGAGACGAGGAGATCGAACGACGAGCACGGGGTAAGCGGGGAAAAAAGGGAGAGAGAGAGAGAGAGAGAGAGAGAGAAGGGGGGCAGGAGAAATAATTTAAAAGCTGAATTGAATTTTTCGTCCTCGGAGTCTTTCGTTCGGGCATTGGGAGGCGGACAATGGCTCAATGGCGATGTATCAAGGAAAGTCGACTCGTGGGAGAGGCCAGCATTGTATCGGCCTTTCCTCGTGCCTCCCTGCCTCTATCCGAGCGGCACACATTCACCCCGACATCCACGATTTCACTCACACCGACGCCTTCTTCGTCGGTTCCTCGATGCAGGTCCACTGCACGCCCACCCTCCTCCCCCTCGCCTCACCTTGATCCCGCTGGCTGTGCTACATCCAGATGTATCCTGCCGCGATGTTCGAGCGCGCGTACGCGAGCACGGCGCCACGACACAGGCACTCCGACCACAGTGTCACAGGCGATTCCGTTGTACTAGCGGCTGTATAATATCCAGATAACGACGCCCGTTCGCTCTCGCCTCCGTCCCCGCGCGAGGGCTGCCGTTCCCACGTGGAGGAATCGTTCACCCTTGCGCACGGGGTGGCAGCGTGAACGTGGAACGTCCTCGGATTAGAGCGACGCGAAGGAAGCGTAAGGTTGCCGACGTATTTTGCTAACGTATTAGGGGTGGTTTTCCACGGGGTGCGAGTCTGTTTCGTTGGTAAACACGAGTGTCGAGAAGCTGATTCTCGGCTGGGATGGAGGGAATATCGGAGCATAGGAGGACTTTGGGGTGTAGGGAAAGATACGAACAACCTGACACGGTTTTACTTAATATTATCTATTCTTTTAGTTGCTTGGTACAGATTGGTTAGAAAATTTTTACACCGTTTAATTATTCAGCGATGCACCCTTAACTGTATAGAAGTTTCTGAGCAGAATCCCCCCCCCAGCAATGGTATCCTCTTTAAACACGCTCCGAGCCAACATCGACGCAGCCATGCACCGTTGGAGCTCAGTCCTCCTCGCGATTCAAGGAGCCGAATAAATACTGCCAGTACATCCTGCGATTCTTCTTGGGCCGAGCTGACGGAACTCGAGCCTCGGGGCATGTCGGGGCAGCCAACTAACCCCGGTTCCGCCCTTCGGAAGCCGCGGGGGAGGAGAGGCCAGGGCCATTCGTCTTCGTAGAACAAAATGCGGCGATCTACTTTCCTGACCGAATGCGAATCCAATGCAAATCCTACGGCGGATCTCGACAATGGGCGACCTAGCGATATGGTAATGTCCTCCTACGTCGATTTCAAAGATCGACCGTGTGCGCGCGCGCGTGTGTGTGCACGCCAGACCGATGTAGTCCACGTTACGCACACGACACTCTCCTGTTACGTACTCGTGAGAAGGGTTTGTGGAAGAGATTGCGAGCGCGATACCGGTGGGCGTACGTGGATATTGCGTTGCATTGATAATGCAACGGTCGCGTACTCTTGCACGGATACGCGCGATGAAGATTGTCGACGCATTCGACCGCTTCGGGAACGCGCGTGAAGCTTGAATGCGGAGGAATTGATGAAGAGCGAATTCTTCTCCTCTCTGCGGGAATTAGACTGCCCATCTGTGGGTATTTGGATACTTGTTGCGAAGACGTAAGATTTTGAGATCGAGGTGTCGTAGATTACGCTTAACTTACAATTGGCTTTAATTTATTTGTAATTACAAGCTATTTCAGATTGAAAGTAATTAGAAATTGATTTTAAATGAGGCGAGAGTAATTTCGGTTTGAAAAAGAGAAACTACCCCTAACTCGCAGTGAAGGGGCGAGAAACGGAAAATTCCTGCAATTTAATTAACAGTTTCTCGCATTACCCCGGAGACTCGGGGCGGAACAAAGGGGGCCAGAAAGAATTACAGGAGCATAACTTTTCATTCGATCTCTCATCCCCGCCCGTCGCTGTCCCGTTTATCCCTTTGTCTCCCTCTCCGCTCTTCCGCCGGTTCTTTCCCTCTTCTCGGGGTCGTCTCGCGCCCGCGCGAAGAGGCGAGAGATCCGGCCACCGAAAGGTACAAAGGGTGGAGACAAAGGGAAGCGCCGCCCTCGAGATACTAGAACAATGGAGGCCGAACAAAGGGCTGATGCTGGAAATTTAACTGATGATCGAAAGTGTCCCCATTGAACCAACTATTTTCCATCGAGCCTGTTCCTCGCTCGATAATGCTCATTCTTCAGGACACCCAACCCCTCCGCGTCGCCTCTTTTTTTCCCCGGGAATAATACGCCGTGGGACTAATAGGCCCTCCGGATCGAGCGAAAGAATGAATTTACGTCACCATGGTAATTATTCGCAGATTCCAAGATTTCTGTAGATCAAATTCTCTCGCTGCCTCTCCGGCGAGGCCGAGAAATAATTACCGGGTGGAAACGCGAAACGTTGGCCGCGGAAATTTGTTTCTTCGCTCTTCAGGATTATCATAGAAATGTGATATACGATATTTAACTCTGACACGATTCTCTGTCTTTGTTCACTCTAATACACTTTAATGCCAAGGTCCCTTGGCATCTGGATTCCTATACAGAAGTTGCTGACGGTCAGACGATGCTTGTTTAGCAGAACAAGCCGGAACTTTGCACCCCGGGTAAAGAGTTTCGCTTAATTCTTCCAGGAATGTGGATTCATCCCCGGGAGAGAAAATAAACAGACGAGTTGGATGTTGCGATAGTCGAGTATCGGTAGCTGGTCAGTTCCTTGAAAAGAGTCAGTTTAATGGAGATCGAGTGTTTATGAGAGGGCTCGCGCGAGAGGGTCCAGGGAGACGGAGAGAGAAAGGGGAGAAGGAAGGAGGATACGCGTGGCAAAGTTGCCCGTCGAACCGGAACTCAAGAGCATACCCCGTTGCTCGTGTACCGGCTGGTTCGGAGTCAGTCCGATAAAAACTGTCAAACCACTCTGTACTCCTACGTACAGGGTGTAAAAAATGGAACTGCTATGGCTTTGGCATTCTCCCCATAAACTCGGAATTCTAAGTAGCCCACTTTTTAACCGCAGAAAGCAAACTTCAGCACTGCAGCTTCTCTTGCAAGTGCACCGCGAAAATGTGCCTCTCTCGCAGGTGCAAGAATCGTGCAATCGAGAAAGGAACGAGCCATTTCTGAGAGACCGCACCTGCGAGAAAGGTAGATTTTCATCCTGCACCTGCAGGAGAATTTTTCTTACGGCCCACAGTGGCGAATTTGCCCGAAAAGCTGGCCAAAAATGAATCTGCAATTCCCGTGCAAATTATTAAAATATTTTATTGTAATATAACTCTAAGAAGCTAAAAGTATAATTATTTAACGTTTAATGTTTAATTTGTTGTTTTAATTATAATTATATTATTAAAAATATTAAAAGTATTGTGGTTTGTAGTTTTTAGTCAAATAATTACGCAGTCATTACTGAACCATTAATATTTGTATATATTTTAACATTATTATATCGCATACTTATACATAAATATTTATATAAACATTTGGTACATAGCACTGATGATCAACGAGATGCTTTTCTTGCGGAATTTTAAACGTTATAATTACTAAGTGAGAGCTCAACCGCAATGTTGTCACTATTAACTTCCGTCTTATTTTTACTCGCATAAATATCTGATGAAAGTGCTATCTGTGACTCGTGTATATGCAAAGACTGAATGGATCGGAAATTATACTCGTATCAGTGTACACAAAAATGAGAATATTTGCCAAAATAGCAATTTGTTGCAAAAAACTGCAACGGGGTCTTAAAGTGCATACCTTGAGCTTTCATTTAAAGAAAAGAATGGTGCTTGAGCTCGCTTGAGTTGTAACTTTTTGCTTACGAATAAACAATAAATGAATATGCTTTCAGTACTTGTTTATAAGAACTTTTACAGACTTCACATTTAAAACAATAATAGTGTATATGATACTACACCACAATATATAATGTTTATTTTGATAGCTGGACTCGATAATCTGAAAATAAATCTCAAAGTAGACCTTAAAATTTCGAGCGTCAACTTTGAACTGACACATCTCAGCAAGGGCTGCAGTTTATATATTTACATTAGTAAGAAATTATGCACAAATATGTCATAAATAAATGGCACTAATTGGATTTAGCAAATTTAAAACTTTTACATTCCGATTTTTGGCCAGCTTTTCGGGCAAATTCGCCACTGTGCGGCCTGTCAATTCGTGGCAGCTCCAAGAGAAGCTTTCTTCCGGCCTCTCACTTTGTTGCAGCAGCAAGAGAAATAAATCTTCGGTTTTGCACAGTGTGCGTTACTACGCAGCGATTAAAATCGGTTTGTAATATCGTGGAAATATCGTGGGGATGGTATGGGAGTGATGCGGAAAACGTGTGAATTTTGATGTGAAAATGATGTGCGAAAGATGTAGAGTAGTGGGTGAGCTGTGCGCGAATGGTGTGGCAGAGGTGTAGCAGTAATGCAGGAGAGGTTGAAGAGTAGTGTAGGAGTAGTGTTGGAGAGGTGTAGGAGTAGTATTGATAAGTCATGGAAATAGTGTAAATTATGTGAGCAGCGCAAACACCGGAGTAGTGTTAATAGTGAGATACATTAATAACATAAGGAATACAAACACGTATGTACGAGGTAACAGGTCACTTCTAAACTCTAATATTATAAATAAATAAACACATCATTTAAAAGCTGTTTTTTTATTGCCAATACCTTTGCTTTTAACACACCTGGCCGAAGAATTCCATTTTTTACAAATACAATCTTAAAGGCAACAAAAGCCACTAACATTTCACACACAGTTTCCTACTACACCGTCTACCGAGGCTAAACTCTTGTCAGTACCCCAATTCTAAATCCCGTACACTGCCGCGAATCTTTCCCAACATTGCGAAAGATTATTACTGCCACCGATGGAACAGGAGGACGCGTTGAAATGATCAGTCCCTATCAAACGGCCATAAACGGCAACCACCTCCTCGGGTTAAGCTCCCCGCGAGACTCAGCCCCTGCTGAAGTAACGACATCATCCCCCGGGGAATCCGGCTGGGAAGAAAGCGGCTCCGAAATCAAGTCCGCGGTCTCGTTGCTTCCAAACACGGGAGGTCTCCGAGCGAAAAAGCAGGCGCCCCTCGTGATTCCTAATCAGAGATCAGTCCACCGGCGCGGCTCGGCGCGGCGTCGCGGCGACGACAACGTGAACGACAAAGCGTCGACAATGCCGGGTCGAAGGACGACGAGGGCCACCCCGTGACGTCGCGCGGGGGTTGTGTGTGTTCGTTGTACGGGGCGCGTTTGTACAAATGCAAAGGCGGGCAGGCGAACACGTGAAATCGATTTCAAGCAAATAATCGGATACTCGGGTTCGGGGGGGGGAGGGGGGGGGGGGGGGGGGGGGGGGGGGGGGGGGGGGGGGGGGAGGCGGCTACGGGGCTACGCGTGTATATAGTACGTGTGTGTTCGTGGAAGAAGGTGGAGTGGCGGATGAGAGTGGGTGGAGGTAGAGAGAAGGTTGGAGGAAGAAGAGAAGTCGCGCTGGGAGGACTGGGGAGAAACGGAGGAGGAAGAAGAAGAAGTAGGAGGAGGAGCGTAGTCGCATAATTCAGAATCGACAAAGCGGCAGATTATGGAAATAGAGTCCCCGACTCGGAGCCACAGTCATCTCTCTTTCTCCCTCCTCGTTGCGCCACTCTCTCTCTCTCTCTCTCTCTCTCTCTCTCTCTCCCTCTCCCTCTTTCACCCTCCCTCTTTCCACCTTCTTCTCCTCCACCTACGAGCCCTGCTCTCCTCTCTCTCTCTCTCTCTCGCACCTTCCGCCAGCGTTGGAAGCCGTACGGTGTTACCATGACGACCATTGTGCCACTCTCTCTTCCACCTCCACCTTCACTCCACCTTCTGGCTCCCCCCTTCGTCCACCCACGCTCCCCAGCTCCAACAGCGCCTACAACATCCCCCTCCCAAGCCGGCGACTACAGCGCCGCCGTGCCCGCCCCCCTCTTAGCCGCCCAACAACCGATCCAGCAACCCCACCGGTGTGTACCTCATCTCTCTAACGACTTGTTGTTAATGTTGTATCAACTCACCCTGCAAACAGGCCCTCTCTCGCTCCTCCACCCATCCCAGCTGTCTCTCCCTTCCTCCTCCCGGTGTCTTCCCTCCCTCCGTCTTGTCCGTCCCAAACCCCTCCCGCTCCAGCCTGCGCCCGCTGTCTGTAACCCCAGCGAGCGCGTCAGTTGAGCGTGTGCACCAGGAACAGGCGGCGAGAGGGTGGATATGCACGGAGGGGGTGCGCCCTCTCCAAGGAGTGACTGGTGTTCGAATTTTTCTGCCGTTACGTTTCCCTGCTTTCACGGCCTTTCCCAGATCCTCAGCTTCTCGTTAGGCCACGTTCCGTCACCGCGGTACCTGAGAATGGAATTGCTTTGGATTTTCCTCGCGCAGCGCTACTGCCCAATTCGTTCTGTACATTTTAGCCACCCGTGTGCCCCCAAAGGGTGGCAAAGATCCTCAAGGTTCTTCCCCCCGTCAAAATTCAGGGAGGACACCTGACGCAAACTTATTTAGCTGTACTTGCAATTCAGTTCGAGTGTCTATCACTGTCCTCCATTCCCGCAGATCATCCGCCTCGTACATCCTCGAGCTTCCTGCAGCAGAGCAAAACATCGCTTTAGGATAAACAAGATACATCATCGATTACGTCACTCCGCTCGAAAGGATTCGTCGGGAGGCCCAAAGAATAGGACGCGACACCGCATGATTCTGCGATACGGAGCTCCGGTTGCGGAAAATCGAGCTCGGGCGGGGGGAGAAAAAAAGGTTCACGGCGCGTCACTGTAATTAATGACCCGCCCCGGTTGTTTCAGCTCTGGCAAACGGAAGACGGTTCTTGCAACCGGTCCACCGGAAAAACATCGTTTACCGGCGTGACGTTGGCAAAGAAGTCTCTTCGGTTTCACAATCGGGCGCGTGCTGGTTGACGAATATTCAAGGGTTCGAGTAACGCTCAACTACCACTTACCCTTGTATCACCTCTATCCACCCTACTACATCAGTCAAACAACTCATTAACCCCGTTGCATTAAAAAGAGATTCCAATTTCAAATCCATCAAAAGCTGACTCGATCCTTCCTGAACGAAACTAATCTCCACCCCCTGCGTGCTCTTCCGAAATAATTACCAACTAATCACCACGAAGGCCATCCAACGATCCAACAAACGTCCCCTCCTTCGAATCATATTCTCCCGTTTCACGCGATCGACGTCGATCGCGACGCCAGGCGTCGATACCCGGGCTTTCTTCTTTCCTCTGCTCGAAGAGGGAACACGGTGTATCGAGCCGCGTCCGGATGTACGTAATCGCGTCGACAATGAGCGCAGTTAGCGTACAAGGTGCGCGTATATCGGGACGCGGTAGACGCGGCGCGCGGGTGCGGACGGGGCGTCGTCGTCGCGTTCCATTATATAATGACACAGAACGGATTAATCCTAGCGTCGGCGGTGGCGTCGCGGCGGCAACTCGGCCAGCATAATAGATATGCTCTTTCTTTGTTTCGTGCGCTCATAATGGCCGCGCCTCGCAAGAAAACGCGGAACACGGGGCATTATGCAGCCCGCCGACGACCAACGAGAATAAACCGGAGTCTGAATGGCTCTCTGAGTTTGTTTCCTTCCCTGCCCCCCCCCCCCCCCCTGTTCCCACCACCACCAACCCCCTTTCTTTCTGCTCTTTCCTTTTCTTCTTACGCTTTTGTAGCGGAGATGCGCCGCGCTCACTCCGTTTTCCTGCCCCCTTTGTCTCGCCCGGTGCAGTCGCGGCCGACGGGGGTGATCGGCAATACCGATCGAGAATCGGGGGCGGTTCCGTGCTCTGATTCGCGATTTCGTGTCTCGGTGTCACTCGGGGGCGAACAGCCTCTGTTCACCGATATTCCGTTTCGGGATGTCTCGCTTCTGGTACAATTGACTTTCAACCGATTCTTTACTATCGACGCTTCTACCCAGCAGCCATCGAGCATTTTCCCAGCAGTATCTCAGAGAGGGGTTCGCTAGCGGGTGGAGGGACGCCGAGGGCCGTTTTCGAAGTAAGTCGACAACCGCGACGATTTATGTCGGCTGTCGTAGATATAGCCGTGCAGGAATAGGCATAAAAGTCCTGCGACAGACGAGAGCCGGAACGCGCGCGGCCCTGCGGAGGATTAGGTGGCGCGTGAATGGGAGAAAATGCGAATTGATACGGTCGTTAAGAAGACCCTCCTTTGAACCGTAGATCCGCATGAACGTACGCGTGCAAAGGAAAGAGTCGCTGGGTGCGGGTCCACTTCGATCCTTTATTTTCCATCCTCCCCCACCTTTTTCGTTTTTAGAGCACGACCCCTGCGCGATTTATCTCGCGTTTACCCTCAGCCTGCCTCTACTTTACGACTACTCGGGGGGGACAGGTGAGTCTCGCGACGCGAGGCTATCTTCCTTCCTTTCTCCTCGCGAGCCCATCAACGTTAGAATTATTCTACCTATGCGTACTGCTTCTGAGAACGACCGAACAGTTGCGCGAGAACAGTAACTGCGTGGCTCGGCGCGCGGTGCCAAAAACGCGGGATCGGTGCTTCTATAATAATAACTCCGTTGCGATAGGTACTTCTTGACCGATTTTATTCCAACTCGCGGCCAGCAGAATCGTCGAGTCGCTGAGATCCTCGCTCCAATCGGCGGTGAAAGGGGGCGAGGGAAAGAACTTGCGGCAGCCACAATGGGCCGCGATTTTCAGCAAACTTGGCCGAACGTAGAGGATACGCGTAAGCCGAAGAAATAGTTTCGTGCCCCCGTTTATCCCCAGTTGAAAGGTAGGTATGCAGGGCTGAAAGCCAACTTGGACCACGCGCGCTCGTTCGCTGTTAACTCACGGAAATGATCCGGAAGATCCGCGCGCGCGAGTGAACTCACCCCCCGCCCCTCCGGTATCTGGGACGAGCTTCCCTGCCGGTTGTTACGCGAAAGAACCGTCCAACTTCTCCGTTTCTCGTCCCGCCGCGGCGGATCGGAGCTGCGCAACGAAAATCGCGCTCGGCCCTCCTCTCGAGACTGAAATGCCCTCGTAAACAGCCTAATCGAGTGACTCCGGCTGGAGAGGGCGGAGAGTACACTCGAAGTACCTTCGAGTACCCTCCCTCCCGCATCGGGATCACGACCGGGGATTGTTGCCGTTCTTCCGCCGGGAGACTTTCGAACTTTTCGGTCGCGATTCGGTGAAATAATGGGCACATGGAGGGTGGAATTGCTACTTCTGCTATTGGACACGCGACTGTTAGGGTTCTCGGGGAGAATAAGGTTAAAGTCTAGAAGAATCTAGCCGCCGCCTCCTACCCTCTTGTCAAACTGCCCGGAGACTAACGCTAACGATAAGCAAGAGCAGAAAAGTTTCGAGCGCTGGGCACCCCCTTCGAAGCAAAGCATCGCAAATTAGAGCTACCCCCGAATCTCTAAAGCGAGCTGGAGGAAACAAAGACCGAGTTAGCAAATTGTCTCAGCGCTCCTCTCTCCGCGGCTAGGCGAGTCAGGAAAAGGGATAATTAGAGGCAGCCGAGATTCTCGAGACCGCGAATGAAAAGGGCACATCGCGACGGAAGGCGGCGGACCGGCTTAGAGGGCACGAGGCTTCCCAGGAGCAAGTGCCAGGAACGATGGCCTCGGAGCCAGGATAATGGGTAATTACACGTCCCCCTCGTGCTTGGAGGGATGAAGGGCGGGGGCGGGGGCTGCGCGCGTGCCAGTTTTCGACGACGGCGGGCCCCATTTAAATCCAGAAAATATGTAAATCCGTCGTTTATTAAGCCGTACGTCGGGGCTCGCCGTTCCTCTCTGGCCGCGGGAAAGGGGCTGAATGGACGGGAAGGGAGGAGGACAAGTCGAACGCGGCGAGTTGCACGTAGGCGCGTTAAAAAGCTACGGAAACGTCATTCTTCCGCGGGGACGATTGTTAGACGGATTCGTCCAGGCCGAGTGTGCTCCTCGCCCCTCCTTGGGACATTTTTCTCTTGCCCCGTCGAAATGGGGCTGGTTTGCGTTAGCACCGCGTGCCCGCGTGATAACGCGACGGATCCATTGTCCCCCCCGATTCTCGTCCCTGGTAAATGGATCTTGCGGGGGTGTGGTGGCGCGGATGCGAGGGTGCAGTAAGACGGAAGGGTAGTTTCGCCCGGTGAATATGGTGCGCACGGTTCGCTGCGACAAACGCGGCATAATGCGGCCCGAAACAATGGCCGTTTGTCGGCGAATTGTTCGTTCGATGCGCGCGACATACATTTTACGTTATTTTATATGCAAGGCGTACGTACAATCGGGCTTCGGGTTTCGCGCACCGCGAAATGAAACGGGCAAGGGGGATGGAAACGCATTGTCCCCGTCCCGCGGTGACAAAGCCATTGAAATAAGAACGGGGAACGGGGATTGTGTTACATTGAAAAATTACATTGCCCGGATAAAGGCTCGCGCGATGTTGTGGGCTCGTTTCTGTTGGTCGCCAGCTTTATTTTCTCCTTTCACCGCGCTCCGTTATTGCCGCGGTCTCGAGCTGGAGCGTGAACACCGGCGAGGAGTTGTTACCACGGAGAAATTCGCGTAGGGATTTTCGGAAATATAATAAATCTTGGGAATGGCGTACTGCGAAGAGGCGAGGGATGTACCGGATCGTCTACTATGCGTAGGTAACCTGTGGGTCTTGGTGATGATACCTAATTAAAGTGGAGCAGAGTTAGGTATATAGCGCTTTTACTCTTTACTTTCAGGGAATCCTTGAAACAGAGCTGTAAAGGGACACACACGCGGAATATCCGTGACCGTGCGTGAAAATTCCACGTGAAACTTACAGTGAAAGGGGTGGCCGCGGGAGAAACGGGAGCTGTCGAAGGGACAAGAGGGGCACCATGGACGATAGACAGACCCATATCGAATCTGCATGCCAAAACCACCGTCTCCCTTGGATGCCAGCAATACCGAGGCCGAATCGTATAACGCGGTGGGC
The DNA here is from genome assembly GCA_910592295.1 of Andrena haemorrhoa. Lineage (NCBI taxonomy): Eukaryota > Metazoa > Arthropoda > Insecta > Hymenoptera > Andrenidae > Andrena > Andrena haemorrhoa. The sequence goes on from OU342941.1 coordinate 6,352,816, forward strand.
TCCTCTCCTTTACATGGACGCAGCCAGGCGAGCATCGCGTGCAAGGGATGAAGTTTGTCGCGTGCTGGATAGAGAATAATTCCATTCAGCGAATTTTCCGACTGACCGACCGCTCGCTGAAGAGAGCTTTCGATTCCCGTTCCAAGGACTGCGGCGGAAAGTATGGAAAATTCCAGCGATCCGCGGCTTCCGTCGTGCGGTTGAATTCTCCGCGTGCAAATCGCTGGGAAGCCTCTTGCAACTATCTGAATAAAAAAGCAACGTGACAGAACAAGATTAATTACTGTATTAAATATCTCCCTGAATACCATGTAACCCCGCTGTATGTATAAGCTATATGCATGTACACATGTAAATGCAATAAATACGTAATAATAATAAGAATAATAATATCACGCGTCCTTTCGCAGAACCCTCCAATCTTCTTTCTTAAACGTTGTAATGACTTTCCGGGACGGTGAAATGCTCGCGAGCCACTGGGTCGACGGCAGCGGCCTGTCTCTCCGCGAGTTTTCCTCGAAATTGAGGGAACACGGTGGAACAAGAGGAGCATCCATGACGGGGCAAGCTCAACACCTCGCGGCAAGCAAGAAGCAGCCGTCCCAGCCCCGGCGACTTATTAAGTCGAAAACTCGCTACTCCCCCTCAGCCAGGGCTGAACTCTCTCTCTTCCAAGGCCTGGCCGCCTTATCGCTGCTTCGCTTTCAATTTATTACCACTCGGCAAATAATTACCGACAAGAGCGGCGACGGCTCCTCTCCTGGCCTCCTCTCCTTCTCCCGCCGCCGTTCGAATAACGGCCGCGCCGAGCTCGCCTTATTGAGGCGGGGAATGTATTCAGAGGCAGCAGCAGCAGCGTCTGAATCGTTGGCTAGAGAAAGGGACAAGGAGAACGGAAAGAGAGGAAAGTCATTCAGGTGCGAGTTAATAAAAAAGCATTTCGAGGCGACGCCAACGGATGCCAAGTGGCTGACTTGCGCGTCGTTCGGGGATCTCCTGTATGGAGACGTTCCGTTCGTTCGCTCGCTCCTTCGTTCCTTGCTCACCGATGCGACCGCGACCGATATTTCTCCCCTCTTGCTGGTCGCTGGAACGTGAATCGAGTCGCTGGGAAAAGGACAAGTCGGGCTCCTTTTGCTTCCACCGAGGGATTTCCTGAGGGAAACGCGACGAGGAACGGGGGAGGGGTTCGGGGTGCGTTTCGAGGCCGCGCGGGTTGGCAGAGGGAGCGTTGAATTTGATGGAAGAATCGGGGGATTAAACTGAGAGCCCGAGAAATAGATGCAGAACACTGTATTAGGCCGATGGCAATGAAATTCCAACGGGGATTTCACGTAGAACTTTAGACCCGGGTTGTTTCTGGACTCGGAGTTTCAGCCATCGACTAATCGTAAAGTAACTAAGAGGAGATTCTACTTCGAACGCTTCTAAATACCCGTGAAAGGGTAGGCAGTGCCTTAAACTCAACGCAGTGGCAAAAAACTATCTCCCAAAGCGATATCTCTCCCCTCGCTTCCCCCCGTTCCCTTCGCCTCTCCGATAAATCCGGGATAAAGAGCAAGAGTTTCGAAACGCTAGCGTAAACAGCGCACAGTCCCGAACAATAAGCCGCGCAACCGGCTACTTTCGCCGGCGCTGTTTTAATTCACTTCTGAACATTCGCGTCTCCGTTCGCCGAGAAGAGCGCAATTTCATTGTTTACGCGACATGCATGCAGCGGGCGTGTTTCGCTCGTTTGTCGGCCGGGCAGGCTAGCTCCCTCGAGCGTACCGCTGCCTTTGTGGGAGAAAAGCGCCGGCGAAAATTCGGAATTTCGCCCTCTCCAAGTCGTCAGCCAGTCTGAGGGACGCGGGCGGGGGCCGGGGGTGGTTTGCAGGCGAAGTTGCAGCGGCGCGTGCACACGTAATGCACATTTTTAGGGACGACGAGAATTCCTCTCCTCGATTCTTCTCCCTTCCCTCCCCGCGCCCCTCTTTTTCACGGGTCGCGTAAAATTCCCTCCTCCAACCCCCGTTGTTCTTTCCTCTCCCCGAGCCTCCCGCCCTCTTCCTTCAGCTTCTCCTTTCGCGCGAGCGTTGCTCGATTATTTCGCGGCTGCGTTCGTCCCGACATTAAAATAATTCCGTTTCTCCCGGCTGTTGTCCGCGCATTGTGCGCGGTGTATCTGGTTGGAGCGATAATTCAAACGTTGTAATAACGACGCATTGTCCAGCCGGTGGAGAAAGAGAGGAAAGGCTCGGGCATAGAATGCAATTAGGGAAACAATCCCGTCCGTTTCTGTCGCGCGGTGTCGTTGTTCGCGGAACGGCCGCCGGTTGCAAGGAAACGGACGTTAAAGCGCGACAACTTTCGAAACGAGGAAAAGTATATTTTTTTGCCGGGATATAATAATTAAACGTGGCCGGACAATGGGGCGCCGAGCCGCCCGCGAATGCCGAGCCCTTCGAAGGCTTTTGTGGCCGGCCGCATTGTGGCCATAGAGGCCGTGATTTATAATGCGTTAATTGTGGCAGTTTTGTACGGGCTGAATGTGTATATTTGTATTGAATTATCGGGCAGCAGGTAGACGGATAGCCACGGGGAAATATCGCTTCGCTGATAACGCGTGGCTTCGTCACAGATCGACCATCGGAGATACTCGGAAGGGGCATTCACGAACGATGACCAGAAGCGGTGGTTGAACGAGTTCGTTCGCCCGTTCCCGGTCTCGAGAGGCTCGGGCAGCCGTAGCCACGAGGCGAGCCCCCTCGCCACCTAATTTATTGAAATAACGCTAATTTATCGCGTGCCCCGCGGCCCGCTCGGAACGCCTTCCAGGAATCCACGAAATCTATCGAACGGTTCCCTCCGTGTAATGCCCGCCGGTGCTCGGGGGACGTCCGTCGAGAATTAACTCGGCGTGACACACGCCTCTATATAAATTCTCCCGGAGTGGCCATTATCGGCCGCAGGTGCCATCCAATGTACCGTCGCAGTTTCACGCTGATGTACAGGGTGGCCGGCTCGATTCTCGCATACTTAATTGCGTGCACAGGTGTGTCCGGCGAGCGTGCTTGCCCGCTAAATTTGCCGCGCGCGGAGCGAACGAGGGCCCGAGCGCAGAAGCGAATGCTAACAGAGGATACCGAACCTCGGACAATGGTGCCGCGGCGAGAAAGCGCGATGTTACCGGCGGGAAGTTACTGGTCGAACAGGGAGCCCTGAAAAAAGGAGTAGGTGCCTACACCGAAAACGCCGGGAAATCAAAACACTCGATGCGTAAATGGAAAAGCGGAAAGGTCGAATAATCAACGGGAGCCAGCGGCAGAAAGCCCCAGAGAAGTCGAAAGAAAACGAGAAATCAACCGCGGACAAACGAGCGCGGCAAAAGCGCGACGCCGGCTAACGCAAGGGCCACCCGAGCCCGGTGAACAAACCACGGCGTTTTAAAAATCGAATAAAACCGAAAAACAAATCGCGCGAGGTGGAGGGCTGGAAATTAAAAAATCAAGCATCAGTCGAACGCGAGGAACCGGGCGTTCGCGCGTTGGGATTACAAGCTTCGGCTCGGGGGAGCCGGGAAAAGGGCGCGAAGGGCGAGAGCGGCGACTGTGCTCTCGCGCGAGGGCACAGAAACTGGAAAAGAGGAAATTAAAAATTCCAGTTGACCGGGGCAGGCCCGTGGACAGAATTAAAGCTGGGGGGCAGAGGGCGACGGGGAAGGAAGCGAGGCGGGAAAACGTGGGATGGGGGAGGAGCTTTAATTTAGTGTCCGAGTGCACGCGGCCTCGGTATAAATATTTTTATTTATCCGAGGGCGAGCGTCTGGCCGCGCTGTGTACGCCGCGCGCCGGTGTATCCGCGGAAATAAGCCGGTAATTTACGTCCAACGGGGCGGCCACGGGGAATATGCCCCCGGTGGGAATTTTCGGGCGATTTATGGGATTCTGGCGTCGGCCACGAAAGTGGAGAATTAAAGAACACATTGTGCCCGGCGTGTCGCGGCGGCCCTACGCGTACGCGACGCTGCACGGGCTGGCCTCGATAAAAACGCGGATTAGAGAGAGGCTGCGCCCCGCTCGCGCGCTTCCTTCCACGCTTCCAAGCCACCACGTTGCACGGAGAGAGAAACAGGGCAGACAGGGAGGGTTCGCCGCGACTATCGCCGATCACCCTGTGTATATTCGGCGCTCGATCATCTCGGGGAAATTCTGACTCGTCCCTCCTTGCCCCGCGGGGAGAGAGACGGGGGGAGGATATGCATTTTTATGGAGACGTTAATCAGTGGCAAGTGGCGATGGACTGGAGGGTAATTATATTGATTCTTTTGGTTTCTTTCAGAGGTGGGATTGTTCAGATTTCTTTGTGCCTCGATGTTGTAGGGGATTAGACATTCGTGGTGATAATTTCATTTTTACTGTTCGGGGGAGATGCAAACGCAGTTGTAGATCGATAATTGCATTAAGGGGGGAAGCCATTGTGGCAGTTGAAAGTAAAGACTATTTTCAAGGCATCCTTTTATAAGGAAATGTAACTTTCTACTAAAAATCTTTCTTGCCAATTGAAAAAATATATATTTAAATAATATTTTCGTGCACTTGATTCTGTTGCGCTACCTATACAAAACCTTCCATATCTGCAGAATATTTCGAGATCCACTTTGAAATTGTGCGGGTATATTTGTGAGACCCCAAATATTATGAAAATGCACAAAAAGAAAAATCTGAAAGAATTGTTCACAGTGGTTTCCCCCTATAACAGGGGTGCACAAGGAGCCGTTTTCAGCGCCTAGCTGCGAGCAACCCACCTGTCTCGTCGCTAAGGTTAGAATCGGTGAGGAGAACTGTAGGCTCGTAGCGTAAGTATATATGGCTAGGTTCAAGTCATACCAAATGCACGTACACTACGGCAGTTCTCCTCACCGATTTTAACCTTAGCAACTGGACAGGCGGGTTGCTCGCAGCTAGGCGCTAAAAACGGCTCCCTGTGCACCCCTGCCCTATAAAGTGGTTACAGAGTCAGCTGTTGCATTACAAATTTACAAATATCTAATTTACGTCTTGAAACTCACCTCTTCCTATCGCCGTCTGTTTTCTCCCCGGTTCTACCTCCTTCTACCCCCTTTTTAGCGGAGCGAATGACCGCGAGCGTGTTGCCACCTTTGCCGGCTGAAACGCGCTGGATTATTTTGCCCGCCCCCTGTCGCTCTCTGTGTTCCTCCAGCGGCAACTCTTTCTTTTGCGTTTCTCACTTATAAACAATTTTCAGCAGTGAAAGGGCGAACATTCAAAGGAAACGCGCCGAGTGGGGCGTGCACGAGTTCCCTTAGCTTCGTGCTAATTCACGTGTGACGCCGCGATAACGAGCGGGAGCGCGTTATTAGCTGGAAATTATAGTGAAACCCTGTTGAACGGGCTCCAACGGGGGGCACCTCACGGAGGAAACAGTGAAGGAGAGGGAGAAAGGCAGTTAGCAGGTGGGCATAATGCACGTGATAACTCTTGCGCTCTTACGGAACGATTTCTGTGATTCGGAATTAGTGTTGATTGCCTTCCAACAAGATACAGAGAAATTCTTATATAGTAACATGCACCAAGAAATTCATAATATTGCTATTTGAACCAGTGCGATTAGCGCCAAAGAACTGGTAAAATGACACACGTCACCTCCGCGATAAATGGTAAATTCGATTGAAACAGCTAATCTGTTCGCCACTGAAGCGAATTCTTCGATTCCGTGTAGGTAGTGCGAACGGGCCAAACACGTCGAGGCCCGAAACTCTTAAAGGAAGAGGTCCAATTGAGCTTCCGGTAGCGGGGCAGGCACTAGGGAACGAGGAAGCAGGACTTGACACTACCTGCTCCGATCGGGTGCCCTTTGTCGGTCGAATCTCATTGTTGCACGCCGATGGAAAAACGTTCGATGATTCCGTTCCGATCAATGACACGTCGGGGAGCCCCCTGGCCGCGATCGATTGAGTTCCCTTTTTCTCATTCATTGCCCCGAATGCGTATCGGGCGACGGGAGAGCAGCAGAGAAGGGAGCCGGAGGGGTGGGATCCAAAAAGGGGGCAGAATATTATTACCTTTCTTCCTCTCTTTTTTTTCCTCTTCGATCAAACCCTTTCCCGACACGAGGGGCGTCCCGGATTCTCGAGATAAACAATCCGCTCTCCGTTGCGACGGGACTTATTCCCCTTTTGTGCGGAAAGGAGGCAGGCCGGTTTTCTTCAGCCATCGACACGCGTGAACGAGTCCTGACCGACGAGCCTTTCCCCGCGCGTTACAGCGATCGGATAATAATCGAGCGGGTAATGGTAGACGCCACGAGTCAGTTTCGAACCTCGTTCTCCTTTTCACGAGGAAGCGTGGAGATCGCGAAACGCGCCAGTCGATCCTAACTCCGCGGGGACAGCTGTACGTTTCCGAGCGACGATCGCTCAAATTTCCTACCGTAGGAGATCCTCGTGCGACGAGAAACAGTCGAGAAACTCGACGAACCTATCGGCTCTAATCTCGACGAGGGAACCGCGCGGAGTTCGAGCGCGTTTCAGAAATCCCGTCAACGTCTGAACGAGGTATTTGGCATTGTCCGTCCCGCCGTTAGAGAGGAGCGAGTGGAAAAAGAACGGGGGGAATCGGCGCGGGGGGGAGAGGGCGAACCGATCGAAAGATTGTTTAGCGGGACGCGAAGAACGAGCGAATCGAAGATGGATATAGCGTCGCGAATAGATTCGCCGGCTGCGTTCATTAATCAGGAAAGCCCCTTTTGCATCCGCCAGCGCCATAGAGATATCGATTGCCTCGGTTCAACGGGCTCTGTACAGCTACTTAGTTCGCCTAGCAGCGCCTCGAACGCGTCGCGTCGACTCCGCGCCGGATTTCCAATGAACGTCATTAACACTCGTCAGGCTGTGCGGGAATCCGCGAGACGCGTGAAAACTCGCTGCTTCCAATGCGGCGGGGAAACGCGGGGGGATGAACCGCGAGTTCGATCGAGCCGAGCGACGGAGTATCGTGGACGTTAATCGACATCGTGTGCCGGCTTGCCGACTTTGGAACTCTGAGCGCGGGGATCGAGGCGCGTGAAACATTTTCGGGGACAGAATAAGAATCCTGTGGTCATCGAAGGCATGCAGCTCTGAAGGGGTAGATTCCGGTAGATAATCTAAATCTTCAGCTCTTCGCCAGACCGGATATCCAAGGAAGGTGAAGAATTTTAAAGCAAAAACCGAGAAGGAGCTCGCGCTTATTGTGGAAAGGGTTACAAGGCCTCGCAGTCCTTGATCCAAGCAGAGTGTCCATCGATCGCCCAGGACAATCTTGGGGTCTACGAATCGCCCGGACGTCCCCCTTGCCATCCACCCCCCTCGCCACCCCGTCAAAAGGCTCGTCCGTAGTTTTGCATTATCCCCATTACTGCTGATTCACACGTCCTCCTTTGTGGCCTTTGTGCGCGGCGACAATGTGGGACGGGGCTCCTCTTCCTCTCTTTTTCACGCGCTTAGAAAACGCGAACGTCCCGTAAGAGCGAGGCGGATGACAAACGACGCCACGCCGTACCCCATCGACCAGATATAATATCGCGACTTCGGCCCGGAACGTCCTTGTAGCACCGATCCTCTCTGCCGATCCTCTTTTTGCTCCGAGGCCCTGCGTCCCCGAGTGTCTCGGGCCCCGAATTAATTGCGATTAGGGGGGCGGTTCTGCTTGGCCATCGAATCTGGACTTGGCAAAGAGGAGTCGTTTCGATGTCTCCTGCTAGGCACGCTCGGTTCACCAGATTTCTATGTAGACTACTTCTGTTACTACGATTACAGGGGTTCATCCTTTTTAGCTTCGAGCTTCGTAAGACACTTTCTAATTCTATGACGCTGGGTCTAATTAACGTACGAGTCATTGATGTCGCCCCGAAGGGAGTAAATGAAGGAAAGGACGCGTTGAACGAGATGCCACGGCGCTGAAAGCGTTCGCCGGCGTCCGACGGGCCCAATAACAGGCGCTATTTGCTACCGGCTCGGCACAGGTGGTCTTCCAGGGCAATTTCGGGCCCGGCATCCCCGACAATCGAGTATCGTTAAACGCTGGATTCGATCGTCATCCTGCGAGTTCCGTTTCTTTAGCCGCGGCCTCGTTTTGTGCCCCTCCCCGCGCCCATAATGACAGCACACCCCCTGTCCTCCTTCGCCGCTACCTACCTCCACCCCTCTCTTTCCCTCTTTCTCTATTTCTCTATTTCTCTCTTTCTCCGTTCATTTTCTCCGCGCCTTTCCACCTCTCCTCGCGAAGCAATCGTGACTCTGCGCTACGATTGTTCGGCGTTCGATCGCTCCCAGGTGGCCGACGACCACAAACGATACGCGTTTACGCGATTACACCCCTGGCACGCCGGGAACGAGAGACACCGGGGGAGAAAGTTCACCTTCACGTGGCTCGCCGCGCCTGTACCGGCTCTCCGGCCTTTTTCCGCTCGGTAACGAATGTGTCCTCGGCAACGAATCTCCGCGCGAAACTAATTTCTTGTTTCTTCGCACTGTTGCCGCGTGAGCGAGATAATGGGAACTTTGTAGGAGATTGTAGCTTCTCGGAAGGAGAGCGTGCCTGGTTACTGAACTTGTTGAACGTCGATGGAGCTCGACGACGAGGCACGAGATTGAGATGATCGAGAAGTCCGTGGAAAGGAAAAGGTGCACTTGTGAACATGCCAACTTGTGAGATAACAGCTTACATCGACTAACAAGGGAAGCTAGGCAACTCGGAATTCAGAACACTATGCAACTTGGTGTGCAAGTTGAGTAGTTCATCATTTTTCGTGGAATATCTCGAGAACGGTGCGAGATATGGAAAAGAAGTTTAAACAAAAATTGTATCATTTGTTTATATCTACAGAACTGCGTAAAATAATTGTCGACATATTCATACTTTTCAAGTTATCTCCACCACCAATCCTTAACTCGATAATAATTTTTACGCAGCCTTGTAGATTTAAAAAGTAGATGCAGCTTTTATTTGAACTTCTTTTCGATATCTCGCACCGCTCTCAAGATATTCACCGAAAAAGAAAAATTCTGCATTTTTCCAGGAGGTGACTTCACCCCCTAAAACCTCGCTACGGCACCAACAAAAAATATGTTTGCCTTACGTATGAACTACTCTACTTGCACACAAATTTGCCTAATTTTGTGCGTTTCCGCTTTGCCTAATTTTCCTTACAAACAAATTTCCCTACTTCCCAATCCCAGAACCCTTTATTCCGAGGTGTGGAAATCAGGTGACTCCTCTCCCCCGTCCTCGTCCGAGGATCCTACAATTTCAATCCATTAATCGATCCCAGAAACGATCCCAGCGTCCGACGGTTCTGCAGCGGCGATCGAGAGCGTTAATTTACCAAGCGTGATTCCACTCGTCACCTATCGGTCGTATCAGGGATCACTGTTGGGCCCCGGGGAACAGAAACAGAAGCCCCATTTTTCGCGGGGGCCAACAAAAGCGGTCCGTGGTTGGACGTGAAAAGAGACCGACGGTTCCCTCTCTCTGTTCCGCCTGCGTGCGTCGGATAGCCGCGCGGCAACCAGCCTTCGAATTATCGGCCTCGACGAATTTGATTACGGCTTCTGAAGGTGCCGTGGCGGCTCCGTACGGATGCCGGGTAGAGATGGGTGACGCGGCAACAAGCATTGTACATCGTTTAATAACTCCCAGTGGGTGTCTAGCGAAGGCCACCGGTGTTATTCGGGCCCGCTTTCATTCCGCCCTGGGAGATGCGGAATCCGAAAACCGACCGCCACGATTCAAAAGGACCGGCGCTGGCCGATCGATCCACTCACGATTCCGTGCCACCTCGATCCGACCGCATAATAGGAGATCTTGAATCGTAATTAATATCGGCTGCCCTCGATGTGTTCATAGAAACGGAAGGAGAAGGCAAGGAGGAGTGAAATCACCAGCAACACCGGCTGATTGAGGTACTTGGCCACTGAGAAATATATGCTAAGGATTTTGGTAAGTCGTACAGAACGTGGATCGCTCTACGCTTATTTATTTACTTATTTATTTATATACCGGTGGGCACCCTTTGGTAAGAGATAGAATATACATGAACAGAAGACGGAGATATGTAACAAGTGACAATACGTAGTATACGCAAATACAAAATGAATTAGACTTTCTAGGTGGAGCATTAAGTTTAAATAATTCATATAGATTAATTTTGCGACAGCGTGGTCTTATTGGATATTAATTTCCGAGGCAGCCAGTCTGTCCCCGGTTTCTCTTCTAAAATTGATTTTCGAGGGATGCTTGCGGTCGCTAGGCACAGAGGACGCGCGATACACAGAGACCTCCGAAGCGCCTACCCTTCGAAAATTCGTTTCCTACGAGCCACCCCCAGGCAGATATCGTCGCGTCGTTGTGCGAGCGATTGAAAGGAGGGTGTCATTGTTGCCGCGTCCGTGTGAGCAGCTTTTAAATCGCGCCCACCGTCGCCCGCGAATTCAATAAAGTAACGATTCACAGCGTTATCTGGATCCCGCAGATTGGGGTCCCAAAGCGTTGATCTGCTTGATACGTGTGGACGGATATAACGAGGAGCATCGCGCACTTACGCCCCCCTTGTATGCTCGAAACAAAACAGAGGATCGCGGGTGGCCCTTGGATAAGACTCAGGGGTGGCTTTACGGAAACAAGGGGACCGCGTGGGACGATATAACACTGCTACCGCAGTGATTCCGTTGGTGCGGAAAATTTCCGAGATTTACACCACTATTAGAAACCCGCGTTTCGGTAAGTCATTGATACCTGCGTGACTGGGATCACCTTGATAGTTAGACTGACACGAAACACTGCTTCCAGGTCCGTTAAAAAGGGACTTAATCGCGCCGTAAATCCAGCGACGGGATATTTCTACCCGGGACATTAATTTCCATGTAAATGGACACCCGAATTAAGATGCGATAGGGCACGGGAGGCTGGAAAGTACGGAGGGAAACGGGGGACTAACGCGAAGAGGGACCTTCGCTGTTGGAATGCAGCTGCACAATGCAGCAGGTTCTCCGACGACACACGAGTCTTGAGTCTATATTAAATAATGCAACACGTGCGTGGAAGTAGGCCCGTGTCGCTGGGCGATAGGGATTTCGTTCGATAGCATCGGTGGAATTAATTCTCGTTGCTGGAGGACGCTGTTCGCCGATAGTAACACGCCCAGCTGAGGGTGAGTACCGATTAACCCTGATCGGATTAAAGCAGAGACTCGCAAAACGCGTCTTCGTGAGATACTGCAAACGTAGCTCGCACTTAACACGATTTTTTGCGTCCCACGCGTCCATTATCTTGTAGCACGTGCCACTCACTAATTGTATGGAAAATTCGAGACAAATCGGTCGCCCGAGCACCGCGCAACGTCCTCGTCGACGGTATCGCCGTCGAATTCTGTTTCAAGGCAGGATGAATCGCGAGCGATCTGGAAGGCGGTGTCGAGCAGCAAAGTGCTGTGACAAAATGGAACGGAACTCACCTCCGAATGGCGGTGGGACGCGGCGTCGGTGGAAGGCATCCACGTACGAGGATCCGTGCAGCGGGAGGCCGCGACCAGGTGTACGGGTGTGAATAGACCACCGGCTAATTTACATACACCGAAACCGTCGTGCCGGCTTCTCGATGGCCTGGAATTCCTGGCAACAAAGCTCCCCCGTTTTATCCGGCGGGTGTATCTCTCTGCCGGCCGCCTGGAAAATAACAAACTCACTACCTGTTCCCCTCGATGAGAAAGCACCCGCGGAAGAGGCGCGCTCTCCTCTTTTCGGCCGCAGTGGGACTCTTGTCGCGGGAGTGTCTGCGAGCGCCTCCTTTACACGGCCTCTCATCTGATAAAGAAATTTGTCAGCTATTGAGCTTCTACCGCCTGGGGTAGTTAGGGGAGCACTCGCGATATCCGCGCCAGATAACGCGAGCAACGCCTCGGCGGCCTTGTTTGCGGAGAAAATCGAATATCGGACGAAATTGATGGCCAGGTGTCGGTCGACGAAATTTATAGCCAAGGATTTTCGGACTGGTTTAATTTCAACCGGAAGACAATACTTTCTGGCGCCCAAAATCCGCACACAAACAAGCAGAACGATTGCATTGTAAAACGTCGCGTGGTGAAACGCTGTACAAAGCATCAAATTTCGATCCGTCAGGCTTTTGTGAAGAACGCGAGGAGCGGGATTTATTTCTGAATCGGGTGGACGTTTGCAATTCGCGGCCGTTCGAGCCCTTTTTTCACGGATTGTTCACGGTCTTTGCCTGATTCGAATTGTCACGCACGTGGCGGAGATCTCGCCGCCGTAAACCGCAACCTCAACACGCTCGTTTCAATGCGCGCTGATAAAAATGGGGGCGTATGCAAATGCGCCCCGCAAGAAACCTTCTTCTCTGCGCCGGGATTTTACAGCACACTTCTCTTCTTTCGAACTCTCGTTTCTCTCTTACAATTTTATACTCAAAAACCAACTGTTTAATCAGAAATACGATTTTACGTAGCTTCCCTCTCCAATTAATTACGCGCTTCTCTGTTTCCTAAGATGGATCCATCTTCTAAGAGAGGAAATCTAAATTCCCAGTGTAAAATCCCGACCTACTCCAACTCATTTACCACACACTCGACCGTGCAATACCGTCGATGTAATTCGTCTAGGTGCGTGGCACCCCCGTTTCGCTGAAAGAAGCCGGGGAAACATAGAGGGAGGACGGGAAGAGGCCGCGTCGATTTTCGAGTGCGAGCAACGAGGTTCCCGCCAGCCTCGAACAATCATCGACGATTAATTATGCCGTTCGCGGCTGGCTCGGTGATCGTTCGTGTAAAACGAAGCATTCGAGTCATCGACAAGCACCAATCAAGATATTACGCGAGCAAAAAGGACTCAGCTTTTGTGGATCCGGGAGCAGGTTGCTCCGGGAGTAAGTGAAAATACTGCCGCTGGATTCTGGGATTAATTTCCGTGCGAGGAATCACGATCCGCATGATTCTCTACTGTAGAAAAGATAGCAGTGCTCGCACAGGGACCTCGCTAACGAGTCGATCTCGAAAAGAAAAATATAAATCTCACGTTTTCCAAACTCGCAACGCGGTGCCTGTAACATCCGAATGAACTAATTACTTGCTCCTCCCTCAATTTATTACGTCCCATTCCCTCTAACGAGAAGAATATTAATAAATTTTAATCCCTGCGTGTAATCGCTCACGAAGTCAGTTGAATTCTGACGGAGCACTCGAGCAAAATACGCCGCTGCATCGGAACCGGCGAATCCGACGCGATTATTATAAATTTCCCGTCTTGCTGATAGCCCTCGAAGACGAGTCGCGCCGCCGTGTCCCGCGTTTTCCGAATTACGCCCATCCGGAGAAGTAATTAATCCTTTGGGACGGATGAAAAAGGCTCGAGTCCCGTTTGCGAGGGCGTGCATCGCGGGGTAAAATCGTCGACCGGAAGTAGAGATATCGTCGACACAGGGAACAGGCTGGATGGCTGCTGCCGCTGATGCTTCAGAGACGCACGAAAGCCAGGCTTCAAGGCACGAAATTCCAATGGCGGAACTACGGTAATGAAGGCATCGCGAGATGGTGGACGAGGCAGCGACTGCAACCGATTTACATTCCGGTTAAGTGATTTCAGGCAACCAGCGAGAGGAGCTCTCGTCGCTGCTCGTCCTCCTATAATGAATTTAATGAGAAAACGTCTGTAGCGTCTTTCGAACAGCGGGGAGAGCGAGGTGAGGAGAAGAAGCTGGAAGCCAGTGCCTGTCAGGCGGCTTCGATCATCGTTCCGGAACGAGCCGACGGTGACGTGTAATTAGTTATTAAATTATTCCAGCGCCGGTAGCCGAATCTAGACGATCGTGCGAGCCGATTCGTGGCGATGTAGCTACAGCGGGGGAAGAAAGTGAACGGTCGCTCCGTTCGGTAGAACCTGTTCCTTGGACGATGACGTTGTCGCAATGTCTACCTTGTTGGACTTTGCCTGCCGGAGTGTCTCAAGGACTTTTGCCGCGGTTGCGCTACTGAACGTCAGCAGGTCGTTTCGACGGTTCGAGAGATTAGCTGGAATGAGGCGTCGGTTAAATTCGCGAGGTGCTGGAAGCAGTCGATCGCTAGCAAGGCCTTAGCAGCATCTAGACTATTTCCCATGGTATCCGGAAATTCTGTCGAGCGAAAGCTTGACGATTCCGGAGACAGCTGGGGGGAAGCAAAAAAGCCGCTCGAAATGGTGAAAGCCTACGATCCAGCATCCTCATCGCTAACACTCCATATAACGAGGCCCCGCGTGGACCACTTAAAAGTCCATCGGCAACAAAGGGCCCCCGGAATCCCCTCAATCAAATCCCGATCAGCTCATCGCGCCCTCCCGAGCTCTGCCGCGCGGCCACGAGGAATCAGGAAAGCCACAAAAAATGAAATCCAACGGGGCCAGCGCCTCCGGGAGGGCAGGGAGCGCGGGTCCTCCGAGCGGAGCATTCCAAAGTCAGCAGGTACTAATGAAGTCGTGAGAGGTTGCCAGGAACGGTGCAGCGAGGTTGAACGTCCGCTTGGAAGGCTCGTCCATGGCCGAAGGATGGAGAAGGAGGGCTTCCACGGGATGATTTAGATTCCAGCTAAACGATCTGTCTAACCGTGAGGCGAGGCGAGGCGAGGCGAGGCGAGGCGCGGCGGCTGACGGGGCCCTGTTCGGCTCGAGTTCATCGCTGCTCACTCGGTATAATGGATTTAATGAGAAGGTGGCCACCTCCTCGGCCGTGTCCTTACCGCCTCGAGGGTAGAAGCGTGTCGTCCCTTGGCCGTGTAAACGCGTACGAGAGCACCGCCGCGCCCCGACGACAGCATAATGGCCCTCCGGAGATCAGAAACAATGGCGCGCGCGGCACCCGGGAGGATAATGACGGGTGAAAATTGTCAGTTTGTCGCGGGCGGAGAGGCGTGCATGAGTCGGTAATCACCGTTCTCACGAGCGGCGCCTCGTTATCGCTGGGCGGAGGAAACCGGCGTGCTGCCGTGCGCGTTGCTCTTTTTAGCGAGTTAGCGGCCGCGAACAAACGAGGCTGGTGCGCCAGCAACGATCCACGGATCCCGACAGACCCCTGCCAGCTCGTCTAACTGCTCGTTACCTCTTTTCTTTTATATCCACGGGGCACCGCGCGTCATTCCCCGCGCTTTGTGGCGGCTGGACCACAACTTTCGACACCCGTCCACCGGCCGCAGAGAACAGATTCGGAATGACAACTCGTTTCTCACGGGTCTTCGCGTCGAACCGGCCGGCAAGGCCCGCTTTCATCATCGCGCTGAATCCGGTCGAACGTTGAAACAGTTAAATAAGGAGAAGTTTAGGTGTCCTGCTTCCGTCACGGTAGCTCGATTAGGAGAGCTCACGATTCCAGCTGGAGCTCCGTATACACCGATCTTTTAAAGGGACCGCGGGGAACCTCTCCCCGCTGGAGAACCTCTCTCACAAATCCGACGTTCCTTTTACCGGCGACGGAATCGTGCGACTTCGAAGGCGGCTCATTCAGCTCGGGGAAAAATGACCGCGCTACGTTCGCCCACGGGGAGCCGAGTGTTTTCACGGACACGGGGGCTGTCTCGTCGAGGTGCGAACGACTGAATGGCACGGATCACCGAGAATGCCTGTCCGCGATCGCAGCTGTCGCTTTTCCAACTTCGACAATGAGCCACGGTCCAGGACACCTTCCTCCGTTTTTTCCTCCTCTGCTTCACGCTTCGACCGCGTGTCAGATTTCGACGGATATTGTGCAGGAAGGCGAGTTAACTCGGCCGAACGGCGAGGCGCGCTCTTTGTTTTCGGGGATTTCGGAGGTCCAGGTCGCTCCTCGAATACCGATCTTGGATTTCGCGACCATTGTTCGGACCTCGTGAATCGAGAACGAGATGCGTCCCATCGAAACTCGCCTCCATCTGAAATGCCAAAATCTCGCGGTGCATAAATGGGAACGAAATCAATTGGCCCCTTGACGATTAAACGCGCGCTGGAAATTCACCCTTAACGGGCGATTGATTTCGTTCCGTTTCAAGGAATTTAGGTAGGGCTGAAAAGTCTAGAAAAGCAGCAATGAAAGTAAGAAAGCAAGTGGGATATTGATCAAAGAGTGATCGAAGAGAGAAGAACGATGAAAAGAACGATCGTCAAGAGCGAGAACGCTGAGAGGATTACGTAGTTCTATGAGAATAATGATCGAGAGCAGAAGCGCTGAAGAGAGACAACAGGTTTAAAAGAATCTAAAGGCATAGATGTACATAGATAATCTACGAAAAGAAACGGAGGACAGAAAGAAGCGAGGCAAAGCGAGCTAAACAGCGAAATTAAAAAGCCAAGCAGGGATCGAATGAGCGATTTACACGGTGTTCGAGCCAACTTTCGTAGGATAATACTTAACGTTTATTTTGCTTTCTCACTTACAGTACAATATTTATAGGTTACTTCTGCCGCTTTAAGTGTAATTACTCGAATAATCGGTACAGTTTAAGACTTTATCGTAACGATACAAATAGAAGGGTTGACACACGTCGTTACAGCGAGACGTGAACGTTTCGCCAAAGCTCACCTGATCCTTCTATTAAAACACTTCCAACACTTTTTCTTCTTCTTCTTCTCTCTCTCTCTCTCTCTCTCTCTCACGCGCACACACTTTCGCGAAACGTCTGTAAAAGCTCTCTCTCTCGCATGGCTGGGAGAAGTCGTTCAAGGGAACGACACGCGTACACGAAAACGAAACGACGAGAATCAACTTGTGGGGTAAATAGTACTTGGTACTTTCGTCGCTGAAAGAAACAGAATCGAAGAAGAGGAAGAAAGAAGCGACGGGCTATAGGGAAATGATATTTAACAAACACGTATCCTGTTTTTGGGCGATTCGCAGCGATCGCCGATTTAACAAACGCTCGGGCATTCGAGGCCCTTGGTGGATCTTCACTAACTTGTGAAACGAAAAGTTCGTGGATTTCCTCGATAATAAATAGCTAGTCGGGGGGAAAGTCGTAGGCTCGACTGAACGAAACGAGGAAGAAAGGTTCGTACCTGAAGGCCGAAGATCGATCGAACGATCGAACGATCGTCTTCGATGTCTTTAGAAAAGAAGAAACCGAGAGGGACGCGATATGCTCTTCCAACGAACCGGTGATAATATCTATGTACAGCAATTACGGTCCGAGCGAGCGCGCGAAACACGCGTTCTCCTTTTCGGGGTGTCTGTCGCGCGAGAATTCTCTACCAACCTGCGAGTACGTTCGAGAACGAAACACCAGGGACTTAGTTTCTAAGGCTACGGGTAAGGGACCGGTGTCTTACTTGTGCTTTTGACTGGTCGAAGCGGGAGTCGAAGTAGAAGGTGTCCTGTGCCAGTGAGTCGAAACAGGTCGGGTGTGTGGGGTGCTTCTTAGCGTCCTCGGGTCAACAGGGAAGAAAGGGAACGGGGCTGAAGGAAAACCGTCTTCGAGCGTCGTGCGCGATAACAATCCTTGCTACGCTATGTACACGGGGCCTATGTACAAATCTTTATAATCTCGCCTGGACGGGCGAAACCTATGTGATAAATAAAAGTCAGGCGCCTGGGCGCCCAGGGATGGGGTAGAACTGAAGCGTTCCGATTTCGTTGTTACTCTCAACGATCTGCACCGTTGCTGGCCCTGTTCTCACCCCGCAACGGGGGGTGAACGCGTTCCATCGCTGCTGGGCCCAGTGACGAGGTGCTCGTTCTTTCGGGTGTTCCTCGATGGGTTTCGATTCTCAAGGGAGATTCTTTAACTCTTGTTCGCGATCTACAACGGGAGGCTGTCTAGCGACACTTTCTTTAATCAATCCCGCACCAACGCTCGGATTTAGTGAATCTTGGAAAGAGCAGACTTGTGTCAGGATTTGAGCCTACCTTTTACTTGCAGTCAAACATTTATCCTCAAACTACCATTTGCTGGCTATATTTCACCGTTGTAACTTTATTCCATACTCAACAACTACCATTCCAACCGCAATAAAACTTCCATGGTGAAGTCCGCAAACAAGAACAAGGAACCCATCCTAAAGCCTCGTCGTTTTCACGAACATGCCACACTAGCAGCTTCCTTGCTGCTAAGAAGCCTGGCTGCTTTCGTTGAAACAGCCTGGCTGCTTTCGTTGGAACAGCCTGCAGGTCTTCGACGACGTGGACACGTTTCATACCCAAACACCGCCAGAACGTCGCACTTACGGCCTGGACTCAGGGCAACTGCTCCTCGAAGATGGATCAGAGCTACGTTCGATCGGGTCAGAAGATGACAGTCAGGGGTCGTCGGAAGGACTCGTTGCCAGGTGCCGGGGCGGTTTGGTAGCCGCTGTACTGGCCCATCTGTGGTCCCAGCAGGCCGCTACTCTGGACGGGGCCAGGGTAGTAGGCGGGTAGACTCGCCCCGGGGCTAGCAGCCGAGGACGTGGACGTGGAGCTGGCGCTGGACGAGCCCTGCTCGGTCCTCTCGTGCTGTTTGCTCATGTCTGGCGACTCCGCCGCTGGCGACCTCGTCGAACCGCCGCCGCCGACCACGCTGCCGGGGCTGGACTCCTCGTAGAGCTTGTGCTCGTAGCTGGGTCGGTTGTAGTCGGCTATAGTCGGCTTCTGGTCCATGTAGAGCTTCGACTGCTCGAAGTACGCCTTCGCCGAGTCCAGGTAACTCCGGTCCAGGTACGACTTCGGACTGGAGTCGAGGTACTTGGGGTCCGAGTACATGCTCATCGCCAGGGTGCTAGGCGGCATGTACGCCGCGCGGTACTTGTCGGCCTCCATCGAGTACTTCATCGCGTCCATCGAGCTCACCACCTGCAACATCGAAGAGGAACGGTGGGGTTGACTAGAGTCGCTTGCAAGTACGCGCCTCTTAATTTTCATGCTCGAGGAGATTGAAGATTTTTTTAACTGCGAACATAGGTCTGCGGTGGGAGCAACTTCGCAAAATAGGAGAAGACTCCGGCCTTCCGCGAACTCCGGTTGCACTGAATACAAGGTAATTATGCGCGACTGAATGGAAGAGCGGAATCTAAATTTATCCAAGACGAACGGTACCATTCTAAGCATTCACCTTCTCCCCGCCACGCTTCGTATCCCGCTCCCCCTTTCGAGCTAATGGAACCTCTGTCACCGTAACCCGTCCGCCAATCAATTATAATAAATCCATACGATATTCGTATGGGTCAGGTTCATTCGTGTTGGGGAAAAAAGAGGCTACCCGAGCGTCCCACAAAGGAGGGACACCAAAAGGGGTATCATTCGACTCGGTTCGGCTCGCAAATCGCGAAATCGGCGGATCCGCGACGGCCACTTTCTGGGCCCCGCTCGAAGATTTGTTCTATCCAGGAGGACAAAGCTGCCAATGGCTATAAATTTCGTGACGTTGTCCCGCCTGAAATCGCCGCGAGCCCCGATGTGGACGGTCCCCGCCCGCGTGCAGCCGCGACGGTACTTAAAAAGGCGAGAAAGGGCCCCGCGGGAGGAGCGCGTATTCCCGATTCTATAATTCGTGGACGAGCGCGGGACCCTTTGTCGGATCGTTAAGCGGCTTTGTCCGGATGATTTACATCCAGTCTTAGCCCGCCTCGCTCGTCTCTCCTCCCGGCTACGTCCAATTGATTACCGCTCGGTTCCTCTCGCCTCAAAATCCGCCTGCGAGGCCCCGCGAATCGGACACCTCGCCGCGATGGATCCGGAAATTAAGTGTTCCCCTGCATTCCGCCGCCCTTTGTCCGCCGATGGGAACACGAGGCTCCGGGCTATTTATAGAATTACAGATGTCCAGGTGTTATTAGCCGTTCGGTTTAGCGGTCAAGGCTCGCGGCGTCCTCGACATATATCCCCGTGCGAGCCCGTTTCTTTCAACCTCGCCAACAGTTGCCATCCATCCCGCGCAACATGTCTTCAGAAATATCTGTCGCCGAGGAGTTATCCCATTCTTTCACCCATATCCGTGGTTTCTGCGACACGGGGACAGTAACTAGCCACACCGAGGACTTGAGGTCTCACCAAATACCGAAACGCGACTATTTCTGCCCGCAGCATCGCCTGTCCAATCTCCATTCGTCATCGGGAGCAAAGCGAACCGAGGTTACGCAACGCGGCCCAGCCAGCATCGGAATTATTACAAGGTTCCCAGCAAGCAGGAGCTCGCCCAGCAAACTTTAAAAGTACAAGCAAGAGAGATTACTCCCCCGAGGAAGTAGCTGGAAGCTGCGCGAGGGGGTGGCCAGGGCGCACATAAATTCCAAGAACAAAATCCGCGATTTCAATCGCCTTGGACCTTCCGTGACCACGTGACTCCATAGACTCCAATCCGTAAGGACGCGATGTAGGTGAAATATCGACGAGCCGGTGCAACAATGACCCCCGGTCGAGTTTCTTTCCCCGGCCAAGCTTCCTGGACGGAGAACGGGGAGAGGCCATTTCGAGAATAAAGTGTGCCCGTAGCGAAAGACATTCCACGCGTTTCGCTCGCTCCTCTCTGCTCGTCCCTTCGCCTCTGACGACACATGGCAGCGCGAAGAATAGGCGCTTTTGTGAATGAAAACAGAGGAGAAACGGCACGACCCGCGTTATTGTACGCTCGAACGGCGACACCGTGGTGGTGCAGGATAATTAAGTCTTGCTAGGCGAGGGCTAGACCACGACGACGAAGAACGCAACTGGCGTTTTTTATACAGTCACCACTGTTCCACTTGGGTGGTCGCGGACGTTTATCCGTCGAGGTGCAGGACGCTTCGGTACGAGTTGCAATTATTCTGGCCAGTCTCTCCGGGAGTTTCCAACGAGTCTGCTCGGGGACACGGAGCAGTGTCTTACGTCAACCTGATCCTGGAGAACCGAGGCCTACCGCCAAGTCCCCTCTTCGTCGTTCGAGTCGCCACGGATCCTCCCGCCCTGAACGGACAGCCAGGCAACGACGGTCCCGCGACGGCGATGACGATGACGATGCCGGTTCCGTCCCAAGGGACGATGATAACAGCACCGCGTTGGAATTCTTCGCTCGTGCTCGCTGGCTCGCCAATAATAGTCGCGGCTGTATCGCGTCGGTGCGTCGTTCCAGACGCGTCGGCCATTCAGCCGTTGAATGCAGAAATAACTAGCTATCTGTTTGTCTCCCGTACCCAGCTGCGGAAATTCATACACAGACCACGGTCTCCGGTTTCTGTTTGCGAAGCCACCCGGGGGCCCCTTTGTTGCGACAACGAATGAAACGTACCTACGCTCTCGCGTCCTCCGCATCGTCCTCCTCTTCTTTCTCCTCTTTCCTATATCCACCTCTCGCCGCTGCTCCTGCTGCTTCTCATCAGCGATCTATCTCCCCTTTTTTCTCCCCTAACCCTCCTCCCGGACCCCCCCTCGCGCCCCCTCGCCGGCATCCCGGACCCCACGGACGATCTAGCGAGCGTTTCGGGGCGCAGATGAGGCGCACGATCGAACGGCGATCGGCGAGCGAGCCGAGCCACCCTTGAGTCTGTTTGGAGTTTCCGCGTGGCTGATTTTCTGGGGATGTTTGGGAGTTTGCGTTGCTCCTGGGGGTAATTGGAGCTGCGGGCGTCCTCTTTGCCTGACTTCGGTGACACTTAGTCATGCATCTTTGACTCACAGTGAATTGAAATTCTGCTTTCGTAGTTTGCTATGTGTCGTTAATTCAGTATTCGTTTTACCGATCCTCTTGGAAAATTCTGAACCAAGTTGGAAATATTGTCGACCGTGAATCTACGCGATACTTATTCCCAGACAAACCGGAGGGTTCGCGTTCGAAAGAGGGGTTAATAAAACTTTGCTCGTCGGGGAGAGGCGATCCCGAAGAGACGCGCGAATACAGCGATAAATCTCGAGATTCCCCCGATCGGGTCTCTCGACGTCAAATTCCGCTGAATAGGGACACGAAAGAAATAACCACGTGGGTGGCTCTTTTCCTCCGGCATCTCGATAACGCTCGTTCCGGCGACCGTGTCCTCGCGCATTTTTCGTCCCTGACAAATCGCAGTCGTCGATGCTCACCCTTCTCGGTGGATCGACTCCCTTTCCTAATTGAATCGCGCATTGTCGTCCCGTACGCGATTCCCTTTCCATCCCCGCGGAGTCGTCCGCATCGGCCAACAAAAAGCTCCACCGTGAAACCGATGCCTCTCTATTTACAAAATTCTACGAATATTCGCGAGAGCCGCCTGTCGCCAAGAAATCAATTTATTCAGAATTCTGGAGTAACGTAATGGCATGCAATAGTCTACAGGACTTAAGAAACTGTCTTGCATTTCTACGTGCTGCGTTTGGAAAGAAGAGCGTCGAATGGTATTCGTCAACGGAAGCACCACGCGGCTTTCCCATTTTCCACGACGCAACGGTACCGTAAGCCACCGATTGTGCAAGACGAACGTGCCTCTGCAGGGGAACGCAACGTGCCCCGAATCCGAGCACAGCGCAAAACTGCTAACGCGACGTTCGCTTAACAATGCGCAATTAGAATTCCGCGCGACTACGCCCGCTTTGTCGCAATCTTCTAAACCACTGTTCCACTGTACCATCGAGCATCGCTGGCATTCGTTCAAGGAAGAAAACGCGTGCCACACGCGGCGTCCAACTTTCGTTTCGCCTCGTGTCGCGAACGGCGATCGTGATTGATATGGAAATCGTGACGCGACCGATTTCGAGATAGCCCGCAGCCTTTCGCAGACGCGCTGGACGCGTTCCGGGCGAGCGAGGCTGAGGGGTTGCGAGGACGAAGCGTCGGGAATATTGCAAATGGTTCTCGCTGGGGGAAACTGGTGTTTGTTGATAAAAAAAACGTTGACTCACCTGAGCAGGTGCCGCGAGACCCGCGGACATCGCCGCAGCAGACTGCTGGGCAGCCGCGGCCGCGGCTGCGGCCATGCTCGCTGCGGAAAGTGAGCCGTAAGCTGCCGCGGGACCGTAGTACGAACCCATTCCAGCCTGTCCCATGCTCCCAGCCATCCCTGCAACAGAGTATTTAAAGGGTTATGAGAAAACTCGGTGATGGAAACCTGGACTGGGGAAATAAAGTGTTCATTGAAGTGGAACCTGTTAAAATTACTCCAACTACCAGCTTATCGCTCCGTCGAGTTCGTGAATCACCCTTTAATTTATTTAAATTATTCTCCGAATCCTAGTCTTTAATCTGAGAGAATTTCCTAAAAGCCACCCACACGGACTGAAAATGCGCGCATCGAGCGCGAGACAAAAGCGGCCGGTTTTCCGTAAACGTGCCGCGCCGGTGGCGGACAATGCCGCAATCGGCGGAACCGATCGTTCCTTCATCTTCGATTTCAGCCTGCCGGCGATCGACAATGCCAATGATTAACCGAACAAACGAGCGTTTTCGTCGAGATTAATATCGTTGGGGGGGCCGCGCGTAAGAAAGCGCCGGCTTATCGATCATCGTCGTCGAACGACGGAAACGCGGCGAAAGAATGCCTATAGCTACGGAGCCGGCCATTGTCGGCGCGTCGTGGATCTGCACGGTGACGAAGAAACGTCGCTGGCCGGTCCACGGAAGAAGGCCGTGGATGATTGGCGGCGAGATTTATGACCGGCAACGAGGAATTCACGCGCATCCGATTATTAATCGCGATTTTGTAACCGGCGCGTCCTGCGGCCTTCGCTCTATGGAATTAGCAGCGGAGTGTTCACGTTCTTTTTTTCTCCTCCATTCGAAAGGAGCTGAATTCCTTCTATCCCGTGGTATTCTTATTACTCGCGCAGGAAGCTTTCACTTATACCTGTGTTACTATTCCCTGTTAAGAGCCTGGCACAATACTCCCGATAATTGGACACCCATCGTCGCTACGAAAAAAGGTAAAAAGATAAGGTGGCGAATGGGGAAGCAGAGGGCGCCACATGTAACCTTGCTGACTGTTGATTTCAAAATTACAAAGATATCAAAAGAAGAAAATTATAAAATATATTGTGTATGGTTGAAATTTTGTTATGCCAAAGTTGACTTTTAACATCTTTTTCTTCTTTTAGGTACCCGGTTTGACCAGATGCTAATTTATTTTTATATCTACATAATAATTAATAAATAAATAAAATACACAATAAAAGGATCGACATAAAAAAAAAAATTCTGCAAGTTTAAAGATGCCTTCTTATATCCCCAAAGAGTTTAATCCAATAAGACCAACAGTTTGTTAAAATAAATTCTTAAATATCAGTTACTTTTGGGGCTGATAGACGAGAATCCCCGCTTAAAGGAGCATGGTTGTAGCGTGACAGCAACTTTCAATTTTAAAACAGTCGAATGCATACCGACACGGTCGATGCTCCAACTTTTACAAAGTGAAAAACGTAATATTACGTCACTGATCGCGCGAGTGCCCCTTATCGGGGCCAATCGACCGGCTCCCCTTTCGCGGAATCGTCAGTGTCAATCGGAGTCAGGCGCGTTTTAATTACAAAATCGGCATCTGTCGGATTCGATCGCCTCGTCCCTTATCACCGTTCGTCGTAAAGTCTCCCCGCGGAATCACGGGAACAGATGTTCGATGAATCGCGCGCGCGCGCGCGGCGCACCGACCCCTTGCCCCTTCGGTTTGCACAGATTTGTTTGACGTTCCGGCCACCCCATTGTCCTCATTGTTTCCCGCCTCGTACTGGATTACGTAATTCTGAATTTCTCCGGCGCGGGCGAGTCAAAGAAAAACGGAGGCGAGCGGCGGAACAATCGCGCGAAATTATGACGGTGAATAGGCGGCTGGGGGAGGCACGGAGAAGGGGTGTCCAAGGGGGTAACGGGCGGCGAACGAATATTCGATGCACGAAATTTCCATTTAGCTGTCGCGCGGCAACAAATAGTTAGCGCGAAATCGATGCCGCGACCGGAATATTTCGAATCCGACGAATTTATCGAGATTCCGGGCGATTGGTTTCGTTGCCTGTCCGCGAGTCGCTAAAATGGCTCGCATTTCGCTTTTCGCCCGACTTCGACGTTTGCGCCAGGGAAACTGCGCGTAAGGTGTAGCCGGGGAAGCGCAGCCGTGCGGAATCACGATCGAAAGAATCGGGTAGTCACGCGATGAGTTGTGCGTTTCTTTTCGAAAAAAGAAACACGGGTCAAAAGGCATCGCGCCAGCCGGAGTCTCGACCTCGGTATCGAGCCCCGAACGGCTCGAGATATATCGTCGAATAATTCCCTTGGGCGCGGAAGGGCAGCGCTTCGTGTGGACGATTCATTGGGTGTATGCACGCGAGAGCATAAACATGTCGCTTGCTCATTATTTATCGAATTGTCTTAGCCCCCGCGCTATTACGCGCGAGCTCGCGCGCGATTGCGCCCGGGGCGCACTCGACGGAAGCACGTGACCGCCCGCGGGCGGGTTGTAAATCCATGGTTGAGGGAAAAAAAAGCGAGGGACACGTTTGAGGGCGATCGGAGGAGAGATTTGAAGAGTTTGCACGAGCACTGTCGTGGAAAGCACGAGAATACCACCTGCATACTTTCTCTGCCTCCGCGCAATAATGTAGCTTGGTCGATAGTAACGACATCGCCCAGTAGGTTGCAGATTCGATAGATATTACTTTAATATAAGGACAACTGCTGAAAGATAAACAAGAGTACGGAATAGTAGTAAAATACTGTTATGCAGAATAGTGGTATCAAGCGAAGAAGGGATGTGGTGGACACAAGCATACATACGTAGAAGTGTCTGCAAAGTCCACGTTTGCAAGCTTTCGAATAACTGGACAGAAATGTGTCTCGAGGCAGCAACGCTATTTAATACGAATAAGGAAGGATGTAAGTAGAAAACGGGGCCGAAAGTAGAATCGGCGTTCCCCCTTAACTTACGTCCTTAAGCTCGCGGCTCGCTATCTGCGCGAGCGGAAACCGCGGTCAGAAATTCCAGCCTAAGCCGATAATTTATCCCAGCCACCCACGCACTTGTCTTATGCGCGTGCCACCGTGCGAGGACGTGCTCGCCAACCTGGCCAGCCAACGGAGAAGGAGAGAAAAAAGGGTTTATGTAGCAGAATAAGGTGGGAGAGAGAGAGAGAGAGAGAGAGAGAGAGAGAGAGAGAGAGAGAGAGAGAGAGAGAGAGAGAGAGAGAGAGCAAAGGGAGTAGAATCGGTAGCTGATTCCCTTATCGCGATCTCAGAGTTCACGTGGCACCTTTCTCGCCCCCGTGAGTCGCCGTGTGCACTGGCTAATAAGATATTTCGAACGGTGACAAAACGTCCACAGGATCTGCGCAACTTAAAAAACTGAACCTGCATATTTGTAGTAATTTCTAAGGTGCTACGCAGCCTCGCGTATTAAACGTGCTGACCACAGTGTGGGAATTTCTTGCTGCCAGTTTGAAACGAGCTCGCGAGACAAACCACGTCGCTCGAAAGTAGAAAGAGCACGAAGTAGAGAGGAAATAAAGGAGGGAGTAAAAAGGTAAGACGGGAGGACGTAGAATACGACCGATAAATCGGGGATTACCGATCACCGATCGGGGAGTTTCGCGGTGTCGCGTGGGCGGCGTGATAAATTCTGGCTTTAATCGGGCCGTTGCCATTGCGGGAATTAATAATTTTGCCCTGTTATGGCACCGGGTACCGTAGTGGAGGGATCGTGAATGAACGACGGATACCCGGTTCCGAAGAATATCCGTGCAAGTTACGGGTTTCCTCGATCCTTTCTAAAGCTTTCTGGAATTACAACCAAACAGTAATTCCTCTGTAATTATAGTTATAGTTGCTTCTAGACGATCGATCTCTAAATGGGCAATTAAATAAGCTGCACGACTTGGCTCTTTCATATTTCTGGGTGCGCAGAAAATATCGCTGCAGAATGCGCGGTGGATAAAATGTGAGACGCTCGGCTATGCGCTAGCCTCTTGATCGCGAAGTAGTGGAGGATGGTCATGAACAGACACAGACGCCTGTCGGCGGAGCTGACCAAACGCGACGACATTGATGAATGCAGTGCGGTCGAAACGCAGGTGCTCGTCGGGCCGACTGTTTGCCCAAGTGCATCGGGCACTCGTGGCGATAACTGGATGACGAAAACCGGGAAAATACCGCGGTGGAGCGCGGGCGTTTGACGCGCAGCGGGCGACGCGCGAACCATTAACGAGACGCTGGAGAAAATGGCAGAGGAAACGAGAGTCGGGCGGACCTCGAAGAAATCGCCATTATAAGACTTCCGACCACGGATTCCCGGGGGCATCGCCAGGCAACAATGCGGCTGAAACGCGAGCCGAAAAGATAAGAATATCAAAGCCATACCAGACGAACTGTTCTTTCCCCATTGTGCTCGGTCGCAACTCGCGCAACACACACTTTCTCTCCGTGGCAGTCCCTTTGGATCCGCAGGGATCGATTCCACCCTTGTCTTTTCGTACCATAATCGTATTGTCCTTCGGGTATCGCGGCGGCGGGCGAACCGTCGCGGGAGAAACAATTAAACGGGACTTAAGATCCTCCGGTGATCGTGGTCTTGAGAAATTCCAGGTAGAATTGAACTTTCAAGTATGTGCTTGCATGAGAGAAGTGGAATGTTTTTGGGGAACGTGGGAAACTCAACAGAAAGTGGTGGAATAATGAAGAAAATCAAGTAACCTACCCCCTGCATGTTATGATTCGGTTTTCACTATTTTAATAAATTTTAGATTCTAGTGGACCACTACTGCATTCTACTAATTTTAGAGGGTGAAAAGGTTGCCTCACCAGCTCGGAGCGCATCCATGGGCACGCTAGGGTACGGAATGCTGTAGGGGTAGCCTTCCTTCCGCAAAGTTTTCGGCTTTCTTCTAGGCCTGTACTTGTAATCGGGGTGTTCCTTCATGTGCTGCGCCCGTAACCTCTTCGCCTGATCGATGAACGGCCGTTTCTCGTCCTCGGTCAGGAGTTTCCATTCAGCGCCTGGAACAATGAGTCGTTTCGTTAGTTAGAATCGGCGAATTAACGAGTTCGAGTGCTCGAGTGTCTCGCTTCCGCTGAATCGCTCCAATTTTTTTTACAAGACTAAAACTACCGAGGACTGTGGAAACATTCAAAGGATGAATCGAATATAGCACGTTGAGGAAGCAATCTTTCTGCTTTCATACAATTTTCGTGTGCATAATAGCAAGAATTTAACCAAACGGAATAAAATTCGGGAAAAACTTTGCTCTGCTTTTTTTACGTATTCTCGACTGCAGAATGAGTCTTGGGTGGCCAGCATAGCGATCGATCATCAACAAACACGGTAGAAAAGACTTTTACAGTCGCTCGACGCAAGAAGAGCGACGCGTCGCGAACGGGTGGCTCTCTGAACCGCGCGTTTGCGGCCCGTATAAAGCAGTTTGCAAACGAACGATAGGCACTTGGATAACGCGTTCGATCAATGAGTATAAAAGGCATCCGAACGCTGTGTTTACACGGTGAAACGGCCGTGTTGTGTGCCACCGCCGGCAGAACCAGCCGTTATGGCTGAATTATCGACGAGCCGTAATCGCGCCTCATTTAAATCCGCCTTGTCCGCGATCGTCCGCGCGGAAAATTGCGTTTTTATTCTCCTTCGCGAAACCCCCGGCACGATCTCGGTATCACTCGGTAGATACGATTGTTTTCTCCTCGCAGCGATCGCGGTTACCTGGAAAAAAATCGCGATTACGAATCGACTGTAATCGGAAAGCACAGAAGAATCCGGTTATGAATTCTCGGATAACGTTTCGTAATTCTTGTAGGATCGTGTCTAAAAAGGATCCTACAAGGCAAACGCAGGTTTCTGTGGAATAACATCAAGTAGAACTGGAATGAAATGTACAGATATTCAAATGGAGCACGTAGCTTTTGGAGTCGGGCAGAATATATTACATCTTTCACCGCAGACTTCCTAGATTATCCAGGAGTAGCAGGTATATTCTGAAGCCTGCGTCGAAGTTGTGCATCTCGAGTCAGTTATTCATGAAACTTCTAACGCGTAGAATTTTTCTGGAGGAGTAGATGCTTCGATGCATAAAGAGACCTGTTACATTTGCCTCCACGAACCTGCAGGGCCCAAAGATTAACACTTATCAACTGCAACGTTCGACGAATTGTAAATACCCTCCTAACGAGGCTCTGATATGAAACGGCACTTAATAAAACACTGTGGAATAGCAAAAAATCCAACGCCCCTTGCTGAACACTATTCGAATCTGCTATGCTACCGCGATTTCATTTAAATTCGGTAGCCCGTGCACGGAGAAACTACTCGAGCTGTACCGAAACTTGGCCGGAACAAAGCAGAGACGTAGGAGCGTCGGCACAGCGTGCCAGGCCACGTTTCGAACAACAGAATTTCACGTTTAAACTGTTTTACGAGCGAGCGGGTTGCCTCGAAGGGAGGACGCGGCGCAGAAAAGGGAGTCGTTTGCGCGAAACAACCAATGTTTTCGCGGCAAAACGCTTCCACGTCCCGCCGCCCTTCTCTCTCCTCTTTGGCGTGGTTGTTCCTTCAGCGGTAGCAGGTCGATTGTTTCCCCGGAGAATTAATTACCACTTGTTGGGCTGCTGGCTGCGGCTGTGCGGACACAAAGCGCGAGGCGCTGGCATCCTGGAACGGAGCTCGGTTTAAAACGACGCCACTGCGGAACGACGACGACGAAGCCGACGCTGAGACCGCGTGAAGTCCGTTCTTCGCGGCTCCAGCGACGAAACAAAGGGCGCGCAGAGGTTGCACCCAACCTCGCGGTGGAACAATGCCTGCCGACGTCGAGACGCCGGCCGTCTTTCGGCGTCGATCTTTGATACCGTGTACTTGGCGGTGCGGGAAGCTCTACGTAGCTTCGATTCGATGATATTCGATACGTTTGATTAGCGATAGAAACGTTAGATCTTTGGTGCTGATTGGGGTTGTGTAACGTCGGCGCGACGTCGAGTACCTCGCAAACGGGATCATTTCTCCGAAGTCTCAAGATTGGACAAAGTTTTGGGACCGCCAAAGCTTCCACTTAGAGTTCGAATTAAACCGAGGAGGATCCGAAAGGAGGAAAAATCGCGAGAGGCGGGGAGAGAGTAATATCAAGAGCGAGCTCGTTCCAGAGGACACAGAAGCGAGAGGAATCGCTCAAGGGGGATGAAAGTTCTCGATACAGAGGAGGAGATACACTAGCGGAAATTCGAGGCGCACCGGAGCAGATACGAGCCCGGGAGAGAGGATGGGGATTCACGTTCGCCCGATGGATCTTTTACTCTCCTCGTTATTGTTGCTGACAGCAGGCAACAACAATGGAAAGAGTTGCTTGGTATAGTGGAGCGCACCGAGAAAGGGAAGAAAGGAGTAGAGCGAGCTAAACAATACGGACACGTGGTGCTACACAATGAACTCTTCCAGGAACGTCGGGAGGCAGAGGGTAGAAAGAGGAGGAAACACGGAATCCGAGATTTTTGTCTTCCGGGACAATGCGGAGCGCTGATAACACATTCGAGTCTCGAGTGGTTGGTGTTGGACCATTCTTAATCCCTTTCCGAGGCATTCTGGGCACAGCTTTCCACAGAGACGGCCACCCCATTTCGAGCTTCACTCGCATACACCGGATCTACGATAAGAATCGGTAACGATCGGTTAATCGACCGCAACCGCTACTCGCACTTCCATTTCGCCTCCGACGAATGACTCCTCCACCAAATCTTCGCCCGCCCGAATCTACTATTTCAACGGCCGACCTCCGCGATACCAAGAAGCAAGCGCGGCGCCGATCGATCCTCGAGGACGTCCGGTCGCACGTGCAACGAACCAACGAAACGGGGGTTTCCTTCGCCGCTATTTACATTATAGCCTATCCAATCGATACACGTTTTCCCGTCTAAAAGGCAGGTGGCACGGAGGAACAAGGGCCGGGGTGGAAGGACGGGGCGAACGGGGGTTGGTCTCGGGGGTGGGACGGCGTATTTGTTTAGAACAATGGCTTGCCAGCACCGACGGTATTAGTAGGTAGGTATTCTCGGCCAGTACTCCTTCCTTCTCTTTCCGTGCTTTCGGCGGGGGGCCACGACCACGACGAGGACGTCGACGTCGACGTCGACGACGACGATGAGGACCGAGCTTAAAGCACAATGGCGCCTGCTTTTCAGTCCTTTCGCTGGCGGACAATGCCGTTTATTTAACATCGTTTAAAAGTACAAAGCCTGTTAATTAATGGACGGGGGAGGGGGCGGGGGGGGGGGGGGGCGGGGGTCGAAGGAGAGAACTGAAGGCCGTGGAAAGAGGAACCGGAAGGCGGAGAGGACAGCCATGGCGACGGAGGAGCCATTGCCAGTGCGGCTTTTACCACACCACCGACGAGCTATTGCCACGGCATTACTATTTCTGAAGGCAGCCGGTATTAGTCCGCTGCTACCAAGCCGCCGGCTGCCTTTCCACCCCTTCGTGCCCCTCCTTTTTTTACTCGTCTTCATTGTCACCCAGGGGAAAACTGGGCTACTACCGCCGCTACTACCGGGCCACTGCTTTTTTTTCTCCTCTGCTTCTTCGTTTTGTCCCTTCTCTCTGCATTTTCTTCTACCCTTTCTCTCGCGTGTCTTCGCTGTTGGAAGAATGGGGCGTGCTGCGCGCGCCAATGCCTGGTTGACTGAATGTCCCCGCGTGTTTGGGCTTTTGAGGCTAAGGGGAAGAACCACCCCTTGGGGGGTTTTAGATCGTTAATTAGTCGGCGTATATACTTCCGTCTGATAAATGTTTTGTTGCACCTATCATTCTTAGGCGAAACATAACACGTGGACAATGTCTTGAGGGATGGTTGGAATATAATCGACAATGCGGAGAAACGCGATTGAGGCGAGGGTTCTGCTTTGAAGACTACTTTCAGAGAAACGAGGTTCTTCTTTATGACGCAAACATCATTTCGCATCGCAGTATTCGCAGTACTCGAAAAGGGAGTGTCATTGGTTTTAAATGGAGTTTTGTTTATTCCAGGGGCAGGTCTTTCTATAAAATCGAAAAAACAAGCGACTGCGAAGCGTGTCGCTGGAGCGGTTGCTGCATTGTCGATCGATCGGTAGGCCCACTCTACCTGGGAGCAGCCTGTTCCCGACAATGAAACGTGGAAATTGGAAAACGTTTCCTGAGCTCCCTGCCTGCGCGGAGACGCATCGCCGCGTCTAGGAGAAACGAAATTACACTTGGTGCTGTGCCGGCGAAAAACTAAATGCAGCCCTGCCTTCTCGCGTAACTCTGCAGCTGTGAAATGATATTCCAAGTTCCACTGTATCTCGTCAGTCATCGGAAATAAATGTGCTTCTAATATTGGAGAAACTCGTAATCATTTCCCCTTTGAAACGAGAATTCAGACAACTTAATGCGGCCGTGTTCGCATTTTTCCCCTCGCGCAGCACGCACCTAGTGGTAATGTCGTATTTGCCAACGGAAGCCAGACAACTCGTTAGAATTAGATTCTTTGTGTACCGAGGAAAACTGCTCTGCTACACGGATAATAACACAACCTGCTAATCTACGGTGCATGGAGCTCATTAACACAGCCAACATATCTTTCATATCGAATAATAGATCGTTAAGGTCGATAAGCAGGGTATTGTTCCTCGCCAGCCACGCGAACCACGTGGACCTGTCATCGAGATAACGTTCCTCCGGGCGCTAATTTACGCGGTGCAAAATTTCTGACGCGTGGATGAGGCATAAATTAGAAAACCTGACGCTTAAACCGACACCAAAACGGCGAACCAGTCTGGGCGACAAAGTGGCAGCTAATTTGTATTCTACAGCACGATTTTCTGTTTGCCTTGTAACGATTAATAGACTCGTTAATCGACTCGTCCTAATTAAGCTTCTGCAAACAGGAGAAACCTTCACACGTGGAACCAATTGTGCTCTTTTATCCGTTCTACAATGAATTCCTACTTTCCGAGCAAAGTATCACGGCCCGCGAACAATAAAAATAACGCACCTTTAACCCAAGTGTAAAAGTGTTACACGCTCGGCGAGCGTAGAAAAACTGCTAACCAACGATTGTACGTTTGTGTCACACCACGATACACGTATCAGAAGCAATTCACACCGACGAATATTCCAGCAAGGACACTCCTTCGCCGCTTTGCAGAGACATCTCCGTCGACGGTGCACGATCCGCGCCAAGTCGGCCGCGAATCGACGATAGGCGCGGATCCAGCTCGCAGGAGGAGAGAGCTTTCAGCCTCGGGAGCTTAAAGCTTGCACGGGGACGATCATTTTTAATCACGCGGGGACAGAGAACGAGAGACAGAGGGAGGAAGGGTAGGAACGGGAGAGAGTGGCGGCGCGTGTACCTGTGTGCAGGCGTTTTGTGTTCCCTCCTTTGTCGCGACGACGCCATTGTTCCCCGCGATTCTATAGGATCGCGCAGTGTCGGGGTCCTCCGCGAATTGTTTTCTTCGCGAGTCTTGCGCGAGATTCCCTCGGTGTCCTAGGCACGATCGTGTGTCCACTTTCTTCGGGATTACGGGGGGACCGGCCCCCGAAATCTGCCCCGTGGCCCTTTTGTTCGTGCCTCGACCGTTGCTCGCGGTATTCAATTCAATTTTCCAGCCGCTAAGGGAAGCCCTGCGTCTCGCGCTGCCGCACTTCCGAGCGGAGACGCGACGGGAACAATCGGCGAAGTACGCGGACAGATGTAAACCGAGGCGAACAGAGATGTAAATTGAACGCTGCTTGGAGATTCGTTTTCAGAGCTGAGAGACTGCGCCCTGAGTGGTCTAATCGCGACGTATTTGTCTAATGGAATAATAATTGATGGATATATCGAACGCATCTGTACGAGAAGAAAGTGTCGGACCACCGTAAGGATCTTCCTGAAACGATTCCCGCGACGTTATTCCGTTGGCCGGACTCAATTACTCAGAATTGAACGCGAGGACAGCCAGACGCGAAGCGACGATCCAGCCTCGTTCCCAGCATCGATCGCCGTAATTCCCCTTCACGCGCTGGTGTCCGTCCTTTTCCTCTTTTCCTCGCCCATCGTCTAAAATACCCGGGTGCATTGTTGCCCGGTAAAAACGCACGAGTAACGCCACGCACTCTTACAATGCAAAACAGAGAGCGAGAGGACGCGTGCACACACACACACACACACACAGAGAGAGAAGCCTGCACGGGCACGTCGACGGAGCGAAGAAAGAGGAAGACAGCGGGGAGAGGGCGAGGTAGAAAGAAAATCGACAAAGAGGAGGAGATGGTGGATGCGGCGTGTAGGTAAGCGCGGTGTGTACAAACACGGTGAAACAGGGATGCAGAGGCATCGCGAGGGCGGAGGAGATAGAAAGGGATGGGAGGAGACTTGAGAAGGTTGGAGCGAAGCTTTCATCGTAATGAAGTATTTCTGCCCGGTTCCCGTAGCCTCTCTCTTCGTCCTCCGAGGTTCTTTCGCGTGCGTTAAAGAAACGACTTGTCGGTTTTGCGCGCTCATCGACGTTGAAGCGAATAGAGTACGCCCGGGGAGAGGGAGAGATAATATTCATCCTCCCGCGAGGCGAAGGACAACCCTATTTAACCCTTCGAGGCCGTGGTACCGAGCGTTTTCTGCGCGCTTCCCTCCCCAACGGAGCCGCGTCGATTTCCCTTCTTCGCCGCGTGCAAGCCAGCTTTCTCAGGCTTTCAAATTGATTCGTCGTTTTCTGGATTATCTCGTTAAACCGAGGGGCACGGCGTCGAAACGGGGAAGCTTCTCGCACCTTATCTTCGCATTTTCTAAGTGTTACTTAACTCGGTACAGTCTAAACATCCCCTAGGAGTAAAGCATGAACGAAGGGAAGAACCAAATTCATTTACCGAAGGATAAATCTAAATTGCCTCGCAGCGTGCAAGTCGCCATGCAAAAGCAGCCCAATCGATTCTTATTCAATTAACAGCCACCCCTAAGTCGCCTCGCTGGAAATACGACCGACGAGACTGAACAACCCCTCCCGCGCGTCGAATCTACTCCAAGGAAGGAGAGTCTCTTGGCGAGTAGAGAAAGGGCGCCGAGAGGATCGAGGAAGTTTTCGAGCACGGGCGCGTCGGTTACAGGAACATCCAATAACCAGATTAGCTTCGGCCATTTCCCAATGGACCGCTTACCCGACGCAAACCCTCCCTGGATGCACCCTCAATCTCGGTTCCGTTACAGTTTTCGCTCGGGAGGATCGTGAAACGTGTTCGACTACCCGACGGCAAGATAAACGCGGACGGTCATCTGCTAATCGACGTCGTAAAATTGGCATTGGACGCGCGGCTATCGCTGACGTCTCATCAGCACCGTCCACGTCAGAGGAAGTCGCTCGGAATTGCACGCGCGTTTCGCGCGACGTATCGAGTCGACGAGGAAGAGTACCTGGGCGAGGCACTGACACCTTCACTGCGATATTAATTACGGGTGGTGTTTGGTTGCGTTGATTCTAGGCTTGGAAGATAGCGCAGCTCGACTTGGACAGGTGAGAATCCGTTCTGGACGATGGAGGGTCCGTAGCTGTTGCGATGCGAGTGCATTTATTAATTTCATCTGTAATAGCGTCAGTGCTAGTATCGAGTCTTTTTTTCCAGCCCAAAGAGCTACCTGCAATGTTGGCGAAATATAGGGCTCGCGTCTGGAATCGGCGGACAGTGTAAACTTCATTTTATTTGGCCTTCAATAACGTTATACAGTAAACACTCGTATTAAACCCGACGAACGGGGCTGGCGGCGGGCGTACGACGCGTTGCGGACGCTATTCCGTGCGGCCGATGCCGCGAGTGAGAAAACCCAAGGGCGAGCTCGAGGGAACGAAACAGTTGACGCGAAGTTGCCGTCGACTATTCCGTTCCCTCGCGCTCGTTCTCGGGTTCTCTCACTCTCGACCGAAGGATTCCAAGAAACGGTGTAGATAGTCACCGGGCGTACTACGCGTGGTAAAAACGGGACTATAACGAGGATTTACTGTATTAGGTTGCTACGAAAGCTGTGCCCGTTTCTAACTACAGGCGAGGAATTCCTATCCCGGCAACACATTCTACTCAGAATTAAATTGTATCCCGACTGGCCAGACTTCCCTGCACTTTGTAGACAACGTTCTGCAGCAGAAGTCGCTTTCAGAAGCGATAAATTCGGGACTTTATATCCAAAGAGATGTTGGTGGACGCAAAATTCTCTAGCAGAATTTTCGTCCAACAAGGAAGCTTGAAATTACCATTTAGAAGCCGTTTCAGACCAGCTCATGTCCGTCCGTTTGCTCAGGCTTGGCAAACACCGTCAACTTTCAGGCGGCCGACTGTTCAGTTGGATCGGAACCGCGCGTGCATTCAACTAGTTAGTCGGACAACTAAAAAGTTTGCACTCCGTTGCAAACCGTGGACAACTAAATGCTCGGTCAACTGCGGTGCAGCATTTCGACTTGAGCGCCTACGCGTGTCGCCGGCGCGAATAATAATCGAGCGGAGCACGTGCCTCGCTACCGGGTCCCTTGTAATTTCATCGCTAGCGATTCTTAAATAAGTTAATCGATTTAAAGGCTCCCCGAAACCAACGCGTTTGGGGTAGCCTTCAAGTAGATTGCGAATGCTCGTCGAATCCTTATGTTCTCCTATAAATATTCTTATACACGATACATTGCATCGAAGAAGCAAAGGACACGCTTCAAACAAATGTCCATTATCATCTTGACCATTAGGTAAATAGGTGGAAGAAAGTAGGGGAGACTGGGGCTGGTTGTCTCAAGGGATAGGTTGAATAATCCTTAATAATTTTGCACCGACATATGTATACTTCACTGCGGAACGATTTACTGTAGAAAGAAGTCACTTCTACTATGCAATGCATTTATGTCCGACCACGCGATCGCACGTTTTTTAAGCGTTATCGGCGTTTGTCGAAAAATTGACTACGTAAGTAAATCTTTTTTTCTTAAAGGTGTTATGTTTTCAAGCTCTATATAGTTACAATAGAATAAATGTTAAGGGACTATTTTAAAGTTTGTTTAGTAGACGATCTATTAACGTAGTATTTTTGTTTATACATAAATAATTGAAGGTTATATAGATTATTGAAGTCAAAATGATCGGCCGGGGCTGGTTGACTAATAACGTTGATAAGGTATAAATTGTTATTTTGTTATTCAGAAAGCGATTTTTATTTTTTGTTTAAATTTCAGTATATTATAAATACATTATAATTAATGTTTAAGTTGAAAAGAATCGTCAGTTTATTATTAAAATATGATAATTGAAATTTTATAATGAAGCAATTCTTGTGACATTGTGTTATTGTATTACCACTGAGAAAAGTTGTTAATAACATTTTTTTAACTGATTGTACCTATAGTCAACCTACCCCAAACTGTAAGTCTACGAACCCCAATCATGGGGCTGGTTGATCAGCATGGAAGGTGTTAGAAAAACATTACAATACCTTAACTGCTGTCACGTTGAGTCGACTTTAATAATTTAATCAGATATCCAAACGTA
This sequence comes from Andrena haemorrhoa, assembly GCA_910592295.1. NCBI lineage: Eukaryota > Metazoa > Arthropoda > Insecta > Hymenoptera > Andrenidae > Andrena > Andrena haemorrhoa. Next base: position 6,390,197 of record OU342941.1, read on the forward strand.
TGCCCTATCAAATATACTAACTGGTTTAATGATATTTCGTCCACATAATATATTAAAAATTAAACACTGAAAAACTGGCCTACCAGTCGCGGTCTCCCATACCAAGTTTCTACGAAATGAAACTAACCAAACAACGAAGGTGCAATCCTCAACGACTACCGCTCACGACCAAACACGCTATTTCCACCAAACTACAATACGTTACACCCTCTCGCGTCTCCAGCCCCCCTGCGTCAGCGCGGAACCCTCTCGCGAGTTAACATTTCTCCCCGGAAACCGCGAGAGGAGTGACGGAAGAAAGCGGACCACGGCATTCCACGTGAAATTCCAGCGAACGAGTCGAGAGTGCTCTCTGCAGAGTACATCGGTTCCTCGGATCCTTTTGTCGACGTTCGGCGACGGGGGTGCGGGTGGCAGAGGGTGGATCGCGCTTGAGGAAGGAGCGATCGCGATGGAGGAGAGTCGCCGACGAAGAGAGCTGGTGGGTGGTTGGGTGTAGCGGGGTTGCAGGATGAAATTTGCAAATGCTCGTACAAGCCAGCGACGAGAGGGGGTTGGGGGTTGTAGGTATATATGAAGCAGAAATATACGCGAGCGCCAGGGATATGGCGGTAAAAGAGCGACGAAAAAGTGTCGCTTCGACAAAGGGTGCAAGCTGGAGAAGAGAAAGGGGGGAGGGATGGCGGAGGGAAAGAGGGAACACGCGAGGCGGGGGGTGGAATCCCGTGGCGGAGGGAGGTGGGCTCGAGCGTGCGCGCATCATTTTTGCCGGGGAGCAGGCACTTCCCTTATTCGTCGTCGCCGGGGGAACGGGAAACGGGGGTAGAAGAGCCGTGGCGAGGAAGAAAATGACGGATAAAGAAGAAGCTCCGTGGGGCGAGCCGCGGGAACCGGGGCTTTGTCGATTCCCGGGTATTTAACGGAAATACCGGCCGGAATACCTTCGTCCCCGTTCGTCTTTATCCCCCTTTCTTTTTTCCCTCGGTACACCCTGTCTGTGCACCGCGAGCAGCGAATAATTCGAGCGTGTGCCGAGCCGCCGAACGGCCGCGGAAAGCCAGGAATTTTGAAAGGGGAATGAATCGCGACGAGGAACCTCGCGCAGCCTGCTATTTCAGATTAAACGACCGTGCGCGCGTTCGAAACGGGATCATCGTCGCGTTTGATCGTTGAAAACGCGATTAACGCTGCGTTTCTTTCTCGCCCGTCTTTCTGGCGAACGAGCTTCTGCTGTTTCGTCGGACGCGGAACGTATTCTTTGAAAGGGTTCTGTTTGATATGCCTATAAACTTTATTCGAGCTGTGTTCGGGAGGCTGAGAGTTGAGCGTGTTCAGGAACAAGACAATATTTAAATAGTCGCTTTTAACGCTGTCCCGGTTAAATTATCGCAGCTTTAATTGTACTGTGCCTGTGGTATACTTAAAGTTCGATTCACGCTTGCTACGTATCCAATTAGGAGGCGATTCCTCGTGGTGAAGGAACAGGTAAAGCGTATCTGCACGCAGAGTAAACAGAAGAATCTTCCACGAGGAATCACCAGCCTTCTAGTTGTGCCTGGATTTACTAGGCAACTTGTACAAATTGTAAGGGAAGACTCACCGAGCCTCTTGGAGATCTCGCTGTTGTGCATCTTCGGGTTCTCTTGCGCGATCTTCCGTCGCTGGAGCCGGGACCAGACCATGAACGCGTTCATCGGCCTCTTAATGTGCTCCACCTGCGGCTTCTTCGAGGTCGGGCCGAGAGGGCTGCCGAGGCCAACCCCCATGGGGCCGACACCCGCGCCACCAGGAGGCGACGTACCCGACATACCCTGCATACCGCGCAGGGTCTCCGTGAAGGAGCCGTCGCACATGTTGCCGCCGGCTCTGTAATTAAACGCAGCCACCAATTAGTAACCCCAGCGGGCACGTTAATGGGACACGCCCACGTGAAAACAGCCCGCGGCGACCTCGAGTCCGAGTGACCCGAGGAGAACACACCTCGAGGGCATCGTCGAGTGGTCTATTGTTTCGACACACCGAGAGTCTCACGTAGCAGCCACGCATGCCGTCGGAGACGGACCCGTCCAACCCTCTGATTTACGACCTCGACGACGTTATCTGGGATGCTTAGCCTCCCAGCTGTAAATTGTGGGTGCTAGTGGACGCTGAACATCCCTCGCCAGGTGTAGTCGAGATCGTTTTCGAGATGGGGGTAGTTTTCTGGGATTAGGTTGGCGGAGTGCTTGCGGGATTATCGGGGCAGTGTGAAATTGGAACAGTTTCAGGTTATTTAGAACGTAGTGTTCATGTTCTTGAATGTTTGTTCAGAGACTAAACAGTGGAAAGCAATGCAGCTACTAAATCAATCATGTTCCAAGCAAGAATCAGTCAAGGGGAAAGATAGGATAAAATGTGTAAAACGTTAATGAAATACTCTGCAAAGTGCAAAGTTCGTTTACGTTGTAGTCTCAAAGAAATAGAAATGATGGTAGGACACTCTGAATGATTCCCTATAAACTTTTCTACATAATAAGATCTCCATGTACTACTTTAATTAAACGGCCAATAAAGGCACTATTGTACCGTGGAATTAAAGTAATCTCAGACTATCTTCACGACGAAACCTGACCTCTCTATTATTTTGACCCTCTCAATTACCCAGACAATTTCCTGCCACCAAAATCCTGGCGATAAAGTAAATTTCAAGCGGTCGCATGGCGATTTCCATAACGCACGCATTTCCCCGCCTAGGGGTGGCTTTTTAATTGTGCGCCAACGACACGCAGAAGAAGCGAGCGAGGGCACTCGTGCAGCCACTCCTCACGGTCCCGGTAATTGCTTATTCGTTTGCTCTTTGATTCACAAGCAAATTAATCTTATCCTTTTCTCGTATCAAAGCCATTAACCAATCTCGCCACGTTTCTGCCCTCCTCTCACTCTTTCTCCCTCCTCCTCCTCCGTCTTTTTAACCCTAAATGTCACCCTTCGTTTAGGGTTTCTCCCTCTTTCGCCATTCATCCTCCTGCTTTTCTTCCCGGAACCTCGGCTCTCTCGTTCTCCGTCTACGTCTCTCCTCTCGAACTAATACAATTACGCGGATCTCTCCTTGAGCATTCATTAAGAAAAAAAAAACCTGTAGTGGTTGAGGGAGTTAACCCCCGGGGGCGGTAGTTACGATTTTGTAGGGTTAGAATCACCCTCGGGCCACCCTCGAGTGTCATTCAGCCTGGATTAATAGATACGTTGGTTAGCAACGATGGTGGGGCACGAGAGGGGGTGGGTGGAGGGTGGAACACCAGCGTGGTTGCTTACGAGAGACCCCAAGGGTGCTCGGGGGTGGTTCACCGTGGAGAAAGAGAAGATGCTGGAAGTAATGGCTGTTGACAACGAGCGACGGGGGATTAGGAAGTGCTAATTGAATGTTTAGGCCCCGGCTCGAATGGCGCACGAGCCTGCACGCAGCAATTTATTGCTCTCCATTCGAGGATTTCTATCGTGACAGTACGGCCGACGGGATTCGAAGGATTCCTCCACGGTCCTTGAGAATAGTCCTCGGCGATTTAGGGGTTCAACCGGGCAGGAACGTGAGAATAAGTCGCGTCACGTTTCAATCGGAATTGGGGGTGGCGAAATCGGTGCAGCATCAGGTTTAAATTGTTGTTGCAATATCAGTTTTGGGAAGCAAAACTTGTGATGAAGCGGGAGAAAATTCGTGGTAACATTGAAAAAAGTTGTTTCTTTTAAAATGTATGGGGGATGAATGGAATTTTGGGTACCCAGAAAACTACGAATTGATTTTGCCGTAATATTCTGTGCGGTGGATTCTCTGAGCGTCGATGAAGGAATTTTGGAGCAACGATGTCACCGACAATGTTGATAAATACCTAACCGTCGTGTTTACACTCACAAGCGAGGATTGAACAGCTAATATTCTACGCAATGTCGTGTTTCGGAGCAGTGGAAAGGTGACGATATGGAGAAATCGGTTGAAAATCTTACAGGCTTAGAAACTACGATTACGCAGATGTTCAGAAGTAGGTACTTAATGCTAATAAAGATTTCTTATGTGTACTCTTCATGATTGAATGGATTAATTAATCGGTCAAAGACCAAAAAGTAAGAACACATAAACGTTCGCCTTCTAAATTAACCGAATCTTTTAGACCAAACTATAACATTCTAATGAACGTTCAAATACACTGCATCTATACACGCTAACACCAGTAACTGCCAAAATAATCAAAGAACATTGTCAGTCGAATCGATTGCTAACTTCTCTTCTCTCTAACTCGCAGATAAAACTACCACCTTGGCCCAAATTCAAAATTCCAGCTCTCCAAACTGAACACAATTTCTCTACCCAGGAATTCTCGCCAGAAACAACCCCCAAAAACCTCCCACCTTCAAAAATTCAAACTCCACACCCGACCATGAGGATTCAACAAGTATCCCCGGAAAAAAGCGTACATCCCGATGGAAAGACTCACCTCATAAAGTGGCCGGCGGCTCGTTGGTGCAAGTCCAGCTCAATTGTGCAGCCGTGGTTGAGACTCTCGTCTCACCAGGTCCTGGACGATACCGCGTAGAAGTTGCGCGACGCGGCGAACGAAGATCGAAACGAACAACCAACAACAACAGCAGGTCACTGCACTGTCATACCAGCCGATCCACTTTTTCAGTCTCGCTTTATCACTGTGTTCCACCGGGCACTTTTCTCGTACGGAGCTAGCGATCAGACGTCCGCGTCGCGAGACCGGAGCCGCTCGGACGACGTCATCTTCGTGGGAGCCAGGGCTAGCGTCGGCGACGATGGTGGCGGACTCGCATGGAAACGGACTAACGAGGGCGTTTCGCGATCAAGGGCGACACACGAGGACGAACACGGCGCGCACGGCGTTCAATGTGCCTTCGCGGACGATAGTTTTGGGAGTGTGCACGCACGACCCGACGCCCCGAGCCGATCCACGGATTCCCTCGCGCCAGCGTTCCCCCACTGCCGCCGTCGGAATGAGAAAAGAGCGAGGGGGCCAATGGCAGGGCTCCGTGGGCGGTGGGTACGAGGTAAAAGCGGTATCGCTCGGCCCTCCCATTGGTCGGGGACCCGAGGCCGTCGATAACAAAACCGACCCGCGTTACCTCACCACCCCTCGCCCCGATCAATCGCTGCGTCTTCCTCTGTACCTCGTTTTTCCATCCCGACTCTTGTCCACCCTTCCGCGTTTCCCTTGTTTCGCCATCCTCTCCGCGAATTCGCGACCGCCGCGCGAAACATCTTCCGACGATAAGCGATACATGGTCTCTTTCGTCTTCTCGTCGCTGTAAAAGGCTGAGGAGTCATTCCACAGCAATTTTTTGGGGCGATTCTTTTGCATGACTTTCGGAGTCCTCGTGGTGAACGTGGATAACGAAGAGTGTGGGAGATTTGAACGAGATATTCGTTACTCCTTCGGCTCGGAAAACGTTCCTATCCGGGGGTTGCGTTGTCTCAAATGAGGCTAATTTGGGCAGATGTTCGTTCGTCCTGGGAAAGTGTATTTAAAGTGTATCCTGGAAGGAAATCCATTCGTGACCTCTTGTAGAAATAGAATCCCTTTGGAGTCAGGGTTAAGTACCTACATTGATTACTTTTGCATTATATAGCAGCCTATATAAGGGTTTGGAGATACACGAAGGTAATTCTTCGACCCTGACGACTCCGAAACAATCAGCAGTTGGACTCCGATATTATGGGGAATCCTCGCGAAGAAAATATGGAAAGGCTCTCCAGGCCCCTGTCCTCCAACCCCCGCTTTGGCAGCGCGCGACAACTCGAATTTCCCAGCAATAATTTCTCCATCCTCCGCGATAATGGAGCCCGGCCTGTTCGCGTCCATGTAATACACCGCGTTGCGTCGCGCACCAGCGGATAGTCGTTGGGGGTGGGTCATGCCTCGAAGACGAAGAGGGAGCGAGAGGAGGAACGCGGGGGTGGGCGAGCTAGAGCCAGGTAGAGCTGCCACCTCCACCACCGACCACGGATACCAACCGATCCAGCCCATGCGTGGTGGGGACGTAGCTGAAGAAGGTGGGACGTCGCGAGATGGTGGCCGCTGGTATTGCCGAGTCGAATTCGAAAGAACGCTGCTAAGAATGGAAATAAGAAAGTGACTTCTCTCTTCGATACCACTCACTGCCTCCTCCCTCCACTGCAACCCCTCTTTCGGCACCCCCCCCAGGCCCTCGCCGCCGCCAGCCGAGCTCCTCTTTCCCAGCGGTTGTTACCTCTCGCTTCCACCAGCAAGAGGACATTGTGCTCCACTCCTGTGCAAAATGGTAGCTCGCGGCGTTTTGCTCTTTTAAGCGGCTAGATGGGGGGCGAAGCAGAGCCCCCACATCCCGCGCACCCCCCGCGGGGTTAAAGTCGATAGGTGGTCTATGAGACGCGCTAATTCGCGGAAACGCGCTCATTTGGCACGAGTGATGCGGCACCTGTTCGCGATTCCGCACGCCGGCTGCCTTCTTGGGGGATGATTTCGGGGAACGAGGAGGTTCCTCGGTACGGCGGCTTTTGAATGGGCAACAGTCTCGCCCGGGAGGAAGGAGCAGCTTACGAGCTGACGCGATTTTCGAGAAACAGAGCGTTTATTAGTTCAATACCTAATTCTATCGCTCGCTAAGTCGGGCATTTGGATTTCTCTTCGCATATGAATCGAGTGGCCGGGGATGTAAACGCTGCGAATGAATCTCAATTTCGAGCCCGGACAATGTCCAGACGGGCCAAGTGACGGCAAGTACGATCCATCGATTCCGCCGTTTCCGCGTATCGGTGAAAAGTGGTATGCACGTAAAATGGCGGCGATCACAAAAGACTCCATAGACCGTCCGGCTTTCTCTATAGACACTCGATTACACCCTCGCTCGACCATCGATCGCCTCTTGTTTATTCTCAAGTGGCAATGAGGGTGCCGCGTCGACGGGCGGTGGGCCGTGTTTCGGCTGGCCCCTCTAATCTGATAATTCCATCGCCTCCGGTCGTTTTCCGTGCAATCGACGTCGCCGACGAGTCCGCGCAATTTGCACGGTCATGTAAATACAACGATTTCACTCGGAACGAATTACCTGCCCGGGCGACGGATTTCGATGCATTAAACGGGATGAGTCGCGAGTTCCCGACGCACCGAGTTAGCCAATATGCTCTTTTATAACGTACAAGTGTAACGCTCGTGCACGCTTCTTTTTTCGCAACGCTCCCCGCGCGTATCGCGGCGCAGGAGCATAATTCGCTTGTAATTCCGGTGGAGAATTGCCGCGCACCGCCGTTGCCAGCGACACAAGCGATGGCCATTGAATTGTTTGCATGGAAGTAATCGCGTCGCGGAGTGTGCGTGGACGTTAAATGAATTTCAGCGCGCTTATTCTCATTCTGGAGCGAAGCGCGAGAGCGGACGTCCAAGAAGACAGTTTGAAGTCGTCCGAGGTGAAAGGCTTCTTTTGTAAGGAACGAGGCTATTAAAATAGCAGAACCGCGTGGAAGAAGCACGAGTATTTTCGCGCTGATGAGGACACTCGGGTCTCACTGTTTATCGCCGAGAAGATTTATTTCCCCCGGGCAGAGCCGCACGTGCTGACTCCCCGTCCGCCGACCAGGGTGCGTCGATATTGTTGTACGCGTCGTGGAACATGTAACGTATGAATATCTAATGCACCCCATCCACAATTAAATTCGGACAATATGTTTTGTTTCGGGGAGGGGCACCACCCTCGAAACAGAGGGGTCTGCCGGGCCAGGCTCTCCCTGCTTCACCCCTCGGGATCCTCGACGCTGAACAACGCCCTAAGTGTAAATCTCACGCTGTACACGCCGATATGACGAGAGGCGATAATAACTTTCGGGGCGAATCAGGGCAGACCGCAGCCTCTGCCGCTCGTCGAGTGAAATTCAACACGTCGGCGAACGCAGAAGAACGATATCCCTCTTATTAATGGCCCCGCTTGGAGCCTCAAGAATGTAATTTATCGCCGCGCGAGTTCCTGATAGCGTGGAGTAAAGGTGCTCGAAATGAATCGTCGGGGAATTGATGCATGAGATGAAGCTTCTTGGAGTGGAATTCGGGATGCTTGGAGGTAGCCCTGATATCCAGGGGATCTGCGTTACGGGAATAGTAATAAATCGAGTGGAAGCTGCAGACGGGACTACCCGGTGATTAGGAACTGATAGGCGAGGTACCGATGAGCTGGAGGAAGGAAAAGATCACCCTTTTATCGCGCAGCGCCACGCCGATCGACTCCGACAATGTCCACGGCAGCAGCCGCTCGGTGCCAGATACATCACCATCCCTCTGGACTCTAAAGACTGTTGTTGCCTCACCTGGCGGAGGCTCGTAGTTGGCCGTGGAAGGTGGGAACAACCGTGTCATCCCCAACCGATTGTCTCGAACGGTTGCTGCAGATTTGTGGTGATGAGTCGGATCGTAAATGCGCGCCTGCTGCGACACAAAAGACGGCCACCAGCTTGTGCAGCAGGCTGATCTCTTTAAACGGGCCGGACTCGAGATCCAACTGCGACGGGGCGGGAGGACTCTGTTTAAGGGAAATGAAAGAAAATTTTATTGGCCTCCGGTGTCGGGCGACTCAAGGGTCGGAGCTGGCCGAAGGGTGCTAGGAAACAGCGGTGGAAATGGTGGCCGGGGCTCCACCTTCGTCGGCCAGCAGCTGATCTCCCTGGAATCGGCGATCGTCGTCTCCCTCCGACGGGTACGGCCTTGCCTTTCGGCATTGTCTTTCTGTTTTGCAGAGGAGCAGGTGTCGCGAAAGATAAGCACAATGGGCGACAATGGGCGGCCACCGGTAAAACTTTGCTCGGCCAAAAGGCTGGTGGGAATTGTCGGCGCGCAGCGGGTCGTCCTTTTTGGCCTATTGCCGACCGGTGGCTTGCTTGTTTCCTCCTTCACAGAGTCCGCGAGCGAGTAACTTGGGTGGGTAACAGTTTAATAAAAATGAGCGGTTTCGACAGTTTCCTTGCGAAACGACGGCCCCTGGGGACAGGGAGCTTGGTGGCTCGGCCACTTCGAGGAACCATGGCATTTTCAATTTCAGTAGGGACTTAGCGGTGTCCAGAGTTTAGGGAAGGCTGAAGATCCCGTGGTTTGGAGTTAGCAACCGTTAACGATGCGAACTCGCCCGTGAGCTATGAATATTCTAATTCCTTTGTAATCTGTTTAAATGCTACCTAATGGCCACCAACTCAACTGCAGAAGCCTGCATCGGGAGCCAAGTAAATTGTTTAAATTCTTTCTGTCGAGCAGCGGGATTCACCACCGCGTCCGTCGAGGTCCAAGCATCCCCGTGCATCAATCATACTCCATTCGCGAAATCTCCATCAGCGTGATCGCCGGCGATCCTTGCAACCCGTCAGATTGACGCAATGTAACCAAACTGAAAGGCCGGGGCCGCGTCATATTGTTTGCAGAAAATCACCTCATTGTCCCGGTAGCTGGCTGAGCCGTTGTTCAGCAGCGGCAGAATAATCGTGCTCCTCGTGGCCTACAGGTGTTCCGGGGCTCGTGGCCCCGGCCAAGCCGCAAATAATTAATAACAGTCGGGCGACAAATCCCGGGCGCAGCGGCGTGTAGGCATCACGCTGGAACAAAACCGAACAGGAGGGCTAATGCCCGGCTAATGCTTCGCGCTAAGCCCTTTAAAAGCGTCCGACAGAGACCCCGGATCCACTCTGCCACCTACTTACATGCGAATTTGCACCTACAAAGGCCGCGGCCCCCCTCCGGTGCCGCCGTCGCCCCCGGGGATCGAATGTTGACGTGTTTTTCTCGAGCACTCCGCGGGACACGAGTGGATCGTTAAAGAGGTCAATCTGCTGGAAGGGAACTGTCACCATTATCCCCATTATGACGGCCCTCCAATTAATTCTGCAAGGAGAATCGTGCATAATGGCGAGCGGTTTTCCTCATCGACGAGCCGGTTTTCGAGGCCCTCACATTGCCGGCTGAAAGGGCGGGAGGTGGCTCTTCGGGGGGCTTGGCGGGGGACATTGGATTGGTAAATGATGGGCTTCGAATCGAAATGGCTGAGAAGGTGATCGGCAAGGACGCCAGATTTCGAGTACCGGAGGGAGTATTGTGAGACTGGTCTCGTAATTGTTCGCGGCAGGGCCGTGGTTGTTCGAGGGACTGATTGCCAAACCATCACCAACCACCCCGTGTATTTCTACAGAAAGAGATTACGGGGGATCAGCCGAAGTATCGCGGCTCGCGCCAGCAGAAGAACCATCTCCCATTACCGAGCAGGATGGACGACAAGGAATTCTCGTTTCCCGTCATCGGTCCCATTTTTCCTGGCGTTTCGACGAAAGGGTGGGCGGGCGGTGGCGGCGGAGGCAAGTTCACCTATTTTCGCGGTACGCTGCGCGAAGAAAAGGGCCGTGCTTGCATCCCGAGGAACACAATGCGGACGCGAATAAACCAGACGAATGGCGACGACGACGGCGACAATGACGGAAAAAATCTTCGACTCCCCCATCCCACCCCGTCTCTTTCTCGCCCCGCGCTCTTTCGTGATACGTGGAATTGATGGATGAGAATACCGACGACACGAATACAGAATACACCGCCGGTTGGTATTCCCAGCGCGGAATACACGACGGCTCTCAAGCTTTTAGCCCAGGCAAATAAATCGCGGGTTGCGAGGAGGCGACGTTCGTGGATAAATTCCCGTCCCTCTTCTCTTCGGCTCTTCCACCCTCCTTTCTCTCCCTCTCTCTCTCTCTCTCTCTCTCTCTCTCTCTCTCTCTCTCTCCTTTCCCTCTTCTGCACGCCGTGACACCTTACGGCCCTGACGTGTGCCGCCTACTCGAGAAGAATTCCATATTTGTGTATGCCGAGGTGGCTGGATCCATCCGTCGGTGGTCCGTCGAATTTTCCGCGAGAGAAGCTTTCTGTGTACCGAGGGTGTTGCCGCCACGCGACGCCTGCGAAACTTTCTCTTTTTATCCGAGCCGAATTCGGGGCGTTGCGCGACGATATCGAGACGCGTGGCGTTTACGAAAGCAGTTTCGGCGGCGTTCGGCTGACAGAGCTGCTGGATGAGTAGGGTTGGAGTCTTAGGAATCGAGGGGGTGTTCTAAGGGTAGAGTATTGTGAGTAGATTATCTGATTGGTCCGAGTTACTTGTCGGATCTACGTTCTTCTCGTTTGGGGTAGCTTGAATGAAAGTATAATGGACTTTGTGCCGAGACTCGATCAGCGGCGACAGTAGTTTACAGATTAGAGACCTATGCTTTCGTACACAGCTATCTCGTTTAAGCAGCGAATTATCCCCAAACACCTGAACTCAGAGTCTGGAACTTGAAATCCAGTAGCAGAACGATTCATCCATTTCGTGGTGTTTAACATCTGTAAAGCATGGATTTTCCACGTGCAGATTCTTTCACCATTGTACCCGGTTCGTGCCAAGCCTGAACACTGATCGAACTGAATCTAAACCCACGCATCGCCGGCAAAGACCCAGCCTCGTTAAAAATATTGCCGATCATCTCACAATTCCACTCAACATTCACGCAAGTAGAATCCTTCGTCTACGATCCTTGGAATTTCCATAACTTCGCCGTCATCATCCAAAATCCAGGTCCACCTCCGTCAGTCGATGCGCCGTGCACAACAAACCTAACCCAAACTTGCTTCATCCAGATCGATTTCGATCGTTCTCACGATACGCAGCCCGGTCGATTTCGCTATCCCAACGATTCCTACCGAATTCAACGGCGCAAACATCGGAGCGCTGCTTGTTTCCTTATGCATCCATACGTTCACTGAGCGCTCTGAGGCGCGGAATAATGAAAGATCCTCGCAGATAAACAAGATAATGATCGTAGCGTGCACGCTTCTCAGTAATTTCGGCCTCGCTGGCAAACAACCAAGAGAAGGAGAGGCGAATGGAGGCTCGATGCCACGGATCATTGCACGTGGATGGGAGAGAAATCGGTGTCCCTTCGCGAGCAGGTGTATCCCCGTGCATTCACGTTGAGCAGACACGCGCGAACTCCAGAAAGAAATCCCGGATAAGCCGAGTTCAGGGGGCTGCTGGGGATGGCTTTCCTCCTCTTCCTCGTCCATCGGTCACTGGCTCGAGCTCACACGCGGAACCGCCGTCGGAAGTCCAACGTGTGTCCGTCTTTTTGTGCAGCGACGGTTTCCAGGGATCCCCTCGCACGAAATTAAGCTCGATATCCGACGGGATCCTCTTACCACATTATCGAAACCCGACTGTTCGCCTCGTCCCGCGAACTTCTGTTCCCCTCGGGTGTGTTCTTTGTCCTGGCGTCTGTATTCCAAGGACATCGTTTCTTGGCTCCTTCGACTCGAGGACGGCAAGGTGCTAGCACGATGCAGAGGTCGAGGACCTACAACACAACGCGGAAAATGTTCAATGCATATCCTCGACATCGACGAGCACCAACGTCCGCGTGGTAGTTGCCGAAGGTACACGGTCCCCGAAGCACGCAGCCACCGATACGCGCAGCAACTCGAACAGCCAGGCTTCGACTTAAAAATGCCGATTTTTCCCGTGCGTACAATGGGCAATTCCGAAATATCCCGGCTGCCGAGCGAGGAACGGTGGAAATGCAAATGTTACAGTGTCGCTCGGACCGAACTTTTCCGCGGTTTGTAGCGTCGTAGCGACGAGCGAGGAGAACCGCGGGGAGAGTGCATCGCGGCTGCACGACAACAAAACCGTCCCGGTTTTACGCTTTCACCGGTTCCGTCCACGTTCGCGTTCCCTATTTTTTCCACCCTGGATCGGGGAAAATCCGATTCAAGGGGCAGGGCTCTGTGTGCGCGCGCGCGCGCGTGCAAGTTCGACGCATCTCGGGACATCTCATTACGCCCGAAGAAAGGAAGTCGAAGCCACCGAGAGATCCGCATCACGGCGGTAGCTGAAGGATCTCCCACTGTTATTTAGCCCGCGCACAATGGACGGGCCGTCTGCTATCCGATTGTTTGGTACATTTTTTTTCCTTCCCACAAAAGGAGAGGCTGGAGGGAGCGGTGCACGCCGGCGAACAAGGAGGGAGTCAAGCCGAGTCAGTCGATCGCCAATTGACTGACGTTATCGGGCCATCTTCCAGATTAGGAAGATTGCTTAGGAAAAGGCTGCCCTAGGATATACGGTGTCCTGCCTTTATTCCTGGAAATCGGGCTATTGCTTCTCGATCGTAATTCGAGGCCAAGGGGGATTGACGAGGGGGAGGTAGCTGTGAGAGATTCGGGGCGCAATCTGGGAGTCTTCTTGGAGTACGTTGGAAATTCTGTCGTCCGAGCTGATGGGGAGACAGGACAATTTCGATAATGGAGCGCTCACTGTTCTCGAGTCCGTCGTTCCATATTTTGGATAAAGAAACGCATGATGGAGGATCTCACGATAATTTGTTTCTTTGCACTCCGAAGAGATTCATCGACGCAAGCATTCGTCAGTCCCCAATACTCGATACTTTAAGGGAGTACCTACACGGGTATTAGACGGCTGAAATGAACGGTTCCTTTTGGGTCGGATTGAAGGACGACTGATAATTCCTACCATATGCACGTTTTACAATACTTTATTGTGGATACAACACGCATTTTAAGACCAGGAAACCTGAAAAATATTAAGAATTAAAGGAATTACAAAGCGCCAAAGTGGGCGCTGCGCAATGCACGCGTTAAAACGGTGACCATCGATATTTTAACTGAGCCTACAATACACTCTTCTCCACAATGTGGACCTCGGTCGAAAAATTTTAATAAAAATTCACGGAGTTATACAACAAATATCAACTTTGACAGATTTTACTGAAGTAATCCTGTGATAAATGTTGTCTTAAATGTTATTAAAGCTAGGTATGTGATCTTATTGAGCGAGTTTCACATTGTGGAGAAAAGTGTTTTCTAGGTTCAGTTAAAATTTCAACAAAAAATATCGATCCGTTCTCGAGTTACGATGTTCGCCGTCTTAAGGAACATAGTTTTGAGAAAAACGGTTACCTCGGCGGGTTTTAGGTACCTGCACTGGTCCGCCCGTTACTCTTTACGCTGTAATGCTCGAAATTTTTTGAATTTTACAGTGAAATCTTTTTTAAAATACTTCTAAGACTTGTGGCTATCATAAACAACCGAAAAAAAATCTATTTTTTGACCCCGGAATACCTGTGTACCCCCTTAAACTTTCAACCGCGCTAACGTTGAGCATTTGGAACTCTCAGCAGCGCGTCACGTTGGGACTCGCTTGGTGGCGTGATTTCGACCAGGGAAACGAAGATCGTCGATAGCGACGGTTAATTTAACGGGAAGAAAGCGCGCGAAACGGCGGGTCGCGAATCGAGCCGCGTGAAAATCCGCGGAAGTAAAGCGATTACGGATTGGATCTTGAACGTTAACCCGTGGATACGGGAGCTGCCGATTAAAAAGCGGCAAGGAGAAAGCAGGAGGGGAGTAGGGGAGCTGGTGAAGTTTACATGGAAAACGGTGGGCGTCGAGGACGATCTCCGACAATGGCCCCGCGATCGGATTATCCGGTACATACGTTTGTTGCGTTACGCGTAACTTTAAATCGCGAACCAAGGGGGCATAAGCAACCCCCGAGGTACGGTCGCTCGACTCGCCACAAAGGGGAAGTTATTCTCTCGTAGATCTCTTATCTGCTTCGATCCTACGGGAAAAGCGTGCAACGACCCGGTAAAGTCTTCTCTTTTGCGGCTGCCCCTTTGTGGCTCTACTCGCGGTCTCACCCCCGTGCCCGCTCCTGGTTTTTCTAATTTTACTTGCCGGGGGATCGGTGGCGATCGGTCGATAGGTTTCTCCATCCATGGGAATGGAAAGTTTGATGTGCAAACAAAGGCACCTATGCACTATGAATGACAAATTTGGAGAAGATGGAAGATGGCTCGAGAAAGGCCACCATCACCCGTCTCGCAGGCATTCAGATTGATTTCCACTTCCAGGAATGTTACACCGAAAGCTCAACAGCTTCTCCCATCCCGTTATCAGAAAATATACTGTCCCCTTAGAATCTAAATTAGAATAGGAAATAATTACATCATCCGCCCAATTGACTCCTTTTCGCGAGACAGCAGGTTGCTGTATAGTGTATAGCGACGACAAACCTCGGAATCCTCGAACACCGATGATAGCCACCGAGTTAGCCGCTCGAAATTCCATCATCGAGGATCACAGAAAACATTCGTATCCGTGGAATCTCGGCTCCCCAAGCGTTTCGATAGAAATACCTGTTCCATCGAGGCGTTAACAATCGGCCCGGCGAGGCTGAATGGCTGGACGGCGTTCCCGCCAAAAACGAAAGAAAAGAAGAGGAGATCCCGAAGGCGCCCAGCGGTCTCGCCGAGCGGGCGATGGAATCCGGAATGCGCGTGGGTTTGGATTTTCAGGCCATTAGGCCGTTTCTACCCACCGTAGGACTCGCCTCGTTGGACCAGCCACCCTCAATGAAACTTGACGCCTTCCAAGATCTCTCTTCCCTTCCTTCTTCTCTGTTCCTTCTCTCTCCCTCCCTCCCTCTCTCTCTCTCTCTCTCCCTCTCTTTCGAGTCTGAAACACGCGCGTGAAACGTGTGGCCAGGGGATGAAAGAGAAGGAAAGGCAGCGAAGGAGACGAAGAGGCGAGACTTCGTGCAGGTAGATCGAAGAAGTTCGAGACACAATGAGAAGGCGTTTCGTGTCACGTCGAGAGGGCAGGTGTTAGTCAGCGCCCCGACACCCTCGCATAGAAGGCAGGAACGATGCCTGGACACGATCCAACGATTAATTCTTGCCCCGTTTTGCCTTTCATTTCGATGGTTTCTCGATGGGACCGAGGCTTCTGGATCTATCAGATTTTAGGCATTTATGGACACCGTCCGAATGCGAAACTTTTCTAACAGGCAATAATACAGATCTGAAGCATTCACATCCTTTCATATCATATTCGCTCATTCACCTTTTCTCTCCGTCAGCTTTAATCCGCTTCCCGATAATCTCTGTACGTATACTCCGATTATTCATGGACTATCGAGTGGGCCGTGTTCTCACAATTAAAATCTAATGTAGCAGGTAAACAGGTGGAGGGGCGCCGGGATGCTCACCGGGGAAAACAACTGCGAGCGGTAAAAATGGAGCGAGGGAAGCCATGGAATCACTGCCCCCATACTGGCGTGTTCCGAATGGGAAGGACAGAGATTTAGTTTTGTATGTAACGCGGCAACAATAAATTCGTCGTGCTGTTAATAAATCCCATTGCCAGCGAGAAGAGAGATTCTGAGCCGCGGCACAAAGGCGCGGATGAACGAGAGGATATAGAGGGCGGCCCCTTTGCAGCATTTATTGTAGGAAGCAAGCTTAAGTATTGTTACCTGCTGCTACTGGCATTGTCACTCCCCCTTCTCTCCCCGTTTCCATAACGGAATCTCTCCTTTCCTCCATCCTCGGCCGCTTCTTTCTCGGACCGCGGAGAGAACTTTCTTTCACGAATCCGTCGCGGAAACTCGCCACGGACGATCGCTCCGCTCGTTATTTTCACGTGGCCGGCCGTTGTTGCGTGAGAATGCTAATTTCCTTCGGCGAAGTGACGTTGCTGAATCCTGAGAATGAGGAGGAAAATAAAGTCGGGTAAGGAATGGCCCAGATGTTGAAAGTTGAAGCGTGGCCGAGCGAGAGATTTATTAAAAACAATCTCTCTGTCGTGAAAAGATGCGCTATGCCTTCGGCGCATTTAAACAAGTAATTAAGTGAAATCCGATCGTAAACCACCGTTCGCGTCAGAAATGGAAAGAGAGCATCGACGGTGGCCCGTGGGCCGTGGCGCGTGATCGCTCCGCAAGGAGCTTCGAATATCTATCTTCCAAAACGATTAACCATGTGTCCATAACCATATCCGAGCTAATCGTCCACAGGCGACCGATCGAACAACGTCCCTTCACAGATAGGCGAACAATGGCCGAGCCGTGAGTGTTAAATCGGCGCGAAATTGGCGCGGTTCGAGTGATTTGACATCGTCTATTCTGGCGATCGGCGCAGCGTGTGCCATTTCGATGTCGCTTGCACGGGGCCCCGGTCCAGTGTCATGCAAAACCGCGACACAAATCTCGAATCACGATTCGATTGCCATTCATCGGGAGCCGGGTTAGCGACTGGGATGGCGGCAGGCGAAATCGAATCGAGGCGAATCGATGTTTCGCAGCCCGTGGCACCTCCGATGCAAATGCATCGATCCTTTCTTCCCTCTTTTTCCACGCCGTTCGCTCTCCTTTTCTCTCTGCACGCGCATCCTCGTCCCTCCAAGTGTCCTTGCCCCAGCGCATATGCCACTTGCCCTCCGCCACAAAAAGCCGAGAAGGGCCCGCGAGAGCCGTGAAAAGAAGGGGGCTTCCGGCGATATTAGAATTTAGGCGTGCGGAGGCAGGTAACGCGCACGCTTGCGACCGACGCCGGCACGCCGACGGACCCCGTCAACGACGCTATGAATAATTTCTAATCGGCCGTTAACGTTTCGCCCGTTCCTCGGTAATTCGACACGCGCTCCTCTTCTGGGGTGGATCGAACGGTTACGCCAAAGTTCCATTTTTTTTTCTACTGCCTCTCTCTCTCTCTCTACCCCTTGGCTTCTGCTCTTTTCGTTACATGCTCTCTTCGTGCCCTTTTTCTATATAGCCGAGCTCTTGGCGCTGTCGAACGAATGTATCGAACTTTTAAAGACAGGACTCTTAAAAATGCGGATGATTTCAGCGAACGTTGATTTGGAGAAATTCAAATGCGAGCAGGGTAGTTGGTTGAAGTACCAGGGATATCAGTGTAACTGACATTTTCAACCGCCTTGACTTGCCACCCTTTCACCCTCAAGGGGCCCGGGATCTTGCAAATTGAAATTAATTCGACCGCCCCGCCAGCGCGCAGTGAAATAAATTTATTTTTCCATTCTATGCTAACTACCGCCCCGTTAATGCATAAATAGATTGAAATGAAACTCGACAAATGCGACTGCGTTTCGCACACCGGTCGCAGGGAAATCGATATCCGTCGAACGAGACATCTGGTCGGGCGATTGGTGCGCGTTACGAATATAAAATTCATAACCGATCGGCCATTTATCGAGAATTAAGTCGCGCGGGATAGGGTTCGTTGAACGACAGCAGCCCGACGACTCAATCGATCTCGCCGACCTGCGAAACACGCCTACCGATAAATAATCGTTTATTAGCTGGCTGGCGACTCGAGATACGTCGTTGCAGCCTGCTACGGGGCCACGCCTCGATCGCGAGCGCGGAAAACGGTCGCGGCCGGATTGATTTCGCATTCTGCGCCGGCTAATAAATCGCCCCGAAGATCACCGCCCATCCAGCCACCGTGCCTCCGATTCGGATGTTAATTTCTCCTTTCTGGGATCGACGCTCGTATGGAGAGCGCGGCAAATAATAAGTCGCGCAACGGCGGCGACTTTGAATTTCAATGAGGGCAATTTTCCTAGCGAACGAGAGGAGACGAGCTTTGTGCGCCCCGCAACCCGTATCCTTCCTTCGTTTCGAGAGAAATGTAACGTAAAAGTCGGTCGAGCGAGATGGGATGTGTGGCAATATATGAGACGTGTATGTTGTTTGGCAGATGAAATCTTGCGTGGAGATCGGGCGGCAAGGGTTGAAATTGGGAAGGGGTGAGTGGTAAAGTGTAATGGGGGGTAGAAATTTTCGTGAAATTTTATGGCGTCAGGACTATAGTTGTGAACTTCTTGTTCCAGTAAAGATCTGAAGTACTGAGAACCTGGAGGAATTTTGAAGACTCTTTTCAAGAATAATTTACAGTTTTCATATAAAATTGTTATTACCTACCATCAGTACAATGTCGTAAGAGACTATAAAAAGAATGCGTAGAAAAACATGCATAGATTTTAAAATATTAATTATTGTGCTAATGGTAGGTAATAACAATTTTATATGAAAACTATAAATTATTACTGAAAAAAATTCTTAAAAATGATTTACTGTTCCGGCCGTCACAGTGTTGTTGCCCGTTAAAGTTAGTTACCATGGAGATTCCTCTTTCCTCGTTTCATTTCCTAAATCGGGAGTGAAATTCTCCTTGGGAAATTCAGAAGAAAGATTTGCATGTCGCCGAGGAGTGTTCGTGTCGCGTTACAAGCGAATTCGATAGAACGTTGCTGGGTCATTCCCGAAGGGACGAAAAGCTGGTCTCTCCCAAGGGGACGTGTCCTTTAATAAGCTGTCCGCCATTCATCCCCGATCTCCCTTTTTCAATTTTCATTGACGCTCGTGTGGAGTGTGTCACGGACCATTAGCACCGTAAATCCATTGATGGATTTTCCTTCCCCCGCAGAAAGCAAAAGGGAAGGACGGGTCAGCGAGGACGATTATCTTGCACCTGCACTTTTCGCAAGCTATTCTGCGCACCTGACCTGGAATAACCGATAAGTATGCAAATACGGGAAATTACACTTAAACCACCCGAGCTTGTCAAACTTGTAGCGCGATCAGTCTCGCAAGCTCACAGCGTCGCCCAAACGTTTTCCTACCTAATTTCCCAAAACTTCCAACCTTCCCAGCCCTCCTGCTGCAAGGATCCACGGAGGTCCTCCCACAATCCTCGTTTCCTGTCCCCTGGTGACCGAACAACCGCCCACCACTTGACTTCCACGGTGACGTTTGAAATCTCCCAAGACATTGGTGCCCTCGCTGTACAACCGTGCGATGTCCATTATTCGCCCCGGGATCAGAAGGGACAGGTCCCCTCGACCCGATAACTAGGTGCACGCGTGACAGAAAGCTGTTCCTCTCTCTACGTCCGAGCGCATTCGACGGCATTGTGGGCGCGGAGCGTTGTTGCGGCCACCGAGACGAATTCCTGAAAACGGGCTCATCGTGGCTGGAGGAGCAGCGACATTGTTGCGCGTCTTGTTACGAGGAAGCCGACAATGCCGGAAGAAAGACCTGGCGACGACGTTAAACGACCCTGGAGAGGAGGGTTGCGACGCCGAGGAAGAAATAAGAGGGAGAGAGCAAGGGCGAGCTGGTCCAAGGATGCGCGCGGCCATCGGTGACGAAATCGTCCTGGCTCGGGACGTGATCCTCCATTCATGGGAGCACGGACGGGAAACGGTGAATGGGAACGGCAGAATGGGCAGAACCGGGACGAGTAATAATTTCGCGTTTTTGACTCTCCCGCTGTTGGAGCTGTTGGTCCTTTCTCGGCCTCTCGTAATATCCTTTTCTTCGGGCGCGACCAGATTGCCTTCTCAGCCACTCCACGAGGTGGAGAATATTTTTCTCCTGGTGCCTCGAAAGGTTTGTTCCTTATCCACGAATTTATGAATACGCGAAATCTGGAATAATGATACCTACGGGGGGCTCGCAGAGAATACGTGCTGGTAGAATAATCGGCGTTGAGGATTTTTTTAGGAGAGCTGCAGATTGTGCTGGCGAATGCTTCGTGGTGCTCAAGGTATCGGAGTGTCATGAATATGGTGGAATTGGACTGCTTAGTAATCGAGGATTGACAAATAATTCTCGGCTGTTGTAGGTTCGAGGTTCGCCGCGAAACTATGGCCCCTGTTCATATTTAAGGGCATCCGCTGGTCAAAAAATAAAATTTTTCTTTCATATTTTCATTCAACATTCCAAAAATGTCCAGTTAAAATTTAAAAAATAGGTGTTTTTTGAAGTTGCATTGTGGCGCAGGTATAATAAATAGAAATGTGATTTTTCTTTTAATTAATAATACATTTATTGATCTATAAAAAGAATCAATTTTTCTTTTAATCGAATAAACGCATGGAAAATAGATTCTACTCGTAATTACACTGGCTTCGGCGCTACCCCCTATTGCGAATTTTCATACAATCAATTTTTTTTTTACGAAACATTTTTGTGCGAAAAACCCATGTTTTTTCTTAACACTGCCTGAGGGTAGCGCGATAACTACACATAGGTATGTAATTAAGGAATATCTTTGGTTTTTTTACTTTGGATGATCCTTTCTAAAGTTATGGTGGCGATAGTGCAGGCCAGTTTTTTTTTACAACAATGGAGCACCCAATGTACATATATCAGACGCAGGGGTGGGTAGAAATGAAATAAAAAAATTGTTTAATACTCTACATTTGCAGCAAAATAAAGTGCAAAAAGTTTTAGACCCATTTTTTCTAAAAAAAATCATAAAAGTCACCTATGTTTCCGCGCGATTTGACCGGGGGATGCCATTAACTCATTAAATATTCTCCTCAACTGCCGATACCATACATTTGTATCCCATTGAACTACAAAATACCTCGTTATATTTTCAATTCAACTTTATCTTGTAACAGTCTGCGCGTTCTTCCATTGTTCGCCGAGCGCAATTTGCCTTAACTGGCGAAATGCCGCGGCGCCGGTGGTTTCCAATTTTGAAAATGCAATTGCACATGGACGGGGGGCGTGCATTGTGCCGCGTGTATCGGCCGGCAGTGTGCGTCGTTGTTTTTGTCACTCGCCATTAAATTTCCCCCGAAAAGCCCGGTGCTCGTCAAACGAGGCAAACAAACGTTTCAATTAGCGCTCGCATCGCGCACTTTTGCGAGCAGAATACGCGCGGGCCGTTTCACGCACTCGAAATACACCTGTTCGGCCGAGTTTTATGATAAATTTTACTGGTACGACCCGTTTGCCAGCCACTGTTCCCGCATTTATTATACGCCACGTCTATAAGTTATAGTCTGTCTGCTAAATTCCACACGAAAATGTCACGATCGCAGCAATTTCAGCTGACAAGGAAATTTAGAACGGGAGGGTGTTTTCACCTCCCCTTTCTACAATTTTCAAGCTTGAAATTGTATCATACAAAAAATGCATTGATCGAAAGAGTTAATTCCTACTTGGTTACACACTCGGTCTTTAAAAATAATAAATAACGCTACTGCAGCAATGCACCGCAAAGAGACCACGATCCAATGCAATTTATCAACCCCCACCTCGGAATCGGAATCCCCAATCTCCGCCTCGCCGACACGATCCGATCGTTTCCGAATCTTTTCCCGGATTTCCTTCGAGAACCTCTCCGAACTGTGGCAGAATCACCAGCGAGGAAGGCCGATGGAGAGGAGGAAAGACAAAGGCGCGCGCGATTTAAGTATCGACGCAAACAACATTTTAATTTAAACCCCCGCAGTGGCCGGATCCCCCATTGTCGCCGACTGGATATGTAAATAGACGGCCAACCAGGCCGTCGGATAATTATCCGTTTTTCCACCCGTCGACTTGTTTGTCGGCCACTTCTGGCCTCTCCTCCGCGCTGAAGAACCAGCACGATCACTTTTATCGGCGGATTGGATCGTCCGCCGAGGGCGGGGGTGGAAAACTCCGTGGCATTGATTAAGATATTCCGTGGCTCCGCGCGTCGAAGCCACCCCTCGATATGCCGGTTTATTTTCCCTCGCGCCATCTTCGACCGATTGTTCGCCAGGCTTCTCGTTGCCACCCGCGAATTTGCATTCGAGATTGATCGAACCGACGAGCGAAAGAAGCCGAAGAAGAAGACGCCGGCGGAGGGGGATGGGGGATGATCTCCTTCTTCTATCGTCGCTTCTGCTTCCTCGTCGAGGATTTCTGACGGCGTATAATCGCCTAAATTCGACGTTTAATCTGCTCTCCACGGGAGCTGGTATCCTCGAGCGCGACACCGATTACCGGTGGCAAGAGATTGCTGGCCCTCGAGGGACGAGAGTGATTCGATTCGACGACACCTTCCATCGTTGAACAATAAACGAATCTCGCTGAGGGTGAATGGGGGTGGGGTGAGATCCTTGGCTACGATCCCGATCACTCCGAAGATCGTGGATCTGCTCGTGGAAACAGGAATTTGTTTATGGGGGTGGTTCGAGGGAACATGGCGTATTGTGGTGGTTGATGGGCGTTCTGAGAGTTGCTTGAATTATTGGCATTGCTGAACAGCGACGTCGTGTCCAATTGCACGTGTCATTGTGACGTAAAGATTGGAATTTTTCAACCGGGATGCGGGCGGTGGTCGGGGATGGAGTCGTTGGCGTCGGCTCGGCGACGATGATCTCCTAAGACAAGCAACCTAGCTTGGCTTGAAAGCGGCGATTAGCAGGTGGATACCAGGACATTCGCGGCGGGGTTGTAAGGCCCGTGTATCCGGACCAATTTCGGCACGGTGACATCTTTAAAGTAGCGCTCGCGTACGGGAGCACCATGGCGACACGTGTTCCTGACACTTGTATACTCGCGTTCCCTGCACCACGTATACTCCCGTGTATACGTGGAGTCTAGAGAGGGTGGCGGGGCCGGGCGGTTCGCCTCGAGACTTTCGACACCCTTATTTCTTCTCGCTTTTTCCCCGCTTTCTTCGCGGAATGATGGCCCTGACAGACCTGGTTCCTCTTTCTCTCGTTCTTCCACTTGGAATCGGCCTCGAATTGCGTATACAGCTCTGGGAACGTTAGCAGCCGATTGCGACGCCCTTCGACGCCCATTGCCCTCAGAAACGTTCTTTGGGTGGTTGTCGGAGACGAGGCTCAACTTGGTTCGAACTTCGTTCGTGATCGTGTCCATTGCCATCCTCCGGAACGTTACCATCTTACTTATTCCGGTAATATACAACATGAAACAGAAAATCTCACATGACGATGTATAAAAAATATTTCCAACGACCGTCACAGGAAAAAAATCACCATTGTCTGGGAGACAGTCCGTGCAGAGGCTTCCGAAATAGAATTTCGACACCTACATACCCGAATTTATATGAAACCATTGGCGACGCCGCTGTCTGAAGGCAGCCAGAGTCAGCATGCCACGATAGAAACGATGAGCGCGGATTGGAACGGCTGAAGTCTGGGGGTTTGACGAAGCCACCGCGCGAAGAGGGGTAGAGAGAGAAGGAGGGAAAGAGAGAGAGAGAGAGAGAGAGAGAGAGAGAGACAGAGAGAAAGGAGTTCCGCGTGTGGGGGTAGGGTGGGTTGAAACTTTCGCGAGGAATAGGAAAGATATTCAGGGAGCCGCGGTCTAATTATGAGTTCGCGGGATAAAGCTGGCATTATGAGGACGCGCTCGTGCAGCGAGAGCGGGAGCGGAGCGAAAGAGAGGAGAGACAGAGCTTTTGCCTGCTGCTGCAAGCATAGAAACCGGTAGAGACTTGGAATTTCTGCGTATCCAGTCGCATGGACGGATGGATAGGCGGATGCAGCACGCTCGGATGGATGATTAAGAGGCGGCGAATATATACGCGGCATTGTCACGGCATATATGAGCGGTTAGGCGCGCTCCTGGCTAGGGGTGGCCGGAGAAAGAACGGCAGACGCGCACAAAAACCAAAATGTTATTCGTGATATTAATCGGTGGCGCGGTTCCATGGGTGAATCGGATAATACCGACACGTACACGGAGCAGGTACCGCTCGTTATTACCCGAACGACTCTGCATGTCGGGAGAGACCAGAATTATATTTTCCGTACGAAACGAATTCATTAAGGTAGGAGCCCTATTTCGGACGCTAGGAATAAGGTGATGCTTCGGAATTTTTTTCTAAGAATCTGTCGAGCGGATCTTTTCCAAACATTCAGGGTATTTTAGTTCACATTCAAACAACAGAGATTAATTTTTTTCGTTAGAAAGTGTTCGGCAGAAACGGAGATATATGAACACGTTCGTAGAGACTCGCGCGCCGGAGTTGCAAAGTTGCAATTATGTTGGAGGCCCCAATGCTTCCCTGAAATAAAAGAACCAATGATTTTCTTATTTCTAGTGTAATTACATTATCAATGGATCCAAAACTTTGATAAAACACTTTGTACTGAAAAAATTAATTTTTATCGTTTGAATGTGAACTAAAATACCCTGAGAGCTGGGAAAAGATCCGCTTAACAGTTTCCTAGAAACAATTCTCAAGAATCACGTTATTCCTAGCGTCCTAAATAGGGCTCTCCCTTAATCCTTCCATCTTGGAGTAGAATGGCACTTCATCTGCGATCATTTAAGAGGCATCGATTGGGTGCCACCGTGAATGACTTTTCGCTCAGGATAATTTCACCGAGGAGAAACGAATAATTGCAAAACCGAAACAATGCCAGCCCAATATTACTCCGCGGTGAAAGGGCTGACACGATAATGCCAGCAACGCCAGTATATGTATATCGTAATTATAGCCAAGTCTCCATACCTCTGCATAGACTCCGTTGAGTAGACGCGAATACCAGCACCCGTTTCTCTCCCTGCGCACCCCTTCGACGTCGCAGCTACGGCTGGCGTGCCCTCTCTGCCCCCTTTTCTTCGCTGTACCGAGCTCGTTTGTTCGTTTCTTTTCGCCTGGTTCACGTGCCCTTGCGCGCCACCCGCCGCGATATACGCTTTTGGCCGCGTCTCTGACGCCCCCCGGCGGGACAAAAGCGAGTCGCTGACGACATAACGCCACCTCTGTCTTCCACCCCCCCCCCCCCCCCGCGACGGCAACCGCGACCGCGGCCGCGACTAACGAGAGAACGGGCGGAGAAAGGGACACGGCGACGCTGACAGACCAATAGAAACGTTAGATTCGTTTCAATATTCCCTTTGTTCGTATTTTGCCCTTTCTCGCGGTATCTCGCTGTTTCGCCGAGCGTGTGCGCGCGCCCACACCCCCTACCCCTCCCGCGCGCCGGTAGAAAGAGGCTTCCTCTTGGATTCGCCCGCGGATTCTCCGCCGGATGAAAGGAGGACGGAGGTGTGGTTTCTGTGAAGCCAGCGCGAGACTGCACGCTAATTTTTCCAGCCGTTCAAAGGGCTGGCGTCGAAAAATCTGCGCCTCCCCTCATTGACGATCCGCGATCATTTATAATAAACGGCCCTTTCGCGAGCTGCCTGCCTGTTGACGATTTCGCCACGGGCCTCGCCCGTAATTACGGACAATCTCTTTCGCGACTGACGCTTGTTTCTTCACAGACGCATCGACGATGCAAGACCTACCGGCTGATGAATGCCGATTTGCACCCGTTCGTTTCGCGCGCTGCCGGATGGAGAAAAATCGCGGGGATGGGATTCGACGTTGCGAATAGGGGCGGGGGGGGATGCGGAATTCCATCACGCGGCGCAACTCCTCCACCGTCGCAATTACCGCAGGATTCCGCTGCAAGTCATTGCCTGGCCCAAAAAGGAAGAAACTAAGACAATATCCTTTGGGCAGGAGGGTGGATGCATCGGGCGAGAGTATGGTGGCAGCGGAACAATTTCCAATCACCGGGCAAATCGTCCCGTCATTCATAAATTACCCGTTCGTTATCGATAACCCGATCCACGGGCAATCGGTGATTCCTTCAGCGGTGATTACCACGTCGAAGAATCGCCGTGGCTGCGATGACGCGGAGTCCAAAGGGGCCACACAGAGTCCTAAAGGTGTCGGCTCGACACGTTTCGGAACTGTTGCCGCGCTAACGAACGCCCATAAATAATAACGTTCCACGGGGCCCTTGCGTACCTACGTGGAAAGGTGGTCGGTTGATTTATTGCGGCGAGCTCTCGTCGGACGACGTAGCTGATTGGTGCTCGCAGGTGTTTGCTCCGCGAACGATGCCACGCACCGTCACGTCAACGTGTTCCTCCTGTCATCCGAATCATCATCGATTGCCCCCTCGCCCACCTCCGCGATATTTCTCGCCCTTTGGGCTTTGTGGATGGTAGCCCTGACGGATGAGCGGCTCGAGAGACGCTCCGGAAGTTGGAGTCTTTGGGATTCCGAGGTTGGGATAAATGAAACTTCGGGACGCGTGCGAAACTCTTCGAACCTTTCTGCTTCCAAATACATGCCGGGACGCTTGAAATCCTTAGCTGTGCACCTTGTCAAATGTTTCAGCCACCACTCTTTAATCCCTTATGAAGCAATCACCTCGGCTATCCCCGTCGTGCATCTACCAAGCTGAACGCCGTCTTGGATATTCACTCTTCCCCGTCTTCCTCCGTCAGACGTCCCTCGGCAGTGACAAAAGTGTCCAAAAGCAGCGGCTCGTTTAGCTACCACGACGAGGAACAAGGAAAGTCCCCGTTCAAGGAGCGAAACTCGGCGCGCACGGTGAGCAGATCTGCCGGCAGGCTGGCTACGGTGCCTGTTCAGGGGTCAGTTTGATGGCTCCTCCGGCTGTCAGATACGTCAGGATAGCGCCAGATCCGATCTCCCCCCGCGGGGAAACGATAGTTGCTAATGTACGTCGCGGTGAACAAGAGGAACCACCCAACGCGCCCGATAGGAAACGATCGTTTCATCCAGCCTGCCGTGGACCGTAGCCACCACCGTCGCTATGGCATGTCTATCTAGTTAAAGGAACTCGACACGGAGATTTCTGTCGAGCTGTCCGTCCATCGACGCGATGCGAACGACTCCTCGTATAATCACGATGATTAGCTGGACGCAGCGCATTCTGCTTAGAACGGCCGAGCAGCGGAGGGATGGATAAACTGATTCCGGAGCGAGAGGGATGGGGCTTTGGTCCTTCGATTCTGATTAATGAGGCACGAGAGCTTCGAGGGGGAAATGTTTGCAAGTGTGTAGTAAAAGTATTCTCACGAAACGTTGTACCGTCTTCGTAAAAGTTTAGAATTCTCATTGTTGGTCTGACTTTTCACGAGTGTTCCCAAAACATGCATCCATCGAACGAAATAAATTAAACTAATTTCCCGGAGATCCCTGACAAGGGCCCAGTGAACCCTCGCACCCATTCCACGGACGTCAACGTCGAAAACCATATCGATTTCCCTTCAATTCATTCCGATTCCATTCGCTCATAATTCCGCCGCTCGCATATATGATTCCTCTCATTGTCGAGCTGTCTGGCGAATGTTCCAAAGCTTCGTGACTCCACCGGTGCGACACAGTCGGCCATGCCGATCGCGTTTCTTCTTCTTTTTTTTACGAGCGTTCCAGGCGAACGTTTCGAGAACCCCCTCGTAAACCGTCGATGTCCTTTTCTTACCCCGCGGTCCGCCGTGGCACTGTGGATTGAAATAACATCGACCTATCGATACGCAGCGGATCGTTTGCGCGCGGGCACGGGGAACGCTGGGGAAAGGGGGGCCAGCTAGGACGCACGGAAGGCAATAGGAATTCTATATAATGCTAATTAAGGAAAGGGTTTATTCCCGGCCAAAGGGCACGAAAGGGAATTTGTAACACACGTGGATCACAATGAGAGCGTTTATGGGGCACAATGTCAACCCCGTCGAAGGGCTCTTCCTTCTTCTGGGTGCACCCCTTTCTCGGAGGCTCGCTCCTATTTCGTTTTCTCCGCGGACGATCGACCGATCGACTCCAGAACGCCGCGCTCCTTCTGTCCCGCGACAATGCGATTTCTTCGTCCGTTGTCGCGTGATCCTCCCGTCGCCTTGCAAGCGGAACCCTTCAGGGCCTACACCTGAGTCGCTCTGCTGATTATTAGAAAATATTATTTCGGCATAATCGATCCGCGATCGAGCCAGCGCGGGGCAGATGTCGATATCTAGAGGAACTGTGGCGACAAAGACCAAGGGAAATCGGTTATTCGGAGGAGCTCGGGCCCGTGGTGTCGTGTTACGACTGGCTTTCCCGTGAGAACGATAGCTGAACTTGATTGGAAATAGTGGATCGTGGCTCTGGAATCTAATGGCTGGATCGCTAATTGATATTCATCGTTCCGTAGCCCGATACTCGGTGGGAACGGGAATTTCAACGAAATCTTTCGGCTCGCACTGTCGACTTTGGATCTCTGACACGATGTTGAGCGAATTCCATCGACAAGGGTGGGAAAGTACCTCGATACGTTTGCGGAAGTATTGTAAACGAAGTTTCAACGTTATCTAATTTTACTAGATTAGAAACTCTTCAAGTATGATTCTGCAGATAAAGAATTATTTTGTAGTCCGGTTTAGATTCAACGTAATTCCATCCGCGAAACTTTGTCTACCGGCCTCCGAGTCTGAATATCGAATCGACTAGCGCATTGTTGCAATCTCATCTCTATGTTCCTCCGATTTCGCAGAATCTCCATTCGATACTTTCCCATTACTCGACGAATAGCCAGGACTCGTTGTACAGTCCAGAGTATGGGAAATACAAGGAAAGTAAAGCGCGAAAGATGACTGTGCACTTTTCCCCCTACGTTTAACTACTCCACGAGTCTTGCACCGAATTAACATGACAGCTTAAGTAATCGGAGATGAATGTGTTGAGAAAAGTGCAGAGACCTTGTGCACCTAGATCTTCCTCAAGTATCCCCACAACCGCCTCTTAACTAACCACTCCGGTGAAGTAACGAGACCACAATCAGCGCCGTGGCCACTGGCCATCATACCTAAATCGACGTTGCAAACCCATCGTCCACTCGCCCCCCGAAAAGGGAGCCCATATCCACGCCGGTCCATTTCGACCGCGAACGTTATTTTTCCACGCGCTGGCATCTGGAAATCAGAGGGGGTGGAGCGGGGGAGAGACGTGAGAAAGAAGGCGAACGGGGGATGACTATTAATTTCTCTCTGGCACTTGGCCGTCGATGGTATGCATTAACGGCTGATTCGTGCCTTCGGACATCGATGGTCCGACGAATACGCGTTGCCTATAGATAGCGGCCGGGCGAGAGAAAAGGAGGAGGATAGGGGTAGCTCGGACGGGCAGAAAGGGAGGTGGCGAGCCAGAGGGCAAGGGGCCGGAGAGGGAGAGTTGAACGTGGCGTTTGCAAAGATTGATAGGACGGAATTCTACCGGTGGATTCGTAATGGATAGCCCGTGTCCGAATTCACCGATACCCGGTCTCTCTATCGTTCCTGGTGCTCCCTCCCCTTTTTCTCTATCTCTTTCCCCGTGTACCCAATACCTTCTAATGGAATCCCCGATTGTGCTACCTTATCAAAGGGCTGCTCGAGTAGCGCGCCTCTGGCCATGCGATCCCGAGGGCGTCGATCCATTATTGCGCGGAGAGCTCTCAGGACGAGATAACTTATTTTCTTCCGGTTACACCTACGCGAGTTTTCCACCAGAATCGCCGACACTTTCGCGAGGGTTCGCCTCACAGGCGTAACTTGTAAGTAGCAAGCGCGAGCTTCCGTTTGAGGGGGTTGAAGCGATTTGGAGGCTACGGGCGGCAGAGTGGGATTTAGTTCTCTTTTAGGGAGAGCGACCAGCTTCTCGGGAGGTCATTTGAATCTCTGGCACTCGTTCCTCGCGAAACAATCAACGACGAGTGAAGCGAACAAAGCGGGAGCGTCGTTCCGAGGAAGAACGACGAGGGGAGGGAAGCAGACGTGTTCTAAATTCGATCGAAATATAACAAGGGTCTCGCGGCAGAAAAATCGTTGAATCGCTCGCGTTCCGCTTTCCCCTTATTACTCTCGGGCCAGCGCGGCGCACCAATCATCCTCGGTGACTTCGAGCTTTTTGCCACGGCATCGCGGGCACCGTTCACCCTCCGTCGCGGCCGTAAACCCTTTAACGCCTCGAAAGTTGAAAGTGAAATAGTTTAGTGGCGCGCGAGCGAAAGGCCCCTGACAAAGGAGCGTTCTCCTCTATACCGGGTGTCCCGCGTGAAAGAGTAGAGGCCACGTCGACGGGAGGCTCGTAAACTACGAACGAGGCCCTCTCCCATTGAAAGCAGTCCAGCCGTGATATTTCAGGCCGCGGCGTGGCGTTTCGCGCCCTCGCGCCTCCGACGTGTACACAGCGCCGTACCCGGGCCTTTTATAGGATTCGTATTATGCAAAACAGCGCGGAACGTATCGTCTGTTGCGAATCGCGCCTCTCTGTACGCGCACGCCGGCTATTTATCCTTTCGGCCGATGGGCATATATTTTAGGTCTAATTGCCGTGACGCCGCGCCGGGGACCCGCGGGCCACCTTTCCTCCGCGAGTGGCCAAGGCTGATGGGAGGAAATGCATCGGCCCGCAGGTAGAAATTGTTTGTAATGTTTATGGGGGCAAGTATCTGTTAATTTTATTTATATCCACCGCCAGGGGAACGCGCATTTCTCGCTGTCCGAAAGATCGATGGGAGCGAGCCGGCGTAAGCGCGAAACGCACTTTGCGTGATACGTAATCGTGGCCCGATACCTGGAGAGGGTGGATTTCGAGCATAACGCGAGGAATAATAGCTGGGTACACGAGGGTGAAGTGCCGAAGGATTTACTTTCGAGGTACCCGGAGGTAAAGCAAAGTGTATGAAAAGTGGGATTCAACGGATCCCTTACAATACTCTGGAATCAGCGAAGCTCGTAACGGTTAGCGAACTCGACGCTCTGGGATACCAACTCGATCAAGCGTAAGTCACATCCACCACCACAATTTCCATCAGCTCTCCCTCTCTCTCGTTTCTCAAAAAAGAAACTCCATGTACGTTGGTCGCCTTTCAACAAGAATCCCCCGGTTCCATCTGTCGGGCAACAGTGCCCCAGTTTCCCCGAATTTCCTTATAATCGACCGTTTGCGCATTTCCCCGCGAAGGGGAAAGGGTTCGTCGCGTCTCAGCCCTCGGAAATCGCGCCGGCGACGTATCCAACCCCTTCGTTCATCCCGGCGCAGACAAATCCCGAGAAAGGCCCCCTTAATAACGGTCACTACGGGATCAGCAGGTGATCCCGTGGAAATATCCTCAGTCGTTACCCCTTTTTTCCCGATCCGTGTGAAACTCCGGGGCAACCCTTCAACGGGACACTTTTTTGCGCGCCTCTTTCATCGAAATCGGCTCGATGGTTCACGGACCCATGAGAAACCCGCCGTGTTTCGTTAAATCTACCCACGGGGAGGCTGCCAAAAAGGAATCCCGTAAACGTTAAAAAGCGACACGCGCGATAATGTATTCTTTTCTAGTAGAAAGAGCCTGCGCGCGCGCGATCATGATCGTTCAGCATTCCCGGCCGTTTCTGCTGAAAAACGAATAGCCGGAGAAATGAACCGTTCGCGCGCGCTATTCACCGCGAGAAAAGGCAGAAAATGAGAGACTCGACCGGGGGGGGAAGGGAAAGGTGAACGGGGGCCCGGATAAAATATTCGTGCGTGCCTGGAAGGAAGGAAGGCTATCCAAGGAGGAACCAGGGAAAGGAGATCGATGCATGGAGCAAAGGAACGGCGAGGAAAGAGGAACCGTGGCGGGGGCTGGCCGGTGATTTTATTCGCGGGAGGCCCCGCGGCCAGAGGACCGTTTTCGAACGATTAATTCGGTTTTATGGGCCGCCGCGAGTTACGACAGAAATCGTGTAAATCACGACAGGGGGGGGAGGGTGGACACGATCGAACGCGCGCTCTGCGTGCAACACCCACGTGCACGCGGCTAATGCATACCTGCTGCACCGGTGCGCACACACGGGCGTGCGTGCACAACACTGGCAGTGCGCCGACCTGTCGAGAGCGCAATAAATTCCACTTAACCGTTTTTGCACGCGTTAGCGTGCTCCGACGCGTGCACGCGTGCAAGTGACACCGCGGCGCCGCTACGCTCTGCGACGTCGCGAACTTCTCGCCGAGGCTTCCCCACGGGGGAGATGTTATGGTCCGAGAGAGCAGGATTGATGCGGAGGGAGGCTCTGATGGTAGAAGGCGGGTTTCCAAGTAGTCATCGTGTTTACTCGTTTAACAACGATTGCCCACAAGCGTTCGTAGCTTATCGCGTGAAATATACGAATTATAAAGGGGGCTAGATACTTGTCGAGTGTATTACAGAGCGAACGATCCACGGTTGCACCCTTCGCGCCCCTTTTCGCTCTGTGCTCGGTCAAACGTCTTCGGCCCAACGTCGGTCCATTTTCCGCGGTGGCCAAGGAATAATGTATTCCATGGCGAAGGGAGCGCGCACAAGTGACAATGATGGTAGAGCAAGGATGGAAGGGAGTCCATCCATTGACCGGGAGAACAGACTTTCTCGTAGGCAGAGGAGGGAAAGAACGGAGGAATAATCGAACGTGGCAACCGCGCGGCGCGCTCGGTGCCACACTAGATTAATGTTATTTCAATGGGGGCTACGGGGTATCGCCATAACTGACCCCGATTTGCATTAGAATCGGAGCGGAATCGCGAAGGGGCGGCCGAGGTACGACGCGGTCGCCTTTGGGAACGCGCCAAACCGTATGCGTGTTGTCCGAAACACATACCCCGCGTCCGGTTTTTCGCTGCTACGACCCTCCCTGCGCGCCGCCATGCAGCCAGTTTCCTTTTATCTGTCGTCCTTTTCGTCTGCCTCGCGTCAGGATTAAGATCCACCTCGTGCTACGGCATACAGAAAACTTACTCGCTCGAGAGAGGATCGCGCAACCCTTCCCCCCCTAGGCATAATCGCCGTTGCAGGACATTGTTTCCCTGTAACTGCTATTCAAGACCAAGTGGTCGCGAACCGACAAAGAGTTCGACATCGATACACCGAAGGAGGAAGTCGGACGGCGACTTTGCCAAACGAACGCGCACACCGAGGATGAATGAGGCTGGTTCCTTTAGCCCGTGGACGCCGTAGATGGGAGCTTTGACGACG
Organism: Andrena haemorrhoa; assembly: GCA_910592295.1. Classification (NCBI taxonomy): domain Eukaryota; kingdom Metazoa; phylum Arthropoda; class Insecta; order Hymenoptera; family Andrenidae; genus Andrena; species Andrena haemorrhoa. The sequence continues at coordinate 6,423,643 of OU342941.1, forward strand.
CTTGGTATGTAGATTGATTTAACGTGGCCAAGAAAAGAGCTGACAGCACTCGGAGGTGCAAAAGGATTCCTCTATCAGTTGAGCCTGAAAGGGAATTTTATCGCGTCGTTTAAAGAGGAATGTAAGATGCGCAGCACTAAAACCGTTAACACTTCGCTAATAAACCTAAGTGTGCTTTAATCTTCGTGGAATATTTTCATCGTTCTCTAGATGGACGCATCGATTTCGTGGGTATCGTGTGCCGACGGAAGTGACCATAAAGCTCTAAAAACACGCCGTAAACTGCTTTCAGCTACCAGGGGAGATAAGGGTCTAATGTGATTCCATCCACTAAATGCATCCGAGGACGAGGCAGCATTTACGTTTTGTCTGACAAATCAATTCCCACGAAAATGGACACACATGCCGAGATACTTATCTACATCTACCAAACAACAGAAACACGATAATAGCTTGGAGGAATTATACCTCCCGGTGGATGTAAGATGAATCGCTGAAATAAATGGTTAGAATCTCTTCGGAAACGCTCTGCTGCTCAGACATCCTCCGCAATCCCGCAGTAGGACCATTGATCATCATGCAACTGTTACTGTCGACTCCTGGATTCTCGATTTTTTAATTAATGCTGCGTCTACATAGGGAATGGAGGGCGAGAAAAAAAGCGCTCGCGATCACAAAAGAGGATTTCGTGGAGGTACGGCGCGGGAGCAGGGGCGGAAGTGACTGGGCGAAAACCACCATTATCCGCGTAAGTTCCAGTAAATTGGAAACAGCAGTTTCGAGAAAAGAGGGCCCCGTCACGCAACGGTTTCGCGGAGGCGAGCTCGGCGGTGGTCGATGGCCCGGAACCTCGCATCGTTAATATCCGGAAAATCATGTCCGGTGGTCCGTCGTACCTACGCGACGCCGGGCGTCGAAAGTGGAAGACGCCCCCGTTCATTTTTCATCGGCCGCGGGAGAATACTTGGCAGCGGCGCGACAACGGCGACGCCCTCGTTAATTCACGTTGCGGCCTCAATGGAATAATGCATGTCGACAACGGGGCGAGCCTGGGTTCTCATTAACGATAAAGACGGCCATTACGCGCCACTGAACGTTTTTCACGCGCGCTCGGGATCATGCAAAACCCGGCAATTGGAACGATTTCTCGATCCATCCTTTTGTTCCACACGAATTCTTTGATAGTCGATTAGACGATGGTACGTGATTCTGTGGGCATCTGGATTCAACCCTGCTTGAAGGGGTTACGTACGTACCTCCAGCCGTGGAGAAAATGAATGATTTCAGGAATTTTTTACAAGTTTTATTAAAAAAAGTAAAACCAAATATTTATTAAACATGATTTATTAGTCCATAAAGTACAAGAAAAAACTTATTTACAATAATTTTAGTATTTAATTATTCAAGATTTTGGAGGTTCTGACCACTGCAGAAAATATGCCATGGAACTGAAAATTAAAATGAGATTCTTGTAAAATAATGTTACCATTATAGTCTCTCGGGCCATTCTTTTTAATAAAAAAAAAACAATTAGGGCACTTTATAGTTAAATGAACTTTTTTCATTCAAAATTTCGCTCTGTAATTGTGTACAGAAAATTAATTAAACAAAATATTAAGAAAATGGCCCGAGAGACTATAATGGCAACGTTATTTTACAAGAACCTCATCAAAATCACTCATGTCCGCCGCGGCTGGAGATAACTCCAATCCCTTAACATTCATGCAGCAGACTTTTTCTAAATTTAAGTCAATTAGAACGAACGATTGCAAGTGTTACAAGAAGCCGGAGTTACAAGTTGCAACACACGTAACGGGCAAGCATCTCCCTTTCTTTATTTCTCTCTGTTTGCGCGTGTACGTGTACCTTCGCGTGTGTAAACATGCGTGCCTGTGTGCTGGAGAGTTTAACGCTCGGCGCACGGGTCACACAATGCCATGTGTATGGACACTATGGGCATTGTGCGAAGCGAGAGCGAATGAATATGCGCGCACGATGCATCAAAGAGTTAAGACTCAATGGCGGACCACACAGACCCCGGAATTGAGAGGACAGTCAGCTTAACGGTTAACGTATTATTATACGGTTGCACGTTATAGCCGGCCATCGGAACGGTTATCATTGTCTATGAGCCTTTCCGTGGAGAGAGGTGGCCAGGGATACGTCTCTGACCTTTGGCCCCGAGGGGGATCGTCCAAACGATGCCCCGAGACATGATTCGATAATTAAAGCGCGGATACATCTGTTTGATACGCTTTTAGTCATGCCTTCCACGAGCATTTAGCTCTGATGTCTCTTTTAAGGAAGTTGACCCTTTGTCAAAGGGGCAGCGAGAATAGGGAATTAAATTTTAGTGGCGATGAAAAGTATGAGCACTGTGTAGATTCATCAGACACCTTGAAGGCTAATTCCACCAGGTGAGCCCACTTCTGGTGAAGAAGACCGCATGGTGTGTACTTTGTACTCCACTTCACAGTATTCTGCATTCATTCCCTCACACGCAAGAGTTTGTTATCGTTTATCGCACATGTTTTCGCACGCATGTTTCTTCATTACATAAAAGCATCGTAGCCACCGAGAAGGCAAGAAGACGCGAAATATTATTCCACACTATTCTTCGCCGTTTCCGAACCCACCCTCCCAGTTAAATCCATCGTTCGACCGTTTCGATGATCTCGCTTGTTACATTCTTATGTACTCTAGTATCTTCCACGAACAATTTCCCAGCGAGCCTCGGTACACATTCGATCACGGCAGAAAAGGGATGTTTATATAGTCTGGTGCAGGACATCGAGTCTCGTTTCATCGTTTTCTTTTCTCCTTTCTCGGCCCGTCGAGGGTGGAACATTGTTATCGTAATGGCGTCAAGAGGGACGAGCAACAACAGTGACCGGTAGCTCGGCGGATTCGTGTCTCAAACTGTTGGAATTATGCGGCTTTGACGTCTACAGGCTACGAACAAGTTGCTGGTATCCGTGGGTATAAAGCAGGGGGAAGAGAGGCGAAGTTTCAGGCAGAGACAACCGAAGAAGGTGAGATTTCTCCCTTGGAAATCGAAATTCCAATAATGAAACACTGCGGTCTCCAAAAGGAAGAGACCGATGACCACTTTGTGTATTTCAGGGGTCATGCTTAGTTGGCAGACGAAAAAGGAACCTCTTTCTCCTTTTTTTCGTCAATTAAAAATAGAGTTTTCATTAAACAAAAATCCTTTGTTCACGAACCAGATAAATACTAACAGAATCTTCTTCACTTTTCGATTTCAGATGATCCGGCTCGGAGAAATCGTGCTCATCGGAAAAAAAATAGCTTCCGGGAGAGTGGCTGTTATTCGTTCATTTTTTAATATTTTCCTATAACAAAATTACCGAGAGTTGCTGAATATATGTACCTACTTTTAAAATAAGCAAATAGCTGTGATAAATACACATTAGATTGTCCACCAAAAATTCCCAAAGATCACGTTTCTTTTCGCCTGCCAATTAGGCATCACCCCTTAAATACCTGGAATTTCAGTGGAATAAGAAGCGAGAAGACGGAAGCCTCTAAAATGTCCACCAAGAATGAAATGAAAACAAGCTCCAACTACAAAGCTACAACGTGATCCTCTTATACCACGCATCCCGCTGGATTTCGCCCATTGTATAAACAAACGAACAAAAAGGTTAATGCCCCCGTTCCCCTCTGGTCCACAATTAAAGAGAGAAAAGATAACAGCCTGCTTATCGCCGCGTCCATCGAGGATTTCCTAAATTGAGTTTTCCAAGTCGTTTAACAATCTCGATATCAAGCCGACTTGGTGTACGACTTCATATACGAGCCTGCTGGGAGCAGTGAACAGAGGGGGAGCCCGGGGGGTTGAAAGGGCCGCGAGGCAGCCCTGTGGCCGTGGCCCAGCAGGGGGATGCTCTTGGAGTATCGGCACCAAGCTGTCTGCCGATGCAGCCTCGAAAAACCTGCCTGGACCATCCGGGGCGTTCTCGTGTCCGTGGACACCCATATACACCCGTATACACCCATGGGCCGAAGATAGACACGGGGAGAGCGACGAAGCGCCTACCTTCACGAACGTCCATGGGTCCATAGCGCTGCTGGGCCCGGTGTAAAAATAGAAAAGCCAACCCGGGAACCCGTCCAACTGCATATTACTTCGGACATCGGAATGCACGAGCCCTGTGACCGGCCGACGTAGGGACGCACGTGTGTTTTACGCCTCCCTCTCTCGCCGTGGTCCTCCTCGTGGCCTCCTCTTCCTGTCGCCTCGACGTGCCTTCGAATTCTACCGGCGAGAAAGAGAGATCGGTTAAGCGTAACGAAAGCAAAATGGCAACGTTCGATTTCTATTTTGGGCCCTGGGCAAATTGATCGGGAGCTTTGTTGGTGAATTTATGGAGGATTTCCAATATCAACTAAGGATAGAATTAATTTAATTAGTGTCGAAGGAGGATGCGTCACGAGGGGATGATGTACCGCAGTGCTCTAACAAGAAGGTCTTCATCCCGCCCGGAGAAGGAATAACGACGAAGCGGAACGAGCTGAGGCGATCAAAGGGAGCTCTCTATTTTCGTCTTCATTTGGCCGCGGCGCGGGTTTCAAAAATCGCCGACGGAGCCCATAAACGGCGCAGTAAAAATCGGACCGCGCATTCGGCCCGGCTTAATGGCTGATTCAGCAGGATCTCGTTTGTCGTCCATTATGGACGCGAGCCGATCGACAGTATTTTTCGGGTAGCATTGTGCGAAATTCTCCGCGCCTGCCAATCGCCATCACGGTACGAGGCACGGTCCTCGCGTGAGACGCTACGCACCCATTCTCCTCTCCTTCCTCTCTTTCTCTCACCCTCTGGTCGCAGCCAGGAATATAATCCCACGAGCCGCAAAGGAAAACAGAATTGCCACGGGGATGCACCGATTATGCGGCCCTCGGATGGAAAGACCAGGATCCGGGGTTATTCAGCAGGCTCGCTCGAGCGCGAGATATTAGATGTTTTGGAAACATAACGTGGAAGGGTGAGAGCGGAAAGTTACCTTTGGATTTCTTCTACCGATCAGTTTCCTCGGACGGGGATGAAAGAGGAACCAGAGGCGCGCCAAAAGCACGCGTGAACGGAGCCTGAAGTGAGCCTGGTAACTGCCTGACATCTGGTTCGCCGAAGAGAAGGAAGCACGCTTCGCTAGCAAGCACTCGCGGGCTCATAAAGGAACTTTCCTTGGTCGAGCAAAAAATCATGGTTCCGTTGTGGCTGAATTTGGAATCAAGGTGTCGGTGATCGCGGCGGATCCACGTGGAGAGGGCCCTGAATCCGAGCCCGGCCTCTTTGGCCCTTATTACTTCAAAGCGGATGAATTATCTTGATCCAAAGTTGCATACATACTCCGAACAGGATATTTCGCCCGAGCTGCCATTGCTTGCGCGGAAAAAATTGGGGTACGTTGTTAAGGCACGTCGAAATTCTCACGGTGGTCAGAACAATGCGTCGCCCTTGAAATTTCTGCGAGTATAAAAGGCGCCACGCTTTCTTCTCCGTGACGGGAGGAATTTAATACGCTCGCGGACCAGTTTGATCCGCAAACAGAAGATCGAAACGCGGCGCGATGGTAGCACCATAGGTAGCCGGGCAATGATGAGCCCGGTACAATGTATCGGGTCACGCGGAGATGTTATCTGGCTTTGATCGCAGGAAGGGTGCGCGTATCCAACCCCTTCCCCGAGTCTGGTAACGAGCCAAGCAGCCCCTCTTCCACTCCTTTTCCATACCAATCAGTTTCAAAAGGAGGTACACGCTACTGGGTCCTTCAGCCTCTTCCACCACGTTGCATCTCTCGTGGGATCCATGGTCCACTGGCCCCGATCTCTCTCCTTTTTGCGGGGTCCCCCCGATTCTCGAGAAAGTATCATGTATCGGCCGCAAAAAAAAAGTCGCCGTATTCATATACAGATTGTTACATCGAGGATATCCTCTTCTGGCCGCGGCAAGGACGCCTCTTCTGGATCGTTGCTGTACGACCCTGCACGCGGTTCCTCCACTTGGCGTCGGCCCGAGCGTGAAAGACGGATTAACAGGTACGAGGGGGTAATAACGAACCCATGAGTTGCGACGGTGTGTATTTCCTGGACAACCGATCTGTCTATGGCAAGGGAAGACAGATCTCTCTATGGCCATTGTTGCCGGGGTTATAGCGCTTTTTTGCTAAGAACCAAATTCTTTGGATCGAAGAACTTTCATCTAGCTTAGGCGTGGCAAACAGAATTATGAATATGAATTCATTTTCGAGGATGTGATCTATCCGATAGCTCAGCAAGAGACACAGTCTTCGTTCAGAAGTCTTCAACCATGTACGCGATAATCCTAAATAGAGGAATTTATCTGCTAGATTTCAAATGGCTCGTCTCGCATGAGGCACTTGCCACGATCGTTTATTAGAACCTGCGGAGCTCTGAGTGAAGAGTCTAGGACCCCTAGGGAAAGTTTGGGCGCAGCGACACCGTCGAGGCTAAAATAATCCGAAAAATAAGAGACTAGAGCGCGTCGAAGAGATTTCTTCTCGGCTCACCGATCGGGGTCGGGGGAGATGAGATCGCGATACTGTCTTCCTTAGACGAGAAAGCAGCCATTGTCTGGCTTATCTCACGAAGGTGTCCCACACGAGTGAAATCATCCAACGAAACAAAAGGGGCGACAGGGTGTCAGGAATGGCGGAGACCGTCGTGGAGATGTGCCCGAGGCACAATGCCAGGTATCCGCCCGGGGGACGTGGCATAAATATATAATACATTTATGTGGCGGTGTTCCTTTTCAAGGTGTTCCGCGACAGTCTTTTATTTTCGACCTTTGAGCTGGAGCTAGCAGGCCCATTGAGAGAATGGAAAGGACAGATCGGGCCCGGGGATCGATGTATCTTTCATCCGTGGCGATCGATTTGTGCGTAGATCGCATTGTTTGCCACGACAGCTCCACGCGGGGCTTAGGAACGATCCTCCTTCTATTTCCAGTACGTGTCACTGCTACCAAGATTACGATTCAATGCCGTTTACTCGGTCCAAAGGAAAGCTTATAAAAGGACACTTCGGACCGATAAAGGGCCATCGAATAATATATGTTCAATTTTCATTCGCTGACTTGTATAGATCCGGCAGTGTTACAGAAGCTGGCGTGGCTATTGCGGAAACAGCCCTCGCGTCGCAATTCACCGACTATCGAACATTGTCCTTCACCGACCGAGAGATGTCGCCGACGTTTCGCGTGACGTTCGCGGATAATTCGAAGCGAGGATCGGCACTCGTCGTGCCAGCGAGCATGAAAGAAGATGCAGCATCGCGAAAAGGAGGTCTTCTCCCGGCATTCATCCCTTATCCAGAAAAATAGCCGAGTGGTATTTCCTGCTAGTAAAGTGCGCGTGTGCCTTTTTCTCCCCGGAATTCTTCCTCTTCCGGTAACCGACATTATGAAGTAATTGGTGGAACGGCTCAGCCGGTGGAATTCCTGAAAGGAGGCTAACTCAAGTGCCGCTTCACATCAAAGCGGCCCCTTTTATCCGCGATTTTCCTCGAGAACCCGCGGTTAGCGTCCTCGCTTTCCACGAAGGGAAACGTTCCCCGATCCCGATGTAATAACTCTTTAAGCGAACCCTTTTATTCCGCGAACGCGAGACCATTGAATGCACCAATTAACCGTGGCCCCCTTCTTTCTCGTCGGATGCGAGCGCCCCGATTCCGCAGGCACACCTCTGCGGCCTCTAGCCAAGGCTCCTCGGTCCCACACACCCCAACACTCCATCCTCTCTGGAAACTATACCAGATCCTAGGTGTATGGTGTCGGGAATATTCGAGACCAGAACGAGGAATCATAGTTTGGCTGTTGCCTGGCGGGTTCGGCTCGCTCTTTGCGGTTCCTCCTCGCCCTGAGCAAGAGCCGACGTCCTTGGGGGACTCCCCGCTGGCAACATACGTAAACCATGCACGCTGGAGGCGAGAAATGAAAGAGAGATAGGAGCGCGAGCGAAAAAGGGTGTTTGCCGAAACTAGCCTTCGAGAAAGGCGTTGTGGTGGACTCGAGACCGCGGTCCCGTACCTTCCACGAGGGATGCCTGGCGACGAATTGTTTATCGGCGATTAATATAAAAATTCTTGATTCCTTGGGTGTCCGTGTAATCCCTGAAGCCCTTCGGGAGTAGTTGATACAAAGTTGAGGAGCGCAAAGGGGTTGAAAAATAGGATTTGCATCTTTTATAAAAAGAATCCTCCAAAATTCTGGGCATCAATGAAGAAGATTAGTTCGGAGAATGCAATACAAGGGTGTTTCAAATATTAAGCCGAAGAATATTAATCTCAAAGAAATTGAGTAAAACACAGGTTGAATAGAAGGCGAACGAGTCATTCCTCATCTACGTTATATCGACCGACGTTTTAACAATTTCAGCAGAGAAATTCCCAAGTCCGGGGTCTGGTTCTGACGGGGTGAATCGAGCCCCCCCGTGTGATCGTTGTTGGTCGAACGATCACAAACTAATGTCACTTATCGCGGTTCGCCCAGAGTCCCCGTTTTCTCTCCTCCCTCGATTGGCTTTGAGCCCTAACCAACAATTTGCGGACCCTCCGAAAGCTGGCCGACCGCGAATCGCCAGGCCACCGTGAATAAGAACGTATGCTGCGTGCACTTACCCCCTTGACTTTATGGGGACACATATGCGTCGGGCTTAAACGCTCGCACGGGGGGTGAAGTGCCGCGTCGAAAAATGGTCAAAGCTATCTTCTGTGCCTGGACCATCTTTTATATTCCAAACGCATTATTACCAACAACGAGCGCCAATGCAGACGATTGAAACACGAGAGCAGCAATATTTCTGAAGTGGGTATGAATTACTCGAGATCGCTTTTCCACCGAGATTAGATCCAGTTGTCTCTGAGTTACGTTAGGAAAGCTGCTAGCCATACGGGGCACACGTTGACCTGTCCATGGCTGAACAATGGCAGATTCAACGTTGCGAATGCTGAAAATGTTGACCCATTGTCCACGAGCGGACGTACAAAGGAAAAACCTACGAATGGCATAGGAAGTACGGTCGCGTAGCGGCGTTTCTCACAAGCCGAAGGTCTGCCGCCACTTGTGGGAAACTCACGAACTTTCCTTCCTGATTTTCCCTGCCAGTCCTCGAGTCCCTTCTTCAGCCATAAGTCCGCGAATCTTTCAATGAATCCCTCGATTCTTTGCGTTAGAATAGTGCCCAAGAACGTAGGAATTAAAATTCGATTAGTGATTCCAATGAAGCTAGCACAGAAGTTTTGAAAATTCTCGACGGTCCCACAGTTTCGCCTCGCTAACCGATGTTTTTCGAAGATTTTTAACGGGTGCTCGTCGAAACAAGAGATCAGGCGTTCCGGTCGGAATGCACTATAGAATATAGAAAGCTAGGGTGGCCTGTTCATTGATAGCTTGGCCCGAGTACGCTGGAAATTGGTAGGAATAAAGGGGACTCGGGTACGTGTTGGGGGGTGGAGTCGGTCTCGACGGGGTGCCAGGAATTTTTAAGATGGCCTTCGTTACGTTTCCTTTGCTTCGGGCGGAAAGCGTTTTCGAGGGGGAGTGGGAGGCTGTCTCGACCAGACAGACTGGCACCAGCAACTACATAGGCGTAGACTATTCAACTTTTTCACCCTGGCCATCCTATCCAACCGTTCTACAAAGCAAAAGTGTCGAGCCCTTTCGATTCCTGTGTCAGGGGAATTGCCCGGGAGGAGAAGCAGCAACCCCTTTCTGCACGACTTTACCCAGGCGTGTTTGCTTAATTTTTGTAGGTTTTCATTTAAGGGTGGATCAAAGGCTAACTCGAGTCCATTGTACCGACAGCGGAGAATGTTCGGTGCACAAGATTCATCAGTCCGTGTGTTCCTATCAGTTTCAATTCCCAATCTTTCACATTCAATGAAAACGCACGTATCGACACTGTCGACGGTCTACTTGAGGAAGCCCTCAGCTCGCCACCCACGAAAGGGCATACGCCGTGGTGTATAGGTGTATCCGCGGCCGCTTATCGATTCAGCCGACGAAGACACGGATCGAAACGTGCGGCACACCCATGAACACATCCGCGGCAACAATAGGTTAACACACAGGGGCCAGTGGCGCAACTCGCGTAATGTAATTATGGTACACGAAGCGCGGAAGGTAGTCACCGCCATAATGGGCAATTGTCCCCGGCGAACGGTGCCACAATGGCGGATTTCATTGCCGTTAACAACTGACTGTCCAAATACATCGTGCAGCCCGCGCCAGGACAATGAACGACCGCTGTCCGGATCAGGTTCTCTTTATAGCTTGGACGTTGTTTATCAGCATCGCCTGGACGATGGTCCGTCTCCCCCCTTCCCCCGTCTCTGTTACCCGTGATTCTAGTTTTTTGACGCTACCACCCCTCTGCGCGCCTTTCCTTGCCGCGAAACAACCCCTTGACAAGCCTTCGGATTTGTACGAGGATTATGTTGACCTTCTGCTCGAATCTATTGCCTCCGACAGGGGACGACAGGTTCTGGCGTCGAGTGGGAAGCAGCGATGGGGACTTTTGGAAACTCGGACGATACAAGTTTTACGCCTGGCTGCGATCACCTGATGCTATCTTTCCTTATTCTTTTATAGTGATGTTATCGTTCCAAATGAGGGGCATTGTATCGTCGCGGTAGAATGAGAGGAAATCTTCTTCCTCCGTTTTCGAAATGAACGATCATAAGGTCCCGCATCCTTACCGAAAAGTGAACGGAGAAGACTTCGCCAGATCCGAGTAGCAAGACAGCGAGGCGAGCCGAACCGCCGGTGCACCAACGTTCCCACAGCCGATCGATCAGGTAACGTTTTCTCGGCTCGCGAAATCGTGGAAAAATTTCAAGTAGGTACAGAGGCAAGCTGCCTGCGAAGCCAATCCCAGCGAGCGGACTGTTTACTCAGGGCGTTTCCGCGGTCGGGAAAATTCAATGGCATCGCGGCACGATGCTCGACGAGCCGTTCAAAGTGGCGTTCGTACGACCACTACGGCAGAGCGATGTACCGCGGTGCAGTTTGTCGAAAATTCATTGCTACCGGATTTCCCTGCGGCCATTGTGCGGCACCGAGGGCTCGTCGTGTGGCACGCTCGTCCTCTCAGAAGGATCGTCCTCGCAGAACTCGTTCGCACCCTCGGCGTACCCTGCGCCGCCGCGAGTCGACACTTATACTCCCATTAAAAGAATCCCCGTTTATTACGACACTCCACCGCCCAGCCATTCTATTTTTTCCTCGGAATTTAATGGCCAACGTGCCTACTGGTCACACGCGAGAAGCCCCCGAAAGGGGAAGAGAAGTGGACGATCCATGGCTGACCGATCGGACGAGTTTGTACCTCGGAATAATCGGCGGTCGCCCCATGCTCGTGCCTAGTTTGCGATCTATAAAAGCGCGGGAATGATTTGTGAGGGCCGACAGATGTTAGTCCCTCGGAGATGTTCCCTTGTTCCATCGCGGGTTCATCCTCTGCACCGGCCGCGCCGCAGCTACTCTACACTCTCCAGGCTCATGCCCGCTCAATTGAGCGTAAAGAATCCTCGCAAACATTACTGTTCAGGCCCTGTGGAATATTCAGGGCAAATAATAATTTATTCGCAACAAAAGAGGCCCCGAGGATGCCGGCGAGCCTGTAAACAGGATGTTCACAAACATTGCGGATGCATACTGGCGCCGATGGTATTTCCGGCAAGGAGAGGCCGATATCCTCGTGTTGGGTAATTTTCGGTGTATTCTGTGATCTCGAGGGTGTCTTCCCTTCGTCGATGGTCCTCGCGTTTCTCTTCTGTTATTTCTCTCGTTTCTGTAGCTAGGGTATAAGTACATACACCGCGGGTTCGCCTGTATTCTACTATTCTTTGCCACTTGTTTACTGTGATACACAAGTATCTCTGGTGCCATTCCGTTTTGTACAACTTTCACCCCCGCAACCATCACACTGCCAGCAGTAATAATAATTCGCGCAATTGATCCGAAATCGACTCGAAAACAATCCGCCCACCCCCTTTGGATTCTGCGATTTAACCACGACACAGAGGCGCGTTTCGTCGCTATTCCAAGCCGCCCCTGTGGCTCTCCCTCTTGTGTCGCCCCGCGAAAGGAACTCGCACCGCGCTACACACATATCGCCCCGGTTTTAATCAACTTCCTCCTAGCGAACGGCTGGCCGCCCCTTCGGCGCGCGCTCGCGCATAATGAAAGGAATAAAAGGCTCCTCGCTCGAAGACCGAGTCTTATCGGGAATCGAAGCGATCGAGCCGAGGATAATTCGCACGGGCGAACAAAACCCCCCGCGATATTCGAGCGTGGCATAGGTGAGCGTAATTATATCCTTTGAAATCGGGCACAATGGCCTGCCGGGGGCAGTCATTGAAAGTCGAGTACCTGTGCCTCTTGTGAAGTTCCACCGGTGCGGCGGCCGCCTCTGTATAAGGCGGCTTCAGCCCCGCCCGTTAAGAGGGACAGAGAGGGCGAGAAACGGGCGAGGTGGGACGCGTTTAATGCGTAATTAAATTCTGTTCGCCACGGCTACCTAGAGCCGAGTCTTCGCTTTTTAATCCGCTGCGAAGCGTCGATGAGACGCGCGCAATCACCGCCTGTCCCGCCCGAACAGCGCCGCGATTATGCTCGTTATTTCGGCTGCCGAGCGCCTGGCTTCCTTTCGGGGAGCGCCAGCGAGGCTGGAATTCACGGAAGGGTGGCTCCATCGGAAGAATTCAGTTTTCCGCGCGCGAAGTACCGGGAAGTTTTTCGCTTTTTCATTCACGGAACGAACGACTACCGAGAATCCGCTTGTCTTCGCCATGATTGTCCGGTTTTAATTAGCTCCTGACTTCAAAATTTTAATTACCGAGCAAGATATGCTGCGCGAGTGCGTTGGGGGGGGGGGGGGGGGAACGGGGACGATGACTTCGACGGGGAACGCGACGGGAGGTCGAGAACGCTTGTGCGGCGGGGGTGAAGATCGCAGAGAAATTTTTGCTCGCGCGAAGTGATCCGAATTGATCTGTTCAGGACCGGGTTTAATCAGTCGATTGTTGAAATATAAGGAACTAATTAGAGGTGAAACGGAGGCGATCGACTTGATCCAAAGGGAGCGAACGAGAGCCCCTATTTCGGTGCCCTTAATTCCCCCGCTAAGGTGTCGGTGAGCACAATGATCGGCTCGATGGCACTTACGTCGCGGAATTACTCGGCCTCTCGTCTCGCATCAGCAGAATCGAAGCCAACAGACCAACCACAATGGCATTATCGTCGTCTCTATCCGTCACGCGAGTCCTACGAATGGACTGGAGGACCTCTGCCCGTCGGTCCAAAAACCCGGCCATTTTTCATCCCTCTTCCGCCGCGATGGAGCGACGGACCAGAAATAAAGGAGGTCCGCGAAGAGATCAGTATCGATGGAACAGTGTTTTTCATCGCCCTTTCTTGCTAACCCTCCGCTGCCCTCTCTGCTCGTAACGCTGACGAACGTCTATGTATACGCGCGGGCCCATTGTCCACGCAAATAAGGGCATTGTGATATCATTTAAATGGAAGGGCGCCGAATGTACGTTAATGACTCGCGAGACGGTGACGGCGAGCGTATTGCGCGTTATTTCATTATTCCCAGCACGGGGAGAGGAGAAAAGGGGTTAAAAAAATCGAGAAGTCGAGTGGCGACAGCCTCTCCTCCAGTCGGTTAATAGAAATCGAGAACAGCTTTGTCCATTTGTACGGCCCTGGCTCGCCGAGCAATTCGAGCGTTGTACGAGGAGCCGAGTTTGTTCTATTCGCATCTCAGATCGAGATCTTAATAACATTTTTCCTGTGCCTGGGTTCAGCCTGAAACGGGCGAGAGCCGAGTGATCGATCTCCTCCCCTTGGAGGTTTCAGTGAAAGGGGTTGGTCCTCCACGCGGGAATACCAATGTAATTCGACATTTTCAACCGGGACTCTAGAGAATGAAATTCGTAAAGCATTTCGAATGGCCGTGGCCAAATACGCAGGGGTCTCTTCGAGCTCTACTCAAGCATCCCCACTAAAAGTAACAATACCGCAGGACCAGACCTCAAGTGTGAAGGGATGAGACGCAAATTAGCCACTCGGTCTCCTCGGCCGAACGTGACTTCGGGATATGTGAAAAAGGACGATTGCTCGTAAATAACGAGGTGTTTATACGAAATTGCGCTTCTCGGAAGCCTCCCCCGCCTGTTTCTTTCGGGTTTCCGTCGAAATTTACGACCACCCCGAAGTCGCCGCGTCTAAACGCGGCAGGCTGGACGGAGACATTCGAGGAGATGAAGCAAGAGGATGACGACGAGCAGAAGTAGCTGAGGACTACACTGCCGTAGCCATCTGGTCCTTGTATTAATATTCCTGAAAGAGAGCAACGACCAGTCGTATTATGCGTGTTCATCGTTAACCAGGCGACCGGCATTGAAGTATTGTCGAACCTGACGAATGGACTCGAATCAACTTTGACAAGGGACGAAACGTGATTCGTGATACCGCTGTGGACACGTGCGGGGGCCATTGGAGAACAGTCCCTGGAGGGAAAGAGAGCTGGTGCCTCTTCACTGAAGCACGTGCACGAGTTTCATGGCGATGGTCTAGTTTCTAGTAGTTGCAGAGAATTTGGAGTGTTGCAAGTTGGGGATTCGTGACGCAAAGGGGTTGCTAAATTCCGAGTGAAAACGCTGATCCGATAACTTCTCTGCGGCCTTTAGCCACGATTCACGAACAAGCGGAATGTATTTTCTAAGTAATAAATTCAAAATACCAGATTCTTCCTTATTCTCAAAAAAAAACCTGTGATCACTCTTCCCCCCTCGGATAACCGATGAATAGACCTCGGATGGAGCGATATTTCTTCATCTAACAATTATAACGATCCCGCGGCTTATCTCCATAAATAACGAAATAATACGGTCAATTCGAGTTCTGGAAACAGTGAAATCATTCATTTCACAGAGAAGCGATGGTTATGAATGCCTGGCAGTGGTGCGCGCGCGGCGCGAGTCCGCCTGGCCAGACTGTTTGGCACCAACGAACAATGCTAGCGCCCCATGCCCTTCGGCATGGGGTCCCATAAAGATTCTCAGGGCCGAGAACGAATTCTTCTGCTGTCCCAGAATAGTAGGCGCGCGGCTATCTTTCATTTCATTCGACAGTGGCCGCTTCTACAGAAATCGTGGACGTTGTGGAAACGCTATTTTGACTCGGCAATAGACGACATTATGTACCATTTTAGAGGCTGTCAGTGAATGGGAATTATGCGTCCACGGGGCACACCTGTTCTCCAGCGCGCAGGTGACACGACGGCTCGTACAAAGTAATTAAAGGATTGCCCTTTGAAGCGGGATAATAGAAATTTTGGGAACCGTTCAGCGTAAGAATGGCGACGATTGGAAATGGAATCGCGCTGTGGCTCGTGCCCGTGGAATTCCACACGTAATAAAATCGGACGGATGAGGTGGGTCGAGGTCGCCTCATTGTTCGCGGGGCGCTGAAGACAAAACCGCTTCGCTGCACTGTTTTCGATTGAAATCGATTGCCGGACGTGCCCTTTTATCGGTATCGCTCTACTATCAGTGAGTAACCATTTCCTCTCGTGCTCTAGTGTCTTCTAATCGATGGCGCCAACTAGATCGATCTTCGGCAAGGGCGGCGAGACGCTCGCGGCCCTGGAACTTTGCTTAAACGTCCATGAATTCCGTCGCAGTGTCATCTTCTCAGAGGTGAATCGATCGAACGGTTCCGCAGAATTCTTCGAAAGCAACGATCCACAGACCCCATCGAAATGGGAAGTGGAAGTTCAGGTCTCGTGCTCCGATCGGGCTAACGAAGTCGCTGCTTTCTTTCCGCCCCGCAAAAGCAACAAAACGCCACCGCGGCGGCGTGAATTCGGGAGGCAACGTAAATTCTCTTTCGTGAAGAAGGACGAGATATGAAGAAAGGAAAGAACGAAGGACCATCGGCTGGCCAATGTTTTTGTTATATCTGCCAACTCATTGACCGCTCGTGGGAACGTCTTTGTGGCGAGCAAACGTGGCCCACAATGCGTGAATTAAAAGAAGCCAAGAAGCGGCTGTTTTCCTTTTGCTCGCCCCGGGCACCGCGTGCGCGAGCTATATTTTTGTTTCCGAAATGATTTCCGCGCAGTCACTTCCTGCCCCGATACGTTCGAAATTACATCGATTCACCATCGACGCCGCGCATTGTCTGGCCACGCTTTTGTTCGACGTTTGGTTACCATTATTCGGCTCCGTGTTGCGTGCAGCGCCAGAGAGACATTCGTTAAACGTGAATATTAACTGCTACCTCCAAAGGCCAAAGTTTAATTGACACTTTTCGCTGAGACCTCCCGTGCGGCTTTAGGTGCCACAAAACTGGCAAGGTACACATGTACACGGACTCTGTATGTATCTCGGAAGCCTAATACCGAAGAAATCCGTACGTACCGAGGAAAGCAAGCCCCGCAGAGCCGAGCATGCGAGATACAGCTACATTGAGTGATACCACGAAACACGTTTGCAGTGACGGGCTGAAGTCATCTATCCGCTTGGCACCTTGATGGTCCGCGCGCGAGCCCGCGACTCCGAAACGACTCTCGAGGCGGAAGACACGGTTGTCTCGGGCACGAGCAACGAGAGTCGCTTAGAAATGCAACGAAATCGTCGGTCGAACTGGCACCGGTGATCGACTCGCCACGGGTGGGCCGTGTGGCGAGCGAGAAAAAGAAAATCGAGCGGCCACAGTCAAGGAAAGAAAGAAGCAAAAGAGCAGCAGCAGCGGCAGCAACAACGGCAGCGAGAGCATTACTCGACTGGACGCCCACGGGATTGTTCCAGTATTATGCACGTTGGCAGGTGAGCCTTTATGCCGAATGGCACGTCATTTCGGTTACGACGAAACGATTCGACGAGTAATTGAATTCTCTTTTCCGACAGGCAACGAAAAATCGGCTCCTGGGATACGCCGCTCTCTCTGCCGGCCGTCCACCGGTATTCGCCTACCTCTGTCTCTCCTTTTCTCTGGCCAACCGGCGAGAGGATCATTAATTTTACTTTCGCTGAATAAATACGTCGATGGTGCGTGGAACATTTCGGCTACACGCTGGTATATTTTATTATCGATACATTCCGCGTGGCTGGCTAGATTGTATGCCAGAAATGAATAATACCTAACACACGAAAGATCGCGAAGTTTTAACCACCAGATAATAATCCAGGATTGTTATTTCGCGTGGAATTTAAAACCAGCAGTGCGGGAATGTGTGGCGAATCATTACTTCTGACAGTTGGAGTAATACGAGAATCTACGCTAATCTGTTTTCACACCAAAGCACACTTTGACCAATTCGCCAGGAAGTATGGGTCAGCAAGAGGGGACTAGAGAATTTTCTGACTCGTCTGTACGCAAACGTAGGCGCGAGAGGAATAAAAGGTAGGATGCAAAGTGGTCACGGCAGGGCGAAGCTTTCGCAGGTGAAGCGAAACAATGGATGCTGATGGTGTTTGATGGATACGACCCCGTGACCCAGCTAATAAGCCGCGTGAAAATAAAGAATCGCGATCGAGGACCGCCCCCTCGGGTCGAGCGGTCATCGTTAGGCAAGCGAAAATAACGAGAAGACAATTGCCACTTGGATCTCCAGGATCATTTTTCCTCGTAGGATGATTGACAAAATAATTACGTTGTCTGCGCGGACAATTAATGGACATTAGTCGGGGATGCGTCTGCCAGAGACACGGGCCCGTCTTTCGACGAGAGGATTGATATATGCTTGCTCCAAGAGAAATGTCAGCGCGCTCGCATATGTTATTGGAAAGCCTCCGAAGCGTCGAAATGCTGGCGAATGATGGCTTGCACGTGTTGCAATGAAGTTTTCTACGAGGATACGAGGACAGTTTGCTTCCTTTTGATTCATAGGTCAAGAGTAATGCAGTAACTGGTAGGAATTGTAGGTCTATTCACGCGAAATTACCATATTTACTCATCAGACTTATGTCGGCACTTATGCTGGATACTTTCCTCTCTTTAAACGCGTCAAACCAGTCCTTTGACAAGATACTGTCAAATAAACGATATGAATTATTCCAGTTAGTAAAGGAATCTTTCTCGCGAAA
The DNA here is from genome assembly GCA_910592295.1 of Andrena haemorrhoa. NCBI lineage: Eukaryota > Metazoa > Arthropoda > Insecta > Hymenoptera > Andrenidae > Andrena > Andrena haemorrhoa. Next base: position 6,441,784 of record OU342941.1, read on the forward strand.
TTCTTGAGTGAAACACATCTCCTCGCGATTCCATCGGTTCAGCCGTTGCTATGTCGCATCCAGCGGCTGCATTTTGCAATATTATCTCCAAGTGCAAGCACATCGATCCGCTCCCTCTTTCTCTCCCTTTCTCTCCCTTTCTCTTCCACCCCCTCCCGTCCAGCGTTCCCTCGTAGAATCGTGGCTTCGTACCTTAACCATTCAATCTTTGAATCACAATAACAGCAGCGGTGATGTATAGCAGCGCGACTCTGCATTAACATAGGATCCAAATATGTAATCCCAGACATCGCTGGCGGCCATCTGATATGTTCATTATATATTATACCGCGAGATAGAGAGAGAGAGAGAGAGAGAGAAAGAGAGCAACACAGCAAGAGAGCAAGAGCAAGAGCGTGTAGCTCATGCACCGACGCCGCGGAACAAGTAGGTGCACCTTCCCCCCTGTTCTTGTATGCACCACGCTGCAACGCGTCTAGTTAGATGCATTTCAGGTGCGCACACGTGCACACGAATACACTCGAGCCTCGCTCTCTCTACTCGTCGTACTTTCAGCGCGCAATAATAAAGGGAAAAGGTGCAAGCCCGCCCTGGGATGGCGGTGTAAAAGGGAAAGGGATTAATCATTGTCGCCGCGACCAGCGAAATTTCCAAATTAAACCGCGCGACGGATTCTTCTGCGAAAAAGCATGGACATGGACAACCGTCGCTGTACCGCTGTTTACTGGCGTACATTCTTTCCTACCGATCCTCCACTCTTCATTCCCCTCTCTTCGTTTAACGACTCGCGGATCCCAGTCGCGTAATTTTCGAATCAAACTTCGCGCGATCGTACCGGAAATGATATCTAGAGACGCGGTAGCGTCTCGACGCCAAGTACATGAAAGACACCCGGTATATGTGTCGATGTCGCTACCGTGTACCTTTACTCGTCGCAGAGGCATTCCAACCTCACTTTTTATTTATTTCACTAATATCTCATCACGCCTGCGATATATTCTAAATTTAATGGCATTTTTCTTATGTAAATATGTATATACGATTTACCGGGACAGTTCAACGAACCACGAGAGATACGATTACCGCAAGAGAGGCTGAAGCAGATTTCATGCGACGGTGCGACGCGATCGAGCTTTCCGCGACAATGGAGAATGTATAAAAATCGAGAGGCATTGTGAGCCGCCCGTGGGACTCTTTGTATGGAGATCGGGGATGATTTTCGGCCGGATTTATTTTAACATTACGGGCGCGATATCCGCCACGCGGCGTTTTCCATCGTTCGCGCGACGGGGGGAAAAAAAAAGCGTAAACGACGAAGGAAGGAATTGTGGCCGCGCCGATGGAACCACCATCGCGGACAGATCATCGGGTGTGGGCGCGAAATCGATCGCCCCACGTCCCCTTTATTATTAAATCTGTTTCATCGTCACGAAATAGTAGGCGCGAGGCTGCACTTTAGAGACATCTCCCGAGATCGTGGGATAAGTCCCGGCCGACGCGCCGCCAGATTTCCATCGGGCGATCGGGCCCCGGCTCGCGCGCGAAAAAATCAAGCGGCTCAGGAATGCTTTTAAAATGCTAAAATGATCGGTGGCGAGCGATCCACCGCGAAGGACACACCTTCGCTCCTAGCCGAGCCAGCCCGACGGAGCAGAACAGGATAACCAGTGACTATCTGCGGTTTAACCTGGGCCGTCGGTGGTTTTAACCGCTGCGCCACGGATGGCAGAAGGAAGACGTTAACGATGGTTAGCCGAGGAGCCAATCTTCCAACGGATCGATGTGTTTTTAATTCTGCTCGAAAGTGCAGCGGGAGATTTGCTGATTAGTAGACGTAGCTTGGCTTCGAATGATGATTCATCTTGGACCTCTTAGGTTCCTTTGATTCCTTTAGTATAGTTATTTCTAGTTTGTCAAACATCATCAGACTCGCGAAAGGTGCAACGGTGTAACGTAACCAATGGAGCAGACTGGGCCTCGAACGACCCGTTCCTTCGACCCCTTTTGGAGACACGATTCGTTCCTGAATCGAGCACGAGAAGGGGCTCGGAAGCCTTAATTCACACAGGTGGCACATACATATTTGTATTCGGTTAAAAGCCCGGTCCGTGCACCTTTTTTCCTCCGCTGTCTCTCTCTCCGGCGCGGAGCGATAGAGCCTGTTCCGTCGGGGAGCATCATACGCCCACCTCGTGTTAGATAGGATCTTTTCAGCAGCGACCAGGAGCAAGCAGCAACGGAACAGGGGCGAGCCACCCGGTGCGAAGCAACGCGGCCATCATCCATTTCGCCCGGAATAAAAGTTTCACGGCGTGTGAGAGCGTTTTGTTGAGGCATCTCCGAAGTGTCGGCAGACAATGTGACACCGCGCCACACCGGTGTCCCAAACGATCCGATATATTGCGTTATCACGCGATTACGTAACACGGGGGACGGGCGCAGTGGCTGTCCTTTTCATGCAAATGAATAATCGGGGATTCTACTAGATCCTACCGGCTTGTAAAAAATTATTCATTGCGGCGGAATTTAGTGGAGGTCGTGAATAGAAGCCTTGAGGCTACAGTGGAACGTAAGGGCCGACGGGGTTCGAGGCGGTGGGTGGTAAAAATTGTGAGCGAAGGTGCTTCACCTTCGGAATTGCGTAATCAACTTGGGTCTAATGCCCGTTAATATATTTTCCTTCTCAGCTACGAAGTCACAGCGCGTATGGAACGTCACCGGAGCCTCCAGAAGCTTCCCGCGCAGCTTCCATATTAGAACTTCGTATCCCCAACTTGTAGAATTTAGATTTCCAAGATGAACGGCTCACCTCGTCGTCCAACGATTCCACCGCGAGGCTATCAGCCTCCCCGACAACAAGAACACCCAGAAACGATGTAGCCTCGCGATCGAAGAAAAATAATTCCCCCTGTGAAGAAGGAGAAGAAGAACGACCGTATCCCCATTGTGCCGACGGAATCGCAAGATCGACGTTCATCACTGTCCAAGGTACGATCTGCCGGTCGGCCGACAATGGGCACCAATCAGTGGAAACCGTGGTGTCAAGTCGCCTCTAATTGTGCCATCCTGACAATGGCGAAAATGACATGGGCGTGCGCTTCAACTTAAATCGTGGCCTGGCCTCGGTCGACGGTGGCGTCTAATGGGTTTTGTATTTCGTCGATTAACGTTTGCGAATGACATTCATAACCCTGCTCCCTCCCCGCCTGACCCCCCCTCAGGACCCCTCCTGGCCACCCCGAAGTGTCCCCGTTCTGCAGCCGGGAATATTCATGGCTACGAGGCCTGTCGTTGGGGTCAGGCGGTGTTGCGGTACTCCACAGTGTCCGTGAACACCGACAGGACGGTTCTCCACCCTGAGAAAGGGAGGGAACGAGACCGAGGAACGATCGAGAGGGAAGGAAAGCCGCGGATAGAAGCCAAGAACGCTCCTCCCAGATACGCCAGAGAAACTGGTTCCATCCCTCTTTTCCCCTGGTTCCAATGTTTTTTCTTCCCATTCTGTCTCCCTCTCTCATTCCACTTCTCTCGCTCTTGCTTTCCTCCATTCCGGCGACGCCGATGGGTTACCTATTCGGAACCCGAAAGGCGAAAAAATGAGGGGGTCTGCGGGGCTCGGGAACCCCGCGCGCTCCTCACAATGAGAATTGAGTTTCATAACCGGGGCCACGCGGGGCACAATGAGACGAAATTGCGTTACAACGAGGGTTCGGATTTATTATATCGTTGGTCCGCGTGGTGGTGGGTTTCGCACTGGTGGAACATGTGTTTCCTCCGCTGTCGCGACCAGGGGAATAATTACCACCGGCGTTGCGGCGCAGAGAGTGAGGAAAGGGGCAAAGAGAGACGGAAGGGTATCGATAATGGCCCCATAATTTCGGGACACCGACGTCTACGGTCTGTCACGCCTCGAGTCGCGAGAATTGAATAAGAACGCCTGGAGACATTTCCGACATGGACCCCGCGTGGGACATTCTGCGGTGCGTCATTCTGCCGTCAACGTTTCAGCCGCGAGATCCAGGAGCTGTGCACTGACGGCTGGGCGAGGGTTGGCTGTATGGACCTGGAATTGCCAGAATCGTGGCAGTGAGCTGGCTTCGAAATACATAAAAGGGGCATAATGAAGATAATGGAGTAAGTTGAACGAGTTGATAGATCCTATCCGGATATTTCATCTGGATTTTATAAAGCATCAGGCAGTTCGTTAAGTGGACCCAGGGGTGACAAATTGTACCGTGCGAATCTGTCACACTGCCGAACAACAGACCCAAGGCCAGACCCACCTACTTCCAGAGCGGAACTATCGCCTATTCATAGCACAATGGTCATCCATTCACAGACACTGTTGCGATCAATGGTGTACCGTTACGAGTAACATTTCCTCGTGGTCCCTGATTGCGTGGGAAAACAAACTGCCATCGAGCAATTGCGAAAACCATCGACTATATCAGGAGAAAGAAAAGCAACCTGTGCATTATATTTACAGTCTATAAATAGCTCGAATCACACAAGTGCCTACAAAGAATTTATAACACACCCTTCGCTTCAACCTCATCTTATCCTCCAAAAAGAAACCCACGCCAGGATAATCAAACTCCACCTACACCCATCGATAATCCATTCCCCCACGAATATAAAAAAACCCACTAAACACTTATCCCTCCATTCACCGCCAATTTCCCCCGAACAACCATCAGCTCCGTCGCAAACCTGAGAAGATATCCACCACCCCTCCAGAGTCTCGTAGCAGCATCCTTCCTCTTGAAACCAGTGCCGCCTGCCCCGAATCACGCCGCAATCGCACGACAACGACTCGAGGACGAAATAATCCGTAAAATCGGTCAATTAAACGTCCCGTTCGAGGAGGCTGCGAGTGGATGGGCCACGGGATCGGCGAAAGTCCGCAGGAAAGGCAAGAAGGTTGTGCCGGGTCCTTTGACGGCGTCGTTAGGGGGCAACGACGCGTGCAAGGATCGTCCTCCTGGTTACGCTGCTCTCCTCGTCGACGAGGAGACGCGACCCCCGTGTGGAAAAACCGCGAATGGTAGGAGGCAACCAGGACAAACAAAGCAGAGACACTGGCTGCTAGCGAGAGAATGGACGAAGAGGAGCGGAATGGAGGAGAGGATTCTACTAATTCGAGGAGACAGTGATCGCGGTGACCTCGTGAAAAGCGATACGTTGTCCAGGGGTGGAAGAACGATTGACGACCAGGCGCATTCGTGTGTTACCCATCTGCGGATCATCCTACGAGAACCGATGGATAGGGATCATCGAGGGTTTCTGGGGTCACGGACGGTGGGGAAGAAAAGCTGGCAGGAGCAATGAATGACATAATTGAATTTCACGCAGCGCTGATTCCTCGGGTCCAGGGCCCAGGGCCGCGATCGTACGTAACTACGGACTCCCAGGAATCCTTTCCTGCCTCTGCAACGAGGATTTCCGAGGGATTTGACTTTCGGGACCCGATCAGAGTCAGTCGACCGGGGATTCTTCTTAATCTCGAATGCCACCCTAAAGTTCCAGCTACGTTCTAAGGGCGAGTCGAGTTGACGTAGATTAATAATTCTGTAATTTTAAGGAGCTTCGGTCTAGATTCTAAATCTTTAACAACGAATACCATGAAAGAAGGAAGCTCCGCACAGCGCGGTTCCGAGATCGATGGAACGTTCAATTCTCCCCGTAAATCAAGGAACCGTTGACATTGTTCGCGGTATAACGGTCTCGTAGAAAAGTCAAATGGAGTTTTCCCTATTCGATATTAAGAGAGAAAGAGAAGGCGAGCACGGGGAGAGCAGCGAGCGAATTGTTTACAACGACGTCAGGTCCTACTCAGGCGGTATTGCTTTCCGTGGGATTGAAGTGCTCGTAAAACAAACCCCCCTTGAAATTAGAGCAGTCCTTGCGGCGTCCATAGAGAAATATACACGTACGCGTACACCCTGCGTGCCCCTCCTCGCGCGATACAATGTCTTCCCTCCGCCTCAGCCCCCTGCCCCGTGAAACTAACACTGTGCATTACCATCACAATAGCTAGATTAAAAAAGAAGGGGAGTGGATACGCACCCCTGGTCCCTTGCAGGAGGGGGGCTGCGGGGCAAGCGACGTGTCTGACACCGTACAGACGAGAGGGATGGAAAAACAGAACGTTTTAGAAGCGGCCGAAACTTGCAGCGGGGTGCAACCCTTTTCCTCTTTCAGGTGAACCGATTGCGCGCGTAATCCGCCCTTGTTGCCAAGGTACATATAAGGCGAGGAGAAAGGCGACCTGTGTGTCGCATCGATACACCTTGGTCCCGGATTATCGATTGCTCTTTGATTATCTTGGCTCCTCTCGAAACATACCTACCGATCACTACTGCGCCCCTGTCTGCAGCCTGTTTTGTAATTTTCGGCGGGATTACGAAGTTAGTGGGGAATTGAGTATAAGGTAGAATTTTCAGCGATGCTCGAGGCTACAAGGGTACCTACTCCAGGACTTATCTAATTCCACGGAGCTATCGTTAGACACGCGCAATTTGAAAAGATTTAACAAATCACCTCGGTGGTACTGACATTGGCCACCAGGTGATCCACGCAGGCAAACGATCCTGAGATCGCTCCGAGGGGGAGAAGAGAAGAGGAGCCGCGGCGCAATTTGTTCAGAAATGTTGTGACTGGTCGGGCCCGCTTTATTTAGGGGAAACGAGGAGAGAAACGGCTGAATGCCGTGCAGGTTGACCCCACAGTCAACAGTTAACGATTTTCAATGGCGATTGGATGTCAGCATCACTCTCCGCCAATCAGAGAGTGATGCTGACATCCGGACAAACGGACAATGGGAAAGCGCTAAATGCTCACGGCGCGCGTTCAATCCGGGTGAATACGAGCGGCGTCTATTGGGGGTTCCACCCCGCTATTACAGTCAATGATGGAACATACGAAACACTATTCATCCGACGCGCGTTTGTTCCTTACACACAGCGCGTAAGTATAGAGAATCGCGCAGCCTCGCTGGATGTAGCTGCGAGCGAGCGTATGGTTTGCGAGTGACGCCTGTTTGTGAACCTTTCGCGCGATTTTCACCGACGAAACACCGTCGATTTGCGGCGCGCGGTGTTAACGGCGTTAACGACGTTAGCGCCGCTCCCGTGTCCGCGGCGAAATTGCTCTTCGCCCGGCTAAAAATACGCAAAGGGGTTGTTTCCGAGCGGACGTGCCTGCAAGGTTGGCGGCGGTCGATTATCCACTGGGTGTTAAGTAAACAGAGGTACGCTAAACTGGGAGATACAATGCAAATAAATGTGGAATAAAACCTGCCAGTAGGACTAACGAAATCTTCTAAAATTTCATCCACCTCGGAGCACAACTATGTAGAACGTATGAACGAGGAATGTTAGATAATATCCGCGTTGTTAATGGTAGCCTGAACAGTGACTCAGGGCATTCGTCAGTTTCAGCAACGCCGGAGACAAAACTCGTGTGCTCGCGGCGGCGAGAAGTAAGGGGTGGGCGAGGGCCAAAAATCGGGCGTTAAAAAGCACACCAGGCGCCTATACGAGTCGCCACGACAATGGCCTGTGCGTGGAAAAGTGTCCATAACCAACAGGCATGGGCCGCGACAATGGGCATTCGAAGAAATGTATGTTTGGGTCGCACAATGCCGGACAAAGGAACGATCTAAGTGCCTACATGTTGCACACCAGCGTCGGCTACAAATACCCGGATGTGTGCCCAATGGATCCTGACGGGAGTCGCATCACAGCGTGTCTCGGGGAGCCGTCTTCGGCGATGAAAGGAGAACGTTTCGCTACCAGATGACCGAAGAGAGGAAGGTATCGCTTTTATGGAGTAAATCGCCCCTTTCAGCGGTGCAACTTGCTCCTGAGGGTACGGCGAAGATTATCGAATTCGAACAAACGCATCCTCTTTGTGGGATTACACGATTTTGGATTTCCGATTGCAGCCTGCGAGGTGCACAACACGCGTGCGTTAAGGGGAGAATGCCAAAAGTAACTTGGGTAGTTTCTTATGCGAGCACTAAGGAATTATCTGCAGAGAGACACTGCGAGACAATGACTTATCAAGTGTAGGGATCAGCGAAGTGTATTCCAAAACAGTAGAGTAGGTACTGAAAATGTAATTTCACGGGTGAGGGAAGAAAAGTGTTGGAGAGATAATCAAAGCCTGATCTTGTAATTATTCAGTCTATTATTTACACAAGTAGGTACGATTAGCCTTGACTCCTAATAGTAAAAGCCATCTTTGCCCAAACATCGCAGGCATGTCCCATAAAACCCTCCCTTTTACGGTTCAATTAAATCGGAGAAATATGAGTCCGGACCCTTGATTCTTGCCTCATTAACACGGCCCGGTACAGAACGAACGCGGCCTCTCGCCGAGAGGATGAAGCCCGAAACAGAGGGCCCATTAGTGTATACAACGGTCGCGCAGGACGAAAGGAAGAATGGAAACACTCAGCAGATTTATGGTGTCAACACAGCCAGGGGAAGACGGTCACGGGAAGAGGCACGCGGTCCTCCTGTTTCGACAAATCGCGGCGAAACGGGCCGCAATATGGAAATATTACCTGATCGACGCTCTCCGGTCTTAATGGCACAACGTTGTAAAACCGAATGACCGACCCCAAAGGCTTTCCGCGCTGTAAACACTGCTGTTCGGTGCTGTAAACACCCATCCGCGCTACCTAGAGCCCATGGGTCGCCTCCCTTCTCCCTGGTGCTCCGCAATAAACGGCCCCGCGCGCGCGTATTTCGCTTCTTAATATCCTAAGTGGATTTTCGCCCGTTGACTTCTTGACGCTTGGACACGCGGGGGCTTTACGACGGGACTTTTTGACGCTCCGGACCCACCGGAATATCCCTGTCAGCGAACGAGATAGCCGATCTGGGAGCGAGTACCGTTCACGGTAAAAACTCTGCCCCCAGGTTTATAGAGGAGGTCCCGTTTTGGGCGCGAGTTCGGAACGACTGCCAGATGTGCCACCCTTAGATAGTATACGGAGCACACCTTTTCTCTAGCGACTGCGAAATGAATTTCGAAAGAAAACGCCGGAAATTCTATCTGCAAATCCGTTGCCGAGAATCCAACTACGGAGCCAGCCACTGGACGACCGCGAGAGACGCCTCTGTCAGCGAAGCCTCCCCTGGTAACGCGCGAGGCACGGGAAAGGCCACCCCCTTCTTCCGCGGGAGCCGCTTTAATTAATTACTCGCTAGTTTTGTGCCCGCGACAGTCTCGCTCCCTCTACGCTTTGAGGCCCGCGAGGCGATCGTCGAACAGACCTTCAGAGGCTCGCGGCTTCTCTCTCGCGAAGGAGAAGAAAGTTAAGCTAGAGGGGGGTGAGAAAGGGCGCGCACGTTAAACGGCCAGGTATTTACAGAGAGGGTCGTCCCGGTCGGGGTACTTAGCCTATCGTCACCACCTTTTTTCAATGCCAATTAGCGTCGCCCACGCTCCGGTTAGTCTGACTGCGCGTAATCCCTGGCGAAGGAAGGTGAAAGAAAAAGAGAGGAGAGAAAGACGGCTAAAGGGCGAGGAGCAGCGGGACCGTTGAGAGAAAGAGCCGCCACTTCCACCCTGTGGAGCAACCCGTCGCTTTGTTCCACGGCGATAACGACGAATTATGACGGTGAACGATGGCTACGTGCTCACGTAACCGCGAAACGATCGTCGGCGCACTCTGACAACGCTGACGCGCCACGACGAGAGTTGCGAAGATTCAGGCGTCAATGATTTCTGGGAAACTTAGGGGTTTTAGCGATTTTCGGTGGCATTGAGAAGATGCCGATTGAAAAATGGGAGAAGAAAGTGTAGCTATATAAACGCCTTGGGAGAAGAAGGCGTTTATGCGAACTTAATCGTTACTTAATGTTCCGTTACTTAATCGAACTTAATGTTAAACTTATGTTTAACTTAATCATTCTGGGCACCCTGGTACACTTCGCCACGCTTCGAGAACATTCCCTGTTCTATTCGCACGCCACGGAAAGGAGCGCATTCGAAACGTTCCATCATTGAAACGCAACGCTTGTTACGGCCGCGTCCCAGAATCGTGGCAGCTAACGACTAATTTTCTCTCATCCGCGGAACCTTTATCCACGTGACTGAAAACAGTATCCCAGGAGTGCCTTACGCAGTCCAATCATCGAGGCCCCCTTTTACAACTTCCGCCAAAAGAAGGGCCGCTAATTTCTCTAATTTGATTGCGGCAACGGCGGCTCGCGGCTCGACGCTTCAACCCCCAGGAAAATACCGGCGCGTTATCAAGGGCCGCGATCTCGCGATTCGAAACGCGCCGACCGAACCGCCTTCCGCCCCCTCCCCCCCCCCCCCTGGCTCGTGCAGATTTTAAAATTCCGCGTGGCGCGCGTAACAAAAAAAAGAAAAAATCGTGCGCTAGTCGTGCGCGCACGAAAAGAGTGAGAACAGGAGCGCGCCAGACTTCAAAGGGCTCAACGCCAATTATGACCGAGGGAGGAGGGAACCTGAGAGAGAGAGAGAGAGAGAGAGAGTGGGGGGAGGTGGAGGAATTTCGCGAGAGAACCCTTCTTCGACGAGGCATAAAGCCGTTTCGCGCGACTGAAAGAAAAAGCCCTGACGCGAGCCAGCATTCGCGTTTACTCGCGCGAACGCCTGCGCGCGTGCGCGATGCGACTTATTAACTTGTTAAGCCGCCGCTCACTTGCTCCTGGATCGTTTGTTCTGAGCGTGTAACATCGAGGGGCTGAGGGGCAGAGGAGTAATTGATGAAACGCTGCATTCGTTTGCTGGGTGTTTCGGACGGGAGAAGCTTTTGGCTGTCGAGGATTTCGGTTTGAGTGGCATTCGTTTGGTGGTTCAAAGTCTTACTTCTTGGAGCCACGAAGAGACATGTGAAAATTCGAGTGGACCTCTGCGCGTTCAATAAATGACCGTGTACGATGCAGTTTACAGGAAATTTGGACCAGTGCACTGGACACGGTGCGCTTCCCCGATTAGTGCACACTACGCTAACCCCGAGATCCTCAAAGTTGGTCTATCCGCACCAGTATCTACTACAATTTGACCAGCCAGTTTGAATTTCACGAGTGCGAGGCTTCCAGCACGAAATTCCGGGCGGCCCGTACGATTCCTGTAATCCTCGATATTAATAGAATAATGACTAATAAGACCCACGCGGTTGAATCGACGTTTCAGAGGGTAGGAGAGGCCTCCGGGGGTGCTGGGCGTCTCCACAACGCCACAAAGAAGGATTGTTCGTCATTGGCCGTTCTCCTCGCGCGATAATTAAGCGGAGCGTTCGCGCGAACGATCCCTACGCCGACTAATAAACATCCACCCCGTTTCGCGCGAACGCGGCCGCGTATTAACGAGCCAGCGGCTCCGAAGCAGCCAGCGCGGCGGGCGCGAGAGGAGCGCGCACGGGGGCTGAAAGGAAAGCGCGTGGCGCGTAGAGGGTGGTCGCGGGCGGCCGACAAAGTGGCAGGTCGTCGTACAATTAGAGTTACACGGTTCTCGCCTGCTTTCTGACGTCTTAACAGAGGCAGCCGCTTCAAGTGACGGGAAGAGGAGACGCAGTCGGAGTCGGAGCCGGAGTCGCGCCCGAGATAAAAGGAAGGGGTTAGCGCGGGAAAGGAGGCGAGAAAGGCAGACGCGGCCAGGAATACCTCGTTCCCTCTGATCTTCTTCCATCGCTGTCCTCCCCCGACTCCCGTCCTTCTGCCTCCGCCACGTTTCTTCCCTTTCTTCGCGGGCTGTGTGCGCGCACACTGCGTTTCACAGCTCTCTTTCTAGGTTGACACCTTGCGATTCTTGCGTGGCATTCACGAGCGCGCCGCGCCGCGTGCAGCTCGCTCGCCTCTGAAATCGCCCGGCTGAAAGCATTTAATTAAAGCGAGCCACCCGCCGATGGAACGGGGAAAACTGGGCTCCCCGGGAGCGAGAACCGCGCCGGGAAAACGTTGGGGAAACGAGGATCCGGCCGGCAGTTGGAGGAGGAGGACGATAGGTGGCTGAAGGTGCGCGGCGAGACAGAGACGAAGGAGGGTGTTAAACGTACGTTTTCTATCTCTGTGTGCGCCGCGTGTTTGCGCGCGCGCGTCAACGCGGCGAAAGGGGTGTTTTGCGAAACTGCAAAACATTGTCCCTCACGCCGCAGCGGCGTGCAAGCTGCCAGGCATTTACTTAATTAGAGGCCAAACCGTGCGCTCGCGCCTGCCGTTTAGAGGGAGAGAAAAGCCCCGGGGGAGGAAGAAAGGTGGTTGAGAAAAGATGCTCGCGGCGCTCGCCCTTTTTGTGCGCCCCGTTTCAAGGACAATCCCGCGAATTAGAGTTCATCGGGACCGGAGGAATTTTGTTTCGCGAACCGTTCGTCTAACACCCCTATTACAGTCGCTAAATTCAATGGAAGGATTCATTATCACGCGGCTGTACAGTGCACGCCCAACGGAGATAAATTTTAAGCAGCGGGTCGCTCCATAATCCCACGTCTATGGTTAAGAATCGAGCAGATTCAGATGTCCCTCCGCAAACACCGCCCCGAGGAGCCGTTCCATTAAACAAATTCACCTCCGCGATCAATTAGTCGGCCGAGACACCAACCGGCTTTGCAGCCGCCTTCAAAGAAGCGGCCAGAAAGTTTCCGTTCCCCTTTTAAACCGCCCCGTCGCCTTCTTCTTCAAAGAATATCCTCCCATTGATCCTATCCTAGGTCTTTTCTCGGTCGTTTGTTTGTCGCTTCGTGACAATGCATCGCGAATACCGACGCGCGTGCACACACACACACACACACAGATACGAACAGAGCCTTCGACGCCCGCAGCGAGTGGACATCAGCATGCTGGTTGCTGTCTACGAGAAGAAGGAGGAGGAAGAAGAAGAAGAAGCAGAAGAGAAGTAAGAAGAGAAAAAGAGGAAGGGGCAGCGGAGAGCACCTGGCAGAGATTCCGCCACCGAGACTGTGCGCCGTATTATATTTGGTGACAATGGATGAAAAACATGGCTTCGCACAACTCGCGCACTCTCCTTTTCTGGACCTCCTTTATTGCCAGGGATAATGTCCCTTTATCCCTTCACAGGACCTAGGACTCGTTTCGGCATTGTCAGCTGACACTTCGCTGGAGCCTCGAGACAGAATCTATCCACCGGTGAGCTTTCCTCTTCCTCTCTTCCTTCCACTTGCTCCACCAACTACGCGCACATATTTCGAACGCCACGGTAATTCCAGGCTCCTCGCGAAACGACTGCTCCTTCCTACCCCTATCGATTCCAATTGCAATGGATTTGGTGGAAGCACGCGCTGACCAGGCGAAACTGGAGAGGCCTGGCTTGAGTTGTACCTACTACTTCGAAATTTCATGGTCGAATTGGGTGTTATTCGGTCTGTCGAAACGATTTCACCGTGGTCGTTAAACCACGGCGTGGATAGAAGAAACGCGCGAAAGGGTGGAGGAGCGGAACCGTGACTGAGAATTACAACCCTCCCTAAGGTACACCCGAATATTGCTTGACCTGCGGAGCCCATTGTTCAGGCGTCTTTAGCCTGCGAATGATTCGACTGATGAAGACTATTAAGATAATAAAAGCGAACGGTACGGCTGGTGCATTGTAAGGAACAGTGGCCGTCGGTAGACAAACGCCTACGACTTTGCAGAAACATTTGCATCCGGCCTATTGTCCGACGAATAGGCGGCAATTTCGTTTTACTATTCCGCGCAAGTGGATTAGGGCAACTGCCCATTTACGACACGAGGGGGGCTGCTCTTTTTCGACCCTAATTCACGGTCGAGGAAAAAACATCCATTGTGAAAGCTGGAAACAGTTAGAAGTTTGAAGGCTCGACCATCGATGACGGTTGACTTCGAACTCACCTATAAAATGTCAATTGAACGTAGGTACTTCTGCCTCTTCAAAAGTCACTGCCAAGTTTCGGCAAACATCCCCATAAACCCTCCCCGAACAATTTCCCCGGTAGACTACTCGTTGTCAGCAAGCTTTACAAGAGGACGTCGCTAAAACTATCGGAATGTTCTCCGAACAACGCGCAGGATTTCGCGAGCTCCACCTGGACGCACCCCGACATTCAGAGACGTGAGCCGCAAGAATGATATTTCTCCTCGGATCGAATCGGCGTCAGGGATTTTTATTATGCCACGTACACGGGCGTCCGGCGGACAATGAATACAAATTCCCGGATAGAAAAGAACGCGCGAGCACAGGAGTGGACGTCAACGGCGGTGAAACAAGCGGCGCGGCGGTGTACAACCCCCTTTGCCGCCCGTCCATCCCTTTCCGCCCGGTTTCCCTGTCCTGTAGCGCGCCATCGAAGGAGAGGGCTGCCCGATAATGCCGCACAATGACGCCCGCCTAACCACCCCTCTGTCTGCGGCCGCGGCGACGACGGCCGCAGCGTTCATAAACGGGGAAAAAGTCGCGACGCTGGTGGTGCACGTACGTCAATGCTGCTAACCGTGCATGGATGAAAAGCCACGTATCTTATCGTCGTCAATCCGCGCACGAAGGCATTCAACGGCGCCTATTCTATCGTTGGAAGCGGGGAAAAATGCAGGACAATCCGCCCCGGCACCGGTCTCCGCTCGCCAGCTGGGAACACGCGTGTACGTACATCCCGACAAACCAATGTAATTAAATGCACTGGGATATTCCAGATTCTCCGTTCGCCACGGAATATTCAGCCGCTGGAGAATAAGGGTAGGGGCCGCGCGTAGGATTGAAATTTCCCGCGATCCTGAAAATACTTGACTAATTGGGTGGAACAAGAGCGTGCGTTCGCGGGTTCGTTGCTTTGTGGGCAATTAGTATGGGTGGCGGGTGTGCACACTTCGATTCCAGGCCCGATAGGGCGCCATACACGACGCTATCGCGGGGCAAGCCGCGAACTGAAGAGGCTGATTGACGATGGATTCGGTTACGACACTGTGGTGCTCCAATGGCTCGTATATAATTCGACGCGGAAAGAGCAGTAGCCGAGCGTGCTTCCTCGGTTGGCTCAAGAATCCAGAGGCGCTTCTGCTACCTAGAAGACTACCCTCGTATCCTCGAAGCAGGGAAGCAAACTGTAAACTACATACAGCCTATTCAATCTCCATGCGAGTGAATCCCCATCGCGAGCTATCCTCCTCATTATCAACAGGCCGTAGAGGACAGCAGGAGCGGTTCGGCTCTGCTCGTCGCTGGTCCACGCTCCCGAAGCAACCCCCCGGCGTGCACTAGCACGAGCGGCCGCGGCAGGCTTAGCTCGCGATAAATTCGAAACCGAAACTATCGACAGGAAGGACGTAAAGCAGGGCGAATTTAACCAGCGCAGCCTTTGTCGCGGGAACGAGCCTGCCTCTGATGAGTGGTACGTAACAGGGGTGGGCCCGAGCTGCTCCCGGTGTATACACCGTTGAAAGAAGTCAACGTGGCTGGTTCTTGGACGTTGTTTTGGACGTTCTCCAAAATGCCGATATAGGCTTGTGCCGGCCTTCGCCGCATCGGGCGCGCGCGGATGACGATGCCGTAGATTCGAAACGAGCCGACGGAGTAGTGGAAGGGGGTAGCGGTTCGGTACGAGGGGGGGCGGAAGGGTGGTGGTGGCATTACAAAAGCGCGGAGGCCTTCGATCGACCAGTCATCTAGGCAACAATGCGACTGACAATGGGCAGCGGGCCAGCAGTGTTTCATTAAAACATGCATTGAATTCGAGAGAGAGCCAACGAATTGGCTGAAACCGAGAGAGCGGGGACTCATCCTCCCGAAACTCTCTCGGCGACCGCTCCTGGACCGGGTATCAGAGCCTCGCTCGAGTGTACGAACGACGGTCATGTCTGATTGAAATGTCGAAAAGTCCGTTTCTCTGCCTCCTCGCCCTGGACCGCGTCCCCTCCTCCGCCGGCCTCTCCAACCCCTGTTTCGGCCGTTTGTTCCCGTCGTCGTTGTTGCTGTTGCCGTTGTTGCCTCGTTGGTAAGAGAGAAAGGACCACGGGCAGGACAGTGGAGAGATCGAGGTTCGAGAGAGGAGAGGCCCGCTTGCCCGGGTTAAATTGGAATTGTCATGTGAGGGAGAGCGAGGCGAATCAAAAGAAAAACAACTTGTATAGGATTGAGTTTAATTGTGACCCATCCATCCTATAGAACCCGCCACCCCCTCCCGCCCTCACTCTTCCCCCCCCCCCCGCCGCCCACGTTCCAGCCCCTTCTGGGCGGTATTCGCCACCGTCATCGTCGTGGACCAGAGAGTTGGCGAAAGCTAACGAAACGAACGGAACCGAGAGCCGACTGTGGCTCGCGGAGAAAAAGGAGGAGCAGAATGAACCAGGGGCGAGGAGGAGGGTTCCGGTTTAGGGTGGAATGGAAAGGAAGGCCTATCGGAAACTGCTGCCGATAAACTGGTAATTACAAAACCGTTGTCTGCCGCTTCTAAGGAGCGCGGCCATTCACGGCCCCCGCGCGCATTATCTGACGCGGAGTTTGGTCATCTTCAACCTCCAGAGGGGTGGTTTTGCATTTCGACTCTGTGACCTCGGCATGCGAACGAACTCTGCCGGTTAATAAATTCTTTCCCATGCCCTGCCTTCCCCGAGCGTAATCCAACGATTTTGCTCGAACAGAGAATCGCGGGCCTCGGTTAGATCTTTACAATTTATGGACAACCACGGCTGGCACGATCGAATTAACTGCAACGCGGCGATTAAGGATCACAATCGAAGTCCCGACAAATGATTAACACCGTTCTCGCGTCACTAATTGCAAGACGAAGCCAACCCCGACTACCTCGCGGCCCTTACGCGGTCGCTGTGTAAAAATCGTTTTCTCAAATCCCCGAGAGGTTTATCGATAGGATCGATATTCCCGACTGTCGACGCTTGACGTGGTCGCATTGCCCCGTCTTTTTCTCTCCAAATGAAGTTCTTTGTTGGCTCCGTCCGCAAGGGCAGCCCTGAAGACAGTTTAACAATGAGCTCTCCCTGGACACAGCAACGCCACCCTCTCCTTTCCCAACAGCCTCGATCTATCTCGTTCTACCGTTCTTCACCGGCCTCGTTCTATCGTTCTCCTCTCTATTTTCGACATAACGTACCACCACTTATCCGTCTCTATCGTTCCCGCGGTACAATCGGTCCTCTCGACTCCCCGGCGCAATTTTGTTCTCAATTTTGTTCTACATCGTCTTCGGCCCGGACAATCGGCAATAAGCCGCCCAACTGAGATCCAATTTAAACCGTTAATTACCACAGAGCCTGGCTCCTCGTCCCCCCCCCCCCCCCCCCTCCGCCGCCACATCACTTCCTACCGCCACCCTCTTGTGTCCGGCCACCCACTGGCCCCGCGCCACCCTCTCCCCGCCCCTCTGCCGCCATTCACCCTTCGTACTATCTCCTCTCTACCACCCTCATTCTCCGCGGCACTGTATTTTTCCAATTTAAAATCCTATCTCTTAATTTCCTACGTGTCACCGCTACGTCTGGGGATTTTTATGGAAACGATGATATCTCCTCTTTTCACTGTTCCTATGCGCGAGCAGCGCACCGATATCTGGTCGGCCGATTCTATCGATGACTCGCTTTTTTCCGCACCCCCTCCCCCGCCACGTACCCTCCTCCAGTGTTTCGCTCGCGACACAGTCTGCCAGCGCGCGGGAAATTGCGCGGGACAGTGATTCGATCCGCGACTGAAATCGACATACCCGCCGCTCGTCATTATGCCTCCCCGCGCGAACGCGTTGATCTCGGTCCACCTCGCGGCGGCCGAGCGCCGTGTTCGTCCGTGTTTCGTCTGGCCCGAACGCGAGGAATCGCGGAAGTTGGGACCCAGAGAAGAGCTTCTTCGTCCTTCTACGGGATCCGCGACGAGCGAGAAAATCTGATCGCCGGTGGATACTCGAGAAAGAGCGAACGATCCGCGGGGGGATGTTTATCAGGATCGCCGGTGACCACGCTTCCCCGTGGAATCGGCGCCGGGGGAAACAGTGTGCCAACGTCGGCCAGAGCTACCACCCATCGCCGCCGCGAACGAGCCAGAAGCCCTCGGTCTCCGCCCGGTAATATCCACACCAGCAACAATCACGGATTAATGCCATTGTCCGCGCGTATCTACTCGAAATGTACGGGCGCGCAGGTCTATGGGTATATACGCTGGTGATGCATCGACAATGGGGAGAGTGGGTCTGTTCGGCGACCCAACGAGGTATTACCGACCGAACAAGCATGCAGTTTGTCCCCCATTGTCGCCTCTCGATACAGTGGGAATAACGCCCACCCGCTGTATTTGCAGTATTCGGCACGGTTTCGTCCGGTTGCTGTTTGCCGTCGGACCCCGTCTTACTCGACATTATATCCGATTTGAAGGACGCCCATTGTGCCCGGCATTGTGCGGCACGGCGATAGGCAACGCGATCGGTGCGCCGGAGCTTGGAAAAGAGAATACGGATCCACGGAATTGTTGCGTCCATTCTGCGGGATGGGGGTGAGAGACACAAGTACAAGCGAAGGGAGATGCCCCATCGTTATCGGGGGAAAATTCTTCCTCGATGGTACGGCCTCGTAATGATTCCCTGATCATCCGATGTTTACGTACTGGGTTCTCTCCCTCGAACCTTGAAATATGGATGCAGAAGATTGCTGAGTAGACGGATACTGGCTCAACATCGAATTAATCACGTTGAACGCGATCACCATGCTGTTCACCATGAGGAAAAGATTGGTTGGAAGAATATGGAATTTTCAGCGGTCGCGAGGGAAAATGGGGGAATGGTAAGCGTGGTGCACGGGCACATGGAAGCCAAGGGGGAGGTGAGAGGAGAAGGAAACACCAGGATGATCGCGTGCAGTAGGCAGAGCGCGGATTTGGCGCGGACCGAAGCGCATCTGCCTGTAATCCGTAGTGAGACCGCTCGTTGTTTCGCTGATCCCTGCATTGTGACGTCGCTTGTATACTTCATTGTTCCGCATTCGGCGTCCATTGTTCGCAGATTGTGTACACCTACCAACACTAAAGTCCCTCACCATTGCACTGGTCCACGCGTCCACGCGTGTACGCGCGTTTCTCTCTTCCTACCGAGCTCTGCATTACTCATTTTACCTCCCTCGATCCTCGTACGTGGCGTCTGCATATTTCCTACTATTTTATTGTTAGCTCGCTGAGCCGGTCGCGCGATACTTCCCCAGTACTTTCCTTCCAGTATAATTGAAAGAATTTCCCAGGTTTGCCAATTTGTCAATACTCTCTAAAAGCAGGGATCTGACGCAATTGTCTTGATTCGACAACGCCATATGGAACTGCCTTCGCAAGATACGCGAACAAAATTCGTTCTGCGCTCCGACAATAATATGGCCCGAACCGTATTCGGTCGGAGCAGCCCCAGGAGCTTCTCCTGGCGCAGCTCCTTTTAACTCCGTCAAACAAAGAGTTAATCTATCCGCCAATCTATTCATTTCCTACATCCCCGTCCCAGTCTCTTTCATTTGCCCGATGCATCCCGAGCACGTGGGATTAGGCAGAGGTGTTCCGAGCGCCGAAACGAGTCGTCTCGATCTGAGTGGATCAGCCAGAACTGTTTAGTGGCTCCTAATCGTCCCGGATCGGGCACAATGGAGGGATGCTGCACCGTGCGACACATGCCCCTTTGTAAACGCACGATATAACGCACCCCCTGCGATTCCCCGCTGATTCCTGACGACCGGGATAAGACAGCGTCGATTCAATCGAGTGGAAGTTCAACAGGGGTTCGGTTAACGATAGTTTTTTTTTTTCCCCCACCCGTGGCACGAAGTGCTGTTCAACGAGCCGGCACACAATCGATTCCAATTATTTCGAACACCCTGCGCGCCGGGCGCGGTTATGTGTACTTAGAACCTCGCTTCTTCTAACTACAAGGAGGCTTGAATCTCCTGAGGGAAGCAGAGTCACTCGAAGGGGGAGGCTACACGAGAGTGTTTCAGAGAAAAATCTACGGGGCGGTAATGCAAGCTGCACCTCGCGACGCTCGCCAAGCTGAACACGACCCGAGGTCCCCAGGACCGTGGTCCCAAAAGGAAGAGAGACTCGGAGGACGAGACAGGGGATCGCGGCTCGGACGTAAACCACGAACGTCTTCTTCGCCATAGGCGGATCAATAGGCCCTTAATATGAAATTTCGCGCGGACGCGCGTCCCGATGGGCGACTAATCCCCCCCTAGCGCCTCGCCCCCTCCGGGCCACCTATTTTTTCCTTTGTCCCTCTTTCCCTCTCCGTCTGACCGGGGCGCAGAGAGGCCTGAAATATTCGCGAATGCATAAAGACGTGAAATATGGCCGCATGAATCAGCTGGTCTTCCCGCGGAGTGAACGGGTCCGCAGGAGGGTTTGACAATATCCTCGCGGCGGCATTCTGCGCGGATTAGCGCCTCCAGGTTTTATGGCCCATTTTGTTTATGCACAGACAGGGCAAGGTTGCCCTTCCACACACCGGCGAATCACGGGGGGAGGGCAGGGGGGGAAGCGTGTGTGCACGCGAACGCGCGAGTAGCCTTTGTGAGGGCACGGACGACAGGCAGAGTCGCGAGGAATTTCTTTTGGAATTGGATAGCTTTCGATACTATGTTCGCCGTGGCGATCTGCCTTCGCGCGGCGAACGTCCTCACGCCTTTCAGGAATATTCCTCTCCGTCCACCAGTGGAAACTGAGAAGCGGAGGAGTCCAGGCTGGCCACGGTGCATCGCTAATGGGACCCACTCCAAACGCGGCGTCAAGGTGTTTCGGGGCATCGTTGTCAATTGGATGAAAATTTCCACGGTGTCCCCTCGAGTACGGAGTCCCCGGTGCAATCGGCGTGGAATGTTGTTTGGGCCTGTAAACGTCGCACCGCTACCCGAGAAATGCCCCTTAAACGGCCACGGGAAGGGAGGTCGCGAAGTCATTCGTTCTAATGTAATTCACACCAACGTGTAACATTCGTCACATGCCGAATGATGACAGGACAGTAACCATGGGATCTCGGCTACCAAACACGGGCTCCCCTACACTGGGAGCTGGGACAGTCTGAAAAATTCGAGGAACCACGTCCGGGCGCAAACTAGATTCTCCGAGAGACCAATTTAAGTCACCTCTGATCTAAGTTGCTAACGTGCATCCAACTTCTTTGCTGGGGGAATCTAATATTATTCGATTACTATGACGATCCAACGAACACCGCTAAATCCACGCGCGCTGCATCGAGACCGCTCGGTCAAAGCCAGAAGCAATCAGCATACTAAACAGTGAAACGGGCAACTTCTCCGCTTATGATACTCAATAGTCCAAGTTCCCCCTGAAGTCTCTTTCGCTGGAATGTCCTTAAATGGTCGCCGGCAGTTGCCGACGTTTGTCACCAGAACCAACGGAGAGTGGAAAGCAACGATGAATACACGCAACACGCGAGTACGTGTCGTATTAACGAAGGAACAGTCGCAGGGTACACACGGGTTTAGTTAGCTAGGATAGGTTTACAAAGCACTAGCCACTGGAGGAGCCCCTACACTTGCAACCTATGCAAACAAGGTGGCGTATCCTGGGCCGACGGTGGTGGCACGCCGTGATGTTTGTAAATGATAATGACCATTAGAACGTCGTGGCTGGTTTCGTTCTGCCACGATGATTCTTCCACTTAGCCATCGGCGGACGTGAAGAGCTCCCGTCTTGTGTTTGCTCGCGTACAAAGAAGCCATCGGCTTTCGGGGACCGCTGCAGCAACGGGGCTGCTCGATCGTGCTCGAATTTTTATCGCTGGACCATTGTCGAGGGGCCCGTCCTTTAGAAGAAACGCTAGAGTTTACCGAGCACCCAGGGGGAGACGGAATTTGAATTGTAGAATTCACGTCTACTTGCCTCTGAACAGAACTTATGTACATCGCGAGGAGATCCATCAAGTTTCTCTATTACCAAACTATATAAAGCGATTCGATTCGACCGAAATGTTAACCAGACTGATTTGTTAAAGGGTTAATGAGGCCTGTGTCTTGGACAAAGAGTGGCCCCATGGAAATCAGTCACGCATTGTCCCGCTAATACTTTACGAGGCAACCCGAGCGTGGGCCAGACGACTGACAGTCATGGCTGTTCGAAACGACAGCTAAGAAGATTGCTTATCCATTCCCGGTTGCGTCCTCATCGACTCGGCTTTATCGCCCTGACGAACGGGAATCGCGGAATTACACAGGTTCCATTAGCCTCGCGGACCGTTCGTTTCGTCATCCGAGTAACGACGTAATATCTCGCACGGGTGATAAAGCTCAGCAATCAGATCTCGGGGGCAAAGTATCGATCATTACGGATAAGCCGTTTTATTTCTTATAAATCGGGGCTGGCCTCCAAGACGTAACCGTCTCCTGCCAATCTGGCGAACGAACGTTGCAAATAAATTATGGGATTATGAATATTATATCGGGTTAGAGTACTCGCGGAGATTGTGGCGTTGCACTGTTGCTGGCCATTCGTTTCATTTGTTAGATTTCAGTTTGCGGTCGTTGCAGTATTTGCACTTACGATCTCTGCGACAGAAGAGAGAGAGAGAGCGAATGGCGGTGCTACCGCGAGCCGTTCCAGTTTCGGTATTTTCA
This sequence comes from Andrena haemorrhoa, assembly GCA_910592295.1. Classification (NCBI taxonomy): domain Eukaryota; kingdom Metazoa; phylum Arthropoda; class Insecta; order Hymenoptera; family Andrenidae; genus Andrena; species Andrena haemorrhoa. The sequence goes on from OU342941.1 coordinate 6,464,340, forward strand.
TTTTTCTACCGGCGGATTGCACGATAAAGACTGGAGCATAAATCTTGGGGCGATTGACGTGACTTTTTGCGATATTTATGGATACTCAGCCGAGACCAATGCGTTTGTACATGCACTGTTCAGTTTAATTGAATCTCGTTTCTGGAGATGACTGACAAGGGAACATCCCGAACCGGGAAATTCAAAAAATTCTCAAACTTTGTGAATACGTAGAGAATTTTCTCTTGATTACAACCCAATTTTTGTTTCTTACCCAAATTCACTTGAAGGCGGTGAAAGTTCGGCTATTTTCCGAATTTGTGTTATAACTCGCGAACTGTAAGAGATAGAAACAAAGTTTGAAGACGAAAGTTGCTTCTTTTAATTAGATTTATCATTTGGTAACAAAATTATTTTACAGTTCGCGAGTTATAACACAAAATCGGAAAATAACCGGATTTTCAGGGGTCAATTCCACCCCCTTAGAGTGAATTTGGGCAGCAAACAAAAATTAGATTGTGATCAGGAGGAAATTCCCTACATATTCACAGAGTTTCAGAATCTTTTGAATTTCCGGGTTCGGGGTGTTCCCTTGTGAGATGCATAAACTCGAAATTATTAGAAAATTACTTGTTCAAACAACTCCATACTTCGAAAGCTGCTCATACTACAGAAATGAAATATTCGGTAAGAAATACACGCAGAGAGCAAACGAGTAACACTCGAACGAAACGAAGCAAGAGTGTAGATGTTTCGTGTTTTACACACATACTGAAGTTAATGTTCCCTTTGTCAGGGCCATGTCGTTCGTATTAATGCTATTAACCACGCACCACGTGGAAGGTTGAAAAGTTTACGAGATTGAGCCTGTACCCACGAGTATTTAGATTTATAAATCCCATGAAGGCCCAAAGTCATAAGCAGCTGTACGCCGTTACATATGTCATACGGTCCATTATATTCGGATAATACCCTGAAACGTTTGTTTCCGTAATCTGCCGACGATACGCTCTGTGATCTCCCTCCGGAGACAGTCTATTTACCAGCGACACAATGCCCGAATACGCTTTTCTTAATGTAGCCGAACGAATTAATCTCACGGATTGTTGGCGAGCGAAATTTAATGCGCCGTTGTTCGGTAACGCGCGTAACGAATTTAATTGCGAACGAAAGGATACGTACTCGGTGTGCACAATCGCCGGTGTCCGACCTCTGCGGTTTAAACGAAAATTACTTTACGACAGTGTCGCTTGTCACCGGGTAAGATTTCTTCAAATAAAGAGAGGAAGATTTTTTTTATGGACGTGTGAGAGCGCCGAAGCCGACGAAATTGTTAAAGAACGCGAATTGGAACGGCACACTTTATTACTTAACGTCGATTACCAAGCACTTGGATCTCGTTAACGTGCTATCTCTTCGTTCTCGGTAGAAGGTACAAGGTCCTTCGAGGAAAACGGTAGCAGGGGACCAACATTTTGTCCTCCGTTCAGGAAACTGTAGGTGCCGGCTTGTAATAGAAAAATAAACACCGCCTGCGCCGACAGCTTTTCCATAGAGGATACGTGTGCGTGGGCAAACAATGCCGGCCTAACTGGTGAAAACGTTGCTCGATAAACAAATACAGCCAGGAAAACCTGCATTTACACTTGGCCCCGCGTCAATGGGACAGTTCGAAAGAATTTTGATGACCCGTGACAAACCCGCCTTTATCCTCCAATTCAACCACGTCCCCTTTTCCGTCGTTTTTTTTAGCGGTGTTGTACCAAACATTCGCCTGATACATTATGCATGCGCGTTAAACGTCGTCGAACGTCGCTCGTACGGGAAAAATAGAACGAGGAGTGAAAATTTCTACGCTTCGTGAATGGAAAAAGAGACAGAGTGTTTTGTAGAAAACACGAGCGTTTCAATTGGTTATGGGACGAGTGAACATGAGGTGTTAGAGTAGTACAGAAAGGTTCGTGATTGTGGGTAGGAATTTAAGTGGTCAGTAAAGCTTTTAAAAAGAAGTAGCAACATTCTTGATAAATAACGGCGTTCAGTTTGGAGCAATTACACATGGCGATACCAAGAAGAAATACAAAAAATCTACAAGCACACTAAGCACCGTAGAACTAAAAAAAAACAGCCCCTACAAATGAAATCCAGATTTCAATGAAAAATATTAACAAACTGTAATCTACGTGTATTAAAGCATATTTACTCCCCTCAAATTTAGCTGACAATGGTCATACACCCTGCACACCCTTTTTTCCGTGAAGAAACCCATTCTCCGCAATTTACCGCAAATCACATATCGCGTAAGTCTTTCAAGAAAAGAGAAGCGATAGAGAGAGTGAGAGAGGGCGAGCCTCGATACTTCAGAACCACCACTAACGGCCGCAGAGTAAATATTAAACGGCGGAACGAGTCGGAAAATCGTCGTCAGAATCGACTAATTAAATTAATTCGCGCGTCAAAGCCGCGCACGCGGAAGGGGGCAGGAAGTAGAAAGCGCGCTGGTTTTCCTAGCGTCGGCCGCCATATTAGCCCCACGAGCGATACCGTTTATTATTTCCTTCACACTCTCGCCCTGTGCCCCCGTTTTCTGCTCCCTTCGCTTTGAACTTCGGATCAAACGCGCGACTTTGTCGCCCGGGGAAAAAAAAGGTCGTAGCCGCGCGAAATGAAACGCGGAAGCGGCGCGGCTGCGGCAGACGAGCCCGTCGCGCACAATCCCGCAGATAATTACGACGTCCAATTAGCATTAATTACTGACCTCTTTCTAATTAGAGGCGCCGGCTGAAATATCGCCGATATATCGTTCCCTCGGCGCGCGATTCGAGTGGCCCCTTCAACGTTCGCCGGAGCCCCCGATGGTTAACTATCTGTCGCCACCCTATCCGATACACTTCCAAGCATCCGATTTCGTACTTTCAAACCCGCCCGTGTCCTCCGCCGCCCTTCCGCCCCACGATTTATCTCTCCGCGCGATTTAGCGTCGTTCGATCGCGGGCAAGGGGGTTAATAATTTTATTCCCGCCGAGCTCCGCATTGTGCGATGCCCAGACACGTTTGATCGGCCTCCAGGGGTGCGCCGCATAATTCGTTGATTAAAATCCGAGATACGCCGCAGATCGGGGGTAATTACGGGAAATAAAGTCTCCGTTGTGACTGCCGCAGGGTGGTGGAAAAAAGCCTGACGGCTCGGCGAAATTCGCGACGTTTAATGATACCACCTTTGATCAGCTGATTCCTCTGTCGGTCGCGTTATGGCGATTGTGAGGCGAGTTTCTTCGATTCTGGTGTGTCGCCTGGCTCGTTAATTCGGGCTTACTGATCTTTTCCTGATCGAAATGGTAGCTATTTCCGTCGATACGGTTTTGAGAATGAGATACGAGACCTTGCTTATGTTTGCGACGGGATTCTAAGGTGCTGTTCATTTATAAGTTTCGTATTAGATACTGGGTTAGAAGCTTCTCTGAAGAAATTGTTGAAGGGAGAATTGGAATACCTACTGTCGAGGAGGAACGCCGTCCGGATGTTCGAAGCAGTCACGCTGCACACTGTTAAGCTTTCGGACATCACGCGTAACCACCATAAACCTTTCTGGCAGCTTTCTCGCGGCGAAATATGTTCCCAAGGACGTCACCCTTTGACGAGAGGGCCAGCCCCGAGTGTCGTAAAGCCGAAAACTAAGGTCAGTTTATTAACCGGCGGGTCGTTACCTCTGACCTTCGACAATGGTCGATGTTTCTGTCGTCCTGGTCGGCCGAGGAAAAAAAGGGACGGGCCGATCGACAGTGACGTTGTGTACAATCTCGTGACCTCACGAGAGGCAACTCGAGGGCCGCCCCGACAATGGATTGCCACGTCGTATAACGACCCTCGAAGTAATGAGATTACTCGCAGAAAACAGTTACACTGGAGTATAAACACTGGGGAAAGTCGGGACGCGGTTTTACTGCCCTTTTCTACCTTCTCTACCTGGCCGTCCGCTTTTCTGGGCTGCACGTGGCAAGGGATGGGATTACAGCGGGTTTGAATGGTGTGTCCACCGATTTCCGGGGGTGTAATTCGTTTGACAATTAATAATGAATATTCGAAGGTTTGGTGCCATTGTCAAATTATGAGCCTCGAGTGGGCTAACGAGATTATTCGACGGAGGAGCCGACCTTTTCGTGGTAATTGAGGAAGCATTCGCTTCCGTTGCCGGGGAGAAGATTAGAACGCTCTAGGCAAAGTGTTGGAACATTTTTAGCGTCCTCCAGAGTTTGTTGAATTTGATTCATGTTTCTTCTTGCACTTTCATGTTACGAAGAGAGACGTATAAAAATATCTACGTGAAGGAGCTTTGAAACGGACTTGAAATACCTTTGGAAAATATAATAAATCCTGCTGATCCTCATTAAATGTCTTGCTATTCAAAGAACGGCGTGACGGCCTTTGAATATTCCCGTTCAGGATAACAAAATATAACATGGATATTTTCTGTGTACGAGGAGGAACATGCTTGAAAACTCGGAAGGAGAATGCAAGGGTAGAAGACTGGTACAAAGGGCGGAATCACTTCACGCGTAGTCGTGCTCCCTCTCTCTTATTGTTTATGAATTAATCCGAGACAAGAACCAGAGAAGGGCGAGTCCCCAACAAATCCGGTCGTTTCAGAAGAAATGGCCAATAAACCCAACGCGCTTGTAATAAGCCAAACAGCCATAAATGGACATTATATTAAAGGTCGCATCGCTGCAGGCCATAATCTTAACGGTAACTTTATGGGCGGCTAGTTGACTTTTCCCTGGTCGCAGACAATTACAGCAGACAATCCGAAAATAGCAACACGGTCCTCAGTTCGATGGATCAGGCGCAAGAATCTATCCCCGAGCATAAGTTTCTTTACAAAATTCGAATATTAAACACAACAATTGAAGATCTTTCTCTAATATGTACATTCTATCAGCATACTTTCCCAAACTTAACAATCCACATTATATTGCCCAAGTTGCACGCGACACAACACTAAAATTACATCAGCAAACTCCAACGTACACCAAGGACCATTTCTCATCTCACCCCTGCTCCAATAATACCCCTTCAAGCATTTCCACCCCTATTACGGCAAACCCTTGAATCTGGCCGGGCAAAAAAATCTGTTCGACCCAATCCTCCGAAACATACCGACGACTTTCTCACAACCGTGAGCCGCGAGCCGCGCGCCCCGACTCGAAACGCATTAGCGCGTTAATTATTCATCCGTATCCAACAAATAAAGACGGCAACAGCCGCAGACACGATCGCCCTAATGATCGCGCCGGCAGAAACAACGTTCCCCGAGTAATCCTAATAAGTAAACGCCGTAACAGAGTTATTATTCATCCCCGGGGCTGTTGTCTATTGACCCCGCCGAAAGCGTCTCTAATAAAATACCACTAACCGCATCATCAATCATCGCCGCACAATTGGAGACAAAACATACGCTTTTACGGTTCCGCCTGTCTCTCCCTACCCTGCCTGCCCTCTTTCTCTCGCCCCTGCCGCGGTCCGCGCCTCTCTTTTTCTCTCTCCCTTCAACTCGAGCCGTTCGCCATACAACCACCGTGCCATCGTCATCGTACGGCGCCCGTTTATTCGCATTCAAACGAGCGAGGAGACACACTGTGTCATATACATTTTTTTTTTTCCACCAAGCCGGAGAGCGGAGGCAGGGGGCCGACGGCAGTAAATCCGCGCACTGATTCGATTAATTTGTCCGGCGTTGACAAGCGGCTCATTGTTGCGCGCCCCCCCTCCACCAACGTGGGCCGCGAATTTTCACCGAACGGCAGAATGACGATTTTCGATAAATCATCGGTGGCCCCGGCCGGGCAACGTACAATGCCATTGTAAATTGTGCAGGCTTATGGACAACTAGCCGCCAAATATACCGGGTATTTTTTCACATCCACCCCTTCTGCGGGCGAATATTTTTCCCTGGCTTTATTAATGCCTGACTCGCGACCGCCCGATTAATAATGGCCACCGGGCAGGCAAACTCGGCTGATTCGAATTTTTCCAACGGGATTGCGGCCTGCGCTTGTCGCGCTTTACGGAACAAAAGAGTGGAGCAAATGGTGGGGTAGGTATTTTAAGGATATTAAAGAACAGGAGAAGAGGTAAGTACCTGCGACAATGTGAAGAAGCTTGGAAATTTAGTTGAGGGAGAACAGAAAGTGTGCAAGGAAATGTTGAGAATTCAAACGCTTTATTTATCCAGCGACATTGCTGCAAATCGTTACATTAAATGGTGTGCAGACAACACGGCGTCAGTAAACACATGCGTCACCTGAGACCTGCGCAGTTAGAATCTCGTTCGACGAAGTCATAAAGTACATGAAAAGGGGCCGATTAATTTTGCCATTGTCGCAATGACGTCTCCAAACAATACTTGACCTGGATACCTGACCTACTAAATTGAATTTGAATGCGCCGAAGGGTGATTAAGCAAACCACTCCAGGTATAAAAGTACCCCCAGAATGAGAACCCTGATTGCTTCAACTTTCATTTCCCACACCACGCTGCTCCTGCGCCTTCTGCTTTATTTCCGTAATAAATTAATCTTCCCGTAACCTTATTATCAGCCAACGTATGCTTTCACAAACCATACATTCGAATAAGCAAAACGTATGCAAATATGTGCAAACTAAATATATAGAATATTCCAAATGAAAAGTACATATCCAGAAATCTTAAGAGAAGCACATATTCATTCACAGAAACATCCGCAGTTTATTAATTACTTACAGATACCCATTACCCCTATTTTCTAAATTAGCTACGCGAATTTGACTGATGGGTTGCACATCAGAACCGTTCAAACTGATTGCCGTCCCAGCGGTTTCCTCACCGCGGCGATATTTTCATTGTATCGCGTTTTCGGGGCGGCAGCTGGCAAATAAATGCAGGTTTACGTTGCCGCCGGTGGCTGGGCGCGACAACAATGGCACCGGGTGCGAAAGACCACGGCTGGTGCGATTATATGCGTGCAGCGCACTTACCCCGCGCGCGCGATGTCCCGTGCCCTCCCGCAACAACGTAGGCGGAGTCGTTGATTTTAACCGCAATGGATAAATCGTTGGCCGCGAAGCGAGGGGGCTGCCGTCTCTCCGCTCCATTCACCGTCGCCCCGTCGTTATTGTTCGAGAGAGAGAGAGAGTGTGTGTCTGCCTCTAGCGCGCGAGAGCCACTTCTAATCATTATTGTCACCGGCAGTCACACGCCGCACGGAGAACGCGACACTCTTTCTGCTCGTATTCACGGAACTAATGACCTTTCGCGGGATCGCTCCGAGCGATTTACGAACGGCGACACGACGTTTCCTTTCGTTAACGAATCGAAACGACCGAGGGACTTGGGACCCGCCAAACGACTAGCTGCACGAGCCACCGCACGCCAGCGCTCCCACACGTCCTGTTCCCGCGTCCCGCAACCTGCCAATTGCGGCGATCGAAAGATCAGCTCGGTTAGATTACTATCGATCGAGATAGAGAATAACAACGTGAGCGGGACGAAGGCATACCACGCGATCCGCGGTGTCTGTTTAAGGTTACGGAACCTTCGACGCGATGATAAAAGGCTTCGGTGATTTGCGTAGCCACGATGTTTCCATTTAACGTAAACAGATCGCCCGAGGCAATCGAACCGCCTGAGGTGACCACGTAAAAGTGACGTCACAGTGCCAGCGCTACCATGCGTCTTCTTCGCGCGCGCTGTAAACGGATAGTTGCAATAACCGGACGGACTGAATATCGCACCGATCGCGATATTATAAATTAGGAATTATTGTGCGAACGTGAGAAAACGCGCCGTGTAGTACACGAGGATCTGTAAGTAATGCGGGAGGATGGATCTAACGACAACGTGGGGACGGCAGAAAGATGTTTTTATTTGTGATCGACCGAAATAATAGAGCAGCCAGAGAAACATTGATCTTACGATCAATAATACCCATTCGTTTCTTTCCACGCGTTCTGAAACACTTTTATACACCGATGGCAATGCCGAATAGCGAATAGTCAGGGAAACGGGAACCAAAATGTTGCTCGCGAAGGGGTTCCCTTTTGGCACTGTAAAATGTTCGACGTGCTGACAAAAGGGTGGTATCAACAACGATGGAATGGTACCTCTCCATAGAGTATGACCCACTCGACGTGGAGAAAAAGGGACCCCCTCGGGTTTTCATTCGCAGGGGGCAAAGGTCAATGCCTGCGCGCACTCGACATCGCGAAACGTACGCAGAACGAGACGCATAATGGCGTCCGTAAAAAAAAGGAAGGAATCGGAAAAGGGGGCGGAGGGTGAGAGAGGAGAAAGAGGGGTAAGAACCCACGGCCCACTCGAAAACCTCGGTCATATTATGCCAAAAGCCCGGGCAGAATCTTGACTCGCGACGATATTTTTCAAGTGCCGAGGAACCAGCCTCCCTCCGGCTTCTCCCTTCCTTCGCCGAGCACCGATAATGCTGAAAGAAACATTTATGCGCGAACCCTCGAATGTTTTTCCAAAGCTTTATGCGGCTAAAGGGCGATCCTTGCACAGTGCTACTCGTCAACCACGCTGGTGCCGCTTTACAAAAGCTGAACTCTAGTTTTGTCTATAATTCAACCACCGTCGATTCCTCCTGTCGCTATTTAGTTTCCGAATCGAGCATCCCTTGCTCAGTATTTACAATACTACTCCAACTAAATGGATAATATTTGAAAACCTTTACATGTCACGGACTTCCTCCAGATACTCCCTCCCTCTCGAGATTCGCTCTCTTCCTACTATTTCCTCCTTCAAGCGCGCCGCTGCTTCCTATATACGCACACACCATGTGTAAGTCTAATTCTGGATGGCAATAATCTTAAACTTAATAACCTTTTCTATCTTTTCTTTTCGTATATCTTATTTTCTTATCATGATTATGTCTATTTTTATGTTCCTTGTTGATTGTAATGTAATGTAATGTTAGGTCAGGCATAGTAACAGCTTACTAGCTGCGCCTCGCCTTTTACTGAGTAATAAAGACGTTTAATAATAATAATAATAATAATACTAATTAATTTCGATGGAGAGCCTATCAAGCATCGATACCGGATGAATATTCACGAAAATCGAGGACGGTGCATCTCACCCTTTCCTCAGCCGCCAGCTTGGTCGTCGATTTCGCTCGCTGCGCTTGCTACGTACGCGCGGATACTCGTACCGGCTTCTGTCGCATTTATGTATCTCGTAACGGAATCCTCAAAAGGGTCCCGGTCGCGGGGGCCATTAAAAGGTTTACATTCACGAGCTTCTTTCTCTCTACGGTCGAGGGTCAAGGGACGTGTCTCCCGAAAGAGGGTAGCCGCGAGTGTCCACAGAGTGCCATTCCGCTGGCTCTCCCCTTTTCCTCTTCTCTCCTTTCACCTACGCAACCCCCTGAATCCACCGGCTCTGAAGCATCTCCGTCTTTCTCCCCGCGGCCGTCTCCCGGCCTCGCATCCGCTGTTCCCTGTATCAACCGGCACCGGTGAAAATTATTATATCCTGCGTCCGATTGTCAGCCGAACCGCCAGGACTGGCTGCATTCATCCCCTGCACTTGATGCGGCCATTGCATCGCCCGACTTTCGTTGCAGTCGCTGCGACATACCCGCTGAAAGGCATCTCCTTGATACGCGGCGGATATTTCCGTAAATACTTGCACGAGGGCCCTCGTGGAGAGAGAGAGAGAGAGAGAGAGAGAGAGAGAGAGAGAGAGAGAGAGAGCGGCAGAGGGACGGATAATCCCTGCGCCGGGAAGAAATTAGTGGGGAAGGAAAAGGCATCGTTTTGTGCCGCGTAAACACTCGCGAAATCTTTACTTGCCTGCGCTGCCGACTGGGCTCGAAGGACATTATTATACCGCGGCGGGCATTGTGCGCGGGTCGCATGAAACGTCGTTGGGTTTTTTTTAATTGTGAGCCGGTTCGAGGATCTTTCGTTCGGAGGAACGATGGGTCAATGGCGAAGGCGAGCGCGGGAGCGTTGAAGTTTGCGTATTCCGCAAAGCTTTCCTTCTCCCCACCGTTGTCGGGCGTTGTAAGGAAGTTTTCCGTTGTTCCCTCGGAGAATCGCGCGCTATAATGCACACGCGAGCGTGAGAATATTAAAATTCACCACAATAATCATTATTTTCAATGCGGCGCAGTGAAAAGCCTCCGATTGTTCGCCTACGAGCCCACGTATGAATGATGGAAACTCAGCCGGAAATATATTTATATAATCGGTCTTGCAGGACGTCGGATTCTTTTTTTTTTATTATCCTTGACTCGTTTCCTTACTGTTTCACAATGGCCGCCGGCAAAAATGCCGCCTTGCAGCGCATTGAAACAAGTTGAATATCGTTTACAAGCGTTTATTCCGATTCTTCTTTACGCGATTCGAGGTTGCTGTTTCAATGGGCTTTGGGAAAAAAAATCCTTCAACGGAATATTGTTCTAAGCCGCCCCCCCCCCCCTGGGTTCCCTCGGAGGAAAAGTTCTCGCCGCGGAACAAATTCGCCCCGGCGATTGTCGAGCTTGGAAATAATTGTCGTTCATCGTTGCTGGAACACCGGGGCGGAAGTTCAGCCAAGGAAATTCGCGCGAGAATAAGGCGGCGGGCTTTGTTTGAAATGGGAAAGGCTTGTTGTTCGCGGCGGCCCCTGAAAACGGGCCAAGAAAGTCCGAAAGGTCCATCACCCTCGACTTTCCGCGCGTTTTCGACGACTTCGTTCGAACGCGCCGCGAGACAATCGCGCCCGATGGCAAAGCGGATTATCCCTTGATAAATGTAGAACCCTTTGTTGGCTCGCTTCGGAGGGGCACCTAAGTGGATTTCTTAATTATTTAGTTCGAAAGTTTCCGCGGGGAGTTCTCTTCTGGCTGGAAATGTCTTGGAAGTTTGCTGGAAAGGGAGACATCGAAGCGTCACACGTTAGACGAGAAACGTTACGCCCTTAGCCAGACAACTTTTTACTTAAGGGGTCTAGGCAGTCGAAAAATCGTTTCTTTTTATTGCATTTTTCGAAAGTACAATCTTTTCTGAATAAAATGCCATTTGGTTTATATTAAATGTGCAAAATTGTTCATTTGGTACCTAAAAGGGTCAAGCTGTAACTTATAGCGTCCCCTTGGCCCAGAAACTTAAAACGCGTTCGTCTTGAATCTTTTTTTCTCTTGGTTTTGCCGTGCGAATGAACGGAAGTTCAGATCGACTTGAAAAAATTACAGGATGTATAAAACATGCGCCATTTCCGGCGCAACGTATTATATGGTCCGTAAAAAATCGAGACTTTCATAAAAAAATAAAAAACTCGCGGATTTTTAGTAACCCACTCACACGACTAATTTTTTCTTAAAATAATCGCCGTTTTTCGCCCACAATTCTGTTTTAATTTCAGTTTTCATTGGTCGCGCGGAAAACTACGGATGTAACTACATAACAAGAATCACCGTTGTGACTCTTCTTCGAAAGTGCAGTATCCACCGAATTCGATTTCTCTCTTCTTGGCTAATTATCGAATAATGATTTGCCACCGTTCCGCAAAGAAGCCTCGCGGCGAGTGCCGTAAAGTCTACGTCCCGCGAATACGAAATCGTGGTTATACAACACTGCCCGTTTTCATCGTAACAGCGAAAGCCCCGATACAGCCATTAGCAGCGAAAAAGGGTTGGGCGGTCGAACGAAGCACGTGGCGTCGCCTATTCCCCATTTTTCAATCAATCTCACAATCAGCCGCGTCCGAGAGGCTTCCGGTTCTACTTCGGCGCAAACGGCTCTCGGGCGCCTTTGTACTTACGCGAATGGCACTTACGCGCAGTCGTTGGAACGTAACTTAATTAACTAATCTACGAGCCGAGGGGCAGATTCCTTGGATGTCGTTACGGGCGCGCGGAATCGACGATAAATGCAAACTGCTCCGAGGACCGCCGCGTTTTACGGCATATGTTGCCATCCGCGATTCTGCCAGCGATCGTAACGACGCATCGAGCACTGGTTATTACCCCGCTCCCGGGGCCAAATGTCCGGGAACACTATCGAACGCTTTCACGGTGGAGTGACAAGGTGGGCACAAAGAACGAGACTTTAATGCTACTGCCAACAGTCAAGAGGAAACGAATTCTCGTACCGCCCCCTCCTCCCCGCGCGGTTGCCATCCCTTCGATGCTGTTCGATTCTGGCGCTACTCCCGGGGATGCCACTTTTCCATTTACGATCGCGACGTCGAGCACCGACGTCGAGGCACTGCGAGAACAGTTAAGTGCATTATATCATCCGGCGAGAGCGCTGCTCGGTCCGCGAAGTGGACATTGTTTCAACCCGTTCGACGAAAACAATGCAACCTACAGGGGGGGGTGGGGATCGAGTGCTGTTACCTGGCAGTACGTTGAAACACTTTTGCCTACCAGTCGGGGCCGACAATGATCTCGTTAAAGAGGCCTGACCGGCCCACTTTGCTCCGATAATGCTTTTCTTTTCAACCTCTTTTCATCCCGCTCCCCCCTTGGTCGTCGCTGCGATTGTTTCTCGGCGGCCCCGAGCCTCGGTTTGTCAGTTCCTTCTTTTGACTTTGCGGCACACCGAGTGCCTTCGCAACCGATGCCAGTCAAGTGGGGGTTGGTGCCGAGAGGCAACTGTGACCTTTGCTTTCGTTTTCGACGTGCGTTTCCAACGATCGCCCGGGCATTTTCATCGCGCATACAATTCTGCACCCTTCGCTTTAGTCACGGTATCTGTGAAGAGCACGAAGCTGTTCGTGAATTCTATAACAACCCCTTTAGCCGTTCACTGTACGCGCGTACAATGCGAAGTGGCGGAGAACCGAGGTCAGGGCGATTCACTTTGGATTTTCGTATAAAAAAAGAAATGACGACAGTATCGCGCTACCCTGCCGACGAATCGTCCTCATTCAGATTTCCCATGGCGGGAGAAGACAGAAAACGGCGGTCAAACGCAAGGCCATTTGAAAGGCGAGCCGTGACTAAAGGGCGGTCAAGAAGTTCGGGGCCGGAAACGCTGGGGGGGAAAGTGGATTTCGCGCCCTGGTTATCGGTGTACGCGGGAACCCATAAGAGTGTACGTGTAATGTACACACTAGGCCGCAGGAAAGGAGAGGCGAAAGTGCGCACCCTACTGTGGAAACGGCCCAACAGAGCCAGCGGGGTTTCTTAGGGTGAAAAGAGTAAAAAGGTCCCCGCGCCAGTACAATTGGCCTCTAAACAGAGGGTAGTTATAGCGAAACGCAATGCCCATTGGGGTGGCGCGGCGGACTAACAGAGATCCCTTCTCTCTTTTTCACTCCTTCTCGGCTGCTAACCCGTGTTGTGCCCCATAAAAGCAAAGGGTGGTCACCTTCGACGATTCGGGGTGAGACTTTTCAATGCATCGACCGAACGTGCACGGAGGAAAAAAAATATGTACACATATACATGTATGCGCGAAGGGAGTCCGACGAGAGGTGTCGTTTGACGAGAACCTGACGTCTCTGAGCTCCTTCTCTCTTTATTTTCATTCTCCTTTTCCCTGCTCTGGGTGGAGGCTTTCAATGGCCGCCGCGCCGGCTTCTCCAGTGTCCCAAGGAAATTCGAGGTTACGAATTTCGCTTCGGGACCCACGTCTCGCCGTTGTCCCGCAGCTGGCGTTCGCCCGGCGCGGCGTGCGAAACGTCGATGGATTTTGATCCTGATCGCTTTCGGGATCCATTGGATACCTGGCAGCCAATTGATCCGCGCGTCGAGTCGAACCGTGCGAGACCCCGAAACAATCCAGCTCGACCAAGTTGGGGTTGAAACGGGCCTCGAGGAACAATCGACGATCTCAATAACGTCGTTTCACCTCATCAGCACAGTGGAAGAAATTTAGCGTTATTCTATGGTTGCTTCAACAATTTTCAATGCTTTAATCGAAGCTGCCGTTGTTGGGGATATTAATTAGAGGTTCGCGATTGCTCATAGCCGCTCGATGGTACAGGTTCGTGGAAATGACGAGAAGAGGCTGATTAATGAAATTCATAGAGTCATTTATTACTTCGATTCGCCGATAATAATAAATATATGCACATATACGATAAGAGACATTGTTCCTTCGATTACCTCGACCCTTCAGTGTCGCTCGATGATAAATTTCTCTGTGCTCGCGGAAGACCGCAGCGAACAATCTTTTAGAATGAAACATCTCCGTCCGTGTGAATTTCGATCGATCGTTCAACGAACGTCGCTCACGATCCCGATGGAAAACAAAGAATAACAATTTATTTATAACAAACGCAACGATACAGGCTCACTTAACGTCTACGATCGCGCCAAGATCATCCTTCCTCCTCCCTCATGGACTAGCGTCTCGCGAACATTTGGGACAACATCGAAACGCGCGCACGCGGGGGCGTGTACGAGCGCGACTGAATAGGGCAAAGAAAGCACCGAAAACAACGAAACAAAATTCGATTAGACACGATCGTTTCCCCCCCCCCTCATAAATAACCCTATTACACGGTGCAACTATCATTAGCGTGTGTGTTGAGTGTGCGTGCTCTAGACGTTAGTTTACAACAAGAGGTACGAGGCGACATTTTCCTTGAAACCCTACGGAAACGACACGTACACGTGTGATTGGCCGTCTTCCTGGGGAGCGCTCGGCGCGAAGCGAGTGCCCGCGCGGAAGCGCGCTTACGACGTAACGAAATCACAGTTAACGACTGTGGCCCGCTTACACTCGGGGCCACGGCGAGACGAGAATTACTTCGAGGAGAGCTTAGCGAAATAGCGCCGCGAGCAACGAGCAGGAAACACTTTCGAGAAATCCACTTTATTCGATTGCACGTGCCGTCATTCCTAAACATGTACAACTTAAGGAAACTCTTAGATTCTTTTTACACCGCAAAACGATCGGAGTTGCCGGCCTCGTGCAACGAGCGGCGAATCAATTCCTCGAGCCGTCCTCTGTTCGTCGCCGGGCGTCCTACTTCCGTGACAGGCGAAAATCACGCGGATACCACCCCTCCCCTTCGGTTCGCGAAGCCTCTTCGATTTAAAGACGGAATATCACATCGCGAAGTCTCTTTGCCCGCGAACGACAGCCAGACCTCTGGATCCAGTTCGTTCGCCGAGGACGGAGCTCCCCAGAGATCCTGGTCGTGATCGGCCACGCTACCGGAAAGTCCTCCGGCACCGACGAGCCTCCGGGACTCGAGCCCGGTGTCCCGAGAGAGCTCGCGCTCCCGTGGGACAAGCGAGACTCCCGCCGACCCGCGCAAATCAACCAGACGGCACCAGCGAAACGAGGATCTGACGGCGACCGGAATCGTACACCGTCCCACGGGTAGGTATCCGTTCGGTAACCGGGAGCGAACTGGCCGGTTCGCTCGGCGCTTAGCCTACGCGGATTGTATATTACGTACTATTTACATTCGTATAAACGATATATTAAAACGAACGGTAATGACGCCCGAGAGCCAACGGGGCAATGTGGCGCGTAAAGCTTCGTCCAGTCGTGACCAGGCAATCCCACCGCGGAGACGGACGCGTCCCCGTCCACGTAGGTGAGGCCTGCGCGAAATCAAACCTGCTAGAACAATGGATCGTAACGCCATTCGGAAACGTGCCCGCGGAGCGCAAAATTCGCCGCGGGGGTAGCTCGCAAGCTCCCGCCGGCCAGGTTTCCTCGTCCGGGCGTCCCCTTTCGATTTCGATGATCGAGCGACAGGTAAAAGGCACATCCGCAATTAGAAAACATTATTTGAAAACAATGCTGCTCCACCTCCCAGGAGGGACGGGGTGTGTGGGGGGGGGGGGGGGCGGCGGTCTATTCACGATGCACCGCGACGCACAATGAAGACCACCATTCAACTAAAGCAAAACGAATCCGGCTCCTAAACGGTCCTTTTGTTCCAGCGCATTAATATGCTAATTCAATTATCCGCGTCGTTGCTGGCGAGCGTTCCCTGAACGGCGGTCGATCCGCAATCGACCGTCCCCGTCCTTGAAAATCTCGCCTCCCTGTCCGCCCCCAATCCTCGCGGATTATGCATTTCCCCGGGAAAAAGGAGGAAAAAGAACGAAAGGATTCTCACGGACGTGCCACCTGGGCCCCGTGCGTCGAATCGGCGCCGATCCCGCCGGCCCTCGATCGCAGCTCGAAAATATAAATATACAACGCCGCTGGTTTCTCCCGGGCGCGGAGGACATGCTTGCGTGTATCGCGGGTGGGAAGAGTATAGTGAGGCATTTTTGAGCGGTATTTTTAAGTGTATCTAGGGCAAAAAATGTTAATACTGTAAGCTACGTATTGGACGCGGAATGTTACTCCACTGAATGCTAAAAAAATTCAGGCACCCTTCCTGCTGCCGCTTCGGAAAGGCTATCGGTAGGGTGCAGATAGAAAATTAAGGTGTTAGTGAGCAGAAATTGAACAAAACACTTCCCTGGACTCTCGATACACTTTGCCATGCTTCTATGTTCACCCCCAATTGCTCTTACATCCTCATTATACGTCTTTTACCCACAGCATAAATCACATATGAAAGAAACGATTAAAAACTAAGCCTGCGCAGTAGCGCGTCGTCAGAACGTCGTTGTTCCCTTCTCTCTCTCTCTCTCGCTCTCTCTTAATGTACATCGACCGATCCGCGCCTGTCGTCGCGGTTCTGCTCTAGACTCACCCGGTGAGACCGTTTCGTTGCGCGAATCGCGAACGTTCTGGGGCTTAGAAACGGTTCTACGGTCGTCTAGAATATCACGGAGACCGGTCTGCGCAGCTGCTCCAGGTCCAACGTGGTGGACGTCGTCTGCGTCGGCACCTGCTGATGGGACGACGATATCGGCGTGGATCCTGGACTGCTGCCGGGGCTGCTGGTGGTCGTGACGATGCTCGCCGAGCCGGACGAGGAAGGGAACATTAGGGATGGATGCGGCGCGGTCGTGTGGTGGCCAGTTTGAAACAGTGGTCCCAGATGAGACGCCGTAGTCGGGTACGGCTTACCTGGTGTCGTCGGCGTCGTGTAGAATCCGGAGTAGAAGCTGCTGACCACGGCAGCCGCGGACGCGGCGTTGTTGTTGGCCGCGTCGGCTGCAGCCGCGGCCGCGGCGGCCGCCGCGCTCGACGACGATGATCCCGTGCCGCTGCTGCTCGCCACCAGCTTGCTCAGATGGACCGCGTCGAAGGCGGAGCCGAAATACGGCGGCAGAGGTGGATAGTCGAGATGGTGCGGGTGATGATGATGATGAGAGACTGGGGCGGCGGGAGCTGCGAAATATGGCGGCAGAGGGAAGCTGGGGAAGCCACCCGGGCTCATCGGGCCCCCTTTGCCTGGCACGGCGGACACTGACATCTTCGGCTTCCTTCGTGGCCGATACTTGTAGTCGGGATGCTCCTTCATGTGCATCGCGCGTAGGCGCTTCGCCTCGTCGATGAACGGTCGCTTCTCCGTGTCGGATAGAAGCTTCCACTCGGCACCGAGCCTCTTCGAGATTTCCGAATTGTGCATCTTCGGGTTGTCCAGGGCGATCTTCTTCCGCTGGATCCTCGACCACACCATGAACGCGTTCATGGGCCTCTTGATGTGTTGCTCCTGGGACGTGGGTGCCTGTTGACCGCCCACGTTCATGTCCTGGCTCACGTGGTGTACCGAGTGCAGGTCCATACCTGACAGGAACCCGTAGCCGTGGTGTTGTTGATGCGAGCTCATCATCGTCACGTCGCTTCTGTAGATCTCGTGGACGAAGCGATCGATATCTCCGAGGAGTCCGTGGAATATGGTGGCGGCTGGCACCTGTCACCGCTTCAAGTTGCTCGTCAAACTTCACGCACTCACGAGCGGACTACAGCCGCGCTCGATTAATACTCTTCTCGTCCTCGCGTTCATCCACTAAGGGTGCTGCTCCTTCTTCCTCGCGGAAGGATCGTTGAACGAGGAAAACACAGTAGTCGGCAGAGATAATATCCACGAGTAGTCGGGAACGAGTGGTTGCTTAGATGCAGGTGTGAGCGCGGCAAACGGTCGAACGTGCTCGAATGGAGTGCCGGTGTCGACTGAGCGTGGACTGCCCGTAGGACCGGTCCACG
Organism: Andrena haemorrhoa; assembly: GCA_910592295.1. NCBI lineage: Eukaryota > Metazoa > Arthropoda > Insecta > Hymenoptera > Andrenidae > Andrena > Andrena haemorrhoa. The sequence goes on from OU342941.1 coordinate 6,482,379, forward strand.
ACCTGCCAGAGGGATCCATTCTTCCTCTCTCTCTCTTTTCCCCGAACTCTGTCCCTGTTCACCCAGGATTTCGAGGGCGGAACCGACGCGAAGCGTCGTACGCCGCGCCCACGAACCGACCCTCTTCACGCTATTCGTCGAGGTTGCCTGGGTGCTACGTGTACCTTTTCTACCCTTTCTCCCCACTAAGTGACACCAGCACACCGACCAGAAACAGCAACCCCTCTGTACCACGCTGAACTGAGGAGGGTTGATGCTGCTGCTGCTGCTGCTGGCTCGGAGACCGCGAGCTGCAATTATTATTATCGATTACCTCGATACGATGAAGTACAAATAGCGTATAGGCTGCCCCGTTATTGACTGGCTCTCTGTTCGTACACTGGCGCGCGCGCCACCCCCGATATCGCGCGATAATTGGTTACGCTCGCTCCCACCTCCCTGCTCAACCCTTCTCGACCGCCGCGAGGAGAACCTGAAGGATTCTTGGTCAACGCGTTCGAGGATCTTCGGCTGGATTAGGTTCCCTTTCTCGTACACTCCTGTGCACCCTTGTTCCGCTGGCTGCACCGCAGCGTTGATTCTTCGATGGGGTGTATCGAGGATTTTTCCGTCGATCCTTCGGTCTGATGGATTTATTGGTTGTTCACCAAATTGTCCAACTCTTCACGGTATCCGAAGGAATCATTGGTGCCGGAAGCACTGTTGTCTAACATGATTAGTAGGGAATCATTAACATCGTTTTCTTGCAAGGCGAGTAATCTAAGGGTGGTTTCGTCGTAGTAATTAATTAGAATTCGCGTGTTGGCGTCCTCCTCTTCTCTCCTCCTCGCAGAAACAATAAGGGGTTGAAATCTGCCGGTTTCTTTCCTGTGGGAAATCTGAGGAACAATGCAAAAAATCTCTCGACGACAGGCACTTGGATTAGAATGGAAAGCAACAGCGGCGAAAGGAGCGAGCGGTGCCCCTTTCCCAATCTCGACTCACCGCGCCCTCCGCTCCCAAAGGACATTCAGCAATGCGAACGAATAAAAGCTCTCTTTCTCTCTCTCTCTCTCTCTCTCTCTCCTTTCCTCTGTGTCGGTGAACTGCATTAGTCGTTTGTGCTTTTGTGCTCGCGGAGGCGAGCGCGTACGCGGTGTCTCCTTACTTCGATTCTCGAGTAATCGATTAAGCTTCCTGCATTTTGCAACGGGACATGGGGAGTTAGACCGACCGGGGACGTTGGAATAGTAAGTCAGCATATAAAGGGAATGAATTTGCCTGCGATGATTTCACATCGACTTAGGTATATTTCAGGGAAAGGGTCTCAACTTTCGGAGTACTGTGCCACTTTGGTCGGAAATTGACTTTATTTTACAGAAATAAAATACGGGACAATGCCATCGCTGAAATCCTCTTCTGCGATTAAAATCATATCAGTGGAATCTTCGTAGCCACCTACAGCGATCCAGAATTTTAATTGCATCTCTGCTATTAAGCTTTTTATTATACAACGGGAGGAACCGGGGACATGAAATATCCCCCTAGAACCGATTGTCACCAAAATTCTTTTCCATTTAAAAAACTCGTCGATGGCGTTCGCCGTAGCAGCAGGGGGCGTAGCGCCGCTGAGAGAACGGTAAACAGAGGGAGGAAGCGATTAAAGCGCGAAAAGAGGGGAAAAAGGGAAGTTGGACTCTTCCTCTGGGGGGGGGGGGGAGGGAAAAAATCCGCCGACGGATGGTCGCCATTCCGTCGGGCTAGATTCTGGGAAATACGTGCACGTCCGAGGGAGCGCACACAGGCGCCAGCCGTTCGCTCACACACTTCTTTCCCTCTGCATGCAGTTGGGTGCAAATTGGTATTGAAAAATCTCGAAGTCAATTAAAATTCCAGATACAAAGGATTTGGCGAGACAAAATACCAATTATCTCATGTCCTCCGTCTGTGCCGTCCCTTCGGCTCCTTCCCTCCGAGCAAGGATTGGGGAGGTGGGCGAGCAGGGTGACTAGCTGCGAGAGGGGGAGGGTGGCGGAGGGGCCGAGGGCGCTTACAAGAACTCAATTCCATTAAGCATTGAAGTGAGTAAAACGAGGTAGCTCAGCGTGGATGGGCATCTATATAAAGCAGCTCGCATCTCGGTTATCTACCTAATAAAGGTTCGACTGCCACCCCCTCGCGTCTCCACCGAATCACCCCTTGCTTTCCGCCCACTCTCTGCGACATAAAGCGCGGTGCCAGCGAGGTGTCTGTGAGACAATCCCCCGGGATGACAATGCTTATCCCACGTATGAATGCCAGCGATGCTTCCTAGGTAATTTAAGTATAGCCACCCATTCCTCGCCGCAGCCACCCCCTGGCCGCACTCTCTTTTCACCGCGTTGCCATCCACCTTCGGCGTATTCGAGGAAGCCGCATATCTCCGGCTGTGCACGTATGAAAACCCGTTGTCCCCGTTTAATTATTGCCATTAGCGACGAAATCTTTTCGCAGCCCCCTCGCCGCACGCCCCCGCCGCGCCGCGGCGAGTCAGCCCTCTGTCCGCCCCTCCCGGGCTCTGTGAATTTCGAATGAGCCAGAGATCCGTCTGGGGATCTCTCCGTTGACGTTTTTGTGTGCCCTATCGAGCTATTGCCAAGGTCGATCTCTATGGAGGTGCCGTGAGAATCGCGGGGGTACGAACAATGGCAGGCTTTGTCTCGTCGGAGATTACCATTTCGAGAGTGTAAGCTCGCGAACGCGTTTCGATTCGCTCGCTCGCGGCCGATATTCCTTTTCTTCTCCCCATTTTTTTTTTTTTTCTTCACTTTCGACCCCCTTTTGCCCGTGATTTGTGCGTTACTGGAGCACCCCCAGTGAATGGGCGGATTAACGGAACAGTTACTGTCACTCCGTCTTTGATTGCGAATATATTCGGGACTGATGATTGAGGGCACGGAGAATAGATGAATGGCCAGCGCAATTAACGGTTAATTGAGGCCTCGACAATTAGTCATATAGGTACGTGCAAGCATCGAAGTAGGTTCATCGATGCTGTAGAGTAGACTGCAGGCGAACGTTGAAGTTGGTCGTCGAGTTCGATAAAGTTTGACAAACTTTGATTGTGTGCGCACGAAGATTCTAAGTGCAGGGTCCCATACCTTACATCGATTAATTTCTTGCAACGTCACGCGGAAGAAACTTTTTCACCCGAATACTTCTAGGATTCTCATAAACTCTCATAAATGCTGGAATCTAGACTCGAATTCTGTTATCCGAGGTATCTGTCCACGGGTCACGAAGGTGAACGATGAGTCAGCCGACCACGAAGTGCACGCAGTCATTCGATCATTGTGCTATATCAGGGTGCCTCTGCCACCCGCAAATCGGATCCAAACGGCTGGCAAACGAAGGACGACTCGTGCGCTCCCGGGGATCACGTTGAACGGAGGGTGGTTGTCATCCAGGTGGCAGAATCCTGGCTAATTAGTAATCGTCCTTCGCCTCTGTTAAATCCGCAGGTGCTCCGTGTATCCAGACAGGACGCCGAGCGTGTAATTCGGATGTGCCGGATTATCCGCGCGACGTTTCGACGCTGATCCTGCAAATTAAGTCGACGCGGCCGAGCTGCAGGAATATCAAGCTCGCCGTAGGATAGGGGGATGAAAGAAGGGAGGTAGGTGGTAGGTAGGTCGGTTGATCCTGGAAGCAGGCGGGGCGGAACGGAACGCAATCGCAGCGTACTTTGGGTGATTATAGGCAATCGTAAAAGTACCAGAAAACGGCGGGTAAGGGAGGAAACAAGACAGAGAGGAAGGCAGAGGGATTGGGGCGAGGAGGTGTGGAAGGAACGAGGACGAGGGATACACGGGCCCATGACGGTGCCACGTCGCCACCCCGACGTGCATGCTCGAACGCGTTGCGTAATTAGCGACTGCCTCTCCGGTTTTGTGGGTGGGCGAGGGGGGTCGGTGGGCGGCCAGGATGGCGAGGGTGAAGTGGGTGCACTGTTACCGTGCGTCGGGATTGGGGCACCACCACCCCCCCACCCCCCCACCCCCCTAGAAAACACGTTCGAGCGACTGACGACCGGTTGAAACCTACCGCGTGCGTGAGCACACGTGCGATCTACAGGGTGGTTTTAGATGTAAGACGTTGCTCATACGACGAAGCGTCTACTATCTCAAGCCTGAAGTAATAGGAAGATACTTATCAGTGTCCGACTACGGACATTTTTGAATAATAAAATACTTACTATTTTTTTTAGCAAAAATAACGTAACGAATACATGGACAAAATTTCAATGTAGGTGCTCCGCTGTTTGAGCTAACATTTTTCTCGCGCCTCAACCTATCACCCCATCCCTACAACTCCCCCAACATCGAATGTCTGAAACGGCATATTGAAGTAATTCGATTGTCGTATTCGAAACCACCCTGTACGACCCGCGGAACCGACGAGTCACAAGTTTGATGGCGACAAGCTTCGTCGCGGGCGAAATTAACGCTGCGCGACGCCTGGCAGCTACTTCGAGGAAGCCTCTCGCACAAACGGCGCGTAACGATCAATTATCGAGCATAACGCTCGACTGGGAATCATTACAAAGCACGGGGACGGATTTTACTACGTAAACAACGTCTTGGAGGGCGCGACTCGCGCCGTTAGTCGACGGCCGTGGACCCGATTTTCTCGAGTAGGAACTGCGGGGGGAGGGCGGGGCGGCGAATTATGCGGCTTGTGGCGTCGACACTAATCCTTGTCGAAACACACCCCGTACGTGGGCGACGCGGGGGGGATGGGGCAGCGAATCGTGGTGCACAAGGGGGTGGCGAGAAGGGCCACGGGGTAGACCGACGTAGACGCAATTAATGCAGAAACGGGGCGCGGACGCCGGGGGAGTTCTCGAGGAGAGGGCATCGCGTTAGCTATGCCACGCCGTGAGACGTAATGACTAATTGAGATTGGAAAAGTGGAGGGAATAATACGATCCGGGTGGTCACGGTAAAACGCACTTTTTCTTCCCTTCTCCTCCTTCGTCCTTCCGTTCCCTTCTCTGTTTCCCCGCCCCTCTTTCGTGTCGATTACAAAGGATCTCTCGCCTGCAGGCACACCAATGGAATTACGGGCCGAGTTGTCGCGACGGGATCGGATCCCCCGGCTCGATTTTAATGCAATCGATTTATCGGCGCGCTCTCGAGCGTCTCGAGTAGACGGATTTATCAATTTCTTCCGTCCGTTTTTTGGATGGGGGAAATTTGCTCGATGACGCGGCGTTCGTTCTGTCGACGGTGCGATAGGATTCATTGAACCTCTCGCGAGCCCGGGAATAGTACACTGGCCGCTGTATCTCGGAAACATGCGAGCCTTTCCGCGAACCTGTAAGGTAAACGTACCTATTATGACCCTCCCAAACATGTCCCCTTCTTGAAACAGCATCACAAATAACGAAATAAGAAATAGTTATGGCATATATAAGCAACTGCCAAACATTTTATCGATATTTATACATTCTTTTCTGTACAAATTCACCAGCATAAGTATTATTATACAATAATCTATTACAAAAAAAATGGTTTTAATGTAATTCATTGATAAAAATAACCGTTTCATATTGTGTACCTCAATTTTTTGAATGTCCCGCTTTATGGAACGGTTCGGAAGCGTGTTCCAAGACCACGGACCCGTGTTCACATAGTTGTACCAGTTCATGAAACACACGCCTCAGCTTTGATAATTAGATATTTCCAGTGAAAAAGAGAAATAGTTCATTATTTAAACTGCCCTAGAGCGTTTATAAAATATATTATATTCACGTTTTCATCATAAATACGAGTAAGTATGCGTAATTCAAACTTTTTTAATAAATATCAAAAACCTAACCTGACGGGGCGTTTCATAATAGGGACATTGAATATGAAACACCGGGTCATGGTACGAAAACAGTGTTTCATAATACGTACAGGTCCTTCATTTAGTTTTTTAGTCATATTATTTTTTATTTATAATAAATATACATTTTATGACTCATTATATAATCACAAAACAATGGCCTATCGAATGGTATGCAAATTTTCAATGCTAACCCACTAAATTTTACAAATTAGATGACAATTGCATAACCCCATCGAAAAGCGTTTCATAATAGGTACGTTTACCTTACACGATATTTCGTTATTTAGGGGTGAATTCAACCCGCCAAAGTAAACTTCCCGCAGATAGACGTTCTGTTATCCCAACGCAGAAAAAAAAAACAGAAGCACAAAAGAAAGCCTTTTAAAGACACGTCTAATTCTATCCCCTACATCCGGTCGCCCATTTACCGCGCACAAAGCGAACATCAAAAGCCATCATCCCTCGACGACCCTCGACCACGTCGAAATTCCGAAAAACACCCCACTGGACGACCCAAGTGGTGTTTCCTCGATCCGAAACGCTTGAGCGACGTCAAAGTCCACCCTCTGTGTGACCAGCGCGAATCCAACAACGTCCCGGCCGCTTCCGAGGCTTATCCATCAGCCCGGAGACAATTCCGCCGCGTGTTGCGACACGATTTGTCACGATATTGCGGCGGCGGTTCGCGGCATCGATATTGTGCCGCGGACAATTCGCAACCAAGAGCCAAACAACGAAGCAGGCGAGGAAGCAAGCGGTGAATCGGGGAAGGACGGACGGAAGGAAGGACGGAAGGAAGGAAGGAAGGAAGGAAGGAAGGAAGGAAGGTAAGCAAAAGGAAAGGGGCCAGGTGTAGGGGGGCGGGTGGAACGCTGGGAGGGCGAAGCTACCGGAGTAACCAAGCCAAGAGATCTCCCACACAAGGCAGCCGTCGCGCGAGTGTTCTCCATTCGTCGGCGCTGGGCTCGTCGGCATTAAGATAATTACTTTCCAGCAGGACGTGCGCACTCATTGTTGCCGGTACCGCGGCAGAATGGCATTATGCATTGTCAGGAAGAAAGTGAGGGAGTGCTAGAACGGCTAAGGGGGTTGGCGGGGCCGCGGCCGGGGGATGGGGGTGCACCCCAGTCGGTGTACCTTAGCCCGTGGGTGGAGCATTATTCCGTCAGTTCCATGTTTCGCCATTGAAACTAGCGGGGGGGTTGCTTTCCGTTCCTCGAGGAAGACTGGCGACGGGCCGAGGAGGGTGGGCCAGCATCCACCGATGTATCCAACGGCTTTCTCTCACGGCGACGCCATTAATGTAATTATTTCCAGCGTGTGTTTCGTTCAGGGCCGCGAAACGTTTCGCGGGAATCGAGACTGATCAGCCGGCTGCCGCCAGCAGAAAGATTCCAAGGCATCCTTGGGGGATGCTCGCGGATGCCTTCGCGGCTTTCCCGTGTTCGCTCGTTTCGCATCGCTCTCGCCTCGCGCCCCCTTCGTCTTGACACCACGGCATGATGATTCGTCACGGCGGCGACGAAGCGTTAAAACGAGACGCGCTTGTCGGATTTGTGTCCCCCGCTTGTGCCACGATAATAATATCCTGATCTCGCGTAATGGGTTTTACCCGCGGATTGTTGCTTCTCGATTCTTTGCCGCGCATTCGGTGGATGGGAATCGTGAATTCTTCTTCTTTGGGATTGACGTGGTATTGTGAGCGTGTGTGTTGCGAGCATCTTTTATTCTTCCTCTTTGGAAAATTGACCTTACTGGGACTGAATTTTCTTTAAATGAGTTACTTGGAATTCTACTTTAAAAATTATAGATACTCTGACATGCAAACGTGAATTGAGGACTATAGTAAGGGGGGTGTAGCTGCATCTTTACCAACTTCGAGTAAATTAAAAAAAACTGTTTATAAACTTATTGGCTTTGATTTAACATTAAAAAGACAACACTAATTGAAAAATATATATATTTCTACATAATAAGTACATAAGTGAGTCGATAAGTTTTTATTTCCATTTCTGGCGAATTTTTCAAATCTGGAGCTGCCCAAAACAAATATATTACACAAAACAGTAATGTATGCAGGTCCAGAATTTCCAATAAATCGCTCATTTGTTATCGGATTTTCCTCAGAAACTGTAAAAAATGCACTTGCACCCCTCTTGCTGCAAGGTCCTCAATTGTTTTCGCCTGCTTCTTGTTAGGCGCGAAGTTGCCTCCCTTCGAGACAAGTATTTTAGATAGTAACCTCGTCAGGATGACTGGCTGTCAAAATTCTGGTAGAATTCTGGTATTTGGAAAATTGTAGGAACAAATATGCAAGGAAACTAAATTCCGTGTGAAAAGTTGAATTGTTTGGAAAAGGGTAAAAATTTCTGTTCACCTTGCAATCATGTCCGTAGTTGGTACTTTCATCGAGGAAGATGGCTTTGGGTTTGTGCCCAGGCCAGATCACAATGAGCACAACAGGCCGTTTAATATTGTCAGAAGGTACAATGCAATCTTCGGAGCATATCAGGATGAACATGTCTTTATCATTAGTTTTCCCCTTACCATCAAATTTTTGAAGGAACTGCTATAGAAAACTGTGTCCTAAATAGGTATACACTGACCAACAACCACAAAGCATCGGTGCAAGTGATATCTTGGGGCGCTGGCATCCAGTCTATCAAAGTTCCAAATAAATCAGGAGTTTTAGGCGACGTTGTTTTAGGCTTCGACGAAATGGATGGTAAAAAGTCCTACAGTTAGAGCAAAATCACTTGGCCACTTGTCTCAATTCTTAATACAAACTATAAGACATCGATTCCCGTATCGTCTTCGAGGATTCGTAACATTCCTGGAAATATAATCAGGGTATTTGAAGAACAGGTACGTAGGGAGCATAATCGGACGAGTGGTGAATCGAGTCTCGCGTGCATGCGGATGCGGGTGGAACATCCAGGAAGACTGTAGCTACTTAAACGGCGGCTTCTTCGGATTCGACAACGTCAATTGGCAGTCTTTCGTGCTGAACAAGCAAGTGGTGCGAAAGTTACCGTAAACGAGCAGTCTCGTGCAATTTCAACAGAGTTGCTTGATCAATTAATTTCGAGCGATCTCTTTCCTTGAAAGCGGGATTCAGTGGCTGTTATACTGATTAAACAGGTGATGTCCCATTTGAGCCGAGCAAACAGAGAAGGATATCCGGGAGATATGTTGACGCAGGTCAAATACTCTTGGACGGATGATAACCAGCTTCGTATTAGCATTCGCGCGACTGCAACGCAGCCAACGCCCGCTAATATCACTACTAATTGCCTGATGAACCTTGCTGGACACGTACTCTATCATAATCCTCTAATTCGTATATCGAAACAGTATTTCTATCTCTTTCCCTTGAGCTATTCTACATTTTTAACTTCTCATAACTATGGCCTCCCATTTTTTTATGATTACAGGCCACTGGACCAAGTGAATTGAAGAAACACGTGGTCTCCATTAACGCTGGAAGTTGGACGTTCGCCGACATCAAAGACAATTTGCCGACAGGTGCTATATATCCGGTTGATCATACAGTCTACGATCTACGTTTACCGACCCAGTTGATCAAGCACCAGCTTTACGTCGTACCTGGGGGTGGTTACAACCAGAACCTCTGCATTACGAGTCCCAGCTGCTGGTCGTATCGTTTCCACGCTAGGTAAGTCAAGGAAAATTCAGGATCAAATAGGTGCTGTTCAGTGAGAGCGACTGGATCTGTTTAGCAACACTATAAATTTCGGAGGCTTTTTATTGACTTCCCAGCACTGTATTGCAACTGAGAATTAATTCCTCCTAGAAATAGGACGATAAAGGGAACATCGGGAAACTCCTTGTTTGCGAGATCAATATTTTCTAAGGTTCATCATTTTCATTGATTGGCTGCTATTTACATTCCCTTGACATTCCTTCACTTTCTATCAAAGGGTTTTGCACCCTGACTCGGGAAGGACCCTAGAGATATACTCCAACCAACCAGGTCTGCAGTTTTCTACTGGGAACGATTTGCCAGACCCGGATCTTGTTTACCAACCCGATTTCGAAGACTACTTTGGGGACGACAACGATGTTAGACCATTAAAATTTCACTGTCCGATCGAGATCTCTGGGAAGGTTGGATATTTTGAATGTAATTCGTTGCAGGGCATCCATAGGGAGCAGAGGGAAATTTGGGGAAAGGACGGTGTCCGATACAGAAGACACGGTGGGTTCATTGTGGCGCCACAAAACTACCCCGACGCTGTTAACAATAGCGATTTTCCTTCTTCCATGCTCTTCCCGGGCAAAGTTTATGCTCATGACATGACTTACAGATTCGGCTTACTTTCGGAGTGTTAAATATCTGAATATCATTTAGCTTCTGGAAAATACGAATATTTTCGCACTAAGGTCAATGAACAAACTCAACTCCTTGATTTATAATACATATATTTATGAACCATCTCGGCTGGAATAATCTTCGCATCCGCGCTAATTGTACAAAACTATCCGTAACGATCTCTATTCACATATTCATCGTAACAGCAATCGCGTACGTCACCCTTTAGTACTCAAGCCACTAATTAAGGCTGCACAGCGATTGCCTCTAATTAAATTGTACATACTATCGTGTCGATTAACGTAACTATCCTTACGTAATTCTCTTTTAATTGTCGCGAAGGCACTTCGTTCGACGGTGCAGCGAAAACTGTGGACAGGATCTCGATTGATCGTAGCCCAGGCTTCCTGCACCATTCTGTATCGATTCGTCTTGTTACCTGCTAAGTTGTCCATAAACGTTTATAAATATATAAAGCTATATCTGTGTATGTATACATTCCTCCATTTACTTAGGCTTAATAGAAAAGTTCATTTTTTTTGTACATCCCTAGAGTGTTATTTCTACGTATTTATTATGTATCGTATGTTATTGCGGGCGGTGAAAACTTATGGCAGAGATTCTCAAGGCAGTTTCAAGTTTCCATGTGTTCCTCTCTCGACTAAGAGTTAAGCTTAAAAGACAAAAGGGGATGTAAAACAGACGAGGCAAAGGCAGTGTTAGAAAAGGATCAGTTGCAACTGCGGCGCAGCGACATTCTACCTAAGGGGGAAAAAAGAATAAGAAGGCAATGATTTGGCAGTGGAACGACACAAGTCTGCTTACGAATGAACACAAATTTAAAGCATCCGCAGCTTCTCCTCAAGATTGACCTAATTTAACAAAAAGATCGTGTTTGTAATACTCAGCCCAGCGTATTCTCGCCCCGTTTCGGATCGCTTTCATTCCGGTGTCCTGCGTGGCAATGAGGAAATTGACTAATAGAACCGAAACATTCAACCCTAAACGCGCTACTCCGTCACTATTACGTGAACTCTGAAGGTGAGAGGCCTCTCCCAGACTTCGTTTTCCTCGGTGGTGCCGTTTCTCGATCGTCCGTGGATCACCAGCCTGAATTGCCCGGGCTCCTTCAATCGACTGCGGAAATGTAGCGCCCAGATTCCGTACTCATTCCGAATTTCGAAGTAATCGTCGTCGTTGCCTCGGGCTATCCTGTACTCCATGTCTTCGTCCTGCAAAACAGCCGAAAGGAACCGTGAAATTGACAACGTTGGAATCTACTTCAAGCCCTCGTCGAAGCACCACAACCTCTCCGAGTATTTAACTCTACATCCCTACACCTTAATTCTAATTAACTGAAATTGGAACTCTTTAAGCAACCTTGATAGCCGGCTGCAGTTTAATGATTCTCATTCGGTGCCTGGTCTGGCGCAGACTGATCTTCAGAACATATTCCTCGCCATGATGATGCCTCTTCGCCCTCCTCGTGAATCGCCTCTTCATGACTTCCCTTCGTTGCGTACTAAGTTCCTCGTCCACTGATCTATTTCGTGCGCTCCTTGTGTGTCTTCCTTTACCATTAACCTTTGGAACACGTTATTCGATATTTTCATCGTTGCATTTCAAATAAAAAGGGACAGTTGAAGATATGCGAAAGAATATGGTGAAAGGGAGAAGTTCTTTAAATAGAATACCTTGCAAGAGAAGCAACCCTCCGTCGATATGGTTTTATCATCCGCGGGTGGTATGTGATAAGGATCGGGATTGATCACGAAGGTTGGCGCGTTGCTGATGTCCTCGCCATAGTGTCCCTGCGATAGTGGGTTTATCGTTGACAGACAGTGGCCCTGATCGAATAAAGTTAGAATATATTAGAGTTGTTTTTGACGAGATTCTTTTAAAATCAGAATTCTTCTCGCCAAGATTCACTTAAACGAGTCACGAACCTGACCAATTCGCTGGTAGCCAGTTGGGCATCCGCAACTGAAACCGCTTGCTCCATTTGGAGTGCACCCGAATGCACACGGGCTGCCGATGCACCCAGCGCTCACCTAAATTTTGTTAAATCTTTCTTTCTTACTTGGCCCTTTAAACTTATAGAAGAACTTCAAGTACAAATTCCGATTAAGGGTGGATTATTGAAATGAAACTGAAGTGGAGATGGATTTTTCGTATCATAAAAGTTGAAGCATCACCTGAACACAAATTTGCAAGTTACTGTCGAACTGATAGCCATCTGGGCAACCACATTTGTAGCTGCCAATGGTGTTGATGCAGGTGTTATCTCCGCACGGTGACGTGCTGCACTCGTTCTCGTCCATGCATTGATTGTAGTAAAGATGCTGAACGAACCCGTCGGGACATCCACAGCGATAGCTTCCCATGAAGTTCTATGGGTCCCATCCACGATAAAAGTCAGTGAAATCTTTTTGTGAAAGAACGAGTATTATCAAAATAAATGGCATAATTCTACCTGACAACCGTGGTCACACGTTGCGTCATCGGCACACTCGTTTTGGTCGACGCAGAATCTCCCTGACGGATCGATCTTGAACCCTCTTGGGCATATACACCGGAAGCTGCCCAAAGTGTTGACGCAGGTGCCTGGTTTGGGACAAGTTCCAGGCTGCTCGCACTCGTTTATGTCTGTAGGAGCACAGAATTATGAGCCACTTTACTGTGACTGCTGACTACATTCTTGGGTGTTCGAGAACGAATTCGTACTAATTACGAACCGTGACAAGCATCGCCATCCTGATTATAACCCTCCTGGCAGCCACAAGTATAGCTGCCCTGGGTATTGATGCAGTTCTGTTGGCACAAATGATTCCCAGTCGCGCATTCGTCGAGGTCTCTGCAGCTGACACCGTCAGGGTTCAGGATGAAGCCAACTGGGCAGGAACAGATGAAACTTCCTTCTGTGTTCTGGCAGTTGTACTTGCAGGGCTTCGGCGTTAGCTCGCATTCGTTTATGTCTGCGCGTTGAAATTCAATACACAAGTGAATCTTAGCTACCGTATACAGTGAGAATGGGTTTGATCTTCCGTCTCAAGATCGCAATATTCATGTAAAGCCTAGTTTTCGAGAGAAAGTGCTGGAACACTTGCCAACGCATTGAGTTCCAGACTTGTCAGCCTTGTAGCCCTTATTGCAAACGCATCTGTAGGAACCGAGTGTGTTGATGCACAGTCCGTTGTTACACAAACCAGGAATAGTTCTGCATTCGTCGATGTCTAAAAAAAGGGAATTTCCAACTCAGAATGTGTAACAGGGATCTTCTGCTTAAGGACCATCCAATTTCTTCTTCCCTATAGCAGTACCTTGCCCAGTCACAGAGAAGCCTTTGTCCAAGCAGAGCTCGTTGTAATTCTCCGAATCCTTGGACGGGCAAATTTCACAGTGAGGTCCCCAGGCAGCGCCCATCGTGCAGCAACAGTCCGCTTTGGTCACTGTCTTCAAGTCTAATGTCCTCGCGGTGCACCTTCCCCCGATCGTTTGCAAGAAACAGTAACCCATCCTGCGGTCTAGATGCAAATGAAATGTTCAGTCCGAATTCATATTTACTTAACAATCTGTGGACGTTTCCCCGCCAGTACCTATACAAGATTTTCCATCCTGACTCTGCTCGAAGCCATCGTAGCAGAGGCACTGATAACTGCCCTCCAAATTCACGCAACGACCGTTTCGACACAGGCCTGAGTTGATCGAGCACTCGTTGATATCCTTGCACTCGTCTGTCATGCCAATCTGCTGGTAACCAGGTGGACAGATGCACATGAACGACCCAATCAGGTTCTTGCACTGATACTTGCAGTTGTTCGCTGGTGTAGCGCACTCGTCCACGTCTGAAACAATGATTAGCCATCTTCGTTGCATAAAGTCTGTGTGAAGGAGGATTCTCTCAAAGCCGACGAAGCTGCACATCATCCAAAGCCAAACGCATCGAAAGCTTAAGATTACAGGACATACCTATGCAGTGGCGTGCATCAGGGGCCAAAGTGTACCCATAAGGGCAAATGCACCTAAACGAACCAAGTGCATTGTGACACCTGAAGGCACACTGATTGCCAAGTTCCAGGCATTCGTTCACGTCCTCGCAAATCTGATTCACCCCTGGAGTATATCCCTCGTTGCAGGAGCATTCGAAGCCCCCGTCGATGTTCGTGCACGTCCCATTGCCGCATATGTTCTGAACGTTCTGACATTCGTTGTTATCGATGCACCGCCTGCCACTCGCGTCTAGAACGTATCCTGAGGGACACTCGCACCGGAAGGAGCCGTCGGTGTTTATGCACTCGCCACCAGAACAGGCGTCTTGCATGAAGAGGCACTCGTTCAGGTCGATTCCAGTGTCGTCTCTGCCTGGTCCCTCGGGGCACAGTCTCCTGAACTCCTCTGGATAGATACAGAGCATGATAGTCAGTCACTTTCACTCATTTTTTGAACCCGGTGGTACACCAGGTCTTTGAAACTAGGTATTTGTATTAGAAGGGTATTTAAATCTATTTACCGCTACTTTCGAAGGGACACTGCTCGCAATATTTTCCCCAAGCCTTCCCCATCGTGCAGCAGCAATGCTTCTTCGTCATTCCACCTGCCCGAGGATAAGAACATCGTCCTCGAGTGTAGCTGTCGTAACAAGATTCCTCCCTTACGTCGATACACCTCATCGAATTGGGTTTGTCGCTCAATCTAAATCCAACTGGACACTCGCAAATCACTCCGCCCTCGGTGTTGATGCAGTGACCGTTCTCGCAAATCCCTTGGGTCTCCACGCACTCATCGACGTCTACGAACACAAATTTCATTCGCATTGGTTGGTAGCTTGTGTGTCTCAAGTTCCTTTCGTTCGTTCGTTGTTTCAATGAAGTGTTTCACCTACCAACACATTTCTTCCTGGTGTGATCCAACTCGTAACCAAGTGGGCAGGTGCATATGTACGATCCCATTAAGTTCTGACACTTCCCTGGTGGTGGACAGAGTCCAGGTACCTGACACAATTGTTTGTTGCCTTAAGGGATGTTAATTTCGACTGACTGGAGAAAGCTTAATGCCCTTTTCAAAAGTATAGTGGCTAGGTGATGTGAGTTCTTCGATAAAAGAAGATGTTGATAGGGAATTGGTCTCTAATTGATCCTCGACTTACCTCGCGGCACTCGTCGATGTCTCTGCAATGCTGGCCATCCTGAGCCAACACGTATCCATCAGCGCACTCGCAATTGAAGGCACCGATCGTATTTCGACATCTTCCATTACGGCAGAGGAAGGGCATGATTCGACACTCGTCGATGTCTATCTCACAATTGGCACGTTTTAATTAGCTGCGCTGGCATTATGGAACAAATGTATATCAATTTTCAATAACTCACCAGCACAATCGTTGTTGGGGCTGAGCTTGAATCCCTGGTAACAGATGCACTTGTAAGATCCAAGCGTGTTCACGCAGGTTCCGTTATTGCAAATGTTCGGATTCCGCTGGCACTCGTCAATATCTACGCAATTGTCTCTATCTCGCGTCAATGCGAAGCCAAGATGGCAGACACACTGGAAGCTGCCTTGCAAGTTGTTGCAGGCACCGCTATTACAGATTCCAGGCCTTTCGTAGCACTCGTCGATGTCCACGCAATCACGTTGACTGAGTCCAAGCTTGTATCCAGCTGGGCAGTCGCACTCGAAGTAGCCTTGCTTGTTTATGCACTGGGCATTCCCGCTGCAGGGATTTGGTATCTGTAGAACAGAAGCAACTTTTGAAGTTAATCTACGGGGAGCTTGGTTTTAGAATTATAGAAAAGCCTGTTCCAAGGTAGCATCAAAGAAAATTTATACTATGCGCAAAGTTCTTCACCTGTAGACACTCGTTCTCATCGATACACTGATGAGAATCTTCATCATAGACGTATCCTCGATCACACTGGCACTCGAAGCTGCCAGGAGTGTTCATGCAACGACCGTGAGTGCACATCGTTGGCATGAGAGAGCATTCGTCGATTTCTTCAGTGTGATTTGTTATAGGGTTCATTATCTGACCGGGTACCATGCCACATAGAATCTCGTGCTCGCCTGAAACAGATTTTTTAGTTGCCTGTATGCACGTGTACTTTTTTAATCTCAATGAAATTCTGGAGAGCTGAAAATCCTCTGTTCTTACGAGTCCTTTCAGCAGGACACTTCTCGCACGGACTGCCCCAAGCAGCTCCCATGGAACAGCAGCACAACATTTTCGTTTGTGGATGCAGCATGGGGTTGAAGCATTGGCCAGATTCATATCCAAGATAGCACGATTCCTTCCTCATATCCACGCATTCCTCTGATAAAAATAAACAATCCGGTTATTGATGAACTCTGTGGATGTAATTACTTATTCGAAGATATAAAATTGACGCACTTCCGCCTGGCATTGCCATGTATCCCTCTGGACACTCGCAGTGGTACTTTCCTTGATCGTTGATACAGTATCCTACGCCACATATTTGTGGGTGCAAATCGCATTCATTTATATCTGCAAGAAGTAAGGAATGAGAAGGATCAAATACCTAACTCGCTTATGACGACTTATAACTACCGTTATTCTGAATCATTACCAATGCAGCTCGTTTTAGTATCGTCCAAGACGAAGCCTTCATCGCAGGAGCACATGAAGCTACCGAAAGTATTGGTACAGTGTCCGTTTTGACAGATGTTCTCATGCTCCTCACACTCGTTGATGTCTTCCAGGATGACGGTAATCCTATTAGGTCTGTAACCAGGTCCGCCAGGACACAATTCCTCGAACTCCTTCGTTCCAACTTGAGGACACTCCTCGCAATCATTACCCCATGCGTTGCCAACACTGCAGCAGCAAGTAGCCTTGGTCACTGCAGAGGCCATGTCGAAGACACATTGCGGCTTTCCAGTGCCATGTTCGAAGCCAGTGAAACAGAATGATTCCCTCCTATCTGTCGTGTAAAAGCACAGAAACATCAGTACCATTTGTCACTCCTTATCTCCCAGTAGCTTCACTTTTCAAAGATCACTCACCAACGCAAGCGTTCCCAGCCTCCACCAGATCGTAGTTAGGCGGACACTTGCACACGTACTTGCCCTGAGTGTTTATGCAAGTACCATACTGGCAGGACTGCGGATTCTCGCACTCGTCAATGTCCGTGCAATTACCACCAGAGCCATCCAATTTATACCCCTCGTGGCACTCGCAACGGAACATGCCGAAGATATTCTCGCAGCGCCCAAACACGCACAGATTGCTGAACATCTCGCACTCGTTTATGTCCACGCACGTCTGCTCGTTATTCTCATCGGGGTGCATGAAGCCCATCTCACACTCGCAGCGGAAAGAGCCGGGGTAGTTGAGGCAGTGGCCGTTCTCGCAGAGGGTGTTGTCGTTTGCGCACTCGTCTATGTCCTTGCAAGTGTAACCATCGCCCCTGAAGCCGGCGTCGCAGACGCACTGGAATATTTAGGAAAGCCTTTCTAACAGTCAGCCTCCAATGGAGTTCCACCGAAAGTATCCACCTGCACTTTACCTTGAACGATCCTTCAGTGTTGATGCACTGGGCATTAGAGTCGCAGCCCCCGTTGTTGGTCAGGCACTCGTTGATATCCCTGCACTCGATCCCATTACCTACGAAGCCCTCGTGGCAAGTGCACTCGTATGAACCTTGAGTATTCTGGCACTCGGCGAATTCGCTGCAGGTGTACGCGTTCAGGAGACACTCGTCGTCGTCGGTGCAACCAGAGCCTGCGTCCGGTTTCACGGAATACCCCTCTTCGCAGCGACAATTGAAGGAGCCGATGGTGTTGTAGCATTCACCGTAGCCGCAAATGTGAGGCTGCGTTGAGCATTCGTCCACATCTGGGAATATGTAACGTTCGAGAAATTTGTATTGCACGGAGATAGAGATAATGGTAAAGGTTTCAGAGGCACAGTGGTCTTTGATCGTCTGAATGGCAACCCAAGTTTTCGTGGGAACTTTGTGGAGATGAGTTCTGAAGTAGTTAGGGGTTGGAATACTTGGGGATCAATCTGGATAAGATCTATTGATTCTGTCAAGACATAGAGTGTTTCTTCTGTACCTATACAGGAAACTCCATCCTTCCCAGGCAGCAGTCCATCCGTGCAAGTGCAGATGTAACCGCCAGGAATGTTGCTGCACTTGCCACCATTGCAAATCCGTGGATTCTCCTTACATTCGTCGACGTCCACGCAAGATCGACCGTCGAGATTCAGCGCCATTCCGATGCTATTATCAAAAAGATTGCAAAAGTTACGCTCCATACTTGGATACGAAGTTCTTCGCTCATCTTCTCGATGATATTCAGAATGACTCACTTGCAGGAGCAAGAGAAACTGCCAGGCGTGTTCAAGCAGATATCCTCGCAGCCTCCATTGTTCGTTGCACATTCGTTTATATCTTCACAGTGGGACTTCAACCCAGTTTGCTGGTAGCCATCATCACAAATGCACTGATAAGTACCCATCATGTTCTCGCAGACGCCGTTTGAGCAGATTCCACTGGTTCTCGAGCATTCGTCGATATCCTTGCAGGATTGCTTGTCAGGGCCTAACTCGTGTCCAGGTGGACATTGGCACTTGAAACTGCCCTCGGCGTTAATACAGGTGCCTCCTCGACATAATCCCGGTGTTTCCTCGCACTCGTTTATGTCTGAAATTCGGGATATTTCAGGATTAATTAGGGGTGAGACCTTCTTCCGAATTGGTAATTCTTTCAAGTTTTCATTCTACTTTGTTACACACTTTAGTGCCACTTACCCATACAGATTTTCATTATATCGCTGCTACGATACCCAGGGTTGCAATCGCATTGGAAGTGGCCAGGGGTGTTCCTGCACGTGCCGTTTCCGCACACTCCGTGCATGATCTCACACTCGTCGATATCTATATAAAAATAATCAAAATGCCTTCGATTATTTCAAAGCACCCTAAGTCCGAGATGTAACCAGTGATACATTTACACCACTTGCCATTTCACCTCTCCTTAATCAGTAATCAAGTAATCGAGGCATGCAATGACTCACCATTACACTTGATCCCATGCTCGTCCAGAGCAAAGCCTTGGTTGCACTTGCAGCTGTAACTGCCGACAGTGTTCTTGCACCTTCCATTCAAGCACATTCCAGGAAACTCGATGCACTCGTTGATGTCCTGCTTGTCTGTGAAACCGTCTCCCCTAGGGCACAATTCATTGTGCGTATGTGTTCCTGGTTTCGGGCAAGACTCGCACCTTTCGCTGCCCCAGGCACGGCCCACGGAACAACAGCAGAGGCTTTTGGAAAACTGCCCCTCAATAGGATTAGAGCACTGCCCGTGGCGATACTCCATGAAACAAGTCTCTTGCCTCGTGTCTATGCACGTGGTATCTGAGCAAATGGACAAAATACGCTGTAGAAAGATCACGGTGAACAGGATAAATGGGTAGTTTCATGTTTTATTAACAAAACTCACGCGCTGCATCTAACGTTAATCCAGGAGGACACTCGCAGCGATAAGATCCATCGGTGTTGACGCAGGTACCGCCACCCTTGCAGATGCCGCTGTTCAATTCGCACTCGTTTACATCCACGCAGTCCTTCCCACCGAATTTCGCGTACCCCTTGGAGCACTCGCACAGAGAGTGTTCGCAAATCTCGCAAGGACTTCCCCAAGCGACTCCCACAGAGCAACAGCACTCTGTTTTCAATGCCAGTCGTGGCAAATTGTTCTCGCACCGGCCGTCGATCATTTTGGTCCAGCAGGAACCTCTCCTGTTGTCTAAGGCACATTTCCATTATTTCGATATGGAAGCTCATCGTGGGAACGAGTGTTTCGAGGGATTCAGTTGCCTCCAACTATTCTAAATTGTAAGCAATTCTTTATACCCATGCAAATGTGGCCAGTGTGGTCTAGAACGTAGCCAGGGGAGCATTCGCATTCGTAGGAGCCCTGACTGTTCACGCAGATCCCGTTCAAGCAGACATCTGGTCCCAGTTCCTCGCATTCGTCGATGTCCTCGCACATGTGATTCTCTGTATTGAACCTTGTGCCGCTTGGGCAGATACACTGTTCCACGAGAATTCTTATTACATACGAATAACTAATTTTCACTTGTAAATACTTGCCTGGAAGCTGCCAGGGTTATTTCTGCACTGGCCACCGCTGCACAGAGACTCCTCCAATTCGCACTCGTTTATGTCACTGCATACCTTCCCCGTGGCGTCCACTTCGTAGCCACTGTCGCAGATGCAACGATAAGTTCCCATGAGATTCTCGCAGCCACCGTTCACGCAGATGTTGGGATTCTGTGCACACTCGTTGATGTCTGTTCCGATAAGAGATAATCATGTATTCAGAATATCCACGTAATCCAAGCTTCTCGTTCAGTTACCGTCTCCATTGTAAGTCATTCCAGCTCCATGCGGGCACAAAGAATCGAATTCACTGCTACCAGGAAGTGGACAGGCTTGGCAGGTGCTTCCCCAACCCATAGGCTGTCCTAGGATCACGGTGCAACAGCAACAACTCGATTTTGTTACTGCTGTCGAGGTAGGATTCGAACACTGTTCGTCTCTGTACTGCGAGTAGCACAAGTCCCTTCTTGTGTCTGACAAAAGTAGCGATGTTTAAGTGTCGATTATTTCATTTTATCCAGAAACAATGATTAATTAGTTATATCGGAAGGGAAAGTTGACACCAACCTAAGCAAGATCTCCCATCTGGTCCCAAGTTGAATCCAGGATGGCACTCGCACCGGAAGCTGCCAGGGGTGTTGGTGCAGCGACCATTTTGACACGGTCCGCTTAGGCACTCGTCGATATCTAATTAACGATCAATTTTTCAGTTGATACTATTGAAAGTTTAAAAATAAGCTGCTATTTGTAACACCCACCAATGCAGTGGCTTTGATCAGGTCCAATCCGGAAGCCAGAATCGCAAACACATTTAAAGGAGCCCTCCATGTTCACGCACTTGCCATTTTCGCACATCCCACTCGTGGAACATTCGTCCATGTCCACGCAGAATGTGTTGTCCCGCGAGGGGGTGAATCCAGATTGGCAAATGCAGTGGTACGATCCGGGGGTGTTCTCGCATCTGCCGTTCAAGCATATCCTCGGATTGTCCGCGCATTCATTGATATCTGCACACAAGAACTCGATGACTTTAATTCAAAAGAAGAATTCCACGAGCGTTGATCCCTTTACTCAATAAAAAGACTGAAACCTACCGATGCAAGTATTTTTCGTAGGCGACAACGTGTAACCATCGTTGCACTTGCACTTGAAGGATCCATTCATGTTGGTGCAGTGTCCGTTGTTGCACATGCCCGTGTCCTGGCACTCGTCGTGATCTGCAGAAGAAATTATACCACCTCGAAGACTCGCAGTCGTTATTTTACATTCTACTTTAACAATTCAGCGTTTAAGACTGAATACTTTCGAGGGGCGAACTGCAGTCACCATTCTATGCCCTAGATTGGTTCGTAAAGTTACAATTACCAGTGCAATATCTGCCCTCTCCCGACACGACGAATCCAGGTGGGCACTGGCAAGTGAAACTGCCCTCGTAATTTCGGCAAGTACCACCCTGACAGTAGTCCAATTGACACTCGTCGATATCCTCGCATCTGCCAGCCTTCTTCGTGAATCCAGGGTAACAGTCGCACTCGTATCCGTCCTTGGTGTCGATGCACTTCCCGTTTCCGCAAATGTCCGGACGCAGCGCGCACTCGTTTATCGCGGTGATCGGCTGCAGTTGTTGCAAGCAGAGCCTGTTGTAATCATCTATAATTGAGTAATAACACGGATCCTGTTACTCCCAGTTACCGTTAACACCGTCCCCGGTTATCTCCCGGGGGCCTTGATAAGCTCTGCTTCAATTTGGAAATCCGATACAGTGCATCCTTATCAAAGATTAATTTCTTATCTCTCGTAAAGGATTCGACGATCTACGCACCGCTTCCAAGATTGGGACAAATGTAGCACTCGTCGCCCCATCCTCGCCCCATGTTCTTGCCGCAACAGCAATCCTTCTTGCTCAGTCTCATTGCCAATCGATTTTTGCATTGACCGATCCTGTTCACCGACGTGTAACACAACCCTTGCCTCCCATCTGTAATTTTATTAACCAAGAATTGAAGAGCTGATTAATGAACTCTCATTTTTGGAGCGGTAGAGTGTCTTCAACTCAACTGTCGCTAGGTCTTCAATGAAAATATTCATAATTTTTAATGGCTTTACCTATACAGTATCTTCGATCCTGGCTCTGAATAAATCCCGGATTGCACATGCAGTAGTAGCCACCGTTTGTGTTTATACATCGTCCATCGGCGCAGATACCTTCCTCCTGACACTCGTCTCTGTCCTTGCATGCATTCGTCTCGGGATCCCTGGCTTGTCCCTCGGGGCACTCGCAGGTGAACGAACCAAGCGTGTTCACGCACTTTCCACCCTCGCAGAGTCCTGGTATTGCCTCGCACTCGTTGATATCTGGCGATTTTTTAGCATGAACCAAGGTCCAAATTGGAAACGCGAATGTAGGAGTCGTGCCTGACGCTATTGGTAGTGGAGGAGTTGGATGGTCGCATACCTTCTGTTTCGACTATAATTACTCACCAACGCACTGGCCTTGGTTGGTCTTCAAGTGTCCCAACTCGCAATCCAACCTGGCGGGGCACCTCTCGCACGGGTGGCCCCAACCCTTGCCCACGGTGGCGCAGCACAACTGCCTCGTGCAAACCACACCTTGAAGATTCGCCAAGCACTGTCCATTTTTCACTTTCGTGTAGCACGGACCAGTCCTGTGGAAATAATCGATGAAGAATAGATCCCTCTTAAATGTGCTGGAACATTGAAACAAGGTGTAATAGTTCACCTATAGTCGGTTTCGCAGCGTCTTCCGGTGTATCCGTAGATACAAGCGCAACGATCTGGACCGATGCATCTTCCTTGGTTCAAGCATGGCTCCCGGCAGATTGCTGTTTCATTAAATTGATCGATGAAAGAACGGCTACTCTCCTCGACGCGTTAACAATCACGCGAAGGATTTAAGTAGGGTGGAAATTTGAAGGAGCTATAAGTCGATTCTTTGGCAACTCACGTTCGTTGCAGAATTCTCCTTGATATCCGTTACGACACTGGCATCTGCCATCCACGCAGTTGCCATTTATGCAATGCGCCCTGCACCTGCCAGATTCTCCCCTGTCTAACGCATTACCACTTTCATGCGTGGAAGCTGTTATAAAAACAACGGACCATAGCAGAAATTGAGCAGTGAATTGATTTTATTATTGACTATAGTTCTAAAAGGCTTAGGAACATCTAGTCACCTTTGGCTTGACTGCTACTGCAAGACGAGGACACGCTGCCACCCTCGCACAGACAAATGTTCGGCCTAATGCATCTGCCCAATGAGCCGCATCGCCTGGTGCACACAGCTAAAAAAGCCAGTCATATCTTCTACTCGCACAATTTTCACCAAACTCACCCTTATACCCTTCCATACTCCATGCCCATAAAAATACACTTGAAGGCATAAAACAACGCCAGAAGTAAGAATCTCTCACGACTCCGATACAACGAACTCAACGACCTATAGGTACTCAACCGAATTAGCAACAGAGGAGACAATGCAATCAACAGGAAGCACGTAACAGACCATTAAAGCAATTTCGCCCGAGGAGTCGATGATCGTGTCGTATGAACGCCAATTCGTCGGTTGCGCAATTGCGCGATGATAATCATAACTGAGAAGCCACGTTCGATCGCGGGTGTTCCTTTTCCGGGGCGGCCGGATAACGGACGCTAAAATCGAGCGTATGCACTCGAGGTAGATGGACGTTTATGAGGTCATGCCCAATTACAGGCGAGTAGACTGACACGTTGGAAAATTATGATCGAGCTTTAATTGGAAATTGGCGCAGCCCGTACTTACGAATCACGCAGAGCCCTGTCTCCAGCTTCTTCGTCCAGCCCGGGCAACAGTAATTCTTGTACCTTGACCTGCACACGTTCGGCCTAGAATATTACGTGGACACGTTGTACTCTTTCCTTGATTGCAGAACGATGATAGAAGCAGGATAATAAGAGCATTATCAGATAAATAGGGTTGACTTCAATATTTTCCATGGAAGCATGGAGGAACTTTCTACTGATCAATGTTGCGGAAGAATCAAAAGATGAATCTTCTTCTTTTTACTTATTTTTGCAAGGTGGGTGGCCCACGAAACGTAAAGGGTAGGTTACCAGAAGAGCCCACCTTCGTTGTTTCGCGGGATTTTCACGCGCCTTGCTGTTCTGTGTCTCACGGTTGTCGCCCGAAGATCCGCGATTCCGCGCGATAAGGTTGAAACGGGGTCGCGGCGCTATCAGGAGGCGGAAACGCGACTTTTTTTTCTGCTGGAGCGCGGTGTCGTGCCACGCGCTCCGCGCGCAAGAACCACCGTGAAACAGAAAGAATGGGAAGAGAACGTGTGGTGTGCCACCTCAGAACAAGGCGGCCATTCACATCGAACGACTCGTAATTAACGTCAGCTGCTATAGGCAGCTTCTAAGTACTTCCACTTACGCGCCTCGGCGCCGCGCCGGCGTATTTACGCGCCTGTAAACGCGACCCCCTTTTTTTTTAATCCCGTTCGAAGATCGATCGCGACGGAAATTTCGAAATCATCGACAGAACCGATTCAAGTGGAGCAAAACGAGCAGCGACAAAGTATGTAGCCGGTAGACGAGAAGTTTAACGGGTCTTAAGTGCGATCCGCCGGAGATCAGAGGCCTCTCAAGAGCTGACTAAAATAAGCTGAAGATCGAGTGTGATGAATCGAAGATTCAACAGCACGTTGCGGGCTGTCGATCTTTCAGGTGGTAGGAGTTGTTACAGAGATCTTTGTAATTAACGATTGGGGGATCACTGCTTTGCTATGTTCACGAGTGACATTAGATACTTGTTGCATTTGGTGTAGACCAGTTATCGCAAGTTTCCCCCCTTGTTATCTTGTAAGATGCCAGGGAACGCTGCAGCACGATAACGGGAGCAGTTTGTAAGAGGATATCAGAGTGTACACAATTATCGTGCCATCAAACAGCGCTAATTTTAATCCCTTTAAAGTTAACACGAGCTCGGATGCAGCGTGTATGTTAACATTCTTAATTGCGTACAAAAAAAAAGTGATACGGAAGAGCAAAAAGTGGAGCGAGCAGTAAATAATACGCATAGCTCGGTGTTACTTAAGAAAAATCATGAAAAGAGAAAAGAGCGCAAGGTGTCGCCCATCGGGAACGACTAAAAACGACAGTGATTGATTTTTATCGTTGGGATTAATTGGAAGATTATAGTTTACCACGAGTCGGGGGACCAACGAGAATTATTATCGTCGAAAATTACGCGAAAGTAGCTATTGCGGCTGTTCCAGGCAATCTCTATGCAGATCAGCGGCCGTTTCGGGGATTGGTTCATTACCAATTTGGAAATCGACTCATTATATCGCGGAGCGATCGTATCAGCGAGGTGTAATTTTAACACCCGCCCTAATGATACCCTTTCTTAACAAGGTACAAGGTGAAATCAATGTTGCTAGATTGATGTCTTCTTCTGAAGCCTAGCGACTTCTCAGATATGCGGATAAGTACACCGCGAAGTCCTTCGTATCCACTTTGAAGCATTCCGTGGCGTCCTCATTTCGCAATAATTTAATAATTCAATAATTCCTCAATAATCCCCGTTTCCTCCCAGATAAACACGCAATTGTGGCAATTACGGCTTGCAACGAGAGTCCAGACGTGTCCCCGCGTAATCAACACCCTCCCAACATCCTCCTAATTATCAAAGGCAGAGGATAATAAGCGGCGCAATAAATTTCTATCATAACCCGTTGATATTATCCCCGGCTGGTTTCGTAACACCGCGGTCTGGCCTCAATAGCCTCCTTTAATCTCCCGATGGTGTCTTTTAATTTAAGAGACCGTAAATAATGGCCCCTCGCTGTTTGCCCTACCTAATTCCTTCCTCCGTTTTTTCGTGCCGCTGCGACGGGAGTCGGTGCTCGCCTAGCGTTGTTTTGCCCAACCTTTAAGCGCAACGCAGTCGCCTTTCGATCGCTTTAATTTTAATGGTCTGTAATCCGCCATCTCGAGAGCCATTCCAGCGGCCGTTTCAGATCCATTAAGTGCACTTTCCAATTGAACTTTTAAACCCACACCCGCCGCTAAGGCTGTTTAGACACGCATCGGGTTTGTGCAGTCCGTTTATTGGATTATTGCGCGAGCGTACATACGCGCGCGCCCGCTCGCTTACCGCGAACCACTTTGCGAATTGAAACGATGAAACGCGAGAACTGTGTTTCCGAATTGTAACGCGTACGTTACTCCGTTTTCGAGGGATAAGTTGACGAGTGACATCTGCAAGCGCGACGAGCCCTCGGATAAAGAAATACATATTCGAGGGCATAAAGGAGATACATAGATGGGTGGGTAAGTGAAACTTAGAGCATAACAGCAAACTTAGAGCTCAACGTAGGAGTAAGCCTCTTATTTATGAGAGAATTATCGACGTAAGAACTCTACGGGCTTTGAGAATAGGCCGAATTCGAAGCAGACTCCGAGGGGTGGTTGCGTTTCTCACAAGCTTATGGGGTCGAAAATAGGATAGGACCTATTTCACGCCTAATGAGATCATCACTTATATAATTATTCACGGTTAGTCTGCCACTTAGATTAGGTTAAACTAAGTGGGGGTTTACGTAATGCTCGCGGGAGGAAGTGAAAGAGGAACTGAGAGGGTGGAAAAGTGGCAGCTTTATTGCCGTGCACCGGCAAGTTTCAGTTAAAATCGCGCGGCGAGCGCGACGGATTGCTCGCCAATTAGGATCGATTCGCAGAATGGGGTCAGATGTAACTTCGATTCGGAGAGATCGCAATTTGGCCAGATAGAAACGATGCCACTACACGCTGGAACCTCGAAGGGTTCTTCAACCCCGAATGAAACGACAGCGTGCGTGACAATTAAACCAATTCTAGTAGGAATCGCAAATATGCACGCGATGTGCCATTAATTAAATAAAGATTCTAACGAACGATAATGAAATCGACGTGATTCTACATCCTCAACAAGATCGCGAATATCAGCGTCAAAGTCACTACTTGCAAGGAGACAGGCTAGTCTCTTATTCTATTCTATATTTGCGAGCGTCATTCGGCGCGATAGAAATGGCTGGTAGTAATATTCTGTGAGGAGTGTACCGGAAGCGATGCTGAAGTAATGAAGCTGTCAGTGGTGAAGATTGTTAAACCTACCGGTGGGCAGAGAGCTGATAAGAAACTGAGCCACCCGTTAAATTGTCTTCGTTTTGCTCATCATCCTCCTCGCCTCGAATTTTTCCTGAATATTCGACGTTACGCGAGGCTTGAATCCCCTGCTTTTTATAATCATCCAACATACCAACCTTCGTCCCACGATTCCACCACGTTCAAAGAAGAAATTTCCCGTCTAATCTAACACGAAGCTTTCTCACGGTTAAACATAGTGGCGATATCAATGAAGAATGAATAATACGTTTATCTGTTTTTTCCTCAAATAGGGTAAACGCACCAATAAATGAACACTTAAGGCTAATGAATGAACACTTTTATAAAATTATGTTTGCAGCGCGATTGATTTCACGTGCTGCAAAAATTGTTTGGATATGAAGCAAGAAATTAAAAGAAGTCTCTAATTAATTAGTTGCTTATTTTAATAACTTATTTTACTCGTTTTAATATAAAATGTCCATTCACTGGTACGTGTTCATTTACTGGTTCATCTACCCTAGTATTCTCTCGCGTTGATTAATTGCTGCGGTAGTATACGATAATAAAAAGTCGTGTTTTTATCAATAGCATTCGATAACACGCGTGCAAGAAATAAACATGGTGTGCACGGTGAAAAGGGAACGTCTTCTGAAAAGAATGTTTCAAAACGTTTTCCACCATCAATCCATGCTCATTCATTAAGATATATTATCTCTGTATTACATCCATCGCAACATTCTCCACTGCACTTTGGGCGAAAAATGGCCCCTGTTCTTAAAAATCCTACTTCTAATCATTCAATAACACCTTCAGAGCGGATAATGCTCCTCGCGTCAGCTGCAAGATGCCAATCTACGTAAACTCTCGATAACGATGCAAAATCTCGGCAGCTTCTCGCGTTCGCGAGGCAGCAGACACTCGGATGGCCCATTAACGCTCGAACTTGCTTGCGTCCGAATCTATTAAACGCAGATTAAACGGTCCGTGGGAGAGGCAGGGGAGGGCCATTAAACGATTTGCCGAAGCGTCGACGCGTAACTCGTCGCCGGCTTATTAATTCGCTCTAGAACATTTGTTATCGTCGCGTTTGAAGAACTACACCCCGATAAATGACAAAGTTCATCGATTGTAGGGCAACGGAGTTATCTAGCGTTTAGCCGATTACACGCCCGCGGTTGGCCGGCCTTCTCTCTCGCACGCCCGCCACGATTTTTCCGCGATCCGCCCGTTCACAAAATGACAAGGAGGAAAAGCTGTTTTTAATCGCGTGCCGTTGCCGCGGGTTTCGAGCGACGGCGGTACGTTGAACGTACGATAAAATCGATGTGACGGTGTTAATGGCGCCGCGGAGCATCAGCGGTCGGCTGATGTCACGTGAAATGTGTTTCTAATTGACCGTGACAAGATACCGGATAATACGCTCTTATTAACGAAAAAGTCGCTTAGGCGTGAAGCTCTCGTTGCTTCTATCCCGGCGATTCGCTCGATTTTCGGTGGCCTTCTTCCTCAGGGTCGATTATCCCGCGATAATGCCTGGAACTGGCGCGAATTTCCTAGATGATGCCTCTGTTCATCTCCGTTGCCGCTTCGGTAACACATGCGCGGCTCGTCCGTCCACTTTTCTCGCCCATTTTCTACCAGGCTGGAGTACAGTGGCTACCCTCGAATCCGACGGGAAAATCGACCGACCACAATGGGAATTACGTTGGTTCCCTTTAAATGCCAACAACCTCCGGGGGACTCGGCGAAACCGCCGACTGGATTGACGTTATCGCCTCGGCTAATACTCCGTATTAAGTGAAATCACGAGATCGCCGTGCTCCGATTTTACTTATTTCCCCGTATCGAGATTCACCGGCTACGGACGCAGGAGGAGAGATCCGCGCGGTCCCACTATCGCGTGCAATGAGCTGCCAAGAATCTTTTACCGTAACAAACTAGTTACTCTGGTCTCAGTTATACGATACCCTCGGTAATGTCGAATACTTTTCCGCGAGAGTGGCTAATACCGTCAGTTGGGTGGCTTTGTATAATAAAGCGCCACTGGCTTCCATTTACGCCGGCATTCCGTCCACTTCTTCGTACCTTCCTTTTTCTCCGGCATTCCCTGTCGTGAGCTGATCGAAAGAAAAATCACGCCGGGTATCCAGAGGACGCTTCACTTTCGCCTGCGTGAACAATACGCAGCGTTCCGTCCAACCCCTCGTCTCATTAAATACGGAATAATGAAAGTAACTTGTCAATAAAGGAGATGAAAAAGGACATTTCAGTCATCAAGCTCGAAAATCGTTAAATATCCTTCACAGCAGCGTAGCAACTAGTTCGACGGAAAGAAACGGGGCACAAGAAAGGTCCCACATGAAATGTCGAAGGATTTTGCGAAATCGCGGTTCTCGATCCACCGACGCTAATCCGTAGGAGCGTCGTTCTGTCGCCTCTAAAAGCCGCGATAACTCCTAATTGGGTTATCTCGCGCGTTACGTTACACTCTCGCGATTCAATTCGACATTTTTCGAGCAGCTACAGAAGCGATGTTTCGTGGTCTCCCGCGGCACATCTCCTCCTCGGCGGGAGCAATTTTAATAGCCCACCATGCCGCGAATCCAAATGGATGATGGACCATTATTATCCATCCATTAGGCCCAATTGGCCGTGGCGCGCGTTTCAAAGCGGAAACGGTTTCCGTGATCGCCTGGGAATGGTGGCTTGGACGTTTCGTCAGCGCGATTTAGCCACTTCTCGGCTGACCTTCAAGAAGCTCCGCTTAATCCGCGCGCATCCCGCCTCGCGTAATTAGCCACGATCCCCAAGATTAATCCGGAAGAAAACCCGACCGATTAGCTCCATCGCGATCGCATAGTTGGCGGCTTTTGATGGCGACCCGTCGAGTATCTCGCCGCGCTGAACGGGCTTTTGAATTAACCCCAGAACCGTGCGCCGGCTGAGCAGAAACTCTGCGCTGCAAGGCGATTATTTATGTACAGCTCGACTTCCATTCACCGATAACGCGATCCTCGGAGGACCGAAGCTAAATTTCACTTCGACTTTCAGGGTCATGCTGAATTATTAACGAATTAAGCTCGCGGTTAGTTTCTTTTCGTGCTGTATAATTGGATCGATGAGCCATTTTATGAATGTGTTGAAGTGTCTAAATGTAACGATTCACTTCGAGATTATATAACGAGATCGAACGCGCACAACAATTGATAACGTAATGGTTTCATCGAGTTGTAGGCGACTTTATCGCCCACGTATTTTGCTAGGTTTCTTTCGACCCGGCTTTTTTGAAGTAGCTGCGATCTTTGTACTTTCCTTGATCCCGGGGTGAAGTTTTCAGTTAGCCTAATGGAAAAATCCGCGGAAATCGGTTCCGTGATGTCATTACGTTCTGAACATTTGCCTGCATCAGCATTGAAGTCACTGTGGATGCTAATTTTAGAGAATTATATCTTCGAAACATGCTACTTGTGATACGTAATCAAGCATTGCTAAAAATATGTTAAAAATGTCACGCGGCCGAGGATCCCGTTCAGATTTTTACTGCAACATTAAAATAATCCATAGCTAGCGTTGTTTACGAACGTACGGAAGGCTAAGTGTCTCGCGCAAGGATGGTTTACGTACTAAAATAAATTCCAGGCAACATTTAAACGCGTGTGAACGGTTCCGCAGCAGGTTTCGAGGCGAATAGAACGAAGCGGCGGACACGTGATAAACATTACGCTGCCCCAAGACGAGCGGCGTTACGTCATTCGAATGAAAAAAGAAACTAGAGCAGAAAGTTCCTTGTCGAAGCGATTTCACTGCGCTCCTGTCCCGCAGGGCAAGTAAAAATAGAAACGAGCTGGAAACAGCTTTATCACTAGCATTCCCACGTCTGGCGGTCGGTGGCTTGTCAAACGGGCCACCACTTGCGCCGCGATACTTCGATCACGAATCCGCTCCACCGATTCGTCCCCTTAATCGTTCCGATCAATGCTGAGACGCCGTTCTACCCTACCAATCAGCCGATTTACGATCCTCTATCAGCGGAGACGAACGATTAACCGCACGTTCCATTTCCGGAGCTCTCGAATTCTTCGGCAACCCGCAAAACTTGCGGTGATCTATCGAAGAGGGGTTAAAAAACTCTGCTCGGACCTCCCTTCGCTCGCACAGGGAACGAGAGTAAAGAAATATCCTCGATCACCGATA
This sequence comes from Andrena haemorrhoa, assembly GCA_910592295.1. Classification (NCBI taxonomy): domain Eukaryota; kingdom Metazoa; phylum Arthropoda; class Insecta; order Hymenoptera; family Andrenidae; genus Andrena; species Andrena haemorrhoa. Next base: position 6,514,027 of record OU342941.1, read on the forward strand.
AATTCCATGCAACACGGGGCACGCGGCGCAACCCTAGTGATCACAGCGCGGAAATTACTGTCCCGCTCGCGCGATACCTCTATCGATCAGCGATCGAGCGATCACCGATTGCCCGTTAGCGCTTCACGCTTTAGAATAGCCGATAACTCGACGATACTCACCCGATTGGTGGTACTGATTGCAGAGTGTTATCCAGATCCTGAGCGGGGCTGGTGGTGTATCGTTGTCCCGTGGTCGATGCGCCTCCAAGTACGATCAACAGCAAGCACGTCGCGAGGAGCAACCCCTCGCCGGGCATTCTCCTGGCCATAATTGACCGGCGTTTCGGTGTGACGACAGAACTGTTCGCGGGGGGGAAGATCGGCACGGTGTCCGTTAGCTCGTCTCGCGATCGATGGCGGCTCGTTTCACGCGCATGATCCTCGATCGCTCACGGCACGGAACGATTCAACGCTGGCCCGCGATCGACACCACGATCGGATTCTCGATCATGGTTCTTGGCCGACTGGGTGCTTGGTAACCTGACACTCGCGGAACTCTGTAACGGATGCGCCTGTTTAGAGAGATTTCCGAGTCCGACGGTGGGGTGGTTTCTGGGGTCGCCGGGAAACGGAGGTAGGAGCTCGGTTGCAGCACCACCCAGCTAAACTCGACTGACTGCGAGTCGGATGCTTTGAGTGCGTAGATTTAGGAAAAACGGGGGCGCTTTAGAGGATGTCTATGACAGTGAATCATGCGTAACTATCTTCTGTCAGTGGTTTTCCTGATAAGCAAGCTTGGAGAAGTGGATATATTACCGTCGCCGGCTTTCCTTTTTTCGCTTATGAATATAGGTATGCACTTGCGATGCTCCTTCGTCGGAAATGAACTCGAGTGTGGGAATAATCTGTACATACTTGTGAATACAGTATTTCGTTTTTGATCGTTCGTTTTGTAAGAGAACCGAGAATTTCGCCACGTAAACGGAGTCGACGGACAACGGGCGATAATTGTCGCGATTCCGCGCGCTGGCTATGACGCCTTTCCGGAAGCGCCAAATTAGTACGACGAGATAAATGGAACTATCTTCTGATATTAATATTCACAATAGCTGTTTCTCTGCCACGACGAGAAGCAGTGGGGAATTGCGATGTTAGCTTTCAAGTTTGACCAGCGTTTCAGTTAGAACCTTCAATTGTAATTGTGTAGGTATCCACGAATTCTTTGCACAAATAATGGAATGAACAACTCTCTTGGACTCCGATAAAATTGATTATCAAATATCTCTAATAGAAATAGAAGGAGAGTTAATTTACTTTAATAACTCGTTGTCTCGAATTTGGTTTCGAAAATGAAAGAGGCTCGGTGGAAAAGGGAATGAGGCGATTTGAATCGACGTATCCACGCGCGTTCGTTGGAAATTTGCCGCGCGGAGATCTACGCCCCGCTTTCACTCGTTATCATAACGTAAAAGCGGACCGAGCAGAGGCTATCATTAAAATTCCATAAAGCTTGGTATGCTCGTGCAAACGTCGTGCAAAAAGAGATCGGTCTGGTTCGCACGTTCTATTGCGACGTGAGTGGATCGAGAAGGCTGTGACGAGGGATATCGACGCGATAAACATGATTTTAAATTTTAAAATGCTTCCCTCTTACTAGCGATCAATGATTACTTTTCGACAGGAGAGCTGGGCGATCTGTTTCGACCACTTCAAGTTTCCTTCGATGTATGCAGTTTATCACGATGATTAAGCAATACACTTGGCTTTTTGCTTCTAGAGTACCTACTTGGTTTTTACTCGACGAGTGGGGTTGATTAAATTTCTTGTTTCCCTATTTACACAACTTTCTTAATCAACTAATTTCATCTAATGAATAAACTACTTGGAAAATGCTTCTACATTGAAAATCATAAAGACTCGAGTTAAAACATCTGGACTTCGATACCAAACGTTCCAAGTACTCTCCTCCTTTACGTTAAGCGTTAAGATAATAACACCATGCATTTTAAGAAACCAAACTGTGTATGCAGTTGCAAACGTAACTCCACGAGAAAACCCTTCAACAGTCATACATTCAACAACCCCAACGCTCCAATTACTCATTGATATCATACCTGTCAACGAAACCATCAACATTACTCCTCCGTCAACTCGACAATATCACCAGGTGCACACTCCAATCTCAATCTCGCCCATACGTATCCCTCCGGTAACGTCTGACCGCCACCTTACACCCCGGGGAATAGGAAAGCAACCCAATCCTCTCCAGATAATTCACCCCCACTCAGGCTGTCCAAAGTACCGAATTCGCGAGATCTCGATGGGAAATGAGAGAGATGAAAAAGAGTCGAGAGGCCCTCGATGATTAATACGAAGGAGAGAAGTCGCCAGGAGCACTTGGCGCGATCTCTCGCCGCAGCACGTTCTTACTATGAGGAACACGAGAGCAGCGAGGAAACGAGCCCCGAAAAGATGCGCCGACGGGACTCGAGGCGAGACTGGAGCAGCAGATTGTGGAGAAGCCGCTCCGAGAGAGGGCTCATCTGGAGAGAGAAGAGTCTCTCTTCCCTCGTCTTCGCGTCTCTCCTTCCCCCCACGCGCCCTTTCCCTCCTTTCCCTGCCCGTTTTCTCGCGGCCACGTCCAGCTGACGACCGAGAGCTCGAAGTGGAGAGGCACGGATGGTCCCAACCCTTCTTTTTCTTCGTCGCTGTCAACACGCTGCGCGTGTGTGGAACGGGTGTTGAGGCACGCGTGAAAACGCCATGGGATCTGTGTACGAGGAAAACTCGACACCACGATGGATAACGATTCGTCCAGAGACAAATTGTGGTGAGATCATCCGGGCCAGCTTTTTATGTTGGGAGTGCCTTAGCTCCTTGGGCGATGAAGGTGGCGTTGAGCATCGTGGGTGAATTCGATCGCGGGAAGAGGCAGCGATCTCCCATTGATCGTTTGGAGCAGGAGGGGACTTTCCTGCTTCTCTGTCTATTTACAGAAAAGTTTGTCGAACTTGTGGCAACCTTTCAGGGTTTCTCCGTTCCTTTTCGCTGCTTAAGGGAAGTGAGTCTTCAGGGGGAGAATGGCAGATACTTTTGGAGTACAGGGAAGATTTAAGATCAATAGCGGGGTACAAAGTTTCCTATTGCAGTCGCATTCCGTGCCTTTTCTGTGGGCTAAAAATAGAAATGTCGAAGATTCCGAGTGCCACAATGAAGGAAACATTTCGCAACGCGGCGCAGCCGAGCGTTATCAAACGAGGCTGAAGATTCGATTGAGAAACACGAACGACATTGGCCTCTGTGTTCTGGACCAATAAACGCGTTAAGAAGCCATCACTTCCGCTCGCTTCGATTAGAAACATCCATTGTCAGCCGGCAACTCTGCAAAGTAATTTCGCGCGGCGTTTTGAAGCACAGAGAATAGAGCTGACTAATCGATCCTTTCATACGTGAAAACATGTTATTGCGCATGAAACGGCCACGCTTTTATCATCCTGATTGCATGCTATTCAGGGGGAAATGCGACGTAATTTTAGAGTCAAAATTAAGATTCATGTAGCATAAAGGAATCTCCGTCCCCTAAATAGTACCCCCGATGAATCGACAAAATTCTCTCATCCTTTTCATCCTCGTTATGTTCCACCCTCCTGCCGGCCATCGAAGTCGTATGCGGGTGGCGACGATAACAATGAGACGCGGAATGCCTCTGCTTCGCTCTGAGATGAAACACGAGTCCCTTGCTTCTAACTCAAATACTCCAGAAGAAAATTCGAACTCGAACGAACCATCGTTTTCGTTCGTGTTAAGTGAGAAGCTTGTAGACTTCGTCGCAATATACAGCAACCACCCGTCAAGATTACATCACCAGGTTTCATTACCAAGCCCTCGTGGCACGTACGCGACTTAACACAGTCCACGACACGTTAAAACGGAAAGTAAAGGCGAGAGATGGCAGAAAGCTAACGGGGTCGTATGAATCGCAGCGGAACCTTTGGCGAGCCGACTTCCACGGCAACAGAATGCCCGATGAATGCCTCGTAAAGCACGATTTTCCATCGCGATTCGCGACGATGATGAAAACCGTCGGCCGTCCCTAACACGGGGCGCGTGATTTTCAAGGCAGAATCCGTGGATGATTAACGACAGCTGCGTTAATCTTTTTGCCAGCATGCCACGGCTTGTTTACTGCCACTAAAGCGTAAAGAGGGGGTCGTGGGACTGGGATGTTTCACCGACGGCGGCTTCCGTTTATCACGGAAGAGTTAAACTAACGCCACAGAGGGTTGTGTTTTATTCCCTGGTTCCATTCCGTCATCCGCTTTATAAGCTTTACTGGAAGCTGAAGTTGAGTTGATTGATAAACTGGTATCGAGTAATCGAGAAGAAGTATCCAGTGGGTGTCGCACATGCTCTTCGCTTCATCCTCGATTATTTTGCTCGAGAAACGTAGGAGGTTCTTTAGCAGCCTCTACCAGCTTGATCGCCTAACGATCAGGAACCCCCGGCACATATTCCTGTCCTCCCGATAAATCTTAATCATATCATACACTCCCTAGCAGATAGGTACACGGTGGATCGCTTAAGCGTGTCGATGGTCGTGTCTCCTCGCGTGTACGTGCAAGCGAAACAGATATTTACCAGGTAAATCGTCATCTACAGGCCGTAAAGGCCGTCACGCCACGCTGATCGTAATTCGTCCCGCGACAGACGAGATCGGCTAACAAACACGATCGACAGTGATTACCAGTCGACTGCCAGCGAGGCGAAGCGCTGCTGGTTGCAAGTGGCCGTTGTGAATAGCCTGCAACGTGGATGCACCTGTAATCAACGCGCACGCTGCATCTACAGGGTCTGCAGCATGTTCGGTGAAGGTCTCTGTGAAATTCCCACGAACTGGAGAATCAACGGCTTCTTAACGCTCCGTCATCTCGGCCTAGTAAAATCACCAGCTAAATTGTGATGTATCCAACGAAAACCATTGCGAATGGCGAGTCAAAATGCATCCAGGTGCACCGAAGGTAAAACGAGACGGCGGACCATTCTTTGAGAGCGCTGTACCTTGGGCCTCTTCTTGCTGTTAACCTAGACCTCTTCCCCCGGCACCTCTCGTAGTTTTGTAATAATCTTGCCAGACGACGGGGACTGGTCTTGGATGAAAAATGAACGGAACGGATCGGCGTGCTTTTCTTTTCCGCGGCGAGGCGTCATTAAAAGATGCCCCATCGTCGGTCCTCGTGAACTATAACTACCAAGCGGAATATGCAAAAGGAACAGCTTCCGTTCGGTGCTCCGGACACGGCTCGAAACGTATCGCGCCACGGCCCTGGCCGACTCGACCGATTCGAGATAGTCGCGATGAAAAATTGGTTCCGGTTAAAACGCTCGCCGAGGAATCGGCGATTATGAACGGCCAGGCGCTTCGCACGGGTTGCAGTTTAGAAAATACGAGGATCTTGATGGGGAATTTCGTGGTATCTGCGCGAGGAATGCTGTAGCGCGCGAGTGCTTATCTTGTATCTTAAAGGCATGTATTTTAAGGAATTCTTACAACGTCCAATTGTCACTTTCTTACACGGATGCGTCCTTCTTGGCGTGAGCTAGCTGAACGCAACGCTGTTTTGTGTTAAGGGTACATTTTAGCATTCCTTGAGAACTTAGGTTAACACTAGTGTAAGGACAGTGTTAAATGATCTAAATTCGCTATGAAATACATCTCATTTACGTTATTTCTTACTCCTACGGGATGAAGCACCACCTTTCTTTGACTTCGCGCTTTTCTTACCACTGCGTGGAACGCTCACAGCTTTTATGCTACCGGCGTACGCCTTCCGTGCTTCGTTAGTGTCCTCTAATAAAGCTCTCCTCTCCCAAAAGGAAGCCGTGTGCTGATTGAAAAGCGTCTGATACTTCTGCTTCTGCCTATTTAGAACACCTTCCATCTCCTCGAGTAAATGGTGATAGTCTTCCTTGGCGTAGATGATGTTCATCGCGCGACTGTTTCTCAATGTCGCTTCGTCCAGTTCGGTCTTTATCCACGGGGCATCCTCTTCCTCATCCTTAACCTTGAATAACGACAAGTTCAGACGAGGAAGTTTCCGAAGCGATTCAGGCGGTTTGGACGTTCTCGGGTCTAAACTGAGCATCGAAGTGTCCAAACAATCGATGGATGATCGAGCACTGTCTCTTTTCGTGGAGGACTTTCTGATTTCAGTCGAAGAGTTCCTTCCGACCTCGACTGCCGAGGAATCAGGTTTGAGCTCGTGTTTGATTAAGAAAGCTTGCCTAAGCTCTTTACCACGTTGCAGGCTGTCAGGATTTTCCTTCGCCCAGGCTTCTTTCATCTGTGCTATTTCCTTCGCTTTCGACTTGTCTTCAGATACCTGTGAATTAAAGTGATTAGCCGAAAGAAACTTACTGATCAGTGAGAATTATTCAAAGAGAAGAAATGGTACCTCTACGCTACTTCCAGATTCAGTGACCAGCTGCAGAATCCAATATGGTGGTTCAAGAGCTTGTTGACTATCGACAGACTGCTTCGAGCCTTTCTTCGACTTCAACAATTCAGACTTGGACAGCCTACCCGTAGCCGAAGCAAATGACTTCGTTTTAACGATAGAGCCTGAAGGTTTTATTCTAATATCTGTCACGGCAGCCCATTCTGACATTGTTAGTGGCCAGCTGTCGTCGAGAACAAAAGCCTCCGCGTAGTAAATCCGATGGTTCATCGATTCCTCGCTCTTTTTACTTCCGTCGACATCAGTGGCGACATCTGACCCCTCACCACTACCATCCCCATTCAATAACTCACCACTATTAACACCAATACCGCCACCACTAAGATTGCTACTATCACCATTTACCCCAATTCTCGCCAGACCACCCTCTCGTTGAAACCTCAAATACACAGCTGGCAGAATGACTACCGATGTTCCCTTCACTTGACACAACACGTTCCCCTCTTCATCTCTCACTCTAAATCTAATCTTCACCTGATCATAGGACGTGCAAAGCCTAAGCGACACGACGCTGGGCTTCACCACCCGAATGATCCACTTCGAAATGTATTTGTTCTTGTTTGGTATGTACTTGTTGGTCAGTTCTTCGGTCACCAAGACAGGAAGCACTGTCATCGCAGAAATCGGCACCTCGTCATCCAGAAGATAGAATAATGGCTGCCCCTTCATGGTGATTATGTTCATCGTCCAAGCCAACTCTTTAAACACCTGATCCTCGCTCCAACCGTAACCAAACGCTGTGTACCCTACATTAACATGCTGGTAGCGAGTCGGTACCACGTTGTTCACCACTCGCAGCACCTCCTGACCAGATTCATTGTTGAACACCCGTAGACTGTGCTTAGGCAGATCGACGAACAGGTCAATGCCTGCGTTAACGATCTCTGTGGCTCTAACGTTCACCACGAGCCTCGCGATAGGTAACCACTGGTTGGGCTTGACGTTAGCCAGCGTCCCAGTTAATTCTTGCGTTTGAAGCGTATACTGGAAGTCTTTAGAGTAAGAATACATATCGTAGAGCCTGTCGTGCTGCCTGAGCATATTCCTCAGCAGTTGGTTGACCAGAGATTCCCGTTTGTTGTAGTTGAAGAGTTCAGCGACTTTCAAGAGATTGCTCAGAACCTGTTGGTGTTCCTTGTGGCTGGGATCGTGGATCGTCTTGTATTTTCTAATCATCAGCATTTTAAAGAACGACTGGATAACGGTGGCTGCGTAATTTCTGCCAAAGCTGTTTTCGTTGAACGAGTGCTCACCGACAGGATGTTTCTCCGCTGAGCCTGAGCATGTACTGTTCTGTTCTCGCAGCGCTCTCAGTATCATGCCGATTGTGTCGAGGCGTTCCATACCGATTGTGGGGTCGAAGAAGAATATCCTCAATGCTCGCAGGATATCTGGTACCTGGCTCGCGGGCATGATGTTCCTTATCAGGAGCACCTTTTCGTCCATGATGTAGTCGTGTATCTGATTGTAGAAGATCTTGCTCTTGTTGTTTATGGTCTGGACAGATGGCATGTAGCTTTCGTAGTAAGCTTTCACAGCCTCTGGGTAGCTCTGAGTGCCAAACGACTGATAGGCCCTGCTGACGGCGTTGCTGATGTGCTTCACCATGTAATCGATCGTCACAGACTCCATAGACATCAGCTGATACATCCACCTTCGGCCTCCCAGGTAGAAGATTGTGTCCGAGGAGATCGTCGTGAAACAGCGGGATTCTGAGCGACAGTATACTCGCAGCACGTGCCTCCCTGGTTCCAATTCCATTACAGCGGACTTGCTCCCAGCCGTTGAAAGGAGGACCAAGCAGTTGAATTTCTGAGCTCTCTCGAACCAATTGTGCTTCTCGATGATCAGATAGTCATTCTCCGCGATTTGAACACCCGTGGTATTGCTCGGATTACCACCGTTTTGTGAATTCAGAGAAACCTGGAACGTGGAGAAATCGATCAAGAAGAACTTCTCTTCCATAGAATCAGTGAAGATGTATAGAGGTTCGTTTCTGGTCTTCGACATTGTCTGGGGCCAGCAGAAAGTGTCATTGAATACAGGTTCTTTAAACGTCGCTCTGGTGGGAGAACTCTTTCTACTACCCCTTTTGCTGGTCTTCTTCGCCTCTGACCTCTGACCGCCCTGTTTGGAGTCTAAACGATCCGAGATCCTCGCGGTGTATTCGAAATAATCAAGCTTGTAGAAGAACTGGACGTTCTTCACGAAAGGCTCAATTTTATTGAAATCAGCCCAGAAACTCATGTCCACTGATAGATCTTCCTTCAATGCCTCTTTTCGGGAGTCTTTTGAAGTGTCACGCGATTTGTTCTTCCGCTGAGTCTTCTCTGGCAACGCTTCATTATCAATGTCTTCCTTTTGAAGGCTTTCCTCGATGTTCGCGTGATTGTAACCATTGATGATGCTCTCTTCGTATCCTTTTAGGGGACTGATAATTTTTAAAGAACGAATCGGTACGAAGTATTCGAGGGGGTCGATCAAACCCTCATGGATCGCCCATTTTAGCCAGCGGTGGAGTTTCCATCTGGCCAGGGGAGGCTTCACCTATGTTAGTCGGATAGTTTTATCAAATAATCCAAGTGAATGTACCTATTAGGAGATTAGACGTACATCTTTGGGATCTAAAGGGACGTCGCGAGATTGAAAGATGTAAATAAAGTGGCTCCAACAGCGGGACAAGCCGGATACAATTCCACAAGGCGGCTTCTTCATGGTCACACCAAGGAACAAAGTCACTGGCTGTGGCTTGCTCGGTATCTTGGGCTTTTGAGCGCTGCCTTTGGATCTTTTCGACCGACCACTGCCTTGAGACTTTTTCGAGGAATCAGAGGCTTTAGACCTCTTCGTTCGTGCAGTGTCCTTAGACCTCTTTGTTCGTGCGGTGTCCTTAGACATTTTTGCCCGTACCGTTTCCTTGGACTTCTTCCCCTCGTTAATTATCTTAGATCCCCGCGCTTCTGTTTGCAAAGCGTCGAAACTATGAACAGATTGCAAGAGCAACAAATACACGCGACACGGGACCAACCGAGATTATCCTGCGTCGCGGCTTCCGCTTCCCACTCGAAATGGTCCGCATACTTCCGTAAGAAGTCCCATTTGTCTTGGGGTGACAGATAGTCGATGTCCAATTTCATACAAACCCACCCTGCATTGAATAAGAAACAACGTTCTAGATATTCCATATCTACTTTCATATTTTTTTTATCGCGTCTTGGTGCTACTTTTCTCACGTTACCGGTTAAACAAGTAACAGGATGAAAATCCACGATTTCATGGTGCCGAGACCACGTCAGGGAACACAGTTTTAACAAAGCCTTCGAAAGAACCATGGGCCATAGTTCGGAATCATTCGCAGTGCGGGGTAAAAGTGGCAAGCCTTCAGAGTTCACTGGTATCATGTCGTCCACCACGATACGACGCCAAGATCCCAGAAAATATACTCGTACCATGTATTTTCCTTTGATGAAATATACTCACGATTAAAATGAACCCACAATAATTTATTCCTTCCCGAGAGAGGTTACCATTTGGATTTACGATTGGCCGATGTTGCGGCGCCCCTTTGCCAGCTTTGTTCATCGAATATACATTCATCCAGCCTCGCCAAGATTGCTGCCGCCCAGTCCAAATGAAATGGCTGGTCTCACCACTTATTTCCAATCCATCTTGGCCGCAGTACTGGAGATTTATTACCGCGGAAATAAACCATCGCGCGAACTGAAAGTCGTTCCTAATTGAACCACGACCAATTGCACACGGGCCATTCTTTTTAATCGATTTATTCGAAGCAATTGTACTATCGCGAGGGATCGTGAATTGTGTTAATTTTTTCGGGGGAAATACTCCCTTCTGTATTGAATTTTTCCACTATTTATACCTACTAGGTGCCATACAGAATACACAGAACAAAGAAAAGTCCATTTGTAGAATTCGAGAGCTGAATATACACTTTCTACGAGTTAACACAATCTTCGTCAATTAATTGGACGTACCTCGCTATGCATAATATGTTTGTTGTTTGCGATTAGGTCCGGATACTCTGAACTGGGGATGAACACTGTCAATGGTTCCTAAATTCACATTACAATTTACCATCTACTCATGGTCACAAACTATTACGTTTGGCAAGCGTAAAATAATTGAGGATGAAATACAAAAAAGGAGTAGGTACTCTGATGAATAGGAATTAATTTCAAAAATGATTTTGCTCCTACAGTGAGATCCTTTAAATCCTTTGCTCTTATCCATTCGGAAGGTGTCAACGATGATGGTAATTGAACAAGTTGGGTATCGAGGAACAATCCATCTGTGCCATCTGTAATTTACGTTGCAGATAGATCTTCCGGAAAATTGCTATTTTGTTGCTTGTTACTTTTAGGCGTTGCCCAGTTCTCGTTGTTTAACGCCACATCGGACCATTCAGGCCATAATGTAGAATCATTCGGAGTAGAAACTTCAGACACGGTCTTCGCGATTTTTCTGGATGTCGCAGCAGACATGTCTGAAACTTTCTTTTTTGTCGATAAAACACGATCGTTCTTGTGTTTTATATAAGCAATTATTAAATAAGGGTAGGGAAACGTGTACGGAATCGCAGAATTGTTGGCTACCGTCAAAACAAAATCAACTGGCCACTTAAATAAAGGCATTCCCCCAATTGATTTTGTTTCAACTATAACGTTAGGATTCTGGAAAAAGTATATATTTATTGAGTCTCTGTATTATACATAACTATATGAAGATGACATGCGAATCTACGTCGAAGGCGGACGCTATAAAAAAATTACAATTTAAAGAAACCCTATCTCGTTAGTAGACTACTTTGTTATGGTGCCGTCGCACCCGTTAGAAAAGTAAACGTATTCAAAGTTGTATATATATATATATATATACCTATATGTAATCTAGTACAAGTGTAATCTCTACAAAAAATAGTATCGATCTCTCACTATACAAACTCAATAACGAATCAATGTGTACTTTGATTCAACTCGATAATAATGATGAACGATGAGCTTGTACGTGTTCATACATAGTATTAGAACGAAGTTTAATTCGCGGGTTAAACGCAGTTACATATTTTTCTCAACAACAAGAAAAATAATATCTACTCGTACGCACAGGAATTATACAATTATTTCTCTCGTCTTCCCGTTTCGTACGGTGCTAAGTAGGTATTTCTTCAATTCTTCTTCAACAATATTTAAGATATAACTTTATAGTCGCTTAATTAGGCTCGGTTCTTTAGGTTTATAGTCAACATTATAGATAGTTGCTTCTTCTTTTTTTAGCTTTAATACACAGTGAGTAAGCGCGCAGTGTTTTCAGCCCCGAAATACACGCGCGCTTAATTAGGTCGATAGGATTGCATATCTTATTAAGGCATTGTTCCATTCTTCCTTTTTTTCTTCTCATCGAGTTACATTAAAAATTGTTGACCGAAGCGTTTTTCCTGATAATCGTCTTATCACGTAATTAGAGATAAATAACATCGAGAATTTACAATAATTTAAGTTACTTATCGGTAGATATCTTTAAGGATATAAATACAGTGGAATATTTCAATGGAATGTTGAATATGAGATTCTAATGGAAGTGTGTAATTGTGTTTGTCATCCTTTTAAAATATTGTTGGAACACAAGGAGATCAGCTGATACAGCGCGACGCCGCATCAAATTGTAAGTCGAAGAATTCGTATAGATTGAATTCACATTTATATAGGTAAGTTTGTTAATAAGTCCCACCGCTTTGGAATATAGGTATTGATATAAGAATTTAGTTAGGTACTATCGGGATTGAAATTTATCAAATGTCCATCGCGATCGATTCAGTCTATCCGCAGACACGCGACTAACATCCCGCATTGTTTGGAACGTGCAAAGTACATGAACGACGAAAGATAAAAATGGTAACGTTCGTCATAAATTATTAGAATCATACATATGTATCGATTTTGATTGAGTCGAGAGAAAAGCTCCACCTTAACGTACGTTGCACAACGTACAACAGAGAACCTAGTGAACCCAAAAAGGTACACGATAATCAACACCTTATTTCACTCTCAGTATTCAACGTTTGGCACCTACTTCTTTAACGTACTATTCCACCATTTAAAAAAATAATCGATCACCACACAAATCGTACGATATCGGATATGCAAAAAAGTAACATCAGGATTATCACAATAACGTGATACCACCCTGAATTACGTAAAAGGAATGTTTATGCAATTCGTGCCCTCACCATGGCAGTGTTTGTCATACGTTTGTTATATGAATATTTTTGTTTGTCGCGAAGTATTCCACCACTGCCGAATTGCTGCTACGAATATTGTAGTTCGAAAATACTAATCTACAAAATGATTCAAAGCTGCATAACATTTCCCGAGATCGATTGAACGTATAACTTAGGCTCGTATGTACAGATTTTGGCACCACATTACGGGCACTCAAGCAATTAAACATTCTTTAATTCCATGGAGAACAATGTACTAAAGTGTTTAGTACGGAATTCTAAGTAAAAATTGGGCAACTAATACCAGTGGACGGTATAATAGTACCTTGCAGTTTCCTAGAATTTTAGTCACACTCGTGCAATGATTTCATAGGCGCTATGGTCTGAATGTATGAGTCAAACACCGAACGCTTCGTAAATTGTAAAATGAGTCAATAGGATAGGAGTCTCGTGGGGTTTCATGCAATTATTTTTAAGTTGTTGTTGCCATTATATAATATTTTAACACATTTTACCGGGGCCTGAAGCTCTTTGATCTTCCATTCGGCCCGCCTGAAGCCTCTGAATTAAAGCGAAAAGATCTTCCTCGGGAACCGTCGATCCCGCCTGTGTTCCATTAGATCTTTGGCTGTGCTCCTCCTCAGCATCTTGCACTGTTGACGCCGCGGGTAAAGGACTTCGCTGGTCCTCCAAACGCGAACCCTATTCGCGTAATTCATTAAAATAATCGATTCCGAAAATTTATAATATAACATCCCGATTTGTGGTAATTACCTGGCACCTGACGAGCATTTCGATGAACGAATCGTCGGCATCTTGGTTGCTGTTTAGGCCAGGTAAATAAGGCAGCGTTACTCGTTGCTCGTCCATTCTTTTACTTTGCATTCCAGCAATTAGCTCTAACAAGTCTTCGCCATCTCTGAAAATAGAATTGAAAAATTGTAATATCTGATACCATTTATTAATGTATTTTTTTGGAATAAAAATACTTACTGATCCTCCGATTCGCAAGCTTCGGGTGTAATCGCCCTAAACTTCTGACTGCGATTTGTGTTTAACGCGCAACGTTGGTCGTCCATTCGACCGGATTGGAAGCGAGAAAGAAGATCAAAGAAACTATCTTCTTCCTTTTGAGAAATTTGCGTTATGTTATTACTTTTCTCTGTCTGGGATTCGGCTTGCTCTTTTAACTTTGCATCTGGCGTAAGCTGAGGGGAAATTTTAATTATGTTAAGAACATATAAGACATTATAAACTATACGACTCTATTGTACGTAATACACTTACTTTGATAAGATCCAAGTTATCCATACTCTGCCGTCTAAGTCTATATCTACACGGCGAAGACATATTAAAGTTCGATCCAATATTGGCTGAAAGTTTGTGCCCAATATTTTCTTTATTATTCTCGTGCTGTCCTTTCTCCAATCCCAAAAGTTTTTGTAAGTCATCAACGTTCATTTGTGCCGTAGCTTGCCCCATTGGATCTTCGAGTTCTTTCGAAATGTTTAAGTGCAGTTTGGCATAGTGCAATGCTTTCTCATGGTTCCCCATTGCTGCGTAGGCATTACCTAAAGACCAACAGGCACGACCTTCGCCTACTCGATCTTTAAGCTGCTGTGCTATTTCAAGATGCCACAAGTGGTATTCTATCGCTGTTGGATAGTCCCGAAGGAGAGTATATGTATTCCCCAGAGAATAGCATGCTTGAGCCTCTACCTCTCTATCTCTTAATTCCTGCGCAAGGACTAGAGTTCTCTTGTAATGTTGCGCAGCTTTTTCGAATTCACCAAGAAATATATGAGAGTTTCCCAAGTTGCTGTTCGCCCTCCTTTCAGCAGCCTTGTCGCCAAACTCCTTGGCAATTTTTAATCTCTCGTTGTGATAATAAATTGCTTGTTGAAAATCGCCCAACAGGTAAAATGTATTCCCCAGATTTCCACAGGCTCTGCCTTGTGCCGCGGAATCTTCCAATTCCTTCATCAGCTCCAAATTCTCTTCGTAGTACCTTACGGCTTGTTGCAAACACTGCCTGACATCCTCTGAAAATTCTCCGGGATCCTGGTGACCTACTCTACCAGCCTGTTTTCCTTTAGCGTGGTAAACATTTCCCAAATTGTATAAAGCTCTTCCTTCGCTGAGCTTATCACCGATTTCTCTTGAGATCTCCAAGTGTCTCTTACAACAGATCATAGCCTCGTCAAACTTTCCCATAACTTTCAAAGTGTTTCCCAAGTTCCCGCTGGATTTAGCTTCCCCCAATTTATCTCCCATTTTGCGCGCGAGCGTCAGATCCTCTTTGTGGTACTGCATCGCTTTCACGTAATCTCCGAGGTAAAAATACGCGTTCCCTAACTGGCTATAAATTGCACTCAATATCCGTAAGTCGTCGGTACCAACTTGAATCGCGGCTTGAAAGAACGCCACGCCAGATTTGCAATCTCCAGCCTTACACAGGCGCTCGCCCTCGAGCGCCAATTCAAGGCACATGTTCCACCTTTCACTATTCTGTCGAGCAGAACAAGTACACCTGTCATATGCCTAACTCTTATTTCTTCAAATATGATTCTACAGGAAAAAATAAGTCACAGATGCAAATTAAAGTCTTCTCACGTCGAGCTTCATTTTCAAGAAAAGTTGTGCCTTACTATATAGCTTCGATTATGTAATACAAATAATACATGCATAATTATGTGTACAAATAATAGACAAATATTTAAAGCCGCTGTTCTTAAAAACAAAGGGCTCGTATAAAGAAATTCTGTCCCATATTTTCAACTTATTTCTGCGTGTAGAATCATCAATTTCTCAATTGTAACATCAATTATAAGTAACCCCGTGCATGCTTCTAACGATCTGAGGATCTTAGAATCTCCCAATACAAAAGCCAAAAGAAGACAGTCACAAAGGGCATATATAGTACATGATTGCAATATGCTTCACTTAGAAAGAAAAAAGAAAGAATGTGGAATGGGTATTGGAATGATCATGGGAGTGGCTGGGCATGCAACTTGAATAAACTGATTGCAAAGTATTACTTCATATTCCTCTTTAGCAGAATACACGATAACGTTTAACATGCTCGTGAAAAGCATACAATATTCATTGAGAAATGTGCGAAGAACATATATATACATATATATATATATATACATGGTAGGTCAGGTGAAAGGATGTGTGCACAGTCTTTGGAATTTTTTATTTCTATCCATACATATTTCCTGGTATTTACGGTGATCTTGGCGAAGTGAGACAGAGACAAAGAATAACACAAAGAGAAACGACCGATCGGCAAGTGAACGCGTTAATTGAACGCAGTAATGCAATGACAAGACCAGTATGAGTCACGCGAGGAAAAGTGGCAATTATCATCGTTCACTTACTTGCCCTTCCGACGATAAGTTTCCCGTGCTCGCGCTCAGGGACATTGTGCACCTTTTCCCTTTCCTGCGCCCTTTCGAATTAACAATCGATCCTCGCAGATTTACAGGCCCGTGATTAACATGCGAGTCTTACGTGCACGGCGAGCTACGGCAATAATTCAGTGCACACGATATTCCGCGCATCCTGATCCTCACGTTTCACAATTCCGAGATCCGTTTCACTGGCATAATCGGGTCCGCGTGCTTGTCGCGATGGGAAAATGCGCGTAGCTTTTTCCCTCCAACTTTACGCCCGATCGCTACACTGTCCAAACGCAACTGACCGAACGGCGAACATTCAGCGTCCAAACAAATGGCGCTTAATGGATTTCGCTCGCGCAACGTCCAATAGCGGGACGCTGGTCCTTCGGTGGCAAATGAAAATTCCCTATAAGTTCCAGCTGTCACAAACCGCAACCACAAACATTTGCCCATGTTCACACGGCTGGCATCTGCTGCGCGACCAGCGCGACCATCCCTTCTTACGTTCTTGTGAACACGGTGGGAGGCGAAGCCACGCCATAGGCTCTCACCTAGATGCAAATTGGGAGGGATACGTTGGGTGCATCTCTGATTGTGAGACTCTGAATCTCTTCATTGATATTTGGTGGCCGATCGGCGAAGTGTGACGCAGCGCAAGATTTTCGTCGATCTCGCGGATAAAGTAGGCGACACAGTAAATCGGGCGACAGTGAATCGAACGGGACGATATTACAGTGTGAAGTGGAGAAGGAAAATCGGCCCCGGGGGAAGGTTTTTCGTTGATCGTTTCGAATGGATACACAACCTCTCTACTGAACGGTTTTCATCTCGCTTAGGCTTTGCTTTCTCGTAAGATTAGATATTTAAGAATAATTGTAGTCTCCTTCGGTACCATCGCCTACTCTACTGTACTAAAGGGTACATTAGATTAATAATGAGCGATGGTAAAAAGGTAGGTGAAAATTCCAGTAGTGAGGTTGTTAACCAGTTTCGGAGCTGTAGGGATCTAAGCGATATCGTGCCCCTGTACACACCGCGCGCACTTTATTTGAAACCAGTTGCAAAGATAAATGTGTCTGTTAATCTTCCCCAACTGAAAGTCCCAGGTAAAATGGTCAAGGATCGTAGTTACCTTCAACTTGCCGCTCTAGTACTTCCATTCCCTCTGGATAGTATTAATTCTTTCGCTATGCCCGAATGGCGAGTACATCCATCACTGTTCGAACATGATTATGAAGCGTTTGTATCTTGTATCATACAATTTACGCTATCTACATTCTCATTGGAGTAGCACGCTTGCTCTTTAATAGCTATTTAGAGACCATTGGACAGTAGTTGTTCGATACTAGTTCAGTAGCGAAAGGATTGAAATTTATGCTTGTGTTCAAAGTTTGATTACTTTTCTATTTAATGTACCTTATTTACTGTATCTTACACAGTGTATCTTATATCTCTTTATCCATTATGTATTAATGAAATTTATTTCTACAAACCTTACCCTACATTTCTTCTGCGATTCTGAACTTTATGTGATAAATATGCAGATTAATAACGTTGATTATTGCAACAGGGAATATATGCCATTCTTTTAAACTTGTGCCAATCTATAATTACACATAATATTTTTAGCATAGTAGGTTTTTACAGAAAAATTAACTGCGCTATAAACAGGAAAAACAATATCAACATGGGAAGTAATGGAGAAGATACGTACCCTTATACTACCGGACGAGTTTGCGTCTCTGAAGGTAGCCAAGAGTACGCTGGAGTTTATCAGATTGGAAGGAGACTTGCAAGACAGATGCAGGCTGCAGCGTGTGCTCGCGAGGCTCGACTCGCAGCGTTTGAATCTGTCCGGATTTCCAAACATTTTGAAAGTTCGCGCAGCCGAGGTGAAGGATGACTTTCCCACCAGACACAGTTGGGATTCTTACTTCAGAGATGCCAAGCACATGAACGAACTCAAGCCCGGAGAGAGGCCGGATTGTTTGCACGTAACGGGCTTGCCCGTTAAGTGGTTTACAGAGGACGGCGCAACTGTGCCTAGCGAACCCCTGGTAGCGAAAATCTTTAAGAAATGGGGGACGCTTAGAAGAATTGATGTACCTGCTGCTGATCCTTATAGATGTAGGATGCGCCTTGGCACAAATATAAATAAGTTTAGTTACGAAGATGGGATATTTTTTGAGGCATATATTCAGTATGTTGAATATATGGATTTCGTTAGAGCTATGGACGCGTTGCGCGGCATGAAACTACTTAAAAAAGAAGGAGAGAATGCATTCACGGCCGCCATTAAGGTGCGCTTCGGCCTTGAAATTTTCTATGCACATTTTGTAAAGAACGGAATCGCGATTATGTAATGTAATTTATTTACTTTGACTATCCTATGTAGATCACTTTTGATAAAACAAAGCACATGAGTGATAGCACTATTGCGCATAGAGAATTCGAAAAGAAGCGTCTTATAGCACAGGATACAGTAGCAGCCGAAAGGATTCGTAGGAAAGAGGAAGCTGAAGAGAAGCGCCGCGAAGAGCTAAAGTAATTATCAATAAGATTGGTAATTGTGAACGTAACTGGAATTACGGTAAATATTTTCCCTTATAGGAAGAAGGAGGAGGCTGATGCAAACGCGAAAGAAAACCGACGGCAAAAAAGAGAGGAGAAACGGAAACGGAAGGTTCTCACTATATTTCGTAAAAAAGAAGAAGATAAAGTGTCTATGAAAATTGCCAGAGAGGGGCAAAAACTAATAAAAGCACAAAGGCAACTTGAGAGCATTCGTCTACTGGACGAATTATTCGACAGAATAAAGGTAAAATTCTAGGAAACTCTTCCAGTCGAAACCCTTATCCCCGTGAAATCAACCTAAATACATTTTATATTTTAAGATAAAGGTGGAGAATAATGAAATTAAAATAGATGATGTGTCTAACACGGACACAAGGAAGGAGGATAAGAAAAATAGTAAAGCAGATGGTGCCGTTCAGTTAGTAAGTTCAGACGAAGATACGAAGGATGGGAAGAAAGATAAGAAACTTAAAAAATCTAAAAAGAAGAAATCGAAGAAAGAGAAGAAAAAGGTAGATATCACGCTTTCTTCTTGTTCACAGTATCTATAATTACACGCTCTTAATCATATTTACAGAAGAAACGTAAGAAGGGAAAGGAGTCTGAAAACTCCGCAAGTGCGAGTGAGAACTCGGGCGCAGAAGAGCAGACAAAAAAGTTGAAAAGTGTTTTAAAACAAAACGTAGCATATCCGTCTTCGTCAACCGGTAAGAATCGTCGACATCGAGATGTACTATCGGGTCTCGGCCATTGTTGATCCTATCTGTTTGATTTTTCAGCTTCTGGACCCTTAGAATCTCTCCCTTACCCGTCCATATATCCACGCTTTCCGCAGCCGTGGTACTACGAGGCAGCACTGCCCATGATCTACCCCGCTTTGTCCAGAGGTATGCCCAGGGGTGGGCGTTTTCCACGCGGGAGGGGCAGAGGGCTTCTGTGGCGTAATGCCGGAAATGCTCGCGCGCTTCACACCTTCAATCCTCACTTGTACAACGAGCAGTATTACAAGTACTTTGCTCACTTGGTTGGTCAGGATTATCATTCGTTCGAATACAGGAGTTCACGGTCGTTCAGCAGATCCAGGTCAAGATCAAAGTCAAGGACGAGGTCGAAGTCGAGGTCAAGGTCACGGTCGAAATCCAGGTCTGCTTCCAGAATGAGGTCCAGATCACGCGGTAGATCGAGATCGCGGTCAAGATCAAAGTCGAGGAGTAAATCGAAGTCACGAAGTCGACGACGCAGTAGAAGCAAAAGCAGATCCCGCTCGAGAAGACGACGAGGAAGATCGAAGTCGCGGTCGAAATCTTCCACGAGGGTGAAGTCTCGATCACGTCGGTCGCGGTCCAGGAGGAAATCTCGTTCGACCAGTCGCTCCAAGTCCTGGAATAATACAAGAAATCGCTACAAGCGTAGGCGAGACAGATCGGCATCGAAGGTGAAGATCACGAGGGCGAAGTCACGCAGCACATCACCGAAGAGAAGATCTCGAAGCAGGACCTGGTCCATGCCAAAGTCTCCCGGCAGAAGAAGCTGCTCCTGGTCGAAGGGTGTGGATCCTATCAACGACAAAGTGGACTCTGACAAATCGGTGCCAGCGGAGCAAGGGGAAGGGGTCACGAACAAACAAACGCCAGAAACTTCTCAACTGGAAAACATAACATCCGACTGACAGCAAATGAAGATGATTTCTGTGTCTCCTGTCTTCAATTCTATCACGTAGAAGGAATGTTTTGTGCCGTACTACACTGTACAAAGCTTGTACGAAATCGTGTTATCGTATTCGCGCGTCTGTAGTATGTCTTTCATGAAAAAAAAAGGAGAGGAGATATATTTTTGTTTACGTGATAGCTCTTCCTACGATTGAGCAATTAACTACAGTAATATATAATAAGAAGAGATGCAAGAATATTGCCGGCATATAAATCCTATGGATGTTTTAAACTCTGAACGTGTATTATATAAACTACAAGAAACAAGCTTCATTGTATATATGTCATGAGCGATGTAATTCTGTAGTATATAATTCCGAGAAGTGATCGGCGGGAGTGATGCATTTTTAATTCGACGTTAGAAATAAATATGACATCGATATAATATAATAAGCATCGTTTTATTCAATTCATCTTACTGGAGTAGATTTTCGTGAGTTCGGGCGACTTTGAATGAGTTTCATTAAGTTCGGATGAATTTCAGATCGTTCGGATAGGTCCGAGACAGTTGGCAGGTAAGTCAATGGAAAGAAAGGTTCACAATTCGACTTGCAAATTTTATTCGTTTTCGGCATGAAAATGCATTGGTTCATAAACATTGTAATCGTTATACTCCTATCCCTTCGTTAGATCGAAGACCGATTTTTAGCAGCGCTCCTCGGGGATACACGCTGGGATTAGATTTTTTGTTTATCGACTGGTGCTCGCTTGATATTGTTACCCTCGTCTATGATTAACAGTATCGAAATTCATCGTTTCGTTTGCTCACTTATTAGTGCCGTAATCAGCACCGTGCGCGTATCCGCTCGATAGGACCTCTTTCTCAACACGGTTGTTTCACTTTAAAAATATGTGCTACATTTTTTTCTTGTTTTCTCATCGCTATATTAATAATATAATAATACGTATATATACATCTCGCGTTGTTAATCGCACCGTCGTATGTTTCAGAATAACAACTCGTTCGTTATATAATCAATGCTCCACAATGATATTCAATCTAATGGAAGATTTTTATCATTCTTGAACATCATTCGCTTTACAAGTTTGTGTTTTCTTTAACGTTATTGGCATTACTTGGTTTACGTTTACTGGGTTTTTCTGGTTTCTCCTCTTTTTCTTCATTTAATTCGTCTACCGCTACGGTATCATTCGGAATTGATTAGATATTGACTACTTTCAAGATTCGTTGCGTGGGAATTGTTTCCTTTAAATTTTATTGGTCATCAAACGATAGCGTTCTCCTGTTTCTCGCGCTCGACGATGTTTCTCCAATACTATTCGCGATCAGATTGCGAATTTCAACGATCAAGTTACGAATTATTCTCTCGTCTTTGGCTCTCGCTTGACCGACATTGGCTTTCCTCCACAGGACGGACGCTATCGTCCGCGACGATTGAATCGGTGATTCGAGAAATTAACTGATTCCATTTCTTCTATTTCGTTCTTTAATAACAAATTATGAGCATTCTCTTCTGTTTACAATGTATTTATTAGTAAACGGCCTGGAGAACCGTCATTCGTCGGTTTCTATAAAAATGAGCAAGAGTGAGAACAAATCGTTAGAATTTAACTGGAATTAAAAAAAATTCCATCAAAATGAGCTTCGCAGTATAGTTTAACGAGGTTGAGGTTCGTTCTACTACCGTGAAAAGGGGTTTTGTAGGGTTTCGTTTTTCCTTGAATCACCGATGCAATTTTGCCCGAAATCATTTTGCATCTTTACACGCTCGTGGAATACAAGAGGCATCCATGCGACTTATCGATCTCGTTTCATTCATCTCGGTGTACGTTCTAAAAATGAATCGTCCATTTTCCAATAGCGAAGCCCTTCAACTGCGCTCAACCACCCTTGTAGGTACAAAGAATTCAACCGAGTATAATGGAAAATTCACGGAATTCTAGATTCTCAGCACGGAACCGACCGACTTTAATTATTATATTTGTGAACATAAATTACCGAATTCTTACGAAAAGTTTCCGCGTTCAGCTGCCTCTGTTTATTCGCTCGTTGATATTTAATTAACAGAAAAGGTCAGTCACAACCACCGTGTCGTTAATAGAAAAATAGCAGAAGTTTCTCTCAGTTTCTCCAAATTCGACGGACACGTCGTGTATTTGGGAAATGAACGACCCAAAAGTACAATCTCCCAATTGAGCAAGCATCGTATGCTTCACGCCAGCCATCGCCCGATAGCGTAGAAGTAATAACGCGACACCCTGTGGGTCATTTCGTCGTAATCTAGGTTTTCTCAGATGTGTTGGCACATTGAAAGGGCACACAGAAGACGCAGCTTTCTCGGAGGAATCCTTGTGGAAGGACCCGTCATCGATGCGTCACGGATTTGTTAAGGTCACATAGAAACAACATCCTCTCATTCATTCCGAACGATTGGTGATAGAACTCCGATATATTCCTCTGTAATGAATTATTAAATATTTTATTACCGCGCCACAATATATATTTAATAATAACTCTGTCTCTGTACTCTCCGCCAACGAGGATGAAATGAATTTCTAAGTGGTACATAATCCTTCAAGCCCTGAAATTGATTCGTCTCGCGTGACTTTCAAGGATACGTTGCGCCATAAATTGCAGCTGAATTTCGCAAAGCAGCTCCGTGTGTATTCACCGTTTTGAATTTGCAACTGTCACGGCATTTGGAAGTGAAATCCTTTCTGGTTGCTTTGTTTCAGGGACACCCGTGTTCCGCGCAGATTGTCTGCCAACGAAACTCCACGAACTTACATAATCAACCTTACAATTGCAACGTCAACGACACTCGTCCAGCCGGTGTAGACAAAAACGTCGCTAACTAAGCACTGATTGAAATATCAACGCCGCGGAGCGAAACAATCGCGGAATATTCCTAGAACGTCAACAGCAAGGTGCCCAGGGAACCGTATTTGAAGGAACGCGATGAAGCCAATAATTTAGGTAACAGGCCTAATCTTCATGGCACTCGTTTTACTTGCTTAGAAATATACATATAAACTTCACCAGCAACGATTCTAAACTCAGATTTCGACGGGGTAGAGGGTGGTAATTGGAAGAAAAGAACTCGAAAGTACACGGCTCGTGAACACTTAACTCGGAGCAGGAGAGATAAACAATAACTCTCAATGGTAAAAGAGAACAATGTTCAACAGAGATTGCATAAAAAATTCTTCTGTACATGTCAGTAACAGTAACGGTATGAGGGAAATATGTACTGAAATAACGTTGCAAGTAGAATGAATCAGTCATAAGTCCGATATTAACGCCGAGGCGTTAAAACTACTGAAACTGAAAGAATCCTAGAATAATTCTTGATTTCTGTCGATGATAATGCACTGGGCTCACTGGAGGAAGTGTTCGGCGATTATAATGATTCTTTTTAACAATCACAGCACACGCTAACAGCTTACAGTAACATTAACCAACGATAACGCGTCGGAGAACACTTTACTGCGTCTTGTGTGTGTCCGCTTTCAACGGTAAATTATAGCAGATAGAGAGAAAGAGAGAGAGTTCGTTAAAAAACACTATTTCCCCTTAACTCGTGGTCACTAAATCACCCTATAGATTAATAGGTAGTACATTACTTAGTAATCTCTTGGTCATTTTACGTTTACAGTTAGACGGCGACAGCCCGCTAGGTAATATTTGGTAGAGACCTTAATAAAGTGTCTGAGAGTTAAAACCGTTTTAAACGCTATCGTTATTGACCATAATAATAATAATAATAATAATAATAATAATAATAATAATAGCAATAGTAACAAATTATTAAATGTGGTAATAACGTAGTACTAATCGCTCGAACAACAGCTTCTCCGACTGTAATTTTAGTTGCTTTCTTTACATTCGTTTTGACTCGAATTGCTGTTAAGCTGGCAATCGCGTTCACAGACGATCGATCGAACCGTTTTCGATTTGCGAGTGGCTCTCCGCGCCGTTTACCCTCTTTCCCAGCCCTCGTAGTTTGTGACCCATTCGCTGGAACTTTCTTCCCGTTCGTTTTTCCTCCTACACTTCGAGAATCACGAGTTCGATTTGCAAGCGTCGCGTCAGCCCGCCGTCCGGAAATTCGTTCGTTATAGTTAACCGCAACAGGAAGGAAGAAAGCATACGAATTACGCCCGACTCTTCGTTCCGTCTTCTTTTCCGTCCCCGTTTGATTACACTGCGCCTCATTTCCTCTTTCTAGATTCCAGCTTCTCTCCCGCTCCCTTCGCTCTCTCCCCAACAGATTTCCCCATTCTCTTCGAGTTACGCGACCCATTTTTATGACTGACAGTGCCGTCGACCGGTGACACGAACGATTTTCGCGAAATGAAGGCCGCGATTGCGCGCATATTGCAACGGAAATACGAGCAGCCTCTTTTATGTTTCTTTGGACAGAAGTGAAGCGCACCATTCCGGTGGAACTTGACAGAAAAGGTATTGCAGATAACGCAGAGTCGTCTTCTGATTCGACAAAGCAGGAAAACGTAAATGTTGCAATAGGCGAAGATATTGTTTCGTTACCCATGAAGTTAGCTATGTCTTTCCACCTTGAAGAGTTGAACTTTAAGCTCGTTGCGAGATAAAGTTTCTACGAACTTACTTGAAATAAATACGGAGAAAGATCGTGGGAGGTGAAATTAATATTTGCATTACTCTTATTATCAACGCTTAAGGTTTCACCCTTCAAATGTACATCTCGCATTACGCAACAGGGGAAAGCACCCTCATCCTCAACCACAGAGCACGTTCGATCGCTCTCTCCTTGCCCCGATATTCTCATACCCATTGAACGCACAAAATACATATGTACACATATATAGTACAACATTTAAACATCAATGAAACGTTCGATGAATGTGAAAACACGGTGCCGAAAGGTGCCGGTCGAATTTGCCACCCCGAGCGCAAAAGCGCCCTCCATTCTCTCTCTTAACGTGAACGTATGTATAAAGTCTGTTCGAAACAAAGGCCATAATACACGTTTCAATATATATATACATACACTATATACTATAATATCGTGTATATTACATGATATAGTATACACATATGTACAGGTATAAACATACAAATCAATCTCTGCGTATTCAAGGTAGAGACCTCGCTTAGCTGAAATATTTTCCTTATTCTGAACGACACGAAGAAGCAGTTCGCGTAGAAGACTCGTTAAGTACAACAGTTTCCCTGAAACGTTAGTATGAAAAATGTAGTGTCTTGCCGAGACCGTCAAGAAAAGGAATGAAGCGAAAGTTGTGGCCATTAATGTCTGTACCCCCACCGAAAGGGATGATGAAGCTAAATGTGGAAGTACTTCCGTTGCTTTGGAAGAACTATTTTTTAATACCGTTCAAAGTAAGAAAAACATTTCAGGTAAACGAAGCCCTTCGTTCTGTATACACATACGGTATGGTTCTTTTATCTGTAATATAAATATATCGTATGAAGGATAGCCGTCAATGAAACAGTTTCACTCCGGCAATGTAGTGATCGCCGGTTAAAGTCCTTTCCGTGGGTTATCATACTAAAACGATCCTTCTCGTCACGCACATATTTCTGTGGTGTAACGTCACGTTCCCACAAGTGCATCTCGCGACGCAGAACACCCTTGAAACGGCTCCTCGACGCGTGTTACCTTTGAGAAGTATGTAATCCTTTTTAAGAAACGCTGCTCTGATGCATTCTCCGCTACGTACTGCACACGTGGGACCGTGGTTTAAGGGTACGTCTATGGCCAAGCGTGAGACAAAATGCGATTCTCCTGTTTCTTCGTGTTTCCTGTCTTGTCACTTGGTTTCCCTAAAAGTTTGCTAATATTGTTCGCCGTTCGGGGAGACATTCTGCAGTAAAGCTTGTTGTTGAAATAAAATCACGGAAGGCGTAATTGTCGATGGCTTTTCTGTTTATTCGCGGATCACTTCGACAGAGGGGGATGCAACTTATTTTCCCAGGTAACATGGATGTTCGGTCGCGCGATATTGTGTGATCTCTACCGTTATCCTTCTTTCAACGATAATCTCTCTCGGTGTAAAGAGCGTCAACAACTATTACAGTCTCATCGAACTATTCGATACTTACAGGATATCGTTTGTTTCCGAATGCTAGGGCCACGATTGGAAAACTTTATGTTTCTTCGAAAGATCGAGATGCAACTCTCCTATAATCGACTATATCGTTTACCTATTCCTTTCGGACTGATCGCGTTCCGTCGTCGGGTTCGCAATGAAATTGAACCCTCCCGACACTAGCTGCTCGAACCCGGCGGAGGATGCTAATTTCTGATTCAAAGCAACAATGGTACCGATCAGTCTAACGAGGCCGCTGAACCATTAACTAAAATTACCGATTCGCTCAATTACTGGCGAACGATAGCGCGCGAGTAGCGAAATTCCTTCGAAAATCCGGAACTCCGTTCGAACGATTGGCGTTCCCGTTGATCGAGCAAATAATCGCCTGCATTCGACTCGGAATCGAGCAAACACCGACGACGCGTAGACGCGTTGCGCTCTCTTTCCCACGATTCCCAACCCCCGGTTCCCCGTTATCCCTCGCGGCAGAGCCGTCTCTCATTGTCCGACGTGTCCCTCACGATCGTGCGCCGTGCTAGTCGATGATCTCGATGATTTACCTACAGCTCTCGTATTTATACATTACGTAATACTTATAGAACCTGTCTCTATCGCCTAGTGCTCCGATATCGAGACCGTTTTTTTTTATTTTTCTTACTTGGCGTGGTCTTCCTGGCACTATAATGCACTTTTAAGAAATCTATATAAAAATATCGTGTGGAGTTGTGTCCAGTACGTTGAGCCGCGACAGCGAGAGAGGGAGAGGGTAGGGAGAGGCATACAGAGGGGGTGAGAAACGCAGTAGAAGGCGGGGGAATGTGATAGATCGAGATTCCGAAATATATTCGAAGAGAACGAAATGGAAGTGTAGACGGCCCTTCAGTCGAGAACAGAGGGGTAGTGAAAGAAGAGAAATTCCACGGAGGCGAGGTTGGGGGTAGCCAGAGATGGGGATAGAAGAAAGAAGGGTGATGAGTACATTGGTGACAATTGTGTCTTTTTTTTTCTTTTGGTCCCGTTTCGCGTTTCGGAGTAGCCGCGAAACAACGCTTTCGAAAAGAAACAATGACGGACAAGACAAACCAGGTCCCAACATTTATCCCGGAAACGAACACTCGAATCAGATCCGGGGGCAGGCTGGTCCCTTCTCGTCGATCCACTGTCTCTTTTTTATTCTTTTCCGGGCGTGTACATGTGCTTTCACTTGAAGCAGGTGTCCGGCGGCTAAAGTCGCGCGACCCTTTTCCCCCGATGGATCGATTTCGTCTATTCATCGAATAAATTCGAGGCTCGACGTGCCCCCAGGAGCATCTGAGAGATCCAGCCTGCCACCGAAAATCTCGATTATTTTATTTATTATCCGATGGTTCGCGTGTCGGTCGTGCGGTTTCGTTTCTGTTTTGTCCCCTTTTTTTTTAGATCGTTTTTGCTTTTTCACGCTAAGTCGTCGGTAGTGTTACTCTCGGAGGTCTGAACATCCTCAGGATTACTGATCACGGTGTCGGAAAGAACGAATTATGCACGTCGGATGCGTGGACATAGAACGTAATACGCCACGTTACGCTCGAAATTAATAATACATTACGAATGAAGGTGTCACGGAATATCATAACACAGTATATTATCGATATTCGTGTGCCTGTCTTTGTCTGTTGCTCTTCATCGTTCGTTTCTCGTGTGTTTCTGTATATGTGCTGTGTGTGTGTGTGTGTTTTATATATATTTATATGTATATATGTATACCCGGTGGCGCCGTAGAAATTAATCGCAGCATCGCGTGACGGCGATTAATTCCGCCGGCGCTGCTCGTTTTCTCCCGACCACCCTAGTCAACTTCAACTGTTTAGTATCAATTAACGTAATTAACTTTATAATACGCCCGCGTCAACGTATACGTCGCGCCCGGCGATATCGATTCCCCTGTATATCGGGTATCGATGATAGCGCTGCAACGGGGCTGGCCGAATGTCACGCGACCGGAAGCTCGAGCCCTTTCAACGATTTATTACAACAAAGTCAAGTCTTGGCCACGTCGACGTCCGGCCACCCTTGCGGCCCTCACCGGCCTCGCACAATACGGACACGCGAGAAGAGTGTGTCTGGCTTTCAGGATTGAACGAAACGGCACTCTGAACAGGAAGTGGTAAAACTGAAAGTTGTCTTGGGGGAATGCATTTCGCAGGAGTGCTGTGAGCCACGAGCGCTCGTTAACCAAAGTTCGTGGAACGGAAAGCTCGCAATTTGTAACTCGAAGCAAAAGATAGTAACACGTGCCAGCATCTTTCAGGGAAATGGTACTTTTTACTGTGAATTTTTCAACTTTGCACTTGCAATGTAAATTTTGAATAATTAGAAGCTCAGATCCTCAGAGCGGGTCGTAACTTTCGCATTTTCTTTCTCCGTGATTTCCCAGATCCGTAATTACAACGTACGCTACTGTTGCAGCAGTATTCGTTGCAGTAATTTAGAACCTCCTGTCCAAAGCAGCATTCCATATAGCCCTACTGCCGACGTCGAACGAAATTGTCGTTGGCGGATCGATTACTTCCCATTTGTCTAGTCGTATTTCGTTTAATTAAGCCTATCTTGCCGTGGCAACGGCTTCGAGTGTGTATACAGGGTGGACCAAGTAACCGCATAATTTCGCAAATATTAGCTTCATGGGAAATCGCTGTTGACGAAGGTACTCTAGATTAAAAGGGGCCACGTAATGAACTCTCCAAAGTCGCTTTATGTCCCGTGGCCTCGTGACAGGGCCGCTTCGAGGTCCGCCTGCAGATCGAATTTATCTCCGTAGTAAGAAATCTAGACAATACGCAAGGCCTTCCCAAAACAATGGGCCGCCCTGTATTCGAAACGACTTCGAAACGAACTCGAGTATGTAGGAAGACAGAAATTTCCGGGGACCTAGACTCGACCTATCGTACGTTTTAAAATTTAGAAACCACCCCCCGCAGCTTTATTAGTGTCTATGCCAGAGCATTTCCTTGCCATCGTTTACCTCTCCGTGAATTTCACGCCAGCGATTTTAAACCCGAGCAGTAGATGCGCGCCGCAGAAGTTGCAACAGTGACTACCCGACTTTGAGCTGCAAGAAGTTGGGTCAGGGTTACGCGAAGGTCAGCTTCTTGCACATGATCGAAGTCGCTACAACGCCGCTCACACTTTACGTTATAAAAATAAAATTTTAAAACCTTCGAAAGCGCCGGAGATAAAAGAAACACTGCACGGTGCATCCCTTTTGAACCTTGTCGTTTTCGTCGACAACAATTTTCGATGAAATCAATATTTACGACGCCTGTGTGTGTGTGTGTGTGTGCGCATGTGCGACGCGAGTGGTCCATTCCGCACACACACGCACACACGTGTACACCGCTGTGCGTAGCCCGTTTATAAAAAATTTCCCCCTTCAGTGGAAACGTAGCCTTTGTACCCGTGCGCCGTGTACATACACTTTGTATACACTAACAATATAATATCCTATGTAACCTACGGACGTTAAAGCGGATAAGATCACTTTGCGTTCTCCCTTCGTCAGCCCCGGGTGATTACATCGCGGTCGCTCGGTGGCCCTTAAAGTTCGTCCAGCTTGATTCGATTCTGAAGTGGGTGAGAATGAATGTCTCCTATGGATTCTCTGCTCCGTAGGATCGGCTCTTAAAATGCTGAGGTCCTGCGACGTCGGGGATTCCTTCTTTGGCTCGAGTATGGTTGATCATTTCTTGATAGTGGAAGCAGCTCGTTAAGGGGTGGATGTCGCGGGGTACAGTCACGAAGCGATCAACTCGTGGAAGTTGAAAGAAAGGGCAAGCTTCTAATCGAATTTAGTCGGTTGCCTGCGCAACGTAGTTTCTTGTGAAGCGACGAGGTTCCTTCTTCTGAGATACTCTTCAAGGGGTGGCGTATATATGTATATCAAGCAGCGTAAAACGTATTAATTCGTGACTGCGGCTCTACAGAAATGCCCTGGATCTTCAGCTAGTATCTCTCATTCCACTCAGCAAAAACGTAAGATGTGTAATAGACTCGGAAGGGGAGCAAGATAGCGACGATAGGGGTGACTCGAGTGCTTTAGCCGTTTTAAGGGGCACACGTGACTAGGAATATGCTCCCCGCTGGAATAACTTAAAATTTTAGTTGGGGATGCACCGCTCGGACGTTATCGGTTCTCCCAAAGCGAGCCTTCCTTATCTTACTCGTGTAAAGCGCTCGTAAAATATTCCCCCGCTAGTTTTTCATCCCCTCGTCATCGCATCCGCGATTCAGAGCAGAAATTAAAACTTACCGACGAACGCGACGCCCCCCTATTTGCGTTTCACACGAGTATCGGAAACTTATCACCTAAGACCGGTCGAAACGAGGCGTGTTCCGTTTTCTTCGAAAGGAAACTTCACTGTGCTTGTCCTCCTTAAGAGCCACCCTTCGTTCGGGGGAGACGTTCTCCGCGCGCGCTCTTCTTCTTCTCCTTACACACACGTTTTGTGCCTGTCCGCGTCCTTCTTCACGAGGTATACAGAGATAAGATGGAGTTCGTGTGTCGAATATATATTTAAATATTAAGAAAAAAGTTTTCAGGCACGCAAGTTGGGCAGGGGAGCAGCTCGCAGCGAGTGGAAGATGACGCCCGTACCTGTGAGTCCCTCCCTTTCGTTATACACGCCTCCAAGAGTCTCGAAACTTGGATCGATTCTAACGCGTCAAAGGTCCCTCTTTCTAGCGTCTGTGTGTACGTGCATTTAGTTCTCGTTAGTAAGAAGACAGTCAATCGGGAAGAGGATTGGACCCGTTGTTTATGCTACTGCAAGACTTTCGTTTGAACTGCGATTATAAAAGTAGGCGAGACAAGTTTAACCCGTCGACGGCTGCGAGGTTCAATTCTCCAACTCCATTTAAACCCATCGACCAGTTTGAAAAAAACCCGGAGGAAAACTGTGGAAATCAAGTTTCAACTTCGAACTGGCCAGACGCCCAAACGCCACGAGATCACCCGGAAACTGCTTAAACTGATTTGTCGCAACTTCTTACTCACCCCTTCCCGATTCCCCTCGTATAAAACTCGATTTCAACCAGAGATCCTCCAAAAAAAGAACACCTTCCTCGCTAAAAGGTACCCTCCGCCTTGGCTACCAAGGGTTGCCCAACCCCGGAAGTGAATTCCCTCGCCGCCAAGCCGACGTTAAACCATCGTCGAACTCTGCCAGCCAAGGGGCTCGCGGATGTTCAACGGATTCGCAATGCACCGATGGACCTGAAGAAACTTCCTATCCCCGAGAGAGTACGGTGTGTAGAGCCATTTGCGCGGGAGGGACTCGAAGGTAGACGAGCATCGGCTGGGACCACCGAGCATCGTGTCGGGGGGCCCTTAATACGAGTGCTGCGGCTGCAAAGACGAGACTCAGCTGTGTGCAGACGTGTCGGAGCCCTGGCTGTTGCCCAGTCCCCCCATTCCCGGCTGCGAGGTGAGCCTGGTGGACGACTGGGAGGTGGTGGTCGTGCCCACCGTGGAATGCGCCAGAGTGTGGTGCTTGCCGGTTTCTGGCACCAGATGCGGGGTACGGCTGGAAACCGGAGGCAGAACCGGACTGACTGGCCAAGGATGGGTGCTGGGCGCGCTGGGGACGCTCCTCGAGTGCGGCAGCAGGGGCGAGTTCGACAGTGGATGGTGCACGTTGCTGCCCGAGATGCCCATCGAGATGCTGTTCCCAGTGGGGACACCGCCAGCGCCGCCCTGCGTCGCCATCGCCACAGCTGTGTCAGGGTGAAGGAAGTTGCGTCTCTGCTCCATACGGGCCAGGCACTTGGTTAGCTCCCCCGGTAGCAGCTCCAGCTGACCCTGAAGACCGGTCAGTTTATCTTCTAGGCCGATCAGCCGGTCCTCCAGGCCCACCAGACGTTCCTCCAGGGCGTCCTGGCGCGTGCTCATGTCCGACACGATCTCGTACACTGTGTTCTGCGTCTGCAGGGTTCAGGAGACCATCGGTCAGCGCCAGGGATAGGCTTACAATAACGGGTTCTACGTGGAGTTGACGGATAAATGTTGGGTTTGATAGCATTCTGGGTAAATGAAATTAGGAAACATGTTTCTCGGTTCTTCTTCTTCTGCCTCTCAGCCCTGTGCATCTGTAGGTATCGCAGTCGCGAGTTGTGGGTTGATTTTAAGGACCTTACTGCTTAGGGTTGACTAGAAGCGATAACTATTCCTTTTTTACTTCAGGGTACTCAAATGCCACCAAACTGAACATTCTCCTTTGGGAAGTTAGCAGGTTGGGGATGTTGCTTTGGGGACACCCGAGTCCACCAGATTGAGATCCACCAGTGCCATGGACAATTTGCCAACGGTTGGTGGCGGTGGGCACAAAGAGGCGATTGATCGATACTCGCGATACGCGGGGCAGCGTTTCATCGACGCGGCCGACGGGGGAAGTTTAATTGAATTCCGAGTTACTTGCGTGCGGGTGGTACCTTGGCCATATCCGAGATGGTATTGGCATTGTCCATTAATTTTCGCTGATCCATCTTGACTTTCCTGAGTCTGAAAGTGTTCGTTACGGATGAGGATGTTAATTGTCCTTGGCGGTCGCCGGTTAATGGGCGTCAATCGAAAAGTCAGCTATCGACTTACGCGTATATAGCCAACAGAAATTTCCGCTGATGCGTTCGGAGACGTCCCGGATTGACACGTTTCACCAACCTGGTGTGCTTGTAAATTAGCCACGTCTCGCGCAGCACGTTCGCCGCGGCGTTTTTCAACTGAAACAGAACATTGGCAGCTCGATTATTCATCCGGCACTTGTTGTTTCGCTATCAACAATTGTACCGTCCGATCGATCAGTTTAATCCCTTCGTGTTACGGCTCGTTTTCAGTGACTAGCTTCTGCCCGTTACGGAATCGTCAATAAAACGAATCATTTCGGATTACTCTACTGTGTGCTTAGGTGCTATCAGTCTGGGTATCAGATTTCGCAATGACAACTTCAACGAACAGCGTGCAATAGTATTCTTTCTGAGAGTTTTGTTGCTTTCCAGTGGTTTCGTAATATTTCGTGTGGTCACTGTATTCACAAGTTCTCGATATTTGTCTAGTTTCGTGAGAATAATAATTTGTAGTCATGTCTTACCTGGTCCCTTCCCTCTATTACGTCAAATTTCACTGAAAATTCAAACAGTTTTTACAACATCCCTCGATCTCAATTCACAAAACAATCTTTGTGGGTAATTAGAAGTTTGAAATTGAGGATTCTAGAGGCGGTTGAAGGATGAATATGATTTCTTTTATCTAGAACCATTGCAGATATCTCCATTGTAGGGAATTAAGGATAAACTTGGCAAAAGCTTTTTCAACGCTTCTTTCCGTCCAGCTTCTCTCATCCGTGGTTAATTCAAATTCTAAAGCTCGTGGATAAGAATTCAATGCCATTGAATCGCGATAAAATAAGTTCGATCTTGGGAACGTCCAATAATCGGAGAATCGACGTGAGCAAGTGATCGGAAACGCGTTTATTTCGATGAGAAGCGAGAGTATGAACGTGAGTTAACGGAGGAACAATAGAACCACTATCCACTTACCATGTTTAAGCCGCGCTCCCGCTTCTCTTAATACACAGCACAAAATCTATTTAGTCTTGTGTCCACAACCGACTCCACAACGATGATCACTAAAGCCACGTTCCTGCATGTGCAATCACTTTTCTTCCAACGTGTCCCAAAATCTTGATTTAAATATTTCGAAGGTCTTACGCACTTCGCGTTGCACACGCGGGAACGTGACTGGATCGTACGTGGATCGCTCGCACAACGGTTGAAAAGGCACCCTCGAGCTTCTCTTCGGGGTCATGCATGCGACCACGCCGCTACTCCCTGGTATTCGCGAGGTTAATAAATATCGCAGGCTATTTGTTAATTCAGTAGCCGCGGCTAAAGTCTTCGATCCAGATGTAGACACGAGATGGTTGTCCACATGCCGTTTGTTAACTGTAACGAGCCTGAATACTTCATAAGCCCGCCGGCTCGGGACAGTCTCTCGTTATTAATCGTCTCGAAAATTTCCTCGAGACCTCGAAAGGAGGCGAGTTCACCGCGTGAAAGAACTTCTCGGATCGATTGTGCCCCGACCATTTGAGCTTTCCTCGATCAAGGGATTCGAAAACGATTTCCTAACTCGATCGACAGCGGCCGATCCGCCCTCTAGTCCCGTCACGTTTCTTTCTCCCATCGTTCAAGTTTTTCTGTCGCTGGACGAAGGCTGATGCAGCTTTTGTCGCGCACGATGCGATTCCCTTGTTCGAGGACCGTACTGGCCAGCCTCAGCGACGATCGATCGCGACACTTGGACCATCAAGAACGGATAGAAATGACAATGACACATTAGGCGACGCAAGGAAACACGAGCGACGCCTCTCGCTGAGAACTTGGATGACTTTAAGCGCCGAGCTTTCTTAGGTTCGACGACTGTCGCACACGAGTTTAGTTTAAGGAAGATCAACCCTTTCTGGATGATTAAGTAAAGATGATGTAAGGCTTTTTAACGTGTTGGTTATTCAACTGCTGAGCGAAGAGTTTAGTCGCTGAGGAGGAAGCCTAAATATCGATGCTGAGTGTGCAATGCAAGTTGCACATAAAAGTCGCGATTTTGTTAGTAATTGGGGTTGAATCAGAATGCATCGGAATTTTAAGTTGTTGGGCAGACTAAATTGCATTTCCTTCTTAAATTTGCCTGACGAGGAAAGCCTGCACGCTCTTGCTTCGAGGTCCGATGGAATTAATGCGTTCATTTCCCGCCACGTCTCAAGAATGTCGCGGCCAATTGAGCAGCCCTGGAACTTAACCGAGCCTCGTCTGGAATGATTTACAGCGCTATTCCTTTGACGAGGCTCCCTCGAGCTTCCAGCGGCATTGATGCGAATAGCTGGGTGCGTTAATTTCTTAGCATTCTACATCGTTTAAACCACAAAACAATCAAAGAACAGGACAAAGTGACGACGTATCCACCTCGTTGTACACATCATTACCTCAACCTGAATCAGCACATAATTCTCTTTTAAAAGCAACGCAATCTCTACAGCACATACTCGAGACTGAACACAAAAGAAGGTTTACAATAATATTTCACAAACGACAACCGACACAAAGATATTAAAACACATCGTGCTGGTCACGTGAATATATAGATTTCGTGGACTGCCCGTCCACTGCCGGCTACAGAAAAACAAAGTAACGCGTCAGCCTATGATAAACAAACATCATCATATTCCTCGAAGCTTCCTCTACGGGATGTACAGCTTTGTGAAACTGACGCTACGTTCGGAGCAACGTTAAAAAATGAAAAAAATTCTTCTTCCCTTTTTATAAAATATTTACAAAGTCACTCTAACTTTTTTAAACATACACCTCGTAGTGGAAAGGGTTCAAGGAGTGCGATGACGTTTCTCATCACTGGACGATGCACCGTTTCGTTTTTACGCGGCCGACAGTTGGCGGACAGTCCGCGAATGGAATTGTCGATAAACCACGGTCACAGGAGCGGTAGCAGAACACGTACGTACAATGCTGAAGGAAACGATCCTCGCAAGATGTACGAGCAGATGCGTCTTACCCTTTTCGTTAATTGTGTATCCATCATAAAGTTATGAACGTGCTTCTCCGCCCTTGTGAGCTCGAGCTTCCTGGAAACAACCGCCACCAGCAAGGCCGTGCATCCGGCGCCCTAAAAACACCGTGAAACGTACCTGTGAACTCGAAGCTGCTGTCCGTTTTACATTTAATTACGTGACTAGCAGCCGCGCTAATTACGAACTAATTTAATAGAATCATCGGAGTTTCCCTGCCACTACGACGTCCGCCTGTAAACAAGGAACAGGTCTAAGATGTGCGCGCGCTAGAGCTGCCCGAGTATGCAACTCGAAACAGCTCACGCAGCTCGAACAGAGCTTATTCGATCTGCTTGAGACTCTCCAAGTACTTACTCTAGCTCTAGCGCGCGCAGTCTGTCGCAAACAATGACTTCCTCGTATCCGTTTCGATTCTTTCAAGACAATCCATCCCAGGCCATTAAGAGCAAGTGTTTGTCATTTCCCCGACCAATTAGCCGCGTCTCGAATTCTTCTACCTCGCAAACCACGTTGCCTCAGTTACAGACAGATTTCACAGATTTTCCAAGCCGCTAATTAAAACTATATTCCCGTCGCAGCGCTGTGCCCCGAGCAGACGCGTAACTCCCGTTTCTTCGGACGAAGTATCGCCACCGAAGAAATGCAAACGCGACGATAAAACCGACTCGCCAGCAGAGCTCCATCGGGACCAGCATCGCAATAAGCACAAAAGAAAATCAAATCGATCGGGTGCAAGCCAATTCTTACAAGCTGACAGTCCCGCGAACAACGTTCCCTCCATTGTCTCCTCTGAAGTTTGCGCGTGACGTTGTAGGTATACGTTCGGTTGTAGGAATCGCTCTGTACAAAGAAACGACCGCGACGTCGACGAAAGCGAGCAGTTGGACACGTCGCCGGGCTTCTGTGAGATTAGACGCGTTCGTGGAGCAGGATTTCACGGTAAATTGACCGCGATAGTGACTAAATTGCTTAACGATTCACGGCTGCGACCCCTAAATCGTCGAATCAGGGTGGAGAGCAACAACAATAAGGAAGCGGGGTATTCCCAATAGGGAAATTAGACTGGCTGTAGCGTTTATCGTGACAAAATGTTGCAAGTGCACCGTAACTCGGTGCATCGCTGCGCTCGATAACCCTAGCTTTCGCACTGCTAAAGTTCACGATGCTTCTGGCTCAAGTGCAATTCGAATAAATTTTTCTAAGCTTCGATAGCTTCGGTCACTGATGAATTTCATTGGCAACTACGCATATAAGAAGATGAAGCTGCATTCTGCTCGACGTATGATTCGAGGGAGATACTGATAGGGTATTTCATTTATTTCTTTGAATACAATACTGACTACTTAGTTCTAATGCTAGCTAGCTCTATATATAGTTTCTGTTTGCAGCACGACGTTGGAACGTTGGGAAATTCTATGAGTATCCTGTTTAACCCTAGAAGGACTTTCGGGGGTCTGAATTATTTTTGGATTTGTTCGCAAGTTATTTTAGCTGCTTCCATAGTCATTCCAGGGTTAACTGGCTGTGTGTCGATTAGCAATGCGCTTTCTTAACGGATTGCCTTAACAGGAGCAAGCAATGAGTGCATATATTTTATATATATATATATATATATATATATCTCGAGAGAGGATTCCCGAGTATTAAACTTTGAGTCTAGCCTTACCATTATTCCAGTGGAAACGGCTATACCTCGACCGCAGTACGTGTTGGGTACGATGTCACCGAAACCGACGCTCAGAAACGTGATAGCAATGAGCCACATGGCATTAAGGAGATTCGCGTGCTCCTCGTCGTGAAACCTGGTGCCACATAAGAGAAAACAGGGTGAAATATTAGGGACCGTTTAAGGGCGGGCAAATAATCATATTTCCTACTGGCTAAATGTTTCGTCGTTTAAACGAGGAACAGGGTAATTTCGTCGTAATCTCAGTGGTGTCCCACTTTCATTAAAAAAGGCCTTCAATGGCCTCAAGCTATGACATTTTCTACAATCTGTAATCTAATTTTCTAATTCACAATTGTCAACATGTGCGTCTCTATCGTTCATTCATTCCACTAATTACTTCTTCAATCATTTCTCAAAGTAACGCATGCCATCGAAGATAAATTACAAGGAGACACAGTGCCAACATCGTGTACCTAATGCGTCTGACTATGCACGGACCACTTCCACTTACGCGTCTCATAATTTTGAACGTTACATTTTTTAAATAATTGTATTTTACGCCGCAATGTACCTTTCGCGAAATTCACTGTCACTCGAGTTCGCGAAGGAACCGTTAATTTCACAATGCACAGACGAAACACGTTTCCCGAGACCCGGGAACCGTGTTCGCTGCTCGAAATTCCAATCTCAGGAGACGCCGTTAAATCGATTGCGTCTCGAAGGATTAATTACACGGATCCTGTTATGTTAATGCCATTGTTTTAAATCACGAGCCCACCGTTCGTTGTAATGCATGCGACGAAGCCTCTTCTTCTCCGCGAAATTCATTATCGGAAATCGAACGTCAAAATAACACGCGCGGATTAATCCCCGTCGTTAAACGGGACGTTCTAATGGGACGAATAGCATTACGACAGATCCGTTTCAAGGGCGATCCCTTTTATGTCTCATGAAAAGCTCCACTTTCAACCGACGATTCAATTTATCAATTAGATCGATCAGCCGCTACATTCTCCACCGAAGATTCTTCCGGTTTACCAAGCAGTCCACCCTCGGACGTCGTTAAAAGTAATTTCGTTCGTTATACGTTTCAATCGTCGCGTACCCTTCCTTTCTTTTTTTAATTACCCTCTGGCATTAAGCTGCGCGATTGGATTACACGACGCGCAGCATCCCGCGAATCTTCGGAAGCTCGGCATCCTTTCGGAGTAATTGAAACTGCGAAAATGGAAACGGCGGAACAACGGGGCGAAGATGAAATTTTTGAAAACGAGCAAGAAATGGCGAACACATGGCGTTGAATAAATTGGAAGAGCAAGCGAGCCCGGTCATCATTTTTTTAAGCAGCTGCTGAATTGTGAAAAACCGCGAAAGTGTAGCGACGTTGAAGCATGGGCTTCGTGGAAATATTAATTTTGTCATAGAGGCACAACGTATGTCGAGTTATTACTCGAGGAGTAACAGAGAGACGGGAATAAAATATATTGACGGGCAGAGGTGTATTTCATTGACACAGCAAGCCCCAGGAAACTGAAGAGCAGAGACAGGAAAGGAACTAGACACTTCTCGATTCATATAGACCTCAAGAATCATCCATCTGTGAAACACGAAGTGAATAAGCATTTACCATCTCACGTTCCACGCGACACGATCTTAAAAATTCGAAATAAATTTAGAAGTAGTCCCCTGTGTCCTTTATGTCGACACGAGGAAGTGTCGAGGCTTTCAGAAAGACACCATCTTTCCGAAATTCCCTTTTTCGTGGAGATGTAATATTAAGAGGTCTCTTTCCCTTGGTCCCACGGAAGATAAAGGGACCGTGGCTTCTTCATTTTAGGAGAAGTCGCCCATAAATCCCACTCCCGACAGAAGAGCTCGATTCCATCGATATGATGGCGTTATTTCAGCGGCGAAATTTACAGTGTCCTTCGAACTTTACTGCCACGTCGGTAGAGATCTAGATAAAATACAGGCTCTATCGGTGTTTCCCACGTACACGGGGAGTAAGGAGCGGCAGGAAGCTTTCGGCTCTGTGAATCTGCGAATCTCCAGGGAACAGGCATTACCCTCGTGCTTCTTTTCCAAGGGAAGAGGAAAGCAGAGGGTGTATCTACTCTCGCACCGGGCATGCCTAAAATTCTAATTCCGCGTGAGACCAGGGCTCTGGGGAGCACGAGATAGCTGGAAATAAAAACCAGAAGCGGGCGTTGCGAAGGGCACTCGACTGCGCGAGGACGAGCGTATTAACGTCCCAGGGAACGGAATCGGCTGCCCTCCTGTGCAATTTTGATAAAACAAGGAAGAAACAAAAGAGTAACGAGTAAACTTCTCAAATAGAGTGACTCGACTTTCACAATCATTTCCCACCTCTTTGAACCTAACCGAGTTCCCTGATACTCACGTTTCAAGCCACGCAGTTTATTCAATCAGCAAACCGAATAGAGACGAAATTCTGAGAAATCTCATTCTACGGAGGCAGTTCCTGTTTCACCTCCAAACCTCAGCTCAACAGACGAACGCTTTAATAACCCCCAGCTCGGCGGGTGGATGAAATTTCCTATCTCTGGGGACACCATCCTGGAATCGTCGACCATCGTCCCTTCCGTGGCCGCGTGATAAATCCCCAGGATTTCGTCGAGACCGAGAAATCAGGAAGTTGTACGAGAGGGCGCGGGCACTTCGGTCGGTGAAGAAAGAGAATCGCGTGGCGGTAGAGGGGAGCTCAGCTCCCGACAATACAGCTCCGATAACTGATTGAAAATTCAGCGGGGCCATTCTCGACGGAGCGGACGGAAGTTCCGCGCTCGGTCGGCGTCTCATTTGAGGGAAGAAGACCGGAAGACGGCCATTCATCGGCGGCGGGAAGGGGGCGAGGAAGAGAAACCCCGAAGGTTTTATCGAGGCTTGAGGCAGCGGAAGAAAGGAATCGGAGGATCCGTGCTTACACGGTCGCGGGAGCAAGGCCAGGCCTTACACATCCACGAGATTGATCGTTTCTGTAGTCCCCCACGACTCCCCAAATCGTGCTACTCGCGGGAGAATTTAATTATACGCGCGAAACGGCAATCTCGGCTCCCTAGTAAATCTTCTATCGCTGCTTTAACAGCCACCGATATCCGCCGCGGAGATTTATGCCTTTGTTCTGAGGAGGGACTCCCTTCGCTCCCGATACCGTTAACGGGCGAAACAAAACTCGGATTCGTTGCTCCTCTGGCGTGGCGAGAGCTTCGACGAGATTACATGGCAGTTACATGACAGCGGAGATATTAATATTCGTGGAAAAAAAAACATCCCGCTCTGAGCTGAATCTCTATCTCAACGTCCGTCGATTTTAATCACGACAATAATTGAATTCTACCGTCGTTCCTCGCCGTACAAACAGGAAGTGAGCTTACTTTCTTTCTTTCTTACCTCT
The DNA here is from genome assembly GCA_910592295.1 of Andrena haemorrhoa. Lineage (NCBI taxonomy): Eukaryota > Metazoa > Arthropoda > Insecta > Hymenoptera > Andrenidae > Andrena > Andrena haemorrhoa. The sequence goes on from OU342941.1 coordinate 6,555,194, forward strand.
CGCATTGGCGCAACGTCCACGAGGCGATGATCCACAACGAGACCATGAAGACTAGCAACACGGTGCCCGGGCAGATGGTCATCAGGGTCTTCAGTACGAACCTGGTGTTGAAGTTAATACGATTCAAGGCCCCTATGCTGCGCGACGAGGCGTCCGTGAACAGCTTCGAGTGCAGCAGCATCACGCGACAGATGAGGTAGAGCCTGAAGAACATCGGCAGCGACAGGGTGACGTCGTACGGCACCCACGTCGAGCCGAAGTTGCCGCCCTTGTTCGCCAGCTTGGTCGTCCACAGGAAGTAGTATTCACCCGGGATCGGGTGGACCGCGCATATTAATAATTCGATCGAAATCTGCCCGATCCTCCGCCAGGTCATCGCGATCCGCCAGTCCTCCGCGCAGTTATCGATCATGAACAACTGTGGAAACACACGGCAAACTGTTACTACGATCGCAATGGTAGATAAGTATTATAGTTATAGTTCATCGAGTGTCTACGAATTTACTGCATTTAAATCGGGATAATATCAGATTACGTCGTCTGTTTTTCTGCGAACATTTAGGCGCGCCATTTATTGCCGATATTTTTCTCGTATCGGCACAGATGCGATCTGGAGCCTTTGAATAGGATTATCATAATACACCGGTGACGCGCCATTCGCCGGAAAATGCGTGGCGAGTTTAGATAAGACGCATTATTTATCCACTGCCGTATTGCCTCCGTTTCTCAAGCTTTCGTCTTTGCATCGCGGCTCGCGTTAGCGCCGCACCATCTCTCATGGCTCCCAGTCACATACCGAGATTAAAGATAAAATAATCAGTTCAATAATAAATTACAGAATGGCAGAATTAAGGGATCGTTATAGAAGCAGTCGATTGTACACGTTAGAAAGACCCAGTGGAGAATACCAAAGCACAGCACAGGTATTGTTGAAAAAAAAGGAAGGAGACAGCCATCAATCGGAAAGTACACTTTGATAAAATCACTCATGACGTCTGCCAATAAGAGCTTTAGGGGAAGCTATAAAAAAAACGACGAATGTGGTTGCTGAAACAAGCTAATGGAAAAACATGAAGGCTGCAACGCTGAAAAGTCTCCGAAACGTTCAACGAAATCGGAAATCCGACTGCGGAACAGAATCGTGTTAATAAACAGAGACAAGTCCATCGCTAAATGTGAAAGGGCGCGGAGGGTTTCAACGACACCTCGTAAAATCTGCTTGCTATCGTAGCTTGGCGTTCGCGGTGCATCGAGTCGTGTGTTTTACGAGAGATAATTTGTTAGAAGGACAACACGGGATCGCGAAATCCCGAGATAGCAGCTCTTTATTGCACTCTCTGTATCGTATCGATAAAATGAATCACAGCGGCACCAAAGAAAAGTCTGAAAAAGGGTGTTTCGAGATAGCGAGGGTGAGTCCGTATTCCCACGACCCTTTACTCAATTCCCGCCCTTGACGCGCGACGTTCTGCATTTTACAGTCAGCTTTGCAGCTCGCCAGTATCGTCATGGAAGTATGCTTCGGACCATCCCCGCTTTAAGACCTTTTAGAATTTTCATTCTATCCTTTCGCGACATCCCTCATGTAGGGCGTAACCTTTGCAACCTTGTTCGCTTGTTTTTTCATGCTTGCACAAATGAAACGAGGAAAGCTTTTCCTTGATCAATTGAAAACTCCAATCTCGCCGTATCGTGCCGGGTAGACTCGTCAAGCCTCGCGATTATTCTAATTACGTGCTTGAAGTATTCAAACAACGACATCCTCGGTATTCCAATATTCTCGATAATCGATACGCAGCAGCCTTAGAACTTCGGCAGGAATTCGAACAACCTTACATCTTCTTCTAGCAGAGGCTTTAATGGCAGAAGGGAAAAAGAGAGAAAGAATAGAAGAGACCGAGGTTACAGTATCCAGGAACGATTAACGAGGTTTCCCGCCGTAGATAAATGAATTACGAGTACCGCAACAATTTGTCTGTCTCGTGGCCAGAGAAAAAGCATCATACCTCGAATTGGCACCCAAGTCGCTCAAGAAGAAACATTAATTTTCTTCCGACCAACCATGAACCCATCGCGATTAATTGCCCGTCAGCCTCGCTTCTTCCACTGTCACCTTCCCATTTTCAATTCATCAAACGCCTCTCATAAAAGATTATAACCCAGCCTCGGTCCAGCCACGCTCCAAGGCCCTCGGTGTCTGAATGCTCGACTAGAATCCTCGAGAGGATTTAAAGCCCGAGTTCCGCAAGTTTTTCGATGGCTGGGTACGCACTCCAATTTGCTAATAATGGCGGGGACACGGTCCAGAGAAGCGGGAACGTTCCTTCGAATCGAGAATCAATAAACTCGCCAGCGACAAGGGAGGGCGAACGATGCATCAGGGGATTGCTACCTCGATCAGCAGACCGCTCGGTCTCCTCTCCGGGACAACCCTTTCGTTTCGTCGAGCAGCCAGGTGATCCTAGCGAATCTGCGCGCATGCAAATCGTTGATAAACGACAATCAACAGGTGCTGAAAGGTCAACGGGCTATTAGGCTCGAATCCAAGCGGTGGCCGTTGCGAGACCTTCGCTTACTGGCCTTCCTCGCGTTCATTAACGAGAGGCCTGCTCACCTTTTGTTACTTAAACTTTGATTAATCACGCTGAGAGAATCCTCGTGCTACGTGATCTTTTACGATCCATTCACTTCCCTCGAGAGTCAACGATATTCATCGATTCGGCCAATCAGCTCCTCCATATCCCGAAACGAGATAGACCCGTGCTCCTCCACGTCCTTCGTCCACGTCACTTGAAAATATTCCTATCCGTCGAGGTATTACACTGTCATCCGAGGATAACGCGCCCGACTCAGCCATCGTGTCACGGAAAATCGAGGGCTATTCCTTCGTGGACAGCCGCCGTCACGAGTCCTCTGTCGTCATCTCGAATTTCCAGCGAAAATATGTCGGCAGCCGGGGCCCGATATCCTGGCCAGTGGATGAAATCGAGTGGGAACTGCGAGAGAGTGCACGCGTATCGTTTTTCCAATACGCTGTACGTCCGGATCGTTACCGTCCACGGCAACGGTAGGTACTCGGCGAGTATCGTTAACGCCGACAACGCCCCGCTTTCGTGTTTCTCGCGTGCCACGATAATAATCCTCTCTTTTGTTGCGCGAGATAAACGGGACCATGGGAAACAGCGAGATATTTCGCATGTGCATCTTTGACAGCCTCGCTTTATGAAACTCGGCACGATTTCCAAGCGCGATCGAACTCCGCGGTGATCCGGTATCATTCGTTTCGGTAGATTCCACCGAGGCAGCGTGATTTGGCGAATAGCGTGCAAATTCTTGTGTAATACATTCCTCAGGTTCTCATTAATCCGCATAGCTTCCGCTTGAAACATATTTCTCCGGTAACAAGCCCGTGGAGAGTTGCGAGGAGGTATGTTTTCAATCATATTGGTTCGCAAAACGCGTCCGACCATGGACGATCCGCTTTCCCTTTGCACTCTTGCATTTCGCTTCTCCCTCACGTTCCTGCCATACGGATCGATCTTTATGCGTATCATATCGTCCATAATAAAGGCTGTATTAGAGAACATACTGTACAACGCCTGGATGACGAAGCTGGCAGAATATTCTAAACGATGTTGCCCCCGTCTTTCCGCGGCGCGTTCATCGCGGGCTCGTGATTACTGCGTCCAATTAACTTTCAAACTACAAAGTCAAACGAAATCGGGGGGTGGTTTCTTTGATGCAGATGACCTGTGGCAGACTGCACGCAAGGCGGAGTAGGAAAATGTGGTGGGCGTAACTGAAAAGTAATCCTACGAAGTCGAGACTTTCGAGGATTGCCTAGCTCCCTCATGAATGTAGGTATGTACACCGTTTCTGGATAACATGACCCGTTTATATCACGACCGCGAGCAAATCGGCTTTCGCGTACGCGTTCCGCCGGCATTCCAGCGTCTTTCGCCGGGGATTACTGTCCCTAGATCTGAACGGCCGCGGAGCGTTATGTTTAATTAAGCGGAGAACGCCTAACCGCGATACCGTGAGGGTACCTGTGGTCAGACGTTTATGCAACACGGACGGCTTTCAACGACAAATCGACCCACGGCTGCTTTTCTGTGGTTTCTTCTGATGGCGGGAATATCTCGTCGCCTTGCTGCAAAACACGGTGGCGATTCATACGAGGCGAGATGGTTTCTCGTATTTTAACTCGGGGATAGTAATTTACCTGGTTCGGTGGATTATTAAACTGGAACTCGATGTGTCCACAGATAAATTCCGACGAGTAAATAATCGAGAAAAGAATATTGAAATTCGCGATGGAATATTCTTTAAAAACAATCATTTGCATGCGTGGAAAACGTGCAATGAAACATTATCGGAATTTCGCGGATTAATGGGATCCCGCGATAATACCGTGTAATATACTGCCTCCTACTATTTCATGAATATTTCATGTGATTTAGCATCGTTAAACATTTCCGTGCGAATTGTTCCTCGATGCGGCTGCTTCACATCCCGCGAAACGGTGAATACCTAGTCTGGTATACGTACAAAAGCCAAACGAGTGGGGCAAGTGGCTGTCCCCGGCTTCGTTAAAAACATGCCGTGCCTGTGTTTTGTAACAATGTCTGCCACAGTGTTTAGCACGGTAATTGGCAATTCATTTCAGCGGACGATTTCACTGCGGAGTATTCTCCGTCGACGAAGCGAAGCTCTGATATTAAAAATCCAATAGGAAATTCAATATCCAGCGCGGGAACTTTCTGTATAAACTTCGCCGCGACTGATATGCAAACGGCAGGTAATACGAATGCCAGGCAGAAGAATGTTTATCGTAGCTTCGCCGAGTAAGAAGGGAAAAAAGCTATCGGCACCGCGAGGGGGAGTGGTCGCCGTCGAATAATCGAAGCGGAATATTTATCATATCGTTCGAGCCGCACAAAAGACAGTCTTGGGGAATTGTGTCACGGTCATTTAAGCAATTTCGGGGCCGCGCGACAGGCCGAGAACCAATATCGCCCGATGCCACGTCCTGCCGGAAGAAAACATTCGACGTTAACGAAGTGCCGATCAAACGTGACGCGGTTAAATTGAAATTTCGCGGGCGCGCCGCGGTTAAGCCCGCCGTGGGATCGTTCCTGCGTCGAAGAATCGAGTCCCTCGCGCCCGTTAAAATTTCCAACAACCCGGCTGGCTTATGGTTTACAACGTTCACTTCCAAGGGATTAGCTGTCGTTCTCTCGTTCGAGAACACGTCGCATAGTCAGCCACGAATCGGTTTATGACTCGGCGCTTCTCTAAGCTCGGTAATCTGCAAGTTTCTTCATTTTACAGCGAGCTCCGTGATTCGTCGGCGAGGAAAACAGGAAGAGATGCTCGTTTGGAGTGTGTTACGTGCAAAGATGCAGCACAGAGGGGGAATAGAAAATCGATCGTGAAGAATTCCTCCACCCTTTGACTCTATTACACTCGGAAGGCCTTTGTGTTGTCTTAAGAAACAGCTCGCCGTGTACGTGGCCCTTTTCACCGGTTTCTTATTTTGGGAGCTCCCATTCGCCAAGTGGACTTTCCGCAAGGGCAGCAAATATATCACAAGTGGAACTCGTTGTTTGAAGTCGATTCTTCGTAGCTGAGAAACTACACGCGCCCTTTAAATTCCATCGGAATGAGCTTCGAAAGTTTCGCGATTCGTAACCGTGCGTATGCATCCATGCGTTTGGAGGAACCGCCATCGTCATCCAGGGTGTTTCGACGCAGCGTTGAAAATAGTAAGGCATCATTGTTACTGTCTTCCGTTTCTTGTATCTCGTTCCCATCGGTTCACCGACGTCGTGGAAACTAACGACACAATGATCCCGCGCTTATCGCGCAGCTCCTCGGCCCTCTTCTACGGTCGCGGCAGCAATTTCCTCGAATTTAGATTCGAGCCACTGGTATCGACAACTGTTACGGCGGTGTTAACTTATGGGGCGCCTCTCGGTGTAAACGTCCCGTGAACACGATAACGATTATTCAATCGCCTCCGTTCGCGTGCGAAGCGCGTCGTTCTCCGTGGGGGGACGTGTTACTTCGTCACGATGCGAGATACGAGAGCGTTGCGACAGATAACAGGTGTCTGAAGAGGGTGACTGTGAAAAATGCCGACGCGAGTTCCGTGGCAGGGAAATTTCAGATAACTCCACGCTAAATGACGCAGAATATTCAAGGAAGAGGGAGCTACGAGGGACGAGCTTGAATGATACAGAAGAACCCATTTCCACGTTTCAACGCGAACGAGCGATCCTGTGTACAGTCTGATAAACGATTTCACTTAATATTCCTCGAAGCTAAGGGATATGTACATTTTCGTTGGCACACGATCCTCTTCGCGGCGATTTGTCTGCGTAAAGTTTGCACGGTTATTTAAAACAATTTTTTCCCCAGCGCCCCGTGCTCACGCGCTTTGACCATCGAGCTTGGTCGAAATCACGGACAAGAGAGTGTGATTTTATCGTGGATTTACCGAACATTCTGCGCGAGAACAATATACAATTTGTGTTTCTGCTGGATAGAGTTCTGGTCAATATTTACGACACGGGCAAATCGTGTAGGGGGGATCTGTGCGCTGAAATTAGCGAACACGATTAAATCAGTGGCTGTGGACTTGCTTGATCCACTGAATATCGGCGTGAAATTTCAGTTTCCTGTTAGTTTATAGTTGGGACAGAATTAAATGGTCACTAATGGTTGCTTGTAGGGGTGCAGGAAGAAACGAGAGATGTTCTGACGGGGGTAACACCATAAAGATACTTTGAATGGCCAGTGGAGTTTGTTCTGACAACAATATTCTTGAATCGGACTACTGTACATGCATTAGAATTCACTACAATTTGCTAGACAATATGTTCCACGCGTAATTAGCGTAATCGTTCCTATGTAAACGGTTCCACCTGCTTCGCGAGAATTTAACTTCCTAAAAAGCATCATTGTATTTACCTAAAGCAATCAGAGGCTGTTTAACACCATCATTTTGCCTATCCCGATTAAACGCAATTAAAGCCGCTGTTCGGCGGAATCGACAGGGCATTTTGGAAGACAGACGACCAGTTTATCGATAAACGAAAAGGACCGACTGGCTCGCTCGCTGGTGCTTCCCTCTTTATTGGAAACAGGGCTTTGCTCGGAAATAATAAGCACGAGAATTGCGTTACAGGATAAATCGTTTAACCCCGGCCGCGGATTAATAGCGATCAACGGACTGATGTTATTTTCTACTGTCGGCGATAGAACGAGCTCTGTTAGCCCGCGTCGACAACACTCGCGTCCCCTTAATTCCCACAGTTCTCAGGCAAACGACTATTCCGACAAATTCTGACAAACTATCCATTAAATATCCATCAGTTTCTGGTATTCGGCGATGACTGAAGTAATTGCAGGAAAAACGGGAGAATTTTACAGACGTTACGTTTAATTACTCGACGTTCAGTGTACAATTTTGCGAGTGAACTTCACGGTTATCAGGCTTCCTAATTGCAATTATAATTTTCGGGTGTCAGGAGACCAGAAGTTTAGAAAAATGGTCGATCCTTTACAGACCGCGTTGCTATTTGTCACAGAAACTTTGCCCCTTTGTCAAAAGTTTGTGAAAGAATTCACAGTTCGTCTGACCCGCTAAGAGGCACTTTTCATTAAGTTCGATACCACTTGGGTTGGGGAGGGCAAAGTTTCTGTACGTGGTTACCGACATTCGAGGGAAATAAAATACGCGGTGTCCAAGACGCTGCGGTTCGAAGTCGCAACGGGAACGGTGGGACGGTTTTCACGGTTAAAATCACACCGAGCGTCGCGTGGAATCGATAAAGTTTATCATATACCTATTTCTCCGCTCGTCCAACGAAACACAGCAGATGTAATAACGCGCATGACAGCACTCGACCAATCGACCGTCTTCACGCCCGTCCATGCGTCGCATTAAAATCGACAAAGGGTGCATGCGAGTGATACGGGGATCGAATCGACAGCGGCTTTGACCGTCTCGTTCACGGGTCTCCCTTATTCTTTGAGCGAGGCACAAAAAGGAATATAGAGTAGCCGGAGTTAAAGTGAAAAATCGTCGGGTCGATTTAATAATAACTTTTGCAACCAACCGAGCGTACCATTTCAAACGTAGCCCCGTGAACTGGCACGTCGAGATGTGTTGTGAACTTAAGTGGAATTTCTTGGAAACCGATCGCGGAAGAATTCCGCAGAATTCTCCATAAAAGTGGAAACGATCCACGAAATACGTGATTCCAATAATAATTATAAGGAGAATCTATCGCACACTGTTTGGGCCGTAATAGAAGTGCACTACTTCAATAGTTTCAATCGTTCTCTCCGCATTAAGCAGTCTACGCCTAATTCCACGGAAGTAGATTTTCTCCCAGCGGACTAAATCCCGTTCGTAATTTCACGGAGCGACTGTAAGTCCGTTTCCACCTGTAAGAACTAGTCATTCCAGGGCGTTGCAAGTAAATCCAGCCATAGAAGAAACGTATATCAACTGGGCGCACTGTCGGGTGAGCGGCGTGTTGCCACTTGGATCTGCAAAAAGGGCCGCGAATAATGCGGCCCCCGTGAATCCCCGCCGGAAAATACGCTTTCGCTCGCCTCTGAGGAACAGGAAGACGGAAGTCCAACTCCGTCTTATTCAATCCCGTGGAGCGGGACGTGACTTCCTTAAAAAGTTTACAGGATCTGGGGGTGAGCATCGTCGGACCGTGGTCTCCGAAATCCATGGAACTCGTTCTTATCGAGGGATAACTCACTCGCTCGGTTTCACGCGCAATGTGCTCTCGCCTCTGAGTTAATTTCATTCCTGATACAATTCTTAGGAGGCTCTTTAAATCAAGGACAGTTGAAGGTTCTGTTCTTCGAGGAATTTCACTTGCGAGAGCTACATTTCACTCACAGCCCACGAAATGGGTGTAACTGCTCCAAGTTCAAAGCCAGCAATAAATAACTCGGCAGGGGGAACCAAAGAAATGCCTTCGGGACGTTATAAATCGATCAACGCTCGTGATAGATTCGGGTCAAGCTGTCCTTTATAAACAATCACTTTGCATTTACCGAGCAACGAGTGGTGGGATTAAATCTTCCACGTTCCCCGAGTGTGACACGTACTTTTTACCCGCGGGAATACACGAAACGCGAAGCAAAGGGTTATTATTTAAATTCGGCAGGCAGGGGAAGGAAGCCGCGCCAAGTCCCATTGAATCTACGACAGGATGCGTGGAAAGGGGAGCTTATTACAGGTTCAACAGCGTTCTCATTGAATGTGCCCGAGGATTACACGGAAGTGTCGACGCGAGCGGCGCCGCTGGAATATTCATGCTCGGCGACGTCCTGGCACCCGACAAGAGTTAGCAGGAGGATTTTACGCCAGGAGTCTCAGCCACGCTCGTCTGAACTTGAAGCAGCTCTTCACTTTGGACAAATCGGTTTCACGGCGCACGTGAGCCTCGCGATTACAGCGTTTACGAGCGACGATCGATGTCGATGTCGTTCCGCGCGGAAAGAACACGCTGCGCCGTTCCGCGAGCGCGAAAGACGTTCGGGCTTTACGAGGCGCGCGAACGCCGGGGTAACGATCATTTAATCCGCTTCAGAAATCACTTCCTTCGAGGGTCACGCCTCCGTCTTCGCAGGCTGCACGGATTGCAACGTATGCCAGCGATTCTCAGGGACATCCGGGGCTCCGCGCGATCTGCAGTCGTTAAACTAAACTGAGGCGCAGTAAATACCTGGAGTTATTGGAAAATTCAACGTGTCGTAAATCCGCTGTCGTAACAACGAATATAGTGATCCGTGCAGCGAGAGACGCTCGACGGGCTCGTGCTGCTTTACAGGGTGGGCAGCGTTGCTTAGATGCCAGGGAATGGAGAAAGTGTGCCTGAAGTTACGACATTCTTGCCGAGCCGAGTGCGCACAGTGCATTCAGCTCAAAGTTACAACGAAAGTAAACTCCCCTTTCCCTTCGGCGACGAGGAAGAAAAGTAGGACTGACGGCAAGCGAGCCAATAAATTTCCATTGATTTATATGGCGAAACTTAACGGCATCTACGTCGCGGAATGGCGCGGAATAAAGTACTGATCCATCGCAGTTAGACGCGCAGCAGCTTTTCAAATTATTTCGAGGGGATTGCAGGCGATCGGGTTTGATCCTCGAGGAAGTTTTCACCGGCGCTTTGTTCGCCTGCACGGTAGCACTGTGAAACTGGAGCAAGAAAAGCCCACGGGATATTTCCTGGCGAAACGATGATCGATATGCAAATTACTGGGCTTTAGGACGTGGTTTGTGTAGCATCATACGCCAATGAGACTAACCACGACAGAGTAAAGTGTCTAAGTCTCTGTACACCCCACGTACAGCATACTCCCAGCCTGGTCACGCAGAGACTCTTTTATAGTCACGTTTACACTACGCTTTAACAGCGCTTTTATACCGTGATCGCAATGTACTCCTGCCAGAGTCTTTACCACGCGATTACAGCGTGGTTTTAGTGCAGTTACGTAGAGCGTTCCTTGCATCATGCTTCGAACAGCAGACCCGTAAACATCGACAGAGCTGTGTGCGATTTGTGTATCGTTTAATCGTAGATAGCCAGCCGTGATATGTATTCACGTTTCACGCTGAACGGGCTGGCGCGATAATGAAATTCATTTGACTTGATATACGATCGAGAGATTAACCCGATGGGAACCCGAAGAAACCCTTCCACGTTATCGCAGCCACGAACCCAGGCCACGGCTCCACGCGCCTGACTTATGACGGTTTATACTACTGCGGATGGACTCTGCCCTCCGTTGGCCGTGGGAGACTCCGTGGTCTATCATCAATTACGAGGGAATTCATCAACTGGGACCGACGATAAGAGGAGCAAACTGGTTCCGTTGAACGAATCAGATATGCCGAAAGGGGAAACCTCCTTTCACGGATACAAATGACTCGGTAATTAATCCCTCAGTCGCTAAGTTCTTCCGGCCGGTGTGCTTTACACATTGCAAGCCTTCCTGTCTGTTTTATTCAGCGGGGGGAGAAATTTGTATTCTGACAGGGAATTAATAACACTGGGCGAAACGATGTATAATAGAGACCAGGATCATTTTCAAGTGATCGATGAGGAGAAAAACTTTGACGCCAAGTTTTTGATACGTTACTTTGTTTCACTCGATGAAGAACGTAATGAACTGGCTTATGGATTATTATAGTCGGTGAAAATATTACAGTTCGATGTAAATGTAAAATTTGGAGTTGTGGCTTTTAATGACAGTAGGTGCTAGAAATTAGGCATTCTCTTCTCAGTTAGAAATGTATGAACTTAAAGGAAGACTGATTAATTTCCTTCGAGTGTATCATATAGTTTACTAACGTTAATTACAAGATTGCTGTTAAGTTGATTTCAAATTAATGTTCATGTTACATCGAGTTCCAAGCGCGTCTGACTACAGACCACCCACTTCCACTCACGTTCTCGTCTCTTCCTTTCAGGCTCCCTTCCCACGCAATCCCTTTCAATAGCTAATTACACCTCGCCGTATCTTCCAGCAATTTTCAATGCACTTAACCAAACTCGTGCTAGCAAACATTCCTATTGTTTACCGAACAACCGCATTCAGGAACTGTATACAGTTTTCCTATAGGGACCCCCAAGCATTGTGTTCCGACAATAGCCCGCGACAAACGAAACCATCGAAAGAAACGGTGGAGTTTTATCAAAACTTGCAGCACGCCGGAGTAACACGATCAGAGGAAAGCATTTTCCTCGTGCGAGTTCGTTTCACGCCAACGTCGGCTTCGCGGAACAAAGAAATTCGCCAATGAAGAAAGTCATGCTGCGGGTGCGATTTTTCGAAAGACTCGTTGCCAACGTGGCGTGCAGATTTCGGTCAGCAGCCCGCACTACCTAATCTGGCTCGGTTAGGCCGGAAAATAGGAGCAGTTTCGCGGAAACCGTTGCCGTTTTGCGGTATTATGCCGGAGAACGTGCAGCTGCTAACGCAGCGTCGCACGATAACGCAATTAGACCGCGCCCGGTGCGTCCGTCATCGCGAACAATTCGCAATTTTCTCGCCGAGGTAGCGACAATCGAGTTACCCCCCCCCCCGCCCGATTCCATATAATTCGATAGGAATTCTAGGCCGGGAACGGGTTCTGTTGTCACCGCGATCCTCATAATCGCGACATCGACGAACTGTTCGGTGGTTGCTGGCCATCACGCAAAATTACTGGCGCGATTCAGCGCGTGATAAATACCGACGTTCTCCCGTTTCTGTTGGTAGAGTCGGGTGCTGGTAGGTACTCGTAATTGGTTGACTTTACGATGGATTAATTGCTGTTCGTGGGGTGTAGGAATTTCATCTGTAATTCGTGTATAAATAGTGGAGGTATATGAGGTATTAATAATAATAATTCTTTATTGCACAGTGGACATTACAAAAGTAACAAGAAGATGAAAACATCTAAAGTCACATGTGTGACGTTGAAAATAACAAGGGTAAGAGTTAAGAGTTAATTGCTATTGTTGATTAGCAAAAAATAATGGCAGTGTATGTTTGAAAGACGAGAGGGCGGCTAGAGAGCGAATTTCAGATGTGAGAGAGTTGTAGTAAAAAGTGGAACAATAGGAGCCGTAAATTTTACTGGGAGGAAGTGCTACTCGTTGTGTTTGTATTTTAGAATGAGTAATTTATTTGTACTTAATGACAAATTGGTGTGTTATAGAAATTATATAAGAGAGAGGAGTCTCTTTATTACGAATTGGGAATTAGGTGAGGGTTTTGGGTAACTTGAGACTTGAGATTTGAATGGGGTTTAGTTGTGAGCTCTTATGGAACAAATTTCTTTTACACATTTGCCCGTTATTGTTTTAATTCTGTTTTCCCTACAGTTTCTTGGACAATCCTTGTCAGATACATGGCCACTGCTCAAGTTATGATTGCTTTCGACGTATTGTGTCACTTTAATTGGTCATTGTTGGTGGTTCTCTTTGTCTCACGCCATTCTGGTGAATGCTCGTATCTATTCTTCTCCAGGGGAAGGAATGTTATGCGACTACTATAGGAAGCGATTTGTAAACGCATTTGAAGAAAGGATATTCTTGAATTGTATCTCGTTTCCCGTTTATTCGACTCGTGCAGGTGTAAAACTCGCATTTTCCAAATTGCGTTCGGATATCGAGACATTCGTTCGCGTAGTATCCCTATTACGCGAGCGTCCTGGGTTTATCTATCCTTCCGAAGCAAGGAATCCTCTACTAGCCTTGTTTATATATTTTTTTTCTGACTTCACGAATCATTCAGAACACAGACAAATTTCCTTTTGCAGCCTGGATATTTTCCCATCTGATATCCATAGCATCAATAGATGGAAAACAAATTGAAATCTCCGAGCAAAAATAGAAATGAAATACAAGCTACGAGTGCTCACCTGAACATCGACCAATTTTTCCTATAGGCGAACACACCTTTTCAATTCCCTGACGTGCAAACTCTGAGTGCATGTGTATCATTGTTCGGAAATATGACACCACAGCCTTCAGAGAATTATTCCTGTTGTAAACTTGTAAATCGTTTAGGCCATAGTGACTATAAAACAAATTTACGGTCTACGTTAAGATTCAAACTTCCTCCCAAGTAGAACAGCCATGAAACAAGTAGTCCGGCTCAATAATTAAATCTCCCTAGCTTGTCTTCGCGCAATAGACCGTATCTGTTCCCCTTTGTCTCCACGAACGAGCCAGAGTAGACACAATTTTACACATTGTCTGATTGCCCGCTGTATCGTCATCGCCGCCACTTGAAACGCGATAATTTTACTTTTGATCGCGATTAAACGAGGTGAAAATGGCGCAGAATCTCTGCAATTTCCCCGTGAGCTTTTAATGTTGCACCGGATGGCGCGGTATAGAGCGATTTGCTTTAATATTCGGACATAAAAGCGAGCCATTGCCACGAGCATACCTATCCAGAGTGGCTTCTATTATGTAGCTGTGTCGATCGTAGTTCGAGCAGACACGTAACTTCGATCGTTACTCCGAATAACAATCCGCGTTAACAACTCGCGATTTTTCGGATGTCCGTCGTATCGGAGGGCTCGTTAAATTGTATCTAATAGCGAATTCAGCTCGCTTGCCGTTCCTAATGTCATATTGAAATGAGCTTCATGAAAATTCATGCCGCCAGCGGTGCAACGAACACCGAGAGTAGAATTTGACGAGCCATTTATTTAATTGCGCCGCACTTCAAGTGAAATGAATTACGTTGGAACCGCACTTGTCGCGTCAAAAAATCAGGGAAAAGGAGAATCGGCCACAGCTGTTCGATTCACTAACAGAGCCATCTTCACTCACATCCGACCACGGCAAATTATCATGCGACCCCGTTCATTATTCACCCATGTCCTCCGGTTAATGCCACTTTTGTGCCGGTGGAATTTCACGGTCATTAATCAGGCGTAATCAAAGGAGGGACGGTGGCTAGGGAGACGGCGGCAAGTAACGGGATACCTGGAAAATTAATTTTGTATCAATTACTCGATTAATCATCATTAGTTCATTATCACGGGTCGGTGCATGCTTGATAGCACCGTCGATTTCACGCGCCCACGAGTCGACGACTTCTCGGAGCACTTTCACGGAGTTACGACAACTGCCCTAGGCGTTCGAACATCCAGACGAGAGAGAGAGAGAGAGAGAGAGAAAGAGAGAGAGAGAGAAAGAGAGAGAGAGTCTCGGGAGAGAGAGAAAACGAGAGGATCTCTGCAGTCTCGTTACACGAGAGAATCTTCGTACCAGCGATTACCGTTCGATTGCTTCTTAACGCCTTCTACGAGACCAATCGGAAATTTTGCGAGCAATTCAGTTGGAAATGCTTGGGAAAGTGTCTCTGCGCAACGCAGACAATGATCATGGGCCCTTCTTAAGGGCAATTTCGAGCGAGTTTCTTTAGGATTCAGTTCTTTAAAATTTTAGGCTAGTAATGTGGAAGAACTAGTGGACCCCTTAGGGAACAATTTAGCGGCAATTTCTTTAGAGTTAGTTTGAAATTTCGTTCGGTTTGTCGTGAACGTCGAGGGAGCACCGTTTCTTTTCCTTTCAGAGACGTACAATAAAAGTGTTCCTTTAAAATGGCACTTCGGAGAGGCAATACAAATCCATACAAGTCTCCAGAGTCCAGCGTAGCTTTTCACTCCTTATATGGGAGAATACCTCTGCAGGGGGTGTGAAATTGTTGGCATGCACGGTACAGGGACGTGTTACATCGAGTCTATTGGATTTTTCATACGCACCTGAACTTCTAAGGCATGGTAAGCAAATATGAGGCCAATCAGTATCACAGTAGACACAGAGATCAGGGTTTTCAATGCTGTCGAGTAAAACGAGGCCTGCAACATAAAACATCGTCCGCCATGAATCGTCCATCCTGCCACGATGCGATGCTCGTATGCAACGAGCACTTAAGCTTAAATCCTTTGCAATAAAACCAACCATGCAATATTTATCGAATGCCTTCTTCTTGATAAGATTTACTTCATATTTCTATCGCATTCACGTACAACCATATCCTTCCGAGGGTGGCAATATTCCCAGCGAACCTGCGCCACAGATTCGACCACAATTGAATCCGTCCTTACCATAAGCGACGTCGAATTCACCGTATCCTGTCAGCTGATCGAACATTTCTCTGCCACGCGAACGTTCGCCGGGACTTCTTGCGGCAGCGTTCTTGCTAGGGCCTAATTACGCCCGTTGAACGCCAATGTAAGCACTCAGAGGCAGGACAATGAAATATTCAGACGTCTACATAAAGTCACTTATTGCCGGCTCGTAAAAGTCGAACGCCGCGACGTGAGCCCCGCCAGCTCCGTCTTCGAGGCTCGTAAAAGAGGGCTGACACACGGTGCGTTGCCTCGGAAAAATAAACTTTCGTAACCCTAACCGCGCGCCCTTCGCCCCTTTCCCTTCCGCTTTTGTCCGGGGAGACGAGGGTGCCGTACGTGCGGCGAATATCGCGTCAAAATTTCAGCCTGCACCGCGGCTTTATTATTAAAATTTCTTCTGCTTCTAGCGAAAGAGATTGCTCTCGTTTATTTTACGGTGAGAAACAGGGATGAAGGTTACGGTTACTTAACCCCCAATTCCGAGACAGCTCGCAGGACGGGGTCGATCTGACTCTGACACAATGAATTAAGAATGTGGCGTGCTTGTGTTAATTCTTCCTTCCTTCTCAGACACTTGCTTGGAAACTTTTCATGTACATATAGTGGCTGTTGAAGCCGTGAATTCGTTCGAACACGTCTGTACATTTGCCTAATTCTCTCTTTCCGCCGCGACGCGAAAGGTCTCGCTTGTAATCGCGTCTGGCAATGAAGACTCAAGGAGCCGGAAGTCCTAAAAGGGAGGAACGAGGAGGATTGTTACGGGTCTCCGATGAAGAACCCTCGAGTCACTCGAAGCACTCCGCGGCGAGTAAGTATTCTCTCTGTAATTAAATCGAGACCGTCAAGTTAGGGCAGGACTGATCCCGCGTGAGTGGTCCACGGAAGAAACGGTGAAAACGAGCAGAACGTTCTCACGGGGTACTCGAGCGAGCGTAACTTCCATCGTGGGTAGGACTCGAGCTCTCGCTTTTCTATTTTTCCACGCGCCGGCTGAATATCCCCTGTCATAATGGTAATTCTCTTAACGCGAACGACATCATCGAGGCTCTCACGACCGGAGTTACTTGGGTGAGCGGCGTGGTGCTCTTCCAGGTGCAAACGGCGCCCTTTATAAAGCGTTTTCCTCGTTTCTCTTCATTTTATTGAAAGCTACTGAGCTTCGCGCTACTGATTGTTGATCGGCGTTGATGGTTTTAACTTCAACTTGGGCAGTGTAAAGCGAAGTCATAATTCGTTTATTTCTCTAGAGAAGTCGCGCTCGAAAGGACTGAATTTGATTACTTCTTTTACGGCACCCTCGTTCCCTGCGCAGGAATTACGCTGTTAGGAGCTTGAGGTTGCATAAAACGCGAGTTTAAAGGAATCGGACGCCGCGAACTGGGGCAAATAAAACGCCTCGAACGACGGAAAATGAAGCCGAACAAACGCATATCAATCTGACGGAATCAGAGGTTGAATTTCCCGCTCGAAGCGATGAACCGAGTTTTCCTGTTAATTAATTCCACGCTCGCGTCAAGGGGAATTCGCGGCAGTTTAGCAAACAGCCATCGAACTTCGAGTTGAAAGCCGCCTCGATGTAAAACTGTTCTCCACTGCGACCACTTCATCTACAAGTGATAAATGCAGCTGGCCATAACAGAAATGATAAATGCGTGAGGTTCACCGATTGAAATTATCCAGAAACAATCCACCGGAATGATCAAAACCCAGAGATTCGATTGGGTAATATTCTGATGCGATTGGACTGCTAGCGACGCTTGGCGTCCAGTGGCCAGGTTCTGGTTTCGCGGCAGTGAATCTGCGGCTTCCATAGTAGCAGCCAGTCAGTTAATTAGTTAGTTACACGTAAGTGGAATATAAATTAGCCGCAGAGCGGCGTGAAGCACGCGCTCGCACTGCTCGATTCTGGTGTTTGCGTTAAATTAAGTTAATAGGTTCGGCTTAATAACAACTGGGCCAAACCGGGCCATTTACAGCACCAATGTACACAATTTGCATTTTTCAAATATGCGGCGTACCAAAGGTACCATTACCATTAAGGGCAGGGGAGACGTTTAAAAATTCTTGTAAGTGGAATAATGGTGCGCAATGTTAGCCACTTCTAGCTATCTAGATTTCAGTTCAATTTTTTACGAAACTAGAACGTCGCACGCTGTCAAAGCATCTTGCCGAAACGGGTTATAAGCGAGAGCGACGTGAACGTGTATGTATGTATATACACAACGCCCCTAGTCCTATTACACCCTTTTCACTTTCGTTACACTTTATTTACCACGGCAAACGAGCCGGAACGATTCCCCTGTAAACGCACTATCCAATAACAGGTTATCGCCTCTTCGAGATGACCACCTCTCGTATCCCGTACAAAACGGTCTCGATCGACGGCGTGGACGATCATGAAAATGGATCTCGCCCACGCTGTAACCCCGCGTCGAATTTATTTTAAGGGTACGGTCTGGGGAAACTGCAACCTCCCCATCATCCACTATCTCTTACCATTTACCGCGTAACCGTATTATCCAGCGATATATATCCAAGCTAATCCCCGACTAATCCGGCTGGGGAGAGTGCTGCATCCAGTAGGCTTAGCTTTTAAAAGTGACCGTACTTATGCGTAAATCCGCCAGCGGGAATTTAATTAAAAATTTAGAACAACATCCTGCAGGGCACTCGCGTTGCTATCAAGTAGACAAGCCGCGATACATATACATATCCGAGCGTGTACCACTTGCGGTGGTCATCAAGTGCTCCCGCGCCACGAGGTTCGCGTTTTAAAATTGCATTTTCGATGATCGACGCGCGCAAACCATGCTCGACCGTTCGCGATACAATTTTTTCGAGGAGCCGCTCCGCTTCGAAGCGACTCGACTCGCGGGGCGATTGTTCTCGGTGTTCCAGGTGTGTGCCCCCGCGAGAATCCTCCTCCCCGGAGTATTTTCCATCTCCGCGATCAACGGGAAACACGTTCTCGCGCGTTACACGGCGCACGGAGCCGCTCGCCGAGGCGGAACCGCAATTTTGGACGTCGCCCAACGATAGACGGGGGTCTCTCGTTCCTTTCGTCGATAATGCCGTAGGACTTAATCCCAATTCCGCAGCATTGCACTTTCCTCGAGTGGACTTGCGAAATTCGCGAAGAGGGATTACTGATTGCAAATGAAATTGAGCCGGGGAACGAGTCTTTGTCGTTCGATAATTTGTTTTGCCCCGCCGTATTGTTGCCCGCGAGGGATCCTCTCCCCGTCGAATAGCGCGATTCAGCGTTCGTTTGTCGAAAACCCACAACTGCTGTCCTCGGCAAACCTCCTATCTCCGCAGCTACTACCCTCTGGCACCCTTAAATTTACCCGCCGTCCATTCGTCGAGCGCGGAACAGCGGCTGCCGAGTATTACGTACTCAATACAATTTCCCTCCGTACGGATGCAATTATATCCGCCCACGCCGACTGAAATCCTAAACCTCTGATCGCGTAGGTAGCATCCACCGCCGACCAAACCATGCCTCGCTATAATACAATTACAGCAGGCGTATCAGTTCGTTCAAAGAAGCTTCGTGCGGCGTTTAATCGTAACGTGGCCACGCGAGCACCGTATCCCCGACGTAAATCAATCGTAATTCCACGTGCCTCGCCGATAATGGGCTCGAACGACACCGATACGATTCCGCCGTCGTTCGAATCGATTCGACCTAAAACCACGGTGCTCCTTCCCCTTGTGCCCGTTTCGCTCGTGCGTACAGGCCACGCAGATCCTGAATTCCCTCCTCCACGAACGCGGCTCGGGTCCAACCAAACGAGGGAGAAAAAATGCATCACGCTGCGACTAGACTCGCCGAGACACGAAGTCCGTTTAACGGGTCGTCGAGTCTGGTCAAATTAAAATCGTTTCAATACAAGAATCGCTCCGAGCGAGTGCTTGAGTATACGCTCGCGAAGCCCGACACTTGAAGCTGCTTGCGCGTGCATACGGGAACTCGCGCCCGCAGGCTGCTTTCTCTCGCTTGTTTACCCGTCTCCACTTCCTTCGGCGCTCGTTCTTTCCACGTTTTCCGTTCTCCAGCGTTCTTACGAGCTAGCCAGGAAATCAGTTATCGTTTCGGTTCGCCGATATCGCTTGCTATCGACGGGGTTGAACGAGCCTGTCATTGGACCTGTTAATCGTCCGCGGAGCCTCGGCGGACAGCAGCGGGAGTGGATAGTATTTTTGTTGCTTCGAGACTGCAGTTTGGTAAACCGTGGCGCGTTATCGATTGCTCTAGCTGCTAGCTGAGAGCGAATATCTGAGGGGGTTTTTGTTCGGTGAAACGGAGGTAGCCGGTGAAGAATTCTTTTTGAAGCCGTGAAATATTTATTGCGCTTCCGTGCATATATCGCGGCAGTCGCAAAGAAACATCTCGCTTTGTACGCTGGGGGAAGTCGTACCCGCCTTGGTACCCAATCTCGGTTTCCTTTTCAACGCGACGCCACGTCGATATATCCAGGCGACCCGCTAAATAGAACCGTAGAAAACAGCTTCGACAATGGGCGCGAATGTCTGAACGCTTCTCACAATTTTCTAGGGGTTCGATCGATCGTCGTCACACTTCGGAATAGCCGGGGATTCGTGGATCTCGCTAATTGAACCTTGCCTGGCGGATATACCACAGACACCACAGACGAGGTATCGGATAGACTTTACACCTTATGGGAGTTCGTGTCACACGAACTGAAATATCGATCCCGTGAACACTTCAATGGTTTTGTCGCTCACTGTAGGTTAAACAGCGGTAACTATGCATGCTATGTTCAACTCAATTAGAGAAGCCGGAGAAGTCAGTGAGAGTGCATCACTCTTAGCCTATGCCGGTCCCACATCACAGATTACAATTCACACGTCACAATCCACTCATACTTCACAGTCCACATTTCACACTTCGTACTTTGAACTCCTCATACATCACGCATCATATATTACAATTGCACACCCGACATCACAATCGCATATCGCACTTCACACATCACACTTTAAGCTCCTCGTACATTGCTTTCAACTTAGGGACCAGTCGCCTTACGATGGTGCAAAATACAGTGTATGGCAAATAAAGGCAGCGATTTGACGATTGCAGGTCCAGAAGCTGTAAGACTCACAACGTTTCTATGGTGACGGCATGATCTGCCGGTGCGCATGTCGGATTCGACCGAGGAAACCGTGGCGTTCGGTTACGCCCTTGGAAATTAGCGGAATACTGTCCGCTCATTGTTTGTTCGGCGAGACACTGTCCTCAGAGGAGTATGATGAATTCCAATTGTTCGACACACGCTGCCCTGAGTACCACAAGAGGTCCTAATTGTTGGACCTTTCTTAAGGGTGGACAGGAGCATTTGCATTCATCTTGATGGACGATGCCGTGACAATTAATTTGTTCGGTCAGTTTACATTCCTTCATTGATAAGCTACATTCCTTTAGGGAGTCGCAGAATACAATCTATTCACAGCATTTCACCCTCTTCAGCGAAGTTACAAATTGACATAACATGCTCCGCGACATCTCCAAAATCTTGCAAATCGATACTGTCTAACGTACGGAGCCTTAACAATCTTGCGACTTCATTTCTAGGCTCCCTAAAGAATACAGCATAGCTGCAAATCTCCATAAAACGGACTTATCACTTCCCTTTTTAAAAGTTTAAGGTATTCATTACGAACGTCAGTCGGTTTTTTTGCCTATCACACTACCGCTCCATGTTGTGCTTGGAATATCGACTATCGCGCACGGCGCGTCCAAAAATTTGCGCGACAGATAGTCGAAGGTCCGCCACTAGGGCACGTCAGCCTTCGACAAGGACGTCCCTCGCGTGTTACGACGGCTGTGGCTGGTGCAGCCGCGATTAAAACCCGAACGTCCGAGCGCGCAGTAGTATAAGCCTGCGAAAAAGGTGACACGTTTGGACGGATTTTTTCCGTGGCGCGACGGGCAATCGGGTGAAATATGATTCCGAGGGAAGCGCCATGAATAGTTTTGTCGCGGAAACGTAACACCGCGGGAAGCTGGGGGTACAGGGTGTCGAGTACGGGGATTTTGCGTTCGAGGATTTATATTCGACACTCTATCTTGTAAAATTGTATTCATACTGCCGCACTTTCCATTGTTTACTATCGATTCTTTTATTCCGGTGTCGCTGCGTGGCGTTCTGAACGGTCGTTTCGTGGGTATTAAAGATGAAATCTGAAATGTTTGAAACACAGCCATTGAATTGATAGAAAATCTCTCTCTTCTCTCTACTCGTAAATTTTCATTGCTTCAGCCTTCGCGAACTCCAAGTTAGAAGAAAGAACTCTTTACTACTCCAATGAAACGTTCGATGAAATTTACAGACCGTCAGTTTTTCGACGAGCAAAAGTCTTCCGCGTTACGATTAATCGTTCCGTACGCGGGACCCTATTGAACCGTAATTGACGCGCTCGTACATCCTCGATCTTGCCGCGAAATTAATTATCAGAAGGGGGCGCAGGCGTTACGTTCCGCGGGAAGATAAATGAAGCCGTGGCGTGTTTATCGAGAGGTGGGTGCCGCGGTGGGAATTATGTATATATTGGTGGAATTTTTCGAAGCTGGTATCGCGCGGCAGCGTATATTTAAATAATTTCCCGCGGGGATTCGATTCAAATCCGAAGCGACAGATCATATTTTATCGTCCCCAGACAGATCGGATTTATGCCCTCTCACGGAACGTGTTGATCTCTCCCGTTACAAAAATAGAGTTCCTGAAGGGTCGAATTCTGCCATAGTACTGTGCAGATCTACTGATTAATTAACGAGCCGTTACCGCGGCTTTGTCGACCTTTCATATTAGGTACATTAATAGTCTCGCGACGGGTCCGAGCCACGATTAATATCACAACTGTACACGTCTAGGTTTTAAAAACGATTCCGCAATTCTAGTTAGTATTCTCTGTTACATTATTTCTCCTTACGTTCATCGGGAAGCTACTCGAAAATCAATCGCTGAGAATCTTTTTAGATATTTTATGCTCTCTACTTCTAACTTTCCAGGAAGACTACACTGGATGTACGTCCGGGTATTGCAGCCATACAGAGGGCAATTCTTGATACATCAAAAGGCATGGGAAAGGAGTTGCTTGGAGAAAGATATATGCAAATAATAACATGCACGAGCCCTTGGAGAGTTCCTCGATAGAAGGAAAAAAGCGTAGCTTCTTTCATCGCTTATTTTCTCTGACAACGTACCGTGGGGAGATCGAACGCGTGCCACGAGCTTATTGGACGGAGCGTACAAAGAATTTCCCGGGAACGTGCAACTTCGTTAGAGGCGGCTGTTTGTGTATTTACTTATTCATGTAGGCACTAAGTAATGCAGAATATTTCACCATCTTTGTATATCTAAAAAGAAATGAATTTAGACAAGAGAAGTTGTCTATTGCTTCTTGTCCATTGATTCATCAAACAGACAGGCCAAAGGATTCTCAAAGTCATCCTAATCTTCAGAATTATTGATCTATCGAACGAACGGCAACATCTTAATCTCGAGCATGCCTTCCAGTTGATTTGTATTCTCTGGCAACGCTGCTGGCATATCGTCGGCTGGAAGCTGCTCTCTAAACTGCAAGAGGTTCGAGTGGAAATGGCTGCCGAATCGCAGGCGACACCGATGCTTCCTGAATTTTTCAAATGAAAATATACATCGACCGAAGGACCCCGCCCTGTTCTCGTTTTGCCATCTCAGCTCTCCCCTTCTCTCTCAGCGCCGATACGCGCGACATCCAAAATCGTAAATTGTCGTCGAGTCCCCTGGAAGTCCTCCTAGTGTGGTGTACTTTGAATTGCAAAGCAGAATGCGAAGTAACCGCGCCGATAGCTGGCGGGCACAATCGCGTTCACGCCACTACGTTCGAATGCCATTTTATTCTAACGCTCAGAATTGAGGAGTCGTTTAAAGGTTCTGTTGGATCTCGTGCGCCTGCTGACGTTTAGTTATTTAACGACACAAGATTACTCAGGTTCCTTACGACGGACTTTAAACTCTCATTAAATCTAAAGAAACTCACTTGCACTGGCTGTCTAGGTTTGGCCAGTGCAAGTGGGAAATAAACATGACAAACGACTATACACCCCAGGCATTATTCACGCATTTCACTCGGAGCAAACATCGAGCTGCAGACTGTAAAGACTAACACAAAAAGTATCGCCGAGCTTCTCGCCTTTCGCGCAAACGTTACAGGATCAAACTGTGATGAAGTTTTCTTGCTATCCCGCGGAATGAATCGGCGGACGCTGTTTCGCCGAGGATTTTCTCTCCCCCGTCCCGCTCGCAGTGCCGCGCGCTCGTTTTTGCCGCGCGAACTTCAGAACGGCCCTTGTTTTCACGGTTTATTCATTGTCCCATTAGCGAGCATTAACGGTCCGAGTGTACTTCGAGGCATACTCTTTTGTCGCGCAAAAACGCCAGTCAGGCTCGCTAATTGTAGCTCTTTGAAAACGTTCTCCTCTGGAAGAAAAAGCAATGATGCGAATACCCACGATAGAAAAGCGGTTAAATGAATTCATCTGCATGCTCGTCTTTGAAGAGAAGATTCCAAACAGCCATGGTGATTTAACATTCGCTGTGATACACAGTTCAAAATTATGGTACCTTCGAAATCGAACAAATGCGCCGAATCCGAGGGGATATCGTCGAGTCGTTTTAACCGTAACGAGCGAGGTACGAAACATGTATTACAATAGAAGCTTTAATCGAGCGTGCACGTGTCCGTGTGGCAGCAGTTGCTTCGGAAGATGGCGCATGAATGAATGTGACGCGGTTCATGGGGAGGGCGGAAAAAGAAGAAGCGATACCTTGCAGGCGACTGCAGGGGAATGCAACAGGAGAAAAAGATGGAGCGCCGGCCTTAAAAGCACGGCAGCTCGGCCGATACGGTTATAAATAGAGGCGGGAAAATGAAAGGAAAACAACAAACTGCTCGACAAACATTGCCTTTGACGGGGATCTTGTGTGATCGAGAAGAGGCCCTCTTTATCTGCCCCTGGCTCGTTATTGTCACTTTACTTTCGTTTTTCTGTCAACGTGATTCGCGCCTTTCCGCGGAATTGCTTTCAGCTACGGCCCCCTCTCCTTCTTACTGTAAAACCGTGTGTCCGGGGATCTAGCAGGGACACGGCTGGAAGAAACCGTTAATCACAATTGTGCCCGTTAATCTCTCATCCAAAGAAACTAATGTGCTTGCAGAAAGGTCAGCTTTCCTTTAGACACAAGCACCACTGTGATCAGACGATGCTGCGTTAAGGTATGCTTTCCTATACGCGTTTGGACGTCAAGAAATTCAAAGTCGATTTTCTCGAAAATGAAGCGCGATATCAAAAAACGTGATTATCGTAAGATTTGAGTGATCCTATTTTATTCCCTTTCTGACACGTCTTCCATTTCGTTTTCGTGTTCGATGTTCTTCGGTTTCTGCGGCCGATGGAGGCTCTCGCGAAACCTCGACTTTCCGCCAAAGCTTTCGGCGATGGCCTGGCACACAGACTTTCTACGTTATGCAAGGATTAGGATCGCCGGATGTCGGCGTCTTCGTTGTAGTAACGCGATAAAAATAGGTCAGAGTGCTTTTACCCTGGCTTCTGATACGGATTAAAGAACAGAGTCGGTGCACTATCTTATCTTCTCCGTCTTCCGTGACTGCGCCGAGGAAAAGTTCAATCTACACCGAACATGCTCGAAGGTTAAGATTATTCATCGTTAAAAAGAACATGCAGACACGCTAAAGCCTAATAGAGACACTTTTAGTCACCGACTGCTAGCGATTTTGCGTGTTTGAACGTTGCTAACGAAATCTGCGAGAGGATTAATTACATCTGTAATTGTCATTTGAAATCGTCAACACCTGCAGGAAAATATCATTTCGCAGTGTTGCGCGACCGAGGAATTCGAAGCCCAAAACGCGAATAATTAAAACTGAAGCTCTCGCGTGAAATATATATGAGGAATAAATAACGTAGGTAAATACTACTGCAATTGGAAATTTTCCACATTTTCACCGATTGTGAGATCGATTGGACGCATTCGTCGCGAGAATATTTATCTGGACATGTCGAAATCCCGTTCGGAATTTAATTCATCGAAAGGCAATTTAAAAAAGCAGCTTTATATGTTTCGCTGTGTTTTATTTGTTTATTTCGGGTTATTTGACTTTGAGTGATAAATACCTATCGGGAATGAATGTTTCACGAAGAAGGCTGAATCTATTTACAGGCATTCGCAAAGATGTCGATTATCTTGAAGGCTAAAGCACAAGGGTAACTTTCAGAATATCCTACGGAATTTCTCAACTTTGGTACCAAAGTTCTCATGGAGTTTTTTATTATGAGAGAGGCAGTTAAGTCTTCACGTCTTAGTGGACCATCCTGTATATTTATGATCACCACGAAGAACCGAAAGGAGCGAAAAAGAACGAAGAAGGATCCCTGACAGGAACGCCCTAAATATAATAACCGAAGCCAGCCATAAAAACAGCTGACCTGAAAACTTTCAGTTTGATGGATTCGTCCTCCTTACGGAACGGCGATATACTTCTCACGCTCGATCCTACCCTTTTACAGCGTATTTAACGGGCAGAAGGATAAAAATCGCGTTTCTCCCCGGTGCTTCCTTCAGTCTTACCATTTTCCATCGAAGGGGTCAGAGGAATCGAGTAGCAGACCCCGAAACTCACCTGCTCGGGAAGTCTTAATCCCCTCGTTACGATCCACTCTGCTGGGATCCCGACATTTATGGAAAAGTGAGCACGATCCAAAGATTCCAGCGTCCATACTAGCCACAGTTCTATTGCCCTTTTTACTGCACGATGCAAGTGTATTGGCTTTGATAAACAATCTATCGAAGGCGACGAAAATTTGATGCGCTAATTTGACAATTACGAGGCCTACTTTTTAAGGAAATTAACACTGCACCATTGTGACAATATCTTAAGGGTTGCTGTTGCGAGTGGAAAGAGGGACGAGTCAAGATCTTGGTTAAAGGAATTCAGGTTGCTAAGTGTCCGTTTTTAAGTAGCACAGAATGACAAAGATGCACGAGTGAGATGTGACAGAAGGGAAGCCTAAGAAAGCTTCGAAGTAGACGCCCCGAGTTTTTCAACAGTGGATAGTCTCAGGAGATAAAGGTCCGGTAGAAAGGATGCTTGAGGAACACCTTATAACACACTGTTTTTCTGCCGCGACATAATCCTTTCGTCGACATTTACCGCCACCATCTTAAAGTAGTTTATCAGCGCCCAACGCCAGCCGGGTTCCGAAAGACGCGGCCCGAATTCCGGATCAAAGCTAATGCATTCTGTTACTTCGTGGACCACGCTTTCCGGCTTTGATTGAAATCTACAGAGGTACGCCGCGACAGCAAAGGCCAGACGGCTTTGAAATTATTCTGAAATTATTCTCAAGTCCTGCATCTCATCGCGGTCTTTGTACTTAAGTTCTGTCCAAACTGCACCTCTATTTTTTGTAATGCAGCAAATTGAAAGCACGAAGTATCGGGTACCTAGCAGAAAATTGTTACCTCGACGGACGTTTCAGATCGCTCGAGGCTAACAAATTCCACGGTCGCGTTGACATTTTTACCGATGCGTAGACCTTATAGGAGAATGGGGAGGAAGGAGGGATGCTACCATGGAGAAGATCATGATCCGCTGGGGAGTGAAAGGGGTGTGTAAGGCATTTTATCGCAAGCACGAACCGGTATGGGGAGAATTGTTAGCCCCGTAGGGGTTGCATCGTTCGGGTGGAAAGATCGAGGAACGGGAGGGGGATAGGAATTAATAGAAAAGCGTCTAGTTGCCAGCGTTCGCGACCCTGGCGCCAGAGGGAGATTCAAGGGATACACGCCAACGAGCATGAACTAGTTACTTAAATCCAGTACCACCACCACCCCGTTCTTCACTGGCGCAGTGCCAATGATACGCGGCGCATGTGGCTGCTACCAATCTACCGCGGTTATCTCAGGAATCTCGTAAAATAATATGTGTTACGAGAGCTTTCTGTCCAGAAACTGAATTTTCGCCGCTACCTAGCGCGGCCAGGAATTCGTTCGCGACCGATTAGGCAGCCCCACCTTGGATCACACAAAGCAAATGGCAGTATAGCGAAGGAAACCAAAGAACTGCCTCATTGCTCGGTCTCAGCTGACAGGTTAAGTGTTCTTAAACGAATTTCAATGGCAATGTCGAGAGGAATTGGCACAGATCTCCGGAGAGCACCCAGAATCTCACAGGTCTCGCTGGAGAGTGCCCGTGCACTCGCTGCATTCGAATGCATCGCGCCGAAGTGCATGGAAACGCACACCTCGTGTCTGCTTCGGAATTCTCGGGTTTCGCGAACTCATAAGTCTCGATGTGTAAACGTGCGAGTTCATGGGATCGTAGGAACACGTGCACCGAGGATTTATCGTACAGAATATTGACTTCGCTTCATTTTGTCGTAGCTCGTTGCCAAGAAACGGAGAGCATCACCGTCTGAGCTCCTCCGCTAAGCAAACAAACCAGCCGCCGCCGCGTATTCGCGATCCGCGGCAACCGCGTTTACACAGCCGAGCTCGTGGCTCGATACTCGATCTCGCATTCGCGTTATCAGATCTGAATTGTCGCGCGAATGCCCCCGCGGAACATTCTCGCGTAGCGAGTAACGCGCGAAGGGCGGGAAAGGGGTAGCCAAACACAGTTAAACATTTATCCCTGCCTGTTTCGCGGGAAGTTCAGTTGTTTGACTTCGTTAAGTGGCGAGTCACGCGTCGGTTCTCCGCGGGCGCGTCTGGTGAAAAAGAACAAACACTGGGAGAACACCCCTGCTTGGAGATTAATCCGCGGCAATTAGCGAGCTGCAGTTGGGAACTCTTTAATACTTTCTTGGTAATATTCTCTTCAGAAGCAACTCACTGGTTCTGCGAGTTCACCCCACTTTTATGTGGATTTATGGAAGGTTTGTAGTACACTTCTTGGGGGTAGTTATAGGTCGTACTATAAGAGTGTAAGAATTGAGGTCTTCGCAAATTCTTTAGCAAATTCTTTAGACATGATACGCTATAGTTCTTAGCATGCACTAGTAGTAGCTGGATTTCATAAAGGGGTGTTTATGCAAAGGTATGACCAGTGAAGATGAAGAGTGCACGCATTTCTTCGGTCACAGGGGGAGAAGTCAATACTGTAACTTCCTTATCTACTCAATCCCGTGAGGCTTCCCTTGTAACGAGCTGGTTGGCAAGCTCTACTTTATAATAACATTAGCCACCTGTCATAATTACTCTGCTCAATATGACGGTGTTAAACGAATTAGAACTCCAACGGTCTACGAGTTTAAAGAACGTTGTTAAGGTGAACAGGGCAAGAGAGATTACCAAACGAACAGAAGAATATGATTTGAGACACCGCTGTGTGAATTATTCATAGGAGAAATTAATAGTATTATAAAATATCGAGCTTCCATTTCAAGCAAATTGATGTCACGAGAGCGAGGATATCTTGTTGAGGGAGGAGGTAAGTATTATTATTTCGAATTGCAAATGAATGCGAATATATTGCTCAAGATTTCGCAAGATATCTCTCAAGATTGTTTAATGAATTTCAAAGTCTGAAGAATTTTCTGGCACAATTGGAAATGAGAATTAAGAGAATTCGCCGTCGAATTGCAGGTGGTTTAAACAACCTTTAAAAAACCTGCACTGGCCAGGACGGAAATTTATCTGTTCAATGGCCCGATTCATTTCGCCCGTTAATTTCCCTCGGACATTTTGATATGAAGGAGAGGGCCGATATCGTCGGTGCATTCGAATATCGACATCGCCGTTTCGTATCGTAAGTATTGGCTTATCGAGCACGTCGTAGTATCGAGAACAATTCCAGCCAGCCTTTACATTTAATTACATATACAAGAGTTCCATGCCAACATCAAACATTGCGGACCGTTTCACGCGGCACAACCGGTGCTTTATTTCGCTCTTGTGCACACGTTCACGCCGTTCCTTGAGAAATAATGGTTTCCATGAAAAATATCACCCCTTTGTAAACAAAACGTTTTGTTCGCCCATTTAGAATGCGTTACTTTCCCACGCAATTGCTGTGCGCAACAAAGCGTAAAACTTAGGAAACGAAACATTTTTAATAATTCCAAACATGCAAGACCGAGCTCTACCTCTTAGGAAATTCTACAAATTCCAGGATTAAAGCTGCACAACTGTATAAAGAAAGCACCCACACTTCTCCCTTTAGTATTTCCAACATTTTCTCCTTTCATTTCCTTCTCTCATCAATCTAATACATTAAACGCCGTATGCAACAGTGTTTAAAAGGGGAAAAAGGAAATGCCCTAGCCATCTTCGCAATGATCCTACTTCTCATAAAGGCGGCATTTATCACGATCCCTCAAAGAACCGAAGGAACAAAGGATAAAACGAAACTTAACTCCCTGCCCTTTTCCAAGGCGGGCTCCGTTCATTTCCGAGATCTTCCACGTGTTCGCGATTTATTTCTGGTGCTCGCAGAAAGGCACGAGAAAGCTGGAGGAGACACTCGGACGAGCACGATTTCAACTCGAGACACGAGCCGGTGTAAAAACTCGCGACCAGCGAAACGACCATGCCCGAGGAACAACACGTAATCGAACTTCCGGCTATACGCGGAAGCTGTAGGATCTTTTCAGTAAGAACGATGATGCATCGCGGTTTCTTTGCCCTCCCCGTGCATCCGCTCTGCTAAAGTGTCGCCATTGAAATTCAAACGTATTTATGACTGCTTTCTGGGCGAAACGCTTCGAGGAAAGTAATTACAGCGGTTCTCGTCGGGAGCAATCGCGAATTAGAATGAAAAGGTGATGGTGACTCGCATCGACAACAACTCGTCGCACGAAGAACAACTGGGGTTGTTTCTCTCTCTCTCTCTCTCTCTCTCTCTCTCTCTCTCTCTCTCTCTCTCTCTCTCTCTCTCTCTCTCTCTCTTTCTCTCTCTCATACGGGTACACGCGAGAACACTGCCATCGACGGGAAAGCAATGCATGAAAAATGAGATATTCGTCGGGGAGCCGCGCATTGACTTTTCGATTTTCCAAATTTCCTCGCGCGGGAGATTCCTCAGCTCTATAAGCATTTGCAAGTCGATGGCGCGCGCCACTGCATAGCTGCGCAAAGGTGTAAATTTTCGGATTCTTTCAAGAGCTGCACGCTGGCAGCGGAATCTGATAACCGTGGGCGAGCAACCGTAAATATCTCTGCGCGTTCCTCGAAAACCGTAACGTTACTTATACAGGGTGTAACATTATCGTTTCTCTCCGCGATAATGTAAAGAAAATCCTACCCCCTTCCGTGGCGCCTCGATCGCCGCCGCTTCAACGGGAATATTTAACCGAAATCAATCTAAAGCTAAGTAGTCACTTGAACTCATCGATCTGAATTGCTAATAAGATTCTGTAATAATCTTTTCCCTTTCTCCGGCCCTTCACTTGTAATCCCTTAATCGCCAGTAATGCAATTTTATCCTTAATTAAACGACGGATTTCGAGATGCAAATTGGAAGCTATGGCTGATACGTTTCGCGGCGAACTGAGGGGAAATCTGACGAATTCTCTTACACCAAGCCTTCGAGGGCTTCCTACCAGCTTTCGCGAAGAACGCGCGTAAAATTTCCAGAGGATCCCAATGAACTGGTTAATCCTAATTGCTATCATGAAAGTAATCAGGTTGGAAATTACTTTTAACCATCTTCTCGTATCAGTTTCCGTATTATTAACCCGGAGACACCCAGTATAAGAGGCAGCCGTCGACCAGGCTTCCACGATATGCATGATTTGGCCCAGAATCCCGTCAGAACGTTCGCGGCAGAAAGAAAGGGAGCAACCGAATGCATCCCCCTGGCCTTCTTTCTCCGGCTAACAGACACACAGACATCTCTCTCCCCTTCGACTCCCACCCCGACCCGATATACCAATATTGTTAATCTTATTCGTTCGTTCTTGGCACGGGATCAGACGAAAGATTGCTACGGTCAACAGCGTAATTCAGTCGTCAACGGCGTCCCTTCTGTTCACGCTAGATTTAACCAAGTTCGAGAGGACGCCCAGGCGCGGGTGATTAGGCGAATAGGCGGAGGGAAAACATCAACTTCGTTAGGCGTCCTTTGAATGGAAAAGGGGGACAGAGGAAATTTGAGCAATTTGAAAAATGATTACTACAGGGGAGCAGGGTAAACAGGCCAGTAATTTCAGCTTCGCGGCAGCCAATTTGTTTCACCCGGCGTGCACCTTTCGCCGCATGATTGAGGAGGAATTCCGTCGTGTGATTCCACGCCTCTCCTCTGTGAACAGGAGCCTTCAATGCGGCACGCTGCTAACGAGTGGCCAACGTTGATGTCGAGCGATATCCGTTCGATTCGTCGCCAGGTACAGTCAAGCGGAATGCGTCGTGTTTAAACGCGCGCCGAGAGAGTCACAAGCAAGCGGAGCAAATAGTTTCCCGAGTAACAGCAAGCGGGATCAGGAAGTGCTCGTGTCACGAATTCCCGCTCTTTCATCCATCGATTCAGCAGCCGTTCTCGCGCCATGTGTCAGGATCCTGGGCTGGATGGAAAAGCGTAAGACGAATGGCGGGCTTTTAAAAGACTACCTTCCACGTTATCCGCGATGCTGACAATTCGTGGCACTTGCTTTTATACGCCGTTGCTGTCTTCTTCGGTGACTAGTAAGCGAATAATTCTCGCCCCAATTCGTCTTTCTAATTTTCTTCGTTCGCGGAACGAATGCCAACCTCGCCACGATTATCCTGTTTCCGGGAGATGCTGTCAGCAATGGGGGGAACGCGAACGTCAGCCGCAGGCACGCGTGGAACGGAAACCAGGCAGCAGCGGAAAGTAGAATGCGCGGCTCGGAAGGGAATGATCATTCCCCGCCGATGATCGCCCCTGACGCTTAATTACCATTTCGGCTTGGCACTTAATTGCGGGGGAACGGGCGACTTTATTCCTTCCGCGAGGCAGCAAAAGCGACGCTTTCAGTGGAGACATTCAGCCCGATTGATTCGCCCGATGGCGGGCCAAGTGCGAGTTAATTGAACGAGAGCCTGTGTAGCGTCGAATTAACGTAGAGAGCTGCAGAACTTGGGGCGTTTAACGACTCGGACGGGGCACGTGACCCGTTTCGACGATGAGAAAACAAAACGTCTTTAGGAGCTGAGAGGATGTTTAGTCATCGGCAGGGGCGGCGTCATCAGCCACGTCGCCAAAAAAGTATAAAAGTGGCGGCGTGTCGGACACGTTTCTGATAATTTCACTGGCGTTTCAGATTTCCTATATCCCACGTTCACTAAAAGAAACAGGGTCGTTCGTATTTCTATAATCTATCTACTTTCGCCCGGTGAGCCTCTTGTTCCACGTGCAATTGCTATAGAAGATTTAATAAGTGCGCGAATGATATTTCAAGTTGGCCATAACGTGCTGTATAAAAACGCTTTTTATTCATCCCGCGAAACAAAGCCAGTTCATTTGCGTACGCGCGATGTTTACGAACCAGGGAAATGTATTCGGAATGAAATTCTGTCGTAACCGAGTTATGGGTTCCGGATAATCGTAACGATACCGCCATCCTAAACCAGTAATCTCGCGTCTGTGAAATCTAAAGCCAGCCGACTGTTGCGTATCGGTTGTATTTGCATGCAAGAATTACGCCCACAATCGCATTTGCATCAGAATCACGCGACCGAAACTTTTATCAGACAAGTCCCGTCAGCCGAGATTGAAGCGTCCAGATAGCGGGTGCGTTACGCCGAGTATCGAGGCATTAAGCTGTAATAATGTTAATCCGCCTCATGATGTATCCCCCGGTTACGCTCATTAATTCCGCGAAGCTGGGCTTCGACTTTCAGAACTTCCACGGGCTTTCGATTTGCATAAGAAACGCTTCGGGTTTCAGCCCTGCTAACGAGATAGCCGTGACGAACTGAACGGTGCCTCGAGTTCCCTGGCTGAATCAATTAAAAACTTGCTGAAAAGTTGTAGTCCGCCTTTGTTGCTTAATGTTCCGAGCTTGGGGGATGGAAATCACGACGTATTTATTCGTCTGCGGGCGTAGCAAGTTCTGGCCGGTATTCTTTGTACGATTGGACGTTTTATCAATGCTCTGATATTTCTGAGTTGAATTTTTTTGGAAGAGATCGCGATATCTCCAGGGACCAAGTATCTTAAATTCAGCGTTGCTCCCTAGAAGACCCAAGGCTTCGTCTGTGCCTCGAATCGTGTGATTCGGAGATAACGTGCAATCCCTCGAGTTTTCTAACAGCCCTGAAGAGACGACAAAGATCTCCGGGTCGTTATCACGGCCCACGAAAATCCAGACCCTAATTATCGAGACGATCGAGTCACAGCTGACGTCTGCCACCCTCGATCATTAGACTCGGCCTAGTTTGGACGGCGAAGGGGGAGTTCTCGAACCGTACACACCTTTACGAGGGCAGGCGGAGGAAATCCCCATGTCTAATCCGGATGCCCGACACCCTCGCCTCCATTAAGCCTACGGCGGGGCTGTTGTTCTCGCACAACGCTCGCAGCACGGTCTCAGCACTGGTAAGACAGCTCAGGTACCCCGTGATCGCCAGTTGCTGTCCTGAGAACATGCTTCCAGGGATAGAACCTCGGGCCCTAGGGTGCAAGTACCTCGTACCCAGATATCAGGTATCAATCACCAGTCACAATCCCTCTAAGTACCTAGTTACTTACGCACCAGTGGAAGCCATTGAGCATCGACCCCTGTTGACAAGTTCCTTCTCGGAAGACGCTTGCCCCCCACTAATCACATCGTGGACATACACTCCTCCATAGACAGCCCCCAACAGAAACATAAAGTGATCTCAATGAACATCTGCCCGCACCAGTATACTGCCCCAAGTATCCCATTAATCAGACCCTGATAACCACACCGATTCCCAAGATCCCTCAACCCCGAGAACCCTCCAAGCAATCCGCCGCAAATGGTACCCTCTTCAAGCAAAACATTATCTGACCATTCGCAACTACGTGCCCGTCAGCGGTGCTACTAACTACGGAAGGAATGCCCATCATCGACTCACCTTGGTGTAGATACCGGCGCTGGACAGTTCGTTCTCGATGACCATGACGATGATGCCGAACATGCCCATGACGAGGGCGTAGTCGCTGATACGTTTCCGCTTCTCGAACAGGGCCTTCCGTCTGCCCAGCCGGTAGCCGACGTTGGGCTTGTGCTTGGAGCCGGGCCCGATGCTGCCGGATGGGCCCTTCAGCTGGCCACCGGCGACGAGCCCGCGGTCCTCCATGTACCGTGGGTACTCGGAGTGGACGCTAACAAGGGCGATGCCGGCGTCCTCGCCGGATCCGGGGGCACCGGCGCTACCGCCCCCGCCGCCGCCCCCTGCGCCGCCCGCGCCGCCTCCACCGGCCACGCCGCCGCTGTTCTTCATCGCCCCCGGGATCGAGAGAGTCGACACTGGCTTCCGTAGCTGGAAAAATCACCGGTACCACTGTTACCATTCACAGTCAATTCCAAGCACCGAGGCGCGCCTGTGCCCGTCCTTCGCGCGCTGTTCCTCCGAGGGTGACTCTAAAGACCGAAGGGTTCGATGATCACGATTGAGTTCGCGTAAAGGGATTGGAGGCTGTTCGATCGATTCGGGCACTTCTGGTAATCATCGAGATTTCAGCGAAGGGGGAAGGTTCTATAGAAACGAAGAAAGCGTTGAGAGTCTTAGCGGTCGCGAAAGTGTTCTTAGGATCGAGGGAAACGTTGAACGGTAGGGGTAGAAGCTTCTCTCCTATAATTTGGGGAGATTTGATATCCCGTGGGGAGCGCGGTAATTTGTATTCGTAATTAACGCCACACTGAGCTGCCAGCAGAGTAAGGTCGCGGTTCCCTGCTCGCGATAAAGATTCTTCGAATTATCACCGAATAAAGCGTCCACGCGGACGGTGTTATGGCCTCTTCGGCCGTCAGCCGCCACAGACGCCGAGTCGTTCTGAAATTGGCGAGGCAGGGGGTAGTGAAATGCGGAGCAGGCGTAAAAGCAGTGCCTGTTTTCGAGTTATTTTATTCCCTGTCCCTACGCTTAACAGTCCAGACGGGGAGAGCAGGGGGCACGCTGTTGGAATACAAATGCCAGCGAAGGGAGGTAAAAAATCTCGTTCTCGACGAGTGGTTGACGCGTGTTTCACGTACAGCTCCATTCCGCAGGATCGTTCTGATTTAAGAACGGAATAAGGCCGGTACAGGTGTAGGTGAAGTTTACGATCCACGCTGGTCCGGTATCGAAATGGCCGAGGGACGATATACCGTCGGGGAAGTCGAAAGCGATGAGGGACCGACGTCGAGCAAGCTGACGGCGGCCTGCATCGTTCATGGGCGGCTCTTGACGAGGATCACGCGGAAATCCGGTCAAGGAGGCGGCGATCGGCGTCGGTGTGTGTCTCGTAATCTCGATTCGAAGAGATCGATCGTATTCAGTGCTCACGATAAATGGTAAACGCCGTCCGACCGGTCAAACGAAAGCTATTCACTTCGATGAAAAATGTATTTATCGGCGTGGCACGTGGTCTACGTGTACAGAAAAAGATGGCGCGGAATATTATTTCCAACGGGATACGGATTCAGAGAAAGTGATTACAATTTCGTTTGGTTCTTAGTATCCCCTTCGGCTACGCATACTTATCAAACTTCTTCAGTCTTTAGTGGTCTACAGTCGTGAATTGCAAGCATTTTTCATTATTTTTGTATTGCTCTGTGATGGCTTGTCTTCTTCCAGGTATGTAATATGTTTTTGTATTAATTTTTTACACATTACATAGATAAATTTGTTGAAGTTCTCCTACTTTCTGTCAGCAGAAATTCTAACTTCATCGAAGTGTACGAAAAATTGCACGTGTTTACATGTATTGTGCTTTTCGTATATACTAACACATATATTTAAGAAATTATTGGTATAAAAAGAATTTGCATAATTGTGCATTTTCTGGAGTTACGAAACTCTTTATTTCGCGAAAAAGAAGAGATTCCTGCAGATATGCTCGATTTATTAGACTTACCAAACAGCTATACAACAATAAATTATCAACAAAGGATAATTCTTGTAGTTATACATAAAAATTAAAATAAAATTAAAGTTAAATTACAACATTACATTTTTGGTTTTTTTTTGTTCTCCTAATATTATGTATATATCTATTATTCGAATACATTTCATTACCTAATAAATAACCCTGCTAGAGACATTATAATATTTTTTTCGCGCTCAAATCACGATTTAGCTCACTGTGCGCTGGCCACCCTATTAGTCGAGAGAGAAAAGTATCACGGAGACCAAATAACATCTACCTAGGCTCTTGTTAAATGAGCCAACCGAGGAGTGAAAATTCCGCCAGACGGCGTGCCGTTCAAAAGTTAACGCTGCGCTTTTATTAGCGCGTGACAGGGAGTGCACAAAAGGGCTATTCGCGAAATAATAACGGAGACCGGAACACGGTCCCCATTCAAGACAACGAAACTGACCAACAAAGAGCCGCGTGTGCATGGGAGTGCGGGTAATTGCATGGTCGAAATTGCAGTGCGTACCAAATAGCGCGGGCAAACGCTACGAGTGACATCGTAACGTAGTTTATTCAGCCCACCGAAAGTGAGCCTCTGATTTCGCGATGCTCCTGTTGCATTATAAGTGAAGACACGTTCCTCGAAACCGAAGAACAAGCAGCCATTAATTTCGACAAAAAAAGAAAGACAATAGGTTCGAAGGCACGAGAAAATTTAAAGTTTGATCATCCATGGCGAATATGAGAGCGTAGAAATATAATAGAAAGGTTCCTATTAAACTCAGAAGTGTACAAACGAGGAACATTGCATTAACGTCGCACAGCCAAGTCGCAAGGGTGGAATTCCCTAAAAATATGAGATGTTAAGGGAAGGACGCGTGCAGAGATGCATGGAGATATAAGCGAGATACACAGCGGCTTGGAAATCCCGATCCCGAGGGCGCACAATGCTCCGCTCTCAACGAGTAATCCAAGTTAAACACGCGGAGCTGGACTAAAAACTTAATTCCCGGTGATGAATTTCCATTGCGAAAGTAGCGAGCACCGGCAGCACTTAAACAGTCCGCTCCCCTTCTAATGAGCGGAAGATGCAGCTGCAGCTGCAACGACCGCGCCACCGAGACGCCACTTCATTTGCCGCCCTCAAGAATATCAACCTGTCCCTTTCAATTCTGCTCGTTTCAATTACAGCCGTGCTCGAAATCGTAGCTCGCTTGATAGCTGCACGCTGAATCCTGCTTTATCAGAACGACGTTTTGCTAAAGATTATATCTGGATGGCGAAACGGTCTTGATTTCTCGTGGAGGATAAAGTAGGGGCGAGGAATGCCTTCCTCTTAGGGTTTAATAGTTTCCTTTCCATTAGAAAGTGGACTGAACGTCGCCGCATACCACTGAGATTTGACAAATTCTCCTCGTTCTTTTTAACAATCCACCGTTGCATGTTTTTTTTTTCTAGCGGCAAACGTGAATCGCGGACCCAACCGCGCGGTTCTCGACCTTTATCCGTGTACATAATTGGAATAGTTCAGTGTTGCAGGGAGCCGCGCCCGGCTACATTTGACTATCGAATCAAGCATTTCGACGTAAATTGCCGGTTTACCGCGGATTGCATCGCGGCGCTCTCGGGGAACGGGAGTTTACCGTTCTTTCGCGGAGGCGAGCAATTTTATCACGCACAATCCTGGCGCATGAATATTCGCGCGACACAAGATTGCATTCTCCCGCGGAACGTTTTATCACGGCGGAAATAGAAATTCGAGCGGCGCCGCTTCCGAGATCCTCGCGTGTTCTCGCCTCGCGAAATTTAAGCGACGCCCTCTCGTTTGTTTCCGAGACGCGCGGAAAAATCTCACGGCATTCCTGCGGGCGGCTTTCAGCGGAATAAAATTGTTAGCTGCGGTAACAGTGGTATGACGCAGCTAGTGTGACTCCACTTTCGCGAATGCGCCGAGCGATAAATAGTATTTCTGACGCAAGAGAGTGCCATTTCCGTGTAGCCTGGCGCGTGTGATTCTCGAAATCAAAATCCTTTCCGCGCAAAGAATTTCGTCCCTCCAGCAGAAGTGTATTT
This sequence comes from Andrena haemorrhoa, assembly GCA_910592295.1. NCBI lineage: Eukaryota > Metazoa > Arthropoda > Insecta > Hymenoptera > Andrenidae > Andrena > Andrena haemorrhoa. The sequence goes on from OU342941.1 coordinate 6,594,018, forward strand.
CACAGCTCCGTTGGGGGCACCCGCGCCCGTGTCGGCCTGCGGAGAGGAATCGACTCGGCGACAAATTGGACAGCAAAGTGATGCGCGATCCGCAACCGTGACGGGGATAATTATACTTCCGCGATTATAGAATGCAAGGCGAACGATTTTGCAACAGCTGACCTCGTGACCTTTCGCGCGAAACGAAGGCGGGAGGGACGTAAGATGGGTCGTGTTATTGGGAAAGGACAGAAAGGAGGATACAGAAATGGGGATGGTAGCCATGGAAACCACCCCCGCGAGGGGACTACATCTTCCTTAATCTAAACCTTGATTGGCTAAGGTAATCTTAAACTTGTTCCCTCGATAAAGTTCTCACCTTGAAGCTGCTTTGGACGATTTTCAAGCGGGCGACCGCTTCACGGGCGAGCACGCGAGACCGTGGACACGCGGCTCCACCACGGGCAACTTTAATCGCGTACAGGGGCGAGAGATTATTCTGGATTCCGTGGAATCGAATCCCATTGGCAAACGAGACTCGTAGGTCGGTGTATTACAACAAAACCGTGCGAAATTCCGTGGGAATTTTCAGCATACGGTTTCCAAGAAACCGCGACCTCGTTCGGCTCTGCCAAGTTTTATCACACTGGTCGGCCTGTTACGCCAGTAAATATTCGGTTTTTTGCGAGTCTCGAGTGGAAAATCGAATCTGGATAGCCTTGTACAGCCAGACCGCCCCGGCCACGCAATTTCGGAACCTTTTTATGGTCATCGATCTACTCGAGGGAGGGCTGCCCTTTAAGAGGAATTCGCGATTCCCGCTGCTTCCCGCGCGATCTCGAATTTATTCCCCCAGTAAAACCGTGAAAATTGTGTCAACGTTCGGGCGGGATCTGGGTTGGAACAACACTCGCAAGCTGTTACATCGTCGTGATGAACGTAGACCTTTGGCCTTCATTGGCGAGAGCTACGCGATTCACCCTTGCTCTCGAATAATACTGATTGCGAATACCATCGATGGTAGAATACCAGCGTCGAGCTGATGTCGAATCTGGGTTAATATAACGATTGCGGGGAAACTCTGGGGTATGTTACGATCTTCAACCAAAGTAGACAGAACACTATCCTGTTCACTACTCCAAATACACGTCCCTTCAGATTCAATGGTTCAATGTTACGTTATGCATAACCAGCCTCTAACCCTCTGGTTAAATAAGACGAGGGTAAAATTTAGGCATACCGTCAGTGAACCCCATTTACCTGACGTTAGTGAATGCCAGACCTAACCCAGCAGAAAGTGTTCCAATCAACTCGAACAATCAGAGATTCGAACTCGAACAAACGCACAGGCTGTAGAATCGATCGAGATTATTTCGCGCGAAGCACTTAATTAAATTCCACCCGGACATTCCCCCGTGGCAGGCACGCGGGACTCGTGATTTTATCTCGTGCCCTGCTAATTAGTATTTCGTGCGGGCCTGGGCTCGCCCAACGATTCCCGATCGCTCCCCTTTTATCGACCCCCGAGAATCTTTGACCATGCCGCCCTCCACTCGAACGCGAATAAAGGAGAGGCTGCCGCGCGCTCCTGGAACACAGATGGGGAATCGATCCGATCGTCCGCGTTCACGTGCACGTTTTCCGCCCGACACAGGACCAGGGCCTTTGTTGGGTATCGATGCAAAACGTCGATGCGATTCGCCCAACGAAATTACAGGGACATGTGTCGCTGCGCCCCCTCTCTTCAACCCCTTCGGTAATGGAGGACGGGATTCGGTGTTCCTCAACGTTCCGCCTTGAGTAAAAGTTTAAAAGTCGTATTCTTTGATGAACCGGACGAAGACGGCATCAGATAAATTTTAATTCGACCACTCCACTGCCCATCGACATCCCTGCGCGAGTCGCGTAACTCCCCCTGACCGAAATTCTCGTCCCACTTTCGGCCAGCGATAAAAGACGAAGTTCGCTAAACGCCGTAAATCCAGCTCGAACGACAGAACGTCGTCGACAAACAGCCGCGCGCCTGCTCTCTATTAAATCCAATCCCGTCTCAATTTCAATTCTGTAATAGCCGCGGGAACGTCAGCTCAGGCCTGCGACTTGTATCGCGCTTCTGCGACCTCTCCTATCGGCGCTCGGATACCGTTTCCAACTTTCTTCGTTTCTGTTTAGCGGCAGCTACTCTCGAAGATCTGCCTCGTAATCGGGGAAACTTTATTAATGACTGATTTACTGCCTCGTTATTCCAACGCTCCCTGGAGGTCCGACGAGACTCGTTTGCAGGACTTTCGGAGCAACTTTGTGACGAGCTTAAGTAGAGAAATGTATCTGGGTGTTTGGTGTACCTGGCGATTTGGTGTATCGGGAGGTGCCAAGTTAGAAAGGAGACACAGGAGTTTAGGTGTTTAGGATATGGTAATCGTACAAGTTTTTATATTTCTGTTAAATGAAAGGTAAGGAGAAAAACTGGGAATGTATATTTTTCGTGATTTTGCGATTTATAGCATACTAGCTTTACTACTCGGCTTCGCCCGAAATTTAGATCCTGATTTTATAAAAGAAAACAATTTTTTAGTTTTTTGTGAATATAGACACATTTATTTGGTTCAGCCAGGCATAATTAGCTGAGGTACATTTTGTGACCCCAGAGTTTACGGTTCCAAAGTTTTTAGGCGACAGACAAACACACGAAAACATACGATACACATTCTGCTTTATAGTATAAGATTTTGTTGGTGGCAACTGGGACTTCAGAACTGTCGAATCACAAAGGGTTATAAAGTTCAAACACCCTCGTAAGATAAGGCGAAAGATTTGCAACAGGCACAAAATACGGAATGTCCCCATTCTTTGCCTAAGCAGAAAATTAAATTCATTGAACCTTGTTTCTTTACTGATGGACTAAAGTATTAAAACTTAATTTTCTCGATAACGCTGTTTTCTTACATTCCCTATTTTCCCTTTACTCTTCGAATCGTTTAAAAGTACCTGCAGATTCCCCCGGGGGCCTATGTTTCTTCGAGAAATCACCATAAACTCGGAACACTGTTTCATTCTGTTGATTCGTAATATATGACTCATGGAACAATGGTTTATCAAGTTAATTGTCCAGTGATTTGTTGAACTTTGCCCGTACAATTTCAGGCGTCTTTTTAGTTTCGTGCCGGATGAGATATAATAGGGGTTGAATGGAATTTATGATATTGCTGTTGCGAGCAGTGCACCGGCGAATTTATCGCATTACTTTATTGGTGTGAATTATAGAAGCTCGATAATTTGTCCGGGAGGAGGTCTGCGAAATAAATTTTCGGGACGAAGTAGGATACAGTGGTAGAATGAAGTAAATAAATTTCGCTGGCACGATTAACCAGACGAATTAGGAAAATAAAGTTCAACGGGGCAAAAATGGTAATTACTCCATGGGGAACATTCTTTGCTTCGGGAGTTCACAGATCTCAAGAAACATTTATCTCTCCCGGGCTGACCAGTACGGTATCATTCTACTTTTCGATGATCAGCTTCGCGAGCAGGGAGGATAATCTCGCTAATGGAACTTCCGGGCACGATGTTCGCGAAGAACATTGGTGTCTTCCCGTAGACAAAGGATGGACGGGGCACATAATCGATAGTTGTGCCTTGGCGTTCGGGAATTTAATAAATAAAATCACAGCCGAGTTAAGTAACAGGATCGATTAATACGGCCGCTCGTTAAGGCAAATATTAATACGAAACGATAATCGTCCTCCTCGTGTGGAAATTTCATAACGCGTCGTATAAATAGATTCTCTGGCAAATATCGAGAGATATTACCGGGCTACTCCGTGCGAATTTTTCGCTAGAAATTCTAACTGGATCGTAAAGCTCGACAAACGTCAATAACGGAAAGGATTTGCAGCGGATCTGCGTTCAGAATATCTTCCCGAGTATTAAGCGATCTCGTTCTAATTTCATGTATATATTCTATAACCCCCGCCCTCTTTGCATTTTAACCCCGCGAACGTTCTCCTTCATTGAATTTTGACAGCCTTTTAAGCAGACCTTTGAAGTGTTGCAATTTTCCCTTCAGCCAGGTGTTCGCTAAGTTTGCGCGGTTTATCGAAATTTCAATCTTTTGTCATGAATAAATATTCAACTACGGCCTCGGTAGAAGTCGATAAACTTAACGTGTCATTAACCCTCGTAAACCGAAACGGAGGATTACGTTCGACACTGTATTTTCCTCATTACTTATAGTCCATTTTATTTTGTTGTTAATGGTATTCAAGAAGAGCGAACTGTATTTCAATCAAATAGCTTGCCTTTAAATACCTGCACCTTTCCAATTTAATTTCCATCAAACAGAGGCCATCGGAGAATTGAAACCCTCGGTCCATGAACGTTGTGGAGCTAAAAGACAATTGTTTGAAACGTCCAGCGTTCATCGGCGTATCAAGCGACGAAATTAAATGAAACGGTCGACAGGAATTTCGATCGGGGAAAGCAGACGAAACAGGTGTACGTTCCAGTCGACACTCGAGTCATTTGTAATCGACACGCGGATCGTTTCTCAGGCGGAAAATTCGCCGCTCCTCGTTCGTGCGTTCGCTCGATCGTTTTCAATTAGCGACCTGACGTTTCGAATTACTCCCAATTACCCGAAATATTCCTGCACCGAGCGGCGAACGGTCCTGCGATAACGTGTCGCGCGGCGATTTGTTGCGTTTACCAGTGCAAACAGAATTCGCACTATTCGATGCTCTCGCGTGTACTTTTTGCAAGCGATTCGAAAATTGTTCGCAACTATATACATACTGCAGCGTATCGCGAGTCAGGAATCATGGCAGCCGTTCAGAACGCTAAATTCCTCTTAACCAGCCTTTTATAAAATTTCTCGTCTGACGTTTGCGATAAAGAGAATTGTATAGCGCTCAAGCACGAAGGTGGGATCTGATTAAAGTAATATTATGGCGCGGAGGAACATAACGATTTTCATGAACACGCCGCGCGCTCACGAGCGTGATTAATTATAATAATTAATCGGACAGAGTATTAATAATTAAATTCGCCAACTTTTCGACGGACAAATACCGACCGAAACGAATATTCGCCACGCAGTAATACTGTACACACCGTCCGTAGAATCTCATATAACAATTGGTGTCTCCACCGTGAAATTTCACGTATTTCGCGGGTACTGCGGGATAGGATGAATCTTTCCCCGAATTCGCTTCATAAATAATTAATTAGCGGGCGGAGTGTGGCACGAAGTATAATAAAATCGCCCTAAATGACGTTGAGCCATTAATGTGCACGAGCGACGTGATAAACAGCCGAAATGAATGCAATATTTTCCTTGAATCTACCGAAACGGGTACAAGATAAAATGCGAAACTGGCTACTCCATAAATCTATCACGAACCGTGTTCCTCGACGTTCAATTATGGTAAAAGGGAATTTATTCAAAGAGGTCAGTGTCTGAACATGGAATTATCACTAAACTCTCTGGACAATGGCGAGCATGGAATGTGTCGCGACGAAAGACATCCAAATTTAATAGCACCTCGGTCGCCACATTGGTTCGTTCATCGAACCAAGGGTTCCTGTTCGTTTCGTTTGTCTTCCGTTTCTCCTTACTATCTCTCTTCTTTTCTCGTCTCGATGCAAGAGGATTTGGGTCAGACTCGTGGGATATTGCTCGCGAACCGAGAACAGGGGATGCAATTATCGTGCCAGCTTTCCCAGCTAGCGTTCTTACGAGCGGGCATTTTGTTTGGTTTTCGTGACCCTCCGAACAGATTCGCGGCTACGCGGAGGACCACGGTGTAACCGCAAATTATGCTCGCGTTACGGGTGCTTTTTGCGGGCTTCTCGTGGTCCAGTTTTGAGAGCACTTTACTTTAGAGTCGCTTATAGAAAGAAGGTAATTAAAGAAACGGCTTGCCCGAGAAACTTTATCAAATTTCTTTCGATAATCTTGATCTGTGATTCAATATTTATTAACTGCTCCAATCCATTACATTAATTGCTTTACCCTCCAATTGTAGATCTGATGCATCGACACCACAGAATACTTGTAATTCATTTTTTATACTTGCACGCCAACAAATCTCGACTGCCAGTCGATTACATCCTCGATTTCGTGGTCCCCTCAATTTCCAATTAAGCGTGCTCCCGCACCAACGAAATCCTGGGACACCTCTTGGCACCGATCCGTTCATTCTCCGCTAAAGTAGTTTCAAATACGGTTAATATGCTCCCGCTGATACGCGCGCATAGTCGAAAACTTTGCTTGTGCCGTGGCGCTTCAGGACTTCCAGTCTGCCAAGTTGACGCGCACAATTACAACTACTGAGATTGATACGGTTAATAATTCAATGATCGACCCCGCGAGTTGCTTGCTGGCTCTGCAACGGTACATGCTTACCCGCGCGGCAGCAGACAATTTGCGTAATGATGTTGATGCAGAATCTGTCGATGCTGCGAGTGAAGAAGCGGCTTCCCTAAGCTTAACGAGTACTGCTGCTGTACCATCCTGCAATCTGCCAGTGAAAGGAAAGTTTCTTTCGCTTTCTTCAGGAAATCTTACTCGTTGCTCGAAGCTACGTTTAAAGCTGTGCTCGTCCTTTTTCCTCCGCCACTTCAATTGCCATTCTCGTGATCCTTGCCTATATCTTAGCTGTAGTACTTCGGTGTCGTTTCGCCTGTTCGAGGGCATCGTAAAGATGAGGAATCGGCGAAGGCTGCCTCGAAGCGATAAACAATAATATATACGTTCCTTCGAATGAACGAGGAACAGTAAATTGGATGCAATCCCCAGACAGGCTTTACCGTCTATCGCATTTGTTCTATCGATATTTCGTTTACCCCTCATTGCTCTGGATTTCCACGGAATACCTTCGCGCGATCTGCATCGAAGTCGTTGGCATTCCAACGATCTGCACCACCGCGGACAGCTCCTCCGAGTTATCTCATCGTAAATCATCGAATTCAACCGGTGTCCCGTTCGAGTGACGAATTGCCTAGCAAACTTATAATTTAAGTGGGTGGAAATGTTTTTCTTCGCAGTGACGTCTACGATATTTCACCTACTTGTTCCAAGTCTCGACTTGCAGACATTCTCTGTGGATCGAACCGAGAAATCTAAAGGTCGCTCTTAAAATAATTTCCCGGAAAGTACACGGAAGCTATCAGTCAAGTTCGGAACAACTACAGAGAATGGCAATTCTAGGACCAATGAGTGTGCACCAAAGTGCACTCGCTGTCTGATCCATCAGCCTGTAAAGTCGTACTCAATTTTCCACGTCAAGACCTCGTGACCAGACTCCCCCGGATTCATCAGTATCGTGGCAGATGTCTTTTTCGGGCAGGGAAACCCCTTCGAGCCGAGCACCTACTTCAAAGGAGCGGCGAGCCGTCGACTCACTAGCGCGTTAATTAAGTTTACCCTGCACACCGACGGTGAGGTAATCCGCGAGACCGAGATATCGTCTTAATAACTACCCCCGGCCAATTAAACCGAATATGACTCGAGGGACTCGTCATATAGCTGCGCTAAAATCTAGCGCAGCCGTCGAAATGATCAAGAATCGACAGTTGGATTTCGTTTCCGCGAGAATTCCCAGATCTGCGCGCGCTCTGTGCTCCTGGGCGCGATGAAAGGGTATCGGTGAGTGTTTGCCGTTCGAACGAGGGATGAAAGCCCGAAAAAAAGGTAAGAAAACACAAAGGAGGCCTCGACGGAACAATGGCTGTTGCTTTTACGCGCGACAGGGCCACGGGTGGTGTTCGATTCTGGAGTGGATTTTTGAGTGTCCTTTGTTCCCCATTGATTCGGCGTGACAGAATATTCAAGTCCGTCAGACGAGGCTTGATTTCGGTAACATGTTGCTGTTGCCTCTGGCGACGTAGGCGAGGGTTAATTATAATATTGAACAAACAGGCACCGCAAGTTTCGAAGAAGCCTTGGAAAGCGTCGATTCTAGTCAAGTTCTGGGTAACAGAAGCTGTAAAATGTAGGGAACGACCTAGAAGAAATTAAATCGACGAGAGAAATTAGCCTTGAGAGAATTGCTCGACTGTGGATCGGCTTTCGAACGGCAAAGCGAAACTTGCTGGAATTAAATGACAGCGGAAATGAAAGGAGTCTTGTTCATGGACGTGACGAAAGTCAGAGAGAAGAAGTTGCGTCGCAACGAGAAGTTGCTTTTAAAAACACGAAACCATCGCACGCACGGCCTCTACAAAGCGAGGAATTTAATTAACCTGACATTGCACCGACTGGCTGATTATTTTGCAGTTGCAGTCGCGTCTTCTTCGGCTTCTTGTTATTCTATTTCAATGGCAAGACTTTTCAAAGGGATCGAGGCTGCCGCGTTGTTGCGACATTAATTAAATTTCGTTGACCTATCGTGAGCGATGTAACGAGTGAAAAGAACGAAACTTATACAGCGTATACCGAGCTTTCGGTGTGCACTAGAGTTTATAGACCAACGTGAAGTTTGGCCGGGAATTTCAACCACGACTTAAGGGTTTATACCTAAGTAGTCAGGCGGCCGAAGAGAGACGAATGTTTGTGAATTTTTTTGAAAAAGCAGAAGCATATATTTTTACAGAACTTTTTCCACTTAACCGCTTAACTTGTACGCTCGAGTTAATTCGAGCGTGCTAAACAGGCCAAACTGTGCACACTCGAGATAATTCGAGCGGCGTTGTATTTTATGCTGCTATAACAATTTTGATTATTTTGTATTTTTTTTTGCGAAGACAAATTGTGTTTTTTTACATAAAAAAAAATTGATTTTTTTTGGCCGGTTTTTTTAAAAAAAACTGTGCGTTAAAGGGTTAAAAGAGCAACATTTAAAGAACATTTGGTAATTTTTTCATAGACAAATATTTACGTTTATAATAAAGTAATAACCCACATCCAAGAAGCCGTTTTAAAAATATGTTTTTGGGGTGAGCACTGCCATTCAGAACCAGATTATCTAAAATCAAAAAACAAAAAAGATTTGCAAAGGGAATTCGATGTCAAAATGTAGTAAAATGTTTAAAAATAATTTCTCAATACGCAAAGTGAAGCTTAAAAAGAAGGAATAATCGAAGACCATTTCATACGATTTTCATACGGATGCACCCTGTTCCTCGCACAATTAGCGCCCGCTACGGGGAGAAATCTCCATCCTCCCTATTCTCGATGCCTCCTTAGGAACTCAGGCAGTCCCCCGTCTCGCGTTCCTCGCCAGGATAACGGCTCCGTGCGCGACATTACGCTAACAAACATTTCCGAAGTTGGAAACGTACATAGTACATAACTCGTGCCCCACGTTTCCCTTTCGCCGGCGAAGTAATTCGAACGAGCGGCCAGGCCTTTCAGCGCGCGGAGGGGCTGGAAAGCAAGGGGATGAATTCCTTTCCCGTTGCACGAAATAGGAATTACCATTCCACCGGCATTTTTCCGCCCCCGACCGGCAGCGACTTTTTTTCCAGCCGAGCTGGTTGCTTCGCGCGCCTAACACAATCGGGCAAAGGCCGCTCCCGACGCGGCCATTGTGCTCGGACATATTGTGCGAGTCCCGCAGCAGATTCTAATCTGCATACGAATGAAATCCGTTAGCCTCCCAGAGCAACCAGTCGTCCCTCGGAAAAGGTAAATAAGAAGAAGCCCGTGGCAGTGGGGCCGGCTGTGTCCTCTCCGTTTCTCCCTCTGTGGCCGCGGCAAGTGGCTCTCATCACGTGTTCAACGGTTAAGTTATGCTCGATGGAGATCTCCTATTCGCTACGGACTCTTGGAGGACCCGAAGGATGACGTCCTTAAACGCACTTCTACCTCCTCTGCTTTCATTTCTCGTTTGCCGAGCATCTCTACATTTCTTAGCAGCTGTTAAGCTCTTTTCTGCATTATTATGATAGCACTCTCGCTTCTTCGCTTTGTATATTAAGATCGCAAAGATTTGTAGGTACGTTTGACAAGAATCTTGAATCGTTTTTCGTTTTTTGACTATATCTGTGCAAAGATAGCGGTTTGGTATACGCCCTTTAGACCATTCCGTTGCCCGAGTTTATCTGCGTCCACGAATGTTTTATTCTGGCTTTTGAAAGAATCGAGGTACGGTATTAGGCGATTTGTGTTATCTACGTGACTCGACTGCGTGGACGAAAGTTTTCTCATAAGCTATGGGGATGATATTGAAAGTTCTGGGAGCCTCTCTAATTCCACGAGGTACGCGGTGAAATATTTGCTTCGGGTAGGGCGGAGGCGTGGGAGTTGGGTTCTATTTATGACGACATCAAGAATACGAGAAAGAGAAGTACCTTTTACCCAGACAAAATACCGTAGATCACGCTGTCTTGCGCTATAATCAACGGAGCATTTCATAGATAATGCATTAATCCTCATCTACCAACTCGAACGCAACATCCAAGAAACTTATACTACCCCTTCTCGCTCCGCTCGGTCCAGTCGCCAGTTAATCTCCATTCCGCTCCCGCAGAAACGAAAAAGGACCTAAAGAAAAAGTGGCCGGACGTTAATATCGCTTGGCGCCGCCGAAAATCCGGAGAATCGAAACTAATAAACCCGACGGGAGGCAAGGCACCGGGGGGTGGTTAAATTCACCCGGGGGGCGAAAGAAGAAAGCGTCACCAGCGAACTTCTCTGTAACTATCGTCAGCGAGATGCCTCGCCGATAAGCGTAGCAGTGTTTCCGCGACCCTATTCGCATCTCTCGTGTCCTCGAGCACCCGAGTGTGTCGCAGCGAAATGGTAAAACGTCCCCGTTTTGTCTCGCTTACAGGGGTGCGCGCGAAAACCTTTCCCCGGGTCTCTTTCGAACCCCCTGACCCTGGGAACGTGCTTGGACTGGGGATTTTAGACCCGGTCCGCAGCGACCGAGGCAAATTACCAAATAGCTTGGCACGAGACACGGCTTCTCTTTAGGCCTCTCTTACCTGGGCCAAAATTCATCACCTCACCGGCCAGCCGCACACATTCGCCGACGGGGGCTGTAGCGCAGTCGCGCAGGACGCGAAAGAAATTCCGGATCATCTGGCCGATTGTCGCGAAGCTGAATGGAAGAACCGGATAAATGGGTAGCGCGACGCCAAATAGACGGCCGGTCGCGATGCATTGACGTAGCTTTGACCCGATATTAACTGGGTCCGATGGAAATTGCGGAACGAACGGGAACGGGGCGATGCCTTGGCCGAAAATAAGGCGAAATCGTGCAGTCGATGTTTCTCGTACGGGGCACCGCTTTTGGGGACACAGTGTCGAGGATACTATGAGGTTTCTATTCTATAGAACTTTAACCCTTAACTGGTATACTGTTTTTTAGCAAACGTGACTGGTATACTGGGGCCGTGGCAGACCACAAATAAAAAAGGACACAGAAATTTGTAAAGTCGTCATATAAGATGATAGAAACATAGAAAGTTAAACTATTATTATAAAATTAATTAGAAATTCAGTTTATAAACTTAGACAGCCAAAAATTGTGCAGCTAACTTTGCTTGGGGTCATGAGAGACCCCAGGATACCAGTTAAGGGTTAAGTAGAACTTGGACCATCGTCTTGGACGAGGATCTTTGGTCCCAATCCAGAGCCCAAGCTCACACATTATTGCCACCCTCCTGCGTGACGCAGGATCGGTATTCGAATGGATAGCTTCTGTATGAACGAGGAAAGCATGGTGAACGAATCCGCGAGATGTATTCCGCGAGTCCAGATTCACTAACCTTCCCAGTGACATTTACGTGTGTCCGCCAGCCCCCTCAAGTGAGATCAGTCGAGCCGGGGATGTCGGTGTCACTGTTACGCAACTCTCTTTGTTTATCACCAGGATGCACCTCACTAAACGTACCGCGTCCCCTCAGCCGCATCGTGGCGTGTAATCGTTTGTCAAGGTTCACTGATTCACTCATGTTTAAGGGTACGTTCCCACCGTTCATCGGTCAGCTGTGGGGGGGCGTGCAGGAATAAACAGGGCCCGCGTCACCGAACAACACGAACAGTCTCCCTCTCCTCCGAGGATGGATCGACGGACCTTCAGGAATCACGATTTCGTTCTGTCGAACGGGCCTCATCTGTCTGGAACGACTCGCCGACGACGGCGGGCAAGCCGACGAGCATAACTTCTCCCCGTTGTCTGGCGACCACGATTCGATCCGTCCCGCGGTCGCAACCTTCGCCGAGCTCGCGAACTCTGGCCTACAGTCGCGAGAATCGAAGACCCCGAAGCCGAACGATATCGATTCGTCTTCTGTGTCGTTCCCCGCCTTCTTTCTCCTCCGTTATCTGCTCCAACAGCTCTGCCAATGCCAGCAGCGTTCACGGTGAAACCGCTCGTCCTCCCTTCGATTCGCCTCGAACGTCGCGCGCGCGATACCCGTTAATATTTCAGAATTTTATTGATCAGCGTCGCGGCACGACAACGCGTCCGCGACCAGCTGATAAGCCTCGGGAGATTCGCGCGGCAAAGTCCGCCACATGGCTTTTCGTCGCCATCGATGGTTTATATTACACTGTAAATTAACGAGTCGCCAATCCTTGACCATCGAGTTGCGACTCGAGGAATTCTGTGGTTCCTCTCCTCGCGAACTCACATGGTCTGTGATTGAACGGAGAACAGTGCTATCGAGGTATTCTTTTTTGTCCTAACGATGTCGTTCGACGTAACGAGGACGTCTCCTCGAGGCATGCTTCTTATCAATAACAGATCGAGGGGGGGAGAATAAAACGTGGCACTGTCGGCCAGCTGCGAGATTCATTAAGCTATGATTTATGGGAGCGTTGGGGTAGAGAATGGTTTAAAAGCTCGGGTAATCCTTGGTCCACTGTGGCAGATATTGGGGGTGTATTTCATCGCCGCCCTCTTGGGTGTCTCCATTATTTTACAGTACAATACAAATTGTTCCGGAAGGGTGTTCTTTTTAAAGAGACAAGTGTTATCAGCGAGACCATATTTCTTCTCAACGGCATGGTTTTTGGAAAGGGATGTGAAATTAGTTTTTTGCACGGAATTACGATGTCGTCACGATTGCGTGCAAACTTCATTCGGGTTTCATTTCATCTGCATTCGATCGCATTGAACATGCAAATTATCCACCACTCGCGTGGCTCGCGGTTTGGTTTCGCCGCCGCGGAAAAGCAAAGTTTCCCTTTTGATTCGGTCGCGTTTTTCAAAAAATTGCGTGATCCGAACATAAATTGCCCGTCAGTGAGTCCCTCTCACTTCCGTGACGGATCAAATGTTTTCCATCGCGCGCGCACAAGCATGCACGTCGGGCAGAAGATCCCACGGATTAACGCGAGCCGCTTTTAGAATGTATGGTCACGCGTTTGGCGGACGATGAAAAATTTACACGCGTCGGATCGTCACTCGTCTATCGCGAAATTATCTCTTCGAGGGTGGAAACGTTATTCTCGCAAGATCTCTCGCGGATAAATCCATCAGTCCCTCTTCAAATTCCTCCCCACAGCGCAAACCTCGCGACTCTTATTCTTCCTACTGCTGGCGGAGTAATTTTCATCGAGGAAGCAGATGCAACGCATGCGGAGGATTAAATTTCGCCGAAACTATGCAACACTTCGCACGATTACCTTAAGAGGCTTTTCCACTTTAGCGGTACTTCCATTTCACTTATTCGGGATCATTTTGTTTAACTGGGTATTCAGAGAGGCGGATATAAATTTGTGGAAAAAAATTAACGCGTCTATTGCCTCGGGCGAATAACCACAGTTAAACGAAGCTTTCGAAAGGTACAGTCTGGGAGCTCCAGTCAGGGCGTAAAAAAAATTTAAGAGTTCCGAGGGTTAAGAGCTCAGGCTTATTTCATCGTAAAGCGTATCGCGACGGGCTCACGGGATTTTTTTGCTGTAGATTGCAGTTAGATAGTCTCGCCGTTCGTCGGCTTTGCGCGAGCTTATTTATGCCTAGAACGGTATATAATGGAGGCGGGACATGAATTGTCTACAATTCCGTCGCGTTTTACGATCCGCCGTCCAACTTGCCCGCGGAAAATACTCCCTCCAGACTATAAACAAGAGGGCTCGCGGAAACTAGTCGACTGAATTCACCACTAACAGTCTTCCGATAAACCAGAAGCGACAGAAGAGAATGGCAACGATAGGCGACGGAAAGTGAAGCGATGGATTGCTTGACCGACGAATTCATTCGATTCCCCTCTCGCTTTCATCGCGAGGCTCGTTCGAATTAAATCGCCGTGATCGTTTTAAAGCCCCCCGCACATGATATTCCATCGCGGATGACGAAATCTCCGCGTCGAATAATGGATGACACTCGGGACGATCAATTTCTCGTTCGTCGCCCGTCCAGTATCGATAATGGCTCGAGCGCGACACAGGCGGCCGTGAAACGCGCCTTTCCGAATTTTTCATCAGTCCCGCCGAATTTTACTGCCAGCCGATATCCCCTCGTAAATTGGTCTGCGTTTCGGGCGCTTCTCACGGTCCATCGGCAAACGCGTGTGCTCCAATGTCCAGATCCCCTGCACATCGAGTCCCGCGCTTCTATTTGAGAAATAAAACGGCAACAACAGCGCTATCGATACTGCGTCCTGCATAAGAACCGTTAAAGAAGCTTTTAACGCTGAATAGCTGGGCCAGTGGTATAAGCGTGCCATAGTTCCTCCCTTCTCAGGCGTACCGATAGCATTCCAGTGCGGTAAGTTTCTTATTGTTAGTCTACTGTACAGAGGGTAAACAGAAACTTGGGAGCGGTATAAAAAGAAAGTTTAATTGTGGATAGTGGTGGTTGCGTGGGGAATTTTGTGCTGGATACTTCGCGGTTAAGTACAGTTAACGTATTCCTGCCGCGTGCGTAAAGTTCGGCGCTACTTCTGGCTTCCTGGTTTTAAGAGGTACCCAGTTCAGTTTATCCCGTGCTTCTGTTAAATTTAAATCAGCGCGGGGAAAGAATGACGTAGATTTTAGGTACACAGGCAGGGATATTTCTTGCGTGATGTACCGTCAAATGGAGGTGAACGCGATCGGGAATCGAATGTTTTCGATTATCGGCGCCCAATGGCGCATGGAAGAAGGTATTCCGAGGATTTCCCCAGACACCGCCACTCGTTCCTGTCCCAGGGGAACAAGACAGTTCTACGTATCTTTCGGCTGAATTCTTGGAGAGGAAAGTCATGGAAATTCTGTAGCGCCAGCTTTTAGAAGCTATTACTAAGCTTCTAATTCTCTCTTATAAATATAAGAGGAAGCACTCTCGCAGACTTTTTGCCTCTCTGTGGGGGTTTAAAACCGGCTAAAAGTGTCGGCGCTTAGTAGAGGAATAAAGTCGGGGCCATATCTCTGCAATCTTGTTAAGTAATGAGAGAAAAACCTTACTTCGTATTGCAATAGAAACACTGCGACTAATGGAGGGTTAACGAGATCATGATTGGTACGTCTTTGGAGAACGGCGTCGCCAATTAGAACACAGGTCCTCACAGTCGCGTGGCACTAATTTTTCAGCGATTTATGGTGGGACATTGACACCAGGAACATTTGTAAACATTTGCCACTCCCATTCTTCAAAGTTACCATTGAGTAAGTGACTATTGGAATCTTATTTTTCAAAGAATACATATGAGTTGCCGATACCCGCATCATAGCTACGATTAACAATTTTCCTTCGTAAAATATTAAACCGTTTATCAATAATCAATTATACAATCCCACGCAACGTTATCCCAACGTGTCCCAATTAATTCCCCCCGGTTCGCTCGTGCCCCGTCTAAAAATTGCAACGTCAAGTGTCACGCGATCGTAGATACAAGGAGCCCAAATCGTTATTTCTAGCCAGGGCATCATTAAAGTTAATGTATCCCCGATACATCGATACCGGGCCGGCCATACCCGGGAGGAAGCCTTCCGTCCATCGTCCCCCGACCATTAGCAATGACGGTAATGTTGCTAAAATCCGTCCCAGCCTGACGTTCGTCGGGGTAAACACGCGCGCGCGCGCGCGTCCCCGAAGGCCGGCTACGGTTCACCAATCAAGTTATGTAATGCAACGAGGCGGCGGTGCGTCTTGATTTCGCCCCGTAAATCACGACTCGATGCCTTTATTTAGAGTCAGCCTCGCTGCGGATTGGATGTAAAAAGAGACCCGACCTTCGTTGCACTTTAAATCAATCGAATCCAGACCTGGTGAGCGGACACGACTGTGGCCCCGGGTCGTGTTTGTATTTGAAATTTTGACGAAGTTGGCCAAACGGCGCGTTGAACGCCGTGACCGCTTCCTCGGTCGCTGATTTAGCTGACCACGAAAGGAAAAGTGAAAGAGATGGAAGGTCATGGGTCGAATTTTTACGAGCTTCAGTTCGCGTGGAAAGAAACAGCGACCACTGCGTGCTTCTCCATTCGACGGGGGATTTTTCAACGGACGAAACACGTAGAAAGTTTCTTTCGACAGCACGCAGTGTACAGCTATGTCCCAAGATGTTAGACGCGGATACCGATAGATTCCAATTGATTAAATCGAGGAACCGAAGAGACTCGACGCTGGGGTCTATTCGATTATCGAACAGTAATTGAATGAGCAGTGCCTGTTTCTGCAGATATCATTAGCTAAAACTCCCCGCGAGGGAGTGGATCGTGAAATAAAAAGTAACGATCGGCTTATTAAGAACGTCGCCGTTGCCCAGCGGTGTTATGTATTCAGAGGTTTAGCACGCGACTCCGAGTAATTAAAGTAGTTGCTTATTTAGAAGTTTCGCGGGCGAGGGTGCGAGGTGCAGTTAATTATTCGTCGGCGGGAAGACCGATCGCGTCGTTCAGTTTCAGTCTCAATAAAGATTCTCTCGCCGTTGCTATTAATACTTTCAAGGTTTCGATCACGGCGAATCGAACTGCCGAGTTCCCACGAATAATTGATGAAATGCCTGACCACCAGTCCCTTTCCTCCAACTTTTAATTGTCGGGCGAGACCGTTTATATCTGGCCACTGGGAATACCGCGGCGCTGAATTATTAATCGGCTCAGGGTTTCGACGGGGATATTCGTCCCCCAAAATATCCGAAAGTCCGCGAACCTGGCATTAACGTAGCGTCTCTACGGAGCAGAGGGGACCCGAGCAACTTAATATCCATACCTTTTATTCGTGGAATCGCTATTGCAGATAGCCATGAAGAGCGTAGTGCCGCCCTTCTCTAGCACATCGAATTCGTTATCCTCGCTGCTACCCTTTGTAGCTTCTGTGCATTTACGATCGCTGGGATTTATCAGCAATCTACAGCGCTTGGAATTCATCTTCTCTCTTGGTGTACCCTCTACGCGTTCAAGTAACCGTGACCGTAAGAAACAATAAGAGACGCAAAACCACCACCCTCCTCTGGCACTTGGAGGTCGTCATCGTTACCGCTGTCCACGATTTCGAAAGGGAATCGTTTCGCGCGCGTCTCCGGAAACTTGTGCATCGCTCGGGGCCCGAACTCCGCCGCGCCAAGGAACATCGGGACGATCGCGATATCCTTTCACCATCGAACCATCGTCGCACTGTTTCCGCGACTCGATCACTGTTCTCTTTCGAGGGGGACCGAAAAGTTCCTCGGACCGTCACTCCCCCGAGGATCGGTTCCTTGCTTCCCACTTTTCCGGCTCGAGTTTCAAGCTCTCGGCGATCAGGCGACGTCTACCTCGCGCGGCAAGCCGGTGATCGACGGGCGGGGATCGATCCTCGCCGTTCCTTCTTCGGTCCGTCCAACGGATTGATCTTCACCGTCCACCGCGTGCCCAACGCCCGATCGCGGCGACCGATGCTTCCTGTTACGTTGAAAGAGCGCTCAGTCGGCGTGGATCTGTTCGTCACGAGGCGATTCCCAGCATCCACGCTCAAGACCCGAGGTGGACCTCTTCGTTAACTCTTTGATTCTTCACTGACTCGCGATCACAAGTTCACTGGTAAACTTGGACGACACTCGCGGGGCCAACGGAGGCGGCGTTGGGCGCGCATCTCGGTTCGTTCGCTCGAGATCGCGACACGTGAGGTAAGGGTGCGCGGGGCGAGACGAAGATTAAGAGGTAAACGCAAACGGAACGAGAAACGGGGGAAAATAAAGGGGAGAAAGAAGGGAAGGACAGAGGGGGAGAGAGAGGAGGGAAGGTAAAGACGGGAAAGCTCCGGTCTGACGTGACGGGAAGGACTCGAGACAATGGGAAAGGATGCGCCTTTGACAGGCGAACGAGCGAGCGGAGGAGCGGACGAACGGGCCACGACGTATCCGAGCAACCGACAGGGTGAGGCTGATGGTCCGTCTCGCGGCTCGGCTGTTGCTGGATGAAGATGACGAGATATGGTGGCTTGGAGAGCGAAGGGTTCGGGGGCAGGGATGGAGAGAGAATGAGCGAGGCGAGGCGAGGCGAGGCGAGGCGAGCGAGAGAAGCGTCGGTGGTGAGCGTCCGCCCGCTGTGACGCTCCCGACAGGACTGCGTCGGTCCCCATTTATTCCTCCTTTCACCCTCCGCCCCCGAACCACCCACCGCCCCGCCACCCATCCCCGTGAACCGCTTTGCCCCGTTGCGCGCCCTCGCCAAGCCGACGCTACCCCTCTTTGTGTTCCTGCCCTCTCTGTGTACAACGCACACGCTTCCGACCACCTCTCTCGCGCTGACCGTGTCTCTCTCTCTCTCTCTCGCCTATTGTTTCGGCCTCTACCTCCCCCACCCCCGCGCTCGCTTTTTCTCCCTCCTTTTGTCGTCTGCTCCCTTCGCTCGCACGTCCCTACCTCGTCCCACCGGCGGCATCCGCGTGTAAACACATCTGCGTGCCGGCTAATTTTGGTTATCGCCCTAAGTGGCCAGCGAAAGCTCCAACACCGTCGGTCTAATGGGCTAATAAATGCCCATGAAATTGCCCTGCCGCTTTCTTTCCCCGTTTCGCAGCTCCGCCGCGGCGTGTCGGCTCGCCGTGCTTTACTATGGAACGAAAGCGGGTGGTTCGCGAGAGGGTGCGGTGTTGCTACGCTCCGAGCTTGCATTCCGGGGGGTGGAAACTTGGTAGAGAGATCCCGATCGTTGGTATTAAGATTCCTGGGGAGCGGAATTCTCTCGTTAATGAGATCATCCCCCTTCTTTCGGATGTCGTCGAACCGAGCTGGTTCGCGTCTCCGGCAAGTTTCTTCGCTGAAAATTCGATGGGATGTTCTTTCTTGTAGGGAGTCACGTTCCTAATTGGAATCGCGCACCGTGTTAGTCAAATGGGCGCGAAATAACCTTGAATTCTTTCACTGTAATCCCTCTGTTAATCTGTCGAAAAGCCCCCAAGTTAATAAACGAAGTTTGCCCGAATATCAAACACTCGAGTATCTTCAGGCCTCAGACAACTTCAGTCACGTCCATTTCTCCGGGGTACTCGAAATAATGAGGTTGGAACCGAAACGAATTTTACTTATCCCCCAGC
This sequence comes from Andrena haemorrhoa, assembly GCA_910592295.1. Classification (NCBI taxonomy): domain Eukaryota; kingdom Metazoa; phylum Arthropoda; class Insecta; order Hymenoptera; family Andrenidae; genus Andrena; species Andrena haemorrhoa. Next base: position 6,613,388 of record OU342941.1, read on the forward strand.
CTCGCGGTCTCGAATATTTCGAGCACCCAGTCAGCTCTGCCGTCAGCGATTTATTTCCCTTGTCCTTCTTGGAAACGTTCCTCCGCGTTCCAATCGGGCAACCTCGCCTTTTGTCTCTCTTGGCCGCATTGTTTCGCGGACCTTCCACCGCCGAAAGTGCCTGAATAGGCTCCGCCTCGTAAACATCCACCGTTCGACGCAATTTCGGCTAACCACCGTCCCGTTTGTCTACTATGCGTCTCGGTTTTGCCGTTCCCTTATCGAAGATCCGTGTACGTTGACCGTAACTACTTATGGCGTACGATTAGCGGCGCGCGCTACCCCGTACATGTAGCAAGGGGGTGGTCCATATTACAAGGGATGGTGGGTAATCGAGGATCATCGAAGTGTGCTGAGATAACGCGTCGCGGATTTTATTCACCCGCACTTGGCGATTGTTAACCTAAACACCGTTGTACGTTCACTTTTAGTAATATCTAGTTAAATGATTCAGTCACGAAATGATGAGTTAAAAGGTGGGATAATATTTTTAATACCGGCATGTGAAGTTAGTCTAACTCTCAGTGACTGTAAAAATTCGTTGGATTCTCTGAAGACTATCTATGAAATGTCCCCTCCCTGAACTCCTTAAACGTTTCTTACGACCGCAGCTCCGAGGTGAAAAGTTCTCTTTTTCATGGTCCTCCGTCGACTATTTTCCCGCGACTAACCGCCCAAGACGCGAGTTTCCCCAAGCAGGCGTCTCTTGCAAGCCCGTTACTTATTTCTCCCTTTCCCTCTTCTTTTTCCGCCGACTATACCCCACCTTCTGTGCCGACGTCTGTTGCCGCACTCCCGTTGACTTGTTTCTGTGATACATTTCCGAGAAATGTTCAAGTAAACCCATTTCAACATGCCGACAGACCATCAGCTAATGTTCGAGACAGTAGACGCGGGTGCAGGGTATCGAGAGGATCGAAAGCTGGAAGCTTTAAAAGGGATGCCGGTGAAAGAGGGAGAAATAAATGGGATCGGGGCTGCGTTATCGTTGGCTGCGTTAATCTGGCATCTGTTGTCTCGACATCGCGGACAACTTCGCTCTTTTAACGTCGCTACTTTGTCGAAAGCACGGGCTGCTACGTATGCGGATGTCGGGGACCAGGAAGGAAGCTGGGTGCTGATAAAAGAATTCCGGACGACCGTCGGCGTCGATAACTTACAGATCCGGCTTCCGCGAAGATAGATCCCCGGTGCTTCGTCAATGACTATAATGGCCGCACATTCTTCGGGAATTTTTGCGATCGAGACTGTTTGTTCGCTCGTTCCCGATGACGAATCCGTTTTCTTGTGCGCGCTGCAACCGATCGCGGGCTGTAATAAGTGGCGCGAGGGTTGGGCAACGAAATTGCAATATTAAAATTCGGAGAACGTCAGGTACTTCTGTGAGGTATTTATTTTTCAACTCTATTTGAATTTTGCTTTCAGATGCATCGTTTGGCCTAGGGAATGTCCACCAGATAATGCTTAAAGAAAACACGATTCAAATCCAAGCCGATATCTCCTTTAGTTAATAATAATATCTTATGAAAATTTAGAATAATATAGTTAAAACATCTATCTTTTAGTAGAAAAACATTGTGTATGATTTTCACTTATACTTTTCCCCCCAAAAATTCCTGAACTTGTATGCCTTTTTTCGGACTTCTGAGTGAATGTAACTCCTTAATAAGAGAATTATTAGACTTACTCTTTTAAGCGTGTATGGATTTATCCGCAGGCAAGCCCCTATATCTATGCAACCCGAGGGTATCAGATAAAAGTGACGTTAGGGGTAAAAGGCGGGAAATGCATTGAAGGTTGTAAAACGCGACGGAAATTCTTTTAAATCGCGTGATTTATGTTCATCGATAACTAACCGACGTCTGCTAGTCGCGCTTGCGAATGGAAAAAACGGTGGCAATCCCGGCGGGAAGGTAGTAATCCGGGGCGTCCACGGCGATCGTGAAATCTTTTCCGCCCGGTTGCGTGACGTTACCTAACCGTACATTATCATTTCCCGCGCGAACTCGCGGAAAGGAGATTGAAGGATCGATCGAGAAGCGGCCTGGCGTCTCGAAACTTCCAGCTCGGCTGAAAATCTCTCGTTTTCCGTTACGCGGCACCGTAACCTAGACCTCAAATAATTGCCACTTACATCCCCTCTCGCTAATTCCATCGAGAACGTTCAGGAATCGAGGTGTCCGCACATTTTGTAAAGAAACGTCAGGAATGTGCCGGCGAAAAGGGGATGAAATCTGGACGAGTTGCGAGGTCGATCTGCGAATAAAATGTTTGACGAGGGTCGATAGACCGGCAGCCACGCGTTGATGAAAGTTGGATGGGAGCAAAAAGTCACCGGGGCACACGCGAGCCAGTTATCCTCTGATGAACGAGGGTTCGGGTTCAAGTGTACGAGGCGGAAAGATGGAAAGATAAACGGGCGCAAATGGGGTGCATAATTGATCTCATCATGAAACTGCTCTGTACGAGTGATACACTTTCACCCTACGGATACCGTGATTTACAAAAAACCGAACAGTTTGAATGTCCCAGAGGATGCACCAAAAACCTCTGCAAAAAATGTTACACCCCCTTTGTTTTTCTACTTAAGGGGAATTAATTTTGTCTGTGAGACTCATAGTACGTTAACAATTAATGTTTGTTGATTCGCAAAGGAATCTGCGATTTTATTCCCATTTAGAAACTGTTCAATTTCATAATTCATTATTCCATAGGAAACGCGATTTTCGGATCGCATTTCGCGAGTTCTCGAAGCACGAGATCGCCGTGTATTAGGGAGAATTTCATAAACAATGAGACGTGATATTCGTATCGTGTACGTTCGGCGACATCCACCTTCTGTGCGACAAACTTGGTTTTCCCGTTTATTCATACCACTAACGCTCGTTCCCCCTTTCGTACCAACACGCTAACACCACTGACTAATCCTCCTCTCATATGTTGACCATGTTGCGCTCCGTCGTAAACTTGGAATCACACGTGTATGTATTGCTGCTGGGGGATGATTTTCCACGCGCGTTGGGTGGCCCATAAAGCTGTGAACCTTTTCCCTAGCGCGTGCAATGTACACGTACAGTTTCGATGTGTCAAATGTGCAGGTTGGGACATATGAAATTGCAACCCTGATTTATATTAATATTGTTCTTGGAGGCAAAGTGGTCGCGAGAAAAGTAGATACTTTTAAAGGGGATGTAAAGTAATTGGCAACCAAAGAGCTATTATTGAAGAGCAGTATTGAAATGTAATTTTATCTTTTGACCCCTCTTTTTAACCCTTGTAACCCCTTCTGACGCATAAAATATATTAGCCACGTTACTGATGTATTAACTGGGCCTTTAATGCTTCAAAATTTCATTTCACACTGATCCTGCTAAAATTTAGACAGCGATTTACTGATAGATTAAACGCAAGTGCTTCGCGTTGTGCGTTTCAGTGAATTCTTATAAATTTTCCTCCCTTTTCTCGATTAAACCTTTCCTTGCTTTTCTGCTGTTTGCGTGGGAGGAAGCAATTTCAAATTCTGCCTAAATTCTCGCGAAATCGCAACGTCGAGTAAAACCATTTGCATTTTGTTTAATTGTTCTGCTCATTAAAACTTTCCCCTAGGTAAAACTTTCGAGTGCTTCAGATTTCTACTTTCTCTTTTTCCCTGAAAACAGGTATGTACTCTTTTTCCATTGAAAACAATATTTTTGAGGGTGGTTCTTCGATCTCTCCTACAGTTTTCCTAAAAATTTGACTTCTCCAATAAGAATCGAACTATTGAAACTTGAAGATAGCTGATTTTAAATTCAGATTCTCTCCCTGTGTTTCAAAAAAATATCCACGTCAAGTGCTAGCACTGGTGTCTCTTCAAGTCACCCTTTCACTGCTCTCTCGCGGGTCTCCACTCTTTCAAAGAACTGGCTCGTTACACTCTCAAGGACCTACCCCGACTAATTGACTCGTACGCGGCTCTTTCGAACTTTGACGTCCCATCGCCACGTGCACATGCTCGAACAGGATACGCGGAGGTCACCTAACGCTCCACGTTGCAATCCTTGAAACCCGAAGCACTTGCGCTTTACCCCGAGGAACGCCGGAGAGCAACGAAAGAGCAAGCAAGCCCTTATTATTCGTGACCACGAGGAAAGGATCCCCGCGATCCGCTGAATTTCACCCACGAGACTTTTTCATCCGAATGTTCCCTGCAATCGTCAAACAAACTGGAGCTTCGGTTTCAACTTTCGATGCACCGCAACCGAAAACAAAAGGAACGAGGACAGAACTCGTAAAAACAGCGACAGATTGGTTTACAAGCATCGGGGGAGAGCTACACTACCACAGGCCACGGTGTTCCAACAGGAACGTTTCACGTATACATACCTAACGCAACAAATGCGAGGGTGGGCCAGGGGCCGTTTAAACGACGCGTCTCGGTGGCCGTGGAGCTACAATTTCGCGAAACAAATTGGAAAGTGTCGTGTCTCGGACTGCCTCCACCCTCTAACGAACGAGGTTTCACCCTCGACGTTTCGTACGCCCACATGCCCCTAAGATAATTGGCTATTTACTTTTGCGACGTGGCTTAATAACCGACGTATCTATCCTCCCTTCGCCGAGGATTTGGAAAAATCACCTTGCGGATCGCCCCCCCGTTATTGGCTACCCTTTGTATCTCACCAGGGAATTCGTGGAATGTGGGGTTAATAAAGGCAGACCCAGTTTCGCTCAACAGAACGAATTTGGGTTCTCTTTATGCCCAACAAAACATCTCTGATAGCGAAGTGTCCAGATCATGGATGCCAGGTCCTATACGAGGCAAAACGAGGCAAATTTCTTCCCCAGTGCCGTTTAACGATCGCCACGCGGCAGATGTTTCGGTGGAACATAACTTTCGGCGCCCTGCGGCCGACGCACACCACGATAACATCGAGCACCGCCAAATTACACGACCAATTGTGTTAAAATTGTCGTTCGCCTCGCGGTGGGTTCGCCCACAACTCTGCGGAACAGCGGGGCGCAGCATTCACCGCGCTCTGTGGTCGGAAACAAAAAGAATCCGTCGTGAGTTCGATGAAAATTAATTTTACCTGGTTTTTCGGGCTTTGGGAATCGCGCGCGTGGACGAAGTGGGCCATGGACGTTGCTTTCCAATTAACGATTCATCGAAACGTTAGAAACGCTCTTTCGGAGTGTACCTATGCAGTGTTGAATTCGACAGATTTCCAATTTACGTCTTAAAATAAAGATACCTATATATATATGTTCCGAGTGACTGTTTCCTCCGATGAACGCAAGCGAAAATAAATCCGCTGCTCTGGACTTAATTAGGAGCAATGTCAAGGTGGGGTCCAATTAGTGCCACTCTTAATTAAAGAACAACAATGAAAGAAGCTAGAGAGGTCCAACGCGTGAAAATAGTCAGTACCAATGTCAAGCATGGCGCATCAGTAAGTTCTTGTCCTTCAGAGCAATGTCAGCGTAAAAAAATACCGTCTTTTTAAATACAATCTCAAGGTTTACGAGAAACCGAGTTCTTCACGCGAGACGTAGGTATTTTCTTATATAGAATCTACAATGGCAATGGAATAAGCCTCAAGAGCACGGAAGATGTCGAAAGAAAAGTTTGCCAAGCTCATGATGAACGTGACGAGCTATGTTATAAGCAGATTGACTGGGGCGACCGAATTCAGACATTGATGGGTCCATTGTGAAGTGGATGTCGAGCAGGCACGTGGGGGAATTCCAAACTTTCCGGATGCCGCGAAGGGAAACCCAACCAGTGAACTTTCCTTGCCGCTTTTTACGAACACGTTGGTCCATTGAACGCGAGGCATCGTCAGATAAAAGGGTATCGAGCCTCGTCGAACGCTGCCAACTGCTACGTACCAATCTCCAAACTCAGGAGATATCCAATATATTTATTTATTTATTTATTATTTATTTACGGAACGGGCCCATTACGAAGAAAATATACGACAAAGTAACAATGAACCATCTATTTGAAAAAGCATCGCGATATGCGCATCCATTTTGATAAAATAATTTTTTCAGCGAACCCCCTCATACACTCGTTTTTATAAAACACTTACCCTGAACGCCATAAATACCTATTCCCACGACAGCCATGTTTTCCGTATTCTCCTCAAGAGGCCGAATTTCCTTGCTACCTAGCTGGGGCCGCCAAAATTTTCGAGGCAACCCCTCGTTTATCCCTAAAAAAGCACCCGATAAATTTCATAAATCGCCGAGGCGTGGCACACGGCAGAACCAGCCAGTCCTGTTGGTTTGTAGAAAAGAGAATCACCGGCGAGAGAGAATTACTTATTTCTTCGTTTCAACTGCGGAAGATGTGCGCTGCTAATTACTTTTCTGGCCGTGTTAATTATCTCGCCCCGTATTATGTCCGCCGTGATAATGTGCGAAAGAGGATAATGGCATTGATGGTGGAAGAGTCGTAGAATACGCGATATTTCCTGTGTATTTTTTCCATTGTGCGCCGAATTATACGGAAAAGTTTATGCATTAAAGGGAAGCACATTCGTTCGAGGCATATGGTGGAACCAGAAGGCCTGCGCGAATATGTTGCCTCGCAGGGACGAGCTGGGAGGTTCTCCGAACGTCCAGGTTTAATTATAACGATGGTACCTTAGACATTTCGTCGTTTTCGCCCGCGGGGAAGCAGTCTCGCGGCTTCGAATCGACGTTCCCGCGATATCGGTATCAATAATTCATGGATAAGCCGACGTATCGGCGTTATTCAAAGAGATATATGTACAAACAGGATTGTCACCGGGTCGAAATCTATATTGAGAGAGAGAGTGTGTGCATCGTCTATTCGTATCGGGCTCATCGATTTACATAAGTCGTGCTACGCGGCTGGTGAATCGATAACGAGCGAAAGAGAGGTGGATTAAGGCTGAACGCGAGACAGTATTTAGATCATATCGGGATCCGTTAAAAATGAACGGTGAAACACGTGTATTCCAAGGCATTCCGTAGCGTCAGCTTACAGCAATCGCTGGCTCCGAAGGTAGTTTGCACATGGCGTTCCAGTTTAATCATACTTACTACTCGAACATTCTTGATTTAGCTTAGATAGCCGTTTCGTGCGAAAGTGAAGCATTTCCTTTTCAATTAATTACAAAGAAATAAATTGAAACTCAGGCTTGTTCTTTCACAAAATGTTTATTAACATCATAAACTTGAAAAAGACATGTTTGTTTATTCAAAAATATGGATTATACATGACGCTGATGATCATTAAAGAGGCGTTTTAAAAAGTTTCTTTCCCACATCAAACTGTGCTTTCAGTAACACGATATTCAAAACCCAAATCCGATGTGTAATTCATCAGCGAGAGCTGTATCGAATAAGTTTCTCGATAGCCGCATTATCGTGGCGCGATCGAATTCTCATATATCAGCTTTCCAATTTAAAACCAGAACACACACGTACGTCGACAGAGGACAATTATATTCGGTGGGCCAGGCCTGGCTTGGAATTCGCGGCGTCGCGAAAGCCAAGGAAGTTTTATGGCTCCTCGTAGGGCGATTCCGCAATAGTGTTTCCTCTTTTTTCGTGCTTCGAAAGCGACCCTGGAAGGAATAACAGGGGAATGAACGGCTCTGCCTCCGGAACTTCCATCCCCCTGCTTTTTCAACGATCGTCCTCCCCGCCAGCCGCTGATCGTAACGTTTTTTTTCCACGCAACGAGCAAGAAAAACGTGAAACTTTATGGAGTGCAGTTCCGGATATTCGCGCTCCAGACATTCGCCACTTCTTTCCTATCCTGCATCTGTCTTTGCCCTGTCTCCCACCTTCCTATTCCCTCCGTTGTTTCGCCCCGGTTTTGCGACGGTTCTTCCTATGGACTCGTTTCAATCTCAAGACGCGACGCTGCTTGGAGGAGCAAAACAGCTTTTTCCACTGGAAATAATAGCGACAAGGATCGTTATTTAGCATCTACACATTCATCGCTGATTCTTCGTAGTACATTGCACGAGTCCTCCAATTACCAGCGGGTGCTTGCGTGACAAAAAATTCTCACCCTATTCAGGAAGTAGACAGAACCTAGAAGCTCGGAGTTTCTTGCAATTCCAAGGCGCAAACTCATTCCCTGCAACCTGCTGTACATTCGCCATTCTTCTACTTCTGTTGCGTCTTTTATTTACATAGGCCCCGCGTTTCGCCTTTTTAATTCAGCACCCGCTTCTATCCTTCTCACGTGCCCCCGTTCATCCCCGAGACCTCTTCAAGAGAATAGCAATCCTCACCTTCGCCACTGTTTTCATTCCTCTTACCCCCATAATTTCCCGTTCCTTCATTTATCCTCATCTCGCCCTGTAATTTCTGCTACCCCGTCTTTCGACCTACCCGTACGCTTTTATAAACTTCTTCCCCCCGTTATTTTCTCAGTGCCCCCAAGGCCATTCCCGCGCACACGCTCCTCTTCCCCTCGCTACTTCCCTTTATTTCCTTCGATGCGCGAAGTGTTAAAAAATCTAGTACTGCAACCCCTCCGGGATCGATCCCGCGCTCGAACCCAGGGAAACAAGTGCACATGTGCCCGGAAAACGCTTCCTTCTGCAGTCATATTCCGCCCGTAGAGGCGCGCGTGCAGACGCTCGCAGGTGCTCGCCAGCTCGCAACGCGAGATTTATTACCGTATCTCGGGAGCCAGGCGTTTGCGGGCACAAGTTTCCGTCCACTTTTTTTTCACGGTTCTCGAGCGTGGAAACGACCACGCTAAAGCGTTCTTAATTAATATTAATACCTCGAGTGTATACCAAGCGATGGAGTAAGTTAAACTCCGAAGACCGTCCAATCGCGACAGGTATTTCACGGCGGATGGCACGCAATTGGTGAACGCGCGGAAAACGAGATGGGACGATTCAAGGGGTTCCGGCTCGAACTATACAAACATCCACCAGCGTGGAGCCCTTACGCGTCAACTGATCCCCGCTATGAAACGAATAACCGTATTAACGGAGAATTAGGCGGTGCAGCGGGCGTTTCGATCGTATGCAATTGAGTCTCGGAGCCTGTTACTACGCATCGCACCGCAGCGACGAACGATACGCGTTTAAGCGGGGAACGAGGTTATCGGAGAAACAGTGCAACAACAATTGCCCGGGAAAACTCTCCATTCAGGCCTGATGAACGCGGCCCAAGTTGGCGTCGGCTGCTATTGTATTTGCGCAGGGTTCGATCAGATATCGAGCTTCCGCTGGATTACAAGGCAGATCAATGCGATACCCGCGTCCCAAAAGGTTGTAAGGGCGCACTGCAACGTTTGTTTCCAAGTCAATCGTGCCTCTGTTCCATCCATTGAATTTATTGAATGGGGAGGCGTGAAGAAGGACTCGTGTGTTTATTGCGGCACGCTGCACTTCTCGCACCACCTCTAGTACACTTCCGCGAGTTTCCCAATATCCATAATTCCACGTTTTTGCATAATTTGCAGAGCGAAAGAAATCCTACCCCCCTGCGAATATGTTAGAGCCCCAACGATTTATGAGTCACTACGATCTACCCCCGTGTCCATTAGCCAGCGCGAATGTTGAAAAATCGAGGCTTCGTGGGAAGCTAATGCACCTCGAGACAAAAGGAAGGGAATAATACTGGGAGGGGATCAAGCGTAACCGAGATAATGGCGTGCAATTTCTTCCCTCGAAGCTGTAAGCCTGCAACTCCGAGATTTCCTGGTTCGAATAGGAGGTTCTTCTACGGGGGGAGGGTGGGGGAGAGAGAGAAAGGAACGGATACCACGTGGAGAAAGTTAGCGAAACGAAGGTGGTCGAGAGCTGGTGGAAGAAGCCGATCGCTGGGAAGTTCGTCTGGCTGCCGAGGGACGAATTATTTTCTTCCAGCGACGCGGTCCGCCGCCATGGTTCATCAGTCGCCGATCGATTCGCCGCGAGCAGTCGATACGCGGACGCGAAACGATGATGCATCCGCGCAATATATCATCACGTGTTGCGTGACAGGCCATGTTGATGTAACGGGTTCGACGGTGTTACATCTGCTCCGCGTATCGAGGCGTATCGCCGCTCGCGGGACATCGAAAGAATTAATGACCGTGACGGTGTTTTCGCCCGACTATTTCTGGCACGTTGTGATGTCACGCTCCAACGCGACGAACTATGCATAATATACGGGCTGTCACGTTGCTGAGCTTCACGCGGACGGCGCCGAAACGTTGACAGAATCGAGAAATATTTTGGAGAGAATGTGGAAGGGCTCCGAGGGGGATGTTGCACTGTGGCCCGAAGCTCGGCGGCATTCTGCGGCATTTCTTCTTCTACAGCACAGACACAATGGGGTGTAATTAGTCGAGGTTATTTAATGTCATTTTGCCAATTAGTGTACCACGTGTGCAGTAACGAGACTGTTCTTGGAAACGCTGATACGCGAAAGGATGATCTTCAGCTGGCGACAAAGGTTTCCTTGATTTCGCGGACGGGTGCTCTTGGAAAAATTGTAGCAGGAATTGGTGGAACGTCCTTGGCGGAGTGGGGCATCTAAGGCAAGCTACATGATTAGATAATGGCGAAGGATGATGTAAGTTCAATAACTTAGTTTCGAAGGTATCCAGAGACAACGGGATTTGCAGCTGTAAGCTTGTGATTTCAGAGTTTGCTGTGGTTCAAGGTACTTTGCAGTGAGCAGAAATATTAGGTACATCATAGACGAGCCAGCTGTATCGGTAAAGCACAGGAGGTAATGGAGAGTTACAGCACCTGGGGGAAGTTTAATGTCACGTTTCAATAAGAGCACTTAGTCAACGAAAAGAAATTGATTTCCCCGAAGCCCGCAGGGCATCGAAGGAGCCGCGGCCTTCGTCAGGCACACAACGGGGAAACTTTTTTAATGGAGGAACTTGGGCGAACTGGCTCCATACAGAGTCGGATCAACTAAATCGTCGCAGATTATAACGACACGCGAGAACGTTTCGAAATCTTCGCCTTCGAGTATTTAATACGTGCCGCCTTGCACGAATCGTTCTCTGTTCGAAACTTTTCTCGCCTCCTTTTGAACCTTAAGTAGTAGAGATCAACGTTTAAAGCGACAGAAGTTATACACCTCAATCAATCCTCTATCCACCAACCTCACTACTGTGCATTTCATTTTCATACTGACAAATAATCACCGCACCCTCCACAGATTATCCTCAATCTTCTTTAATTAAACCATCACCCTCGTGAAATAGTTACTAGCAAACAATAGAACGATAATACTATCTCAGAGCCACCGCTGGCGCACCACCATTCCGCATTCCAAAAGGGAATCACAGAAGAGTGAGGACGTTTTAGCACTTTCGCCGGTGACGCGGAAAGACTTCATTATCCCCATTCATCGCAGTGCATTACTCCGCGCGCACATGCCGCCAGGAACGTACAAGTCCAGTCTGAAGAGCATTAAAACTATGGACTGGACGTTCGTCCAGAACGCGTGCAACACGTGGGGGAGCATAGGCGGCATTATTTTCAGTTGCGTGGTCTTCAAATTTCCTGGTCAACGTGATGGAAATATTCAGCCACATCGACGTTTCAAAAGATAACTACGTCAGCAGATTCTACCCTTCCGCTGTACTCGTGAAAATCTTTAAAACGAACGCGATCTTCTTAATCAGTAAAGGAGAGAATCTCAGCGAGAAAGTACCTGCGATTACGTCAAGAACTTAGAGCATTCAGCGCGGCAGAATTCGTCGGAAAATGTCTGCTACAATTATCCACTTCGTTCGCAGCCATCAGCCAAGATTTTCGCGGGCCGAACTGCGAAATCAATTTTCCTGAATAATTCCCAGCGAAAGGGAAACGAGGCGTTTCGATTGTACTCCATTACAGGGCCGGCGAGCTGGAAGAATCGCGATCTCCGCCATCGATTTCATTGTTGAATATTTCACGCCGCGTATACCGGCCACTTTGTTGAATTCCGATCGATCAACCCGCCAACCTGGTATTTAATGGAACGCGGGACGCGACTTTAAGAAACATCCACTTAATAATTTAACGGAAGCGGTTCTTCGGGCGAGCATGGTGCATGTGGTAGTTTACGACACTTTCTACGCTTCAACCAGCGCTAGCTTCGTGCTGCTTAGCGGAAAAATAAAGCTGGACAGTGCACTTAGAGGGCTTTGGTTGGTGGTTCGCCTCCGAAGAGACATAAGGCACGCCCGTCTTCCGGGGGAGGGACACGAGACTCCCAGGCAAGTGAATTGTGTCGTTTTTGGTCAGACCCTAGTGTGCAGTCGCGATGGGCTTGATGGATCTTACGGGCCTCCATTGGGTCTCGTAGATTTTCATCAAAACTTCTGGGGAGACTGTAATTTTCAATATAATCGTGAAAGAATAGGTGGCTAGTAGAGAAATCCGTGCTTGGGCAGACGATGCACGAAATTTCGTGAGAATGGAACCAGAAACAATTGTTTATCGAACAGTGTAGCTATGGAAACTTGCAACAAACAATGAAGCAGTGCTGGAAAGACTGAAGCACGTAGTTGACAATGCTACATGGAGATGTTTCCTCCCTGGCGAAATAAAAAATTATAATTCACCATTAAAAACGAGCACCGCCTGCGCGCGTTCAACGAACACGAGAGATTTATTCGATTTATGTGGCGCGCTGTAATTCTACCTGCAAACGTCACGTACGCCTCGGAATGCAGCATGCAGCGGGGCGTCGTATTTCCCTGGCGCGTGCATGTAATGGAACGTGATGCAGTCGACGTTGCACTCGTTCCTGGTCAGTACAGTGCCTCCGTAACCATAGTAGTCGTTGACTGTACAGGACAGGCACGTGTTACGTGTCCTCCGGACCACCATCACCGTCCGTTAATTTTTAATCTAGAACCTTTCGCTCGCAGTTATTTCGTGAAACATGGGACCTTTTACCGGTGTAAAGGCACGGTTAAACACGTGTAATGCGCGCTACATATAGGGTTGCCAACCGTACTAATAATATATAATATGGTACTATATTGTTGTCAAGCGTACTGTATACTGTTAGAAAAAGATGTAGTACGTAAAAATACTATATTTCTGATACATTGATAAAATTCTACAATTTTACTTATTTCTTTATTCTAAGGCTACAACAAAACTGTAATTTTCGAATTTATACTTTAACAGAGAGGATTTTTTTCTATAATGAATATGAAGTAACTGGAAGAGAGAAACAGAGCCAGTCTATTTCTCATAAAAAATGACTTCCTTATGTATCTTAATTTGGATTTTCTGCGCAATTAAACCTTTGGCATATTTGTTAAGGACAATGAATTTATCACTGATGCAAAATTTAAAAATGAGATGTCGTTTTAATGTAGTTTGATTTCGTACCACGCTCCTCTCGAAAGTACTATATTCTTTCACAGTGTACTATGTTTTTATCACATTTGGCCTACAGTACTATATTTTCCAGAAAAAAGTTGGCAACCTTGGCTACAGAACACCATTAAATAGGTCGTTGTGGAAGGTATAGGTCGAAGGGATTCAGTGAAAGTCCAGATTGTTTGATTAAAAAATCAGTTTTTCGATGGTTGAAAATTCTTAACGCGTGTCTTGCACGAAAGCCAACGGTTTCGAGGAGGATTGATCGTTTGATGGAAATTAGATTCAGCCGAAAGCGTTGGAACGATGACCGATGCGCGACTACGGTAGGCTGGCACGCTGGAATGCAGCGCAGTAGATGCTGTATTTTCCGGGCGGCCAGTAGTATATCAGGCGGCGTGTCAGACCCAGGCCACCTTCGTATCACGGGCGAAACAATGATGAGAGCAGCCGAACAATAATAATGCGACTCGATCGTGCACGCATGGCTACCCTATTACTCACGCCGCTCACGCGACACGACTAACAATTTCCCCAGCAGTTGCCCTTAGCGGCGACACGTTTCTCATTTATGGACGTCTCCCTTCCCGGTTCACGTCGATGCGAGTATTTGCAAAATCTGTCTTCTCGGTATCACCGATCCAGCGCATCCAGTCAAAGCGCGTTATTAAAGTCGAGCCTACTAAAAAGCTAGTGAGATCTGTTCAAATTCAATTAACGTGATTAATCACTTTTAATCATATATAATTGCATACGCGATTTCGGCTCAATAACCGTATGCAAATTTGATCGACTGATGTTCGACTGTAATTACTAAATACATTTTCGACCACTCCATTCTCGTTCTGTTTTGAAAATAAATCAGTGTTTATTACCATATCTACAGCAAGTCCTAAATGGAAACTGAGCCATAAACTGATTCTGTTCTAACGAGAATACTGATTAAAACCATGATAATGTCCTCGTTTATCTCTGGATGTAAAACGAATAAAATGTCGTCGTAGCACGATTTCAGAAGACACTGCTGCAAAACCTGTCTCCGCAGTGGGGAACGGGAAAAAGTTTCGAAAGAGCGGTGGCAAGTTATAAAAGTCCACGGCGCGAAAGACGCCGCAGGAGAAAGGGATTAATTATCTTTAAATATTGTCTCATCGAAGAAGACAAGCTACAGGAGAATGATTCTGTAGGCAAGAAGGAACGCTCCCCTTTGTTCTGGACAAAGTCGTCGAGTTCAGCTGGCCGATGCCTAGAGAGATCGTTTCCACAAATTTTTTGTCGTCGCGGCGTCGCTTGTCCGAGGATAATAATCGCGGGGCAGCTGCGGAGCGACGCGACGAAAGAATGAAGGTGGTCCGCCGCCAAGAGACGAGGAAAGCGAGAGAGTAAACGTGAGAAGAAACGAAGAAAGCTGGAAAGGAAGGCAACACGCGGCAAACCGAGCCGTGGATCGTTGCGGTAAATAAAGGAACGCGTGGAAACCAAGCCAGCGCACGCCGAGGTGAAACTTCACGATCTCCGAAGACGCATGAAAATGGAGCAGCGACCCTTTGCAATCTCGTGAAGACAGAAATTCCTCGATCTCCTCGAAACTGCTCTCCTTAACGCAGCTTCCACTCAACCACACAATAAGTTATTACCAAAAACGATGTTCATTCGCCCCAACATTTTAAGGGAGGCTCGATTCCACCCTCCGTTCTTCCCACGTCGAACGATTTTTCAAACTGCACCCACCAACGCTCGAATCCTTATCAAACACGTAAACCTACTCAGCCAGCGCGTTCGCGCTCTATCGCCCTTCTCGAATCCCACCCCCTATTAAGAGCACAGCCCTCCCCTCCGCGCCTATTCACACTTTTCACTTCGATCCGCACACTCGCGGGCGCGTCTGAAAAAGTCTTTTATTTCTCCCCCTCGAGTGGCACGCGAAACGCCGGATTTTTCAGTCGTCGCGGGTTCGCTTTATGCTCCCTCTCGTGCCGCTCCCTCGCTATTTTTTCCTTCCCAGTCGTTTTGGGCGTTGCTTTTCGCCGGGCGGAGATACCCTTGAAATTTGTCCAGCGTAAAATTGAACGTCAAAGTGGCCCCGTCGCCGCCCTTGTTCCTGCGACGGCGATAAAACAGTCTCAGGCTCTCGCCGGTTTCCATTAACGGGGTCTCGAGCGACGCCCGGTGTTAGTTTGCGCGAAATTATAATGAGCTGCGGTATATTACCGGCTGCTCTAATGCATCATCGGGTCGCGTTTATTATGCACGTCGCGGCGACTCTGCTCCCGGCAATTTCGGTAATAGACCGGGCACGGATTTTATCGGCAAGCAATCTCCACGGGGGCCAACTGTTCCGGCCGCGAGACGCGGCCCGCTCGTAAAGCGGCGGGACGTTGAATTTTTGTGACGCGTCGTTATCGAATAGGCGAGAGGATTTTATGGAAATTTTCGGGAGATCCGGGGCGACGATTTAATGGCGAATCACTGGCTTCGGCTTTATAGTCTTTATACTGGGACCGTCGACGTGAACGTTCACGGATTTATAGGTATCCTGTGACTGGAATGAAGACCGTCCGTTGTGCTTCGTGTAGAACCATCTTTCACTCGTATGTGAAACTGGATTTAATACAGCGATGTGAGAGTTATTAGCGGTTGGTCAGTGAATTGAAAGTTTAAGAATCTTGAATTACAGTCGAATCGCTGATCGAGTAGAATTCCCCTCGATTCTGCAATTGAATTAAGCGGCAGGAAACGCTTCACTAACCATTCATCTATTTAAAAGGCTGCAGCTACGCCATCTCAATTAATCAACCGATGCAATTCATTATGTTTGGTTACCTAAACAACGATTACCGAATCGATTAGTTACAAGCAGACACCGCTCCCGATTAGTTTAAATCGCAATTCCGTGTTCCCGATGTCCATTGACCAGTTGCATTTTCAGCTGATTAACTACCAATCGGACTCCTCTATCGAACTTCGAGTACCTACACAATTTGAAACTGGTAAACCTCGCGACAATGCAAGCGCAATTGTGTTAGAGTAATTTTGAGGGGGAAATAATCGAGTGTCGGAGCAGATTTTTCTACATGGAACATCTATTTTGATTATAATAAAATCTTAGTCGTCATAAGGTTCAGCTGGTTTTCGAACACTCACCAACATTTTCCACGGGAATAATTTATCTAAACCGAATTTCCTCGACGCGACAACGTGTCCCTGAGACGGGTCGCTTCTAATTAATTTCCAAAACCCACGGTACAAAGGGCTCGCCACGTCTCTTTGTTCTTGCACATCGCGTTTCGCTCGATGTACATACAACGGGCGCACGAGGAAGCGGACATACTTCTCGCGATAAAACCCGATTAAATTTCCACGGTTCTACGGTTGTATGTGCGGTTCTCGTGCCGCGACTGCTTCCAGTGCTAATAAACGAGACGTGATGTTTGCACAACGTCATCCAAAGGTGTTTCCCTCGTCGGTGTTTACGGCTGTCGCGACAAAAGCGGCGTTCCGTCAATTGAAAGCAACTGGTATTTGAATTCGACAGCCGTTCCATTCGAAACCTAATTAGTTCCATTGGATATTGTGCTCCGAATACCTACTTTGAAAGTCTCAACTCCTCTAGCTTTACAATCCCGTTGATATAGTATACTGATAATAATAACCCGTAAAAATGCCAATTAACAGAGAATGGAAAAGAATAAAAGACGAGTAGTCTTTCACTTGAATGCCTGTTTTACTCCTCGAGCTCGTCGCTCGATGTCGGTTCGGTAGGCGATCGTCCGAGTTAAGTCACATAACAACGGTCAATATTGGGTCTCGCGATCTCAGAGGACTGGCAGCGAAATCCTTGATGTTGGCTCGCCAAACAACATAACGGGGATTCGCGGTGACCGGGGACACCAGTGCATACCTACTTTGCGCGTCTTTCCCTGAAAGCTGACGGGCTTTATCGCGGAACTTCGGATACGGGACGCAGCATGCCCTGCAGCTACCGCATGTAAGTACACGTACGTTCAATCACGCGGCCCTGTAGTTCACCTGTGCTCGGTGAAAACTGTGTCTCGCGACAGGCTCGTCGATCAAAATTAACTTGCGCCATTAAGCTCCGCTGCGCTCGTCCATTAGGATACCCGACGCGCCGGACAGATTCGAGTGTTAATTGCCGGATAACGGAGTTTTTAGAACGGCACTTGGCAACTTCGAGGCACTTTCGCGAGGCAAACAGCGATCTTTAACAGCGACATGTAACTGTGACAAAATATGAGCAATGGAGCGTGAGAACGTTGGATATCAATCACGATCGTCACGCGGAAACGCGGTAATTAATGGAACCGATCGATCAGACGCGAACACGTACCTAATGCCTTCGATGCAGTTGATTCCTCGCGATTCCATTAAGGGGCACTGAAAATGATCATCGGACACCGACTACTTTGCACGAATTTCCCCGTGGAAATTAAAAGGCAGAAGCTAAGTAGTATCTATATATCGCGAGGGTACAGTGTCGAGGATTTTAACGCTGAAACAGTCCAGCGTCCGAGCAAGACGAACCTCGAAGCGACCGCGCTGAGAGGGGCGTTCTAAATTACGGTACGCGAGCACGTTTCGGTGGAATCGTTCGTTTCGAAAAACGAGTCGCGAGAGTTCGGTTGGTTGACTGTTCTCGGGCAGCGGGGGGTAAAACGCGCTGGCAAACGAGCCGAATAGACGACGCCAGTAAAAGACGCGAGGCGGTAATCCCACGGCGTCATGCCGGGGAACTTTACGATGTCCCTTTGCCGTTCGCGGAATAAAAATTCTGCGGATCGTAAATCCGGCGGGCGCGGGCGGAGTCAGTTCCACAAAGCGCGCGGAAAAGCGGCGAACAAAGGGGACGTGTGCGAGCGAGCGCGGCATTAAATCCCGCCACGCCTCGGATACGCGTTGCCGTTTTTCTCCCGGAGCAAGAGGAGCTGCATAGTGGTGTCTGTACAACTAATTACAGGGTCCAGTTGTCGCGTGGGTCGCGCCAGCAGCTGTTCCGGGGATGGACGCGTCCCTTGGGCGGGTGGCTTCGTTCCTGGATAAAAGATAAGACGATTTTGCGAGGCCGCGGCACTGTCTTCGTGGGTGATTTTGCATTAATCTGCATCGAGATCTTCAAGCCTGATGTCTGGGCGATGCTTGTTGCAGTCAGCTGGGCAAGATAGTCTTACCTTTCGACGCCGAATGCGTTCATCCTCGGAGAGCTTTAATAAAACATGAGACGCGAAATTTCGCGGAGGCTCGCTTTCGATATATCGCCCGTTCGAGAATGCAGGTCATGGTTGGGCGAAGGGAGGGTTAGTTGCTAGATTGGCTAAATACTTCATAGCGTGGTTGGTGAAGAGTGGTGAGAGGCATCTTCTATGGGTCAGTGACGCTAACTACGTGGTCGGAGAGATAATCGCAACGTACGCACGATAAAATGCACGTGCTGCGTTAATATCGCGCGTACACGAGCGTCGAGGGTAACATCGAAACCATGAAACGATGCAGAAGCGGTTCCATTGCGGGGCAGTTAAAATTTGATCGATGAAAGTACCGTCAAACTCGATCCTCTCTTCCTAGAGATGGAGCAACTCAAGCCACGCTCTTACATGTGCAAACAATTATGCAAAACACAATCTCAGACGCATCTAGCATATGATCTATCTTTGAAAATCGACCATATTTAGAGTGTTTCAAGAGTGTTCTCCACTCACCACTGCACGAGTAGAAGCGCGGCTTGATACTGAGTAGCAAGTGTCTCATTCAAAATTTAAAATCGAATAGACAGTCTCCCTCGTCTTTTAACTGTCCCTTGCAAGGAAACACGTGGAAGCCATACCATAGTCTCAATCTCACTGCAGCTGTATTCTTTTGGTAGCAACGAAGTTTACGCTGATATTCCACGAAGAAATTATATTCCAAGTCTATGAATGCAGAAAGAATTTCATGCCAAATCTACTTTAATTTGAAATTACTAAACTACCCAGGCTTGTAACCCTCTCCTGAAAAGGAACGATCGGAAAGAATCCCAAAAGAACACAGCCCTCGACGAGGATGGCGACGCGGGTGAGTGCCATTTTCTCCTGTGGGTGTACGATGCAAATAGAATATATATCGTGTGTGGGTGGTATAAGATACATCAGGCATTACGGCTTATCGGATAATCGTGCCCACCGTCTTGACGTAGTTGACGGTCTCAGCGGTCGCCTCGGTGAGGGCCCTTCGCAGCCGTGATCGTCGGACCTGCGACAGCGTACGTGGACAGAGTACGACGCCCTGCGTACCGGAACCAGACCCAAAACCGGAACCAGAGCAGACCAACGTGGCCGTGGGCGGCGGAGGCGTCGTCGGCATTGTCGTCAACGACGATTTGCACCACCACGGGAACTGGGCGTGTTTTTAGCACGTTGTTATTCGTCACACAAGTCTTAGATTAGGTAGCACAGTGGTAGTGGTACAGGTGCAGAGTGTTTAAACGAGTGACAAAATACTGGGCTGGCTATGTATCGGATGAGAAGAGACAAGGTGTGCACGCCGGGTGATTGGGGGTAGGAAGGATCGATACTTGGAGGGGTTGGCGCGGCTCGTTGCGAAAAGAAACGTTCGGCGAAACGTGTGCCTGATTCCGAACACTTGGAGGGATGAAGCTGTTCGAACGCGCGGGAAGATCCCTTTAGGTTCTTCAAATGCCCTCGATTGCAGCTTATGGTCCATGGTTAGAAACGTTTGATCTTTGGATAGAGGATCGCCGAAAGTGGGCTCGAGAAAATCACTGAACCCCACACGGACCTATGTAGAGTTATTAGCCAAAGTTCGATAGAGAAGCTTATGATTTGGAGGATTTGCAAGTCCCCTACTCGTGTATTAGAACAGCTTCATCGCGATAGAACTGGAAATTAAGCACTCGCTCGTCCGGGCTCCCTTCGGCGCTAACGCCTCACAAAGTATCGAGCTTCCTCTCTGTACCACCCGCATACAGGATGATTCGCTCGACTGGACGGCATCGAAATACACGCATCACGAGTCGATTCGAGGGCGTCCGGTCGAACGGATCACCTTGTGCTTCGTGCGAAAGCCGGACAGACAGACAGAGACAGTAAAGAGAATGTTCATAGAGAAAGCAGACGTGTGTCGGGCGCGTGATCGTTGCTATCGATTCCGCCTCGTCCCTCGTCAATCCTTCTCTAGGCCTGTCTTTCTTTACTCTTCGATCGCGGTTTCGGCGGCGGGGGAGGGGGGGCGGGGGCGGGGGCGGGGGCGGCGGGGGTGAGTGGGAAAGTGAACTGGAGGCACGACAAGCGTGGAGAACTTAAGGGGGTATACCCGTTTGAACCCTCGGAAAATGTATACATTTTGTGGATTTTTTTACAAGTCAACGGTTTGATGCAGATTTCCCGTTTTTTAACTATGTTTACATAGTATTATGAACTACTTATAAAAAAAGTTTCAGTTAAAAAACTATTGTTTTTCGGAAGTTACGGATACATGTCCGAAAGTCCCTCGATTTTAGACGGCTAAACGGTGGCCCTAAAAACTCGTGCTACGTTCAACCAATTTACTTCAAATTTTGCATGCACAATCATAATAAGATTCCACATCGCGCAACGAAGGCGATTTTGAAAATTTTGAAAAATAAAGAAATGGTGAGAGATCAAAGGTAAAGTTAAATTTTTCTAAGAGAAAAATCCACTTTTTTCCTTTATAAATAATAAACGGGGAATCGAAATAAAAAAAGCCTTCGTTGGGCGATGCGGAATCTTATTATGATTCTGCATGCAAAATTGGAAGTGAATTGGTTGAACGTAGCGCGAGTTTTTAGGGCCACCGTTTAGCCGTCTAAAATCGAGGGACTTTCGGACATGTATCCGTAACTTCCGAAAAACAATAGTTTTTTAACTGAAACTTTTTTTATAAGTAGTTCATAATACTATGTAAACATAGTTAAAAAACGGGAAATCTGCATCAAACCGTTGACTTGTAAAAAAATCCACAAAATGTATACATTTTCCGAGGGTTCAAACGGGTATACCCCCTTAATGGCGTTCTTCTATCATCTAAGCTTTGACCACTACGCTCAGCGCTACCGCTAGACTAAAGGGGACGCGGTTCGGCTACAACTAAAGATTTCTCGGGGTTACTTCGAGAGGGTGGTGGTTCGGGGGTGTGCCGGGGCCAGGGGCGGTGGGTGTAGGGGAGTGCTCTGGCGAACAATCGAATGGAAAAGCTCCTCGGGGTCGCGGCTACGTTTCCGGGCATTGTGAGGTGAACCACCGCGCTGGCGACCCGCTCTCAGGAGCTTAACGATGCAAAAGAACGCTAATGGATGATGCGAGCGGATTGCGTGGCAGACTCACGATGTTATTCGTATTGTGTTCTACTTAAAGGTCTGCCAACTACATTGCTATCTACCGGCCAGGGGGGATGACTCGCTGACAGAGTGAAAGAGTGATAGAGAGAGAGAGAGCGACAGGGGGGTAGAAGGGAATAAGGGCAGCATGGGAAGATCATCGAAAACACAAGCGAACGATTCTGCTGAAATGGACTGACTGTGTCGCGCGGAGAGATTTGTATCGTTGGTGACGTCGCAGGCTAATAACGGGAACGGATTCAAAGTTTAATCTTATCCGAGGACCTGCTAGCCTATCAGCTAAACTGGATGTAAGGTAAGCCGATTGGCTGGCTAGTCAGCGATAGCTTTAATGATCAGCCGCCAAACCTAGAAAGCTATGTACCTACTGCGAGGATTTCCTACGCTTCGACTCGACTGTGGTGAATTGTTACAAGGCGAGGGTGCTCTCTGGCACCGAAACCCGACGAAGCCGCGGGGGATACATATCTCGCGGCAGAAACCTTCGAATATCTGAAGATGCAGCGAAGCAAACGTGGAAGTTTGGAAATTCTGGGGCACGAGCCGCTGGCTGGGGCGCTTTTAAATTACAGCGTTAAGGGCAACGTGGAAGAGTGGACGTAGACCCGTTGCAAAGTATTCTCTTGGGCGAAAGATCGCGCTCGTGTTCCAGGGATCTTTCACTCCAATAACACTCGGGCTACATCGCCGCAACCGGCAGATTTGCAAAACTGCGGGCAAGCAGCTGGCAGTGGTTTTTTGCAGTGACAACTTCGGGGAACTGCTTCGAGGGCATTCTGAGGAGGAATTCATTCAAATGCACGCGATAACTTTTCACGGATTTCCATTGTTAACTTAACTCTGTCAGCCAAAGTGTCTTCTCCATTGGAAATCTGTGGACGCTGTGTGTCAGCCACCATAGGGTTGGTGAAAGTATGTCGCCCCATCTTAGGGATCATCGTAGTCTGAGATGTCGGAAAATAGACTGCTTGAGACATGCTCTGGCAAGCTCGATATTTACCCCCTCGATTGAGAACGGTAGGTACCTTTCTCGTGCGCCACGCGATGCCGTCAATAGGAAAGATAATATTTCTAGTGATGCAACTCAGAGAGGGAGGCAATTCTTCAGAGCACGATCCTGTTATCGCAGGGGAAGCGACAGCCTCGCCGTGGAGGATGTCATCAACAAAGTTCCCAAGGAAATGGTACTCCAAGATCGGAGATAGGGAAACAGTTCGCCAAGATCAGAGGCAGAGGAACGATTCCAAAGAAACAATTCAGCGAATTTAATTCCCCCGTTCAGGGATCGACTCCGCCCCGGGAAGTGGCAGTGAGAGATAAGTATCATCGCTTTGCCTCGCAATCTGAGATGTCAAGATGAAGAATCACGAGGGTTCGCGCGAATGAAACCACCTTACGAGATAGAAGGGGCTGGGTCGCTTCTCGCCCAAGGATCCGACTTTTTTCCTTACAGCTGAAAGTCGGGCGATCAGGGAGACTTGCAGAGAGGGCTCGAACGATATTCGAGACGCGATTAGTTAACGTTTTTGCCTATCGCTCCGTATAATCGTGGCCCTTCGGTAGCAAGTTAGAAAGGCAATCCAGGTTAACGGCCTACGAGTCGACGCTGATACCGGCTTTATGACGAACTACTGAAAAGGTGCCTTTAACGAAGCCATGATTACATCCTCACAAGGGTATCGCTTCCTTTTCTCTGAACTTCGGACATTTCGCGAGGCGAAACGTAACTTGGAGGTCCTTAGATAACGTAATATGCAATGGAGCTACGCATAACTCTTGGCTACTCAAAATTTTATCAGTTGCAGTCCGACTAATTTTCCTCTGTGAACGGTGACCTACTCATTCTTTAAGTCGCTCGTTGGTCAACATGTAAACGGAGGAAAGAGGTTAACGATTGTACCTGGAAGTTTATACTTAAGACTTTGCACGGGTCGCGATATTGCCCGCAATTTGATCGAGCGAGCTCCACCGAACAGATTGCCTCGAAAGCGGAAAATATTTCTCCAAGAACGGAGCAGCGTGTTTGGGGATGTCGAAGGAACGCGGTAACGATTCCTTGGAAACTTTTCGTCCGCAGTTTCCAGACGCATTCGAATAGTTTCCATTGGTCGATTGGAAGCGGGTCGCGGTGACGGCGCCGGATCCTAAATATTTGAAACCGATCCTCGTCTGTTTCCGAAAGTGCAATGCACCGCGGTGGAATCGGAAGTTCTGCAGCATGACGACGGCTGTCGCTGATTTCCGGGGCGGAATTTCCTACAGAACTTGCCGCAGCTGACAATGAGAACCGTCTGAATTTGAAACGGCAGCCCAGGCGTACTTTCTCGGCGTCTAATTTTTCGAGATCGCTGAGGACGAAGTGCTTCTGATAAGAAAACTCTCAGAAGTGAATTCTACCAGTGTCGCGGACAGTGACACTGAATTCTGAGTATAATTATCGCAAGCATAAGTGAAGAAGCTGGAATTTTATAGAAATTTATTCTAATACAATGGAGCTTAAATCATTCATCTAATAAATATTTCTCTGGAGAAGCGACACACATTATCAACTGTAGTTATCATTCGTCTTAAGTCTGATAACAATTCACAACTTTAAAAGCTGTTCACTAATAAATGGAATCAAAATTGATCTTCGATCATTTTTTGAATAATTCCTCCAATTCATCATCCATTCAATCTAATCGAAATTTGATCAATTTTAATAAGAACACTACAGCTCAGGATCAAAGTGGCGACATTACAGACAAGGAAGGCTAAACTATTTCCCTTAATTTCGCTAGAGCGGACGGGACACTAAGTAATGGCCACTAAATCTGCGTGCGATCAGCCGCCAGATAGCAATTCGATCCGTTTATCGGGCAACGACACGCTCGCGGTTCGTGCAGGGGAAAAGCTGCTAAATCGCATGAAAAACGTTCGATTCGGACATCAATGAAACTGTTTCAACAAATCACAGTCGATGCAGCTGGAAATAAGAGGTACGTGTTTCGCATTATTCCCTGACGAGTCACGCTTCGGAAGATAACAGAGTTAGAAAGGAAACGTTCAACAGGGCATTCTGTCGACTTTCCATGATCGAGAGAAACCGGCGATTGCTAACACGAGGGGCATTGCTTTCGAAGTCTTTGATGAAAACAGTGGCTCCAGGGAACGTGGTGTCCTCACGTGTTTGCCGTGATTCAGACGAATTCGTGGCTTCATAGTATTTCAGGAGCTTCATTCAAAATCTAGAGAAATTGTTACAGGCACTTTGAGAGTTGATAGTCGAAGGATCACACGATGCAAACACACTTGTTATCTGGTGTTTAAAAATGAAGTTCGCCCGTTGGATCGAATGCACTCCCCGCTGGCAACCTTCGTGAATTATTCCATGAATGGGGGATCATCCTGTGCGTTCTCGCGAACCACCGCTTCGCCAATAAAAACCAAGACTCGCATCCACAAAAAAAGAGAGATCTGAAAGATTCAGCTCCCTTCCCATTCAGTTCGTGATTGTCCCTTTCACCCGATTGTTTCCATCGGCGATTAAACGTACCCTTTTTACTCCGTTTTCCTTCCACGTGCCGCGGGAATCGTCTACAGAGACCGGCAAAAAGAAGGCGAATAAACGAACTTGATAGATTTACCCCGGCGGTTTTTACTGGATCCCTTTAATGAGGGCTATTCAACGGAGGAAAGGGAAATTGATATCGACCATCGTCAAAAGAGAGTGTCTTCAGTAAATTGGTAGGTAATTCTCGTTCTGTACCCCTTCAATTATGCGTGATAATTGAGTGATTCCACTTATCCTCAGTTGCAAATTCATGAATAGCATAGGCGACATTTTTTGCACAGAATGTAAGCAAGGTAGAATTACCCGATGTTTCGACACTTTGACTACCAATGTAACTTGAAAAAGAGGCAATATAATTCGTCCCAGTTTCCAGAATCACTCTATGCAAACACAGAGCATTATGAACATTCGCTACGGTCTGGTACATATTCTGCACGTGCGAATCGGTCGCGTTGCATGTGGCACGTGCATTGGTTGCAGCAGCGCGCCGATAACGCGGAGCAATCGTTATCGCAGCGAGCAGAGTATAGCTACGGTGTCTCGGTGCAACCGTCGACTAGAGTAATAGGGGAAATGCTTAATCTGCGGATTAAGGCGTACGGCTCAGACACCGCAATTGTTTGAGACTGCCACGGGGAGCCTTTATGAGAATTAGTTTCAACAGTCTCGGGAATTTATAGCACATAGTGTGAGCGAATCAACGAGTAATCCATTCTGCCCGATCACCCAATCTTCGAGCGCGATTAGGGTTGCTTCAACCCCTCGAAACTCATCAGCTTCATTTCTGCAGTTATCATTTCATGTTTATATAATAGTAATTAGGTGGAGCTTTGGCGAAGCATAATTTAATTTTGGTATTCGGAATTCTTTTTGAGCGTCAAGTCGAAAACCCTGGAAGCAATTTCAACGTTGATAGTTACATATTCGAATAATGTCAGTGGACTTCACTGAAAAGTGTTAGAAGTATAGTAAGACACTTGCTATTTACAAGTCAGCCTCTGTATAGAGATCTGAATGGTGTATTAGAGAAAAACAGTTAATTAAATAGGAGAAATACACTGAGAGAGTTTAGTCAAAATTGGGGACAACTGTAGTGTTTAAGTGCCTTTCAAGAGATGTGATGTGGGGTCGTTGCAGAAAAGGGTTAAAAATCGGAGTGTGGACTATAAAAGGTAGACAATTAGAATTTGTTTAGTACAAGAAGGGAGTTCTACTTTCATCAAGAACACTCGCATGATATCTTATAGGCTTCGTTAGAAATTTCAGCCTTCCCTTTTCCAGAGTCTCCAAAGGATATTTAATGCATCAAAAAAACACGGATCATTTTCAGGACACAGCCCGATAGATTTCACAAAAGAGAATTCCCTGGCGATGGTCGTGCATAAGATTGTCTGCACGCGATAAAAAGGTAAAAATCGCTGTCCTTGCTTTTAAAGTCCTGGATCCCATTCGCTTCATTTCCCAGGATGCACTGGCACGGACGGGAAACACATACACCGTCTCAGATTTATAACCAACCGCATTATTATGGCTACAAGACACGAAAGTTACTTCGCGATCTTCCTACCTTCACGTATCGAAACTTCTTAGATATTTCAGGCCTGTGCACATTAAAGTTTTTCGTTTATTAACGACGTAAAAAGAAGAAATCTGAGCAGGGGAAGCCTTCATGAGATTATGGTTTGAATTCATAGTATTTAAAATAAATAATTCTATCATTCAACTGATCAGAATAACCATCCAAGTAACGTGCTCAATTTTACATAAAAAATTCAAAATTTCCAATTAAATTTCAGCATCGCGGTAAAAAGTGCAGCTATTGCCACGAGAAACACAGCAGACACTCAGCAAGTAGTATAAGTCGGCCACTGGTCAGTCGGCGCAGAGCGCGACAGAAACATAGAGTCATTTAAGAGTTCTTACTTGCCAGACTTTTTCCCACAATTGTATCCCTATTTTCCTGCCAACATTATCCAAGCCACTTTTCCCCATAAACAAAAGAAAGAAAAATGGCTACCACCCAAGTTCGTTAATTCAAGCACATACCACTCCCCAAGAATTACCTTTCGCGCATCAATTCAGAAGACGAAATGTAGGGAACCAGAAAGAGTCATCCGTTACGGATGAGAAAAAGGGCCCAATTACCCATCCTGTCACGGTTGAACGTCAGGAACCTTGATTCCATGCGCGACATGCCCGAGCATGATTATAATCCGTTGGCTTCCGTCCAAAATCGCGTACAAAGCCATTTTCCCTGGCCTCTTGCGCCCCGATGCTTCAGGTATCCATACGATACGAGGCGTTTCGCCGCGCCAAGGAGAGATAATTAAACTAACAATGTCGCGATCTCTCTTCGCCTCCGCGCTTTCCTGCTTCTCTAAGCTTCTTTCTCCCTCCCTCCCCGGTTTTCTGCCCCGGATCTCGTTTCATGGCGACCGGAGGAGATTCGTTTGGTGCACATCTAGCAACCACTTTCGAGAATAAGCAAAATTACCGCTCCCTCGTCGGGGCTAGTGCATCCTCGCGCGAGCATGACCACCGATGGCAATGAAAGCTTCAGCTCGTTGAAATCCATGGTTTCCCGATGATATTCCGCTGTTGCAGTTGAATTGCGTCCGTCAGGTCGCGGAAATGATTATTCGCTCCTTTGTAATGGAGATAACTACTTGCAGAAGCGAATGGTTTGATTTGTACTTGTAACAGGTACTTTGCACAGTTTATACCAGACTGATTTATGCCGTAGATAGTTTCTAATTTTCCAATTCCAGCCTTACTAATCCTGCTGTTGAAAGTACAAGCTGCAGTTAGGATCTACAGTGTTCCGTGGTGATTGGTCACGCGTGCAGTTCTCTACTTAACTCGTGGGAGCCTCAGCAATCTCTGACTGTGCACTTCCGTGACGTTTATAGTTCCACAAGCGAGCTATTCTTTGCACACGGTGCCATCTACTGCGCGGCTGGTTACACGGGCGTTTTCTCGGCGGGTCTGATAAGCGGTTCTTATCGTGCGTCGGCTTTTTCCTTCGTTTCAACGTATCTGTCGGTACCCGGGGTGGTTTTGTTGCTCAGGGGCTGCTTCCGGCTGGTGTTCCAACCCTCGGTTAGGTGGCAGCACGAGCGCTTTATCGATAAAGAGGGCTGTTCGGGGGGGATGAAGTTTAAACACTTGCGTTCCTTCTCCCTTCCCTACACCACTGTACAAACTTTCTACCCTCGTATTCTGCCTTGCGGAGGAAAGAGAATCATAATTACGAACTTTACGAATATCCTGCCTTATTCTATAAATTGTGCAGGCAACTTCGGAACCATAGAAACGATATTAACAAACATTCTATTAAATTCCCGTCGAAAGCTTCTTCCTACCCACTCGCCTGGCAAACTCGGCGATCTACGCTCTTCAAACTTGCACTTCTACCTAGCCAACAAACAGCTGCTGAAGTTTTACGGTCCGTTCTAACGACAAGCCCGCGGCCATTCAGGCGTAAGAGTAAAGAAAGGAGAGACAAGAAAAAACCCAGTGGGCGGGCGGGTTGGTTGGACAGGCAGTCACGCGTGCGAAGCAGGGAATTGAAATTCCCCGAGGGTGGGCGGTATAACAAGGTGACAGCACAATAGAAGGCCAAACACGAAGAAAACACGGGACGCAACGCAACTAGGTGCATCGCGCGGGGAGGTGGGTGGTCGGCGAGCAGCGGTACACAGAACAGACACGTGCTCCGGGGATCTTTCCAACAAAGATCGGACGGATCATCAACGATACAAGCAGCAGAGACAACGACACAGCGGCGCCTGACAACAGAACGTTTCTGGCTTTCTTCCTCCGAGGTATTCGTCGTGTGTCGCGCGCACGCAAGACGACGAACGCTCGCGCGGAAAGAATCCTGGATGCCGTCATCGATTGACACTCTGTTACCGTTCCGGGGGTCCCCCGAACGTGATTCTATTAGAAAAGGAAACACGGCCGTGTGGCGCCAAACGGGGCTGACTCGAGTAATTTCCGAAATTTCTAGTGCAGTGACATTGCCACACACTTTGTCCCAAAGTGTCTTAAAGCACCCGAAGCTACATCAACAAGGGAACTTATTCAAAAGCGCCGTGCTCTTCAGGAACCCTCCTTGACCCACATCCGCTATCTACGAAAATCTCCACGCAATTGAGCCGAGAAGTGCAGCAAACAGCTTCGTCATAATTCACGGTGAAGACGGGGGTCTGGATGTTGCAGGTGGCACCCAGGTTCTGATCGCGCGGCGTGAAAGCATGATAAACGCGCACAACGATAAAGAAGGGAGAGTGGTTCCGAACAATCCAAAGGAGACGGCTGGTGTGAACGCGACGGGTGGAGCGTGTGCACGGGGCGGGTGGGGGTGCGGGTGCATGGCAAACCCTTTGTTTGATCGGTAGCGCGTGGAGTTGAGGCGTACCTGTCGGAATTGTCGAATCCCCCCATTGATCCGCAACGAGTCCGCAGCAATGCCGGCGATTCCGTCGCCTGGCTCGCGCAGCTGCCGCAGCGAGGCAGCACTCGGTGCTGTGCCGGAGTGCAGGGAGCAACAACATCCGGAACAACAGCAGGCCGACGCTTCCGGTTGCGAGCTCTGCCGTATTATGCGTGCGCTGGGCGACGTTGTAACGAGAACCGGCGGCGGGGGTGCCTGGCAGGGGCAACAGTGGTGGCCGCTCTTCACGCTTTCTCTGCAACACAGGTGAAAGCAATGTTATTGACAGCCACGAGGAAAGAAGTCGGGCAGTAGACTGGCCTGGTGCTAGGCCAGCCGTCGATGGAGCTTACGATATGGTCGTTGACCTTTTGGTATGGCCTCTTTCGACTGATGGGTTTTAGAGTATGTTGCAAACGTGTTTAATGGAAGTTGAGGCATTGTGATGGCAGAAGGGAGTTTGTTACTTAAGGTTTAAGGTTTCTAAGGTACTGTGTGATCGCGAGACTCTGAAGACTCTGCGTTCCCCTTGCGGCCTGCTGATTTATAGTCTACACTCGAGATATGTAGCGCCAAGTTTCGGTGGAAAAGATGTAATAATATTAGAATTGTCAAGGGGAATGTGTCCTTAAACAGCTCGAAGTCGAATTCATTCGAGGAACTCCCCAAGTTTCCCTCAGATCCCTAGCCACTAGATTCGATAGTACTTTGCCGAGCAACGTAAATTCTGAAAGTTCGCCTGGACTCCCCAAGCAATTCTGTCATGTGTAGGTTAATTCAGATTGTTCCATTCGCAGATGAAGTAACGCAAGGATGCTTGATGTGAAGTCATAATCCAACTAATTTCCCTTACATTCACGCACTTTATGTTTCATTATGCCATGTCCCAATTACAATTACATTAAGCCCCTAACTACGCGCTCCCTTCTTAATAGGAGCGCTAAGCTCTTCGCCCCCGACGTCGGACTTGATTATAACATCACGATGAGCACCACTTAATAACGTTATAATATTATCGCGGGCAAATCGATCGGCCCAACGCATCGCGCCCTGCCCCTAATGAAGTTTCGCCTAATGAACAGGAGACGCCATTGTCAACTTCGGCCATTGGGAGGTAATTATCTTATACAACTGGTAAACACGCTGAATGCCAACAGAACTATCACCCACAATACGCTGCGCACATATATGTGTACAATATATACAGTGAACTTGAGCAATGCATGCCGCGCGGGATAGCCAGTAGACCTATCGATACGAACCATCGCGATGGATCGGCATAATAACCAGCCGTGCATAGAAGAACTTGAATATGCTAATTACGGTATGGCAGACATTATTAGGCAGGCTAGTTTGAATTATGCAGGCCATTATCCCCGGCCGAAGAAAGTCCGAATTTAATGAACTCCTAATATTAATACGAGAGATACCGTTGCGTACGGGTTCGGCAATGGGCATCCCGCTAGAATTGCATCCGCGGGGACAAATTTGCATGTTACTTAGGTGGTTTCACGCGTGGCAAATATTAGCTTACGAATAAGGAGGTTAGCGGGTACAAATGCGGATCGCGTTGCTTCGTTGCAAACAAAACTGGTATGTATATGCTAATTACTTTTTGCATTTGATTAAGGACAGTCACGGTGTTCGCGTCTTAACGGCATTACACCGGAATTTCACAGAAAGTCGCAATTACGCGGAACAGCTTGCAGGCAATTTTGAGGAGACAAATACGCAATTTTGATGAAGCTCCTGCCTGACGAACTTTGCTACCGTTTCGGTAAATTATATTCAGAATTCTCTGTCGACGACCGGTCTTCGCTCTGTGTAACGTATGATCGTTAAGCTTTTTCAGAGTTGTTGTTAAGGAGAGCCACGTGCAGGATTTACCTCGGAGTTTCTCCTTCCAATTTTTCTCAAGCCCTTAAGATACTCTCGCGGAAGAATATGACGGAGGATCCTGGGAAAGCCGGCTTCATCCTTTACCGTACCGGCGTTACTCTATAGGTCTCATAGCCTCTGTTGGATATTATATGCGAGCCCATATGTTATTTCAATGAACGCACCTTGCTGGCCCCTATGCTCTCTGCGTTTCAACTAGCCGTTTGGCGCAAGCTTTACTCAGAGAACCCTTAGAAATTCATTAGATTCGGGTACCTACTACGTGCATTCCTGTCAGAATAGTAACGTCCATTCCAGAACGAACGCGGCTATCCTGCCACTCGGTGACT
Source organism: Andrena haemorrhoa (assembly GCA_910592295.1). Lineage (NCBI taxonomy): Eukaryota > Metazoa > Arthropoda > Insecta > Hymenoptera > Andrenidae > Andrena > Andrena haemorrhoa. Next base: position 6,645,324 of record OU342941.1, read on the forward strand.
TTCTTGTGATCTATTGCAATTTAAATATTCTTAAAATTTAGAAATCAAAACATTCTCTTAAATCCTACCACCGAAGCCCTGTATTCCACTCAGCATATCCAACAAAGAGCAGCACAAAGCAGTGGTATAGAAACGTTACAAGAGACTCGAAATCCGATATCTTCGTATAAAAATACGAACAGCCACTTTCCTATGCTCTGTCAATCCACAGACTGCTGGCTATCGATAGACCCGACCGAGTCAAGAAGCATCGGAAAAACATTGCCAACAATCTCTATCCCTGGGGACCGAGGAAATCGCTGTCGAGTCTTCCCTCGACCCTTGAAATTCGAGGTCCTCGTTGGTAGGTCTTCCTCCTCGTATGGTTGTGCGGCCGACGTCTCCTCGCCTCTCAGAATTCGATCTTCGACCCAGTAAAAGCCGACAACGGCGTCTCAAAGGCGGAAATACGCGCTGGGTCGTTTGGCCTGCAAGATATTTCGGTTACGGCCAGATAGAAATAGGGAACCGGCTTCCGCATGGACGGTAATCGCGGCGGAAAGAGAATCCTGGCAGAACATTTTCCCAAGGATAGGCTGGCTTTCATCGCGGCTGCGATTCCGCCGGAATTGCGCAAGAATGCCGGAGAAAGTGGCCGATTTTGACCTTTTTCTCCGCCACCTTTCTCGCGGAACACGAGATTCCTCGATCCGGCGATCCTTTTGACGGGGGCCCAAACGATTCGTCGCTCCAACGAGCACCGGGAAATCATCGGGCTCGACAGTATTCGACACGGATGCCTTTGGAGATCTTCAAGTTTTGAAATATCAGAAAGATGCAGGCATCCTATATGCATGTCTGATGGAATGCTTTCCAAACAGCTGCATGAAAAATCGACGTGTCAAGGTATCTGTTTGTGAGATACTGTTATATTTCGTGTGGGAGCTTCCAAAGATTTCGCGACAGTCGAAGCAGCACGTCTCCACACATTTTGGAATGTTGATCGCAACGTTACTATGGAAGGTACTCGAGAGGTGGTGATGAAAGTTTCAAAGTCTTTCGCGCACAAAGGGACCTGAAAAATTGCTCGAACGATCCAATGGGAGATCGATGGAACCCTGTGATAAATGGCGGTTCAGCAGGGGTGTCGTTTACATTTCATATTCCTCTTTCTCCTCCCTTCGTTGTACGGGAGCACAAAGATATATTGTCCAGCAAACAACTCCTCAACGAACGGGCAGAATATAATACGAGCGAACGAATGAGAGCGATTGAGGAGATACAGTGCCGTAAATAGAGTTGCAGCCGGTGAGGCGAATAAGATGACTTCCGTAGGATATACCTATAGAGGGAATCTAACCCGGAATACGGTGTGTGTCAGATGTAGTTTGAATAGACTGGAGACTGCGCGTGTGACGGCTCGGTAAATATAAACGAGCCTGGTAAAATTATTACACAGCATAAGTCACCGTTGACCGAACAATGTTAGCTCGCCTTGCACCCTCTTCGGACAGCCTGACATTACGCTGCGCCAACTTTAAGATCTCTGGTCCATATACTTGTCACTCTTTGTACAGCTTTCGTTATACGTTGGAGACTCTCTTCTCTTTCTAGGTTCCTCTTTTCAAATTTGAAATGCTTCTTGCCTCGTCAAGGACTGCTTCACGAGCTTCAAATGTTAAGTTATTAAGAGAATTCTAATTGGTCACTATCGAGTAAACTATAAGCTACATGTCAGCCGCTATATATACAGACGTTCCTTATTTTCCTCCTAAGTGATTGCACTACACTAATTAAAAGCCCGAAATTGCCTGGAGCATCTGGCACATCTTATAAAGTAGGTATCACCGGTCCTACCATGATTCCCTGAATTATAGCCCCGTTCTCCCCGTGAGCCAGCGCGTGGCACTTTGCTTTACGACGTATAACGATATAGGGGTCGCCGCGAATTCGGAAATAGGAAATAGCAGCCATTCCTGGCAACACAAGTTGCTGGATCACGGAGGATTCCGAAACGGGGTCGGAGCTTAACACTCTGCGCCGTTCCATGGAAACCTTCGCGCGTAAAGCCCTTTTCGGAAACAGGAAACCGACTGAAGTTATCGGAGGGAAGGGGGTGAATTGCCCCCTAACAAAATTCCGTGGGAAGAATTTATCGTTCATCGTCGCTGGGAGCAATTAGCTCAACTATAGCGCATAATCCTGATGAAAGCTAGTTCCACACAGAGACCAATGCGATCCTCTTTTAATACACCGTGCTTCTTGTTTCCCAGAAAGTGTGTTCGTTCTATGATAAACCCCAAGAACAGGATTTTTACTACCTAGTAATTAACGAGAACCTATGAAAAACTTGTCAGAAATCGATCAAGCGACTTGGAGTGAAACTCGTGCGATTATTTAACAGGGGATGAGAGCACGTCAAGTTGGCAGTTACACTAAGCGACCTGCACCACGTGAACGTTAGGGATGCTGGTGCTCCGAAGGTTCGTTCGTGTTACATTCTGTAACAACTCCCCTTCGACATGACTGGGAACAGTGTCGGAACTCCTAAACTTCGTCAGTTACATAAATTGAAACTTTCCCCGCACCGCTACCCCAAACAATCCCGTGTCTCGCATTCTGTTGAGTTAGAGATTCACCCCGTAACGGCTGACGCGGCCAGCTTCCCCAGATAACAGATAGGGGCTTGAATATTTCCAGCAAGCCGCGATTAGTTCGTTGACTTTAATTACAACACGAACGGTCCCTCAGAATAGTACGATTCGCTTTCATTCGATTACAAGCTACTGCAGAGTGGAACACCAGTTGGAATGCCGTTACGGTGACTGTCACAGATAACGTTGTTCAAAGAGGAAATTCTTTCCACCCAGCAATGCCTTTCCCAGGAACTCCTTGCACAGGAAGAGAAACTAATCACCAGATGACACTGCTAGCGAGAAACCTTCAAAAGCAGGAGTAACCCCCGCCCTCCGTATGTACACATAATACCCTGAATACGCATGTACATACCTCGATACAAAGGAAACAGCTGACCCAGTAAAAAGCTGGCTCGCGTACTGAAGTGACGTTGAAACGTCGGAAAGGGGAAAAGTGGCACTCACCTAGAGACGCTCCTTGCCAGGTGCAGAGCTGAAGAAGGTGCCAACGAGTCCCTCCGGTCGCAACGACACCTGTGCTGATGGGACGACTGCCTGGACCGGTAAATAGTAGGCACGACCGTTTGCTGGACCTGCGTTTGCGGCGGCGGCGGCTGCGGCGGCTGTGGCGGCTGCGGTTGGGCCTCGTAGTCGAGTCTGCAGTGAAGCTCGATGTCCGGTACCGATCTCGTGGCCGGATCCTCGTTGGTGCCGCTCTCCTCGGAGCCGCCGAGCCCCGAGACGGACAACTGTGGCGAGGCAACCAAAAAAGTTGCTCGATCCTGTCGCGTGAGCACCGGCTTGCCCTGAGACGCCGCGGCAACCACGACCGGCGGGGGTGGCGCCCTGCTTAGCAGGGCGGCCGTCTCCTCGCTGGAACCATAATCGGTACCGTTACCACCCTCCTGGGAGCCGACATTGCCGTTCGTATTCATCTTGCGGCCGGGTTCTCGGCTGTCGCGTCACGTGGCCATTTCCTGCAACAGAAGCGACATGTGGATTCGTTAGTATCATATTAGGAACTAGGGGTGCTGGCAGAGAAGTTGATGGTTGAGCTTTCGATGCACGGACATAGTAATATGTCAAAGTAGGTAAAGGTTATACATCTTAGATAATCGATATCGCGGATAGGGAGCGCGAGGAGCTTTAGATTATGTCTGCTACGTTCGGTTAGAAGAGATCTAAATTATGCCTCAATCAGCCTGTAAACAGGTGAAATGCTATCCTAGTCTTCGAACCGCTAAGCGGCTCATTCACTTTCCTATAAAACGATTTCCCGCTCGCTAGAAGCGAGTGTGACACGGGGTTCTTCAACCCCCGGTGATTCAGCGGAATCCAAGGATCAATGTTACGGAGTTCCCAAGCCACGCGTGAATATCGATTTTCAGCGTCGATGGACAAAGCGGTCGGATATAGTTGTCCTTAGGAACTTGGAGTATCGACTCCTAAACCGGCTGGCGTTGGAGAAGCCGCCTCTCTGAACAGGCAGCTTGTGGCTCTTCGTTTTCGCTTTCGTCTTGCCGCTTTCACGCTGATTTATCGCCCGTCACGCTTTCGTCGCGCAGTCTCGCCAAGTACCCGTTGAGAACACAGGCTTGACCAGCACTCAACCCCGCTGTTCGCGAATTTCGTCGCGATTTTCTTGTACACGTGGCGATTTCAAGTCGGCATTTCACTAACGAGTATACAAAATTAAAGAATTTATTATAATTAGAGCAACTGTTAAGATACTCTTGCGTGTACTATCAGTCGCAAGGAAATTAATTTACAAATCTTAAAAACTCCTAGCAAATCCATAAAAGTCGTAGCCACCAGCTCTCGTCAGGGTGCTTAGAATATTTCCGCGATATTTGACCCCAAAACTTGACGACTTTCGCTTCTCAAGAGCCGATTCGCTGCCTCGAGTGTGATCTTAACTTCTTAAGGGAGTTGTACAACTTTTAATTGGGCCAGTTTTAATTGGAGGGCTGGTTATTTGCGATGAAACTTCTAATGGTAAGCAAGACGCGATCACAATTTCAACTAGTTTCCAGCGTAGCCTTTTTTGTCTTCGGTGGTCTCCATTAGAATATTTCGATTGGGTTGCAGATGAGACGAAAAAAGGTGGCCGGAATTGCCATTAACATTCTCTGCAGGCCTGGAAAGGACAGGGCACGATCGCGTCCAATTTTTTGACAATTTGCCGCGCTCGAAATTTGCGTGCAGTCAGCAATCGGTTATTCGTATAAATTGCAGGGTGCACACATCGTGGCATTCATTTCGAGATAGCTGGCAGTTTTTTCCGTCGCTGAGCGAAAAAGGCCCGCCAGCGTTCTGCTCATCCATTATTCCTCATTTACGTTCGCCGAATTGGACGCGAACGGGGATTTCATTTCCATGATTCGCTGGAGGTATTACGTTCGTGATCGCGTGTAGGTCAGTTGCTCTTTTTAGTTCCATTTAGAAGGAAAAAGTGACTCGTGCAAGTGGAGTGCAAGAGAGAAACGAAGGCTGCCAGGGGAAATGGATCGTCAGTGGTCAGACACGACTCACAATAAAGATTAAAGCCACATTCACAGATTTAGTAGCAATTCCATTCAAGATTCAGTTTTTTCTACTGAAATTGGTAAATGCCTCCCTAAACTTTGCTTTCCCTCATTACCAGCCCCGTACAGCCTTCTGTATTGATCGAATACTTACAATTTTTAATAACGTCGGCGTCGGCGAAGAAGATTGGAAAATACAGGAAAATAGTGAGCTACTATGTACACAAGCTTCTCCACTGTGCTATATTTTCAAGAAATTGATAGCAAGATTAGACCGAACGTCAGACTCTGGACGATTTGGATACCTCAGGTACCTCTGGTCCGTTTTATTTTGTTCTTTACACATAATTAGTTACACGTTATTAGCTTCCTCAGCAATATTTCCCTCGCGACGTAAACTGGGAGGATATTGTTTCCACGAGATATTCACGGGGTCCAGAACACATTTATATTAATTTACTTCCTATGGGTTTGCTTAATCTCTGAAGCTAAGGCGTTAAAATTTCCCTTTTTATATGCGAAAGTGCTTGTACCGATAAATATTACCTAGCTTACGCATTAAGCACCTTCAACGTTCCCTGAAGAGTTCCTACAGAACACAGTGAATATTATTTTCCCTCCAGGGAAATCTGAAGAGTTGAACGCATTTTGGAAAATTGATCCAATACTTCGACGCTCGGTAGTTCGTGTATATTTCCGTTGTATTCCATCAAATGCGCCCACGCAAAAACAAACATCAGCATTTCACCAAGCCTCATGCTCGAACATCGATTGCGGATAATAATCAAGGGAGTCCGCAAATGCGTCTCCCTCGGTCGAAAATGTTAAGAATTTCTTCGCCTAGAATTTCTTCGTTCGAGCTTTCGATACGAACAGTTCCACGAAATATTCCGCATCCATCGCGCCGTGTCGTTGCGATGCCGTCGAACAATATCATACGTTTCAAGTAACTCGCTGGAGATTTGCCTGGGACGAGAAAAGAGGCGAGGATGAAAAGTTGAAAACGCGAAGCTCCGCGAGGCCGAGCCGCGTGGCAAGTTTCTAAACATTCTGGATGTTGCATTTGCATTTCGCCGGCGACGGAAGTTATTTTCGTCCTTGGCGGAAAAGTGGACTGGTCGACGAGTAACATTCCCAAGTAAGCAGCATGAGTCTGTGTAAACATTTCATGGTCGACTATTTGAATAAACGTAAACTCTTTTAACACTGAGCACGTCGAGGCTTGACTCGCTTTCTTTCCAAAGCGTAGCCCAACATAATCGCATCACTGATCATCCATTCATGGAACGAGGTCAGTAAAAGTAAATTCGCCCTAATAAAATAAACTTCTTACATCAATTTGTTACAAATAATTCCCACCCTCAGACTCTCGTGCGCCTTTTGTGCTTTCCAGATGCTTTCACCAGACAACATGCTGGTGAAAAAGAAAGTGGACGGAGGAACGTGCAGCGCAAGAAGCCCCGCATTCACCGAGACAATTTCTTCGTCTTTTATCGCACACGGCTTCGAAGCAAAGCCCCAGGGCGGTAGAACAGTTCCACGTGAACGTTCCTCTGTTTATAATATTGTCACGACGAAGCCGTACGCATTAGGAGCGGAACGGCGTACGGACACGCTTGTTGCTTGAAAGCATGCAGCTCGTTTGCTCTGGTCGCGGCTCCTCTCGCAAAGCGACACCGCAGTAGTCTCGTCACGAAAATAGGTTCCTGTATGTTTGCGCAAGTGTTCGTGCTTATCCACGAGGCTTTCGGGCAAAGAACAAGCCAGGACTCCGCGTTCGAATGGCTTGCTGAAAGTCCACAACTGGCTTGCTGATTGCCTTTGATGACAGCGCGTCTGGTTGTTGACGGATGTTTCAGCAACGAAGGCTCAGGTACTGTGTCCATTATTAGTCAGATCCAGTGATCGGTAAGCCTGTTTAAAAACAACGTGCTTTCACTGTTTCCGTTCCTTTTTATTTCAAACTTCACAGTATGGATACGCTGATGAAAGCAAAGTTTTCCGGCAAGTAGTATTCTCGAGTAGATACAGACGACCATAGTCAGACAACTAATATTACGGAACTATCGAGTCCGATTAACTTGTTGCCCATCCTTTTAGACGCCATTTCAATACATCCTTGTGAAATGGAAACTCTTCGGGGATTGGTAACCATAAAATAAGTAGATATATCCGAACATAGTCGGACGTATCATCGTTCCAGAACCTTCCAATTCCAATCCACTGTTGCTTTTACGACTGCATAAAAGATACCGTCCCTTCAACAAACACACTGTTCCCCAAACGATCGTACTCGATGCCAACCAGAAACCACTGTAAAACTGTACATAGGTAGATACTCCCGCGTAGAACACTTAACGCTCTACTTCCTTAACCGTGCCACGGTGAATTTAGTGTGGTTTGCAACAAAATGGAGGCGAGTAGATCCTTTCGCAATAAATCTCTCTCTCCCCATAAAAGGAGAACCGATGTGCTGTATGCTTCCGTTCCCCCGTTTCCGGGCTCTCTCCCTCGATTCGTCTGCTCGGACAGCGCGCAAATTGTCTTTCCCCCGTCACGATGAAAATTCAACTCGTCGCGGCAACGACCTCAGCCAGCCTGTAGGCTCGTTAAACTGTACCGACTGATGAGCTCGAGGGAGCGGGAGTGACAAATTAATCGCTGTAACAGGGGAATCGGTGCCGCTTTAATTCGCCTTGAAACCAGCGACCAAGGGTATTCTTAGAGGGTGGCTCTCGTCGGCATTATGGAATTGGGACATGTAAACCTGAAGGACAGGCACAACGGCGCACTTGGATGCCGTGTTTGACGCCGACGTTCGCTCGGGATGGCTGTCCATTAATTAGAGCCGCGAGGAAAGCCCAAAGGACAGCCATCGTTCCGAGGATCTTCCTTCGAGAGACGCTGATCCGCGCTTCACCCGTGACTCATCACTAATTCATTAAAAGTGGTCGGTTCATTTTTTTCTTCCGCTGTCATGGAGAAGCTCTTCATTCATTCGCCTTCGTTTGTAGGTCTTTCGTCAAGTTCGAGAGGGCTTCGGGGACCAGACATTTGCCAGTGACGTCAGAAAAGGTCACTCCTCTTTCAGAAATGTATCCCTAAGCCTGAGAGATTCGAAGCCCCGCAGAAATTGTTTGACAGTGAAACAGTAAGAATTCCTCGGCGCTCGTTTGCGACACACCAGTGCACAAGCCTCTCGGTTTACCAAGGAACGAAGCACACGAGCCACGCTAATGAGCACTTTTCACAGAGTTCCAAGCTCGTTACAACTCCTAATTAGGTATCATTCGGCTCTCCCCGTCGTGTCGCGTTTCGGTTTAATAAGAGTTCGATAACGCGGCGGGCGCGTCGCGGGCAACCCTTTGAGCTGGAAGGGAGTCGGGGTGAGTTTGGCGTTCCAGTATCGCGTTGAGCCGGGTCGACTCAGCTTGAGCTTATTAAGTTCGCGTGAAGTTAGAACCAGTGACAAAGATCAACGTTGAATTGAGACGAGCCACGCTGATCCCTGTTGCGCAACTGATAAACACTGCGGCCCTAACATTACTGGATTAGCTTGATCCAGTTGTTATTCGTATCACAGCAATTTAGGAGAACAATACTCCTGAAGATGATCGAACACTTTGCCTGCACAGAGTTAAATCCACTCAGCTCTCGGATGTTGTGCAATTCCCTAATAGACGCGTGATTTTCCACCAACCCCCGTATTGTTTGCCATTCGCGCGTTCGTCAGTGGAACGGTGGAAATTGGAATTTCATCGAGTCGTAAGAGGAAGCTCCGGGGTACTCGTAAAGACACATCTAGCCGTCGCTCAGGCAAGTAGGGGGCGAATTCCTTGGACGGAAAAATCCTGGCGAGTCTCGAAGCTAAACGCTTCCACCCTCGCAGCCTCGTACAGCCGCCAATAAAGGGGGTCGAACGTAAGGGGATCCGACTTGAGGCGAGGCAGAATGCAACGAGGGGAAGGCAGATAACGGCGGACACGACCGTAAAGTAGCCCGAGATGAAGAACCGGATGGAAGGGTGGCGGAATTTCAGCCGATAGCGCGTTTCACGCGGGCGCCACGCTGGCATGGGTGTCGCTTTCGTTCCGCTTCCGTTCGCTTTCGCTATCTGAAGCGGCGCGCCCGATATTTCAGGCCGAACCGCTCGATTAGATAGCGGCACGCGCAGCTGCCGCCACGAAATTTCTCACCTGCAACACGGAGGCTTTCTTGTGGGAGACGAAGAGAACTTCTACTATTGGGGCAAAGAATTGGGAAGGAGGCTGAAATCAATTTGAAATGGAGAGTTGGATATATAAAGACGATGAAATACGATGGATGGTGCTTGGAGAAGTTCAGAGTGGAGGATAAAAGACTGACATAAGGGGTGCAGAAGCATACACGTCCGCGCAAAAAGGAATTAAGTCAATATCTGTCTCCAATTACAAGCTAGCAGACTTCGACACTTCCTAACTTGCGGTTTCACGAACTACTCGCCTAACGGGGAGCGAAAAACTTTTCACACGGCGAAGCAAAAATGGTGGCCCGATTCGCGGGCAATGCTAAAACCGTCCCCCAGCTCTTCGCCGTCCACTAAGTGTCTTTTCTTTAACGCGCGGCCTTAGTTCTGCGTCACGTTACAGAGTCTGTTTAGTCGGGTGGTAAAATGTGGGAAAAAGTTGCTCGATAGTCAGCTGCGGCGAAGTGAACGCGGGAAAATAGACCCGCGTGACGCGTGAAAACATGAAAGAAAACTTGTGATTCATACTTAAAACTATTCCTGTGAATGTACATCGAGTTATTGTTTACCGGCTTCACTACGCAGTGTCGTCACTTCTTTCCAGCATAAGTTACGACATGTCTAGCCACGTAATGGGACAATCAGATTAAAATTCCCGAGCACAACCGAATCGATAGTGCTTTAATAGTTTAATCGCGCAGCTGAAAACGTTACGCTGGAAAAATTACGAACGCATGGTTTATTCAGGGCGACGTATACACCACGATGCGAGTACTATGTTGTCAGTCTATACGTTCATTGTTGTATTTGTCACACGAAGCATTGTTGCGGTATACTCGGGCCGACTACTCGCAAACGTGGAGTCCAGTTGTCGTTCACAAAAATATCCCCGATGCTCAGCGGACCCTACCATCCGCGAGGCCATACCCAAATCATGAACGGAAAACGGTGAAATCCCGGTTAAATATTCCCTCTCGTTGATTTATGCTCGACCACAGTTCCCTTCGACGCGCTCAAGTTTTCACAGGCACGGGGACACCGCGTCGCCCGTTCTCTCGCTTTGAATTCAAATTAGCTTGAAATTAAATTGCAAATTCGGGAACTCCGGTATCCGCGTACCTGAAAGTTTAAACGAAGCCGAAGATTTTACAGCGTATCGATAACGCGACACACGTTCCCGCGAATCTGGCGTTTAGAGGCGGGATTCGGGGTATCTGGCGAATTGCGAGTCGGTGTGCAGGATTTACGACAGATGGGGATGGGGCAGAGTTTTGAGGAGAGTTATGTTGTCACCAGCTGTTCGTGCGGCGAAAGATACATAGCTTGATATCGCTTTTCTTTCGGTCACTCTTTCAGTTTTAAAAGCACCCATTATCAGATCGCTCCTCTGAACGAGAAGTTCAGTGGATTCGTATGCTGAATAAAATAGCTCGTATCTACGCCTTTAAAGTGTAAAGAGGCAAACGTGAATACCAGTTTACCTGCACAATCCCACGCATTCCGTCAGGGACACCTACGCGACCCTCATAGGAACACGGCTTGAATATTTTTCAATCGGGTTGCTTTCAATGGCCGCAAAGCAAAGGCTGTAGTCCGCAAAGCAAACTTGCTAATAGCAGAGGCCGAAGGGTAAATATTTTCAAGCAATGGGTTCATCGCGAAGTCCCTATCGCCACGAACAAACCCCGGGATAGAAACGTTTATCGGCCATGCTTTCGTATCGATGTTTGCGATCGTTTCTATCTGGCGATTAGGTATTGTTCGGTGATCTCTCTTTTATCCCTGCGGATAGCTTAATGCGTCCTCCTCCGGCGACGCCGACGAAACGTCGCCAATGAAACGCGCGAAATGTTTACACAGGCCTATCTAATGGTACGGGCCGCGATCGATATGCTGCCATTTCTCGCTTACGTAATGTTGCACCCGCGTTCACCTGCGATCTCGCGGGAACGTGTCTCGCACGCACGCGTCAGCACAATTGTGCGCGATTCTCGCGGGTGATCGCCAATTGTCATTCGAGACCGCTTGAGAAAGGCTCGACGGTTAAACGATTTCATTAGACTGGAGACATTAGCAATTTCACAAATATCGATTAGCGTGACATCTACCTTGGAACGACGATATTTCTCATCGCTCCTCTCCTCTGATCGTTCGAAACAGAAATCTACAGATATCGAAATGGAATCTAGATAACGGATATCCTACCATACGTTGCGTTCTGTGGAAGTAAGCTTTACACGCAGGGGCGTGACGCGACACCCTGCTGTTTCGCAAGAAATTCAATGATAAAGCCCAGTTGATGGGCCTCGCTGGCATAAAGAATCGCGAGGGGTGTTCGAGATTTGCAAAAGTGCGACGCGGGCCTGCGTTACGAACGAAACTTCCCGCTTTCCAGAAGTTGCGACCAACAATCTACGGCAACGCGGCTGCTTTTATGCACGCTGCCTCCCAAAGGTGCTTCAACTTCAACGCGATTTAACGTTCCCTCCAATGCGGCAAACGAAACCAACGTTTTTTCTTTATTCCGCTGCGAGACGATCGGTCGACAAAGTGCACTTCGGTAGTGCTGGCGAAAAAGAGAGGGAAAAATGCGAGCTTGGATGGTTTCTGAATATTCTACGCGCGCTAAAACTCAGAAATCTGGCTCGATCCAATTCTACACTAAACCATTGCCAATTGCTCAAAGCTATATAGTTCTACGCGGCAGTATATGCGGGAGTCTCGGACACTGTGGATCCAGTACATCGATATTATTCACAAGAAGCGAGTGATGAAAAGATTCCAGCTATCTCTCGTGATGTTCCACTTGCCCGAAATTTCCAATGTGCAAGTTTGTAGGGAGCACAACTCGCCCGAGGAATTCGCTCTAATTAATGTGCACCAGTATCAAGGATCAATGGCACCTAATTAATGTGCTCTAGTACCGCGAATCATCTATGGCCCGCGATACGAACTTCAAAGGTAATGTGCCCGTGGAGCGAGTGCGCATTTTCGTGGATTGGAAACGGAAGTCTCGGCGTGGGAGTTCCCTTGCAGCGTCGGGGTGGTGAATTTTATTGTAATGCTAATATTATCGCGCAGACTCCGGCCGCCGTGCTATGAGTGCTCCTTGGGAAACGTGGCTGTAGTTTCGTAACTTTTTATTCCAGAGATTATGAGAACTAATTGGATCTCTGGGACTAGTGTTTCCCTTACTGCAGCGTTCGTCGCGATACGCTCTTTGTTCCTTGTGCGAACTATCGACCGAGGCCGTTTGCTTTGAATACAAAATTTTCACGCGTGCATACCTACCCCTATAAGGCTAAGGAAATTATTCAGGATGCTTCACGCTGTTGCGACTAAGCGACGCATCCTTAAACGTTAATCAAATTACCCTATACGTGCTTAATCTAGAATATTCTGTTTCCAATTAGCAAGAACAGATGATATCTTGATGGAAGGAATCATTGTCCGTTGCCCACCGTCCAGATTACCTGCTTCTCTCGAAGAAGCTCGAAGGTAATTAACGAGTGTTGGTAATTCAGACTCGCGGAACATGCAAGCAAATTTTCCACTCGAGGGATCTAGTTGCGACCGCTTGCACGGCCAGCTTGCGTCTGTCCGTTTAATAAACTATTCAATTAAGATGCTTGATTAAACAATAAAATTAGAGGGCTGAGTGCGGTCGCCGGGACCGCCACGGATTCCATCTCGAGCCGGTTTAACGTGCCAGAAGAGTGTTCACGGTCGCGGGACTTCGAAATCAAGCAGGATCGATGGACTATCGATGACGCTTATCGAGACGAAAGCCGTCGTTTGGCAGGCTGCCTTCGAACCAGACCGCGCATAATGAGCGTCCATTAACTTAATTAAGCAATATGGCAGGCAGAGAATGGAGGCTCTTCTCACCTGTGCCCACTTTGTGGAACAGAGGAGAGCCTTGCCCGCCCTCCGAGCAGATTGCGCTATAATTCAGCGCGGCTTGTCAGTAGAACGAGGCTGGTAGAAGTTCATCGATCCTCGGTCAAACGACGGCAGCCGACGAGCATTGGAAAAAAGTTTCACGATTAATGACCGGTCGACGGCCACTTTGATAAATATTTTCGGCTTTAATCGATCTTTATGGCAGCGGGAAGAACGGTTACGCTCGCGGACCACCGATTTCTATAATTCAGCGAAATGGCTGCATAAATTTTGCGTCTCTAATTGTCTCCGTTAATCTCGTTGTTCTTTGGAGTGCTGCCACGTCTGGGTGCTATGTACGCGACGGACTTTTCAGCCGAGACGGGCAGGGAACAGCCGACCGCTAAAGACAATTAGCAAATCACTTCTGAGGACAATTCGGGAGATTTAATGAAATATTAGGAACGAGAGAGATATTAATTCAACGAGCAAAGTGGTGAGAGTAACACGAGTCTCTTAATCTGCTGTTCGGACTGCTTTTCAATGCAATCCTCGATGACTCATTTACGTGTATAGGAAAAGTAGAGCAGGGATGATAAACGAAGTAGTCAGGTCAACGGTTTCGCAGCCGCAAGGGGCGAATGGACTCTCATCACAGAAAAGGAAGCCACGCTCGGTATATCATCTGACAGGATCTTATACTCTTTATATAAACCACGTCGGATCACAATATTTTCTACATCTCCAACACTCTATTATGTCGCCGAATGAAACCTGCAGGAAATGTCAATTTTCTATCTCTAACTCATACTGAATAATCCAAAACGCTGATGTGGCTGCCACCTGACGTCCACGAAAATACATTCGGCGGAGGATCTTAATTAAATCAATGTCCGTCAGCCGCAATTAAGAAGTCTGGCCAGGAATGGAACGTGCACAGTGCAACGGTCGTCCGGTCTGACCCCATCTGACGCGATCGTTTTTAGCGCACCGATTCGACTGACGAGCTCCCAATTATGTAATCCGGAAACGGTACGTCGCAGCTCCCCGGTTCTCATCGAAATCTCGTATTTCGAGGAACGGCATCTGGGGAACCATTGTTATTCATGAGTTCCCCGACGGAAATTTCTTGCTTACGTTCATGCCTGGTGCTCATTAGCGCGTGCTTGGTTTATTCGTGTTTCGGGGCATTAGACGGATTTTAACAAACTAATGTGGCGAGGATTACTTCGAGCCCCTGCTCCGTATGAAACCGAAGAATGGTCTCGATGATGCTGTGATAATTATTTGATAATCTTGAGACGATGGTTCATCAATTATTGTTAAATTATCTCTCAATGAATTTCAGATGTAGTTTTTCAGCAGCTAATCATCATGATTGTCACGAAACGTTTATCGATCCTGTTTATGCTTTTGCAAGTAGATAACAGGAAACTCAGTTTAATTAGATAATAACCGTTCCTACGTGTTGTCATACTATTATAATCAGTTATTGGTATCAAATAGCGCTTCCCCCAATAAAAAAGTCAAGTAAACGAGAATTCTTCTCCAATTAGACAGATCACATTTGTTCACGTTTTTAATTATCTCCAGCTGTTCTTTATATTCTTTCTTTCCTTTTCAATCCCCTCCCGCTGCGTATCGTTCTTTCCCTGACTTTAATTAAACGTTGCGTTTCTCCTCCCTGCTGCTTCCAGTCGCTTTTCATTTAGTTCAAAAGTGTTTAACGTGCATCATCAATGCTCTGCAGTGTGCATTTATATAAATTCGAATGTTCTTTTTATTCAGCCTCTTTTTTCTCTCTTAAGGATACGAGCCTCATAATTATTCCGTGGAAATTTATGCTTTGGCAGAGGAATAACGTTCGCAATGAATATATGAATTTAATGCCAGTTTTGCTTCGCATTGTATCTCGAACTCCTGCATGGTTTTATAGCAAGTGAGATTTCTTCTTTAAAAATAATAAATTTAATGTACCATTTTTATCGCCGTTTTTTTTTACTTCCTCGGCTCATCGTGAGCACGAAAAGAAGTCGAAAGAGATCGGGAGACCCCGAGCTTCTGTCTTTCAACGCTTTGCTTCAAGATTTTGACAAGAAAAACCCATTAAACTGTAGTATCCTCGAGTGGTTTGCTGTGCACCGATTTGTCAGCACGAATTTCCAAATATTTTTCACAGTAGCAAAACACATTCCATATTATTTCACTAGTGTGCTGAATACAGGGTCCCTTTTAACATTAAGACCTGCACTGAATAGGTGCATCAGAGAGAAAAGTCTTCGAGTGCAGTGCGTTTTTCAATTTCTGTAATGCTCCTCATTGTCGATACGCCTTCTGGGATATGATATGTAAGTTCCTACAACGCCCTGTAGCTCAAGCAATTTAAAAAATTGCACGAATACAATTCTCTAGATAAGGAAAGTCGCGTGTTTCCATGAAAATTGTTTAAATCGCCGAAATAAATCAATCAAAACTAATTAATTATTTTGTTTGCTACCTCCACTGCTTCTCGCAATGTCTCCCGTCATTGTTCACTTCATACCTATCGCGCGATTGCCACAAGACTATTTCTCTCGCTTAAGTTACACAATCAATACTCATTAAGCCCACGGTAATTTAATTAAATTCCCGCAGTATGTACCGACGATTCGAACAATCCCCTTCTCCGAAGCCAACAACAGTCAACTATCCGCAACCTCGGCCAATCTTCTGCCAAATGAGAGGCCTCCATTACCATGCACCATTTATCACCGCTAGTCCTGGATGCCCAACAGTTTTACTTACAGCAGACAAATGTTTCTCAGCCAACGTGGTCGAGGGAATGGTTTTCAAGACTTGCTGGAATCGAAAGCACCAACTGACACTGCAGCCACCACTCTGGAAAGCGGTGGCAATGTGGACGCGCACTTTCCGAAGAAGCTGTATCCAGCCACCCTGTCGAGGGAAATGGGGGAATTGAAAGAAGAGGAAGAAGAGAACGCGAGGGGGAAGCCGTGGAGAAAGAAAGCCGGAACAGAGCGAGTGCCACTCCTGCCGCGAAGAAGCAGGAACTTCTCTTCGCAGGGTTGCTATTTCGCCACAGTTGGACAGCGAGTATTGGTACAACGACCGTGCCTTTAGCAGCGAAATAGATTTAACACGTCTAACGTTGTTATCCATTGTTATCTCGATGGGGATGCCGAAGCTAATAAAATTGTAGGAGTAACAAAGTCTCTTTTTAGATTACAAGCAATTTGGAGATTTCCAGCTAAGAATAGCAACCCTTCGTTAACAAAGACATTAAGAAGCCGGTGAATCTTCTACGCGGCTTTAAATATGTAGATCAAAGACCTATCTATTTTAGAAGCGACATGAAAGCGCCAATAACTACCAGGAAGCTACTAAATTCTTCGAAATGTCACGATCTACGCCCAACTGTTTCTCCCGCTAAGTTCAATTGATCGACCAGAACGAACCGTGTCGAGAAGGAAGGAGCAAGAACCGCGGGACCGTTTAAAGCCATTAACCCGACGTCGAAGGCTTTCCTCGTATCGACTCCGATGGTCGGAAGCAGGTTCTTCGAACTTGCCGGGGTGAACACTTTAAAACTTACCGCGGAAACTTTCCGTGCACACTCTCCTAATTCACCGGCGCGCGAGAATGTCTATTGTGCCGCGAATCACGGAGCACCTAACTTCTGACCTTTTCTCGCGACCAACCCCCGCCACTCCCACCCGCGGAGGGCTGCTTTTTTTCCCACTCTCACGTGGACGAGAGGAATGAAGTTCTGCAACGCCCCGTGGCCACCTCGATCGATTAACGGCGAAGGCAACGTGCTGCAAACACTTTATCGACCAGTGAACCTCGCTGCTCGCAGATAGTTTCCATTTACAGGGTTTACCGTCACAAGGGCAATGAAACAGAGGGGAAATCGCGTGAAACACAGCGACAGCGTCGATAGAAGCAGCGAAGGTATAGCAAACGTTATGACGAACAGTGCTAATCGAAGTGAGCGGGGCGATTTTCTATGAAAATGATCACCCGACAGTAACCCGAACCAAGCAGGTGGAGCAAAAGTTCGGTGACCTTTCATCGGCATCTCCCGTTTTCCACGAACCTCCTCGACCAGGTGGAAGCTTTTAGGAAATCAGTGTCCGAAATCACTGGTCGGCCCCGAAAGTGTATTATTCTATCGCAAACAAAACAGGCCGTGCAAAGCGATAGCCTGCCACCGTTTTCCCCCGCGTCAATCCAGCCGCAAGTAGCTTTCGCAGCGAGCAGACAGACCCACCACCTTTCGCTGTCAATCGATATCGCCGACAATTGTCCGTCCGCCCGATTCGTTTCTAGGCTCGTCGACGGCCTGTTCCGAACTTAATCTTCGACGTATCGATTCGCGCGCCGCATTACAATGTACAACCGTGTTAGCCGGCGATCCGAAATAACCGGGCAAAGTTAGCCGCGAGCTTCGAGAGCTGCTTTCGCCCGTGTAATCCTATTGTCCTTTACATGCTCGCTGGAACCATTTATTTGAGAAATACCCGGCGAATGAAAACGCGCGCCCGCTATCCGTACCCGTTCCGCTTTAATTCTCCGGAGGCAATGTTTAAACTCGTTTTAATCCCGCCGTCCACCGCGTGGGATTACTAAAAACGCGTCGCGAGCTGTCCCTGCTGCGATTCGAGGCAACCCGATGGTGTAAATTCTACGTATATTCAAATTGATATGGAATACGTCATATGGATAACGTACACAGACGTGATACCTAACTATTGTCACCTGGAACTCCCCGCTGAATCCAGAATTGCCGTGGAGTCATTCGAACACACACACACACCGGGGAAAGAAATTGTTTTAACCTTTCGAGAGATCGATTTTGAGCAGAGTAATTAACCCTCGTGATTGAGCTCTAACTCCTTTGACGGTGTCCGAATCGCTTTCGTTACTTCCCAATTGTACGCGGCCACAATATATACATAGGGTGACCCATTTTAATACAGAAACGGATATCGCAGTTGAATGCCACTTCAACCAATGGGTGACGGTTATTGAATTGAAAAAATTGAATATGTGAGAGCTGGGTGAGAAGAAGAGCGCGAATAGATGGATGTAACCAGAATAGTTCAAACTCACAGTCCACTTCCTTTCAATGGAATTGATAATTTTTTAACGCGCCAAACCGTTCAAGCGCATCGTCTATTTAGATTCAATTGTCGAAGCTTCATTTTGCATGTTTGCGATTGAATTCCGGCTGGTCAGCAAGTCCTTCCAGCGCGTGCATTTCTCCTCGCGCTTTTCATCCCGTCTGTCGATGATCGAAAGTTACTACTCGAAATCCAGGCGATTTCCTGCCTCTTCAGGGAACGTCAGTCATACGTCGTCTATTTCGAGACCGCGCCCGTGGCGAAGTCTTTAAATAACAATCGAAGTGGCGTGACGCAAGTCAACTGACATCGCTTAAATGACACGTAGCACCTTCGCGGACTTGCAACGTTCTCACCTAACAACCTTGAGGATGACCATTCCTATGCTGCACTAATTTATCATCTGTCATGTATTTCGAGGCATCGCCTTGATTCTACGAAGCTTGAAATTTGGGCAAAATCGTACATAATTTCGCCGCAGGGGACGTGAATGTCGAAGAATATCCTTTATAGAGACTTAAAAATAATAAAGCACTAGAGTTACGTTTTACTCCTACTTATCCAACCATTTTTGCAATTAACGCTGTCACTGCAATGCACGTCACGGCCGTGTACGAGGGAATCCTAGACATTAATTAGTCAATAAACTTGACGTAGGCGTAGTGTATACAACGTCACACGAGTTCTATGATCGATCCACGGGGCGTGTATGCCAGCATGGGCCTGCATTTCGTTCACCTATTACGTAGTCGAATACAGATGTTCGCCCGATCATTTCGCCATGCTCAGTGGAGCGATTTGACATTCCAATAAATATACAAAAAGCAAGTCAGATTAAAGAACCACAATTGGCTGAATAGAATCAATAAATTCCTCGATTCTCTGTAGTCAAATTTGGAAGAATAAATCATAATTCAGGTGAGAATGAGTGAAACACTGAAATCACAACTTTCAACCTAGTTTTTTTTAAGAAATACTCCGAAGCCATTCGATAATTCAAGGAATAAAAGCACAAAGTACCCGCTAATTTTATCTACGGTTAGCATTAGTCAAGTGCCTACTACCTTAACTGACAACTCAAGGCTGAACTTATATTTACACATCTCATAGGAAAGATCCGCCCGAGAGATTTCTTTGAACGACGAGATCAGTGGCTCCGAATCCCGTCTCCCCGAGAAGACATCGCAAAGTAGCAGCCTTGTCTTCCCGGTATCTCTTTTCGCGATGCAATAACCATCGGCTCGTCGAGACATCGCGGGCGTACGTAACATTCGCTTTTACGAACCTGAGCGTTCTTCTGGGTATATAAATAGGGACGGGGATGAAATTTCCGAGAATGCTTTATCATCCGGATCTTGGGCCCGCGTGTAAAAATAGACCATCTCTCGGCCGCGCGGGCTTTTATGCGCTGTAATAGCCTTTCCATCGTCGAATCTCAGCGCGCATCACGTCAGAAGTGCATTCGTTGCTCATGGAACCGGGGCTGAATGCGATACACATCGCCGACATCGCGTTTCGAATCTGCTCGCGTGTCGGGGAAGTCACTTCTGATAAAGGGCAGCGAGCTCCGCGCGCCACTTTTTCCTTCCCGTTCGGACGAAGACTCGTCATCCCTTCCCACGGGGAATCGACGGGAAATTGTCTGAGAAAAAGTTCCTGGAAGCTTTAAACTTGCTCCGCGCTGCCCCCTCGTTACGATAAAAAGTTAATCAACGTGAACTTTCGCACTTGTTCCTTACTCATCATCGCTGACGACGGACAAACTTTGAAGGGTGGTTAGTGGCTAACGCCCCCGGTTTAAAAGGGGACACTACAGTTGCCTCAGCGCGACGGGAATCTAACGTGGGTGGAGCTAAACTCGAAGAACTTGAGGGTACGATGAATTTACATGGATTGACTTTGATGTGACACTCGGGTCATCTTTTGGGGGCCCCGAGGAGCACCCCGCTTACACAGAGTGAAGTGGCACTTTTACTCGAGCGCATCTAAAATTGTACACTACCTAAATCTACGTGTCCAAGTGTCCTGAAAGTGCCGCGACATTGCCCGCGGCGCGGACTCGTACCGTTTGCCAAGATGACAGAAACCTTGAGACTCCCTCATCTTCCCGCCAAGAGGAAAATCGTGAGAAGCAGCTTCTATTTAAGCCGGTCCCCTAATTTCCTGCAAAATCCCGTTGTGTACAAAAAGGAGTCCCACCCCCTGCGTTCCGATTTAATTATGCAAATCAAATCCCCAGCGAAAACGCGTGTTCGTCTTCCGTTTCTATCGTGCGAAGGGTCAACTCGGGACAAACGAGGCGCACCCTCATCTTCGCGGAACCTCGTCGAGCCAACAAGTCCGCGGATTCGCAAAAAGGAAGCAGCACGAGCCACGGACGTGCGTGTTTGGCCCGTAAATACCGCGAAATCCCGCTTTGAAATAAACATCCCGCCCGCGTAATTCTTATTAATGGCTCGCCTTTCAGGGACGGCCATGCGAACTTGTTCCTGAAAGGAGTCTTATCGTCCACTGCACTTTCTCCACCCCCGTATTCCGGCCCGCCTCGGGCGGATCTCATACGGATTATGGCACCAGCGCAGACAGGGGACGTCGGTTCGCCGGTCAAAGTCAGCACCCGCACACCTGCGGTCGCTGTGAATTTTTCAATTTTTCGCCGTGCACGCTGAAAAGAGACGAGATCCTGGACCAGATGGATCACCGAACCCACGTAGAGGAGACCGAATCGCGATGGACGTTTATCGAGACTTGAGTGGATGAAAGGAGACGGACGTCTCTTCATTGAATCTAGATCGTCTGTTGCAATCCGACCCATTGGTCAGGCCTTCTTTCCTTCCGCCTCTTCCGTAGCGAAGATCCAGTCGCCTAGGGAGGCTCTGCAGTGGATACTTTAATTCTCGTTGCAACGTCGTCGAAATTTCCCATCCGTTGCTCGGGAGACGCCGCTTTGCATTCCGTCTCGCGGGAATTCGGTTTCCGCGTCGTCTCGACCCTTCTCGGGCTCCCTCTTGGATCTTCCACATCCGCCTGGCAAATTTGAATATCGAACGGCCAGGTCCCTTGGAGAGGAGCATCCCTGACCTTGAACATCGTTAAAACGAGATCTTGGTCCTGGAATCGGGTAATGCATCGAGATGGCTTTGACCTGCAGTCGTGTACCGTGCCCTGGTACTGGACCAAGCTCGTTATACATTCTGGAGAGTAAATACACAGGGCAAATGTTACGTGTGTGCGCGCAACGTTCCGAGTAGGTATACAATATTTGGTCTCAACCGCGACCACCTGACCTATTTGTTGGTGGATAGAATCAATCCTCCACCGCATCAAAAGTATAAGTTACTGTTGGCAATGAGCAATTTCTGGCCGGAATTTATGCAGCCACAAGTGACTCGTTTACAGTCTGAGTACAGGACGATCCTGATTCTGGCAAACGTCTTTCTGTTCGAGTGTTGACAAAGTTTCCGTCGAGATAGCTTGTCGGCTCTTAATAGTTTGCTTGCTGGGGTAGGTAGCTTGACTTGCAGTTTGGTTCCCGGCCAAATTCCTGCCCGTTGCTGTGCTGTTTTTCAGCTGCTCGAATTTAATGTCAATATTCAATATCAGGAGGGAACTTCAAGGAAAGTTTGTAGCTCGAGGGATGAGTGGTGTCGAAGATAGAAATATTTTACCCCAAGCTACGCGCGCGATGGTCCATCGATTTTCGAATCTCATCCCGGAAGAAGTTTCGCCGTAGATTTAAAAAGAGAGCGGGAGATTGCCGTGGAAAGTAAGAAATAGTTTGATGCTAGTACCAATTTCTCCCCAAGACCGTGTCAAACAGAAATTTCCTTCGCCCCCGAGGCCACATTACAGATACCATCCCGTTCAAGCTAGTCGCGTTTCTTTTCGTCGTTACCAGCCAGGCGATCGTTTCTCCGCTGAAATCGCCCACGTGCCACGAGCCAGTCGGACCTGAATTAACGATTCGCAGCCACTATTCATCGTTGCTCTTCCAAACGTATCAACGGAGAGAAGCCGATATACATATAGTGATCCAAGGCGACGTGAAAGGCCTTTTATCTCGTGGCCCATTGAACCGATTACTTTCCTACCCCTCCCGCAGACGGAGAGGGGATTGACGTCTCTATTTTTCAACCACTTCAGCGAAGACACTCTGGAGAGTAAGATAGATTCTCTCTGAAACTTCCAGTCATCTTTGAAATAATGTAGGCTTTGGAAGCCACAAAGGAACTTTGCTATATTGGAGAATATATTAGCAATTCAATCAGACGAATCTGTTTCTCCCTATATTTCACGCCGATTCTCCACAATGTTCCCCGTCTTCTACCCCACCGAAAATACGGGCCAACTACTTGGAATTCGTATTTCTAAACTGTTTCGGAAAACTCCGAATGCCGGAAACGTGAAAGGACCACTTTGCCCGTTCGTGTTTGGTCTCGCCGCGACTAGATAGAGTGATCGTCCCGCGAAGGGGACTGCTAATACGCCCTTTCAAGAAGTTGCCTCGCTCTCGGATTGAACGCTATGGGATTAATGCAATGAAGCGGTCGGCTCAATCGCCAAGAACTAAATCCAATCAAGGCCCCTCCACCTTCGCCGGTCGATCGGGAAAAAGCCCGATAGACAGGTGGCGGGGAGGGAGGAGGCCTGGGGGATGATGACCTGTGTCTAGAGCGCAATCGAGGATAGGCAATCGTGAGTCGATCGAGTCGGATCGAGTTGCATACAAACGACCGACGACACCTACCACGCTAATGCATTAAACTTGGAATCTGGGCTGATTGCCATCGTTTCCAGGGATCATTAGGCATGTCAGAAAATTCTATCTGTCCCTTGCGCCAGGGCGGTTTGAAATTGAAGAAACGTACGATTAATTGAATTGTTAGTCTGCCGAGTACCAAGAGCTAGGTTTGCCAAGCAGATGAAGGATTACTTTTTAATTCTTCTATTAAGTGATTAGCTTCTCTCTTCATCTTCTGAGGCATTGATATACATATAGACACCTGGCATGTGATACTTTCACGTTTTATATTTCATAAGCCTCGAAATAATTACTACCTAAGCCCTACAGACTTCGTTGGAAACTTCTAGCTGTAACGAAAACCAATTACTTTGCGTTACTTCGTACCAAGGACGTCTGCGCGATAACTTTTTATTCAGAGTGATTTTTCATGCAAATGTCGGAGCTGCGACATCGCGAAGTTTGAAACACGAAATTAGAAACGTTCGCTCATACTTTTTAAGAACCGCACGTGCCCAACAACCTTCGAGTGCAACTATTTCCTATGGTATTGTAATTCATCCTATTACCTTTCGAGTCTATTATTCACAGTCATGAGATGATGAGACGCGTATCGATTCGAAACACATGAGCCGCCTGGATTGAATCCCTATACTTTCCAAGCAGTTGTTTCAATGGAGGGGACGGGGGACGTGTATGAAATTTTCAGCAAACAAAGAACAAACCGTGTATCGATTTATCGCGGCGCAGCCGACCGACGTCGGTCCGTCCCGGTGAAATTAATCGTACACCGAATATTCCTACACTTTTCTAGCCCCTGTCGATTCGTTAACGTGTCAGCTGCTTGGCTGCTCGCTCGCCATGTTTCCCCGCGGAAGTTCATTATACTAATGCGCAAAAAGATTGCACGGATATCGGTTATCGAGAGCTTCTTCGATCGTGCATGATTAATTCATCGGCAGTTTCATCGAAACGCCGTCCGCGGCGAGTGGAAGAATCGTGCGATTGACGTTGACACGGAGCAGCATTAATATTTAAGCAGCAACGCAAATATTTACAGGCGAATGTAGGTTAAACGAAGGACCAGCGTCAACGCCCTAAATTTGTATTTTTAGACACCGAAAGTATCAATGGTATCGATTGCACTAACAACGGCGGACTTTGATATCGGAAGAGACTGCAGCTCTCCTCGCAGCGATGACACAAGAAACTGAGTGGAGGAAACGTTGCAGAGTTCCGGCAGACCACGTGACCGAACACCTTGCATTTCGTAACACTTCGATTCCACAGGGGAAATGAGAATTGGCTCTGCACAGATCAAATTCGTTCAGGGAGATCCACTTTTTTTTCTCCGCGGGGGTGTTTCAGCCCCGAGACTCCAGCAAATTAATTTAAAGCTTCACCCGCTGGATTTTCTTTCCCCTGCAGTACAACGAGCAACTTCCACGAGGTTGTTTCAATGTATTCATTGCTTGCCAGGGCTGCGAAACATTCGACGGGCAATTTAATTCCATTAAAGTGATATTAATGTGCCAGAAACCTCTTACCATGCGCGCCGGCTCTGATTATATTAACGTTTGATATATTCATTAAAGTAGAGCGAATGATCCCGCAACAGATCGAGTATCTTCGGATTAAATGCTCCGATCCGAATGAGCATTTACTTGGGAAAATTGCGAGCATCATCCCGTTTGTTAGCGATTTATCCAGGAACGTGCCTTGCTCTACTTCCAGTAAAACCGTGTGGATTCGTATTAACGCCCTGCTCGGCAGCTTTGATATTAAAACGGAATCTGTGTCGTACAAATAATAACGAAGCAGAAAATTTTCAAAGCAAAGTTGCTTTCGTTCCGCTTGCTCCTGTTTTCCGCGCCTCGTTTTCTTGCGCGGGGCGGAAAGCTGAGAACGTGTGATCATACTGTGGCTTGATAAATGGATAGGAAAACCTTCATAGGAAATACAGTCGTTTCCCGCTACAATCTCAGGACAAGAACAGGTTATTTTATCAAATTTCAAGCAAAAGTGGATAATAAACCTTTTTCAGGCGGTTTGTCCCGGACAAAATCAAGTTTGAGGGTGCTTGGAGGACAGTTTCATGCAGTCTCATTCTACCAAGCACGTAGCGCATATTTAAACTCAATTTCCATGAAAACAACGGCTTGTATAGAGAAAACCATATTTCACGGTTTCGATACACTCTTTTGAGGAGAGTCGCTTTACGTATACTAAGAATTAAACCAGAAACAAACACGATGAAGATAGAGGTAAACTGTTTTTCCTGGGTCTAATTCAATAATCAAGAAATGACCCCAGCGTCGACAAAGCTACAAAGGACGAGGAAGAAGAACAGATGGGGGTTAGCTTGGGTTCCCCTGAAAAACGGCTCGAGTCGTTTAACAAATTTGTAGGGACTTCTATTTCCAATTGTACGAAAGCATCGCGGTGGCGTGCGCACGGACAAAGAAGCGAGGGAAGAGCCAAGACCATCGTTCACGATTTCTACACCCCTT
The DNA here is from genome assembly GCA_910592295.1 of Andrena haemorrhoa. NCBI lineage: Eukaryota > Metazoa > Arthropoda > Insecta > Hymenoptera > Andrenidae > Andrena > Andrena haemorrhoa. The sequence goes on from OU342941.1 coordinate 6,670,945, forward strand.
TTCGTCGACCGCGCTTCTCTTTTGCACCTTTAAGGCGTTGCGTGGCGCAACCGCGAGAGCAGTTAAAAGCATTTGGACGGCTGTTGCGCGAGACGGCCAGAAATTCGCGTTAAGAAGCAGGAAAGCCGCGTTTTCACGGCAGCACAGCGGCCCGTGCTCGAGCGAGGGCACGGAAATTTCACGGGTCGACTGAAATATTTATATCCTCGTTTGCCGGGCCAGCACGGCCCAGTGAAATTTTTTATAACACGACCGATGTAAGGAGAACGATACCAAAAGACCACCGACTCTGTTCCCCTAGGAATTCAACGGGCACGTTTAAATGTTTTATTCCTCGGACAACGAATTACCAGCGATACCATCGAATTCAGGGAAGGGTAGCTTCAGAAGAATAATGGCATCTTTCTCAGCCATGGGATACTGTATTTTTCACGTGGCGGGATGAAAGTCCGTTCTGGGAACAATGCATCTTCGTGTGGTCTAGTTTCTTTATGAGGGATATTTTTAGTAAGATGTAGTTGCAACAGTTTGTGAGTGATATCGAAAGAAATTGGTGGACGATAGGCAGATAATTGTAAATGGCCGTGGAATGAAACAGTTGAAGTTCCTTTTCTCATTATCCATGTTCATTATTCCACTGAAAGAATTTGCAAGGATGTAACCCGGGCAGGCTTCCGAGAAATGCGTCAGTATCCAGGAAGCTGGAAATAATATGAGTCAGCAATTATCCACGAATACAATACACGTAATCGATCATCGATGAATTTAAAAAAAACACGTTGAACAACGCGTTGCCCAACGGACAACGATTGATTACATACTACTAACTAAACGTGTATCATAAATCATATTTTGAATCTTCCAAATTCCCGTCGGATTAACCGAATTCCCTTCTTCTGTACGAAACAAATACCGTGGCTGAGTAGTATATTCAGCATACTCGGACATTTCATACATAAAATTAATTTCGATTCCATGATAGAAATGTCACGTACTCGATCGCGTGACATTCAATCGAACATGAATAGACAATGTGACGTTTTTACGAGCAGCAATTGGAAGGACTAAGTGTCACGTCCAATCGTTTCTCTTCTTCGACAAAGTGGCTAACACGCCGGTAAAGTTCGTACATCACGGTATTGTAAGTTCCTCTACTCATCGAGCCACCAGAGCTATTATATCGCTCGAGTATGGATAAGTTATTCGGTGGGCAATCTACTTCCTCGACTCGGAACACCAATAATCCAGAAAATACATTCGGATCGCGTGTGCTTGCTGGAATTTCCATAGCAAGCTACCAAATAGGACTTACGAGGGACGGGATAACAGGTGTTCGCGAACTACACAAGAAAGTTCACTGAATTAATGTAATCCTGGCGGGATTGGTGTTTAAGCTACTTACTTGAAGCTGGTTACACATATTTCAAGGGATCCGAGATAAGCACCTTATGACACATCAAATCTTAATCACTTCCATTGGAAATTTTCGTTGGAATTTGTTGCAGAATTACTAGCTAGTCAGTTGAAGTTTGTAACAAGACTCTGCCACTTTCCATTCAAGATAGTGGTTCCAGTTGTTCGAAAGAGCACAAGTCAGACACAGTAGATTTCGACCATATACCAATATCGGTGAATTTACTTCAAGGACGTGGGTACGTATAACCTGATCCAAATGCAGGATGTGCCTGCATTACGAAACAGGTTCGTAGAACTTGCAGCGAAACGTACGAACGTACAATTTAATTTCCCTTGAACGCGACGTTTCGAGGAGCAAAACTCTGGCAGATGTCCCCTAATATTCATCCCGTACGGGAATTGATGCAGTTTGGGAATTTAATTTCAGCGCCAGCGGATAGTCGAACCCCGGAAATGGGAAGAAATTAATTCTCGGATAAAGCGAGATTCTCGCAGAGAGTAATAATAAAAGTGTTATCCACGAATTGGAAGTAACTGCAGCAGAAGCAGCACCAACCTGGAAACAAGAAGCGACGGGAGAATAAGGTGATCGTAGAGGAAGGAAAATAAGATGATCCAAATCCCCCAAGTGGGAGCTCAAGCTCCCAATCGAAGATCGAATCACACAATCGAGTCCGGGGAAGAAAAGAAACCTCGAAATCTCTTCTCGATCGACCCTCCAGTGACTAAAGAACGGGCGAGCATCGCCAGAATTTTTTTCCGCCAACATCGCGTGGCGCTAATCTGGAAGAATCTTCCGTAAGCTCACTCTAATAAGCGACGAAAAACCATTTTTCCCTCCGATCGAACAACACTTCATGTAGGTCAACGACGGAGATCGCTCTGACGAGTACGTTACGTGGATTGTGCTTTTTTAATTGGCTCCAATTAAGCGTGATCGAAATTCGCGCTCGCGGCCACATATCGATTCTAATATCTCTATGTTCTATTGCTTCTGTCGTTCCTTGGCGATGGTATTTATAGGCGAGGGACATTCACGAACGCATCGGTGGCGAGAAGTTCCTCAGGAAAAACATGAACGTGGTTTTTTAGGAAATTCATCGGGGCTAAGAGGCGCAGAGGCAATCTTCCTCTGATTAAAGCTCGCAGATGAGCAGAATTTTAAACGCGAATGTAGCTCAACATGGTGAATCACTGTCGATGTAAAAATGTCAGCAGCGAAGGAATGAAGACACGAGTTTCATAACGTTTAATGTTCACGATCGTTACACAGGGGGCGTGTAACGTTTGCATATGTTTGTAAAAATTACAGATCGTCGCGTGTCAAAGGAGAAACATAATTGACGTGTTGCATGATTTACGTCACACAGCTCGACAATTTTCTAGATTTCTTTTTTATTGAAGCCCGAAGGGAACAATATTTCACGTCGCTACCCCACAGCGACGCAAATACCGAATGCTTATTTTTGTCCGGGGACAATACAGCCCGGAATGGATAATTTGTCGATATGGAAACATCGATATCAATTATCCCCGTTTTCCGTCTGTTTTTCGTTAAACGTGTTCGTTACGGAATGAGGGTGGAAGGTCAAACTCGTCGTTTGTATTTCGCGGTATCTTGAGCGGCAGGTTGCTCGTGATATTGATTTATGGCCGCCTGATAATCAAATCCGATCGCAATACGCGCGTTTCGAATCGACGGGGAACGGGCGATACTGTTGTTTAAATCAATACGCCGCGCACCGTTGCGGAAAATAAAATTACGCCGCTTTTTAATCGACCCAACAGGGTAACGTGACCTTCGCAAATGCGGGTGAAAGGAAAACTGACCGTGATACAAAATCGCTGAAGTACCTATCAGCCTTTTGACATGCCCTTCTATATAAATTCCATTACCAAACGTTCTCTTTCCACAAAGCGTTCAAGTATAACGATAATTAGATACTATTGAACCAGAATTTCTATTCAATCAAGCTCGCCAAACAATGACTCCCAGTATCGATTTAGGAACCTAATGAATATCTCAACGGTCGTAAATCGAGTTTCCTTGAGTGCACGAAGGAACAAATGGCCATCATCAAGGTGAGCAGTGAATGTCTCACGGAATCCCATGTGCCTGGTCGGAGTATTTCCGACGGTATCGATCGTCCAATAATTGACTTTTTCGTTTTTACAGCTATCATTCGCGAGCCTGAACCGATCGATCATCGATCGAGCAGCAAACGAGAGAAGTTATCAAGCGCTCGATCCCATCCGAGCGACTTAGGTACTCTCTCCGAGGGATATAAATAATTCAAAGTTGTTGGCTGTTGATTGGCCTAATTATTGGCAGTTCAACGGTGCTGGGAAACGGTTTCTTTCCCTCGTCGTCGTTAAACCGTGAAAAATCCTTCCTCGGTAGGAGGGGGCGTATAAAATCGCCCGTTTAAAGTATCCCGCGATTAAAGGAGAGTTTGCTACGCGGAGAGAAAACACGGAACGTCCATTCGCCGCGAAGAAAGTTTGCAACGATGTTACGGGATTGAAATGGCCGCGGGGCGCGTACGTTGTCACGGTTCTTACATTCGAAACGCTGTCAGACTTTTGTTGCGCGCCGCTTGAAATGTGCCAGGACCTGCCCGTGATAAAGCAAATTACGCGGCGCGTTGAATGAGGACTTAACCGGAGCACAATGCCGGACGTCCGACCAGGGAATTTAAAATCGACGAGCATTTCCCCGTGAATTCACTCGGAAGATGAAGCATCCCAGGGGGTTTCATCCCCCGAAATTACCTTAAGCTGGGTACGTCCGGTCTTCCTGCTGGAGATTAAGCTCATAAACAACGTGTGCAACGATGTAGTCACGCGACGGAAAGTGCTCGAACAAAGCACTGCTGGCGGAATTGTTATTTCGGGAATTACAGACCGCTTGAACCGGATGATTTAATAAATTACAAACTAGCCATGACGATAGCATCTATTAATTACAGAGAAATGTTGCGAAGGGCTGCTTAACAATGAACCCTAAGCGAAGGCCATCGATAAAATAGAGCTTCATTGACGTACCTTAAACGAAATGTAATCCGATAATGCCACGCGGATTGCGAATGAAAATGCCATTGGGAACGTAGTGTACAGTGTGTTTAATCTGCCGAGTGTGCGTTCACTGCGTTCGTGTGGTAGAGATACAATGGAAATTTGAGGAAATTTGATTACAGCCTTTGTACTTTTGTGTTGGTCGCAGAATTCTATCTAAAGCCTGCTAGCAATACGAGGTAGCAAAGCAGTAAAAGTTTGAGTAACTGTGCTTAAGAGCCGGAGGTGCAAGCTTGGAGCACGTCCTGTAAATAGAGTACAGTAGACATCTATGCTGTCCTCTTTTTAAATAACTTCTGCTCTTCTGGGATCCTGAATTACTTGAGGTTCTCTGTGCAAGGAATTCTTTAGTCTTTCCTTTTTACTTTCACGGTAACCAAATACTAAAACCGTATTCTATTTGAAGAATGCAAAGTGACTTTAACTATCAGAATGCAAGGAAATGTCAGCTTTAACTGGAGATAATTTATTTCCAAGCAACGGTAATTAAAATTAGAGTATTAATCATACACTGCGGCATGCACATTTTCCGCTAAAACTGTGCTTCTCCTTCGAGCTAATTTTATTGCGTCCAATAATTTCTCTATGCGACGGTGGCTTATTGTTGGTTGATTAAAAAAAACCTATACCTCGTGAATTCACCTGCAAACTTATTAAGATTCGTGTTTTATATAATTTATGGAGATTAATGCAGGGTCTAGGACAGTTCTACACTAATTATTATTATGGAAAAACTGATGCACCGTCTGGCAGAAAAATGTCTCATAATTCCACTTTAAAGCTGCATGAATAAATGGAATGCACAATATGTATCTCCTACATCGAGGGACATACATATGCATACTAGAAACGAGTGGCCACATGCATAGTAAAAGCTCGGAAAAATTTCACTCAGTTACGAGACTACGAAGACCAGCGTCAATAAATTTTTTATCTTGGAAGCTGAATATTTAAAGATCTAATAAAGTTTATCGTTCTATGAATTTGATGTATTTAATATTACACTCGAAATACCGCAAAACTACAGCTGACGGTATAACAAAAATTCAATCTAAAATCGCGGTTTTCACTTTGATATCATACCACCCCCTTGTTTGCATAGAAACTCCTCGCTTTCGGAATTCATTTGCAATTCTAATGCCCCGGACCTCTACTCCAATTGGTTTGTATCTTACAGACTAGTCAATATAAAAAGACAGCATCCTGCACAACAGAATCCTCGCGTGTACCCAACTGGCTTGTCTCGCAGCGACAGTTCAGGAAAATCGAGCTTCGTGAAGCAGTTTGATTCTATCTGGAAAGTTCCCGCTAGAGTTTCCTCGAGAGAGAGAGAGAACTTCCCGGCGAAGGTAGTTGTCAAAATGTTCTTGCGACATCATTTAATCTGTAGGAGTCTCTCAAAGACACCGGGAACAGTCTGCTCCATCAGTAGGGTGTCTTAATAAGCTCGAATTCCTCACAAAGTGTCCTCGAGTGTCCTCTTAACGACAAGTGAAATCGGGCAATTTTAATCAGACACTCGTGCTCCCGAGTACGCCGTCGAACTTTCTCGAAAACTTTGCAGCAACTTCTCGATATTGTAACTAGTTGCCTACAGTTGGAACAAGGTGAAGTGGACGTACAAGACTGCATACATATTTAATGACATCACTCCAAACATCGTCCACAGTTCCTTTGTGAACATTTACAGATATGCAAGTCCCTGTCTGTTAACAGGAAACTTATAGTTTAATTACTTTCGTTCCGACCGTAGTATTCGTCATTTAACAAAGCCTGATTTTTGCCGTTTCGTAATTGGTTCACGGCGACCCCACTTAACCAGCACGATTCAAAAGCCCGCCATATGCGTAATTAAACAGAGCATCAGACAACGAGCTGGCGCGACATTTTCACCGAGGATAGCCTCGTTTGTCAGCGTTTGGAAAAATCGTTTCCGGGATCACGGGCCGAGCGCGCAAATCACGGGCGGTGCGGATTGAACGCGACAACGTTCGTGGAACGATGGCGAGGAAAATGAGCGAGTTCCACGGTGGAATAAATGAACGGAGTTAGAGGCTTGGTGAGTGGGGCGAAAAGAAGGTGCAATTGGAAGAAACAACAACGAGAGAACCGAGTGGAGAGAGAGTGGCCTTTAATGAGGCCACTTTCCGTAATTAGAGTGCACCCCTTCGTATTAATCTCGATTGAACGGCCTTGGCATTAAATTGTGTACAGAGTAGAAGGGGGTGGTAACGTCTTCGCCCAAGTTCATTTGAAGCTTGATCATGAGACTGAGGTCGTGCCTTAATTCATTGATGAGTAATATATTCTATACTTGGTGCAGTAACCCCAACCAACCATCCACTTTACCGTGCATCTAATCATGCAAAAACGGAGCGGGTCGTTAGTGCCTCCATCGCAAGCTTTCTCACCAATCAACCCTCTGTCCACAGCCCTTCATCGAAATCCATCACTTCTCATACCGCCTGGAAAACGTAAAACGGACGACAGAATCGTCATCCGTCTCAATTCATCAACGTCGGAAAGAATTGAACTGCAGCTTTCCTCGCCATGCGCAATCCTCGCGATGTAATTTCCTTGATGCGCGTGTCTCCCGCGGACCGCGGCACGGGCGCGACGAAAATGGCTAAAAGCGCAAACAGACCGGCTATCTCTAGTGGCTGACAATTACGTTTAATGCACAACACAAGCCTCCGTTCATCGTCGCTTTGTCCGCGTAATATCGCGCAGGGACGTGCACGGGTGTCGCTAACGCACGATAAGCCAGATAAAAGAGTCAATCGATAAAACGAACGAGTAGCCTCCCCTTTCCCTTTCGTCATTTTTTTTCCCCCTCCTGCTCATTTTTCGCCGCTGAAGGACATCGACGTGGCGACGCGAAATGAATAATAAAACGCCGAGAGAGGCCCGGAGAGGATCGCCAGATTTGCACGAGGGAATGTTTGCAGTGACGGGGCAAACACGCAGCGGATCTCAGCGTAGAGCAAACTCAAATTCGACGGATTCCGTTTTTGTCACTCGTTCGCTCACCTGCGCTTTCATCGAACGATTCGAACCCTTCTCGCCCGCCCACTCCTCCCCAACGAGCACGGTTTTCGATGGTACGCGAACTTCGCTGTTATTTGGCATTTCAGTTTTTCCTCTTCCTGCTGTGTTTGAGTTTCGCCCGGGTTGCTTTTCGAAGCTAAATCTGAAGCTTTGTTTTATCGTGTAAGCGACGGTTCCGAGCTTGTACTATGTTCGTTACTCTATTCCCAGAGTATTGATCAACTGCGTGCGGGAAACAGATTTCGGAAGATTATTATCGTATAACCGGCCTAAATTCCGGCGGTTATATAGACGTTGAAAGGGCTTCGCGCAACACGATAGCGAAGGGAAGTATAATGGGAATGTGTGTAACAAAGAGGCTGGTCGCGAAGAAATGTTGACACGCGACAGCAGCGAAATTGACTTTCATAATTAACGCCAGCCATCCGTAATTTGCGTTGCGGGACTAAATAATGGAGTATGGTCGCGTAACCGAGAAATTGTTCACACTCGTAATCTAGAATACCGAGAAGGAAAGTATATTGGAGCTACTGCACACTATGGCAGCCGACGGAGGCTTGCATCATTAATCCGCGGAATCGATGATACCCGCCTACGTATAGATATGTATTTATGCTATCATTAAAATATTCAAAGCGCCGTGCATCGAAATGGTCATTTTGAAATGACACGAAGGAACCGCATTATGACAGTCTAATAAAAAATTCACCGCGTATATTCATTTCGCTGTGCAGACATCGAATGGGTTCCATGAAAGTTTCAGCCAACGAATTTATATCCGCTCGCGTTATCTGTGATCCTCGAAAATCTCGATATTCCAATGTCGGCTACACCAATATGTTCAATTAATTGGACCATCCTTGTATTTTGCCCTCGAGCTATTACAGGATAAAAAATCATTTCATTCGTTTCAATCCTCGAATATTTTGAACCCGAATGGACGCCCTAAATTCTGTTAAACTCGAGCCATGCAATTCAAGTGCTAAAATTGTAGGTAACTGCGCGGAGGATAAGGGTACCTGGGCAGTCAGAAAATGCGAAGTAGAAGGGTCTCATTCTTTTCCAAGAAATTAACTTCTTCAGCCTCGTAAAGTCCCTCAAACAGCCCATTCAATTACGACCCAAAGCGTTTGCCTCAAATCGCCCTGAAGCTGTTCAATGGAAAGCCCCTTACAAGCACGCTTCAAATCTGAGCCGAGCAACAACCCCGAATCACGTCATCTTGAACCCGGCTCACCCCAAAGTTTAGCGAACGGTGAATGGATATCGTGGAGTAGGCAAGAAACTCGCGATCAAGGGACATTCGCGGCGATCCCGAGCCCAGCGTCGAGGCGACTCAACGCGTGCAAAGGCGGAATATGCTTCTCTCCCTTCGACGGGGAGCTGAATAAAAGGCGCAGAGGGACGCGCGGCGGTTCCGCGCGATCGACGCCGCGATAAATCTATCGTCGTTCCGGAGTTACACGCCGCGGAATTGACGTTGCTGAGGGGAATTGAGATTAACGAGGGCCGATAACAAATGGGGTTTGGCGGCGGCGAAGTTCAAATCAGGTGAGAGACAGACTCCCAGGGAGGAAACGCGGGGGTGGGCGCCGAGTGTCGCGGAGGAAGGGAGAGAGGGACAGTCGGGCGAGCGTCGAAAAAGAAGGAAAGAGGAAGACAGATAGCGACGGAGACACGAACTCCAGAGAGACGAGGAAGATAAAAGCGGAAAAAGCGGAGGAAAAATTTCAGAGAGTCTTTCGTGAATGGGGAAGAGACTGAGTGAAAAGGTGGACAATGTGGACAAGGTGAAAAGTGGTGAAAAAGGGAAGGGAAAAGGCGGAGCGCGCATAAACTTTGAGAGGAGAGGAGAATAAGGAAACAAAGGGTGACAGAAGGGAGAATGAAGGAAAATGGAGAGAAAGGGGGCATAAAATACGGTTTTGTGAAACGTAGATTTTATTGGAGCTTATTCAAGTTGAATAGAAATTGACTGTGCCGCGGAAAATCGTGCGCGTAGCGGTGCGATGGTATAGATTCTATTCGTATCACTACAGGCAGCAGGGCAGGTACCCAGAACGGAAGGTAAACGAACAAATTTACAGAAGTATTAACAGAGCAGCCTGGCTGGGTGTGTGTAAACCAGGACACAGCGCAATTAGTACTGGAAATGTGTGACATTACGCCGATGTCGCGCGTCGAATGATTCGAGTCAACATGGCCCTATCAGGTGGAAATGGCGGGCACGATAATAACGTGAACAAAACCAGGCCGATGTCACGGCAGTTGATCGCGTTATAGGGAATTATACGCTGCCAGTCATCGGCATGCTGCATTAATCTGTTTGGTAATAAGCGGTCAGCTGAGTTCGCGTTCAGAGATCGAACAAATCGGTGGTCAATCGAAGACTGAAAAGGCACCCCAGCGAATTCCAAAGGGAATCTAAAAATTCCTCACCGACAAAAGGAAATTCCGTGAGAACGACCAAAGCAATTTTACGGTTTGACTTTTCTTCGACAGAGTCCAGTGAAATTAGAATAATGGGTAACAACTGAAGGTACTATTACTCCCCTTTCCTATTTTACCCAGAAATCGATTCAAGAGCAAGACAAAAAACGGGCAAGCTATTAATCCCGTGGTTCAATTTTCAAAGCTTCCTGACAGCTTCCTCGACCTGGCCTCCAGAATCTGATCCGCAGTCACGGTCCGTAATCGCCTTAAAATCGAGAGTTTCTGGCCCCGTAAAGTCTTCATAACTGGTTGGACTACATTACTTTCAACAGCAACGACCAAACCCCCCCCCCCCCGAGCTATCCGCCCGCGCCTACGCCGCATTAATTTCATTTTCAATTTAACTTGCCGCAGGGGAAACTGTCGCGGTTCGCTTTACGTTTCGGCGCACCGAGGTAGTATATCGATATAATTCGCGACGTCGAGTTACGGATACAACGGCGAGCCAAGTTCCCTGGGTATTAAACAACGAGCGAGTGAACCTTCTCGCCTTTCCGTCGTTCTTTAATGCGTTTACCCTCGCGGTGCGCAGCTTTAGTTATTGCAGAATCTATGCAACATTTTTGCCCCCAACGCGTAACACGTTCAGAAGTTTAAGTAACACGACACAGGACACCTGGCTACAGGAACAATTTTATTCAACTTCTACCATGGAGAGACTAGCAGCGTCTCTGGCGTGTCGCTTTGATAATTGATAGATGTCTACAGTCCACTTTCTCCAGCCATTTCAACGTCTAAGATCATCGAATTGAAAACGACCAGACTTTCCTCTCCGTTGACTCTGGAAGGCGCCCTAACGCTGCGCAAATAGCTTTCAACGACTCTTCGAGAACTAACTTTTCGGTCGAAGCTCGCGCTACTGCGATCCGTGTCCCGCGTTCCTCAGCTACGATCGATTCCCGCCCACGGCAAAGACGATCGACCGGGAATGGCAACGCTTGCCAAATCGTCGAACGACACACGCTGTCGGACCGGAAAGGCTGTTGCTCTTTCATGCGGCCGCCTCGGCGAGTTCACGGCGCAAATAAATCTCGTCGATATCGTCTGCTTGATATTTACGGTGCACTTGTCGGATTCCGTTTACGTCCACCGAGAAATATGTATTCAGACTCGAAAATACGTCGCGTCGAGTGCAAAATATACGGCCGGCGTAAGATTTCGTACAACGGAAGTACCGTCTAGATTTCGCGCGGGACTCAAGCCTCCAGGGGCTTGTCAAAAGCTAACTTCGTCGAGCGTAGCTTTACGTCTGAGTAAACATTGCTTAAATACCACTGGAACTTAAATACCCCTAATTTTAAATTTTGTCTTGGAAAGAAGTGGAAGATCGAAGAGGACACGGGATGCATTGATTTTCAGTTACGTAACTGCGGTATACCGCGTATTTGCTTTCATTAAAGTTTCAGGGTTCGAACATTAGCGTTGGCATGCATCGTCCGGTTTATTTACTGGCGTAAGCATTCGGCAAGCTGTTGCGCCCTGTCAAAGTGAATTGGAATTTGCTTAGACGCGCCGAGCCACGGTCAGAAATAAATCAACCGCGAGAGGACTGTGACAGAGAATTTTCCAAATAAGTACAAGAACTGAATTCTACAAATTAATCACTGTTCGATACGATATTTTCGGGGTAACTAATTAATTTGAATACATTAACCAGAGCAATAAAATAAAATTGATTCCCGAGAATCCTCTTCCAATTGAACTTTAGTCAAACAAACTCTTACTCAGGAGTCGAAAATTCCGCGGCAGAAATATTAAGTGCCACGTAACGTTGCGCAGATTGGTCGATGAACGCAGATAACTTGGAAATGGTCCATCTTGGAGTAAATAATATTCATTCGGCTGATTGACGCGGACGTCTTCGGCATCTTAAGCAGGCTAGCTTGCAGAGCGTCTCGAGGTTGCCAGATATCGAGTTTACTTTGACTTCCCTTCGAATTCTGGTTGCTTGTCTCATTATAAATCCCATTGATGAGGTAAGTGGCGCGGAATTTCGCTAATATAATTCTAGGACGTTGCTGCATCATTTGTCCTCGCATAATTACTGCGAAATACTGAGCGATGTTCGGCGGGCGAGGTGGATGGAATTAAGGCAGACCACACTTCGTCACGTCGTGTCTTCGCGTGCAAAGGTATGTCGATTTAAGACGTCGTTTCTTACGTGCAGAACGGAAATTAGGTTGCGGGCAATAAAGTCCACGAGACTCCGAAATTAACCATTCGCACGAGCATGGAATATTATGGAACCTTTTAAGGTATTACATGTTTTATAATTAACGAATCGACTTAGAGCGTTGGAGGCTTTCCTTCAGTATTTTCTTTGCCATAATTTCAGCGAGTTTTCCATGGGACTAGCGTAAATTCCATTCCCTAAGAAAACAGTTTCTTACAGGGGCTTGAGAATCGAATTCTACTTTAAAAGTCAATCTTCTCAGGAATTACTTTATTTGCACGACGTTAAACCATCGTTTCCTGCATTCTGCACCTGCGACGTTTTCAATCTCACGAATTCTCCAATGAAAACGCATCGTTAGTAAAGAATATTTCCACGAACTTACCATCTTCACGATATTATACGTCTTAAAGTACGCTTCAAGGTTACATTCGTATTCAGCGAAATCTTCCACCCACCAAGCCTCATTAAAGAATGTTTCGCAAGTATCTGTCATACTCACAAAGGCGCAAACAAATGTCCGTAGTTTTTCTCCTGAATGGCCGACCTAGATATACCCGTGACCTTTAAATGTTTTCTTTTATCAGATAGCCTTTTTACAATGCGTTTAGCCAGTCGGAGGATATGGTTGCCCGATAAAGCTCGGACCACCGAAAGTTTTCTTCGAGTCTCGCGAGCAACGAGACGGTTTCACGGTTTGAAGGGCCATCGAAATGGATAAATTTCTTCGGGCATAAAACGGATTGTGCGCGCGCGATATTGCACGGAGTACCACAGTCATATTTGTTTTCAGGCTGCCCGCGGCGGAATTTGAAAATCTCTCGGGAATATCGAGCGTGGTTGCTCAATTCGCAGCAAGCAGCAGAATCGCGTCTCGTGAAAAGTGAAATCGAATCGCACCGAACTTGAAATACACTCGACGAGATGGTTGAACACTAATGATCGATTCTGCATCAAATTCGTCCCCATTAAGCAGCGGAGCGAGCAATCCGTAAGAAAATAATTGCATCACTTTTGTATACCTAGGAATTGAATGCAACTGTTGTTCATGCTACGACCAGCAAATTGATCATCTGCTCGTCGTGAGCTCGCAACACTTGGAAAAATAGGCCAGGAGGTGTCTTATCATGGCGCGTGAGCGTGGACAATGCGCGAAAAAACTCTCGTTACGTTGCATAATTGAAAAGGAAAGGAAAAAAGGGACGGAAGAGGGTGTTTCTAAAGATCTGGTGTCGTGGAGAATAAAAAATAAAGGACGTGTTTTTTACCGGGCTCCATTTCGCGGCCGGTTGTAGACGTTTTATATTTTGACGTTCGAAATGCTGCGCACGATACCCCGGAGAAATAAACGAAATTTCCCTGAAAGCGCCGGGGAGCATGAAGTCTCTCATATCACGCGATACTTTTGCGTATTGTTTGCCTGTACATGCTGCCGTAACCTCGAATACCTTTTAGGCTGATGTAGTCTAGAAACTGAATTTGTTAAGCATTGATGAAGAGCATCTCGCGATGCAGGGAAGAGGGAAGAACGTATAAAAGGACATATTCTTCAAGGAAAGATCCCCCTGTTCAATTTCATTATAAATTACGTACACCTAAAACGCTATCGCTCCAGAACTGACGAATCTATCGTCTCCGAGACTCAATACCCGCCCGCCCTATTTGATCATAAATTTCCATGATTTTTTCATCAATCTGGTCTCTGATTTCGTGCACGTGAACGTGACCTCGTTCGCGGAGCTTATTAAGACTCGTAATAAGGTCATTCGTCAGTCGGAATGCGAAGAAGCGTGTTCGAGACTGCCTCTCTCGGAGCTTTCCCAGGATTTCGTAGGTCGCGACAATAGGGGCTTGCTTTCCCGCCGAGGAATCGTGGCAGAACGTCGATAGTCGACACGCGAAACCTGAAATGCCATGGGAAACTATTCCCACCCAGAGATCAGAGTGCACTCCCCTGCCACCTAAGCGAGTGATTCTGATTGACGAAGAGTAAGCGCGCCCCACTGTGGAAACGGACAGAAATCTTAGGGAAAGTTTGTCAGCACCAAGGATCGGCCATTCCTGAACGCAGCAGTCGGGACGTTGTCCCGCCTAGAGACGGTAAACTTTAATATTTCACGGTTTAATGTAGTCGGAGATACTGACGGTAGCTTGCAAAAGCAGAAAGGAAAAAAGGGCCTCGCGGAACGTGCACCGGCAAACTGTCCCTCTTCAAAGAGACAAACTTTTTTCTTCGTCAGAGTGTTACACGCGTTAAACTATGTAGAGCGAGGAAAAGAGATATAAAAAAATTGACGACATTCCGCTTTCAGCGAGCGAAGAGCTTAATTATTGCCACCGTGGACGTTTCCGCGCTGAGTATTGATATTGTGTAACCAGGTTATGATTACTCTTGCCAACTTTAGTTTTTGAAGAACCGAAGGATGGCATCCTTTAACCTAAGGAGACTGACGTTTACTGATAACAACACCAATGCCGCAGTTTAGTACACTCGTTATAGCGCAACTGATAACGAAGGCAGCTCCGAATACCAGAAGAGGAGCTGTACGAACGCAGGCGCGCGATAAAGGATATTTAGAGCAAACTGCCGCCATAAATCCCACGATAAATATCGTTAGACATGACATCGGTGTTCCAACCATTTTGCAAATTAACGAAAACGTAATTCGGACGCGGGAAGGATGGAGGTTCGCCGTGAAATTCGTTCGCGTTCGCGACAGAGAGCGATACACGCGAGAGGCTCGCAAAATTAGGATTTACGCGAGGCAGAATGAAACGTATTTCCTCCACGCCGTATCCGACGCGAGACGTGCCGCAAAAACTTCGCCAACGGTGCAAACAGCGAATTTTACGGGCACATTCGCAAATCATCTCGCAGATGCGTTATCGATCGTAAAACGGCGGAAACGACCGCGACCGTCGTTCTGCCGCTGCGAAATTCCACAGCCGTCCCGTGATCTTGAACCCGCCCCCCCCCCCGTTTTTTCGAGAATCCCCGATGAAATTTTTGCTTATCGATTTTACCCGCTTTTACCCGCCAAGGCCTCCCTTGCTACGGCGATACGGGCGTTCGTTTATTTATAATTTCCCGGACTCTTCGTGCAACTTCGATGAAACTTCTGCAGCACGGTTTTACTGACTCTCGTCGCTGACATTTACACCGCACAATGTTCACGCGATCCTACCAGATGTGCCTGGATTTCTCTCTGTTATTTGTAACGAACGTTTCGACAGAAATATTTCGTTTCTACCCGTCCAGCGCGTATTTAACATCGCAGTAGTTCACCTGCCATTTTATACTCTCATCAATTTAATAATTGTTGAATCATATGGATGATATGGGGAAGGGAGTGTGAGCGTGCTGATTTTAATCTGGGGTAATTGAAACGTGAGACGAGTAGGATATTAAATTTGAGGTGACCTGACAGCGGAATATTATTCGAGGAACTACATGATTTCGATAGAAGCATCATTCCTCAGAACTTTTTTAATTCCGGCTGCTGTACGTCGTTGCCCTATATATGCATGGCTATAATAATGTGCAGTCATTCCGGCTGTGACTCGGAGAAGTCGTCGACTCGGATAAATCACCTTTATCCGTAACGAGCTCATCAAGAGAACAGGGTTATCCTTCTTAAGCGAAGCGTCTCGCGACTCAAGCACAGATTACATGGAAAGACAGTATGTATAATTCAAGCAGAATGGAAGTGAACAAAACGAGAATTTTAAAGTATTAGCATCGTGAAAGCCAGAGACAATTTTACATCCATTTCCTCGAAACTTCCGTGTGCCTGGAAATCTAGCGAATCTAATATTCAAACAATTTTGACGTCCCCTTGAGTCTACAGACGAAGATGAACGAAAATCCTCCAATGGATATATTGAATTCGTGGCAAGGGGGACGTTTCAAGTGGAACTCGATAACAATGAAATCGGCCAGAAAGTTCGAAAGTAAATCTGCCATCGAGTTCGAGGATCCGTCGCGGTTTTTCAAAGCTTTCGAGCTAAGAGCAGTTATCTATAATCTTTAATGCTGGCTAAAATCTATTGAAACGTCATATCCAGACGAAGCCTGGCCAAAGGCCGATAACTCATTTGAATCTCTGCCGCTCGGAATAGATCACTTCAAGTTTAATATATCGAAAGGGGAATCTAGAACTGCTGCAAGTTTCCAAGTATAATCATGCTAATCAGATCCGTACGACATCGCGAATCGGGGTTCTTTGCCAGCGTGCGTCCTCTTTGGATTAAACCGCGCAGAAATAAGCAAGCGCGACATAAACAAACGCGGGGAGGGAATAAGGGACGTAATGAATTCCCCGTTTAGAGCGGAACATGTAAATCGGGCGAAGCTCTGCGCAGGGAAAACGATGCTCACCGCGAGGAACTTAATTTAATAGGTTTCCAGAGTCACGAAATAAACGTGCAAACGAGTCGTACGAGAATACCAGATTCTCTGAATTATGCATACATCTTTCGTTCCCCGTCTACGATCCCGTAATCGTGTACCTTAAGCTGCTCGATAGGGCAAATTGCAGTCGAAGAGCGGGCTGATAATGGAGTTTCGCGGAGCTCGAGATTTGGAGTAATTAGTCGGTAGACAGGGGATGTCGAGTCGACCTGGCAAATCTTTATTCACTTCGATCTCTATCTCCGTTCCCAGCGCCGTTCGTGATTTTCAATGTTTGTCATTTCGCGTCGCCCGCGCCGGTGTCCGGAACACATTGCAGAACCCGCATAGCTAGCCCGAAAGGGAAAAAGGAAACCAGCGAAACGTTATCGTTCCTCGTGACAAAATGAATATTTCACGGCCCGTAATGTTCCGTTTACCGTTTTCATCGCGTAAATCATTCCTTGGCGTCGATCGTTATAATGGCCACGCTACAGTGAAACCTATTAATTTGCAAATTAGATGCGAAATGAATTATTGATCGAGATTGCGTGGCCGCGTCGAAGGAGATCGCCGTGACGTGGTTCGCCCATAACTCGATCATCCGATTCAACCGTCAATGTTCGTAAATCTCGAAGGGTATGATCAACATTGTCTGTACGGAAAACGTGCAATTAACGGTCACTTTACGAGAGGATTAATCAACTTATGGAGCACGCTGTGTTTCTTGTTCGAAAGGATCTCAAGAACGCACAACTAACGGTTAATGCCGGTACCTTGCTGAATATGTATCGATCAATTGCGGTCAGCTCGTTTTATGCAGCTAGCTTTACGCGTTTATTTCCTGGCATTTTAATTAACTTGATGCACGGCTTATTTACACGGCACGTTTGCGCGGTTTCTTTACCCATGAAATATCGTTTAACTTGTAAAGTACATGTACCCTACTCTCCGTAGTCTCGTATATTATTGCATTATTAATAAAGACTGAAAGACATTCATACGTAATATGGATGACACAAAAGCAAGCGGAGGTTTAAAGCAGTATAGATAATAATAGGAAGCTAACAGGGTTGTAACTTTTCCCATTACTATACCTAAGTAGTACCGCTTCATTACCCAACGCAAATCGTTGTAACTATCCTCCTCACGAAGTTCACTATTATTATCTTCACGTGAAATATAAAATTTTTCATAGAATGATTTCCTCGTTTCAGATCCAACGATTCACTGATCGAGCATACACGACTGCGTTGCCAATCGGCCAGTCCAAAATAAGCAATAGAGGTCAAACCTCATAAAACTCTGAGATATTTAGAGCATTAACAGGGCGGGATATAATCGACGCAGCCTGAAACCACCCTCTAATGGTTTAACGATCCTCTGTCCTAGCACAGCCTTTCCCTCGATTACGCGTTTACGCACACTTGCGTAGCTGCACCTTGGGATATCAAGCCGACTTTTACCGAAAGTGACGTTCTACATTCGACGATAACGTAGCGAACGGAAGTCAGGCCAGACTTTGCTTTGTGAAGCAAGGGGATGTTTACCCTTGGGCGGAGATTTTACTATCTATTACCCCTTGGATATCGAATGACAAATTATCGATACTTCGGAGATATGATATGGGAAGAGTAAAAACGAATTTGGATCTGTTGCGGAGCTGTTCGCAAAGTTTGTGAAGTTCCCGACGTAAAAACATTTCCGATTCGATTCCCCCGTGGGGTGCGATAGCAGGGAGCGGTTTTTCGTACGCCACGATGTAAATAGAACGAGAGAGATTTATAGGGGACTGTCGCGTCACACTTGCGTGAAAGACGGATAACTTGTGCGATGTTTAGCGGAGGGAAAACGCGTGAAAGCCGTGACGGGAAATGCGGATAACGGCGACAGGAATCAAGCTGCGATGTAACTGCTTCAGCGATCATGGGGATGCGAGAAATCTATATTAAAAAAAAAAATTGGAATAGATCTGTTGAGCTCCACGAGAAGGAAAAATAGCCAACGTTTCACTTTCCTGTGCTAGCATCTAGAAACCAAAAAGCGACAAGCTGGGAGGTTCAATAACTGGCGGAAGGTCAAGAAAGCTTCATCTAAATCTCACAAAGCCGCCTAAAGGAAGCAATAATCGAATCATTTCTAAGCATCAATCTCAAAGCCTCCACTGCCCCCAGCGTCTACGTGAATGTAACCCCAAGGATCCTCTTTCCGTTTCGTGAAAAATCGTCCACGATTCCCAATGGCACCTGATTGCGCTGAAGAAGACTGACCCTAACCGATAGTGACATCGACAGAGGACATCTCGGTTTCGCCGTCGATTTTCGGCCCACACTGGAAAATTGAAAAATCTTCGGTCGCATCGAGCCGTGCCATCCATTTAGTGAATCGACTCTCAATCCCCCTTCTTACCCGAAAAAAGAAAAAAAAAGTGAAAAAGAGAGGACGGCGCTTTTGTGAAGCTGCTCTCTCCTGCGGGACAAATTGAATTTCGCCAACGAGCAAGAGCGAGAGAAAGCCACCGCGGAAGGGCGAGGGGGTGTGCAGAGGCGTCGCAAAAGTGAAAGAGGCACAATTTATTTTTGCCCTGGACGCAGCATCGCCGGAAGGTGCGGTTTTTCTGCTCGATGCAAAAGGCCTCGGTACCACTGAGGGCTTTCGAAAGAGAGCAGAAGATAGGAAGCAGCGAGGGAGCGTCGCGGCGCGACGCGACTCCGGAAGAAAGTTCAAAGTGCCTCTCGTCTTATCCTCGAGAAATGCAGCGCCGCTTTGCTACGTCTGAAGCGTTTCTGTTGTTTCGCTAGGGACTCCGAAAAATTGCGTGCGAGGGTGCTGCGCCAGCGGCGAGGGCTCTTTGAGGTCGCGAACCGTCTTGCTCCGCGGAAATTACAGGCTGCATTGTCGCGGACGCGATCATCGAATGCGGCACGAAGCGTTCTTTGATGTCTGCGCAGAGGGAAATATACGAGCGCGTGCCTGGTGCCAACCCTTTTCTTCAATTTACGTTTCCCGTTGGCCCACCGTGAATCACGGCGATGACAGCTTCCTTCGTACGGTAACTTTCCACGTCATCGAGACGTAAATGTTAGAATCTTGAGATTCGCTTTATGAATCGAATTTCTCTGATCGAAAATAGTTTCTCGGCGGATTCCTGGGCGTCCGAGACCTGCGAAACTAATACAGGACCCGATACCTAAATGATATCCGATTCCTATTTTGTGCGAAATATTGTTCGGTACGGGGGAACGTTTCCCGTTCTCTTTGGTTAAATTTAAACCCTGTTTATTGCTACGTTCGTGCACGTTGTCGTTGTTATAGCAGCATCTCGCCCCCTTTCCCGTAGCAAGAAAATCTCACCGTCAGTGAACGTTATTTGACGTGTGAAACCCCTTTCTTAACGAGTTTTACTGGCGTCGTTAAAATATCTGTCGTTTATGCTCTGCTATTATTTACACCGATGTTATGGGATAAATTTCGAAAACGCGTTTCGATCTGATATTCGTAAACAGGCGATTTTATAACACGGTATGTTCATCGTAAAAATATAGTCTAACTTATTGAAAGAGAAAACTATACACCTCTCGTTCAACTCTCGGTGAATTGATAGCGTCGGGATAATTTTTAATCATCAAATTCTACCATGAGAGATGAGCAATTCTTGTAGGAAACTCACATTGAAGTCTCGATTACTATTGGAGTGAGCCGGGACTGAAACCCAAGTAAATCACAAATGGAGCTTACTGGAAATCCCAGGGGACCATTATTCAACTCAACAGCAATCGATAACGAATACGGGATTTCGGGGACGAGATAAAAACGATTAAAAGTTACTTTCATTTCTCCCTTCCTTGCCTCTTTGAACGACCAAAGCTGACTCTGCTTGTGTCAGCTTCGCCAGCCGTGCTACGTTTACACGTCTCCCCTGAGATCTGCCTGAAATTGTTGGTCTCAAAGCACGGCTTGACGTTCATAAATTCCGCCTGGCTCAATTTAAATGCATGCACGAGTTTTGCATGTATTACTTTTCATTATCAGGTCTTTGCGCCTCGTACGTACCGCGGATTTTTTAATGAGAACCTTTGCCGAATTACAAATCAGGCGTCGTGTTTTCTTATGCATCTCATTTGAATGTTTCCTACGTTTGATTAAACTTTTGGTCATGTAATCTTTGCTTCCGAGCCTCGGATTCAGACGAAACTTCTCTTGACGAAAACGTTGGCGAACACTGTTTTCGTTCGTGTTCGCCTCGGCGGAGACCCGGCGTTAGTCGTGCATTTTTCGAAACGGTTTTATCTTTGTTAACTCTCCACCGAACCGTTCCACGCAAGAATCAGGAGATAGGGGAAGATCAGCCTGAACACGCGAGCTCGACATCAATCACTGGATTCGAATCCGATAAATTCTCATCCGTGATATTGCCTGAAAAACACACCATGCAGCTCGTTCGAGATCGTTACACGTGACAAATTGTTGTGTTGCACTCGAAATAAAAAAGATATAGGGTAACAAACCTCTATTATTTCTCTCGTCTTGATTTTTCTACGAAGCCGCAGGGACTTCACCCAACAAACAATCTCAACCACCGGAGAACTCACCCGCTTTTGTACCGACTATACCAAAATTTGAAATAGAGCACAGCATGCGAGAACTGGCTGTTCGGTGCAACCTAAAGCAAACACTTTTTAAATTTATCCTCCCCCACTCTGTTTTATTTCGGGAAGGAGCAACACGTACACCCAAAGGCACGACATATTGCAACCATATTGCGACCAACTCAGCGAAACTCCAATATGTTTTCGCTTCTTCTTCAAAAGTAAACAGAGCTTTCAATGGTCGAGGGGCTGGCATTAATATCATCTCGCTGGCGATCGCTTCCGAAACGCAAAAATAGCCAAGTGTGCGTGTTTACAGAACACTTGAAATTCAATTTCTAGATCTCATAATGCACGATCGTAAAAGAGAACGCTACTAAGTAGTCAGATATAGAGCTATAAACATTGGATGAGTAACCGTGACATTTTGATAAGAAAATAAATCCAGCCGAAATAGACAGACACGTTATTGAACTCGGTTGGTCTTAAATAGAATATTTAAATTTCCACCGTCGAACGGAGAAAAGTTTGTTATCCTGGTCTTCCCCGCATTTATTGTTTCAACGCAAAACTGCTCGAGAAAGAACGCATTCACCTATACAGCTTTTTCTTGGATCTTCGTTGCATTGTAAAGAGAACGGTTTAGGAAAAGAAAGATAAACCGAACATCAGAAGTTCGATCGATGCTGAGGAGACTCAACGAGGAAGATAAATCTAGTTACAGGGAGGAACAATGAAACGAAACGATCAACAAAGGATCAAAAGTTCCTCGCATGAATAAACAAGAATTTCAAGTTTTCATAATACAGAGGCAACTTCATTACCATGACCGTTCTTAGATGAACTTTACCGGTATACTTAATTAGACGCTGTTTTACGCGGAAGCAGACCAGTCCTTGAGAAATAAGTCCCGCGAAAATTTCGTTTAAAGTTTCCGTTCGAAGTTGCCGGACACAGTGGCGAAGTTAATTTACACTTTGAAAGATTTAAAGTTCCCTCCCATTCCGCGTGAATCCCCGAAATTATTGTCCAACACCGAGATTATTTCTGTGCCGTTGTCTAATCGTTGCGATTCAGGGTTCAGCGATTCTCTCCCGGTTTCGTTATTCGACAACTCGCCCTTACTGATGCGTATCTGCTCTCCCAGGAATAAATTTTCTTGGGGCGTTAGAGCGGCCACTATTTCTCTCTTACAACCGCTGTAACTTCCCCTAAAGAAATATATATTCCATTCGTTTTATCGTTATCGCGCCTCCTTTTAGGGAGGCCGTAATCCGGGGGAATAAAAAGTTCATTCGTTTCATTTATCAATACATCTTCGTCTGACTTCCCTGATACGTCACATAAAAAGTTACGCTTCGTGCCTCGTTATACGGTTCCTGTTCTGTCGCGTTACCATTTTTCACCGTTGTACCTCCCCTACAACCGACTAATCACTCTAATCTATCGTTTTTGCCTTATCATACCAAACTCACTCCCGCGCCATTGTACCCCCTCTGCCCCTATTGTGCCATGATAGTCATATCGAATTAAGTAGTTAGCTGTTACGTTTAGTACCAACCCAGCGCAGAGTGTCCCAGACTTGTAGGCTGCATTAAGCCGGGTGAATTCTTCATTCCAAAAGGAATCGAAAAGTTCGGTACAGTTTTACAATCTGGGACCTCGCTTTCGAGATATGAAGAATTGAAGTCTCAGGGGGACCACCACTTCCGGCGCGCGCTGTTTAAATTTTTGACCAACGAGCGGGGGCACAAAAATGCATTGGCATATGAGGATCAGGAGTGGACGTGTATTTACATGCCTTGTGGGATTGACAATGAGTACTTTGTTACAGTTTGCAGGTTTAGAATGCATAGCCTCAATGGCCCCAACTTTTACGATTTACCTTTATAATTTCAAAGAGACTTATTATGCAGCCGGGGGCAGTAAAGTGCTCGCAATCAAGCATAGTCAGGAAAATCTCTTGTTTTATGTAGCTTCACATAAAAAGGAGGAACTCTCGTAACGTGATGAAAGTCAGCATGTTGCAACATTTGCATGCAATGCATACGATATGAATATTTCCCTTTTTTCGACTCTCTGAGATCGGATGTACGAATACAACACTAGTAGCCACTAATTTATTCCAATCTGTATGATCCTTGACTCCCTAGTTCTGGTTCACGTATACATTGCCTTAATAAAAATGCATCCTGTTTCGCTAACATTTCGCTCAACTTTTAATCAGAGTCTGTGTAACCTTTACACTTTCGAAGAGAACAATTATCCCTAGAGAGGAAGGGACGTTTAAAACGAGATTCAGCTCTATTTGCCCTTTTATCCCGGCCAATGACAACGTCGGTTAATCCCTTGTTTCCCTATAGTTATCGTCGCGGTCGCGCGACGAAATAAATTACGTGCTTCCGAGGTCTGTTCGCGCTCTTTTCACAGCGAAGAAGGACACGCAGAGTTTCCCTGCCGGTTGCATACGTAATGCCGAGGCCTTATCTATTCGCGGCTGCTGTTAATAAAATCCGCCCTCTTTTCTGCCCACTCTTCGAGTACATTAACCCCAAAACTAGCCGCGATAAATCGCCTCGACTCAACAGTTCTTAATTAACGAACGGCCAGCGTGGGTGGTTGATGGACATTGTACAGGATGGTTCGGATAGAATCAATGGAATTAATTAGCTAAAGGCGAATGGAAGTAAAAAGAGCTCCGCATATCCAAAGTCAGAATCGATATAGGTAAGTCTTCGAAATAAATACTCGATCATTTTGAGTGCCTTAAAAATTTACACGAAAAATTCCATTCCTTTGAGCGATACCTATTAGTAATTGGAATGCTGGAATGAATTGTAGAGGTAAGTCAAATGTAAATGGGAAAGGAAATGAAATTGAGTTATTACAATCAAAATTAACTACATCATCAGGAAAAAAAACTGATAACCTTAGAATTCATCCCTTATCCTCCACCAATTAATTATCCCACCAGAGATACTTCACATTTACTAATTGTTTCTTATTACCCAGTACGAAATTAAATGGAACAGTTTGAATAGACTAATTTACAATAACAGAATGAAAAAGCGCAAAAGGACACGAGTTCACATTCCAGTTCCCCATCCATCCGAAGTAATTTACAGAAAAGCATGTTGCGTATTTAAATAAAAAAGTAATCGGCCTACGTTATTAAATTTAGACATGAATGCTACGTTTATGTGTTAAAAATTCGAGTAAAATTCAGTTCACCTCAATCGCGGTAAAATATGTATAAAAAGGAAAAGGCAGCACAGCTCGCGTCGATCCTTCATTTCAGAATTCCTTAGAAATCGATTTTAAGGAGAGTG
Organism: Andrena haemorrhoa; assembly: GCA_910592295.1. Taxonomy (NCBI): domain Eukaryota; kingdom Metazoa; phylum Arthropoda; class Insecta; order Hymenoptera; family Andrenidae; genus Andrena; species Andrena haemorrhoa. The sequence continues at coordinate 6,695,458 of OU342941.1, forward strand.
GATGGGACATTTGAACGAGCGTGCGCTAGCAAGAACGACTCGTTGCGCGAGGCGCGGAAATTAATTCGCGATAAGCTGACGCGGCCTCGTGTGATGCCGCGAGGCGGTGACCGTACGAAACGAAGGATCGAGGGCCGAGAGGTGATTGCCGCTGGAGGAAACAGGGCGAGGGTGAGGGGGTTGGACAGGCGGGCGGGCACGAAACACATTACGCCGAGTGAAATACCTGCCGCGGTTTATTTTTCCGGGCAAAGTCTCGCGTGCCAACGGCTCCGTACATTGAACTCTTACCTTAGCGTCCCTCTGCATCGAGTCAACAGTGCCACAGCCGCGTTCTCATCCGTCAGCAAAACGCTGCCCCTCGGGATGCATGATCTCCGCCCCCCCCGTTTCGATGACAGCCGACGATCGAATCCAAGAAACGCGAGCGATGATCCTGCCTGGTAGCCCTCTGTCAGTTTGGTCGGTGTCCGGTCCTCGATTACGCGGCAAGATTCAACTTCCCGGGATCGCGTCCGCGCGTACGAGAAACTCACAACAACAACACTGCTCGCCGCTTTGCCACTGGGACCGTTACCTCCATCGAACGTGAACCGGCCTCTCTCTCTCCGCGCCGAAAAACCAACGCCGCGAATTTCGCTCCGAATGCGAATCACGCGTATAGAGAGGCGAACGCGAGAGAGGACAAACTCAAGAGTGAGGGAGAGCGAGAGAAGGGCAGCACGCGGGCCACCACATCGGCCGGCCGACGAGACATACCACGATAGACTGAAAACGGGGGGTAGGAAGCGTGGTTGCCCGTCGCGACGCCCTCGTGTCTCGTCGGCCGGCTTCGGCGGCCCTCGTGTGCCGTCGCTGGTCGTCTCGTTCCACGCTTGGGGCCGACGCACTCGCTGTCGTCGCCATTCGGGTCACGTGTTCCGGCGAGGGGTGAACGACGCGAAAGCTCTGTTCCCTTGTGCCGCTTCAACTTGTTTTCTTCTATGAATTTCGCCTCGAAATTACACTGAATCTTTGGAGTATTGGTTGAAAGGTATGTTACGCTGCTACTTCCGTTAGTATTAAGGTGTTCTAGCTTCTATTCCGATACTTATGCATGGGTCGAATGCACTCATTGCGTGTAAGTAGATGTGTTGGTTATGGGAACGCGTCGCCAGTTGTATTTCGCGCGGAGGGGTCACGTGACGGAGAGTTTGAAATTGAAAAGAAACAGCAATGGGGAACCAAGTGACGCGGTGTGCTGGTGATGGAATTGGAAAACTTCTAATTATAGGTGAATATACTGACATTTATCGTATGTATAATTGAACTTCAACACGGGACGCGAGTGTACTGATAGTCGCTTTGAGAAAAGGGTTAGTTGAGTAAATTTAACGAACGATTTCGACTCTCCTGAATTGTCGGCTCGTTTGACAATCATTATATTCAAGCTTTTTTACTAACAGGTGGCATTACTGTCTGGAAAGAATTTAGAATCTCTTTTTCCACGAATGCCCGGGAATCTGTTTAAGAAACAAGTTGCTTATTGCACCTTTTAGCAATGATTATCCGTAACCTCTAATCCTATCGTGGTATCACTACAATGCAGTCGTCTAAACGCGAGGCCGTTGTATCTTTTCACATTCTCCTTTCTCTGGTTACGAATAACCACATTTCGAGCGTTTCATATACGCTGCTTTCCCCAGCATTAATATTCGCGGAAGAATTCAGAGCAACGTGGAAGATATTAACGAGCCCCGGCGTTTATTCGTCTCGTTGGCGTTGCTGGTCTCCCCGAATCTGTAGAATTTAAAAGCCCTCTAAATGACCATATTTCACGGTGCCCTCATAAAATGTCCTCACGTATACCGGTACGAATGGCTTGCATAAATAACGTGACTCTACGAAACACAGTTATCCCGATACCAGAAGATTTCCCGATGGACTACGGTGCTACCCTTCGGACAGCGACACCTGAAGGAAACGAGGCTCGCCAGCACTTCTGAGGACACATCATCCTGGAAATTGAAACGGGTGCCGGCGAATTTCAACGGCGAGGTGGTGAGTGAAATACCTTATTTATAAATGTCTTAAGGGGGTAGGTTACCATCAACAACCCAAAATCAGGCCCTTCTCCAAACGCATATTCTGAAGTAATAAATGAATATAGAGATAATTTTCGTTTTAATTTTTAATCGTCATTTCGTTGACTTTAATGCGCAGAAAGAAAATCTTAAATATATTTGCAGGAAACAAAGGTATAAATATAAATGTGAGAGCGTGGACGCGATGCACCGGCTGATGGTGAACACGATTCTGGACAGGTGACTTACCTAAAGCACAAATTAAATGCATTTTTATATGTTAGGCAGTCTTCGTCTTGTATCGGAAATAAAATTTTGATAAACAATTGTTGATGTATATGATTTTAACCCTTTTTTGTCGGAAAAATATTTTTTATCTTTTTTTTGAGAATTTATATTGAAAATGTGCTCCCGACACATTGTGTGACAACATTTCGCTGCACCTCCCTGTACATTTTCATTCAAATCGTTGGAGCGGTTTTCGAGATTTTATGTTCACCGGTTTCGGGAACCGTAGTTTCTGGGAAATCGCGTTTAAATTTGGACATGCAGGTTTGTCGTTATCCGATCTCATGTGCAGGCTTGTACATTTTTTACTGTAATTTCTTCAATTTTTCGAATTTCGGGGCCCGGTTGCGCTTAAAATACGTAGAAAAGATGTAGCTAGCGGAATATGTAAAAATCCTAAAACCAATTTTCGAAAATTTTGAGGGTAACCTTAAAATATTTGTCTACATATTTCCATAAATATATTATAATTGCCCAAATACTCTAGATAAGTCAAAATAATGTAGTTTACATTCTAAAACTAGAAAACGACTTTGCGCGGTGAACTTCCACTTAATCGTTCACTCAAATCGCTACTTTTCTGCTGTAAAAGAAACTCATTGCGGATACCTGCGAAATATCGTCACTAACAATTGAACATAAAGCGTCATCTCAACGAGGCTTTTATCTTTTAATATGGCATGAAGTTTCGTGAAAAACAATGTCCTCGTCGAAACACGCGAACTCCCGTAAAATCTACTGAGAGCGTTCTTCACGAAACCACCCGTAAACAAATTATAGCCTACCATTTTCTTGGATACGAACACGCTGCAATAAGATCGCGACACGTCCCACAGATTTTATCCAGTGTTCAACTACCACTCTCCGGGGCGATTAAAAATTTAATACGATTATTCACGAGGCACAGGGGTGCCATACTTTGTCATACTCTCTTATTACTCGATGGAACGTATCAGTTCCATCGAAGATAAAGGCATTATTATACAAGTCTGGGCACCCACGTGCATTTTTACACGATATTTTACTCAAGGTCGACAAATTCTGGAGAAAAATGTGGTGAAGATCGAGAGATCGGCTCCTCGTTAAATTCCTAGCAAGATTTATCAACAACATGCTGCAAGAAGCAAGGTTGGCCAAGCGGTCGGACGGTCGAGCTCCTTTGCGATGCTCCCTCTGAAAAATCGTAGCGGCAGTCGTAGTATCGGCTCGCCGTTAAATCTGCGCGGGGCTTCATCGGTATCACGGCACACGATCCTCGGCGGTGTCGTTCGCAGAACTTCCCTGAAACTTTGAAGCGACCTCGTTTGCAGCCAAGCCGTTTCGTGACAACGGGGTAGGGCGCGCGAGTGCCTGGAAATTTGTCTTGTGACGGAAACTTTTTCAGGGCACAGAGCCTTGTCGCGACCCGAATGTCGGCTTTCGTATGGAGGGAAGCTTGTTCGCTTCGAATGTCAGAGGGCCTGGAAGTTGTGTCGCAGTGTCGCGGAACGCTGTAACGGTCTCTATACTCTCTATCGCGGAGCAGGTTGCGCGTTTTCCTCGTCGTCGATCGTTCATGGTACATACGCGACGACTCATCGTCACAGAGAAGCTCAAAAGTGCAAACGCTGGTGGCATGAATTATTTACTGATAGCGGAATGGCAGTCGATGTTAGATTATCGGTATAACGTGGCGAAAGGGAACGCGAAATGCAGGGTGGAATGAAAGTTGCATGCGCAACGGTGGCGCTCGGTGTTCAGTTGCGGTTGATCATTGAGTGGTAGAGTTTGAAATTTGGCTGGGGAATAGTAATTCCTAGACTGATAGGGCGGAATATTCGCTGTATAACGGGTAGAATGCTATGAATTTGATCTGGATTAGACAAGAGGCGAGGTACGCACTCTCTTTGAACTACTTAAGGGGTCTCCCTACAATGACTGACGAAAAATTATGCGAAATTTGGGAATTTTTTAAAACAAACCCATTAAATATATTTACTTTCAGCTTTGTGGCTTCATTTGTCAATCTTTAGAGAATATGAAAACAAAAATTGTATGCGGAAATAGTGGTTACATCCGGAGTTATAGTGCTTCAAATAGAGCGCCTTAAGAAAATCATATGCGCATTGTTAGCATAAAATCCGCCTATGTAGTTGTCTGAAATAAAGAATTTAAAAATTTATGTAATCTGTATGAGTGTGGCTATCGCCCGAACTAGATTAAATTAGAAATACTGAAAATTAAAAAAAAAATGACAGCGTCTAATACAGACATCGATTTCTGCAAAAAATTGCTGTTTTTTTCAGTCGCAAAAGTCTAATTTTGCAACAACCGACTTACTTTTAGTACCAGCGAGAAAAACGCGTTGCAAGTTTTGGGTACCGTTTTTTAAATTAAATTTTTTTTAAAATGCTGCCTAAATGTGTGCAAATATAGGCATAAAGTTTTCAATTATCATAATTTGAGGGTTTCTCTAAAAAAAATCCGAAATATCGCGCTCCTTTTCAGACCGTCAAAGTAGGGCGACTCCTTAAACAGAATTCAAATTAAAAGCAAACGCGGTAAGTTGCATGCTTCCCAAAGAAAGTGTCTCCGAGTTTTTCCACGATACAGTTCCGTTGGCCCCCCGCGCGCAATCCACCAACAAACGATATTATGAGAATGCATTTACCTCACCTCCATATCCAGCCGCAAAGAGATACCTACGTAGCATGCAACAGAGGGCCATGTATCGCAAAAGTAAATGCAAAGTCGTGCGCAAAAGTCCTCGTTCGCGAAGTGGCACGGAAGAGGGGACACGATTTATGGTCATTAAATAATGTAGCGAAATTTATTCCATCGCTGCCGTTCCAGGAACTCTTGGCGTTAAATTTCCGAGGCACGAACGTGTGTCTACGATTGCGATATTAATGGGCGGCGTGTAATAGGGATCCGATATAACTGGCGGGCAGCCAACAATCGACTCCCGTCTCACTTCATTGCGAAATTCCGGCGGCCGAAGAAATTGCTCGAGTTTCGTTCGCCACGTGTTGTACGGTGTCCGATAGTTCCGCCCTGCGTGTGGTTTTCACGCGAGCCGGTAGGAAACCGAGGCAACCGCGGCGCGATGTTTCGCCTCTTTCCCCGTGCTCGTTCGATGCCATTAACGCGGGCTGCACTATTTTTCAAGCATCCTGAAAAATTCAGACGCGGCGAGAAACTTGCACTCCGCTCGCTGCATACTCTGTATAAATTTCCTTCTAGCCATTACACTGGCGTTAAGGAGCGACAAATCTTCTTCTTGCGATAGAACCAACTCCCACCGATATGTTCTTCTTCTTTCCGCATCGTTACCGTCGTTCCAGCAACAGTCACGCCGCCAAGAACGCAGGCGGATTCTGTCCAGCAATTTGGCAGGCTATATATTAATCGTTCCAGAAATAGCTGGGAGCAGCGTAGATTAAGCTTGGAAAATTCTACTGTGTCAGGTGCCGCCACGTTCCGCGAACTAAACCGTTTACGTTACAACAATTTCGCCGTAAATCCGCGGCGTTGTGTCGCGGGGGGGTTGAAAGATCCGTGGTCGGAATCGCGACGTTATCGCGAAACGCGCGGTGGAAACTTTTCATCGGAGCCGGGTCATTGACCCACAATCGAGAGATACTCGGCCGGATAGAGCACGCGATGCATTAAGACCGAATTTAGTCGACGTTGATGTGCTGCAATTCGGTGCATGCACAGCCCGAGCTGCATATGCATTCGCGTGACTCGCCCGCCTGTAATAAGTGAATTCGCGTTCGTTCGGGCCGAAAAGCTTAGCTGACAAACCCCGCGCTCGCGCTTGGGTCATTCAGCTCGAAATCTCCCTTGTTTTGAGACGATTTAACGGCTTCCCGTTGGGACACGCCGGCCAGGGACCTGCTTTTTAGACAAACTGCATGCAACGCGAATTACCAGACGTGAGGTATGGATCCAATGCTGGGGCTGCATGCAGGTTCGCGTGTGTAGAGCCTACCGGTCATTGATTTGCACCGTGTTTACTCCAACTTTGCCTCCTGCTTCGACTTAATACGTTTAATACGATTTCAATCTTCGGTGAAGATCGTTTCGTTTGAAATGAAGGGTTTCTTTAGAAGTCAGCAACTATGTCGATCGACATTCTTTTCGAATTTAAGACGTTGAATCCGTCCGTCGATTTTCATCAGTCAGGGCACGATTTTTGTCTGCATTTTGGTTACATTAAAGAAGAAATGTTCACTTTCGAAGAGGATATAGTTACGAGTCCGGTGTGACGCACTTGTTTCCGATATCCGCATGTCCATCAGATGGATTCATCGAAAATGGTTGGTGAAAATAGAAATTCATTCTGGCAAGGTACAATTCCATTGTCCCATTTTTGTAAAAAAAAATTCGATGCCGTTCCGCGAGTTTCACGAGCACGGCGATATCAATAACGATCAGCGATGGTGATAAAAGTTCCGTTCGGGCTATAGTGATACAAACACTTTGCGAAGACGCGCGGCTTCTATCATTCTCAGTGCTGAGACCGATAAAACTTTCTATACATATCTAGTATCCGCTATCTAGGGGTGGAACTTATTTAAACTTTGCTCGCGTGTATCTTAGGGAAGTATATTTCGAGAAACTTTCATATCCGCACATATTTGTCGGAACTTTGTTCCGACATCAATCACTTCTTCCCAAAATATGTGCACAGAGGTAGTGAAATTTTGAGATGTGGCTTCATAAAATGAGCCAAATAGAAGAATCTAATGTTCCACGGTTTGTGTTTCTCGTTCCATTTATCGACACTATTAGTCTGTCGTAAATTTAATTTGCGTTTAATCATGGCGTAATTAATTTTTCTTCACGCTCAAATGCCCGCTTCTCCGCGTAATTACCCCGCACAATATTGAAACCCGTCCCGACGAACGCGCTAAAGGCACTTTGTTCGGAAATTAATCCGCAAGAGGCTGCCGAATTTACCCTTTTTGCCGGATCGTCTCTTCCCGCCGTGGCTCAGCGAATTGCGACCCAAGTCGTCTCCCATCTGACAGAAAAGAAGATTAGATTACTTAGAACTGGCCCCTCGAGTTCAGCCGTAAAGAGGTTTATCGCGGGCTGGCAAGGGAAGAAACGTAGGAAGAAATTCGACGCGTCGCTTGTCGATGTCGTAAAAGTGTCCCAGTGTTCGTTAGCGTGGGAAAAGCCACGGAACAACAGCGTGGGCGTTAAGAAAAGTCGAGTTCAGTAAACTTTCGAATGGAACGGTTGAGTTATCGATCTTCTCGTTACGTCACGTTACCCCTTTTTCACCTGCTAGACCGCCTACAGTCGAACTACATACGTACACCGTGCACTCGCGTTTATGTGGCACAAATGACGGCTGGTACCGATGGGCTATTCCGCATCGATCCGTCCCAGTGCGAATTTTCGTGAGAGAATTTTTAATCGGCGAAGAAATCGGAACGGCCCTTCGGTAAATGCACGCAATTCCGCGGCGAGCGTGAACTTTGTTGTAATCTGATTAATGCGCGAGAGCAGCTGGACGCGAGATTTATATTTGCTGAAAGGCTTTAAAGTGTACTCGACGCGATGGGAAAAGTGGGGCGATGAAGCGGATCTTTATGAAGGGTTTCACGAAAGCGCAAGAGAAGCTTTGAAGCTGAAAATTGCGGAATATTCATTTTCCATTCCTACCGAACTCGCGATGCGAGCATTTACAAGAGGGTCTCCGGTTCTTATTGACGACCCCGTTTCACACATTTTTCGTTTTGGAAGATACAAAGAAACGAGGCTGCCACGCTGGAGGTGCCAATCAATTTCATTCAACTTTTGCTTCGGTGAGTGTACAGTAAAAACAGTGGGGCAATTCCCAAACAACGTCGAATATTTTTCTACAATATGCCCCAAGGTACGCCAGTTCATTCGCTGCTTACAGCGGTTACAGTAGGTAATTACACGCGTTCTTTAGCTTCTGCCAAAAATATCAGGTATCCAGGCTTTAAAGCTCCGCGACCCGATCAGAGCCATTAATTCAGATTTACAATAAAGAGCAGCCGTTAATTGGCAAAATGATAGTCGCCCAGGTGACTCCATTGTATTATCGTGCAATTAACGACGGCCAGATAGCGCGAGGGGGTGTTGTCGCCAAGTGCTCGTGAATCGATAATTCATCTGTCGAACGACCCAATTCCTCATTTACGACCATCTGAGTGAAATGGTTTCCGCCTTGATCGATGCACATCGTCGATCTAAATCCTTTCCACGAAGATGCTGGTTCAAACCCCCAGAAGACGTTTCACCAGATAGCCAGGGAAAGCGTAGATCGCGCAGGCGAATAGCAAGACGAGCAGCACGCACATCAGGCAGCATATTATCCTCCACTTGTAATAGCGGCAGACCACAAAACGGAAGGCTTTCCACGGGTTCCGAAACCACGAGAACGAAGTGTCCGGTCGACTGTAAATTACAGGGAGCAGGATTTACTCGCGAGATTGATTTTACCGTGAAAAATCATCACCGAAGCTGCGAATCGGTTTAGCTAATGCAGATTCGGACCGTTACTGCTGCACGGTTAATCGTGTACCGAAGGTTTAATGGTGGCCAATGAGGAGTTTAATTACAGCAGAGAACCAACAACGACTGGTGGAACGCGGATTCTATTGACCGTTTGAATTCTGTTCTGTGTTAAGGGAATGTTTGCGGTATTGCTTGCCTATTGGCTCGTTCTTCTTTGATAAGCCTCATACATATTTATTAGAGATGCACGGGGGGATCGAGGATTAATTGGAATGTAGGTGCGGTGTGTTTTAAAATTAATGATAGTCTCAGGAATTCTGAAAAATCTCGCGCAGATAATAATTTGATCAGTCTTTGAATATTCAGTGTTAGCACCGTGATTCGACTACTAATAGGACGCGAGCTAATTTTATCGGTCGACCTTTCTTTGCGCCGAAACCAGACAGTCACAGACTTGAGTGGATAATAGTGGATTGTCCAGAAATACGTTGCCCAACGTAGATGACCTGATTTAACTCCCGAATTATCTAAATTACCAGTTTCGAAAATCTACCGAAAGGATGAAAATTCGAAGGTAACCAGTAGTTTTCTATTACGTAATTAAGTTTCTTACTTCGGAGGGGGAAGACTCTGGGGTGGGTCTCTTCCTCTGCCCGCAGGCTGCTCGTCGGCTTCCGTTGCTGGCAATATTGACATTTCTAGTTCGACTTTGCCCTGAATCGATACATTGCTCCACGTGAGTCTACTTCGACGTATCACGATTATTTCTTAGCAAAAAGTAGATTAATATTTCATAGCATTCGTGACTGGAAAAGGAACATTTCGAGCAAGTCGGAAACTACTGTCGAGCTACCGGAAACTACTGTAGTCAAATGTTACAATACAAGATAATAATTAGACACATTTTACGAAACGCACCGCCTGAACAAAGTCCCCCGTTCCAACGCTGCTCACAAATGGCCACCATGCCTTGATCCGCGTCACTTTGAACAGATCAGTGGCTGGTAAGCTGGGATTGAGGAGCTTCAGGGTGCAATTCTTCGAGTTTGCGCTTCCCCGTGGCATTCTGGACAGATCCAGCGTCAGGGCGCCTAGGAACAGTCGATTTTAACTAGCTACATAGTTCCCGTTGCGCTCGTTGGCGATTGTTAATTAACGCCGGGATTCGAGTGGTCCGCCATACCGAGGAAATCGTCCGGAGAGAAATGATCGCTGTCCCAGACTTGCAGGTACAATTTGCAGGGCAGTTTGTCCTCGGTTTCACTCGTGCTGAAGACAGATATCTTTCTGCGGACGATCATAGCGCGCTCGCCCTTCGAATACGTGACACGATATATGAATCTCCAGTTGAAGTTACCCTCGCCGTTCAGGGAATTGTAATGGACGTCGGTCTTTTGGTAATCGTCGTAAATAATCCAGCTGGAATCGATCGTCAGATATCAGAAAATATGTCGCGTTCCGCATTAGCTGCAAGTACTCCTGCCTTCTTTTCCCGGTCTGCAGTTACGCTGTCTACCTATCAGTGCACTTTAAATTTTAAGCGCTCTAGTATTTGGAAACAAATTTATCGAATCCCAGAGCCCCGATAAACCTCTGAAATCCTTTCGGCGAAGCTCTCTCGAAACGGGCGATTTAAAAGATACACATTTATTTGTCGGCGGCATCCTCGAGCGTACCCTTTCACGAAAATGTCGGAGCTCTTCTCCCCCGTAAGAAATTGACTTTCAACGAGAGGCACGTCCTCGGTATTCCAAACGATCACGCGAATTTCATATTCCACTGGTACCGAGGGAGTGATGTCTACCGGCGGTTTCGGGGGTAGCTCCTCGGATTGGAACATGTCGATCCAGAGTTCCAATTTTCCCTGAAACATCGATCGAAAATGCGGATCACGCTTTTAGAACTGGCCAATGAATATTTAGGTAGGCGAGAGACCGTCCAATTTGCGAATGTCGCGCTCGGGGCATTCTTCTGATAAATCAATCGGCTAAAGGAGACCCAAGTGCTTTTAGCCGGTTGAAAATTCAGTGCCGACAGCGTTTCTAAATCTATTTCGGTTCCACGTTTAGTGGCTAATCAGACATTCAAGAGGCGCATTTAGAATACCAGCCGCAATTCGTTTTATATACTCCGCAGCAGCTTTGTTCCCACTCGCATATTCAGCTATCGAACGAAGAAAATCGTTTCTTTCATCACCTGCTCCAGTCCAGGTTTCGCGATGTTAAAAAGCGGCCTCCTTTCAACGTGCTCGGGCACCAAGGCACCCCCGCAAATGGGGAAGTCTTGCCACTGGTGAAGTACATTCAATGCCATGCATTCTTCTCTGTCTGAATAGGAATCATTTATCATTGATATAAAAAAGAAGATCCCGTTTGACACGATTCCCATGGCATTTAAACCCGAACGATTAATTTTTAAAACCTACCGGCTGCGTCTTTCGGACGGTTATCGATAAAAGGGAATCTCTTGCGCCCTATTTTCACGTAATCGTTTCTATATTCGGGTAGCGGCAGGTTATTCCTCCTGCAAAGCTGCTCGAGTATCAGCGTCGGTTTCTCGCGATCCCTCCAACTATTGTAACCGTCCGCGGTATAGACCCTCGATATGCCGCAGGTAGCGCGGTGCCTGCTGTAGAATCGATTCTCCAGGTCGATCTTGGTCTCTCCTATCAGGTCATCGCCCGAAGTCGCGTCGTAGTCCCATACTTGCACGATCAACGTGTAGTCTCGTGGAAAAGTGGCCTCTATCTCGAACAGTCTAACAATTTACGTTGAAATTGAATAGGTCTCCTAGCTTCGCGAATTTCAGTCGGCCATTCATAGTGATTGAGTGTACTTGAAGAAAGACATCTACTAGAGAACATAACGCTAAGGTCTGACTGATGTTTAGCTTCCCAAAGGAGAGGAATACGTACTTAGTATCACATTCATAGATCAGTATCATGCCCCTAATTTATTGAAAGCTAGACAAAAGATGGCAATTTCCCAAGAAACCGTGACAAAGGGTCACCAAAATTGAAACGCCCGCCTACCGTCCGAATGTCGGGTTTAGCTGGTTAGGTATATAATTCTTGTTGTCGTTGATAAATGTTTTCCCAAGCCTGACGCACAGATACGGGTCAGATTTTCCGCTGAGGGGATCGTTAGGCTGTAAGTTAATGCCTATGGGGAAGATCGATTCATTACCATCTACTCCTTGCGGCTAGGAATCTACGAGGGCGCGTGCTTGTCGATGGACTCACCACTCACGACGTAGAGTCTGACCAGAAGCTTAACTTGCTCTGGGGACGGATAATCGTGGCACAAACCATTAACCGCGCTCCTCCCGCTACTCGTCTTGCATGGAAGATTGTCTGGGTGCGGCCAACGATACAGGCAGATGCGTCCCTGCGAATAAATTTCACATCGCCATCCACGAAATGCTATCGGTTGACAAATGAAAGTGACGAATTTTCGGGCCATGTTAAGGGGTCATCCCGGTTAAACGGGTTGAAAAGAATCGACATTTTTTAAACATTTCTCGAAATTACATATCCTCAAAACTGTACTGTTAAATTTTCATGGAAAAATTCCGATTATTTTAGCTTCTACAGAAGCAAAAAAAAAAAGAGTCCAGAGGCTCGGCCTCTATAAATGAAAGCATTGAACGCGTTTTTCTCGGAACGTCATTTTTTCACATCGTGAAGATAAAATCTCAAAATCTATCGAGCCGATTGCTTTATAACTTTTACTGCTTATTCTGCACATTGGAGTACCACTCGCTGATGATTCCCGAGCACCTTGTTTTTATGAAACATGCTCGTTAATCGACATTTTTCCGCGGCAATTCGCAAACGATGAAATTAAGCCGAACCTTCAACTTTCCAACATAATTTTCGCTTTCGTAATCGGGATTCTCGACTTTCCGTCCCTTCCATAACTCGAACGTCCTGAGACGATCCTGGAAACCGGCGAACTGCGGCTGCATCTCCAGTTCTCCATCGTACACCTGTTTTCCGTCCAATGAGACAGCTGAGCTGATGAAAATACGCTAAAGCGTGGGGTACCTTGAACGTCGCGGCGAGCTTGCGATCTTCAGGAAGAATGCTGCCTAGCTGTCTGCTCCTCTCCTCCTGAAAAACGCTTCGTTTCACTGCGGGATCGGTGGTGAATTACAAATATCGGATCATCCGCTTGACGCATTCCCTTCTGTCGACTCACCTCCAGGGAAGCGAAATATTTACTCCACCAATCGAGCGACTCGTCATCCATGGAAACCAGTCCTCTCATCGTCTTCTTCTTTCTAATCCGAAGCAGACGGGCTAGAAGTTTCTTCATAGATTGTAAGATCTTCTGGATCCTCGAACAGACATCCTTCCCAGCCATCTTCTTGAATGGGATTAGTTCTTTATTTTCGTCTTTCGAAGGGTCGTAATCAATCGACAGGGACACTTGGGGGAAATCATTAAACATTACATTAGACATTAACGATCGAAGGAAAGCGTTTATACTCTCCCTATATATTTTTGCCTGGGGCATTGAAACCGCGTTTGCCGTTCGAGTGTGGGACAGGTTGATTGACAAATCCATTAATAACCGAACCGTGGAGTTAATTTTGGCTCGTGCCAGTTCGGAGCCAGACAGTTAGCGTTTTTAGACATTACTCGAGTGTCGGAAAAAACGTTTATTCCCGCGGCGGGATAAATGTTCCCGTGAACTTTAATTAACAAAGTTCCCCGGTGGCGTGCAGGCTGGAACTGGATTTTCCATAGCGTTATTAACTTTTGCAAGGAAAGTTGCGAAATCAATGTATGCGGGCCATTGAACGACCGAGCTCAAATATTTAGTAACTTTTGAAACGCTGGGAAACCAGGTTATTACGCTCAAACGTATGATCGTATATTACAGTAGATATATGGCTGGGAGGAAATTATTTCTACGATTGTTTCTTGTAAATAAAAACTCACGAATGGTGGCGGTGTGCTTCCTCGTCCAAGGAGATTTGAAAATCGATTTCGCCTCGTGTATTTGTGCATCGTAATCCTCCTCAGTTATTAATTGCTCCAGGAACATATGGACGCTCGGTATGATGCAAATCCCCGCGTACTTGAAGCAGCCGAACCCTCGCGAATCATAAGCTTTTATCGTGATGCAGGGATAATAGATATTCAGCTCCGGCATATCCTTCGAGAAATTTATATGTCATTCGAACTGATATCGAAACGTATTTTAACAGTGGCAGGAAACACCATTACGAAAGACAGTTCAAACTAAGAGGAAAAGAATTGTTTTTTCCAATCGTGTATCAAATATATCCACTTCACTGATGCTGGGATTCATTTCGCTCTGACCCCTCTCAGAGCTTGATGTATTTAACACACAATAATAATAGTGAAGAAAGTGACAGTAGTTACCAAGTCGACCATAATGTGAGGCTCCTCGAAGTTACTGAACTTCTTGGCGTTCTCCATCACCTCGGACTTCACGTGGACTCCAGCGCATTCAATAATAATCCTAGGCTTAAGCACCGGCAGGTAACATATCTTCTTCATGTCCCGTACACCCCAAAAAATAACTTCCAGCCTGAAGCTCGCCATTTTCGGCCTGATGTCGACGGGAATATTGTATATCGTGTCCTTTTCCGAAGTGTCAATCGCCCTGTCCACGTCTTCATCTGCTTCCACCTAACAGGGCACATAGATTTTCATTTGCATTTCTTGAACTAATTTCAGCTTGTCCAAAGTCAGAGGCGAGTGAACGAAATGTGGTGGCTTTTATAAAATGGGGATTTTCCCATTCATGTTTCGTACGCGTTACTAGTTATAGATCTAGGTAGGAGGGAAACAGCAATCTGGAAATGAATCCTTAAAAATAATGGCAGAGGGACTATGAGGGGAAGGGCAGGCGGTGGTGCGGCGTGAATATCGATTTGTATCACAACTCTCACCTCTATGAGCTCGAAAGCAGCGAGCACGGAGCCGCTGCAATCCCTTTGCGATTTAAATTTGTACCACTCGAGTTTCGGAGGGAAATCAGGCGGCGAGTAAGTTTCCTTCGCCAGTTTAACTAATGGAACAGCTGTGCATCTTCCGCAGAACTCCGTGGTGCCCTGAGAATTTCGATTTGCGAACAGCTCTAGGTAAAGTGTTATAACTCGAAGCAATTCGTAAATTACTTTGACGTCAGGCTCACGGCGTAATTGAACGTATCTAGGAACGTGCAAAGTCACGATGCGTGCTTTGAGGATGAATTAGCAACGTTACTCACGCATATGTCCTGATCGAATACTTGCAAGACTATCTCGGGTGGGTGCAGCTTCAGGTGCTCTTTCGTTCCATGCACGGTTCTCGCTGGTAGAATCAGAGTCTGATCCCAGAATGGATCGAGAGTCTGCTTAAGAACCTGAAAACGCAGACGAGTTCGCGGGCACTTTACTAACTAGTAGACAGTTTAATTGTTCTCGAGTAGCGTGCCGCGAATTTTGGAACTTGTTTACAATGGTATTCCTTCGCGTACATTCGTAACAACAAAAGTTTGCTCGCTTATCGGGAATAGTGGCTGAATCATCGACAAACCCAACTCACTTTTGTGGCAGCCGTGTAACCGTGAAACGCAACGCATACAAAAGGATCCAATAAGCCAGATGCATCCATCCCAGGATCAAAGCGACCTTGGAATATGTGAGCGCGTAATTGGAACGCCTGCAATGCAAAACACGGATGTTCCGAGGAACTAATACTGTTTCGTTCGAAATATTGCGGGATGAAATGGCGCTAGAATTTCTGGGTCGCTATCAGTCGTAACGGAAACCGAGATTGTCATGCTCACTCAACGATTTTGGCAGTCGTCATAATTGCAACTACTTAGAAGCTGTGAGGTCGTTCGTCTCAAGTTTTAATGATCCGCTGATCCTTCTGATTGGTTTGAGCGAGACTAGATTCATCAGCAATGATATCTCCGACATGCAAGTTTGTTTTTAAACGGGAAGTGCGAATAATTTAAAAGAGTGAAAAAGAATTTCAACGGTTAAAACGCGCATTCAATTGCATTTAGAAAGGCGTGTTCGCCACGGGATTACTTTGCACTCCCACAAAGGTTTCAATTACTTTCTACGTTACTGTTGGAGTGGATGGGTACTGTCATTACGATTCATTTCTTTAACGTCGGTAACCTCGTTTAACGGGAAACATTCTAAATACATTTCCCGCCAATTTCTTACTCATTTAAATTTAAATAGCATCCTCGTTACCATCGCCGGGATAAACTAACAGCTTCCACGGTCTTAAACGAATAATTCATGTAACTAAAGATCTCCTGCCCAATTGCAGCAGATAATTTCTGAACAAGCTCATACAATGTAATTAAAGCGAGTTCTATTAACTCGCAGTGCGAGTAAACCTTAAATCTACAAATTCTTAACGTGCCCAAATAACATGAGAAAATAATTAGTATTGACTTTTTCTCGCGAAGAGACTTGAAAAGAATCACCCACCTTTTGACCCTACAACCTTTCGGTTCTGTCATTAATTAAATCCGTGTCATCTCTGAATGAAGACCGCGAGACTCGACCCTGTTCCAAAATTTCAATGAAGAATTCATGTCGTACCGAGGATTGAGTGTACTCCAAAAACTTTGGGAATGAGTCGACACCAGTTTCATAGTCCACTTCGTATCCTGGGGGAATCGCGGACCAGCAGCTACCCACGTATTTTGCATTCCCAAGCCAGAGGAAAAGCTCCACTTTGCAGGCCGCGTAATCAGCCTCGACATCTTCTCGCGGATCCCTCATGAAGATAATCATCTTCTGGCCACATTTCTTCCCTCTTGCCACCGCCTCCTCCGAGTAAATAATTTCCTTGGCCATCAGTCGCGCGCAGGCCACACGTTTCGAGCCGGCTATCATCCAAACGAAAACGTCGGGAAGACTATGCTGTGGCTGATAAATACGTAATCAGTATAGACTGCTCTCGGAGACTCTGATTCCTCCATCGAGTTACTCGCGGGATGGAAAAGCTCAAATATTTAAAGAATTCGTAATACGAATTTCCACGATGAAAAGAAGCCGATGTCTCTACATCCCGCTTTCAATGGCGATTTCCGCTTGGGAATCTCCGAGCTGCGCAGGGAGAAACAGGAGCTTTTATGACGCCGTTCTCCTTTCCATCTCATAAATCACTTTCCCGTATCTCGACCAAGCATAAAGAGAGAGAACACGGAAAGTTTGAGCGGTTTGTTTAAAGGCTCTTCTGGAACCCCAAGAAAGTCCCAAGACGAGGAAAGAACAACAGGAATTTAAATTAAATATCCCCCTCAGAAAAAAAAGGTTCCCTGAAAATTCTCCAGGAAGGCAGAAGTTTGTAAGAATGCTCGCGAATGTTATTCAACTTGGGAGATTAAACCGATGAGTCCGTAATCGCAATCAAGGTTAAACTCCAGTCGCCGGTTTCTCGATGGAGTTCCATTGCCCCCGCGGCGATTTTTTTTTCAAGAAACTTTGGAATAACCGGAGCTCGACTCACGTCTTCCTGTAGCTTCTTCACTTTTCCCAGATAGTGGTACGCGTGCGCCATCGCGATCCTCAGGTAGTGATTGCTGGGAAGTTCCCCGTTGATCTTGATCCTCCTCAGGATAGTCTCGATCTCTTTACGGCAGAGGTTCACGCGATGTCGATCGAGCTTCGTGGTGCCACCATCGTCGTCGTATCGACCCGCGTCCAACGTATGCAAATAATGGATGCAGTGATTCTTGAGGGCGCGAACCGTTTCGTTGTACAGCATGTAAGCTTCCGGTTCCTCCAACGCCACGAGGCCGTCCAGTTCCTCCAACCTTCCTTCCTATCGCGGGGAATTAAAATTGCCCTCGTATCGCTGCCCCACTTCGGAAACAAACTTTGCCGTTTCTCGTGAGCCGTGGCTGTTCGATTCGAGATTGTAATAAAATATTTCTTTGGGCCGAGGGAAGTTCGTTGGATCGAGCAGCGATGCTACTTCACGGATCTTTACTATTTCAGAGCGTCGATGGTCGATGAATTTGCACCGAGCTCTTAGGTCACTTGTCGAAATCTCGACTCGTGGACCTTTTTTAACAACACTTTTAACACTTAATTACTTAAGTTGCTATTTCAATATTCTATGGGCCGCTCAGTAAGTACCCTCCTATGATTGGTACAGATGGTGGCTTGGCAAGAATCTTATATAATGGTGAAGTATAGAGAATTACAAATAGACCGATCCATCGACAAGCATCGAACGAGGAGGACTTACAAGGAAGTCAGCAATGAAAGCCAGGCTATTGCTATTGTGCATCCTCCACTCGAGGTTCGGCCACCAGGACCTGACGTACAGGCAAGGTTTTCTCGAGCCAAGTGGCAGATAATTATATTTGCGATCCAACGATCCGGTCATTCGTGGCGGGGTTCCGCTCTCGAAGTCCGGTCGCCGCTCCGGTATACCGTTTCCTGTTGAAAATTAATCACATTTTACGGAGGGCGCCGCGCACGACGCAAACTTCCCGAGTATATTAACACAAGTAATTGGGAGGCCGCGGACAGTTGGAATGGAAGCTCGAGTGGTAACATAGATTCGCCGGCTCTCGACCATGCGAAAGGACACGTCGAGGAAAGTATGCGCGTGAATACAATACCGTCGTTGGTGTCCTCGATGCATTGGCTGTAAGGGAATTGCCTGTTGCCCGCGTTCCCGAGGCTAACCTCGAAGCTTATTGATTTCGACGAAAATTTTCGGCGATCGATCAGGCTCACGTCGTACACCACAGCAACCAGGCAGTACTCATCTGTATCCCACAAGCTTTTCTTTGCAAAAGAGAATTATTGGATCATGTTGGCGTTTCTTAGCAGAATTTCGTTATTCAAGTACTTCAGCATTGAATTTGGAATCCCAAAGAAGGTTCACTTTCCAGTGAGTTTATTCATGAAATTCACGAAGATACCCGCAATAAGTTTGGAGTAGAATGGCTGAACAATGAAGAGAATCGACGGGACAATCTCGTTAGGAACGAAAATCGATCGCGATGGACGTACCTCGATGATAGGAGCCGTGGGCTCTGTTTCGCTGCTGATACCGGACGACGCTTCTGGGTCTTCCATCTCGGTTTTTAGGGAGAGAAGAACTCTGCCGCGATAGAAAGGAAAGGATGTGGAGCATTTGCCGAAACAGTTGTTCCTTTCTGCTGACCCACAGCCGTAGAAATGAAGGAACGATGGCCCGAAAGTCGGCAGGAAACCTTACAAATGTGGTGAGATAATACATCAAGGTACTTTATATTTTCGTCTTTGGGAAAAAGTGAATGGCCACATAAACGACCTATCCCTCGTTTTATCAGACAACTAGGACAATTTATTCCGCAAATATTTATCGCGCAATCAAAATTAGTTCAGCCTCGATCGCCTCGTTCAATTTCGTTAGCTATTTATTTGAATCTCGTTTATGCGACAGCTGGATTTTTGCGTGTTTGGCTCTTTGAGTCGTTATAACTCTAGGGTGCATCTCTGGTATCGACATATTTACCCATTCATTTAATAACGCATCCCCATTAGTGGAGGGATAAATATTTAAAAAGAAGTAAGATCTTCGCGAGGTATGCTCACCGTATTCCCCAGAGTGCGATATCCTGCTCATGTTAAGGATGTAAGAAGCCACCACGCATGTCTGACAGCTGTTGATACGATGCTTTATGGCAATTCTGACGCGTTGACAGAGGGACGGAAACATTTCCTTGAATGTGATTCTCTCGTTAAACCTCGGCCCGTAAGTCTGCCATGCTTCGCTCGTCGATCCCTGCGAATTCTCTCAATAATTCCCAACCGTGTGCATGTGCGTGCACCTCGGAGTTCGATTAGATCAATACAAGAATTATTTGCTTTACGAGCACCGTACAAGCACCTCGCTTACAGGGCGCACGAAGGGGTGCGTGAATGGGTGATTACCTCGTTTCCCAAGTAGAAATATCTTTCGCGATATATTTTCGAAAACACGATTTTTTAATCTCTATTTACCTAGTTCATTCTGCAAACGCGAGGTGTTTTCATTATTCCACGCGATAAACCGAAATTTAAAAGCAACAAAAATTGAGTGGGCGTAGAATGGGGGATAATACTCAGAGGGGAGTATAGAAAATAACAAAGAAAACGTAAAAAAAAAAGATTTATAGAGTGTGAAGTTTAGAAAGATGAATTATTACACTTTTTGTTCGACTGTGCCGTAAATTGCTTTTCACCTTGCTTTATTTACGGTTAACGTACCTTCATCCCAGCAAACGATATTTGCACGTAAGGGTTAATATTCTGGAAATCGCTTTTCACGCACACGCTGCTCATGTCGGGCAGCCCGTCCGCCCGATATATGGCAAAAATGTAGCGCGCGTGCTGTCTAAAGAGCAGGGACTCGCCACCAACAGGCAGCAAGAGGTTCCTGTAATTATTCGATCTCCGTTAAACGGAGTAGCTAATGTCGCGAAATCGGAGCTGGCTCGAAATCGATTTCGCGCGACACGTCGCGGCGGAACACGATGTGTAACATTAAAGTGGATGCTGGAACGCGGCGATATTTCCCGTCACGGTGACGGCGGGATGCAATATGTATGTAGATGAACTATTACGCGAAGGAATTATGAGAGAATAAGTAAAAAATGTGCAGCAACAAGGGAGCTCGAGCATTACGAATCAATTTAATATGCAATTCTTTTGCGATAGTTATTCGAACTCGGACGCCGTTCATCTGTGAGAGTCGTCGAATATAAATTCGGAAACTCGGCCGGGGGTTTGGTACGATAAATATTCGAGTGTCTCTTAATGGAAATTCCTAGTGCGCAGTGATTGGAAATTGACTATCGATTTGGACTGTAATTTCGGCACAGTAGCCGTTTTAATCTTTCTTAATTCGATTTAAATTGCATTATCTCGTGATTCTAAGATTTCACGGGTTTTGGAGGCAAGAATTTTATATGAGAATATCCGAGTTGAGCGTTGCAATTTATATGAAACATACTAGAGGTTGGATATAGGGGAAATTAGGACAAAACCGGGTACTTGGGTAAAACCGGGACGTGTTATTATTTTTTAAACTGCTTTAAATTTTGCCGCGTCGTTGCAGCGACATATTTTCGCAATGTGTCTTATTTTGTCAACAAAAGATGATTGTGTTACAAGCGTGCTTACTAAGGTTATATCGTATTGTGTGTTTTTGAAGGCTCTGATTTAATTTTCGATAGTTAACAAACTTCAACACTTTTGACAGTGTTCAGGTAAATACTTTTTTGTGTGAATTATGTTAATTGTTGCATATTAAAGTGTAAATAACTAAGACAATTTGTTTGTACTTCGCCCTGATATTGATGATAATTCGTAATATTTACAAAATTGTATGCTGGGGTAAAACCGTATGGGGTAAAATCGGGTATCCGGTTTTGAGTAAATGTGTATAAGCAACAAAAACGAGGATGTTATCAAATTTAAAACTAAATCTTAATAAAGGACTACAACTAAAAAGAAAAAACCACAAAATTAAACAAAATACCGAAGGATGATGATAACAGTGGTGATGAAAACATGTCGAAGAATCATATGGTTCATCGAAATTGAACGAAGGTTGGGTGCAGTGTACAGTTTGTTGTAAGTGGGTTCACGAAGGCTGCACTGGTTGGAGGACTGATGAATTGGACGAATTCCGTTATTATATATATGCTAGGGCCAGTTTCTAGTATGGTACCCGGTTTTACCCAGGCCATGGGGTAAAACCGTAAAAACGGACCATATTTTAAATCGTAATTTTTTGTATTTGTTATTGTATTAAAAAGAATGTATATATACTATTATTTAATGAAGAGTTTAGTCTAACGAATCCTAATTTCAATTTCCTTTTTACATTAATAATGTCAAAGTTATGAGAATTTATTCTTAACGTCCCGGTTTTGCCCCTACTTCCCCTACGTTCAGGATTGAAGTTTGATGTGATAAATATTACAGCACCTTTTAATAGGATTTGTATGAGGATGATGGATGGGTGAATTACCTATTTGACGTGTAATTTTAGTTCAGCTGACGTTTCAGTAGCTTTGAATTAGATTTATGGTGCTCTGTGATCGTTTTAATTACTCCGCGATGTTAAAATTTTAGGCTAAGGATGTAGATAAAAATTTTCGTAGACAAATTGGTTTTGGAATAGATACAGTTCTTCAAATGTGATATTTGTAATATTAATTATTTCGTGCTTAGGATTGGAAATTACCCTTCGATGTCGTCTTCACCCTCCGTCTCTGGATATACTTTCATTTTCTCCCCTTTTACATTAATTGCGATGTTGCATTTAACGTAACCATTAGCCCCTGCAGCGAGATCCTTTGGGTTGGTCAGCATCGCCCACTTATGATAGTATTGGCGATCTATCCAAGCAAATGTGCAATATTACTAAAATTTATTTGGCAAGACTTTCAATTTTCCCCATGATCCGTGAAACTATAAAAACAGTTAGATATTTTGGTGCACCACCTGGTTGGTCCCATACTAGGGCAACTTCGAAACTCGTGCTGCCATGAAACTTTAGGCGACAGTAATTCTTCAAATATACCGCTATCATGATTTTAGTACTCAACAGTTGGTCCAAATTGCAGAAAAGGTCAAATACGAAGTACTGAAATGCATTGAAAATTTTAAAATGAACGTGGCTAACAGAACCTCTTCAAACTACTGTTTTACGATATTACGTCGTTGTAAACTGGCGTGTCGGTTCTTTCACGAACCACAGTTTTTCTCTTTTGATTGCCCACTTTGACCACCACCATGGGATTCGCATTTTGCGGTAGATACCTCGCTTCCAAAATTGTTATGCAAACTTGACAAGGGTTGGATCGAAATCGTTTGTGACCCATCGTGCCTCGATATATTATGAACTTTTCTTTTGTTTAATGTCTCCTCTCTTTGTTTTGTAAATTGCAATTAACGCCAAATATATAATTAGTCAGGTAATTAAACGTAAAATTAATTGAATTCGAACATGTTCACCAATAGGCAGCCATACATTTAATGTAATATTGGTTTCCCCCTAATTACATTCGTATTGGTAGGTCACCCGGGGGAGCGGGGAGCGGGGGAGCGGGGGAGCGGGCGAGCAATGTTAAATAAATTTGTTTTGCGTTAAATAACCCGAATGAGACAGCAAAGTTAAAAGACGTATGTATTCTTGTTTATTGTGATCCTTCTTTCTTGGTCGTTGAACAGAATACGTTTATAAAACGATGTTTAAATTGTTACTCTAACAGTATCATTTGTAAATCGCGGGTTTCGACTGACCTAGTTTTACCCGTGTTAAATTCTAATTCCTACCACACGTAGCGTTACAATCTGTGTCGAGACTTCACCGGTAACGTTGCACGTGACACGAAAATGGTAAGGGGGCTCGCGAGCCCTCCGAGCGTGTGACACAAAATTACATTGCGTGATAGGTCTATCCTATACCTGGTCTGGGTTAGGTAGAATTTCGGGAGAAGCAAGCTCTGAAGATAAAAGAGGAAGCAGGCGGAGTGGCCAATAAAACAGAACGTGTTCGGTCTCTCTGTTTTATCGACAAAGTTATTGACTTCAGTCTGCCTTTTCTGCTGTAACTTCCTATGATTTTACTTTACCTTTGACTAATAATTGTTGAACAGTTTGACAGTAAAATAAATGATAACTACATCAGCTAAAAATTCTGGAAACAACACACTAGAGAATAAAGGGGAATCATATTTTTAATCACCACTTCATTACTTATTTTAATTAACATGAAAAAATAATTCAACCAAGCGTGCCACTGTAATCGAAAATCTGCAGAGTTGCAATATCCACGAATGCACGGTGCGTCGAATTTAACGCTGACTTCTCGAAAACAATTTTTCCAACTTAGTGAACCGGATAACTAAATGAATCCAATTAAAACTGCCCCGCGAAAATTTCATGAAATCTTCCGCCTACCTTGCAAAATTTTCACGCGCACAATTCATCGAAATCTTTTCTGTGGAACTTGAATGGTACGCGTGGACGTAAATTAATTATCGCAGAGGAGGATCGTCGAAAACGTTCCTTGTGAAACGTGTAGATTAAAATCGAGGCACTGGCTCTTGTATGTCGCGAATTAATGACGAGTCACCGGAAACCATGACGTGTAATTTTCAATTTTTATCCACAATTTCCGTCCGACAAGAGAGACCCCCGTGTAGTGGCACTTTCACCCCCCGTTTCGCGTCACCAGCTTCGAAGGCTATCCTGTCAGGCACAAGTGTGTACTTCACACGTCAATTTGCGTAGCGACGTGTAAATAAAAAAAGCTGTGCGATGACGCGCTTCAACTTATTTCACGATTGTCACAACAACGACTATCGATCGACGCATTAAAATTAATTCAGGCGACTCGCGCGCTGATTTACACTTCCACCCTTATTTTTATTTACAATTGCTGATATGTGATTCCACTGAATAGAGCGATTCGGCCGAACCGAGCTTTGGAAATATTCAGAAAATTCCGCAATATAAGTCGACAGGGGTTATTAGAGGCTTATAAAAAACAAGGGCTTCTAATCGCAGGAAATTTATGTCGAACTTCGGAAATTTAAAGCGGTGAAGCCTATAATCCGAATTATTTTTACTTTCAATCGACCCTGAAGGATGGAAATTTTATATTCGGCAGTCTAATAACCATCGGAGCTAGTGTTGCATTCAATTGGTGTTCACCATTAAATTTCCCGCGTCACGAAGGCTGTTCCCTAATATTGGCAGGAATCACGGTATCGGTGACACGCGTCGCAGATATCGCGCGCAGATAGAAACGTCACGTTTCGCCCTTAGCCCAGGCTCAGCCTAGGGGGCGTGCACGCAACAGACGGGTGGAATAGCGAAGGGCGTGCGCGCAATTCAGACGCTATTATAGGCACGCGGTTTATTTCGACACGTGTCTTTAGCGAGGCTGGAATTGCAGTCGTTTGGTATCCTAAGTACGAACTTCCGACGTGTTGCCGCAAATGGTGCTTCACATTTTCACTAATTGTCCCCGATAATTTACCAAGAAACACGCGCGAAATCAAGATTTCTCGGGAATGGAAATTACACCCCCAAGTCTGGCCGAGGTTTCCCTTTGACTCTTCGCTTCCTCTCAAGCGATTCAACCTATTGATTAATGAGATGCCAGCAGCATCAGTGAGTATCAGAATTTAGGAAATCGCGATTCTGACCTCGTCTGAAACGTCACCAGAGTCAATAGCCGCCAAGCATGAGAACGTGTGAACGCTGCTAATAGCACAGAATTATCATCTAACCGTCGTTGCGACCAGTAAGGACGCTGCAGAGCGGGGAAAGAAGGATCCAACAGGGGATGAAGGCAGAAAAAACTTGTATTCCAGCACGCATTAGCGGTAGAGGCTTGTAAGTTAACCCCGCTAACTGGTGGAGGACACGAGCGCGGAGCGTGCCCCCTGTGGGGGTTACGCCATTGGGGGTGTTCGTTATATTCCGAGTCCTTTTGAAAGGGTCACGTGCCCGCGGCGTCCCCCTCGAGCCGATATCGTATTTGTACAACACGCATCCATTATTGCAATCCGGCTGTTTGTGTGTTTTGCGCACTCTTTGTACGACGATCCTCCGCTTGTGCCCTCCCCGCGCGTCGCGCCCGCTTGCCCGCTCACCCGCTCACGCACGCCTTCGTTTTCTTTCCGTGGAACGGCGCCCTCTCGGCTTTTCGCACACTTGTCCTGCCGCTGCGAGCGAAACGCGGGCCCATTATTGTGCCGTGAAACAATGAGCACTCGCGATCGACGGACCACTCGACGTGAAGAGAGAGCGAGAGCGAGAGAGAGAGAGAGAGAGAGAGAGAGAGAGAAACCCAGCTCTTTCGTTTCGCCGGATCACGTGGGAAAACGTCGTCGTCCGCGTCGCCTTTTTTTCGGATGAAAGGGAGAATATCGATGGGAGTGCTCGAGCGTACACACGTGGGAGAAGTCAGGTTTTCGAGATCTTCGAGGAAGGTTCTTGCCAGCCCCGGGGGGGATCAGGCTCGATGCACTTTGAGGATTCAACGCTTCGCGGACCTTGCTTTCGTGGCTTCGAGTACACGCTTTACTGGCATCGATCTCCTTTGATAGAGGGGAGTGGAGTTGCCCGGAGTAGGTTAACCCTTCTGCCCTGCTCCTATACTTCTAAACATAGGATCAGACGATATTCAGAAAGTAGAGACCCTTCAGACACAGTTTCCACTTTGTTACCGAAACCTACGTTAACAAGGTTCCGCAATAACAGTACTTACACACGAAATGCTTCCTCTGAATCCCAGATTGAAGCTTCATCAAGAGAGACATCTCGACGACAGCGATGACCATGGTCAGACCTGGTCGCAGAGTAACTGGAGCGATTGGAAGTATCGGGATGCCTCGTCACCGTGGCATCGCGTTTGAGCCTACCGAGAGGGAATCGCGTAGCGGTCTCCATGGGTGGCTGCGGGCATTTCGAAGTGAGCTCCGTCGTCTAAATAGCGGAACATTATCCTATCTGCCGCGGTGGAGGACGCGAGGCCGTGTGGTACCTGCTCCGTCCGGCGGATATCATCTTCCTTCGTGCAGGATGGCTGCGCCGGTTGTCGTGTCCATGCTCGAGCGTGGATGATGGGATGACGGACCGCGGGCGTGTCCGAGTAGCCGATACCGAGGCGCGTGATCGGGAGACCTCCCGGGGCCGACCACCCTCGAGGGGCCACGAGGGTCGACTTGTTAGCCAGACACAACGGGCCCTCGAACTAACGGAGCGCTCCTCCAGCGCGACGACAGCTCCGAGCCGACAATGTTTCTGCGAGGCCAGCCGAGAGAACGCTTTGCATCGGCCGGCCTGCATCAGTTCTCTCGTATTCCACGGGTTCGTGACTCCGCTGGAAGATCGACGATTCGGTCGAATCGTATTGGAGCACCGGGAATCACCTGGCGAAGTTTTGTTCGCCTTCGTGGATCGTGGGTGGTGAGCTAGGGGACATCTGGGCCAGTCGAGGCTCGGGCGTACAATGGAAGATGCTGATTGCCAGGGGATGATGCGGAGAAAATTGCACTGGTCTAGTAGGAGATTCTACTTGCAACCTGCCTTCTGCTTAATTGCGTATATATGATATGTGGATCTCTTTTACGACAGTCGGGCTTTAGGCCCACTGGTGAACGAAGCCACCACAAATAGCTCGGCCTGCCCGTTAACTCGGACGCGTCAGTTTTTGAATACGATATGAGGTGGAAGTTCCAGAAGCGGCGGTGAAATTTCAACGAGTCACCGGGAGATGTATTATCCGGTGGCCGCTATTGATCGCCCGCGCCGTTTCAAAGGGTTCCGGCGTCGTTAAACAAATTTTTAAGGTATCCCAGGGGACTCCTAGGTCTCTACGAAAAAATGTTATTATTGGACGGTTTCGACCGAAAGCGAAACCGTGTTCGTCGAACCCGCCTTAATGAAGGTACATTCTTCGCTCGCCCTCCGATCAAGATATCTCCCGTATAAATTGAATGCTTTTCACCGAAGCTCAATCAAGCCGTGCGCGGTAGTCGAAAAAATACTACTGGAGAGTACGATCTCGATTAGAGGGGACCTCGACGGTCGTGCTGCGGCGTGCCGCGCCGAACTTTGTCTCTTTTCCCGCGATTATCTTAAAAACGAGACGAGTTTGCTGCGAGCAGCGACCCCCCTGTACAGCGGATATGTACCTGTGCCTCGAATCAGCTGAAAACCAAGTGAATGCATTCGAGTAAATTAGGGAATCTGTCTCTTCTTACATTCGCACCTTGTTCATGATCAATTGCTTCCAACGAGGATGCAAGCACGATTCGACGGGAATTTGTTACGAGAACATTAATCACAGGCGGCTGAACTTAATTTTATCTTCCGTTTCATAAATTACTCCAGAAGAAAAGTATGATTTGAGGTATCGCTCAATTTCCATGGATGCAAACGCGCATAACTCCTTCGCCCACTTAAAAATCCTAGATAGAGAGGAGTGAATGTGGCTAGGGGAGAGATAGAGAGAGGGAGAGAGCAGAGAAGAAGATTCAGTTTAGTCCCCAAATACCGTAGAAACGGAATGTCTTAGGACACCGCCCACGGGCATGCTAACGAAGCTTAAGGTCGTTATACTCCTTTTAATTAATGGCCACTCTCGTCTTCTTCCGCCCGGCCTTACTCTCGCTCTCCGTCGTTCGCGATGGCAATCGCCACCTTCTCCGGTTCCTCTTTTTCTCGTCAGTTCAAGTGCACCAGTGGCATAGAGTGACTTTCGAATTGAGAGCTCTGATCTCGATTTTCGGTTAGAATTGCCAGTCTTCCTTG
The DNA here is from genome assembly GCA_910592295.1 of Andrena haemorrhoa. Lineage (NCBI taxonomy): Eukaryota > Metazoa > Arthropoda > Insecta > Hymenoptera > Andrenidae > Andrena > Andrena haemorrhoa. The sequence goes on from OU342941.1 coordinate 6,723,600, forward strand.
GTCAATATTTCAACTATGCATCTTCGTCTGTGGTCCAGTGTATATCCGGTAGACCGCGTGGCAATGTTGGAGGAGTTGTTAAGCTACGTTTATTCCAAGAGTCTTTCTTAATCATCTGCCCCCCAGAAAGTGTGTCTCATCGCGAGAGCATTTTCGTTTCTCCTGAGACTCATCTCCCGAATCCGCGTATCCTCACGGAACGAGCATAAACAAAGTGCAGGCGAACGCGGAACGTGTGGCCAAAACCTGATTCCGCGCGGGCATCATGCCGGTCCCTCCGGAAGCCGCATTTCACGATGCCACGGTCGGAGCGGGGCAACGCGTAATCAACGCAAGCACGCAAATTAAAGTCTCGTCAGGCTCGACCTCCCTTCGCGCGTCCCACTGACCTGATTTCGTTTCCACGGGAAAAAAGGAAGCCGACAGGCCGGGGTCGGTGGGGCTCCGATCCATCCGACAGTCACCGTGAAAAAGGGAAGAGCTGCGGGGAGCAGAAGAAAGAAGCGAGGCGGATGTAAAAGGAAGGCGGAGAAAGATCACGGGATAGAGGAGAACGAAGAAAGGACGAAAGAGGAGGAGGCGGAGGAGGAGGAGGAGGGTAGGATGAAAGAAAGAACGAGACACTCGAGGAGAGCCTGGCGGCCGAGAAGAAGGAAAGGGAGCAGAGTAGGAGGGGTACAGAGAGAGTGTTTAAGGGAGAAAGACGAGGAGACGGCTGGCGGAGAGAGGGAAAGAGAGAAAAAAGGGTCAAACTCGTTTTCGTTTTCGTCGCTAATTAGACTCGTTAACCGCCTCTTCTGGCGTAGCAGGCGTAGCCATAACCGGGCGACTTCTCTTCGGCTCTCTGAGAGGCCGCCGAGAAGCGAACGGAACGGCCACCAATGCTCGGAGGCTAGTTTGTTCTCGTCGCCCAGTCCTCCAGGGTGCGTTTGCCTTGATCGCCCCTCTTGGCTATTCGACATGCGTGCAGCACGCGAAATTGCAGCTGCACCCGGGGCTGGCTGCCTCTCTCCACCTTTCCTCTCTCTCTTTCATTCTCTCGCTCACTCTTCCTCCTTTCTCGTAGTGTGACCGATTCCACGTGTACATGTGTGTCAGGGAAAAGCTTCGAGGTTCGACGCGACACCGGTGCTGTTGCTGGTGGTGGTAGCAGTGGTGGTGGTCACGATGGTGGTGGTGGTGGTGGTGGTAGTGGCGGCGGTGATGGAGTTGACGCGGGATGGTCGGTTTTCACGAAACTCCAAGAAGCTATGATAACACCCCCGGTACCTGTTACATCGAAATTACGCCAGCAATCTCGTATCCGCAGGTGGCCGGGTTACGCGTGTGACGAAAGAACACTTAGGCCTCATTACGTCCGGCTGGACCGATTGGTCATCCCGATGACGTCCGTGATTGTATCTGTACGTACGCTTTCGGATCGCTGTTATGTCGGCCGGTGACGTTAACACGGGTGCCTCGGTTCGCTCGCAGCGCGAAAACTGTGACACTGGCCTCTTTGAGACAGCCTGACGGTACCCTGAACTCATGTTCAGGCTTATTATACCTCGGAAAGAAATGATCATCTACCAAACCGTGGTATCTTGATGACCAGCTGTATGTCACGAGACCATGAAACCTTGTGGAATTAAACAGCGTAAGTGGACAGAAGATCGTGGCACAGATTATCACTCGTCCGGCTCTCCGCAGTGGAAGCCTCAGATAATCAGTTTTCGAGGATTCCCTGTTCGCTGATCCGACCGTGGGGGACGCGGCAACACAGAAATGGCGGTGGAAATATCTGTTACCAACCGTCTGGACGGCGATGACACTTGCGATGGCTGTCACGGCTGCCCGGTCGTCCCATTGACTCTGCCACTATTCTGGCTGCATCCCTTCAAGGAAAAGGTCGATAATGATCGCGTCAAGCCGCACGAGCTTGTTATCCTCGGTATCGGATATCGCAATGACGCCCGTAATGACGACTAGGCGGATTATTCCAGGCGAGTCCCGTGAATTAACCTTTCAAACGGCAGCTCGAAGTTTGGGTCAGTTGGATTTATTCAACTAGCCGATTGGCGCGCGCAGCTGCGCGTAATTGTCGCTGTACTTGGTCCCATCTCGGCCGTCATGGTGTCCCGACGCGATGAGGTGTCGCAACACTCGCAACTGCCCGTGTACCAGCTTCGCAGCCTCATGTTTTATCGCGAATTTCTCACTTCTCCGCCGGAGAACGTGGATTCCGAGGAGGACTGTATCTCGTTGGCCGACATTGCGTATCAGGTGGAAAACGAGCGACCATCACTCACGATCGCGGCGCACCGAGCGGTTTATCGTGTCGCGTATCCACGGCGAGGGTAGAGAGAGAGAGAGAGAGAGAGAGAGAGAGAGAGAGAGAGAGAGAGAGAGAGAGAGAGAGAGAGAGAGAGAGAGAGAGAGACAGATAACGATGCAATCAATGGGCCATCGGCGGAGATGACGACCGAAGTATCTCCGAAAGCAAGACGGAAACGGACGCTTGAGCAGTCGACGGTCCAGCGGATGATGAAACGTGCGGGAAAAGGGAACGCGCGTCAGCGAGCGGGGCCCATCGCTTCCACCGTGAAAATAATTAATCACGTCGCCGATAAGAACGTCGATGCTGACAGACGCGGATTGGTTTCACGAGGGATCGTCTATCGTCCCTCGAGGGAAACGGTTATGCCAGATCGGCATGCCATCGGGAATATTCGAGACTAATGGTGGCTACCTGACGAAGAAAACGAAGCGTACGAGTGGAAACTCCCCGTACGAGGCGGCCACGAATCGGCGTTACCGATCTGGAAAAGTGACGGGTCACGCGTACACGACCGCATCGCGCGGCGAATCTCTCTTTCTCTCCACGGGAGAGAGGGATCTCCTCTCTACGAGAGAAGGCAGATTGAGACACTCGCGGCTACCTGATCGACGATAGAGGAATGGTGAAATGAACACCGGTGCACCGAGAGTGGCCAACCAAAGCAGATAAGGATCATTTTTCAAGGCGTTACACGATGAAGGGACTCCGGCTTGATAAATGAACGAGCTGCCGCCCGATTTTCCAATGGCGCGTCCTCGGCGAACGGTGCATATGAAAAATGAACGGGCGCGTTGGACGTTGTATATCGAACTGTCGCATTTTTTCCCCGGAAACCGAGAGGTAAGACCGTGCTGGGCGAGTTTATCTCGTATACCATCATCCTCTAGAGTAGATTACATTACTGCTGAGCGCTGGTACATATGTATGATGTACTGCAAATGGAATCGCGACCCCTCATTCAAGTCCTACGATTTTTCTCGCGCTTCTGTAATTATCTGCACCGACGAGCACCGATGAATTAGCCCTCGATCTGCTTCGTGATTTACACGCGAGTAATTTCCATGGGGGACAGGCTTCTAAATTGATCAGGGACCTTCCACGTCGTAATTCCGTTGAGGACACTTATCTGGCCAATTTGGAGCACTTTCCAGGCCAACTGAGGCAGGTCGGCTGGAACAGCTGAGAACTGTAATTTCTGTGTTGGTCGCGGCTGTCCTTGATGGAGTGCAGGCGCACGGGCGCAGAGGCGCGCTCGCTCGTCTGATGCACGATATACCGTATTTCTTACATAAAGCGGACATTGACGTTCGCCATAGGGTCTAATACTCGCGGTGGGCGGCCATATTGGATCGTGATATGGGCCCGCAATTAAGGCCGAGTAGGCCACCCGGACGAGGGAGCGCGATAAGGTGAGGTTCAGCGTCTCAGGGCTAAGCTTGACCTTCTTGGCCCCCTTCGCTCGATGCGCTTCCCAAAGCGGTCCGCGCTGGAGGTTAGGTCACGATTAAGCACTGATTGGGTGGGCCTAATAACCGGGGACCGTGCTGTATGCAGAACTTTCACCGAGGGAACGTCGCTCCTCTGACGGATTAAAAGAATGATTTCACGTGCGCCAGCCTTCGACAGGGCCGTCAGCAAAGTGCTCCGAGATTCGCTAGGTTCCTTAGTGAAATTCTCTAACACCACTTAACCTGTAGGCTATGCTGGAGGAAACTCTATTTTTCAAATGCAACGGACGACGATCTGCAAACTTCAATGGCAAGTGTGATCTGCTTAACTGGATTACCGTCAGGGATATAGACTCGAGTCCTCGAATTTGCGTGCTGACTACGCCAAATCGAACCTACATCTTACCCAAGACCAAGAACGCAACATGGGACAAGGGCAACGGCGAAGCTCACGGGTCCTTCAAGTGTTGTCGCTGCCCACGATCAGATAAACGAGCGAGTCTCTGGTATGCAAATCCTAAACGAACTAATGAAGATTAAGAATGCCCTGGGTAAAGGAGTTCGCCTCATTTCTAAAACATCCAGCGTCCCCCTTTGAGCCCCTCCCGAACGAAGAGGCACTGGGCCACGATCCCGGGGATTCCTGCAAACGGGCCACTGGCCATTGTCTGGTATCGTTTTAACAGTGTCAAGCCGGCGGACCTCCAACGGCGAAATTTCAGCGACTATGAGGTAAAATCTATTAGCCATGGGTCCCGTCATCGGCGGGAGGGGCCCTGCTGGCACCGGGTTACGGTAGCCGACCGAGATTATCATCTTCAACGGTAGCGGGCGCTATGAGGGATTCCCTCTTAATAGCTCCTTGAATTTTTTCGGTCCGCGCACTCGCGTCTTTCGGATGCTTCCTCGTGTCCTTTCGTGGAAGCAGCCGGTGGATCCGATCGTTTTGTAATATTTCACCCGGTTCCACGGATTCCCGTTCCGCCGTGGACCCTAATTTGGTGGCGCGAATAAGGACGTCCCTGCTCCGGGGCCCACGGGTAACGCACGGTGTTTTTGAGTTAATGAGAGGAACCAGAAGATTTAGGGGCCGATCCAGACCCCGAAATATGGGAAGTTGAGACGTCGGCGGGGGTCTGGAACAGGTGACCGCGGAGGTGGTCGGTCGGTAGATGCTGCGACAGGAGCCTTTCAGGAATATGGATCTCAGGGACGGCGTGATTCATTTCATTCCTAGTAATTGCAATCTCCGCTTCCTCAGAAGCCACTTCTTTGGCTATCATCCTCCAGCGAACCCTTAGAACCGCGTTCCTCGTAGCCAGATCTTCCCGGGCTTACAGATTTTCGTAATTAAGGTTCGAAAACCCTGCGGGTGCGCCGCGAGTACCTCGATTCCCGTCTTTTCCGCAACGATTCGGCGATACGTAAAGTGCATCCAGCGGAAGCTCGAATCCGAGCGGTTTCCTTGCGATTCAATGGCAAAGAGCCAATCAAGCGCGGAGAAGCAATAGATTATCGAGTTGGGGGCCGATAACACGTAAATATACACGCAGGCGAGCATACCCATCGACGTGATCGCGTGGCTATATCGAACCGGCATCATTATCCAGCCTGTTTATACCGCAGCATCGTCGCAGTTATCGCGAGCGGTTTCCCAAGTGGTTCCGTTCCAGCGAAACAGATCGGCGGAGATCAGACCTCAACGTCTGGTTCGCGAGATCTCGCGGAAACTGGGGCGCAAAAACTTACGAAGGAAGCGACAACGTTTCCCCGGCGTGGCTTTAAGTACCGGCGAACGCGACACTAAATCAAACATTTATTACGCGCCGGACTATTCCCGTCGCCGACCGTTCAACCGCCTATTTACACCCACGGGCGATCCTCCTTCCACTAGCGCGATTATCCGCGAGAATTTCTGTGCCGCGCGAAGCCAGAGGGAAAGTGAAAGGGTTCGTCCAATGGACAGGCCGCGCAGTCAATTTCTCTACCGCCCACGCAACGGGTCCAATTAAAAAACGTCGATAATTCAAGCCGGGGCGCGGGCTTCAGCCCAGAGAGAGAGAGAGAGAGAGTCTATCCCGGAGGAACGCGAGCTCGCTGACGAGACATTAACTTACGAACGAGGCCCGCGGTGGGGTGGAGGCTAATCCTGGCGCAATAATTACACCCACGATGGAATTTATTCGCGGTTATCGCGAAACAAATGCGCCATCGCCGAGTGGGGGCCCCCCAGCCACGTCCTTCTAAGCGGCGCTAAAACCTGGTGCATCCAGAGCTTGCCCCCAGGGTTGCACCGGGGCCCCGACTCCCCCGCACGCCAAATGAACCATAGCTGAACTTATTTCCACCGGACCCATCCCATTCACTCTCTATCTATCTCTCTCTCTCTCTCACTCTCTCTCCCTTCGCCTCCCTGCCTCTCTGCCCCTTTCTCGGTTCTGTGGCTGTTTCGCTAGCGGGCCTGGCGCGGCCGCGCGAGGTGATAAATCACCGCGCCATAAACAACCAATATTTCTCGTCGAATGTTTACCGAGTACGCTTTAAATGCCTTGTTAAAACAAACCTACGCCCGTGCGAGGTGGACTGTACGCCCTTTTTGCCCTTCTTGGGCCCCTTCTCCGTGCGCAGCCCGGCCGTGCCTGGCCGACGGGTATATATCACGGACCCAACGTAAACTCTTTGACCCCGCGCGAAACTCTCCGATGGAAAAAGTCGACAGAGTCCAACGGCGACCCCGTCCCCGTTGGTCCCGTCCTACGTGCACCCCGGGTGAGGCTCGCTTCCCACGGGCGATTAGTGGATGCGACCTTTTTACGACACCCTCTTTGTCCCTTTTCTGATCCCGCGGCGTCGCGGGTGCTCGGAACCGTTTCGTTGGGTGTCGAAGGTATTTGCAGGGTAGTTAGCTGCGACCAGGGGTGCATAGACTGCATAGAATGGTGGTTGGGAGTCGGATGTGGACCGAGGTAATCTGATTTTCATGTGCCATCTGAATTCCACTGAAGCAGAGCAGTGGTATCAAGTCCATGAATTTCAAACTTTCCTTTCTACCATGACTGCGCGTCCATCCTACGGTATTTTCCTACGAGGCATCAAGCCGAAGTTAAGAGCTCACTCTGTAGAGTCTCAAAGTAGAAACGAATAGCACTCGTGGCTATAAATTCACTCCCACCACCTCTAATCACTTCCACATCCATTTCTCAGGCAATCGAAACCTTTCGTGACCGAAATTAATTCCTCGATCTCTATTGATTTTTTCCCCAAAAGAATAACCCCCGGCTCGGTCGACACCGCTCTTTATTACCGAAAAAGGAAGACGAATCGAAACGATTAAATTTCGAACGTGAACGACTGGGAAGGGACCCGCCACTTTGTTCCAAACCGCGACCAGCGCAAGCAATTTGAATGTTAATCGAGTCGGTCGGGGCCTGTCCAGTCTCATTTACGGCCTCTTAGGGAGAGGTCAACGATCCCCGGTTAATGTGTCCGCGTCCTTCGTGGAAAGTTCAAAACTCGTCGGAAAAGAGTGCCGGTGCACGTGGGCGTAGCCCGTAGCTCATCGGTCGATTGAGTTATAGCGCGTTAAAAAAGCCCAAGTCGAAGCTCGGAAACCCTATGCGGCAGGACGAAATGAACCTCAGCCGCGCCGCGAAAGGACCCGATAGAGGCGAGGCGAAGTTAGGGACGGATACACTCGTATCGATATCCCGCTGCTCATTGCGCGTAAAGTATCCAATGGACCACTTGAGAGACGACGAAACTTGTTATATGCCGGATGATATAATTGGATAATACTTGGCTCGGTTACGTAAAAGGGTGTGAGTCGGTTTTATTCACGCACGAGGGTATCGGAATAAAATCGAGGTCTACTAAGTAAGTAGTATCACTCATGCTTCGAAGCATAACCGAGCCGCGACACTTTTTCCCCGCCGTGTAGAGTCGAGCGGCGTGAAAAGAGCAACGTCTCGCGATAACCGGCTAGGAATTCCGCGGATATCTGATTTTCGAGCAGCAGTACAGAGGGTAACCCTCGTCGAAGATATCCACAGCGTCATGTAGCGATAGTTTAATGACGCGCCGGTGATTTATTTCGCGTTTCTCGCGGCAATAAACGGTCGATCAAAAAATGAGAGAGATTTATCAAGCTGTGCCTCGGTTAAGAGCGAGAAAGAGAGAGAGCTGGGGAGGGAGCAGAAGTCGCCTAGAGGTACACTCGTGCCCGGGCGAGCATCGAGACTCCAGATACAACTTTGCTTGAAAAACACACTGTAGACATAGCAGACATGGCCACTGCCGGGTTATCAACCGATCAGAAGTAAATCTCTCGACCACTGTCAGCCAGAGCGTTCGACAGGCACGATAGTGAATTAACTTCGGAATAAATGGTGCCTCCTAGGACGGAGATTCCATTCACGAAATTTCTCGCCAGCCCCTGTCCTCGCCACCGATAAGAAAAAGAATGCACCTACTTCGTGGAAAAATTTTGTACACCCTTTTTTCGGCCTGCTCGCTACACTTTGGCTCCTTGTGCGCCGGGGATCAATGATCTTGATAACCGGGCCAGCAAAGGCGGGACTTTGGTCGCTGACTGCTCTCTTCTTCCTACCTCTCTGTCACTCAACAACCGGAATGATTAATTTCGTAGGTGTGCGTTTGATGAATCGGTGATCTCAACGGTTGTTTAATAAATGATCGTTGGATTCGATGGATTTCCCAGGTATCTTGCGGCGAAAGCTCGATGCACGTTGCACGCGGCGAGCAATAAATTCGACGACAACTCGATAAGGTTCGGTATACCGTGAATCTTGGGATATTCGACGAATGTTCTACGCAGCAACTTTTGTAAATGGTAATCTAAATCTCGTACGTCCTGTATCCATTATCCGCGAAAAGTCCGTGGGCACGGTAGCCACGTACGCGAAAAAACCTTCAATTTGCATCGGCCGCCATTCTTCAGCTCCTTTGAATTCCGTCGCTATAGCGACCTTTGTCCGGATCGTGCCACAATGGCCACTATCTTCTCCCTCGGCTCTCCGCTCTTCCTGGAGAAACCGTCGCAAACAAAGAATCCTCCCTGCACCCCCGGGAGAAAAAGGCCAAAACGGCGAAAAAGGTCGATACACGAATAAGCGATGCGCCGGTTGGATAATCCGAGAAAAAAGACCGCGAAACGTGAACTCGCACTGTGCTCCTTCCCCTTTCTTCCTCGTTCAACCTCCACCGCCATCGTACCATTTCACGTGCACAGAATGGATCGAAGTGTGCAACAGATTTTTGGAAACGAGAAATTGCACTTCGTTCCTGTAAAAAGAAAGTTTCATTCCTGTCGAGTGGCGTGCATTAATCTTGCGTCATTTCTACGAACGCTATAAATTGCGAATGCTGTCAGCATAGCTGCGCGATTCCATTGTCGACACCCTCGCCGTACAAAGTGACGTTGGATTTATTCTACAATAACACGAAGGAATCCCTTCGCCGTGGAAGGTATCACGCAGGTGTTCAAGCATTAAACTATAACTGCCACCGTAGCAGTTCTCTATGAATAGCAAGTACTCGTGTACGCAGCAGTTATCTACAGCATCTACAGCGTTCGTTGTCACGTGGAAGGCTGTATGCAAAACTTGCACCGTTGACATTCTCTCAACGGCGATTTCATTCACCGGCGATAGTTTCTCATTTCGAAAGTGTCGGGGAAATCGAATAGGTGTGGTGGAATAACCATTTTCTCCCGTCTGAAAGCATTTAATGCTAATTTCCACTTAGTTACTGGGTTCTGGGAAACCTTCCCGTGTGCAAATGCCACGTACTCCCAACGTAACTCTACTGAAATCACGCGTCCGCTGAATCCGAGCGCCAGCGTCCTCCCATCGACCGAATCGAACGTTGAAGAGCAGACGATCGAAAAGCCCCGCGCAGAACTCGAAAGCGCAGCAGATCGTAACGACAGGGCGAGCAAGTGACTCGTTACCGTAGGGGTGGTGCGTCCACCCTCGCGCCCACAATCGTCGTGGCCGCTACAATTTACGCGCGGCCGGTAAAACGATTCGCCCCCACCTTTTGCGAACTTTTGCGAAATATTCGGACTGCGATCGAGTGGAGAGGGTGGTCCAAAAAGGTGGTGGGTGGGTGGGGTGGGAGGGTGTCGGGGGGTCGGTAGAGACGACAAAGGAAACAAAGCGAACGGCGTGACTGCGGTGGCCAATGGGAGTCCCGTGCGAGGGGACATCGGGACCGAATCAGTTTATGCGCGACAGGTTCTGGAAAGAGAGAAAAAGAAGTTGGAAAGGAGGAGAAAGGGGGAGAAACGGGAGAGAGCCGAGGGGGGAAAAAGAAGAAGGCAGAGGAGGAAGAGAGCCAGGGGCCAACCAGACCGTATAGTTTGCCAACTCTCCAACCTTCTGGTTCGCCGCCATGGAGAGACATTATTTACAACGGAGGTCTTTGGTAGACAATGCTCGGGTACCAGCGGCCATCTTTCGTTCCTTTTCTGTTCTCCATATGCAACAGCATCTGCCCCGGCCATCCCATCGGCTCTCTTCACCGCCGGAGAAAAGGGAACTGTTCTCCTCTCCTGCCTTCCGTTTTGCCTGGGACCTAGCATGAAGAGACAGAGAGGAAACTCGGGGGCCGCGCTATCATTATCATAAACTCGCGGCCGACATCCACCCGACCGTAAAATATATCGAGCCACCGAGTGTCAGTTTCCCATAGAATCTGGCCAGGCCCCGACGTTCCCCGGTTCTGCCAACTTTGGCGAAACCTTATTGTCCGTCCTCCCTCGGCCGCACGGATCTATGGAAACGCTTCACTCCCGGCCGCCGCGCCGCGTCGTTGCCCCGTGAATCTTCCTTCCTCCCTTTGTTCCGCGAGAAAGATTTGCAATATCGACGGGACGGGCTTAACAACCTTCAAGAACAACGTGTCTCAACGCCAGGCCGCATCCTTTACCAGCATTGTCCCCCGGCCCTGCGCAAGCTGCCACAGACGGACGTGTTTCAGCGGCTCATTTCGATTCAACGGATACGCTATGATTAGCCGGGACACGGGGGCAACAAGGATGATGCTCCCTGCTCGTATTATAGATCTTATCATCGATCTATCCCTCAGCGAGGTGCTGTGCAACGTTCCTTCAGCAGGTGCTCCACCGCGGCGCGACCGTTCCATCGAACTTTTTGCCCCGGTGAAAGCTTGGGCAACCATGTTTCACGCAATTCACCAGGATCACCTGGTCAACGGTGGCCGTGTTTCGTCTTCTGCAACTCGGTTCGGTCCAATTAAAAGGCAATTTCTCATTTTCTCATTGTACACGACATCGGGCAACGATATCAAACGGGGCCCCGTGGCCGCCCCTTCAGTGTTTTTGTCGCCTCGACGGGCGAGGATGGGCAGCCAGCTCCCCGTGACTGGCGGTAGGTCCATCTCGAAGGCTTGACCGAACGAAGAGCAGTCCCGGAATACTGGTTTTCTTGCCAACAGGCCAATATACACGGGTAACGCGTGCCTCTGTCACCCTGTCGGCGGCCATCTGCTGTGTCCCGGGCAGCTTCCGGCGAAGACCAGGCAATCGGATCGGCCGCGGCGGGCTTATCGCGAGCGGGGCCAGAGCGAGCGGGCAAAGAACGAAGGGAAGAAACAGATACAGAGGACGCGACGGGTCCCCGTCGGCTGTATCGGCGGAAGCGTAGCATCCAATGCAATGGCGGTGGAGATGCGGCGAGCGGTAGCAGCTGGCTGGCCTGGCCTTCTTGCAGTCAGAAAACGAGTCGCGGCCTCCTCTCCACCGTGTAACATCCCTGTGTGCGCCCGTCCACGCACACGAGGCCACGGTGCCCTCCACCAGCCAGAGACAGTCGTGTATATATCGAGCTGGCGAGAGACGATTGCCGGACCCCGGCTCCAAGAGCAGCCGCCCCAATAAAAACTCCGCTCCTCGAGGCCCTCTCGTTGTCTCCTCTTCTCGAGCTTCTCCTCGTCCTCGAGGACAGAGAGAGAGAGAGAGAGAGAGTGAGAACGATGCAGAGAGAAGCTAAATAGAGAAGGGAGACGCGAGGACGGTAGAGAAGAGGCCTCCCTTCCTCCCTTCCTTGCCTCAGCCCCCTCGTTCCGTTCTCCCTCTCTCGGAGGAACCGGGCGCGGTCCACGTTCCGACGTTTGACAGAACAAAAGACTATCGACCGAACGCCCTGAACAGCCGTCGAAGGCTTCCTCTTCCCTCGAAACTGGCCTTCTGCTGACCACCCCTCGTTCCTCCTCCCTGTCCACCACCGCCGGCTTGTCCTTCGTCCTGCTGCAGCCCTTTACACCTTCTCTAGGTGGTCGAACACGCACGCATGTGCGCTACCGTCGCCCTCTCTCCGAGGGGGTTAGGCATTCGGGGGATCGCGGGGCTCGGGGGGAGTACTCTCCCCCGGCACGAACGGATGCGTGCACATCCGCGCGGTTCCGCCGCGTACAAATTACTGAAAATTGGTCCACTTTTTAAGCGGCCGGGCCACTTCGACACCAACCGGATACCACCGACTGACTGCCGACCGTTCGAGATGTCCGACGGTTGATCTTTTCCACTGATCCCTCGACCGTACCGTTCACGGCGGCCCTTCGTATCGTTCTTGTTTGCAACCGGGTCCACCGGTGATCCGAGAATGCGACGATTTGCAGACAGGTCGCCCCGCGATTGGGACTTCCACGCTCGGTTTTTACGTTTTGCGGAATCATTTCGATGATCGCCGGCCAATTGAATTGTAGGGGAGCACGGGCTGCCCTCGACTAATTGGAACTCTCTGCCTCTAGGTCTCTCTGCTTTCAGTTAGCCGGCACCTCGTGCAGGGTGTTGAAAAATGTGCTCAGGGTTTTAGGAGTACGTGGAATTTATTAAAAATTATTTCGAGGGGAACACGTGGGAGGACAATTTGGTTCTTATTCTAGTGACACAGGAGTTGCGTAAGAACGAATGTATTGAAGGGAATTTATAAGAAATTTCTTTATTAGAAAACATCAGTATCAAGTTCTCCAATTATAATTATCTTACAACCTCCGGAGCGTGTGCAGATGTCTGATCGAGGACTGTATTAATACTACTTGTCTGACTACATACGCCCATACCTACTGTCCCATATATTTCTCCACAATTTTCGCAACTTTTCCTCGATGCAGGTGAAGCCTGCAACCCTCGCTACCAAGGCATACCACCTGAAAATAACAAGATTCGTCTCCTGAGTGGCGTTCACATGGCCAGAAAACATTCCCTCGTGCGTGCAGTTCTCATTACACCCGGGCCCTCCATTACTCGTGGCACTTGGACGCCCTCGCGCGCGACTTAACGACGCTTAACTAATTAACGTAAAATTCGATCGGTCATGGAACACGAGAACCCCCCCGTACCCACTCTCCCACCCTCGCTGTCTCTCACTCTCTCCGACTGGCGTGTACACACTCGGTGGACACGGACAACCTGTTACTTCATCCTCTCTTTCTCTCTCCGACCGGAGAACCAGATATCACAGCGCTATCTCGTCGTGGTGGCTCGTGTTAAAGGTCGACCGATTTCCACGGACAAATGAAGTTGGCACGGCCGTGTAAACACCTGTAAAGGGATTGGGTAACCTGCAAATTAACCACGCGTAAGACGTTCGTTACTTTCCCTGCCAACTGCCGTTGAATCACCTTGCCAGTCGGTCCGCACACACATAAATCTGCCCCTAGTAGATTTCGATTTCCACGTTGCCCTGAAAAATCACGACGTAAACGTCGGACACGTAACTGCGACTTTAATCGCCGATGAAACGTGTTCCTTTCGGCGCCCCGGCCTCTGTAATTCGCGGCGGGAAACGTTTCGCGGCGCGGCCCGGTGGAATCGGGTTAATCAGCGGAAACGGGGATCGAATCGAAGCGAATTTATGCCGGTCCGCGGGCGCGTCGCGAGAGATAAAGTGCGCGAGGCGGAGGCTCGCGATCGCCAATAAAAGGGGAGGACCAGATTCTGGGAGAGCAGCTGTCGCCTCTGTAAAAGGCAGCAGGAGCGACCACTGCGTTTCGAGCGGCCAGAAAATACGCGGAATTCATGGATGCACACGTCCCTCTGACGTTTCGGGGCTTCTTGCGGCCAGGTATCCCCCTCGTTAGCTGTTTACACATATGCCGTCTCTGTACCGTCGGCCAGGTCGCAAATTAGTTGTAAATAGGGCGGGCGACAAAAGAGGCGTAAATTGGGCGTTTCAAAGAACGACAGTGGTCATTCAGTGCTTGCATTAGTGACGCTCGGAATGGGAACTCGAATTCGCGAGTCCGCTACGGGACGACGTAAGCAGCTCTTGGACGTGACATTTATTGAGCCACAGATCCGAAGTTCAAGGACTGCAATTTCAAATCATTTGAACTTCAAGAACCTCTCCGAAACGCCTTCTTCTGTAGAAACCCTAATTCTAAGTGCTTCGATCCCCTTCCCCGAGAATTCGAATCTACGATTAGCTACCACAGGAAACGAGAAATCTAGGGAGACGAAATTTGAGCCCTTCACCCTATCTTATCGATTCTGGTACCACCATCGAACTTTAAAGAAGAAATAGAAATGCCCTCATCCTCCCTCGCTATCCGGTCCGCGAACGATCCACCCTCTTCATGCACGCGTGCGCGCGCGTTAACACGCCTGTAAACACGCGGCGTCTCGGGCGCATCGCGCTCTAGCTCAGGTGATATTTCGAAGTCCCCGTGGCCGGGGCCCGGCCATTGTATCTCCTGGCGCTCATTAAATATTAACGAGAGTCTCAATTTCTTCATTTCGTTGATGAGTCGCCGCGCGCCATCCGAGAACCCGCATATAGATTGAAAATTAACTTATATGAGCGCCGACAAAATATATATACGGCGTACGCGGCCGCGGCCATACAGCGTGCTGCACTTATACGATTCCAGGGCCTACAATTTACACGAGAGGTCCCTATGTTGGTATAACCCCTAAGTAGGATACCTTAGTCTTCTTTTTCATCCGCCTCTCGACCTTCCTCCCCTTCTTCGTCTCCCTCCCCCAAGCCGCCTCTTCCTCCTCTTCGTCCTCTTCCTCTTCTTTGAACGTCGAACCTCTTTCCTCCTCCGGGTCGCCGGCTTCCCCCGCCGCGGCTCACGCACCAACGTGAAATCCTTAAATACCTAATTTGATGCTAATTAGAACTCGCACTTGCTCCGTGACCGGATCTTAGCGCTGGCTCGCGTGTGGCGGAAACGCGACGCTCGGTCGTCGGGGGTTGGGCACAGTCGTAACGCAGTTATTGTTATTTCAAGGAAGCAGGGCTGTCGGGGCTGCAGGAAAACCGAGTTCCCTTGGTCGCTCTTGAAGATGTTGAATGTAAGGCGAGCATGACGCGGACCGCGGATAAAATTCATGTTTCATGAGACCGTGGACAGTGTAGCAGTCGCGACCGTGCCTTAACTATGTTGGATATTGAACGCTGAAGGTTCGTTTTCAGCGCGAATCCGGGGTTTGTCTTTCGTTGCTCCTCGGCGAGGCTTAATTTGCGATTCAATTAAGATTGAGGCCACGCGAGGCGCGTGGGTTCTTCGAGGGATTACTACTTCACTTTCTGGCTGGGATTTAGTACCTTCACCTTGGAATCGTTCGAGCTCTGATTTCTGTACACTTGATAACAAATGGGCAACTCGAATTCACCCTTAAGCCACGTACTTTAGTATTACTTTAATTGGTAGAGATTGAAACGTTGGTTTATTGATTGCTATTACCACGCAGCTCGAATCGATCATGCTTATGCGGGGGAGAGTGATCGGACAGGCGATTATGAACGAAGAGTGGCGTTTCAAAAGTCCAGATGTACGTAACTATTTATTATACGATAATAGTCGCACTCGAATGCAGCACATTAATTTATCTATACAGTTTTACATAATTGGTTCAGGCTTTTTCTTAAGACGCTGACGTACATTAAATCATCGCTATGCTACACATGCCTAACACGCGACTGCTGCCACTTGTCGACTATGCACACTATGCCCGGTCTCGGCGTTTCCGCGCGAGGCCGCTTCTGACTCGGGTGTTGCGTCGCAAAATGTGGATGAAAGTAAGAAAAAAAAAAGTGTCGCGAATGCTGTCGAGTAATTGACGAGATCTCTGGTTCACTGGTTAAGGAAGATTGCACAGAAATTACACGACGCAGTGCTCCGTCCCGGCGAGGAAACCGTTCGATCTCTCGTCGCCTGCAATGACGCGATGTATCTATATAAAAATTTATACGTTCTCGGTCGGTACGATTAAATTTCTTCTTCTCTTCAGTAGGAATCCGCGTTTCTATCATTCGTACGTCGATGGACTTCAACTGCTGCGAACCCGACGCGATAGAAAGTGGCATTTTCAGCGAGAACATGTACGTTTCTTTCATTCTGTGTCCATCACTTTGCTACACATCGATTTGCACTTAAGTAACTCAGATTTCCCAAGCCTTTATCTCGAATACACCTCACGCGAGGTATGAGCTCGGAATCCGACTAAAAATTCTGCGAGTTTGTGGTCTTCGCTAATCATCATTCTCACTAATGTACATACCGTGTCGTCGGTGGTCGAATGAGTGTACTTTGCACCGATCGAATCCAAAGATCGCAGACTCCTCGGAGCAAGTGCAAACTTAATCGAATTCACAAGCTTGGAGCATATTAAGAAATAACAGGATTTTCATAAGCTGCGACTAATTTACCAATTCACCCAAATTGACTTTCATTACCAGGGTTATCTACTCATCAAACAACCGGTAGGCTGACGTAAATTTAATCTCGACGAAAATACACGTGTAATATTTACTGGCTTCAGCCGAATGTGCAATCTTGAGTGAATAATTGCGAAATACGATTCCTTTGGATTCGCGCGGCGCCGTAGAAAAAACTCGTATCTTAGCTACGTTTTGGCACGAGGAGAGGAACGCCGTTTTAACACACGTGTCGCTTGTTTGCTGGCGATTCTACCCGTGAATCGCCGTCGTCGATATCAAAAAGTCTCTATATTTGGTTTCGGCTAAAAAGGAAGAGAAGCAGCGCGCGAAGTCGGGGCCGCGTGTTGGGAGGGGAAAATCGAGGCATCGAAGCGAGACATTCGTCCATTCGTGATTGCACACCGCGCACGAATTCTCGGAGCAATCGACTGGGGGATGAATCTTCGTCTAAAAGTGAGTCGAAGGTGCGGAACGAATTATTTTCATACGAGACCCACTTTCGCAGAAAATCGACGTTGACTTCGGTTGGGCGATACTCTCTGTACCCTCGACAGTTTCCAAAGTCGTGTTCCTCGAAAACGAAGGGCCGGACGAAAGAACATTATACCGCGCTCTCCGATTATTTTATCGCGATGAATCATTCTTTTTCCCGATTTAGCGCGAATTGCATCGCACTCTGCGCATTTCGCGATGCTTACAGTCGCGATCGCGGTCACGAAGAGTGCATTAAGCACGAACGCAGCCGAAACGGCGGAAAAAAGGGACCGCGGTTTAAATGAATCGCGCGGAAGCGATCGTTTAAAGGGCCGACAACAAATGAAATAATCCAACGATATAATTAAGCGGTGAAACGAGGCACGCCCATCCCGTCGGGCCCCCGTTAACTTACCGAGCCAAGGAACGCCGCGCGACATTTTTATAATCGGACTCGGCCTTTCCCCTCATTTCCGATAAATCGTTAAATGGCACCCCGTTCTCCGCACACCTGCCCAGCTCGCGCTAGCGAGATAAACTATCGCCTAGTACCTTTGGTAATTCGGATGTGCATGGAACTATGATTATTATCACTGATTACTTAACACATAATCCATCGCTCGATTGCTGTCGACGTTGCTGGCCGATACGCCTGCTCGGCTCGATCGTCGATAGCTTCCTGGTGAGGGCAATCTAGCTACGTCTAGAAGATCGTGATTTTCACTCGGTGGCGTATTGTTTCGTGGCGTTACCGATTGATTGAGTGATTGCGATGTAGCTTGTTACTGGAAATAACGCTCGTGATGGATGAGTGGCCATTTGTTCTTGTCACGTATGATTGACGTTTGGTACTGGCTGGTGCTGGTTGAAATATAATCGTCGGGACGTGTGGGATTGGTGTATCGTTCAAAGTGATCGCAATAGTCGCGAGGGTTTCACAAGGTTCGTAGGAAAAAAGGGCATGTGCCCTCGTGAGCCGAGTGTCGCATCGATTAAGGAACAACTTCGACGATACACCCCCATCGGATTCCCGAATATAATTACTCCCGCAGGTCTTCCTCCTCTCGAGCAGATGAGAAACTCTGCCGCAGGATTCTCAATCGTCCTCTCACAAACTTGAAAGCACTGTACTTACTCACCAGGAAGATCGTCAGCGGTTCAGCGAGTCCTTACGTCGAAAGCTCTTTCGCCTTGCTGCTCGGAAGAGAATCCGCGTGAAACTCAACTAAAAACACCATTCCCTGCCCTCTCCGAACCTGCGCGAAACTCAGAGTCCGTCTCTTTCGCGGCGATCAACCTCGTTTTCATGAAATAGACGTGAAACGAAAATCGCGCGACTCCTCCCACCCCTGAAAGCCAGCGCGTCGAAAGTTGTCCCCAAAGAAGGACATGGCGATCCTTCATCCAAGATGGCTGGAAAGGCTGCTGTAGCTGTCCTCCTCCATCTCAAGCCGTCGTCAGTAAAGATCAGAGAACGAGACCTGAGAGGAAACGCCGGAATGTAGGTGGTGAAGAGCGTGCAGCTCCTCCATCGAGGTCGACGGCATGCTGTTGCTGTCACCTAGGATGCTGGCTGACGGTCCCACGTTCGGCGAGCCACCGGTGTTCGAGGGCACCGGTGTCCCCGGACACCCTACGTTGCTGACCGTCGTGTTGCCCTCCTGCCTCATCATGTTCCGTCGCCATTTCGCGCGGGCGTTTTGAAACCACACCTGGGGACACGGCCAGAATCGAGTCGTTCAGAAGCCAATCGGACTTGGACCTCGCGCAGGGATCGAGGAAAAGGGGATTGCGGGCAGTTGTCGAAAAATGCATCAGGATCAAGAGCGTTGCGGGAGGATAGAACTCTCGAATTTCCAGGATCGTAGCTTCGATATCGAATTTTTTGGTGACAGTTTTATATTTCCCAGCGGGTTTCACTCTCGGCAGTTTATTCGACCTAGAAGCGGCAGTTGCGAATTTTATTTCCGCACGAAATCAAAGTATCCGCGTGCTGGTATCGTAAAAGGAGGAGCACAGCCGAGGCGCAGGCAGAGGGGAGGAAATCGAAGATGAAATTTATGCCCTACCTGAAGCACCCTCTTCGAGAGACCTGTCTTCTGCGCCAGTTGCTTGAGGTCCTTCGCATCGGGGTTCTGATTTATAGCAAAATAATTCTTCATCGTTCGCAACTGATGGTGCTTGAAGCTCGTTCGCATGCGCTTCGTTCGCTGGCTCTGGTGCACGGGCCCGGGTGAGCCGACAGACGCGTCATACGCTGCCAGGGACTCCATGGACGAAGACAGTTCGGTAGGATGGAGTAGTTCTGCAACAAAATGCGACGAGATTATAGAATACCTAACTGGAAACACAGCGAAGTGCGGAGTTCCTTGCGTCACTGTTGTTCAAGAGATAGCAGACTACTGATAACTTCGAAATCTAACTTATTCAACGAGATCATTCAGACAGCCCAGGATGTATTAATCTTGGAAATATGACAGAGGACAAACTTGCTTCTTTCACTCCTGTCCGAAAGTCAGAGTACCGAGAACTGAAACAGAAATGAAGGCAACGAAGACGCCCTTATAATTGACGAGTCGCGTTTAATTAATCGAGGATTCGAGGGGCAGGGTGGAGCGAGAGGGACCTGGCGAGTCTAATCTTCCGGCAACATCTTCGACAGGACCACGGTCAGGGTTTGTTAAAAGAGGTTAAAAGTGTGCGCGAGCGCGTGTAGGTACGTAGGCCATACGGCGCGGGCTTTCGCGTACCTATTACAAAGATTTCTTAATCTGATCGGCCCAGAGGACGCGCGAAAGGAGCCCGGCCGTGTCTGTAAAAAGACGAGACAGCGGACAGAAAAAAAGGCAGGCGTCGATCGAACGATACACAGAAGGCTCGATGGTAAATGAGAGGATTCTCTTCGATCGTTGCTGAATGCTTGTGATCCATCAATCGATAATGGGCGACTATCTAGCGGTCGTATCTGGCGATTTGTTCTTTCGTTTGGTAACAATCATGGATCATCACTCTTGTCGAGGTGTCTGCCGCGTTTCATAGAAAAGGAAAGAGCTTGCGAGGTTCGTCGCAGTACCATTCCACCATCTGAAGTATTCGGAATTTCTCTCCACTATTTTCTTCTACCCATAACACTCCGCCATAAATATTCACAATACTTTCTTTGTATCCCCCTTATCTCCTCCACGCTAAGATCGATCTGCTCCCACTGCCTCTCTCCGTAACGATCATTGCCAGTGATCCAAATCGACCGCGGGCCAACCACTCCAACCAGCCCATCGATGCTACGTGTTCTCCACCGGTCTAAGCGAAACGGAAAACTCGGTGGCCGCTGGTAGGAGCGAATTTCCGTGCACGTAACCGCGGTGGCAGCGTCGCGGCGGAATAAAGGAGAGGCACCAGGACGACGACGACGACGACGACGACGACATCGGTGCAACCGTTCAGTGCCGTTGCAAGTTGCAGTTGTTGCGCGCCGCCGGAGCGAAGGAACGCATCCAATAAATAAGACGACGAGGGTAACCATTGAATTCAATCGGGAGAAAGAACGGGTTCCGGCGACGTTCGTGGACAGCCGCTGGGCCCTGGGAGAAGCTGGAGGGCAGGGGGGAAGGACAGAGTCACCCAGAAGTAAATCCCCGAGCACGTATCCGCCATTACTGTTTATTGTCCCGAACTTCCATTCCCTACGGACGACGGGCTGTTCTGGCTCGCGATCCAGAAAAGAGAAGAACCGCTCTCGCGGACGGCCACACCGGCGGAGGAATTCGTTTTCTTAGCCAGAGGTGAACGACACAGATTTTTGTTTCCAGCCGATTCGCACGGAAAACCATGCTTGGGATTCGACGCGCGTAACGGGTGTTCTTTCGGCAGCTCTCGAGGATTCGAGGGAGTATACGGTAACCCATGGAAGTTGGATGGCTGATTGGTAGCATTTGAATTTAGCAATGACGAGGCGGCTTCTTGCGGCTCTATTCTGGCTATGTTTTACTTCGATTCGATCGTGCCTCTTGGATGTATCTCGGTCACCCGCTGTACCACGGACGCCTAGGAGACGAGACAGTTGGAAAGACGGACGAAACTCCGAGATGGAAATCCTCCCAGATGTATCTCCAATCAGAGGCTACATAGTTTCTCTTGAAACCCATCGATCTCTTTTCTCCCACGAATGAAAAAGTCGACCATCCACGTCGCAATCGTCAGGCAATTCCCCAAAGAATCGCTTTCCCTAGAAAACCAGCTCTATGAATAAACGCGAGCGAGGGCCCCCTGCAAAAGGAATACGCCAGTTTTTTTTTCGCGAAACTGGCCTGGTTCCCAAGCGTGGTAGCTGGTCCCGCCGGCAGGGTGGCGGGGAGGTGGACGAGGACGGTGGGATTTGGTGGTTCAAGAATGAGATTACAATTTGTCAGGAGCGGGCTAGAGGCCGAAATCACGCGGATGGCACGGCCGGCCGAAGAAGCCGAGCGAGGGACGTCCAGGCGAGCAAGAAACTCACGCAGGCGGCATTATAGTGTTCCGCCGGCCATTCTGCTGGCAGCGGCCACGTATTGGCCACGGCAGCATTCTTTTCCGGCCAGATCGGCCAATCGATGCATCTCGCCACCGATACCCATCTGTCACTGTCCACGGGGCCTAGCCTTTCCTCTGCTCGTCGAGCGCGGCTCGCGCTGAAACACGGCACGTCCAGCGAAATTGCTCGAATCGGCGCGCGGTTGCACGGTTCTTCCGGGGCTTGAAAAAAATTCCAACCGACTTTTCGGCTTTGCCTGTCTCTCGTTGGCAAAGATATCCAACTGATCGCGAGCTGAGCTTTGCTTTGGTTCTGTGAATTCGATTGGAATGAATTTTTGCAACAGTGGTGCTCTCACGGGCAACCCCTTCGTCATTCCCTTCTGACTTTCATCAGTTCTCGGATATGTTAATTTTAAGTACACGTTAGTACAAGTTACTATTAAGGTAAGTTCGAATATTGAATGCATGATCGAATGATTCTCGATCGTCGAGATGAGGGTAGCTCTCAGTTTCTCACCCTAGAAAGTTTTGGTGGGAGGGTTTCTAAAGAGAATGGTCTTCGGTTCGTTTCACTCATCGAAGCTAAACTGATCGTTCAACATACGCGAGCCACAAGCATTTAGGTGGCAGTGTTTTCAACGGCCGAGAAAGGACGGCCTTATCGCGGTGGCAATTCCAGCGATTCATCGAACGCGCCGGCCGACGTCCAGACGGAATAGTTCGGGAGCTCTCTCGAACGGGGCAAAAAGTGTCCCAATTATATATAAAGACAATAAAACGCGAACCAGTTGGCCGGTTCCCACCCCGGCCATGGGCTGCGTCCTCATGGACGATTTTATGGCTGTTGGTCGTAAATTCCAGCCGGTAGTCCGAAAGTGATTCCCTTTGATCGCGCGTCGATTATAAAATAGCTGCGGGAATCGGGGCAACCGGTGACTCTTGAACTCCACTGAAACGTCGTAAACATGGTGATGCAAATGAGATGCTTGATAACGCGGACAGAGATAAAACGGGGCACGTTCTCGCGCGACAAACGAGGGTGCTTTGCGCGGGCGTTAAATGGATTTATCGCCCGAACGGCTCGCGGAACGAACGCATCGATTTTGGAGGGTGATCATATTCCACTGGTGTCGTTGGCAGTTAGCGTATCGTTAAACTAATATTCACCGCGTCGTTCTGGATTTGTTAAAATTTGTATGTTTAGCTGGCAGGGTGGTTAAGGTTTTCGGCGGTGGGGTGAGCGGCACGGGACACTGTTCTGCTCAGATGCTGGGATATTGGGGCACTGGGGCCCTGGAGTATTAAATATACAACCCATTTCCCTCGTTTCTCTCCGATCGTTTCATCCTACGTTCCGTGGTTTCATTGGGGCCAATTTAAATCGAGACCAATTTAAAGAGCAGCCTCGAGCCGCGGCCCAGGCATTTGCCAATGCGACGACGGGTGTTCGAACGCGTATTTATTCTGCTCTCGAGGAAGAAAAGCGATTTACACGGCTCGCACATGTCCTCCGCAGGATAGAGGCGAGGCGGTGTTCCCGCGTCGCGCAGCCGCGTGGCGCCGTCCAAGGATCAATTAGACAGCCGGTGAAATTTCGCTGAAGAATTCCGTGTGTGCCGATGAGAGAACGGCTAACGAGGCGCGCGCGAACAATCCACAGCCGATTCCGCGGGCCGCGATCTCTCGAAAGCCCCGGCAAATGTTTGCACACCGAAGGAACCAGCCATTATACTCATTGCTCGGCAAATAATGCAACTCCCCCGACTAACCTGTTCGATTCGAGGGATGGAGGGAAGTCTGGCGAGTGGAAGAGAGAAGTAGCTAGGCAGACGGCAGGGTGTGGGGGAGAGAGAGAGAGAGAGAGAGAGAGAGAGAGAAAGAGACATGCACAGACATACACGCGGAGAAAGGAAAGAAAGAAGGCGAGTGAGATCGCGAATAGCGTACCACGTGTTCCCATGGTTTTAATGCCAACGTTTGAAAGCACACCCCCGTTTACCATCCGGCCCAATTATCCCTCCGGCAACCCCTTCCATCCCTCGCTTACGTTCCCGCGTTGTTTCACCACTGCCAATTACACGTATTTGCGTCCTCGGGCCGAGGAGAGCCGAGACTGGATTCTTGTGAATTCTTTATTGTTTCGACTGCGCGACGGGAGGAACAAAGGGTCCGGCCGCGTTTTCTTTTCGCCCTGCACCCCCTCCCCCGTCCGTTTCCTCCCTTTTGTCGTGCGATTAATCAATCGGCGGGACGTTCAGTTGGAGGCGCGATGTCGTTACTGTCGAACCGGATGGATCGACTCTTCTCTCAGCCGTGGACAGTCTTCGATAAAAGGGAATCGCTCGATTTACTTTCAGCCTCTGCGAGCTTTCTTTCTACTTTAATGAACGTTAGGCTTGTGTCGAAAGGTATCGATCCTAGGTTCAAAGCCAGACGTAATACTTGCTGAGACTCTCGGAGCAAGCCTGTGTGGACTATCTTTCATTCAAGTTTGTCACTACGAAGAGTTCACCGAGTAATAGGATCGAAGGTTGTGCGAGCGTTCTCATGTTGCAATCATCTAGTTTTATGCGCAAAAGATAGGGAAGTAGTACTTACCGAGTGCTCCGGCAGCTAGCCTCATCGTGACGGGTAGCTCGGAGCCGGTGACTTCCGACAGCTTCCTCTTTCTAGGACGACCCTTCTGCACCGCCCCGGATGAGGTGATCGGGCTCTGCTCCGCGGCGCTGTAATAAGCCGGAAGCGGCGACACCCCCGGCGATCCGATGTCCTCGATGCTGCCGGTTCCGCTCCCATAATCCCCCGCGCAGCAGAGCAACTCATAGTGAGGTCTTGGGACCGACCAGCTCGTCATTCGTGAACCTTGCTGTCGAGTATTTCAGTGGCGACCCTTCGTTATCGTCCGAGTTCGATGAACAAGCGAACGCGATCTCGCCCGCGAGAGAAGACAGACGAATGGCCAAGCCGCTTTCCGCTCGATCGGATCGATGGATCGATGGATCGACCGTCTACCGTGGCTCTCGCAGCTTTATCTTTGTCACTTTTTAATCTGAACGGAGGCTGAAGAAGACATGCACGACTGCATCGGCCGAGTATCTGATCTCAATTCACGTTGGTATTCAAGATCCGCTAACTCTTTCGTAATGATTAACAATTTCAACGCTGTCGTTGCACTCTGCCAACCGATATGAGCGATACAGAGAGATGTAGTTTACAACACTTCCTACTACTAAACCGTAGTACACGACAAATTAATCGGAATCCGTGTCCGCATCATGTCCGACTAGTATTCGAAATCTCTTTGACAATCAGGAACAGTGAACGCCCATCCCTTTCTCGAATCTGACTAATTCCATCGGCACGTCCCTTATTTGTCCCGCGAGTCCCATCGAGATCACCGCTGAACAGGGATTAATAAGCGCTCGGGACGAGCAGTTGATGAGCCGTAACGATCGATCCCATCGATCCAACCGGGAAGCGGCACCGCGACGTCTTTTCCCTTTACGAGAACTCGCGACTCGATCCCGTTTCCTCGAATTGTAAAGGCCGGATTTTCGCCGCAGCCCCGGAGGGCTGTCGTTACGCGGCGAAACGAACGATAATAAGTGTCGTACGTCGACGCGCCTCGTGTTTCTGTCACTCTCGTCATCAAACTCGTTGATAACAAAGAAACGGCCTTCGGAGGATGGTAATTCGGGCTCGTGTTTCTCACCTACAGTAGACCAGGCCGTCCCTCTGCCCGAAATGATCGCCCTTGTTCAACGGGGTGCCGCAGGAGGCACAAGTAAAGCAGGCCACGTGGTACACCAGGTCCCTAGCGCGCATCACCAGCTCCGAGGCGGAGATGCCCGCTCTGCATCGGGAACATCTCGAGACGGCGAACAACCTGGCAACAGAATTTCCGGTGAAATTCATCGGTGAATCCTGTTTCAGCTTCTGAGCTTCTTCGGGGTTAGTGGTATTCGGGGGGAGATTATGGACATAGTTTTGGAGTGTATCTACTGTAGATACTTGCAATGCGCGAGATTACATTGGATATTATAACTTGGGTTTCTTAGAGGTTATTTGTGAATCAGTTGAGTATATCAAAGGAATAATTTTATGTTTAGATTCAGTTCACTGTTTCACCTGTTTTTTTACGTTTATACATTTTGCTTCTTCCCTCCGTCGATGCGTTGTATTTTACGGTGTTATTGGTATTTTCGACTATCGGTCGCGTCATTATTATTCTTAATTACCTGTGCAAACGGTGGGAGTAATCCCGGGCAAATAAATAAATCAAGCCAATAATGGCTGAAAAACTCCAGCTCCATTCACTTATCGCTGATATTTATACTCGTATGAATTGCATCGGGTGCAAATAAAATCATCGGCAGGTATATGCGCGAAATTATCAAATTTAATTACTTGCAGAGCGGTGTTCGACATTTTTCACGGTCTCCCATCTACAAACATCGTAATTTCATGCGTGATTTTTCAGTGGAATGATGTCAGTTTGCGGTCAAGCACTGGTCGATAGGGGATTAAATGAGTTTGCGTTCTTTCATATTATATTTTTCAAGCTCCGCGGAAAAGTTACTGTTTCATTTTATTGTGCACCAATTTACGCTAAATGATTTCCACCGCAGAAGCCTCAAATTGACGTAAGAACTCGTTACGACCTGTTAGAATCGCCAGCAATTTATTTCACAATTAATTCTGAAACTATTTTCGAGTCCACGGGAGATTCATTAAATTCCACACAATCAGGCACTACGTCACAATATTCAACATCGAAGCGACAGAGAATTGAACTCTGCTAAGGCGAACCATAGTCTAAAGCAGTCTTCCAACAGCGAGCAGCTTGAAAGATCCCTGAGATATCCTGCAACTAGCAAAGAGTACGGCTGATGCGGTCCCTTGGAACCACATCATCCTCGTATCTGTCCACCGAATCGACCCTCTGCCACGACAAAACCGTTTCAATTCCCCGCTAGAGCCACCTGAGAGCAGCTTCGTTCAGCCGTCGTTCCGGGTTCCTTCAAGGATCGAGCGTCCCCGATCGCGCGTTCTTCGTAGAATCCCCTAATTACAAAATCAACGATCCCGATCGTCGCTCGAATTCATCGATCCTGCCTCTATTCCCCGTTCGCGCGCACGTGACCCCCGTTGTTCGTGACTATCCGCTCGGACCAAAATCGGAGAACAATGCCGGCACTCCCCTCCCCACGTGCGTTTTTCTTCCACTGATGCACCATAACGCTGCGAAGGGGGCGGCGGCGGAGGCGGGCGAGGGGTTTCCTTGCGGGCTCTCATATCGGCCGTCGACGATCAAGGCAGCGTTACAGTTTCCGAAGCGCGAAAACCAAATAGAGACAAAGGGGTTGGCCTGGATATGGATCGTTGCATATTGCATGGGAGCCGGTTGTATTCTTCTCTAACGAACCAGCAGCCGTTCCAGCCTGGAGGAATACCGGTCGTACGTGTGTTCCACCCTCGCACGGAATCCTCTGTCATCGGCTACGAGCGCGGAGGAGGTGGAGCAGGCCATGGTCGATGGATATTCGTAGAATGTGGCAGAGAACGGGGGCTAACTTCGGCTTCTTCCATTCTTTTCCCGAGTAAATCGAACCTTCCGAGGGCTTTCGATTATGTATTCGAGAATCTACACGATATCTTTGTAATACAACGGTTGAAGAGCGTGTTAAGAAGGAGGAAACATGCTGTGGCTAGCATAATTCAAATGACCTTTGCTCCTTTTAATTCGTTCGATCCAGCGAAGCTCAGAATGCAGCAGTGTGATAATGTTCAATCGAGGCATGCGTCAAAGCTGTGTTCGCGTTATTCACCGATTCGTAGGAATATTTCCGGTAGTGAATAATTCATATGGAATTGAATATTTAACGTCGCCGTTCCTCGACGAAGCTCGTCAATTTAACAATTTCAATCCGCTTAACGCGAGCCATCGGGGGAAAAAGGAAGAGAAGAAACCGTTCTCACGCTTTTGAGGGCTCGACGAATTATGCAACGCGTGCTCCTCCGCCGCGGCCGTTAACTGCGCTCTGAATTTCAACGAGAGCACAGCGCTCCGTGGGCAAAAACACAGTAACAGATTCGCCGCATCTAATTACCGTTTCCACAATGGCCGCGTTTAACTTAATTAATTTCATTCATCGGGACTTTGCATTTTAATATCTTAATCTACGACGCCGCAGACGGCTTCCTCGTCGACTTCTTCGCCTCCGAGCCGCGCGATGCGAGGGGGCTGAACCGGTGCAATGAAAATCAGATCCGCGGGAGTACCTACTTTGCTTCACTTCGCTGGCTATCGTTTTTTTTAGAGTTTAGAGAATATTGGTGCAAACTTCTCGCAACTTATCCGGCTGTTCTGGAATATTCACGGACTACACCCCTTTGTATCCTCATCGAAGATTCGTAGTACATTAATTACGCTCATGAACGAATGGTCACGATCACTTCGACCCGAACCCGGCAAAGCAGAGGAACAGCATGAAAAACGAAGTGTCATCCGGTAGCGTAAAGGCACTACCGAAAATCGTGACCGCGTGTTTTTATCGCGGCGAGTATATCACCAGCCGTGGAATTTCAGGTCCCGGTTCGAGCTACCTAGCTTCCACGGGTTAGAGCTGGCCATTAGTAGACATTTTGTGTGGTCCGGACCAAGTTTTGAGCGGGGCGGACGCTCCTATGCAAATTCGCGGATACCCCAATAAATACTGAAACGGGAAGCCGTATGGCGGGCCAGGGGAACCTGGTAGTTGGAGGATTTTGCATTAATTCCGCTCGTCATCCCGGTAATTCGACGTATAATAGCACGCTGCGCGATCAGGATCGCTTTGTTTCGCGAGACGGAAAGCTGCTCGTCGATACCTCCCCTTCGAGTTCAAAGTGGAATCGATTTCGATAGAAAGAAACTGTCTTTACATACACTGGCAGACTTTCCACGAAATCTGTTCTGCAAATACAATGGCGATCAATGCTAATGTACCTGGAGAAGTCTCTTCCTTTTCGCAGAGCTGCTTTGAAACAACTTCACCCCTAATATCCACTCACATTTTCCTGAATAGTCAAAGCATCGAGCTCAGAGGAGGCTCCTACCCGTCACGGATGCAAACCAACCTACTCCCTTGCCAGAAGCGACATTTCACCCCTCACCTCCACGACGATTCCTCCAATTCCTCAGATTTCGTCGCAGGGCAAGACACCCCTCGGCCGACGTCCCCGCGTAATCCTCTTACGACTACTCGTACTAACCTATAATAATCCTCTTTGCAGTAGATGTTGCCGTCCCGGGCGAAGCACGTCAGCTCAGCAGCGAGTGGCACCCTGCAATGGCAGCAACGCAAGCAGCCGCAGTGCCAGGCACGATCAGCAGCCCTTAGGTACCACCGTTCGGCTATCTCCCTGCCACAGCCCCCGCAGCCGAGGATCCCGTCGCTGTTGTTGTTCTCGACGGTGCCAACCTGGCGATTGCCGACGACACCATCCCCTAGAGGGGGTGTGCTGCTCCCACAGCCGACTTCCTTCAGCATCTCGAGGCGAACGGCCACAGCCACCAGCGCATTCTGCTGACAAACGGTTCAGGTAACGTTCTGTCATTTAATCCTGTTCATCTGATTCGCGGCAGTCTTTCAAATTACTACCGTTCACGTTCACCCTATTGGGGATCGCGAGGGAAGGGCTCGAAGTGTCCCTCTACGACCCCGACTTGCCCTCGTAGAAAAGTAACATAGTACTAGTTAAATTATTATATTTCAAACAAGCTACATTCACTGTACGACGCAATGGGGTTGGTAACTCTATAGCGTGAAAGTAAATTACGTATAAAGTACAGAAATAAGTAACAACACAACTAAGGGTAGATTCTCCCAGTGTAACCCTCCGTGCCCGAAGAATCCCCGTCAGAAAGCAGCAAGAACTCGCTTCACGAGTTGACAATTCTCTTGTGCGCCAGAGAACACCGAAAATAAAAATGTTAACGTACTTTCCCGCGCGCGACACGGTCTACTCTCGAGTCCATCGATTTTCCTCGCCGAGTTTCTCTTTTCCACGTCGTACAGGGTGTTCCTACGAAAAGCACGATCTCCGTGCGGCAGAAAGAATTCGCGTCACACGCGTCCAAATCTCTTATTTTGACGAAACCAATTTCGAGGGATGAGAATTTTTAGCGTCATCGACGTCGCCCTGAAGCGTAGCGAGGCTCCCACAAGTGGTCCCCGTTTTCCGACCTTTTTTAGGAACACCCCGTGTTTATCCGACTGAAGACTGGAGCCCACGGGCCACTTGTCCCCCATTTCACGGTGGAAATCCTCCCCTCCAAGTCCGTGAACTTTTTCTCGTCGTCATCGCGATGACGAGGTTCCAAGCTGGAGGACTCGCTCCTCCAGGAGTGGCGGCGTCGCAAGCCGGCCGCATTCATTCAGGACACTTCTCGGCAGCGGCAGCGGCAGCAGCGCACGCAAGAACCGATGAATGAAAACAATTCGTGACTGCTGTCCCGTTAATGAATGACTCCCGGGGTAGTGGCTCTCGGTTTCGAATCGGCCGCGAGCTAATTAGTAGAACCTTGCGGATCGCCACAATAACTCAACGTCCTTTACGAGCTCCGGCCGCACGTGATTTCCGTAAGTTAAATGGAAGGTGACGTCGCCTGGAATCACCCGTACACCTCGTTTTACCAAGGTGACGCCGTTTTGCTGCCGCTTGTCGCCGACGTATTAGGCCGTACGTGTGCGCGCTGATTTACAACTATTCTCCCCTTCCTTTCTGCCCCCTTTCTTCCCTCTTCGTCGTTCTTTTCCCAATTCGGTGACGATTCTGTTGTTTCATTCTGCTTGGGAGGAAAAGAGGAATCGCGCTGGCTTTGGCGAGAAGGTTTGTCTCTTCAGCCGCGAAGGCGAAGATCCAGGTAACTTGCCACGGAATTATTATTTTCTACTGCGAAGATTGGGCTGGCGCTACGTTGTTCACGAGTGATGACAGGAAGATCCCGACTCTGACGCATTTTTATTTTCTATTTTGATGAGTTGTTGGTCGTTGGCTTCTGTTTTGCTTCCTCCAGGAATGTGCAATGCATTGCTGATGGTACTGCAGCCGTTTAAAGCGTTTCTCGTAATGCTACCCTCATGTTTCTCTCCCACTGTCTTGCTTTCGGTGCGTTGAAAACGTGTCCACCTCCAGTTTCATAAAAAAGGCAAGGAGTTATGTCTTCCATTACACCAACCTGCTCGAAGCAATTGAATACTGCACAAGCCAGATATCTAGTACAAATATTGCTGTATTAATCCTGGATTACCACCGGCATGGATATTCAAGCACAGAATATTTTCTTCATCCCCAATGCCTATTTCTCATCAGTGTCACTCGTCTTCCCTGAGCAGGTCTCGAAATCCACCATGCGTCGTCGAATATCATTAAAATCTCAGCAATAGAGCAACTGACGTAACCCAAATGGAAGAATTTCAAAAGTCCCATGGATAGGTGTGCCAGGTGCACGTAGCTGCGCCAAAATTACACCAGAAAGTCCTTGTCTAGACCGTCCTCTTCGTCGCTCATTGCGGATCCATTCGTCGGCACACAACGTCAGCCCTCGTCCCGCGAAATTTTAACGATCAGCCAGTTCGCCTCTGTTCTTACCTACCTGGGCGTTCGTTCAACCAGCTGGAAACGCGTCGGTGAATTCCACGGACGCTGCTGACAACGTCGACGTGTCTCCGGCTCTCTGTCGTCCGTCGCTTGCCTATTCCCGTCGCCACGAACGAGCCCGCAGCACGAATTTATCCCTCGAACCTGGCTATTTCCATCCGAACGAGCTCCAGCAACCTTGAACCAGCAGCAGCGAGTTTTTCCACCATGAAACTTTCGATGATTGGTTGTTGAACGGGCGAAGCCCCAACGCACGAGTGTCCGTCGGAAGGTGACGCGCAACGACGTTGGAAAATCGAGATGGAGGGCGAGGAAATCGGACGATCGAATGAAAAAGTCTCTTAACGAGCACTGACTACTAAACTCCACTGACATGGGGAATTGGATCCCGCGAAATAGTCGTGGTAGAAAATCCACGCACAGTCAGACTTGCATCTATCTGGCAACATTGAATTCGAAGAAGTGGTCCATTAAATTTGCCTAATGGTACGATGATCGACCTAACCACCTTGAAAGGAGCTGAAAACTCAACGATTCCATGCAAGAACACCGCAAAAATCAACCCAGTAATCGCTAAAACCCCGACTTTGCGGTTAACCGAAACGTCAATACGAGCGTGACGGTGATTCCCAATCGCCCGCAAAAGAATCGCCCGACTTCCGAGTCACGAATCGAGGCGTCCCAACCGCGATCTATGTCCTCCATACGATTCCCACTTCAAACATGATCCATCTATCTACCGACAGCCGCCAGTTCATCATCATCCTCGTCGATCGTCCAATTTCCCTCTTCGACCACCTCGTCCAGGCTCTTCGATCACCCTAGGCCCTCTACCTGTCCGCTGTCCAGCGTGTCCCACGGCTACCCGGGTCCTCGAGTGCTCCTCTATCACCTGGTCCTGATCCAGATCATCACAGGAACGTTGCACGGCGCGCCGTCGTCTAAACGCACGTATCTCACACGTCACCGCGCGTCGCGTCGGTGCACCGCGTCAACTCACTGCGATCGTCGCCCGTGTTCGCGTGGACGGGTCCGCGGGACCGGAAGGCGCCGTTTTCGCGATAGAGGAGCGCTCCTCTTTTTGCCCGGCGAGGAGAAAATTCTGCGTGGCACGCAGGGAGGAACGGATAAGGTCGACGGTGGCGGGTGACGTTGCCCGCGAGGGAAGCTGCTCCCCGTCGGCGTAGTAGTACGATCCTGGGCTGGCCAGCCAGGGCCAGGGGCGGACGTCGGCATGGCAGGATAGAGGGGTTGGCCCCCGCGTGCAGCCACGTCGCACGGGGTGGGGTCTTCCGCGGCTTCCGCGAGGGGTAGAGACGTCGGGACGCCCGGCGTTTGCGCGTTGCCACCGCCGCTTCCCTTTCCTCGGTCCGCGCGACGCCTCGCGACGCGTCCTTCTCACCGACGCCGTCACGGGCATCGACGACGCCTGCCCTGCAGTCGAGCCGACTGTTGGACGGCAGGTACGCGACGGTAATCATATTTGGGGGCTTGTTTCCGCGGGGTACGTCAGGTCCAGGTTCCTAAGGGTGGTCAGGGTGGTAAGAGGTTCTCGGATGGCAGTTGGGTATTGATCAATTCCGGGGTTTCTAAGGCATTTCGGTGCCGGACCATTTTAGTATGCAGATGGACAAATATGCATTGGGTTAGGTCTGGGGAATTATGTTGAGAAATATTGGTAACACAATGACAAGCTTGTGATGTAGCAGATTAAAATCTTCTTTCCTTGGATCTTTATAGGGTTTCAGTTTTCACTGCAAACGTTTCGCACGAAACTCTATCGAATGCTACTCGATATAGTCGTCATGATAGCAAAAATGGCCCCCGGGGATGAAAATGGTATCAGTTTCGCGCGAAAGTTCGTTAGAAGGATTGGCGAAGGACGCGGATATTTCGTCGCGAATAAAATTCCATCCAGAGGTGTCCGCGTGGCGAATGCAAAAAAAAAGCGTCGCCGAGTTTGAACTTGTGAAACGAGCAGCGCGTTCTCGTTCGAGTGTATCTCGACTACGGCCGCGTGACAAACGGTCAGCAATATTAAAATCGTCGCGGGACACACGTTTTTCGCCGGCGCGCCGGACTGGAACGTTGCCGGCCCGTTTAAGTAACAATTTGTACCTGTATGCGTGACTGACGCGTGACTAACCATTCGCGTGTCACGTCATTTCTCTTTTGCAGGAGAAGCGCTCTTCTCCCCCCGTCTCTCTCATTCAGCGGCCCCCGATTACAAATTAATTGAGAGTGAAACGCGAACGCGCGGTAAGCACGCTTTGAAAACGACGTCGACGGCCACGGAGGCGCTAATCATGAATAATGAATGCCGGGCCGCGTCGGGCCGCTTAGAAACGGCTTCGACCGAGAGATTTCGAGCAATAATTCCCTTCCCCCTGGCCACGGAATTCTGAAAGTCCAGTCGAACTTCGCCTTTCAGACACGCGACTCGTGGTTCGGGAGAACCGCTGGCTTTCGAGGAACTTGATCACTATTCTCACAGTTGTGTGTATTATCCTAATATATTCCATGCCATAATTTTATAGCGAGTCGAATAGACAGAATTACCTAAAATTCCGTGAGCAACCAACAGCTTTATCCTATTCTACCCGAGTTGACCGAACAACTTGGTTAACGGGTCCATCGAAAGCCAGCAGACGCGAACAAAATCGCGGCCAACTTGGTGAACGAAACGAGACGGGATCGGCCGAGTTTCTTGCCTCGTTGCGCGTGCACCTGTTTTTTTACCGATGGACCGTGCAGAATTCAGGAACAGATTTTCTCTTCCGCGCGCGCGGGCCCCTGAGAGCGCCCTTTAATTGTAATCGAAGGCGGCGCAGTGACAGTTAGATGTATTGTCCCCCGCGACCAGTTCTCGGCTCGCCTTCTTGCAAACGGCCGACTATATTTGGACGGGGCGTCGGGAACCAGTAGAGCCGCGTGTATTTGGCGTACCGACGGAAATTCATCGTCGAACGCGACGGAATCGTGTCTCCGGCGTGTACAGAGAGGAGAGGAGTGCCCTCCTTCTCTCTCCCCCGATATATCCCATTAGGTTCATTAACCGCGGGTGGCACAATCGTGTGCACGAGCCTCTACAAATCGGGCCTCGCCTTTTATACGCCGTTACCACTGGTCAACAGCTTCTTGCTCCGTTTCGGGCTTTCGTGTCCGCGAGATTTCACGGCAATTACGTTCGATGACTTTCTTCGAATTAACAGCGGAGCCCGCGTTTACGGAAAGTAGAACAATAGGGAAGCACGACGTTCAGGCATGTCGAAGCGGATCGATCGCTTCTCACGGAGAAACTTTCGCGAGCTTGGAAACGATCACTGATGTGGAAGTGATGGTTTTGTAGAAGAATTGGTTAGGAAATTTCGGACTCCTTTGGTATTTAATTGTGAAAAAGCCAAGTGTACTTAGTAGGTGACAAAATAGTCAATTGAATTGCATTGGAGCTAAATAGGTTGTGGAATACTATTCTACGAAATATATTGCTTAAATCGCTGTTGACGGGTTACAAATCACTTCCCTCGACCTCGACGAACGCCTCCGGGAACGAGACATCAGCCTCCCTCGAGGCAGCACCGCTCTCCAATCGCAAGAACCAATTCCACCTTTCGGCCAATACTCTGGCAAGAATCAATCGAACCGAACGAATCGACGCGGCACAGATCGCAACCCCGGTTCCCTCCAATAAGCGGGGAAAAAAGTCCGCCCTCAATCAAGCAGCTCTCAGTCTGCTTGGCTCGCAATCTTGGGGATTACGAGCGGGGGAGG
Source organism: Andrena haemorrhoa (assembly GCA_910592295.1). Classification (NCBI taxonomy): domain Eukaryota; kingdom Metazoa; phylum Arthropoda; class Insecta; order Hymenoptera; family Andrenidae; genus Andrena; species Andrena haemorrhoa. The sequence goes on from OU342941.1 coordinate 6,758,477, forward strand.
GCCGTAAGACGTCGAGAGCGACCCTGTCAACCGGGAGGGTGCACGAGGAAGAGCCCAAGACGCATCGGGGATGCGACGTCATATCGATCAGCAACTTTCGAAACGGTCTAACGGAGGGACGGCTGGAAATATAGCAATACTAACGAAGAAGAAGACGAGTACTAGGTCTATCTCCTCTCCCTCGCCCCTCGCAAGTCTGCGTCTCTCTCTCGGGGAGAGGGAGACATTCTGTCCCTCTCCCTCGTTCTCTCTTTCTGCCCTCGCGTACCCCGAGCGTCCTTCTTTGGCCAGCTGGAGGGGAAAGCGAAGGTACAGTAACCCCAGATCCAAAGCAGCAACCTCTCGGCTAGGCGCGGCCTTCTGACGCCCGCTCGATAGAAACCTAACCGGTTCCAGCCAATGGGAGGACCGGACGAAGATAAAGCCGTCGCCCCATTGGTCGACGTGCTATTCAGACTGACACCGTGCTGATGGGAAACGGCGAAGGAGAGGAGTTGGAGATGGAATACTGGTCCCACCAACATCCACGGACCAGGGATCCGTGCCGTGAATGGGAGTCATCTGGTGGATGCTGCTCGAGGCTGTTTTCGACGACGCTCCGTCCCGAGGAGGATTCTTCGTGGATCGGTCGCGGAACTGCTTGCCTGGACTTTCCGTTAAATTGGGTCGGAGTAACGGGGGGGTTGCCACGGAACGTGGGATTTTTAGGGGAGCTCTGCTGCTTACGAGCGACCTTCTGGAAAAACTGCAGGCTGATGAGACGTAGTTACGGAGCAGCCTTTTTTCTTGCACTCAGCTCACGGTACCTCGGCGTATCCTTTGAGGTGATTACGTAATTGGGCAGTTGCGCAAGTCTTTTGAAAAGGGCACGTGATCTTGCTGGAGGAATTGGGTTGCACGTATGCTCTTTGAACTCTATGTCGTTGAGCTTTATTTGCTAAACGTTTGTTCTGTGGGTGGCAGAGGAAGATTCTGGTCGTCTTCCATCAGAAATGCAAATTTATGTAAAAGCGAAACACAGATATTCTTGAAAACATGTCCTTCTTTCCCGGTGTTCGTGCAAGATGGAATTCCTATTTGTCTGTTCAAAGTGTTTGCGATCAATATTAGCGCAACAGTAATTTGATATCAGAGCGACATCATTGCCTATTAGAATTCCTGCGTGTACAAAGATGTGAGTATAGGTTGATAGGCTTGTTAATATAAATTCAAAGGCGGTTGAAGTAAATTGGAGCGAGAGCATCCAGAGACATGAAACAGCGTCATCCGCCGCAGCTTCAAATTTACACAGTGCAATAAAATGGAATAACATGTCGCTGATATTTCATGCTGCGCATTTTTCTTCTTCCAAGAAACTGTCCAAATACATCATTCGAGAAGCGGCCCAAGCGAGCCTCAAATAAGCCACAAACCTTCATCAACTTCCTGATATTGCGTCACTATGACATCTTGAATTTCATAACCTGGCAAAAGATCAAGCTAAATCTGTTCACTCCAAAATTCGTGTTTTAATGTTCCCCCGTGCCAGTCTCCACCTAGCCACTCCTGGAAGGAGTAAATCAGTTTCTCATTCTGTAAAACAGAAGAGTGGCTTCGGGTTTCAAAAACTAATGAAACGGCGATCCATCAGCTCCGCGTCCCGAACACCTAACTGAAATGTCATCAGCGGACTCGGGTCCGTGGTCAAGACCCTTCGCCAGTTCCCCTACCGGCCCACGTCTCCAACATTCTGGGCTCCGTGTCTCATCCAAGCCACGCGTTAGCCCCGATTCACTGCAAAGCCCTACGCGAGGACCGCCGTAACGAGATCCCCGCAACGTAGCCGAAGGAATCGAAGAGCCGGGAAAGCCGCTAACGGATCCCGGCTCGGCCTCGAGCAGAGCGCAGCGCATCGCGTCGCGGCATGGCCCGATCGCATTATGTAAAATACGGTGCGCCGCTCGCTAGGTTATCTGCCGGTGTAAGAGTAAATAAGTGCAAAGATATAACGGTTAATTTCCGTGTTAACCGCGTTTTATCGCGACGTCTATCCGCAGTGAGCCGCCCAAGCAGCAGGATGCCGGCTCTTCCAGTGTGAATCTGCCGCGGTCGCCTCTTCCACGTGTGTCTACCGTGTCTGGCCCGCGCGCACGGGCACACGCACAATACCCGGGGCCCCCACCCCCCCCTTGGAACACACGCGGTCGCCGGGCCTCCGGTGTCCCCCGTGTACGTGCACGGCACGCACACCTGCCCGCCCGGGGTCCCCCTTTGATCGCGGAACGTGTGTTCCACGCGGTCTCGCGTGTTACTGTGCGTCTCTACGTTGCTCGAGCTTGCATCCCGGTGGAGGACGTAGCCGGAGACACACGAGCGGGACGACGGGAGAGAGAAAAAGCGCGCCGCGGAACGGGGCCAGGGGGGAGGGGTGGACTTGGAGGAGGGAAAACGCGAGGTGCGTGTGCGCGTGCATCAAGTATATTTATGTGCGGCACCGTCACGTGGGTAAGGATCGTAGATTGCGGCCGGGACACCGGTGTTGGTGAATGAGGCTGACGTGGATAAATGGTGCGTTTCCCCGCGGGAGACGTATACCCGGTGATCTTCCGGGCCCTGGACTCGGCTACAACCAGGCCGATCGGTGCTACGGGAACTTCAGGAAGCGGACTGGTCGATGCTCGCCGCTGATCGCTACCGAGCCTTCATGCCGGCCAGGAGGTGAGCGGCGCTGTGTTGTCGCATAGCAAGTCCACTTGCCGGCGAGACTTTCGGCTGACGATAAATCGACTGGGACTCGAGTGCGATTGATCGATAGGTGCTACTAGTGGGACCGAGTATTACAACCCAGGAAGAATCCGTGAACGATTTAGAATAATTTAGATAGTCGGACCGTTGCCAGGAAGCTTGAATTTTCGGGTTGTTAGTTGTTGGATGAGCGGAGATCGACGGAGGCGGCTTGGTTTCGTCGGGAAACGTTCGTAATCTGCAATCTGAATAACACAATGTGAGAAGAATCATGCTTTAGTGGCTTCGTAATGAAACACGCTACTTAGACTGACGTGTGATGCAGTAAAAATCAGTTAGCTAGCTGAAGATTGTTAGCCAGCTAGTGACCTTGGATATCGGGCTGAGATCTCGAGGCACTTGTCCCGTCTTCCAGAAAAATGCTGTCCCATTCAAGGTGCACGTTAGAGGATGATAAACGAAATTAAGTGCTGAGGCATGACAACGTGGAAAGCCAGGTTGCTTGGTGATTCTACATCAGCTTCTAGGATCTCGTATCGGAATAGGCAGCTTAACTAAGGACTCCACCGAGATGGGCTCTGAAATACATATTTCTGGTGTTCTAAGGGCAACGCGCGCCTGATAGACAGGCGCCGTCGATGGAAGGCGCGCGATCCGCCAGGTGAATCAGTCGTGTTTCATTCAACCCGTGACGGGGCAAAGCAGAACACCAAGGCGAAGCTTTCACCGCAACGTTCTTCGAAATCTAATTAACCCATCCTCCCCATTCAGAGAACAGGCCGGCCACTTCATAAACACAATCAGCACCGTGCAAGCTTGTAGGCAGTGAATCAGATCTGGCTAGATAGCGATCCGTTCCGCGTTCGGCTTCTCACTTTTTCACGGATCCTGTTAAGTTCGTCTCATTGTTCCCGGGCGATATGCCGGCCTGTCAGGCGAAACAGAAGGCGACGGTTGGCAACGGGGGATGGCGGGGCGGTGAGGGAGGCGAGGGTGTTGGACGGGTAGGAGGAATAAGAAAGCAAGGCAGGTCAGGCAAAGCCAGTATAGGGTTATCTGATCGCGAGCGCGCGAATATCTTCTCGGCTTCCGGCGCCCAACCCGTGATTACCGCGTCGATTGTCTGCAAATGGAAGCTGAAAAATGCATCTCACACTCTATAAGAAAACCATAGTTCCCTCGCCCACCCCCCGCCTCCCCTACACGGTAGCGCTGCGCTCACGGCGCGATATCTCGGTTAACATCGTCCCGACCCACCTGCTTCGGATCTCGTGGACATGCTTAGGTATTAACGAACATCACTGGCGAGGCTCTCTAAGAATTACCCTGGCAGATATGCGTCTAATTAAATGTAGGTGGTAAGTGATGTAGCTTCCTCTCAGGAGGAATTGATTATGCACATTGCTGATTACGTGAGTTCCCGTTATTCGAGTATTCTGCGTTCCATTCTGTTGCGCATCAGAGATACTCGAACGAAGTTTGTACGTAGTCCTTTATTTAGAGAATATCACAAAGTCATTAGGCAACCGTGGTACGCAAGTAGAATGATAAGAAGCGACCAGACCTCGATCTTTCTGCGCCACTCAGCCGCAGTAGTACAAGACGCCAGTCGACAGACAGCGCGCGTACACGGGTATTGTAGGAAACGAGGTCTCAGAATCGGCAAACGTCTATTTTACTGCGTCAGGGGATCTAAAACGAGTTCACAGTGTCTTCGTTAAAAAAAAAAAGGCTGGCTACCTCGATGCGTGTGCTTCTGCTCCAAGCCATCCACATTTTTCTATGGAACGAATATGAATTATTCTTACTCGATGCTGGAGTCACACTCTGTGACCGTCGAGTTCCAGTAAAAATGAGTCGAGGTGAAAAGAACGACCCAGAAGAGGGGGGAAAAAAATGAAATGGAAAGGCGGCTGTTGGCGAGTTGCGCGCCTCATTGTCCGGGCTTAAGCGTGCAAGTTCCTCGCGCTGTCTGTTTAATACGGTACGAGATTCCTCGTATTTCGTTTCGCTCCTTGAATCCCGAGTCTCGGCTCAACACCGAAGTGTACTCTCGCCTCTGATTTTCGAGATAGAGTGCTGTAACTGGGGCGGGCCGGCGTGGATGTCCGCCGTAATTGATTTCCATTTAATTATATCCGGGAATCATAATCCGCCTCGAGGGCACCTGAAATATATTTGAAATCCTCCGTAGCCGGGGCTGTCTCCCCCAGGCCGGCTGTATTTTAATAAAATTTTTGAGAGCGCGGTAGAAGCATTGCAGCTTCGTTAGGCGGGATTTTCGCCTGGAAATTGTAGCGAATTTTAGCAGGACGAGTTTAATAATTATCGTGGTATCAATTTCAGTACGCAGAATTAATTGCTAGGGAAGTAGACCCTCGTTTTCGAGTGTACATCTATGTTCCCTTTCGTGCTCCACGATTCGTCGAATTTTATAAATATTCATCGTTGTGCGGAACATCTTCCTCCACCTTGTTTCCTGCGATTACATGCTGCTAGCTATTCTAAACCTAAGAAAGGAATTATTTCTTCCAAAACTAAACTTCGTTGCTCTCTAACTTCGATCAACTCCCAGAGCCATAAATTAACTTAGCATAGAGTGCGAAGAGACCAAAACCTGCTTCAAACTCGAAAATACATTGCAACGACGCACCATACCGCGTAATAACTCGTCTCCCAAGCAAACAGCTTGTCCGGGGAAATCCACTGCAATTATTCCCACCTTCGAAGCAGGGGGAAAAAAAGAGGCCGGATCGCCAACCAACAATGTATCAACGTAACAGTAACGTCCCTCTAGGATGCTTCCGCGAGCAGAGCGGCAAATGAAATTATAAAAATTCCTTAAACAGCAACGCTTTTTCCCCTCGTAACATAACAATGTTCCTCTCACTGAGACCGCCGCGCCGCCTTCAACCGTCAGCCATTTATCAGAACGCGATACGCCCCGGCGTTTTCTACTCCCCCGTTTAAGGAAACGTAATCCTCCCTCGTTCGTTTTTCCGCCGGAGCGGCGGGTTTTTCCTCTGCCCTCCTTACGCGAAGCCAGCCTTTCGCCCTCTGGCAGTTTTTTTCCGCTCGCGGATCGCGCGAAAAATCGCGTGTCCTGGAAAGCGGCCGCGAGGCTGCATGCGCCAAGGCAACGCGTACCCTACGCCCATAAATACGCGTCCCTCCGCGCGTTTTTCCCTTCCGGCAGCTTTCCGCCATATTTATGACGGTGAAAACGAGGCGAAACCTAGGCCTAGGCGGGGTAAGCCCCCGGAGGAATGAGATTCTCGTTACTCTTGCCGGCGCGGTGGTACGTTCGGTGTCGGGCATCCGGCGCGGCGGCGCGATTTATTTGAGCTTCCGTCTTTATCGTAGGCCAGGATCACGGCGAAAGAGGATATAGACCATAACCACTTTGCGCGTCGGCTGGCTTCCTCGGCGAGTCCCGTATCCTATTATACGCGAAAATGGTCGTAGGAGGGGCAGTTGGAACGAGAAAGAGGAGGAAAAAAAAGAACGCGGGAGAGAATGAACGCGGAGGACTCATTAAGAGGCTCGATGATAAAGTGAGTTATGGTCACTCGCGGGGGAGAGAGGAGAGGAATGAAGCCATTGCGAAGTGTGATCGTAACAGTGTTTCTAGCTTGTTGCCCGCGCGCCTTCGCGCTTGTATCCCTTCTATTCCTCGCTGTTAGATTTCATTCAAAGAGGAGACCCATTGTTCCGGATTGATGGTCGAGTTGGTTCGACGTGGCGCTCGAGCGGGGGATGGTTAGAGTCTCTTCGTGGCACTGTCAAACCCTTCGTCCTCCTCGCATGTTATTATACACGCTATTTTCAGTTTCAGAGACGACAGATATTATATTATACCAGAAGCACCCTTTGATTCCCTGCGCAGCAGCTGTCATCTCACTGCAGTCAGCACATGTGCATAAATTATTCATTGCCTGTCAGAGATCGTCAACGACATCCCCCATTACTCGACATTGTCCCGAGGCTCCCCCCGCTTTATTTACCTGGCCGCTTACCAGTCGGAAGTCATTAACGGCACGTAGGACGGGAAACAGAGCGAGGGGTGAATCGAACGTCTCCAGACGACAGGAATCGACGACGAAAACTTGGATAAACAAGTCGAAGCTACCCCATTCGGGACAGTCGTCAAAGAGGACAAACGAGAGCGTCGAGTGGCAGAATGTTGACGCGAGCCAACACGGAAGGCGGTGCTCGTCTGATGTCGCGGTGAGCCTCGTTTCAACCACTCTAGCTAAACAATACAGGGGCTTGTATTTTTGGTTGCGTCCGGGGGGGAAATAATTCTGTATTGACTTTACTTCTTTAACAGTCGGTTTTTTGCGACTGTGTAATCGACGATGCTATGTGTGAATATGGGACACTTTAAATATAGACTGTACCTAGTCGGTAGTGTTACCTCCGGAGCTATTCACGTAGAATTCGAATACAGTGGCTCGCAAGCTTGCTCACCCGGCAATCCTGAACTCTTCTAAATTCGCATGAATAATCCTGTGAGTCGTTGTATATTCCATCAACGCTTGGACATCTATTTGCCGTGCTTCGAGGTTTTTTCTGCTAGCCCCCGCTTATCACACCAACGTGGCATTCATCGACTCCTCTGTTCACGGTAAATTCAAGATTTTATCTTTGTATGCGTTTGGCGCAGGTCCTCGTATATAATCGTCCCACGGCCGGAATGGTACCGGATCGTCATATTCTTCGGCACGATTAAAGGACCGACGACTTTTAATCCCAGGCCCGAGCGTCCACGGGGAATGCTGGAATACGATTCCAGCATAAAGCGACGACTTTATGGTTATTCGACGTACGATTCGCTGACGGGTTCACTTTGTGGAAGACAACGGGAGGAGGAAGAGGAAGAAGAGAGGCGGAGGAAGACGATGACGAGGAGGAGGACGAGGACGAGGACGACAAAACGCAGCAGCCACGCCGGTTTTGCTACCTGAACGCATACCCCCAGCGCGAGCTTTCTTTCACGTAACGGGTGACACGGTGCGAACGGAGTCTGGTATGTACTCACGATTGTTTTTTTTCTCAATGATTTCTGAAGCTACGTTGTCTACTATAGACGCGTGTACGATAAGGGAAAGGTTGCGATAAGAAATCTTACATTGACGTATCGGGACAGAGTGATCTAAAGTTATTCCCACTCATCTTGTAAGTCTGTTCCTGTTTGTTTGTGGCTAGATGTATAATTGAATATTCACTAAAACGGTAAATGCAATTGGTTGATTCGAACAGATTTGTTAAAACTTCAAGGTTTCTGTGAATCTCATTCTTTCGGCACATTTAATAACCGTTCACATACTGCGCTCTGCAGTCAAGCAGCATTTCTCAAATGAACTGCAAACTTCACCGTCGCATGTAACCATGCATCAAGCCCAACTTTACCATTTCTCTCTTCTTGCGCAAAGTCCTCAGGTATCAAATGATCCAATCATTTCCCTCAACCTGATACTCGAATATATGGATACTATTTCTAGACTCCAGCCTCACGACACCTCTACGTACACTTAATCACACTTTAACTACCCCATATACTACACATTCGAAATTATTTAGTGTCGAATCTTATAGAAATTCTTGTCACTGCTTCAACCTTTCCACCCAATCCAGCAAATCATTACCAACGAATCGCTGCGTGAATCGAAGATGGAATTAGAAAACGTAGGCAACACACCCTGTAGACAGCGCAACAGAGGCATAGACCACAGAGGGAAACGCGTCGTGCTGGGAGTTGATGTGTGGCCATTGTGACGGAATTTTGATAACGACAGAGAACACCACGGGGCATCCCGCGGCGCTACCCGCGATTCGGACGTCAGACATAATTCTCGTAAAATTCTCGGCTTTATGGTAATGTCCCTCTTCGTATTGCCGTGGCAGGCCGCGTCAGCATCGAATTTTCTCCTCTCGCTCCGTCGTCCCCGAACCGGCTCGATGATTTTTTTCTTATCACGATCAGCCAGACAGCTAGATGATTGTCTGGCCGAATGGCAATTCCCGTCTTACCGCACCATGGGAATTTCGACCCAATACTCCTCGACAGACCGACGCACAAAATGGTAAACGCTGCTTACCCTTTACATTCAAATTGAATTGTCTCGACCTAGCTTAGATATCTTACAACTCCTATGTTAACTGTCTAACATCTGGGTACCTTATATTCTTAACTTGCATTCAGACACCGCACCAAACGAAGGAGAAATCATGTCTCATCTTCTATCCGGATAAAGATGTTCTCAGGGTTTAGAAGTTTAAGAGCATTCTTGAGGAAAGATTTACTTTCCACCACGAAGTGGCACTTAGGACAGGCTTCGGACCCCGGGAAAATTTTGGAAATCCATGGTGCAGCATCTTCACACGAGTACCTCGACTTCCCGAATTTCTCATAAATCCCTCCCCATGGTCGGGGTCGTAACGCGCGATAAAATCTGGCCAGGGTTACACGTAACGCCGAGAAGTCCGCGTTCCTAGCCTCCGCTGTCTTGATCCCCGTTCTAACCGCGAGTAATCAACTTCATCTTTATCATCGTCCTTAAGGCGTCGCCGCGGGATGTCGACCCATTCCCGTTCTAACCTCGGAGCAGGAGATAAGCGCGAGGAAGATTAAAGGCTCCCGCGCGTCCACCCTGCATTTCCATTTTCCTGCACGGAGGGAGAGAGTTAGGAGAGGCCTGACAGTTTACTCGCGACTCGCGCTTGTCGCTGACGTTAACTCTTGATTAATTCCGTGGGCTGCTATGAGACGCGCGATAGCCTGTTGCTGTAGGATCGAAGTACACGAATGTGTTAGAGCGTGATGTGGAGTCCTAGTTTTGGATGTTTGATTTTATGTTAGATTCGTGATGCTGTCGTCTGAAAACCTTTCTTTGGTTTGGACTAGCTGTTATTTAGAAGATTTCATAGCCGCCTTGGGTCTACTTTTTCAGAACAATTAATCGCCAAAGTGAGATCGTCAATTTCAGATGAAGACGTTTGGGACGTTGACCCGACAATTTCTTGCGATAACACGGCCTCCGTTGATTGACAATCGTGGCAGATCGCGCCGTTTCCCGGACTCCTTTTTCGTTTCTTTCCCTCCGACGGGGAGGGGAAAAATCGTTGGCTGATTAAAAGGCCGCTTAGTATGCTCGGAGCAGGGCCACTGATAAATAGCTCCGCTTCTTCCGCGCTCGCAAAAAGCTCGCTAGCGCCACGACCCATTCATGCCGCATACGAAACCATATGTGGCGTTGTCCTTAGCGTTACACTTACACGGGATTCCAGACCCGGAGGAGTCTGTTGCTCGCGCAGAATTTACATTCCTGGTGGGATCTTCTCTGGATCGGGCTGAACACGATCTGCTTGGCGTGTTGGAGCAACAGTTGCAGTAACATTAGGTGTGGAATTCAGAGTAATGGAACCTTTAGAGCTTAGAGAACCGGTGTCGGGTGACAGAAGGTGATGAAAAGGTGCATTACAGTTGATAATGATTTCAATCCTTGATCAGTAGAATTAGTTTATGCGAGGCAGAAAGAAGGAGAAGATAAAAGAATCGAACAAACTTTGGGAATTTATTACACAGATTTCTCTATAGAATTGAAGTGCAAATTCGTATTACTATTAAGAAAATGTAAAGGCAAGTCTTCCTAAGCACAATACATAGAACCAACCCCTCTACACTCCTATTCCACCACCGACCACTTCACTCTGCAACCAGAAAGACCTAGAAACTCGACAATTTTCGTTACTCGCCAACAAAACTTGGCACACTTTCCACCGCCGTTCTGCAACCCCTCTGTTCCATCATTGCCTGGGCTTAACAGAGAACAACACGACGAACAGAAATAGTGCTCCTCTCGTGCGTCGTCTCAAAGCGTGTTTCACCCGTTTGACGCGTGATACGCGGTTTCAAAAGCGCCTCGAGGAAGCGTGGAAAGTCGAGCCGGGGTCTGAAAGAAATCATACGATTCGCAGGGAGAAACAGTGGGAAAAAGTAGGAACTACTCCGGCCCCCGTCTCCGTCCGTTTCGTGCGCGAAATTCAAGTATCCGCCACCTCCTCCCGTGGCTTTTTCCGAGAAAGAGATTCGACCGTCATAAAAGGGCGCTAGGATCGCAGAAATGGGGGCGCGGAGGGGAGCGATTCGAAGTTCGACGAAAAGTCTGCCGGGATGGTGGGGATCGTCTCGTCCAAGCTAATAATTAAAATGCATCCGAAGGAGTTGTAAAGCCTTAACGACGTGCGTGCGCGACGGATTTTTTGCCACGCATCCCAGCGTTTACGATACAATTTACTGCTTATTTAATTTCCCCTTCTGCTCCGTTGATTTAGGCTCGTCTGGCTCCCTCTGAATTAGCCCCCTCGATATCTCGCTGCTGCCCTCGGTGCCGATGGCTGCGGCGACCATTGTCTTTCATCGCGCGCATGGTGTCTTCTGGGAACCCATAATCTTCCCTCCTTTCTCGATAATTACAGTGATCTGTTCCGGCAACCCTTGCACACTTCGTCCGTTTATAATATAACTCGTAATTAAACGCTCGGGTAATTTCTTTCGCGTAAGAGCGGAGGTTGGTGAAATTGCTCGGTAGCCGGAGAGATTTCCAACAAACGCAGAAGCCACCATCGATAATCTCGTTCTGCCAGTCGTCTTTTTTCGCTGCACCCCGCCCCCCCCCCCTCCCCCCCTACTACCGATCACCCTGGCCTCTCTTCGAGTTCTTACGGACGCGTCCCGAGGATACGATAAATCATCTCGTTTCTCGAACGAGGTTCGGGCGAGCATTTTTATTTGACAGCGGCAGCCATGTAGCGACTTTCCAGAGGCTACGTGCACGGCGAATTAAGTACACTGTATCCGCCCTCGAGAGAGGCTGTCAGGTGTTCCCGATAGACCGGCGACAGCTTATTAAAAAAGCTGTTCCCCCGGAGTGAAACGCTTCGCTGAACTTTCGTGGGAAGCGCTTTTCGCTGCGGAAAATTTCGTGAGAATCGTACTTCCTCGTTCGATCGTTCCTAGAACCGCTTTTTCCCCTGCGCTGCAACTCTGATACGGGAGGGTCGTGATTCTTTTCTCAAGCGCGCTCCGGACATTTTTAGAACGCTTCAGTTGGACGTACTTCGTTAGTGATCACCATCAGGATTCTATTCCGAAGGGTGTAACGAATTTAAAGGGATCTCAACTAGATTTATAAACCATTTGAACATGTAATCTTTTAAATTATTCGCAACATAGTGTTAAGTTAAGGCAACCCCATCTTACGAGTCTTCCATTACGCATCCCCCAACTTGCATCGATCAATTAGAAAAAATTCAGTTGGCGGTGTCATCGAGAGCGACCCTGGTGTGGCGCGTAGATCGCCAGGAGATGCAGAGGCGTTTTTCCCTAGCGAGTTCTCGCCCTTTAATTAAACGAGCCGAGCTCGCGAACGGGGGAGGGAGGCCGGGCGATAAGAGCGAGCGAGAGAGGACGTCGCGGGGAGGGTTGGCGAGGCGCGAGGAAGGGAAAAGAAGCGGAAGGAAAAAAGAGTAGAGGGAAGAGGGTGGGGCAGAGCAATAATTACTACTGGGCTCACAGTTTCCAGGCCCGATGCCGGCGAGCAGTCATGTAAAAAATCCTACGCCACCCACACCGCGAGCGACGAGGGGCCAGAGGTTAGTTATTCATGCGTCAAGGCGCCACCGCACAAGTTATTCGAACCAGACCGTGCGTCTCTAATGCGTGCCTACGAAATTCTAAGCGGTTCTCCTTCTCTCTCGTCGCGCGGAAACCGATAACTCTCGCCACGGACCCTCCCTGGCCGAGGCATCTTTTGTCGAGCCGGGGTTGGGGGCGAACTCGACCGATGTCTTCTCGTTCCAGCGCGAAAAATATCCAGCGGAGGTGCCCCGTCATTTTAGAAATTCTGTTCACAGTTTCTCGATCGGATCAGGAGGCGCTGGATACGGGAACGCGAAGCTTGAAGTGTTCTGAATCGGTGTAGCGAAAGCGTTCATAGGCGTTCTTTGATGTCGCGGGGACGGTGTCCGTGTTTCTTCCAAGGAGCAACTTGTGGGTTGCATCGTCGTAAAGGTAGCACCAGAGGCTAGGAATAGCCCGAGCGGCATGGAAGTTTCCAGCGTGATGAGATGCGAGGCAATCAATGCGCCATCAACTCGCCTCGATTTACGGCTACATCGTCACGAGACCTATTCGAACGCTGGGATCGTTTTCCTTCCACGAGCTGCCCCCTTACACATCCTCCACTAAGTTCGACAGATTCCACTTCGCCTGGCCGACGGCTATTCCCTTGCCCGAGAATTATTTCAATTTACTATCCTACCCCGTGTGTCTCACCTTCGGTACCGATGCATCCGGCCTCTCTTTTATCCTCCTTTGTCAGCGATCCCTATCCACGAAGGGTAGGAGGTGGTGATTTATGAAGACGCGTCTATTATCCACTCCGCGCGATACACCACGCTGAATGGATCGTATCGTGGTCGCCTTTGAAATATTCACAAGTCCCTTTTGTCTCAGAGAAGTGGTAGAACCACGGGTACATCGCTCGTTCAATAACAAAGTTTCCAATTTTCATTATCGAACTGAGATCGCCCAGGTACGTCAGTTTGATGGACTATCAGCTCGCTGAAAGTTTCCTGAACACCAGCGACGACTCGACTCATCCACGGAGAGGACACGTCGATATTCAAGTCCCATTCGCCGGGGCGGATTTAACTGGATCGGGCAGACAGTTCAGTACTCGTGGGCCATTAGCCGCAGCCCGTAATTTACGTATTTGTTCTTCAGCTTGTAAATCTTGTGGCCAGGGTCTCGGCCGCTCCTCTTCCTCTCCTTCCGTCCCCGTTTAGCCGGGGTTGGAGGCGCCAACGATGGAGCTGGCCGAGCCAGCCAATATGGATAGGAATGCGTGACGTTACCATAATATTAATAGTTTATTTACCCAGGCCCATACGTCACTGTGTCCCACAGTCAGCTTCGTGTATTAGTTAACGTCCGTTGCTCTTGCTCCGGGCGACTATCACTAAATATTCTACTTCGCGAAGACGTTGACAGGGGGTGAGCCCGCGCAGGTATACGCTCCGTGCACGATCGCCTGCAGATGTACCTACGTGCAAGCCTGCACAGCCCTGTTGCGCGTAGAACAGTCGTATGGGAACGTACGGACGCTCTAGCTTCGAGTGTTCGACGGTTAATATTGATGGCGGGATACGGGAACAGGGCATGGTTGAACGATCTGAGAAGAATCGGCGTGGTAAATAGCCTGCTCGGGTTTGTAGGCGATTATTTATACCATCGGCGGTAATTCCGATCGGATTTCCATGGAACCCCGAGGTTGCTAGATACCCCTGCTACTGGACTGACTCTGGGTACCGTGGTTCTCGGAATATTGGGAGGCAAAAGGTGGGTAAATCCGTTTCGTCATGCAACGTCTTTTATAAAAGAACTGAAATTATGGTCTCCTTTAACGTTTATCAAATATCATCGAGGCAGCCGAGAGATCCTTTCCTCCGCCGACAGCGCAACCTCTCCGACAAGTTGCCCGAAAAGAAGCCCGCCCCTCTTCTTTGTTTCACCAGTAAATTTCAATCTTCCCGCCCTCTGTCGCGAGTCACGAACGAAAATTCCGGAAACGCTGGATCCAAGAAAGCCCGAAGGGACAGACAGCTCGCAGCAGTGGCAACAAAAGAAACCGTGACCCATATTATAGAGTCCTCCAAATTCAGCCTCGTCAATTTCACAGCCGCACCCTGTCATTATCCCCAACATTGTTGCAGCCCGGTCGTGCATCCATCCCGATACCTATCCCTCCATCGTTCCTCCCGAATACTCCAGCAGAAAGTCAGCGTCCATCCCTTCCTCCCGATCGCGTGGTGGTTTGCTTATCTATTACAGGCACACGGGGCCCCGAAGGGATCCCGTACGAAATCGACGTTGCGTGCCTCCGAATAAAATGGCGGGTCAGGCCTCTTTCCCGAAAATCCCGGTGCCGGCTGTAGGTCCGTTTCGACTGCTCGCCGCGCAGTTTCCCAGAATACGCGATCGGTAATTGACGGACGCGGTGGAAACGAACCGCGGCCAGAGAGAGAAAAAGGTCGCCCCGTAATGATACACGGAGATACGTTCAATTATAGTGCGGTGCATCGCGTGCGCACGTCTAATGTGTCGCTGTTGTGCACGTATATATATATGTACGATACGTGCTGCACGCTTCTAAGGCGAACTCGTTCTCCCGTTTCTGGTCGTGCTTGCACCTCTTCTAAATCTCTCTCAGTGGCCCCTCGAATCCCTGCCAGGATCCACGCGTCTGACGGAGGCGAGACACTATGGAATCTGATTATGACTAATTACCACGCGAGATAGTGACAATGGCGGGCAATCTCTCCGAGAGGCTTCGATACCGAATGCAATCACCGCGGCCGCGGAGTCTTTTACGACGGTGGCAGGACAGTAGGACATAACGATGACTGGTGACCGATTGCTGGATACAGTCAAGGAACCCGGGGCCCGAACGAAAGAATTTGCCGAGTAATAGCTTGGAGCCTCCGACTATTAAACCGCCCGGTTACCGTCGACTTTTCTCCGCCTCGTTTCTTCTCCCGTCCTCGGTGGCTCCTTTCCTTTCACGGCCTGGGCCCCGGTGCGCGTAGCGCCAAGGGAGCAGGTAGCCTGGCCCCCACAATCGCCGGTGTGTGCCCTCTCACCTCCTTTCGTGTCACCATGGATTGCAGCGGAGAGATATTAAAAGGCAGTTTAAGGATGACTGGACGATGACTCATGACGCTCCTGCCATCGGCTGGATTCGTCCTTTTTCCTGCTCTTTCACCGCGGCGAGAGGCGTCGAGGAGGTGGACCCGTACACGGGGCCCGTTGACATCCTCCCCAGAAATTTGCCAGTCACCGCTGGTCGCAGCCGGGACCTGTACGATGACGGCAGCGATTCGAGCGAGGCAACGTGTCCGTGAGAGTGGAATCCTGCGTACGGAAGCTCCGATCGCTGATTCCAGCCGCTCGGAGGATCCTTCGAAGCGGAGAGAGGGTCTTATCGAAGGTCGAGCCTTTTCGTCGCGCTTCGTTTCTCCTTTTCTCTCCCGTCCTCTCTGCCCGCGGTGAAGCCGGGCGAGGGGCAGGCAATAATTTATGTTTGCCGGCTGATGGGAGAGATCCTTTTTCTTCCCTCTGCTTCTCCCTTCGAGATAAGCCCTTCAGAGACGCTGTCCACTGTGTTGGATGCAATCGTTACCAAATCAACAGCCCAATAGGCCAGCGAATAAGTGGATACTCAATGCGCGTATCGATCTCTCGGTACAGCGAGAAACGGAAGAGCAGTAAAAAAAAGTGCTCGTCAAGCAGCCGACAGATAATCAAATATTAAAGCAGGCACAATACAGAGATCACCTATCGCCGTATCGAATCAGCGCCGAGTACCTGCAAATAAATGCCCGTGCCAGTAAATGACCGAATCGAAGGGTCCATTTGTAACTCGGCTGGATCGTCTTGGGCCTCTCTCTGGCCGATGATCCACATCAGCTCCCCTTTCTCCGCCGCGGGGGTATCAAAGGGAGCCGACCGCTCTTATCTCGCTGCGGGGTCAAAACGTCCTGGGTGGACTCGGGACGAGCTCCCAGGGCGGAACAATGACGGACTATCCGTGGTGGCCACCGTGCGCCATTGTTCTTTGTTGCGGCGCCCGATCATCCTTCGCCAGCCGGAGGAGACAAACCGCGATCATGTAGTCCGATCTTGGTATCGGTCTAGGATCGAGCCCGCGCTTGGTCCCTTTACATTTCAATCTATCGCCGCTGTCGGTCACGTGCTAGCAAGTGTGTTTCCAGGATTTTGCGCGGCGATTCGAGGGTCCTACTTCGCCGGTGTAATGGGAATTCGCAGCGTGTTCCGTAAGAACTTGATTATTACAGATATAAGGGCCTCGAATAGCGCGGCTCGAAAAGCCATACAAGGACTCCGCGACCGTGCTGCTTAGGAAAGAAGAAAGTACAGTTGCTCCAAATGTGTCTCGGCGATCTGTGACACTGCTAAACGTTAACTTTCTCAAGTCGCCGGCCTGACAGTCGTATCGCAGCTTTAACAAGATTGAGGCAAAAAAACGCTGCCTCCATACGCGGAAAATAATCCTTCGCCGAAAGTGACATCGCGCAACGATCCTCGTTAGAGTCGATCGGTTCTCGCGTGACGTCGAATCGGGTCGCGTTCCTCTCACCAGCGGTCGTCCAACAATGTGGCTACCTTTCATCGCCAAACAGAGAGCCACCTTTGTGCCCCGTCGGTTCGTGGCTTGCCGTCAGCGGCGTTCGTCGAACCGTCCAGCGGATATTGGCCGTTCGATTACGGATGCCGCGCGCGTTCCTTCTCCTCGCCGACAGGCTTCTCTCGGTCCAGTTTCCTTAGTGCTGCTGATTCATTTGGAATCGTAACTCGCTGGCAAGTTCGTTCCTCCTTTTTCCAGCAGCAGCGAATTGCCAGGAATTTAGAACGCTCGCCGGACGATTATAGGAGTCGAGATACGTGACATGCTTCTCGCTGCCGCGCGGTATGTCACCGAGCCTGGCCGATACTCGCGAGTCGGAGCAGCCTTCTCGGACAGTCCTGCGCGATAGACCGCGTCGCTAACCACACGCTCGTCTAAGGGAAACGAGAAGAAGGATATGAGAGGACACGGTAGTCGGCGGGATTGTAAGGGACGACCGCCAAATCTCGCAGAGTAATCGCGACGATGTGCCAGGAATCGACAAGAGGAGGCTAACGAACACGCCTCCGGTTTGTTCGCCGCGGCGGCCTCTCGTCGGGCGAGCTCGTGGCACAAAATCGTTAAGGCCATTATGTCGCGGAATTAAGACGTGAGCGCGGATCCGTCGCGGCACATTAATCATTTCTGGATGCCTGGGACGAGCGGGCGGCGATCCTTCCGGCGCGCAGAGGGCCTCGCATTGTGAGCGCTCGCATGCGTGCCCCTTCAATGCCGTGTGATTACCTCGCGCCTCGTGCAACGTGCCCGAGCTCGCGCACCGAGCCCCGCCGTCGGCCATTATTATCGCCGTGAATCGGTCCCTCCGAAGTTCAACGCGAGCGATTGCGCAACGTGAACCAGCAGGTGGTGCGATATAACAGATCGTAAAGGCAGTGAGTTGTTTCCACGGGCCGATACGCTGCAACATCGGTGAGGAGCACAAAGAGGAGGCACGCCGGGACCGGGGGTGGACGAGGGGCGAGGAAACTCGACGATCCTTTTTGATCTTTGGCGGCTGGTGGCGCGTTTCCTTTGGCACCGTGCTGGAGATGTTCTGGTATGCGCGTTGGTCTGATTGAATTAAGCAGTTGATTGGGGGAGGGATTTTCGTGGTGGAATTGGGGGTGCTAGGAGGCACTTGGATTTGGTGATTGGTTGGTTTTTGGTGTGTGAAAAATTGTGGGTAGATAGATCGCAGTGGTACAGTGCTTTGGTCTCCAGGATGAGTAAAACAATTAAAAATATTCTTCGAACTAGGTGGAAAAAGTATGCGGGAATCTCCATTTATGTACGCCTCTTTAGGTCGCCGCGTAAAACAAGTAGAAGTAATGAGTAATAGTCAGACGCGGTACCCAAGTAGTATTCAATCTCACGCGTAATCGATGGATCTTGGAATACGAGGCGACGTATGTACAAATTTTTAAATTATACCTCATCCTGCATCCTCATGGTATCAATTATTTACTGGAGTAATTGGGTGAATTTATTAAAAAGCCCTTCGTTGAATCGAAAAGGGTGTACGGCTTCAGCGACTTTTCGTAGATAAATCAAAGCGATTGCCTTCGTAAAAACCGATTACAGTTATCCACGCGACTACAGGCAGCCCCAACAAACAAATGGGGTTCTCGTGAATCTAATAACGCCAGCAGGACGACTGTTCGGGCGCGACTAAGTATTTGGCCAAACACATTTTAATCCGTCGAGCAAACAGGCTCCAGGTTGAGGGAAGGGTGGCTTGTTCAAGAAGCGGACGCGAGTAATTGAGATAATCGTAGGAATGGGGGCACTCGACGGCCGGTGGCGGCAAAGTGTTAACCTAGACGAGTTAACTCGTTGCGATCCTTAACGTGCGCAGGTTGCAATCAGGTGTATTCGATGCTGAACCACAGCTTGAATTTAGTCTTCAAAGCTACTCAAGAAGAATAGAATCATATTTCCCTGCTTTCAGTTGAGAAACTTTTACTCTGTTCACTTTTTCGTGAGCCCTACGACGACACAGGCATTCAGATGCGGAGGTGCTTCGTTTCGCAATGCATATTGACTAACTGCAATTGCACACTTGTTTCTAAAATTTAGTTACGCGAAAGCATCGTTGCCTTCCGCACTACCGACTCCGTACTCACTTTCATTCCATCTTGTAATAGCGTTTCTCCGAGTCTTCTATTTATACGAGGCTGAAAGTGGCGCAAACGGAGCGAAGGGGGGCTGAATTCTGGCAGGACTTTAATGCAGGTGAGCTGGCGAGAGATGCGAGCAACCCCGCTGATTAATGATGCGCAATCAAAGACAGCGTTAGAGCATCAGCAGCGGGTCATAAAGGCAGCGTTTAACATCGCGCGATGCCTCATCATTCCTTTGCTATAAATCAGTCTAAGCGGATCTCGAATAGAGGGAATGGACTTTTTCTCGATGGCTACCTTCCTCCAAACCCGTCCGCTGTACCGTCGTGCATTCAGCGTCATATGCCTCTCTGGATTACGTCACATATTTCTCACGCCTTAGAAATAATATTGTTGTAACCCCGACGACGTCGAACTGCACAAACGGCTAATTAAAGACCCCGCGGCCCGTTACATTCCTAAACCTTCATTTATAATCTATGAAACCTCCAATCTTGAGTATATTCATTATCTAACGAAGTTATTGAAACAGGCGCTGTGTTTGATGTAACTCATTACGATCCCAATTTCGTCAGATTAACGATAAATGCTTTATGAAGTAATTACTGGTATAATTTGGGAACTTGAAACATTTGCGGCGAGATGCTCGCATCTAATAAATAGTTTGAGTGTTTCGTTCAGCATACATCGAGCAAGATTCTTTGCTTCATTCGTTCGTCGCGTTGTCACGTACATATGTCGATCAAATTCATAGGTAGAATTTGAGTAGGTACAAGTGATATAGAGATAGGCAGGCAAACAAATCGATTGCTAGACCTGGATGCAAGCAGATAAAGCTTAGGGGGCAGACGATAATTGTAGACACGTGGGGATAGAAGATAGGACATCTAAATCATGGATTCAGCTATTTCCTGATGACAGAAAGGCTTCTCAGATTGAAAAGAACGTACGATCTGGAATCAAGTCAGTTGAATCAAGTCCAAGTACGCAAGTGCAAGAAGGCTTGAATTAATTCGTACCATGTATACGAAAGAGAAGACCGGATTTTTCCAACGCCTGATCGCTGCGCAAATATCTATAAAAAGCCCTGAATCCTCGACGCAACGCCCCCTCTGCCAAGAAGCAGCATTCACACCGTTGTTATTCCTCGAATCAACACGCCCGGAGGTGGTTGATCGTTAACGACGAGCCGCCGTGACATTTCGCAGCGGGTGCTCCCGCCTGATCCCGAGTCACTCTGATCCTCCGACGAGAGAGCGACACCAGCAGCGCCAAAGGGACAGAGATGGGAGAGAAGAGCAGGAGAAAAAAGAGATCAGAATCCCCCAGGAAAAACAGATCCAGCTACACCGAGCCACGGGGGCAGAGGGGAGGTAGCGAGAGAAAAAAACGTGTTTCCAAGGAAAACTCGGCGTCTCCGTATGATTCAATGGTAGCCGGTGCAAAAACAAGTAGAGGGGCGAGCCGCGAGGGGAGAAGTGCAAGCGATTCGTCACAGATATTATTTGAAGGGGCTCCCTCTTGAAGCACGGGCACAATACAAGTCAACACGGCTGTCTGCGTAATGAAGTACTTTCTGGAGGGTAGATCCCGCCTAACAGAGAAGAAGAGGTCGGAGGGGAGCCACGGTAATTGGGGGGTAGCCCACTCTACCCGCAACCCCCAGGAGGGGCCACGAGGAAACCCCTAGCATATGCTACCCTCGATCGGGCCCCATCCTCTCTCGTTTGTCTCTCTGGCTCGCCCCCCTTAGCGCTAATCCTGCCGATCTCGATGTCGAGCCCCGTGTAATAGATAAATAAAGGCTACGAGCACCAGTGCGCCAATGGCCGAAATCTGTTCCGCGTCCAGAGGGGTTACGAAGAAGTGAGCATCGTCGGTGTCAAGGGTTTCCGGGATTTCCAGCAGGGTTTTCCTGGGGTATTCGACAGACCTTGATCGAGAGATCCGAAGGATTCGCGTGGCGAGGATCGAGGAGTGTTTGCCGCTTGCTGTTTGGTTGATTTCTTAGCCTGGGGAGGGGTTCAAGACTGCAGGCTTGTTATTTATAGTGCGTGATACTGATTTATACTGTTTGCCCTGGTGTAAATCGTGCTCCTTTGGAATATTGTTTTAATCCTTTTGCAAGGTTACAGGATAGCTTTGGTGGAGAGGGAGGGATCGAGTGAAGATCGTTAAGAAATGACGAGTTTCTTTAACAGAAGCAATATCGGGGGTTTAATTAAGATTTCCTCTCTTCACGCGTGTAGTACCTCGGTTCCAAGAACCGTTCATTAAATGTGACCTTTTGTCACTGCCCCTGGAGTGAGCCACGTCCCTCGATTTCCAACATCTAAAACGACGAGCCCCGACGATTCCTAAAAACGGAAACCGTCCTAACGAATCTCTATCTTCGTAATCCCTTCCCCCGCGCCAGTGGAATCGATCGATGAGTCTTTGAAAGAGAAATCAGGCGGAGGAAAATTGAAAACGGTCAAAAGGGACGGGTTTGTTTATTTTCTCGTATCGATTCATGGAATCACCGGTTCAATCCAACCCCTGCCGGTTTATCGTTGCTCCGCTGCGTTTACGTGCACCCCAACCCTTCTCCGATTCTGATCGCCAGCATATGAAGACATCAAGGGAATTTATGGGCACCGCAATCAATTGTCACCCGACCACCCTGTGCACCCCTTTTTTCATACTTTTAACGGGCCGTATGTCGCGGATCGTGAACCTCGATTCCTTCAATTACCGTCTATTGTGCAGTTAGCTGACTTAATTGCGTGAAGAGATTCGTCTCGGCGACGAGGATGGGATTGAAACGTTTACCAGTACTAGCTCACCTTCTGTTTCCATGGAACAATGAAGACAAAGAGACGGAATACCGTAAAACACAAACAGAATAACTTTTTTAAATTACTTTATTTTCACGCAAATTGAATTTGTAAATTCATAGAATATTCTGCTAAATAGGGGAGAGTACGGTAAAATGGAACGCCTAACTTCGAAGGGTGATAACATAAAATCGGAAAGAAAAAAGACACGGGACTTCAGTAAGAATTTTAACTGGACCTTAGACTATAAGAAGACCAAAGACTTTGTTAAGAAAAATATTTGGCAACAAAGGAAAATGAGATTTACCGGAGGTATTGAAATATTCGCCTCGCTTAAGCGGTAGAGTAAAACGAAACGCCAATTTGAAGACCATGTAAACGTAAAAGATCTTCATTTATATCATTTAAAAAGTATTCATTTATATAAAAAACTATAAATATATGTTTTAGGTATAACTATTATTGATAAAATATACACAACAATATATATTAGACACATAAGAAAAAATATTGTACCAGATAACGAAAATTAGTGAAAATAATCAAATACCTATATCTCCAGAATGGACGCCATAAGTGTCCATCCACAGCGATTCCCCGAAAGCGCGACGGCCGGAAGCGTCCAATTGGCAACACGACGGAAGTCAGCCTTATTAGCCCGGAAGCGGATACAGAAGGTCGGATGGAAGTCGCGATCACCTGTCAGATCCACGTGACCGTCACGGCTTTTCCGCGACAACGACGAGCCACCCCCTCTGTCCGCCCTCCACCGCGCTTTCCTTCTCCACCCTTACGGCTACGTTCACGTCGTATTTCCACGTGACTTTCATGTGCTCGTTAGCGTCGGCTTTAGGTGAAATCGAGAGCGTCGACGTCACCAGTGCTGCGAGCTGAAAGAGAGGAGGCCGGCAGAGAGAGAAACAGGGCGAGGGATAGAGAGGACGCGCAAGGACAGAATGGTGCTGGTGAAATGGTGGGAAAAGGGGGAATGAGGGAAAGGGAGGGAGAAAGGAGGGTGAGAAAGAGAGGGGAACGTCGGCGAAGTTCCTCCCTAATTGGGGTGGAACGACGACGACGACGACAACGAGGACGACTGGTGCCCGGGGGTTAAAATCGGAGCTGCCGTCCTCTTCAAGTACAGACCTCTTCTTCGTGACCGATTGCGTGGCTCCGTGAACGGGATTTTCAATTTTATCCGGCGATCCCTGGGCACGGAAGAGGCACTTCGATCTGTGCGACGGACGGAACGCGCTTGTTTCGAACATCCGTTCGAGAATCGGACCCGCCAAGTCTACGGCCGACATTCGCTTTTCAATTGGAGGACGAGTGCTTGGGACAAAGCAACGTTGGACACTGAGGGAAAGTAAGGAGAGGATCTTTATGGATGAACGGTGGTCGGTCTCCTTCCGGGGACAATCGAGACTGCCATCGTCGTCGATCGTTGTGAATGAACGTTCGAGGGGAGAGTCTGTTTGTAGGAATCTGAAAATTAATGAAAGAAATCAGTGGGGTAGAGAGTAGTGCCGCCAAGTTTCGCGAGTTTGCACAATGGTTTACTATGACTACTGATCGGCCACGGTGTTCAGAAGTCAGCGAACTTTTCACGGACGAGTCTGATTCCGTTTGTATTTTCTGCGGAGGGGAAAAACCGGAGTCCAGAAACGAAATGTTGTGTCTCGTTGTACAGGGTAGGTGGGAAGCGGAGGCGCAAAGTCGGCTACGATTTACGCTACGAGGGGGATGGAGAGTGTTTGCATGGCCGGCCAGCCGACAGACATGAAAATGAGCATAATATTTGGCCACGTAATCAATCAATTAGCGCAGGCAACGCGCATCACTGGCGCGTATTAGTTTACCGCTGACTGGCCACCCCGGCTGCGATCAATCGAATAAACAACCCCTGGCGCACGATCCGCTCCAACGGCAGTTTGAGGATTGTGCAAACACTTTAGACCGTTGCTGATGGTAACCGCGAGATTATTCTACGATCCGAGTATGGATGTTCCACCCTGAATTAACTTACCTATCAAGGATGAACGAGACACGTAGGTTTGAATACCCTGGGAATAGCTGCGAGCGCCTTCTTTCGCTTCCACTCGTCTCTTGATTAATGCTCGACAAACGTCAACACATTTATCGACCTGCATTCAACGACCCTTCAAACGTATCATTCACTTACAGATCCTCCACCTAGACACTGAATTTCAATCTCTTGCTCTGACCTCTCACCCCCGGACAGAGAGCCAACAGAATCTCGCGTCATCGCTCATCGCGAAGCTCGTCGTTTTCGCCGATCGTCGACGTGTTTATATTTCGCTGCCAGTTCGATGACCAGGCGATAATCGCGAAGCGATTCGGGGCGCAAAATCGTCATGGGCGACGGGATATACTCTCACGAATCCCCCAGCGATTCGGCTGCCTATTTATAAACACACGTCACCCCATATTAACCGTCGGTGCACCTTTTGTGAAGCCGAACACTCGCTACGCACGAAACCAAATGTAATACCTGAAGCCCGGCAGCCTATTCCCGGGGAATGCTCGAGGCGAGTGGCTGATTTGCGGCGGTTAACGCGTGGACCTAATGCGATCACTTCCGCCATTTATGTTAAATAAGGCTCGCGTAACGGTGACTGATTTTTTTGTGCAGCCTCGAAACCGCGGCAAACGAACCGCGGCCCCGATGAACGCGGAGGGTCGAGCATGCTTTCAAACGTTTCTCCTCCTTTTTTCATTCGTTTTTTGTTTTTGTATCATCCTGTGAGGGAAGGGGGACAGAAAGCGTCAGCGTTTGGCGAGTAATGCGCACGTTATTGAGATGTAATCGCGTTCGAATGAGGAATTCTGAGGAGCTTCTTTTCAGGGAGAGACGAAAGTTTCCGAGCTCCTCCATGGTGAGTGAAAGATTTCCTGAGTATCTACTAAAATCTGTACAAAGCTGATATTGTTCCGTTGCTATACAATCGATAAGGTTACTGGAATCGCGGATCGTTGAATTAGAAAGTGATACAACTCAGTCTTCGCTCAATGATTGACTCGCACTACTATTAACTTCTGTAACTGCAGTTTCGCTTTCTCGATGCGAAAGAGAAGAAATGAACGTATTGAAATGCAGACAGTTTATCCAGCACTGTCTGTTCCTCAATGATTTCATTAGTCTCCTTCTCATCTACAGAACACCTCGTTCGAATAATTCTGCGTTCACCCTCGAAGTAGTAAAATAAGGCAGGCATCCTACACCATTGCTTGTCCCGATATCCTAATCTTCAAGCATGGTGTCCACTCCATCGAAACCTCCCCGAAAGAGATCTCCACCCGGTCCGCGTCTGTTCCTCCGCGCGACCTCCTCGAAAATGTTAATTCACGGCGTTTGTTTCTCACGGCAGCCAGCGTGGCGCACGTCGGGGGCCAGTATCCTTTGAAATCCTCCGGTCTGGTGTCCCGCTGGGACATAATAAGGCTTACATCCATTCTTTCCACGGCCGATAACCCAGCCAGCCACCCACGAAACCGCCTCGCGGAACGTCGACGTCGTACGGCCAAGTCGTCGCCCTTCCTCCCCCGCGACCCTCGCGCCACCACCAGGCTTTCCCTCCATTTTCCTCGCAGTTTGTTATTCTGAAAGTCTCTTTTTAGCCGTGGAAACTCGACACAGCCCTGGCAACCCGGCTCCCCTCGCCTCCCCGCCCCTTGGAGTAACCTCCTTTCTCCGCGTCACCCCTCTGCAGCAGCCCTCCCGCCCCTTACTCCCGCTGTCTTTCACCCTTCTTCCTCCTCGTCGTTCTCTCACCTCGTCGCTTTTTCGCTCACTCCCTCGGCCTCGCTCGCTCTTCAAATCCACTCACCCCTTTTTCCTGTGTAGATTTCTACCACGCTTCTGCGACTCCCCCCTCTGCTGCCCCCCTTCATACCCCCACCTCCTCTGTTACCAGCAGTTCTCACCCTTCGTTCCAACAGAGGCTAACCTTCCTTACGAAGAATGAAATTACCTTCGTTACGCGAAACTCCGTTCGGCCCAACCCCCGAACCCGATTCCTGCCTCTCTCTCTCTCTCTTTCCATCCCTCGTTCCCCAGCATCCCCCTTCCTTCGCCCTCCCCTCAGGCTCCTTCACGACCCGGGAGGAGAATATATACGGGGGTTGTACATACACCTACACGTAGGAGAACACGAAGTGTGTATTATGTGCACACGGACCGCGCGTACACCACGCCAGAGGGACGATTTTATTGCGCCATTTTTCCCTCATCCCCCCCCCCAGTCGGAGTCGAGTAGTCGCTCCTCTCGGGGATGCTACGAGAAAGTAATGGCTCCTTCAGAGACCCGCAACTCAACGCCACGTGACACTCCCGGGATTTATGGTCAGCCGTGCCCGCTGCCTCCTCCGCTTTCCTTCTCCGCTCCGTCTTCCTCGGTCCCGTTCCTCGTGTTTCTGGTACTTTCGTCCTTACGCCCTCCCCCATCCTTCTTGTTCCCCGGCCGCGAGCTTTCTCGCCTCTCTTGTCGCGCGTTAACGCGGGTGATAAATCCGCAGAGGGTGGATGATGATCGAGGAGATTACGCGGGTACACGCGACCCGGAGCCCGGGGATTTTCGATGCAGGGCCTGAGTTATGGCGATTTGAACGGAGTTTCGACGAGAAATAGGGGAACAGCGAGAGAAGCGAATGGTAAAAATCAGCAATATTGGGCAATCGAGGAACTTTTGGGAAATTCGAAGATTTCGATCGATGCTGAGAATAATGAGAACCAGTATCCCACTTATCCCAGAATACTTCTTCTCTCACTAGAAAAGATTTCACCTCTCATCATCCTCGCACGAAGGAGAAGAAACAATCTTCGAACGTCTCGTGAACACCCATCCCCCGTGAAATCAATATTTTGCCAGCAGAGCGCGATGGATTGTTACAGAAGAAACGCACTTGGTGACTTGCACCCCTTGTGCACGCCGGAGCACCTGGGTATCGTGTACCAGGAAGAGAATTATTATCTGTTCGTCGAAAAGATAAATGGAGTTCATTGATAGACCATCAATTGTGTTTGCCAAAGGGGGATGGGCGCCGCTATTGTGCAACGAAAAGTACCTTGTCAAATCTGTTGCACGGAGATTTGCCACGCGATGCTTCTGATACATCGGGGGTTGAAGTAACGAGCCCAGAGGGGGTGATAATCGCTTCCCCTACTCGCCCAAGTGTACCGACTCACCAGTTGCTCCTTCGTTGAAACTTGGCTGGCTGATGATCGCACTTAGTGTGATCGAGGGACCATTATCGCCAATCCTTATTCATCAGACGGTTAAGGCTTATCATACCCACTCTCCACTCGCTAGAATCCTAAGTAGGGATGTTTCCGAACACGCGATACCATGCCATAATTAAAATTTTAATTCCAAATTAAACCGGCGGCAAAAGTAAACATATTAAATGACAAAGCTTAAACAATCTCCCGCCCAAGCTTCCCTTTCCCCCGCGATCAGAAGCCACGAAATATCAGCCCAGATATGGAAGGAACGGACCATAAGCCGACTAATCGTTCCCCGAATCCGCTGCATGTCGCGGGGGTGTTCCGTTTACAAGGACGCCGCGCGGTCGCAGGCCGCTTTTGAAAATAGCTCGAATTCCGGAACGCGGCCAGTCTTCCTTCCTCCACGCGTCATTAGCCGCGGTGCGGCGAAGGAGAGAGCCGAAGGAGGAGGAGGAACGAAGGAGAGGAAAAAAAGGTCGCGGCGAGAAGGAAGCCGTGCTTTCGGGACTTGCGCGCGGTTCACACCCCTGCAGACGGATCACGTGTCAGCCGCGCAACGACGTGGCGCCAGGGCTCATCTTGTTTTCGGGCTCCCTTCTCGCCGGCCCTTTGAGGGCAGACCGCAGAAATCATCGACTCTCCCTATGAAACCCTACGCAGCGCGCAGAACGATCGCAACACGTGCTGGCCTCGGTTTCCCCGATCGGCGTGTCGACTTTCATTGTTGGCCAGGGAAAGGAACGGGCGTGTCGAGCTTTTGGTAGCCGAGACGCCTCGCGGACACGCGGTTCCTTCAGCCGAAACACGGCAGGAACACGGGCCTCTCGGTGTTCCTGTCGGGACCGTGAAACGGGATCTTTCTGGGCAGATTGATTCGAGGCGACGGTTCGTGTTCATCGATACACAGCAACGGTTGCGACAGTCTCTTTCACATCCTGCGTGCAGCATTAGAGTTTTTACTAGCACCCAGCTTATTCCCCCGTTTATTTACCTAGGTATTTAAAGGGTACAAAATGAATAATTGAATCCATCTTATGCCGAAGATCCTGAAACACGGTGGCTCATGTCCACCGAAAAAGAGCGAGTCAAATGGCTCCGCCGGCGCGGAAAAACGTGTACCGTATTAATGAGAGGCTATGGGGATCGTTTGCCCGCATTAAAACAAACATTTCATCGCAGGAAATCGTTAGAACCCGGACGGGGATCGCGTCGGTTCACTTGATGCCCGCCGGACGTGTGCACAGTGCCTCCACCTCCGAGGCTAAGACCGAATGGATCGTAAAAGTGAAACGTAAAAAACGCAGAAACGCCCACCGTACGCGGTGCGCCGAGGAACGTTTTCTTGCGACCATTATTCATAAAATGCTGGCTGCCTCCGCGCCGTTTACTGCGTTTTCTTCCTACGACCTGGACCCACGATGACCCTGTCGTTCACGCGAGCTTCCTCGCTCGTCTCGCCGGCACGAAGCTCCGCGAATCTTTACAATACCATTCCCTCCCACTTGGTGCTCTACACGGAGCGCCGACGAATCACGAACCCATGCATTTCAGGTCAGCGTACCTACTCGAAGGTGCGCTTCAACGTGACGCCAGGTCACGACACCCAAAAGATCGCTCGTAATTTATTCCAGTGAACAGTTTCGCGCGGACCAAGAACTGTCCTGGAAATCAGCGAAACGGAGGTTCGGGGGTTCAGCGATCAGCAAGGGCGCAGCAGGTGTTCCGGGCTGATTTTACGACAGCCCTTGACCCCGACTAAGCCGATCGGAATAAGTTTTCCGGCTGGCCCGAGGATATATTCCCTGGTCACGACACGTAGGTGCCATTCGAACACCCTCCGCCCCCTGTTTCGGGGCCCCGATTTATGTGTGGCCCCGATCGGACGAATAACGATCTGTAAAGAGGTTTGTAAAGTTGGCGGGTAGCAAGAACCCCGTGGCGTGGCGGGCTCGGCCCTCCCTGTGTGAGATCGAGGTATCGACGAGGCTCGCGCCTCGTCCGAAACTTTGTCGAGCCTGGTTCCTGCTGGATTTATTCCGCGCATTATGCTTGGACACACCTGGGGAGGCTCTCGTGGGCCGGGCGTTTGGGGTTCGTAGGAATTGCCGAAGCGTTAGGTAATTTATATTTCCCCAGCTATTTCTTTTTACTTCGGCGATAGGTTGTGTGCCAGGGAGAGGGGTGGTTTGAGTGTTATCGATTTGTGGAGTGCAAACGTGCTTGGATTTGGTTCAGCAAGCGCGTTCTTGATTATCCTTCGAGTGGCTATTTCGTGGGTCTTTGAGTAATAAATTTGGGGAAATATTCTGGAATCCAATTACCCACAAAGCTTATTTCTCTTACGTAGAATAATTGTGTTGAGAGGGAATCCTATTCTTTGGGATAACAATATAGCGAAATTTTAGATTTTTTTTTATTTAAGAAACTAGCGATTCGAATAATCTGAAATTTGGACTATATTTTTATGCGTCTTTGGAGAAGTTGTAGTTTTGTTTTATTAATTTTTAATAATAAATATAGGAGTTATGTTGGTCGCTCATGTATAACTCCTATATTTGTTATTACAAAATTAATACAAAAAAACTATTGCTTCCTCAAAGATGTCTCAATATATGCTCCAAATTTCAGATGACTCAAATCACTAGTTTCTTAAAAAAAAAACAATTTTGCTATGTTTTTAGCACAAAGAATAGGATTCCCCCTTTAAGTATTACGTTTCACGCGATACCGTTAAGATTCGGTGGGAAGATTTAAAGAAACACCAGTTGCAACGAAATGCTCTCGAAGCTCGGCGCGAGGGACATGTTTTTCAAAGACCCGTGCCTCTTTGTAAAGCCCCGTGTCAGACGTCATCAGCGTCGCGAAACAGCGCCCCTGTCCAATTACAAGTCGCATCGGATTCTTTTTCACGGCTGTCTCCACCCACTCGAGGCTCAGACACGGCGAACGAGGGGCTCGTAGGGAGCAGAAGGGGGGTTGATAAGAAGCAGATCGAGTACGATAGCGCGCGAGGGCTTTGTGTCGCCGGAAAGCGACGCGAGATCATCGATCATAGCCAGGCGAATATGAATGGTCGTACCGAGTCCCTCGTTGCTGGTGGTTCTCCCGCGTCGAGAAATTTGCAAGTCGAGAGAAAGGAGGGAAAGGCGACGTTACTCGGGACCACACGCAACTCGAATATACAATTCAACGTTCCGCCCTCCGCTAGACGATGAAGGGATTAATGCTGCTCCTCGGATCATGACGAATCGTGGGGAAGTTACCACAAGTGCGTCGCTAACGAAACTTTGACGTTTGGATCTGTGAATGCGCGGCACTTCTCACACATTTTAGCGAACACTGTGCATCTGTAAACTCTTGAATACCTTTCATAAACACTTTTCCAGTGACTTTTAATAACTCCTTTTTATTTAACAATTGTCACGGCACAATGGCACTGTCAATTCCATATCCCCCACGTTTCCCTCCACCTAATTACATACTCGAAAATGTTTACTGCTTCCGCATTCCCTCGCAACCTACCCATCCTACGCGAGCCGAAGTTGGAAGAGTAGCAGCCAAGGATCCGTTTCGCAAGCTACTCGTACGTGCAACCTGTACGGCATGGAAACAATAGGGCCGGAAAGTTACCCCCATTCGTTGCTCCTTCGACGTGACCTGGAAAGCACGCATCAGTTGAACGCGAATCGTGGGGGCGAGCACACGTACCTATCCCTGAAGCTCGCGCGGAGCGTGGAAAAAGCCGCCGGAACCCCTGAAAACGCGGAGGTGCCGAGCCATTTCTGCACACCCACACGGCGTGGGCCCCGAGACAATCGCCACCTACGAGGCCATTCTTCCGCGGCGGGCCCCGCATAAGCGAGATCACGAGATTTACGGTTTTCTTGAGTTATGGCCAATTAATTAAACCGCGAGCAAGAGGGATCGCCTCTCTCGAACCGTAATGATCCACCGTAGACGGTTTCCCCAGGGCTCCGCGATTTCGGAGATTAACCCTCTCCCGTGCGTTCGCGATCGTCGAGACGCTCGAGCTTCCGATATCGCCGCAGCCGCGTGCTCCTGTAATCAGACGGAACTCCTCCATACGCGGGTAGCCGAGTACCGAAACATTTCCATTCTGAAATAGAAAGCATCCCCCGTCACCTGCCCCGTAAGAAAAAGCGTCTCCAGTAAATCCTCGATGGATCTCTAGGCCCGAGACAGGCATCGCCACTAATTACGACTAATCAGACGCCGCTACACCTCCTCCAACGCGTTCCACGGGCTGCTGCCGAGGAAAAAAAGCTCGCGAGGGGTGCTCCCGGGGCTAAATCACGGTCGACGAGTTATTTTGTCCGCCCTGCGGCTGGATATCGGGCCGGTGGGCGCGATCAGACGCGCAGCCTCGCCTAGCTGGGTGGTCCCGAAAGTGGGTATTCCTGTAACTTCGTCAATGGAGCGGCTCCTTGCGCGGCGCTCGGATCGTTTTCGACGGGGATCGTCGGATTTCGGATGTAGGCGCGACCGCGTCTAACCGAAGTGCGAAGGTCCGGTGACGACCTAATGAGCAACAAACCCGCTGCCATCTGGCCACCAGCTTCGGGCCTAGGCCTGACGTTGCTCGTGGTTACGGGAAATTAATGTACCTCGAGAATTAATGATCCGACCCTCTTCCTGGAAGAGGAGCACGGAACCGTCTCGGTCGCGTCCACTGGATGGGGCGAGCCGAATTTCCGTCCACGACCAGCGTCGTCGCCAAAATTGTTATAGTTTCACGCCGCTCAGAGTTTATTGCATTGTCAAGCACCATTAGCGTGGAACTCGTGCTATTTGCGGGGCGGATTTGTATTGTAGCTTCATCGAGATTTGGAGATACTTGTTGTTAAGATTATTCAAGAATACTATATC
Organism: Andrena haemorrhoa; assembly: GCA_910592295.1. Taxonomy (NCBI): domain Eukaryota; kingdom Metazoa; phylum Arthropoda; class Insecta; order Hymenoptera; family Andrenidae; genus Andrena; species Andrena haemorrhoa. The sequence continues at coordinate 6,790,515 of OU342941.1, forward strand.
TGTATTAATCTTTCGTGGTCGCACGGGGTGTATGGTGTACCCCTAAGAGCAATTTTCGAGTTCAATGTTTCGCCTTTACGACTTCCAAGGGGATTTAAGGTGGGCTCTCACGCCTCGCCTCGCCTCGGCTCATTTTATTCTTCCTATTATTTTCTTATGTATTTTGACAATTTGACTCACACTGCGCCTCGCCTCGCCTCGACTCCGAGCCGCGGATTCTTCCTCGAAAATATTTTGAGGAAGAGAGGCGAGGCGATCCGAGGCGAGGCGTAGTGTGAGTGGATGCAATGCCACCGCTCTCGGTGACCGCTAAAAGAGGAAGGAAGAGGTTCTCTGGGCAACTGACCAACACATAAACCGAGGCAAGCTCAAATAACTTTAGGTACGGAAAACCCGAGGCGACGCGAGCCTAGATGTGAATGCGAAAAGAAGTTGCGCCGAGGCGAGGCGAGGCGAGGCGTAGTGAGAGCCTACCTTTACAGTATTCTGAGTATAATTAAATAGTTATCAGCGTGTCGAAAGGCCTGGTATACCCAGGCTATCTTCAGTTTAAAAACTGTTTAGCTCGATGGCATTGTGGGCACAGCAATTACCCCAAAGCAAACAGTCGTCCCCGTAAAAAGGATGGTGGACCGTGAGTGGCGGGGAAAGGGGAATAGCGCGGTCGCTGTCAGACGGAACGAAACAATGAACACGGGGTCGGGAAGCAATAATTCGAAGCGTTTTGCTCGATTTTGAGGCTGTTCCGTTGGCGGCCGACTCCGACAACAAATCGCGGCACAGGACTGACCGTATGCATATACATATGCAGCGTGTAACGAGTTTCGCGATGATTTACATCCCCGTGGCCCCGCGCAACTAATCTGTATTTGTTTATTTAGTCAAACAGCCTCCGAGGGGGGAGAAGATCGGCGATGCAACCAGGTCCGGTCTCTCCGCTCTCCCTCGCCCTGTGTTCCTTCCCCCCTTTTTCGCTGATCTACGCGGTGATTTAGGGTTTCGGGTTTCGATGCACTCGCCGGTCCGTTGTGTTTACCATTCCGCTGAATTTATTGCCAGAACCCGAAGCAGATAGCCGGCGAACGAGCGAGAAAGCAATTGGATTCGCACTCCGATTTCCTCGCATACACTACGCGCGATTCCCTCGCCGAATTAAAAACACTCGAGTCGCGTGCAACATTGTGCAACCTAAGCCGTACCTACCATTTTCTCGATCCATTTAAACGGGACACCGTGCATCGATCAATTTCATGAGAGAACCTAGCAAAGGTGTAGCACACTGATTCGATATTAGAATACTAAAGAAATATTCCATCCCTGGAATTCCCCAACAAGATTCATCAAACTGTCAATGATATAATGATTTCTAGGAGACTCCGCCGCACATCAAGCTTCCCCAAAACGGGCTTAAAACCTTGCCGGTGGGCGTTGCACAGGTTCAATCCACCAGTCAACCATCGAAGCTTCGAACGCTCGCGGTGCATGCGGGCTAGCTCGAAGGGGGTGCACGTCGAGGGGGGGTGGGATTATGTCATTAAAGCGGTTACGGTTCACCGAACTGTCATCCAGGATCGACCCAGCCAGTGTGTGACGCGTGACGCGCATGACAGACGCCGCTACCAGTGGCTGTTGCACCTGTGTTCCCGTTGTTATCCTCGCTTTGTTGCGTCGTGTACCTGCTCCGCTCGCCTGAAATAACACATCCGAAAACACCACGTGCGCCGGCCACGCATATACCGTGCGCCACGTTGTGTGCACCTACGGGTACGTTCGCGCTCCTCCGCTTACTAACGAGGGTCGCTCGCCTATAAGCTGCCAATTAACGGCCTATGAGTCTCATACGAGATTGGCCATCAATTAATTTAAATTCTGCGCCACCCCCTTCGCAGGCCCAGCGTATCACCGTCTACGGAACACCCTCTGCCGCTCAGGGGACACGGATACATTACGCGAGGCTGTGATTAGACCGTTGGAGTGTTTCGTTCGTTGGTTCCATCGTCCTGCGGTATTCTGGAATTTGATTGGGTAGGTTACTCGTGGCATTTTATAGCTGTGTCTATACCGAAGGTATCAGCGATCGAAGACAGCTCGCCGGCGATGAAGACGCCATCCGTTTCCCAACTTCTCCACCCATCAATCATCCCATACAAAGCGTTCAACCTCTATTCAGCCCGCCCACGATTCCTCCCGCGGGAAGACGCGAAACGAGGCGAAATATTTGCGCGATTACGTGGCCGGAATTATCGGTAGGTCAGCGCTGTCGCGCCCGCGAGTAACGAGAAAAAGAACGGTCTCGCCTCGACGGCGACAGTCGACGGTTCCTCGTAATAATGCATTTCGATTAATTAGCTAATAAGCCGCCTCGTTAGGGATAAATGGCATCGGCGTTGGTGGCGCGCAATTGCGTCACTCGATGAAAAACCTACGGTAGAGATGACGCGCCCAGATGTCTCTACTTCGAACCAGTTCGAATTCTAAGTCGGAGTTAAAAATGTCGCTATTCTGTGTTTATGTGGACACTGGCACGATTTATAATTCTTAGTAGCGATACATTTAATTCAATTCGTACGAGGTGGTCGAATAAACTTAAGGGTGAGAAAAGCGCATCTGCTGTTTGTTATTTCGATTTCGCTAATAGAAATGTTGAGGCGTTTATAATTCACAAGTGAACAGTCTCGAACAGTTTAGCCGGTTGGTGTCGGGCAGTTGATTTTCTCCCATTGCCGCAATTAACACGTTAATTTGACTGGCAGAGGCGTGCTGAACTCGGACCGTGATAAAGGAGAAACGAAGGAGAAGCGGGCGGCCGCTCGAGTTCCTGTTATAATCCCTGTTACGGTATCTCGGGATCCCGCGACCGGTTTCTGGACGAATCCATTTCGATTTTCATACGTTTCTATTGCCCCCGGGGGCTTATCAGTGGCCCCGAGTACTCGTAAAACGCCGTATTTACGTAACGCCCAGCGTATATTATTAATCGTTAATTAAACCGGTACAAAGCGGCTCGATAAGATACCATTAAAACAGTGGTGCACGCTCAGAGGGGGCTCGCCTTCGGTCGAACGATATTCGGGAGGAAAGTGCGGGAAAGAGAATTGATATCAAATTGATCTTAACTAGTAAGCTATTAATAAACTAGTGAACTTGTTCGACGAAAGCCGAGTCATCTAAAAGTGAATATGAAAGGAGAACTCTGTAATGAATGCTTGATATAGAAAAGACAAATGAAACACTATGTGTATAGGTAAGTTTACTTTATTTCTACTTCTTTGAATGCAATGTACAGTTACAATTGGAAACTAAACTCAGAATGTAACTTGTCTTCATTTAACAGCGAGAACCGGGATTCCAGATTACAGCTTCACACTCTACATTTTACATTTAACACTGGATGCATCACATTTTACACTTTTAATTGTATGCATCAAAGTTCAGAGTAGGCTTTGTCGGTTTTTAAAAACCGGGTTTAAAAACCGGTTTTTATTTATGAATTTGTAAAATTCGAAAACTGGTTTTTAAATTAAAAGAACGGTTATATATACTAGAATTAATATGCAGAAATGAATTAATTTTTTAATTAAGAACGTTAACATTTTGACTTGAAATCGCCTCGGATACAAGCATATTGTAGTAGGTAACAGTTTACTGTAAAACTAATCTTCATGAGTTCATATTTTCTGAAGAAAATTACTAAATAGAACAAAGATTTATAATTTGGTATCACTATAAAATATTTATATTTTGTGCGAATTTTAGTTACTTCAGTTTTTTTCATTTGGTTTTGTATGCAATCTATTTTATTGTGTTATATTTTTGTAGATCCTTAAATATTAAACGAACTCGAAAATTGTACGGATTTTAGTTAATTTAATTTGACTTTATTTATTTGGTTTTGTATAGGTACAGTATATTCCATTTTGTTATATTTTTGTAATTCCATAAATATTAAGGAAACTAAACATTTGTAAAATAAGCACAAATATTTATTTACAATTTTAATTACATACTTTTTGTGAAAATTCAAAAACCGGTTTAACCGTTTTTTTGAGAATAGTGGAATTCGGAACCGGTTTTTTCAAAAGGCTAAGTATAAACCGTAAACAAAACAGATCTGCTAATCTAAACGCGAGAAAAGTAATGTCCTTGGTATATTATATATATAATATATACCTGAGTCGATTTAAACAATTTAAGAAAACAGGGCACATGGGCTTATTCTATATAATTGAGGCATCAAATGCCTCAATTGTGAATTGTGATGGGTAGTGTGCGGTGTGAACTATGAACGGTGAAGTGTGAGGTTCACAGAGTAATCCGAGGAGCGTGGAATGTGAAGTGTGAACCGCGAAGCGCGATGGCTGACTTATTACCTGTGATCTATGAATCGGGGTGCGTGAAAGTTGAACCCGCACAGGCACCGTCGAAAGCGCAGAACTGAGCAAAGAAGCTCGATATCGGGGGGAAGGAGAACGACCTGGTGAACGAAAGGCAAGAGAAAAGAGAAGAAGCTCCCTCGACGGTGGAGCGGGTGTGACAAACAACCGCGTGGATTCCATGGTTCCACGCGGCGCGCAAAGTCCGCGCTAATTAGCGGTTCACGACCGTGCCGAAAAAGAGACGACGCGCGACGAGCAGAATAAGAGGAGGACTGAAAGAGGGTGCTCGGGGGAGTAGGAAAGAACGGAATAGAAAGTAAAAACCGAAAAGGAAGAAAGCGGCGCGGTGCGTACGGCCGGAGGAAAAAGGAGGAGCGCTTTAAGATGGCAGGTCGACCGGGCCATTTGAATATATCGGCGAGGGACAGTGAGCGATGTTGCACCTGCCGCCGCGAGTCAGTGTAATAGCTGAGAGATGTCACGGCGGTACAAGCACGAGCAAAATTCGCAGCTACTCCTTCGCGCGGGCTCTTTTTAGTCGGCGAGATGCGTCGGGGAACGCGCCGCTCCGGATGGCCGATTAGTTGGATGAGTTGCAATGGACTCTGGGGGTGGACGCTTGCATACGAATGTCTTCTTTAACCCTCCGCTTGACGAACTGCAGATGAAACTGCGTCTCCGGGACGCGTCTCAAGCACGATTATCTGCCGTCAAGAGCGTCAAGAATGGTGGCAACTCAAAGTTCTCAGTCAGTCACTTTTCTTCGTTCGGTCCTCCATTTGCACACGAGGTTTTCATACATTTTTACAGCAGCGTGTTTCACGGAAAGTTGCCCGCTCGCCTGGCTTCCTTTCGCCAGGGCAGGCGAAGAACGACGCCTTTGAGCGCGCGACGCGAGAGGAAAGGGGGAAGCGGGAAGTGCGCACGGCTTTTGATATACAGTCGGGGCGATCTTCACGCCCGCGCCTTGAAGTCTGAATTATCGGCCGCGAAGAGCGGCACCCCTTGTCGAATGGTATCCGAGCGTGATGCAGGGCGTCGAAAGTGCTCGGTGGCAAAGAGAACCAACCGGTGCCTGGCTGGGTTCTACACCAGGCCACGGATGGTTTCACGTTCCTGGAGCAGGGTCGTCGCTAGGCTCTTGGAAGCTGCTCGAAGATACATTAGTTCTTCGAGAACTATGTAACTGTTTGAGTGTGAAAATCTCACTTCTCGAAACTCCTGTCTACGTTCTAAACGAGGCTACGCAATAAAGGATACTATCTTACATATTTCGCAAATTACTAACCTCTCCATACCGAGCAAGCTCACCCCCGAAGACGCTGCTGCGAGCGCAACGTCCCTTCGAGTGTCTACGGAACTGTCCTATCTGTTCGATTCTCAGCCTATTCAGCGCGCTCACCCCTACGCCGTGGCTCGACATCGCGCGAGGGGGGGGCGAGGCAAAAAAACAAGAAAGGAAAACAGGGGCGGAGGGAGAGACCGGGAGGAAAAAAACTTCGTCGCCTCCCGAATCCTCTTGTCGAACGGTATCCGAGCGTGTTGCGGGGCGTCAAAAGTCCTCGGGCAAAGGGTTGCGGTGCTCGGCGCGCTCAGAGGAAGCGTTTCTCGAAGAGAACCGCACAAACGAGACGAGTGAGTCCCGACTCGCGAGAGGAAAGTCAAGAGACAGAGAGGGAGAGAGAGGGAGAGGCGAGAGAGGTGCATCGGGGCGTGGACGAGGAGCCTCCGGAGACCCGCTGGGAGGCACTAAAAAAATCAAGGAGAGGAGTTTAATGAGCGGGTAGCGGCGAGAAATAATAACGTGACGAGGTTTATATACAAAAAGGGGAGAAAAAAAGCCGGAGGAAAATCAGCGCGACGGCGACGCGACAGCGACCGCGTTGCGCTTCGTATTTTCGTTTCCGTGAAATGCTACCTCGATAAATTCAGAGCGACGCTGGATCTCCGCGCCGTCGACGAGAGATACTGCAAGCTGGGAGAGAAAGGCGAAGTTGCCTTTCAGTAAATGTTCTGACAATCCAAGTCACAGAAAGGGGTTGAAAGTCGTTTGGAAAAACGTGTAGGCTTAACTACCTCCCTGGTTAACTACACCTTCCTCGAAGAAGTGTGCCCCAAAACTGCCTGGAAGTTTCTAATGAAAAAACCCATTCGACGATTGCTAAACAAATCCGAAAATGGCCCCCGTCGAAGTTGCGTGATAAACGTAACACCATTAGCGAGAACAAGAGCTGTTTAGGTCTAGAGCCCATAAAAAATAGGTGATATTTAGGAATTAATTAAAGGATGACTACTACATATAATTTAATGGGACTTTTTGCATTAAATTAAGGATGTGTTAAAGAAAAAAAAATGAGAAATTGAAAGAGTTTGGAAGAAAAAGTACGTTCTTCCTTAGACAAATTTTTCGTATGATTCTTTAAATCGACGAAAAAAGTATTACAAATAAAAACTGAAATTAGAATTTTAGGTTCAGTCTCAGCGTAAATTCTATAACTTTAAGAAAATTTTCTTCTTTTTGCAATCAGATGACTGTGACAGGTGCTACACCTGCCGCCAACATCGTCGAAGAGGTTAACACCAATCCACAATAATTAATAAATAATAACATGAAAAAATTCTACGAGTTGAAAGATGCCTCCTTATAACCCAAAAGAGTTTAATGTAACGTTAATAATAGTTGTTTAAAGAATGATTCATAAATATCCGAGGCTGTTACACGAGCATTCCCCTCCAATAAAGCGGCAGCGATGGGGGCGAGGGAGGGACAGCCGCATTTTCTTCTCACGTTGGAAACAATGCCCGTGGAGTCGTGGGCTATCGTCGGGCGATAAAACGAGAACGCCGTGCCCTCCGTTCCGCTCGCATTCGGGGACCGTTCGTTCTGCCGGTCGATCAGGCGTGATCGAGGGACGACCGGGAGATTCCTAGATCCTCGGCGCGCGATGTCAGGTCCCCGGTCCGCTGTCCTCTGACCGGTTCCAGGGGATCGAGACGTCGATAACGCGAATGATCGATGCCGGGGCAGCGGGCGACAGCGTTTCTGGCCACTCGCCGTTGACAGTGGGTATACGGTGTCGATCCACGGCGACGTCTCATTTACTTCGTTAAATGCATCGTGACTTCTTCGCGGTGCGGTGCCGTCCGCGAGGACGGGCAACGGTCCAACGTGGCCACGGTCCGCGGATCGTTTGTTAAACGCGCACCCGCTTTCCGGTATTTCTGGATATTCTCGGGTGTATTCGTCCGGCTGTTTTTGTTGGACCGCGGACCGGCTTTCTTCGGGAATTCTGGTACTTCGCCCGTTGCCGCGTTGTATTTTAAGTGTTACTAAGTGTACAAGGATGAAATAAAGACGGTCTAGAAACGAATGCGGGTCTGCTCTCGTACCTTTTACCTTTTACCTGTCCCCGATAGTATATGGTCGAGCAGATCGGTTGGAATGATGAAAGGAGGGCCGTGTCGGAGCTCCTGGTAGAAACAGGAACCTTGTCGCTGGTCTTTCAATGAAAGTGGAATCTTTCGGATTGCCTCTTGTTCCCAAGAGTCGCCCTTGTTGATACGGGATTTACAATAATCTGGGGACGGAATCGTGCTGTCGGGAACGTGACTGGGAACGGGGGAGCCTGCGTGGGTGTGGAGACGTTCACTGGTTCTCTCTGGCCACTCGTCTGTGTTGGATCGTAGGGAGCCACTGAGAGCGGCTCGAATCAGGGAGGGAGGGAGGGGGCTTTTTAAAATGCACGAGTCTCGGCAGATTTATTAGCATGACTTACCGAAAGTGTGCAGAGGTGACCTCCTCTCTACGAAATCACATTCGCGAACCATCGACCTCGAGCCTGCTTCTGGCCTGAAGAACATCGAGGTCTCGATCGAGCTTAATTTCACCTGGCCCGAAGATGATTCCGCTCTTTTTTTCACTCCCGGCATCCTCTCTCGACCGCGATTTTTATCGATTCAGAAATTGCAACGAATAATCTCCACTCGAAATCGCCTCGTTCCATGCGTCAGCCGCTTACTCAGCGTCAGGCACAATGCAGCTGGATGCATATTGTGTGCGCGCCGGCCTACCTTGCATTCTAGTTTTTTGCATTTCCGTTATCCTTCTCCGTGCCTTTTCTACCACAAATAATTAATATTCTCCCAGTAACGAAGGACTGCGCTCACGTTCATTCGTATGCCATTGTGAGGCTCATCTCTGCGCATTCGCCGATAAGGAAACTTCTTTCGCGAGTATAATTACGTTATCGCGTACCCTTCCATCGTGTTCCCGAATCAACCCGCTATCGTGGAACGATCTACGGAACCGCCCTCGACTAAAGCTATCCGATAAAGAAGCTTCTCATTAAAATCTGCATGCCCGATACCAATAACGTGGCCATCCAATCGCTGCTGAACCACTCGCTTCGTGCCCTCCCTGCGCGGATACGAGTTTCGAGGACTATATAATACAGTCGGGAGGGGGATGATGAGGTGGTTGGGCTGCGAAAGGAAAGAAAAAGTCGACAGAGGCAGCGAAGTATATTGTCAAAATATATTCAATGAAAAAATCATCTTGTAAAATTAGACAATCGTTCCATTCGTTACAAGGATATTGATAATAGGAGTGATAATAATAATAATCGCCGTCATCATTATTACCTTGCCTAAAACAGAACCGCTACCGAATGCAATTATAATCCCTACAACCTATAGCGGTGCCTTATGAAACTCGAGGAACGTCCTTTATTTACAACAATTACGTGAAATACGCCAAGGATTCGCGATCGGGCGCGATTCGATCCGCCGTTCTCTCCTCCCCACCTCATCCCTGTCTCGCATCGTACTCTCCTTCTCCCTTTCTTTGAGCAATAATTATAATTACACGGTCGTTCTCGCGCTCGACGCGCCCGAATTTATTTATAAATAATATATTTATATTTATATATATATATATATATTTATATTTACTCGACGTTAAAACCCAACGTTTCGCGCGACACCAGAGCACTTTTTAATTAACAATTTTTCAATGGCTCTCCGCCGTCGAACGTCGCGCCTCGACACACTCCAGCGAATAATTTGCCGAGACGCGCGTCGGCTCGAATCGAGCCACTCGGACGAGCTTTTGTCACCTAATTCACCTAACGTTAGCAATAATAATAATAATAATAATAATAATAGTAGTAATAATAATAATAATAATTATAATAGTAATAATAATAAAATTAATAATAATAATAATAGTATATATTATTATGTACGTACATATGTATATTTATATGTTCATTTATTTATATCGTTACGTAATACGAACGAAAGTATTACATCTCCCCCCATCGTCCTACCGCCTCGTCCTTCCCCTCTCTGCCACTGGAAACGTTGGATTTTCACACAGCACTGGTAAAGTTTGTAACCCCTTTAACTAGGCTTACCTGCAGAACGCTTATAACCAATAAATAGACGTCGACAACTAATTACAAAACGCATTCCGATCGAGGCAATGTCGGGACGCCTCGTCGAACCGCGTGTCCTGTGTAATGCGCGCGTTTCTTCCGCGCGTCTTTCGTGTGCGTATGTGTGTGTGTGTGTGTGTGTGTGTGTGTGTGTGTGTGTGTGTGTGTGTGTGTGTGTGTGTGTGTGTGTGTGTGTGTGTGTGTGTGTGTGTTTGCGTGTGTGTTTGCGTGTACGTGTTCGCGCGGCGAAGCCTGCCGAGTACGAGGCCTGCGATTCGGGACAAGAAAAAGGCGTCTATCAATAGAGATACACGCTGAGCTTCACCGTGCCGGGCTACAATAAATACAACGCTTTATATTCATTCGACTATAATCGACCCTCGATCCGCTATGGTACAATCGCGCGGCCTCCCCCAAACTCGATCCGAGATTTAAAGTCCCCCTGGCCGAGGAGACTCGCGTCCGCTTCTCCTCCCGTCGCCGTCGGTCGCCGATCTTTCGTTACCCAACGTTTCGACGCACGAGTACCACGAGCTTACCGACGATGAAGAGTCTGTCAGCGGAGCGGCTGGAGGAACGGCTCGTTCCGATCGGTTGCGGCTGAAGCCAGCGGCTGCGTCATCTAGTCGCCGCGCAGAAGACAGTAACCCTGCAAGCGATCTGCAGGGACCCCAACTTTCCGCTCGTCACTGCGACGTTTCCCCATTCCCGAGCCACCGACGCGAGCCCGCGGGAACGCGGGACGCTATCGCGCTCCTTGGCTACGCGGCAGGATAAATTATTCACAGCGTCGCGGCGCACCGGGGAGAAACGGGTACCGCGGGCTCATCGTGTGTAGAGGGAAGAAGGCTACCCTGTCCATTTCCCTCGCGTCGAACTCGTGGATCCTCGACGCGGGGAACGCGAGCCTCGACGAGGTCCCGGCGCCGATTGGTTCGATGGTCCTGGCCCGAAAGCGGGATTTCGGGGATCACGCGCAGTCCAAGGACGCCAAGGACGCGGGACTGTGCGGTCCGCCGAGCATGAACGGAGGGCTCATCGGCGGCCCTCCGCTTCCGGTGCTGTTCCCATAGAGCTCAAGGTCGCCAAGGGAACCGCCGTCCACCCCGCCGTCGCATTTGTCCGACTTCCCCTCCTGCTTCAGCACCATGCGCCGCCATTTTGCGCGGGCGTTCTGGAACCAGACCTGCGAGCAGAGAGAGAGAGAGATTGCAAGTGAACGGTGAGGTGTCTGATGCTGGTTGCGAGTCTGATCGAACGCTCGTTGTGCTCCCTGTTTACAATGATACACACAGATAAATGCACGACAACCAATGAACTCTCCACTTCGATCCACCGTTTCGAATTCCTCCGGAAGAGCACCACCGAGCCCTCTAACACCCCGAGTCACGAATCCCTCGAAAAGTAGCACCCCGCTACCGAAAAACGGGGAAGAAAGAAGCCACCCTTAACCGGAGCGCATCGTTACACGTGACGCTCGCGGAGAAACGCGGCGACCAGGACAAAAAGGAAGGACGACACTGTCGCGGGACGAGGACCAAAAAGCTCGCGCGCCTCGTATATATCTTCATCGACGGGGCTTTTACACGGGCGCGGGCGAGGGGAGCAGCGGGAGTAATTTAAATGCAACAGCACGCGCGCAGGGCACGTCAGCGGTGGCTGGCCCTGCTAGGATAGCTACATCCTCCGTACAATGCGACAATATATAATGCGACGACACACACTCGAGCACACCTCCCTGCGGCCCTCCCCCCCTGTTTCGCCTCCACCGGGCTCCCCTCGTGTCGGCTCTCTACCCTCGGTGTTCTCGATAGATAAAAGACGGCCCCGATGCACGGGATCCCCAGTCGCCATTTTCAAGATAGTCTCCTCCCCCGCGGACTGAAAGCCAGGAGAGACTTCCAACCGACACAACGTCGGCCTCCCCTTCGTGGTCGAAGCTCGTGTACACGTACGAGTGTTTCTCTCCGCGGCGAGCACGGACGCGCGCGCGCGCGCCAGAAAACACGTAGGCGTTTGCAGGCACGAGGGTCTCTTTATACGTGCACATAGAGACGAGAGGAGAGCGGCGACGAACGCAGCCGCGGCGAACGAGCGAGTATTCGTGCGTTTCGCGATCAATATCAAGCAAGATGGCGACCAAGAACCCTACGCCGCACCGAATACAATAGGCCGGCGAGCTCTCCTCCTCCCCTGGCCCGCCGCACCGACCCCGCTGCTTCTTTCCCCTTTCTCTAGATCTTCTTTTAACTGCCGCCGGCGCCATCGAGTCACCGACGCGTCTGCATGGATCCTGCGGGACCGATCCTGCCCCAGCTCTCGCCCACCGAGTGCCGAGGATCTCGACGGTTTCGAGGATTCCACCCCCTTCGTCCCCGACGGAGCAGGCCCCGCTGCGTGGTTATTTGAGGGGATGGCTTTGTTCCTCGATCCCGGAGGTCGCGCCGAGGTGCCGCGAGGGATGCGAGGAGGAGGAGGAGGAGGAGGAGGGACGGGGGTGAAAGGCTGCGGCATGTCAGAGTTGCCGGCGCGAAGGAGGATGCGTGAATGGGAGCGTCGCGACCGCTCACGATATTTCGCAGGATTACGCGAGAAAATGTAAGGGCTGGATCCTCCGCTTCGACGGGGGCACGTGTCTGAATGAAGCTTCTACTTACACGGGAGTTCTCACGAAAAGGCAGAATTCAGGATTCGGGAAAGTGTTCTGCACACCAGTGTCCCTATTGAAATACCTTTCCCCGCTGCGTCTCTTACACCCAAAACCGAAAGCCCCCAAACTACACAAACCGCCCAAGCAACTACCGCGGCACAGAAGCCGGGCAGAGTCTCCAAGACAACCCGCGAAACCCTCCAGCCTACCAGCGAAACGGTACGGCCGCGGCGGCGTAGATTAATTCTCCATGAAAAAAAATTGGACCTAACCGCGAGGCAACCGGAAGCAATCTCGCCGTGGGCCCTGCAAGACCAGAAGCCCGGCGACTAATCGGCCAGAGAAATGGCCCGTGATTTGGGCCTTGCGGTGGCCGCGGTAACCGTGGATCCGCGATCGATGGACCGGGGTCGAATCAAAGAGGCCGCCGGGCCCGGGCGAAATAGATTCGCCTATGTAATTTAACGGTAGTGGGTTAACGAGGGCACGCTCGTTACCACAAAACTTGGTCGACTGGGGCGGATTTTGAGCAGCGGCGGATTGACGGAGGGCCATAATTACGGAGAAAGGCCACAGGCTCGTCGACGGAAATATCGCGCGGCCCATGCGGTTCTTTTACCTCAACGCGCCGCCAGCAGCACGCACTAATTGGGAGAAGCGCGCTCGCGCGACCGGCTAAGCGCGTGTACACGCGTCTCGACGGCCGCGCGGCCGCGCACCGTTCGACCGTCACACGTGAATATTTTTATAGGAGCCTGGCAACGGGGCTCGTCAGAAGGGGGGGAAAAGAATAAAAGAAAAACGATCGAAACCACCGGCTATCCATCTTCCAGCCGCGATTTTTCACTGCACCTTTTTTACCGAGCTCTGGAAAGCAGAAGAGCCGCTCCGCGAGCTTCTCCCTTCGTCCAATAGCCTGTTCTTTCCACGGGGAACGATGGATATCTGACCGAAGTCACCGAGAGACTTTCTACCGTCTGCGTTTCGTTTTATTCTCGTGCAGAGTCGGAGGCTGTGGGCAAGTATTCGCGGAGGAGACGGTGGAAACCGCTGGCAAAGGGTTTTCTGCGCGTTTTTTAATGCTTTATCGACGGGTGTAGAGGGTGGCGGTGGTTACTTGCTGGTAAGAGTGCACGAGGCAGTTCATTAATCGCGGAGATTGTTCATTAATGTTGACGGGCCACCGTTGTCCGGATAGAAAAGGCTTGCGATCGTAGATAGGAAGTCAGTCAGGAAACGGCATACCAGAGATAATTTTGCCCGGCGCTTTTCGCGTACACTAACAATCCGTTCTATCTTTAACCTGCCATCGAGTGTTCAGCGTTTCAAGTGCCGCAGAAATAAACGTAACACGGTCGTATAAATTCCAAAGACAACCGCGGCTGGAATCGACGCGGCGCGAGCCACCCCAACGATACAATCTGTCCAAAACGACGGCCCCGAAACGTCCCCATGGACACTTTTAGCGTCTATGAAGGGCGTCATGCGTCATTGACGCCGCGCACTAATTGGAGGAGGCCGGACGCGAATATTTTTCCCGCCAAGCCACTCTGTAAATTTCATTTTAATTGCGCGTCGTGACGAGCCCGTGGCAAGCGACACCTCGATACCATCCGGAGCAACGTCGCTCGATAGCATTCTGATTCGATTGATTGCGAAGCGAAGGTGCGCGGGGGCGAAAGGAGGATTAAGAATCGCTGCTGATTAGTAGAATTTGCCGCGGCAGAACTGTGGGCACAATGCTTGGGAACTTGTCGCCATTCGATTAAACGCTAACCGGGGTGAAGAACATCTAGGGACTTAGACTCTGCTCGAACGTCACCGAGGAAAGCACAGTGGATGAAAGAGCGAGACGTTCAATTGATTGGAAAGGACGGCGCGCTAGTGTAAAGGGAAGGATGACGAAGCTTACCTGCAGCACCCTTTTTGGCAAGCCAGTTTTCTGGGAGAGTTGCTTGAGATCCTTCGCGTCTGGATTGTGATTGATCGCGAAGTAACTCTTCATCGTCCTTAACTGGTGATGCTTGAAACTCGTTCTCATTCGTTTTGTTCTGCTGTTGGAACCAGGTATGCCGGGAGTCGCCGGCCCTCCTCTACCGAACGGCATATCTATGTAGTCCGCGTTCAAATCTGCAACATAAATCCCCAACATCCGGATTATGCGTCTTAATTAAACACCGATGTCGCGGGTATTTTTGAAGCCACCCGTATCGGCTGTATCAGCCAGGGGGATCTTTTCCGGCGACCAAGGGCTGGGCCAGTTCAGATTTATGTTACGGGTGGGTACGCTGTTCATCTGCTCGCTACCATACGCGTCGATATCGCGGCAATTCTTACTAAACAGGAGGATGATCGCTCGAGGATCGCTGCCTTAGTTCCGTTGGAACAAGTGTTCCGAAGTTGATGCAACTGTTCGCTTCGCAGGAAGCTATCGCAATGTCAATCCTTATCTACCAGGGAGGGAATAGCTGTCATCGGGAAGCCCTCATGAGTTCGAAACGCGGACACTCGCCCACTATGCGCCCCCATGGCGAATAAAATTATCGAAGCAACAATTGCGGGGTCCTGTCGATGGGGCAGCGCGAGGAACGAACCGTCGGGAAGGGGCGATGCCGCTGGTCGCGACTCTAGCGCTGTTTGATGTGTATCACAGCTCATTAGCTCCTCGAGTGCAAACAAGAAGGGTGATAGCGTATGCGAAAGACCAGTGGATACACGGCCAATTACAACTCTATGCAGCAAATAGTTCGTAGGCACGATACCTCATTCCGGTATACCTATCTTGTCCGAGAGACTCGGCCTGTCCAGGAAGATAAAGCGACGCTTGACAGTCGCCCGGGACGATCGTGAGCCCGAGAGTAGATGAACCGACGGGATCGATAAGATCGAGATCGATACGGTATCGTCGACTGATCTATGGAAGCTCGGGGAACAGAATCGAACAGTTCTTTCATTCGCGGGTCTGCTCTTGGTGGCGGAGTTGGCGATCGTGCGACTTGACGATCTCGATTCGACTGAGATTCCATAGAGACTCTATGAACACTTCTCATTAGAAGAGGACTTAGTTGAGGACCGATTTGGTTCTGTAAGTAAGCTCGAAGCGTAACAGAGTCAGGTTACGTTAGTAGTAGGGAAAATGTGTCCAAAACGATCCCCTTAAGGCGTAATTCATACAAAAAATACAAATGCACATTATTTAAATAAAAGTAAAGTAGTTTTTATAAGTTAGGTTATCTACCATATTATTGGCTTAGATGAAATTTAGCTACCTGATCAATTACATTTTTTATTCGCATTTTAGTGAATTGTCAATAAATCCGAAAAAACAGCTGTCGCACTAAGCCGTTCATGACAGAAGTTACACAACATTGAAAACTGCCTTAGCTTAGATAAAAGACAGTAATTTTGATTTTTTTCTTGTTTACAATACACCCAGATCGATACTACGAAATAGCACCAGTAATAACCGCAGAACAGCCAGGGATCATTTTACCCTGAGGGATCGTATTAGACACATATCCCCTAGGGGCTCTACTACTATCTTTGCGCAGGATCTTGACCCTAAATGAAGACCTCTCACCTAACCCTCTAATCCCCAAACTCGAAAAGGGATCCTCAACGTCTCATTCGCGAACAAGTCCAGAAATTACCTTTTCCTCGGCTCACACAGACAAAAATCAACGGGGACCAGCAAAAAGTGGACGGTCGAAGCGTTCCAAGAGACTGGGTGACCTTGCCAGAAAAAAGGCCCAATCGACCAAGGCCCCCCCCTCCCGATTCCCCTATCAAATTATTTTATTCCCGGCGATAAATTCTCGCGCCTCATCCGACCAGCCCTGCGCGACCAGCAAAGGGAACAAAATAATTGCCCAGTCATCGGGTGGGTCCCGGCCGCGACTTTGTGGCATCATCGCGCGCCAAGATGCGCCGCGCTGCACACGCTGCGCGATCTTTTTCACCGAAAGAGGGGAAAAAAGGA
Organism: Andrena haemorrhoa; assembly: GCA_910592295.1. Classification (NCBI taxonomy): domain Eukaryota; kingdom Metazoa; phylum Arthropoda; class Insecta; order Hymenoptera; family Andrenidae; genus Andrena; species Andrena haemorrhoa. Next base: position 6,806,955 of record OU342941.1, read on the forward strand.
AGGGACGAGCAACGAGAGAAGTGGGACTGGTCAGGGTGGACGTCACTCCGGTGGTTTTCACCGAGCCACGGGTCCCCGTCGGCCTGATGGAGCCGGCCGGTTCCCACGGTCGGTCAACAATCGAAATTAAGTTCTCGACGCCCGAGGACGCGGAGAGAAGGAAGCTGCCGGGCGCCGCCCACGCGCGACACGTACACGCTTCGCTGGGATCGGGGATTCGTGAATTTATGTCGCGGCGACAAATTTTATCAGGGTTCGGTGGCAAACACCGCACGCCCACGCGCGCCCGTAAATCACCGGCGACGAGGAGAGTGTCCCGGGGCTCGTGTACACCGCGATCTGGCCGCGAACGCGCGCGCTAAAGCGGACCAGCAGCGCCGGGCCTCGGTCCGCGTGCGCGCTCGCCACGGAGATCCGTGGCGCGGCCGTGATCGCCGGAGGAATTTTCGTACGGAGCGGCCGAAGCCAGATTGCCATCAGCGGAACAACCGGCGGACCAGAATAATGAAAATCCTGGGGCAGGTAGTGGCGCGGAACCGCCACGAGCAACGACCAGGCGCGATGATACTCACGTGGAACAGTCGATAACTCACCGCGATCTGCCTCTCGTTTCGCGGTTACAACGCTTTGGCCGGGCGACGGTGCTAAATTAGCCGCGTTACGCGGACAGCTCGTCGTGCAATATAATTAGAAGGAACGTCCGCGGCGATATCTGAACACGCGTCGCGAACTCTTTCTGCCCCGGTCGGCTCCGGGGACACCAGGAAGCTGATTTACTGGTGTCCTTTGTGCGTCGAGCGCGAGTCACCGTCAGGGGCAGAGGGAGGGCTGTTGGCTGGCTGCGCGACTCTCTCGAATCTGATGGACACTGTCGCGAGGAGGATGGAGATGATGAATTTGATGGTTCGCTGCGAAAACCGTGGAACAGCTAAGCGCGCGAATATTAATTAGGGACGGAGCTTGAAGTGTAAGGGAGGATCAGCCACGAGGATGATGGTTATGTAAGTTTGTGACAAACTGCAGTTCGATGGAAATGTATCATAAGCGGTTGAAGTTTAGTATGACAGTTAGAGTTCTCGCGCTACTAATTCCTCGAGATAGGGGGGTTCAATAACATTCCGCGGCTGTTGCAATGCATCCATAATTCTTTCATGCCATTAAGCAAATATTTGCCCACTTCACGGTCCAAAAAATTGTATACCAAATCCCCGTGATTACACGCCGGTGCTTTCTAATTGCAAAGTTTGATCAATGCGTGACGCACTGTAATACGGTCTACCCTGGCCTGTGGTTTATTGTAACATATAATTTACAGGAGGCCTAGAAACCTCCGCCGATTCTTGAAAATAGAAGAGCCAGATGCTATCGAAGATATACGCTAAAAGCACTGCATCAGTGCCTATGCACGCGCAACGCTATCTTCCTACCACTCCATTTAATTTTCAGAACAAAACGTCACCGCTCGATTTCACGCGGGACCTTTCCCAGGATGCGTAGCAACCTCGATACACATCATCTTCGGCAGAGAATGTCCCTCGGACCTAACGCTATCATTTTACAGAATGGTACGTCGATCACTCACCTATGTTTGCGGTCATAGCTTCCAGATCCTTCGGTTTCCTCTTCCTGGGCCTGCCCTTCTGCCTCGGCGGAGGTACCACAGCGGCGCCATTGAAGTACGGTACTTTGGGGGGCGATCCCGCGTCGGGCACGGACGGCGTGGAGGGTTGCAGCGGCACGGGGCTCACGTGGCTGTGAGGATGCTGAGGGTGCATCGAGTGATGCGGATGCGGCGGATGGGAGGGATGGTGATGGTGATGATGGAGGAATTCTGGCGAGGGGAACGGTTGACCAGGGTAGTGGGGGCCGGGCGGGTAAACCGGAACCGGGGGGCTCTGGGACGGGTGAAGTTCAGCGCCCATCTCGTAGTGCAATCGACAGAGCACCGCGCCATCCCTCATCCCGAAATGGTCACCCTTGGTCAGTGGCACGGCGCAGGCGGCGCAGGAGAAGCAACGGACGTGGAACACGAGGTCCCTGGCTCGCATAACCAGCTCCGAGGCTAGGATCGCTGCTTGACATCGGGCGCATCGTTTCATACTGCCGAACATCCTGGAAAAAATGGTCGAGGTGGTTGAAAAAAAGTCGAACGGTTCTAATAAAGCAATATGTACTTTTTTTTTTAACACGAAGCTTTCAATGGCTAACCCCTGGTAACGTGCAATATCCCAGGCCAATGCTCCCACCTTCACTTTCGGTAAGCTTAATTTAGTATCGAGATTGGAATTCATTGCTCGGTTTATCGCGGAGGTGCAACGCACTTCGAATCGAAACTTCAGCTTCTGGATCGAAATGAGACTGAGGTCTGCCACCCTGTTCATCCAGCCCGGACCCCCCAAACCCCCCGAAATCGGCTGGCGATCGTGGAGCCTACTCAAGATCTGACAACCCGTCCCATTGAACAGCTCCGCGAACTTTGCGACGCGGTAGATTTTTCGAGCCGAACCGGCCAATTAACGAGCCAACAAATCGAGCAACGTCCGCCGACACGCCGCGTCGGCCATAACAAAAATAACCAAGAAATTATCGTAACTGCGGGATGCAAGCGGCGCCCATTTTTCCCCCATTCACTTTAAACGATACAAACACACATCCACGGGCCAGAATGTTTCCCATCGCCCTGATATCCGCCGTGTCCCACAGATAGGGTTCCGTTAAATCGAGAAAAAAAGGCCGCGGGACGCAGATAAAGGCCACCAGACGGACGGAGAGAGAGAAAGAGAGAGGGTGAAAGAGAGATGGAAGATCATGGGTGGATGCCAACCAGACAGAGAGAGAGAGGGAGAGAGGGAGCGAGGGCGGGAGACACGTAGAATTCTCGTTGATATCGCCAAGGTAAGGAGGGACACGTATGGTAACCGCGGAGGAGCAAAAGGCCGGAAAGGGAAGGAATATACCGATGCAACGGGCACCGTGACATCGCTACTGCATTAGCGGCACCCTGCAGTCTCCATTACCGAAGCCGGTCGACTATCTACCCGACATCCACCACGGCTACCTACCTAACCACCTATCTCACTCTCCACCTACCAAATATATTACGTCCCCTTCGCAGCCGTACTAAAGAATCTAGATAGAGACGTGGCCGATCTTATAACCCTGATCCACCGCGTTCGATCCAGTCCCAGGGGACTGTCTTGCCACGTATCCACACGCGCGCCGCCTCCTCGGGAGGCTGGCAACGCGGCGCGCACGAGTTTTCGGTCGGCCAGCGTCTGCCTACAGACACCACTTGCTCCTCGGCGGTGGCGAGGCATCAACGATTTGACGAAACGCTGTGGTGACAGGTGGATGGCAACGACTGGGAAGCCTCGGAGCTATTAATTCGCATGGAAGATTGAAAACAACTAAGTGATTCTCTAGAATTTATGCGACGATTGGATTTCAGGGAGATTGGGACTCGGTGGGTTCTGGAGTTTAGGATTTCCGCGCGATGTGCTTGCTTGTTGAATGGGGGAACTGTAGGTTGCGAGGGAAGCGTTTTTCCTTAAACATTCCCCTAAATCACGTCACGCACGTACCGCGAGACAATGATTTGGCGGAGATCACAGATATTGACGGAGTGAATGGGGAAATTGCGGGGAAAACAAAAGGAGGATGTGGCTACACGAAATCGGGCATGCATCGTGGAGCAACGATCTCCGCGATCGGAAAACGAGAAAATGGAGGGCAATGATCAGATATCGCCGAGGGAAAAGCAAGCCGAACCTCGTGGAATAACGAGTCTCGTTGTTTCCGAATAGAATAACAACTGTGCACGTTCAGAATTATTCTGGGATTTCAAACAAGCAACGTGTTAATTCCATACATACCCTGGTCTACCCAATGCTGGCACAGAATAAATAACAAAATGATATACGCTTCCAATACCGATATAATTACAATAAATTTTATAATCTTCCAAACTATCTATTTACTGAGACTACTTACTGCTAAATTCAAGCAAGTTAACCCCTCTTTTTCGATTACGTACTCCACTGACCAGACTGATCCAATCGAATTAAAAGAAACTCCATCCCCAAAAGGAGTCCATCAAACAGACGCGTTCCAGAGCCCTATTCAAGTGTCCACGAGAGTTAGCGACAAGTTAGCGTCAACACCTCTTCACAGTGGCGCGAACGAAACAACCTGAGCGCCTATACAAGCCCGCCACTCATTCAGGACTCGAAGGTGCAAAGGTTGCAGCGGGTCCTGCGGCCAGAGCGGAGCTCTCGACTCCGAAAGGACTCGACCTGGTCCCCGGTAAAACCTAAACCTAATCTAATGGATTAGCCGCAGCGTGGTCCGCAGGACCTTCGAGGGTCTCTTGACTCGGGGCACATTGTTATCGGTCCTGATCCTATTGACAGCCCCAATCCTGCTACACATCCTGCGCGCACAATGGCCACAGTGGCCTGGTTTGCGCCCAGCGGGGCAGGACCGCGGTATTTTCACCTAATCGGATCCGTCCAAGCGTGTTGGGTAATCGACTGGCCCTATTCTGCAACCACAACGGATTCACCTTCGACCAAGGTAGACACACGCGAGCTCCCGAAGGTGCGCCACTAGGGGAGCTTTGTCTCTTCATCTTCTTTGTTACGCTGCGCGTGCATTCCTAAAACTGTTTGGTTATTCGCTGAGACTTGGCGATGCTAGATCACAGCGAATTCTCCTATACATTAATTTACTCGGAAGCCACGAAGAAGATGAACGTGACAGTTGCACCCCTACGCGCGTCGAAGGCTAACACCCGCCGTGCGGACCAACCAGCAATGAGCAAACACTCTCGCTTCATTAACCCATCACGGCTGTTTCCGCTAATCGCAGGTCTGAACACCTCCGGTGCAAGGGATTGAGGGGTCCCGCGAAAGCGAGCCAAGGTGGAAAAAAATGCCGAAAGAAGGCTGCGGCCAGGAGGGGGCCAGCGGCGAACGGTGTTATTCGGCGATTCCTCGCTTTCCTTCCTCGTCGAGCGTGTCTTCGCTCGTCGGCCTCCCCACGAGGCTGCCCCGGTCGATGGATGAATGAACGAGCTCTCGACGACCGGGAATAACCTCATTCACGGTTTCCATCCGTCCTTCCTCGCACATCCGTGTTGCTGGCGGTGGGGGGGGGACGCCCGCAGAGTTTTACAAGATGCGCCATATGCGATACATTATTATACAATGTGAGCGCGTATTCTAAGCGGGCACCGGGAGGGTTTCAGGCGTGTTCGACGCTCCTAAACAGAGGAGCTCGGTGTGCCCAAGCCGCCACAAAGAGTCGGAAATCTTTTATATACGCGACTGTACTCGCGGCGGGGACCACTTGCCGCGCGTTCGCACACTCGGCACCCGCGGAGCACGTGGATTTCTCCTCGGCTCTTTCTTCCCTTTCCTTTCCTTCCCACCTTTCGAGCTTCCTTCGCCCCGACCCGTCCGTCGGCTTTCTTTCGGGCCCTCCTTTCTTTTCTTCCTCGACGGCCCTCTGCCCCCCCCCCCCCAGCTCCTCGCCGCCCTTGGGGCCCCACGAGATATGCCCGCGAGGACACGAGCCCCGCAGAGACCGCGATTTCTCACGTGCCGCCTCGTGGAGCTCGCGCCGCGCCGTCTTCATCGGCGACCGTTGCGTTGATTTCAATGCTGCTCCAACTGTGGCGATCCTCAACCCTTCGAATCCAAGGGAATGCACGTATTTCGTACTAAAATGCACTAAAATTTCACCTCACAACGAAGTGCCACGCGGGCAAAGCATTTAGCGAACGCGTCTGAGATTCCACGGGCTCCGATCTCCGGTCAAACCGACGATTAACGCCCGAAAGTCGCGAGCCCTGGCCAATTAAACATTCCTGCGATTTCTTCGTAATGTAGCAACAAACTCTGAACCGTCCAGAATGCCGGCTTGAGCCATTGGTCGTTAAATTAGCTCCGCAACGTCGTTAAGGCACGGTACAAATCGGCGTGTTGGGGTGACGCGCGAGAGGTTGATCGTAGAAGTAATTAACTCCGAAGGCTTGTCCGCGAGTGATTTTTTAACAAGCGGCTCGCGGTGGTACAGAAGCAGAGGACCAAATGTCCCGTGGGTGCTCGTCCGACGACTCTATTCGTTGGTCCAGTCGTAAGTTAAGCCGCGTTCTCGCCACGCTTCTGACAAGCCGCGGTGGGATTAAGGGCCCACGGCCTCGCGCGACGCTGTAAATTATTATTTCCACGATAAAGCCTGTCCTCCTCGGCTGGAATTCCCGTGGACGGCGTAATTAATGCATCTGGCGATAAACGCCCCGCTTCTGTCCTCCCTTGCCGTCGCCGGCGCGGTCTCTCTAATCGAGGAGATTCGACCGATCGGCCTCGTCCACTCGGACGTGACTGGGGTCCGCAAGCGGGAAAACTGTGCCTCAGAAGGATCTTTCGAGGTGTGTCGGATATGGAGCTCGCACGCTTCCTTTTCGAAAGTCCTCTGGTTCTTTTTTCTTTCGTAACGGGGCATCAATCTTCCACCTCCTCTTAGTTCAATTATTTATTAAAATAATTTGGCCTCGTTGCGAATTTCCTACTGCCACCTATCCTCCCTTTATTCTTTCATCTTCCTGAAAACTTAGCCTTCGTACAGAATCTCTATTTCAATCTCGATTTTTTCAGCTCCCCCAAAGTATCTATGCGCGTTGCGCGAACAATCGCAGCTCCATCGAGCCAGACACCAGCGAATTAAGTAACTTACCAAGTGACAAAAGTCACGTCGACGGTGACACCGGGAGAAGCCGAGGATTGGCCCGTCCGAGGGGCACAGCCAACACCGGCGCAGCAAGACGCGGGGGATAATATAATGCCGTGATCTAGATTAATGCGAAACGCTGCCGGCAGCGTCCCACGCGCAGCGGTGTCCAGCGTATCCAGCGGTAGGCTGTCGCTACATTATTCATAAAATAAAACACGCCAGCCGACGGACAGACGAGAAAATCAACGAAGATGCAACGAGCCGAGGCGAGCAAGCGTGAGCGGCTGTTACGAGATTATGCGGGAACCATTCGACGGCCATCGCCACCGCTTCCGGCGGCTCAATCCAATAATAGAGCGATACGTCCACATCGATATCATAATTCACCCATTTTCCACCATCCATGATCTATGGTCCTTCTTCCCTCAATGATTCCCCCGAGACTCTAATCCTTCACGTTCACTCTGCGCGACAAGATTGGAAATAAATAAAGGGTGTGAAGTTGTAGGTTGACTTATTGACAGAAATTGAAAGCAGTGCGTACGTGTAACTTAAGACTACGCTAAAAGCCCGAAGGGTGACGGAATCTCGCCCGGGCTCGGCACGCCGGCAGAAAGCAGAGGAAACAGCAGTTCGATCTGTGAACCGCGATGCGCAATCTCCGCGCTTAAATCCCGCCGGCTGTCGTATTCGCACGAGGATCCTCGCCAAAGTGGACATAAACATGTCATATTCCCTGTATCAACACCAATAACTTGGCAATGCGAAACAAGTTCCCTATCGCCGTTTCTCATCGCCATTAGCATCTCCCGGGGGGCTCGCCAACAAAGAGGCCCAAAAGGAAAACGTCCCTCGGCTCGCGCACCGTGAAAACCCGCCGATGTGTCGATAAAAGAACGTTGCAACGTCCATCGAGTGGCCATACGGAACAATGGCCCAGGGGGCTCCGCAATGTTGCAGCGTTTCGCAATGCGCGTTGCATTTGGTCCGATTAGAACCGCGTCGCGTTCCGACTGCAGGTAATTGCAATATCGCCGAGCCGAGGGAAGAGAGACAGCCTCAAGCGGCGGGAAATTTGTATCTAGGGTGTCGTTTCGCAGCCTCGCGGCTACCGTTGTTGGGCGATCTAACAAACGCTGGGATCGATACGGCTGTAACTTCCTAAAGGTACAAGTGGAACAAGATCGAATACGAATTGATCCGTCTCTGAACATGGCCGGACTGTCCATTTACGAACACCCACGGCCCACCAGGGCAAATTTATTATCCGCGGTTTCTTTCGCTTTAGGAAACATCGACGTCGAGAGGCACGAGAGCTACGGTCGATCTTGCAGCGAAGCTGCGGCACAGCCTCGACCGCGGTTTTGATTAATGTCGATGCGTCCATCATCCACTCGGATGCTCGGCTGTAGCTGCTGGACTGGTGAAATTATTTATCGGACGATGGGAGTGTTGAGAGTTCGCGGGCTCGCGGCGAGGGATATAGAAAGCTTCGCAACTTCCGAGAAGGGAGATTGATTAGTCTTGGCAGCTCGATACATGTGGCGTGTTTGTCTGGAACGCATTTAGGACGTTTAAGATAATTGCAGGCTTAATAGGATTTCTCTTGGAAGATTGTTAAGTAGTTTTTAAAGGGCGAAGAAAGCTTTTTAATTATCTTTGCAGCTGGGATCAGTAGAATAAACATTAGTTTAGATTTTATTACAAACTCGATCCTCCGCTTCAGGGAACCATCAGGAAATCCCTCCCAATATCTAAATTACAGAAGAGCCTCGCGCCCCAGCTATAGCATCGAAATGAATCTGACTTCCTCCAATAAATTCCCCGTAAAGTTTTCTTAAGAAGAAACTTCGATGTTCAGTTTCTAACCAGCGACCAGTCTGCTCCTAATCACCGGTCATAAAACCCTCCACCGTGATATAGTAATCGCGGAATAGCTTTGGGAGCGAGCACCTATCTCTCGGACAGTCTAATCTGATTATTGATCTACGAAGCAGAAGAAGAGATAAAAGGGGAAAAGGAGGCGAGGAAGTCGGCGAGAAAATATAAACTCGACGGGAAGACACGGCGCGGCGCGTCGCGTGATACGCGGGGTACCTTGGCCAGAGGGTACGTAGCTCATCTCCACCAGCGCAATAAATACGCGCGATTACAATGTTGCGCGGCTGTAATTCAAGCAAGCCCTCCAGCAATCGCCTGGAGCAACAGCTGACTGGAGAGACTTCGAAAGTTTAAGTAGAAAAAGAGACCGCTATTCGGACTTCCAACTGGGAACTTCTAGCTCCTAAACAAGGACTAATTCTACTAATCAAGATTGCCAATGATGTTTTCGCCCAGAAGCTAGCCAGCTTGCTCGACGATTAAACGACTTGAGGAGCTCCAGCCAGAACTGGAAACTCGAAAGGATCCTAGCCAGGTTAGAGACGCCTGTGGCAACGACCAGCGACAATCTAACCATTCATCTGCGCGCTCAAAGGGCACAGAGAACAGGAAGGAGAAAGAAGGGTAGTCGGAGGAGGCCGAGGATCGCGGTAACCCGATACTTTTGCAGGGATGGTTTATGTGGTGACACTCGCAATTCCGTGGTGGACACACGACTCGTCGTGACCTTGTGGAGCCCTGCGAGATGGACCCCCTGCCGAGCTACGCCGAATCCTCTTAAGGAGTAACGATGACCAACGGCCCGGCCACTCGTAAAAACTCCATACGTATTCCCTGGCGAGGTGTATGCAGAACGGGGTTTATATGCGCGAACGTGTCGCTGGCATCCTGTACGAATTAAGGGCCGTGAGATCTCGCTCTCTGTAGAACGGAGAAGGGTTGGAAGAAGATGAGGAATGGAGTGCGGCTCGAGAAACAGGGTGGAGGAAATAGAACTGGACTCGTCGAGAACACTCTGACCAGTGTACCCATCTTCAGAATCTTTGGCGCCACCTAGGTGGTAGAAAAACGTGATAGACTGAGTAAGGAATAGTTCGACACTGCGCTGTGTCAAAACTTCTCCAATTTGTCGCGACGAATTCGAGGGGCAAAGGAGATTCGTGCAAGAGTCGCGCGGGATTATCAAGTATTAATAGCGCCGGGGTTGAAAAATTGATATGAGGGTAGTTGTAACACGAACGGAACGAGTGACTCCTAGCGGGGCGCCGCTGCCCGTGAATCTGATAATGGCAAGAAGGTATATCGCCGCACCGAGGAGCTATCATTCGTGTTCTCGCTGCGTCCGCTCGCATCCTGCGGCTGATACATGAAGTGTCCTGCGCGCAGGTGTCGCCCGACAAATACGCCCGGTCCAGCTATCTCTCACGGCATCTACGACATCGAGATATCGTGCTGGTCCCTTTCTTTTCCGATGCTTCAAATAAGGGATCTATTTGTACCCGAGGCGTGGTCGCAATGAGCTCTTCGTTTCCTATCGTTTTATGGAAATGTATGGAAGTTGCTCGAGAGAAGACAGCTGGTTCTTTCAATTCTCTTAGTTTACTTCTGCAACTTCTCGAGCTTGTACTCAACAATTACCACAGGCTTCGCGATACCTATCGTTCAACCCCTCGTCGATTCTCTTCCACCTATCCTTCCCACATTCCGTCGGCTCTAGCTTAAAAATCGATCGCCCAAAGATCCTTTCCGGAGCTACCAAAGGGAAAGCACCGCTCGATGACCCGACAGCCGACAAACCCAGCGCAGAAGTCCAAAGGCTATTACGCCCCAGGAATGCAGTGTCCCGGGGGTATCTTCGAAATCGGTGCTTAAAGTCCGTTACCCAGCGGCGTCTCTCTCTCTTCTTTACGTCCTCTAATCAGTCCCCTCGCGGGGGATTCAGTGATTAGACCGCGCCTGAGATAAGAGGAACCGTCCATCGAAGATCGCCCGTTATCTGGCCCGGGATCTACGGCTGCGTCCCCTTGGAATTTCCCCCTGGAATTGGGGGCCCCAGGAACAGCCCGGCTCGTCTGGGACATAAATATGATAGAGTCATGACCTGGACCCAGGGATGCACGCACGGTAGACACGGCGAGCGGCCGCGGTGCGTTGCACGGTAACATAATACGCGTGCACAGCCTCTCTCGCACTTCTGGGACATGCATCATCGGTAGCCGTCCCGGTGTCGCAGTATTTCTCGGCCCCTTTCTTAGATCGTAACACGGTGGAGGCACCGAGTTATGTCCCAGGGCCTCGTTATCGTTGCGCCAGCCGATCTCTGGGGGTGGTTGCTTGCGTTCTGATTAATGCCGCACTCTTTAGTGCCGTTGCCTGTTCGCTCCTTCCTCTATCGAGTCCCCGTCGCCACCGTCCCTGTATGTTCTGTTGACTTCGCGGAGGACCGTGATTTGGGGATGATCGAATCGATGGTTCAGGGTGTGGGAGTGAATTTCATGTTTTTGTGCTTGGAAATTGTTGTTATCGATCACTTAGAGGTTGGATCTCAATGCCAGGTTACCAATCAATAGTAGAACACTCTTCGGAGCCGCTGACCAAACACGTTCTCAGAGAAAACCTGCCGAAGAGAACGAAGGCGCAGCCGAAAATCTGGATTGGGCGAACCGACGGTCTCAAAACAGGTCACATCTATTTTCGTGAGAATGTTTCGGGCGGACTGGTCGTGGCCACTCGTGCTCGTCCTTTTTCGAGCAAGGATTCTCGCGCGTACGACGCGAGCAGGGGGTTCCAGCGGGTCCCGGAGTCCGCGCGGCGCATCTTAATTATGAGGGCTAAATTATGAGCGAGCTCCCGGCGCTGAAATATTTGTGTGTTCGCCGGCCGAGGGTTATGGCTCAATTACCACTCGCTATTTCCTTTGCGAGCCGTTGATTTAAGGCGACCACTTCCTGCGCCCGAAAGGACGTCCTCTCGTGATCGTTTCGCCCCGGCGAAACCGCGAGAAACTCGCTCGATCCACGCCTTTAACGAGCCTACCACCGTTTGATCTTTCTCGATCCATGAAACCCAGCCACGTCGAACCCTTTGCCACCGCTCGCCCTCCGCTTCTTTCCCTCTATCTTTGAATCGTTCGCCGCTAATCCAGACAACGAGGCGTACCCTATCCCCTTTCAAAGCTTCTAACGATTGTCTAGCCTGCCTTTGGCGGCACGGCAGATTTATTCCCGGAGATGATTCTAACAGGACTGGTCAAAGGATCGCGCGGAGGTGTCGCCAGAAATGACGAAACGTTACGTGATACCATCCCGCGGATCAGATACATGGTAATTGTGAACCTCCGAGCGGTGGCCTTCGCGTGAGTTCATCATCGAGGGATTGAGACGTTAAGCGGGAGATCGCGATCGAAATTTAACGCGATCAGATAAGGGCTAATTACACTCGACTTCGGGAGCACGGTCGCATCGGGAGGAAATCGTAAAACTTAGGCGCCCGGTGTCGAGCTGCACGCACCTAGTATCGCGATCTAAACGCAGACATCGCGTAATGTTCAACTTGTTGCTGGTAGATAGCATCGTACAAGCGGAAAATTGTATGATCGCGGAGAGATTCGTGTTGTTAATCGATAATGATGTCACGTGTACCCGATACCTGTACGAAGACAATTATTATGCAATTCGAATTATTACCCGAGAACAGCGCGGCCTCTAGCGATCGCGGAAGATTCTATGCAACGTTTCGATTAATCGGGAAACAGTAGATCCCCAACAATTCCCGAATGGCCACCAGCTATGCCAAGCTGGATGACCCAGGAAGGAGAGGTAGGCCACGGCGGAGTTTCATTCAGCTAATTAGAGCCCGCAGGAAGACAATGTCTGCAGATGAAATCATGAAAGCTAAATTCAGTCATCGGAGCGGCGGCGAGCACGCAGCCTTATCCGCCGAGACGTTTACAGCGATATATACTTTACGACTAATATCCGAGCGCAACGAGACACCGTGCGCACCACCATGTAACGGAGTGTGCGCTTCTAGACGCCGCGGAATCGCGCGAGGGCGTCCTGCCAGCACACACGCCATGCCCACGATGCATGACCACTGCCACCGGCTGGATAGCCAGCCTCCACAAACTCCAGGAAGTCGAGATCAAGCCCCCGATCCTTTCCCTCCAAGCTTTTGCGCCTGTAATTACGAACGCGTCGTCCTCTCCGCGAGTTTCTTCTGGCAGTTACAGTTTTCACAGGTCTCCGGCCAGGGTCAGTTGTTTAGGGACTCGATGCTCAAACCTTTCCTGCCAGGATCTTTCAGTCCAGATTTACCTTTGATCTTAAGGGAAACTGGTGATCAAGCACCCCAATTGTGAAGGGTAGTCTACTTGGGTCTACAGGAGCCGGGAGGTTTTAATGGTAAAGTTTTAAAGAAAGGATTCAAGTTACAGTGTCTGCAGAATTCTGAGGGGACTGGATTACCAAGGAGGACAAAACGAAGGGGAGCGACATTAAGTTATCCGAGCGCTGAGGAAACAGAGCCATAGGCGACCAACGAGTAGCAAGACACTCCACCGAACCGGTTCAAACTTATCGCTGGTTCTACATGGAATAAGTGAATTTTATGCGCTCATATATCTCTCTCCCTGAAAATATGATGACGTTCCAGAAACTGTAACTTATTCACAGAATACAACGGCATTAAAGTCTTTATAGTTACGCTTCCGAGCCACCTATGGCTCTCGCCTATCGAGACTCGAGACAATATTCCCTCCGCGCGAAACGGAATTAAATTTCAAAAACTGCGCAGGCTAAATACCGACCCACTTCCTCCTAGCTCGAGATAATCAGTTCCCCGTAATTGTCGGCGCAAATTGTACGTTGCCCGACAATTTCGCGGCAGTTGAGAATCGTGCAAATCGCGAAATGCACGGTTGGAAATTCGTGCAGATCCTCGTGCAAGTTCATACGTTCGCCGTGTGCAAAGTGCCACGCGATAAATTATGCGTGTCCAGCGTCCCACGTGGCGCTGGTACGAGTTTGCTCGATAAATAATGAGTGGCGGGTTCGCGGCTCCTCGCCCCTCGCTCCCGAAAACCCATCCAAGGTAGGAGAGGGAGGGTTGCCTGGCGATGATTTCGACTACCAATAGCGAAAATAAACCTGCAGGAACGTGTGTTCCAGCAAATCCGATCTGACGTACCCTTCGGTACTCGGAATCGTTGGTAAATTTAACGACCCCTCTGTTCTTCTCGCGCAACCGTGTCGCCGGATATACAAGTCCGTCGCCTCTGCACGATACGTTCGGTTCGAACGGAGACTACAGTTCTTCAGAGGTTTCGGCCAGGGTTCAGGGATTGGCTGATCCACCTGTGAGCACGTAAATCGAGGGAGGTGACATTGCCTTCAATTCTCAGTGCAAAATTTATCAATTAATAGAAAAATGCTAATGGGCTTCGTGTAGGAGGCTCGGATGCGTCAAGTGCTCTTACGCACAGGAATTGAAGTATCAAGTGAACGAATATATCACTTATCAACGGTTTCCTCGCGAATAACTGAACTCCGAATCAGCTTTCAGTTTCGCCGGGAAAGTAGTTTCTCCACTGTGAAATTACCCTGTTTACTGTTCGAATTATCGGAGCTATCAGTGCTACGTTAGAGAAGCCAACAAACGTTCATCATCGGTCGATCAAGGAAGTGGCCAACCAACCTCGACTAAACTCGATTCACGAGAAATCCGCTGCAAAAGCCAAAACATTCAAGGAAGAGATAATACCCGCGGTATTACCTAATATCAATTTCTCTCAAAATAAAAACACGAAAGATTCCCCACCCGTAAGTAGAAGACCCCCCAAACACCCAATCCTCGACAGTTCAATCAGTCTTCCTTCCTCCGAGCCTCAACACCTCGCCAAACAAACTGTTGTTCACGCATAAAGCCAAAAGGAAGCACCGAAAGTGGCTTAACCCTTCACCTCATTAATTATCCCCCGCGTTGAACCCGATGCGGGCCAACCGGCCGCCGCCCACGTAACGAATCTGCATCGTTTACGGGCGAATTTGCCCCGGCGTGGGCAAGAAATTCCGAAAGGTCCCCGAAGCGAGACGGGGGCTCCTGGAATTAATTACCAGCCGGCATTGAACTTCCCTGGGCGCGCGCGTACAGCCATCATCGTCGAGCTTCTCCTCTCGAGCATCCAACAAAAGCGTCCGCGCGCGCGCGCTCGCGGATCTTGTAGCGGGTAGTTCATTAGTCGCATTAGAGCAATTTATCAGCGATCAGGGGGCTGGACACGCTTCGATTATCCCGACGCTGCTCATATTAACGGGGATGCCAGCTTTGAACCGACGTACATAGAGAAAGAGAGAGGAGAGAGGGCCGGGGGGGGGGGCAACGACGACGAGAAGAAACAAGGCGAGTTGGAAAGAAACGGAACAATCCAGGAAGCTCTTCACAGCGCCGTGCAACGATCTCTTTACGCGCAAGCAATTTTTACGACGAAGCCACCGGGCCGGGCCGAGCTAACACGCGAGGTGACGAGGTACTTTCGACGTTATACGCTCCTAGCGAGATGCGCGTTAATATTTCGCCTGGAAAGCGGCTCGTTAAGACTCGTCGAACACCGTCCACCAACCGAAAACGGATAAACCTCCTGGGACAAGGCACCTGTGCTATGCGGCCGATGCTCCCCCTCGCCCTTCTTCCTTAATTACATCCTGTTCGATGTCAAAATATCAAGATCTGGTCACCGGGCGGATAGGGAGGCACTCTTTGTTACCTCCTTTTTTGCCGAAACTGGAGGACTCCAGGCTGATAAGGGGAGATAGCGGGGAAAGCGAGACTGTGTTCGGTAGATGGTCTCGATTCGCCAGGGTATTTTTGGCGAATGGTTGCCCGATGCGTAGGGGCCTGATGGTGGTTTCTTCGGAGGTATGTCGAATTCTGCGAAGGCGAAGGGAGCCGGTATGTACCGGGGTGGAGAGAAGAATTGCAAGGGGAAGTGTCTGGGTTGGGTGGAATGGTGCCACCTTTAACGTAATGGTACTAATGGTACCACTTTCTTGTCATAAGCAGATATGTACTCCCTTAAATCTCAAGAAATATAACCTCTCCACCCAGAGTCCACCCTGCAAGCGGTGCCATTCGATTCTCCATTGCATCCCTTTGGCCCCCTCGCGAATGCAAATCGCCGTTTCGCTGGCATGCGCCACCGAGCTCAAGTCAGACGTACCTTTCCTCGAGTATCTTTCATCGAGGCGCGACTTTCCGCGTCCAGGCATCAACCCCCATCATCGTCAACACCGTCCCGCTGCGACCCGTTGATCCGGTAACCCGATACTAGAAAGCCTGAATGCCTGAGCGCGTCGCCAGGTCCGATCAATCGGCTGGAGCGGCGCACTAGGCGTTGGAAAAGCGGCTCCAAGGCTGCTGCTGGAAATAATTCCTTCCGATGGAGCCGCGGCTGTTGCGAAAGGGTGTCACGCGCGTAAAGCCGCGGGTTCACTGGACGGACACGCGAACGCGCTGCCTAATAACAGCGGCGAGACCACGGCGACAACCACACGTTGGCTACGCGGCCAACGGCGAGATCGCACATGCGAGCCAGCCAGATAAGGGGCAGGGAAAGAGAGAAAGAGAGAAAGAAAGAGAGAGTTTCGGGGCCCGAACGACGCGGACGGTTGTCGTGACGGGATGTCCGCGCTATATTCCATCTTGGCTGTCACTCTTGTATGACGGCGTATGCAGTCCGCGCGGACCGTGTGTCTGCACGCGCGACTTCCACGAGGAAGCGTGCTGCGCGTCCATGGGACTCGCGTGCAAGGGCTGCTCGACGTGTGAACACGACTCCACCACGCCTTCTGCCTCCAGATATGAATACTACCTTCGACCGCTCTCTGACACTCTCTGGCTACGTTGTACCTAGAGCTCGTGAAATATTCCCAGGATTACTCCTTCAGGGTTTAATGGATCGATGACTATTGAAACTTGTGCACTTGATTCGTGAGACTGGAGTTGCTGGAGAGTCTTGTCTGTTTGTAGCCTTTCATCTTGACCGTTGTTGAGGTACAGGTCACCTAACTAGCGCGCAAAAGTCGAATGCTGTTTGATACTGGTGTAATAGCGTTATCAGAGCGCCGGTGGATGATCCAGGGGTGATTCAGAGCAGGGAGCAGCTCGGTACAACCGCGTAATCGGCGACCGCGACATTTGCATCTCAGGCACGAAACAACGAGTGAACGTGGTCCGTGCGTGTGCAAAAAGCCCCGTAGGGCTCGTCTTACACAATCGCATCAACGGGAAATCTACGTTCTCAAATTTCAAGGCTTAATTTACGGGAGCCGCGCGAGTAAATCGCCGAGAATCGCGGCGACGAATTTATTCCTCCTCCTAGCGGATATCGCGTATCGCCAACACACTATCCGCCGCGAATAGAGTTCCTGCTGCGGCGAATCAATGTGCTTCGATCTGCTACTCGGGTGAAGACGTCGGGAGCGAAGTGGAAGATATTAGTGATCGCGGGCTTCGTCAGATTAAAGTTGACATTTCCTTGCTTCACTTCGATGTCGTTCAATTTTCAATATCGCATACGATTAAAGCATTCAAGTGTCCGGTACGGGACTTTCCCCCGCGGACTCTAATCTCATCTCTGTCGCAGGGTGTCTCCTCCGACGCGATAAAGCCAGCCCCTTATCTCGTAGGATCTCGACCGTGGCTTCAGAGATCGGCTGGCGCGATTTTCAAGGCATACCACCGCGTCCACGAGCGAGCAGAGGCGCGTAGAGAAGCAAAGGAAACGGTAGAGCAGAAAGACAAGCTCCTGCTGGGGGCTCGACTCCTGAAATTGCGAGAAACTTCGCAACCCAACGGCACATAAAGATGAAAAAGTCATCAGAAGATCACCTCTCCCAATCCTTAAATCCTTGAATTAGGAACACTTAGATCCTAGAGCACCTCACCGTTTTTTTTTTGCGACATCCTCCCTACGAATAAACTCCACTCCAATTCCCCTCGCGTTTATCAGACCCCTAATTAAAAAGGAAAAGGGGGAAGAGGAAATTCATCGTGGCCGCAGGAGGTCAAGAGGTGACAGGAAAAAAGACGGGGCGGGGAGTGCCGAAGGGAAAGGCAAGTGCACCGAGGACATCCGGGGATGACGTCCGGCCGCTGCACGTGTATATATCGTCCCGTCGCTCGTGAAATGTAGATCGACGGTGATTTACTTATCAAGAATCGACGCTTCGCCGGAGGTAAATGGTCGAGTCGTGACCATTAGTCCACGAAGCTGGGCCCCGGCTCCGTACCAGCTCTGTGTGTGCGAATCGCCCAGCGAGGGAGTACGCTAATATCCGCGCCGTGTGAGGCCCTCCACGGCCGCAACACGATGTTCCTGTCCCTCTGCTAACGTCCTTCGATATTCTCTGGATATTCCTCCCATCAACCAATACATTATTTCGCGCCGCGACCCGGTCAGGGACGATCGAACCGGCGTACGTTCCGATCTTGGGTCCTTTTAATCTAGATCAGTCGAACTCGTAGAGATCTGTAGCCCTGGTAGAGAATACCTTCTTCGTTCTCGGTTCTTTAAGACTGGCACGCTGGCAGGTACCTTCGTGGAGGTATGATCGACAGTTGCCTTTCGAGGCGAACAAAGGCTCCCAGCGATTTTCAGTCGAAAATATTACGTCCGTGGCGACAGTTAGAGTCACATACACGTATTTATTGCGTCCGAGCCTCTACGCTCGGCTGGGATTAGTGTCTCGAGGCGGCACGAAATATGGCAAGACAGGTGATTTCCGCGTATATTCCCGCCCGTCGGGGGCGCAATTGTTTCTCGGAATGGAAATCACCAGGCACACACCGGACGAAACGTGAGAGAATTCCTCTTAAGCTGTGCCAAGTGCACGCGCGCCTATGGGAATATTTCGCCTGTTAAAGGAGCCGCTGGAATTTCCGAGACACTGCCGCGCTCGGGCCGAGCAAATTCTACTCTTTCCCGGCCCTCCGGAAATCGGCACGTTGCACAACTTCCTGCGGATTGTTTATCGACGATGTCTGCGGGGGAAAGTTGATTAATTGGGGAGTGGTTCGTGTAGGAACGCGAGGAGAGCTCTTGCTCGTCGCGAGGAACACAGCTGCGCCGATGGACGTGTTCTCCACTGTTTTCCGGCTTGTACCGAACCTGGAAATTCTTTCAATATTGTAATACTTCGTACCTGAATGTGTACTTGGAAGTCATTATATTCTGGTTAATAAGTTGCAAGTCAAGTGTAATTAACTCGATAGATCTGACGTTCTACAGTTATCTAACTCCACGTTGCTTCATCACTCGCAACTCTGATCTTCGTCAGAGATCGCAATCTGTCATTTCTAAAATAGTGTACCCCTAAATATAGCTTCGGAGAATTAAAGCACAACCCTGCGAGCTACTCGAAAGCTCAAATCCCTCTCTACGTTTAACAACACACCTACACCCTCAGAGAACGTTGCCCCTAATCAACCCACTCCCCTGCCATCGCGTTTCTAAAGCTCACATTCTTGCAACGATCTCCGGTTTTTACGCCCAGCCGATTCGACGTGCAGAAACGAGCCCGTATCGCATTGTTTTCCGTGGCGGCAGCGCGACGATAATTTTTTTGTTATTCCGGTCGGCACGGCGAGGCAATTTATTGTCAATCGCGTGCACGCCGATAAAACGGGCCCTTATCGCCGTGAAAGAGGCTCGGGAGGCCTCGCGATGGCGGTTGCGCAAACTGTGTCCGCGCGTTTGAAGCGGCCCGAGCAGATCCTGAAATCCCGTCTTCGAATTGGCTCCCGGAATTGCAAGAAATTGCTTCGCGCTTGACTTGCTGCCGTGACGAGCGCAGAGCTGACTATTCTCGGCGAGGTTGTAACGAGCAGGCCACGGTTGCGTGGGGCTGCTCGTAATTGAAATCGTGCGACATGTTGCGGAAACGCGGAGTAACGTAATTTCGATGAAAACAGGGGTGATGGAGAGACGAAGGCGGAGAGAACTGTCAAAGAAGATTGTGAGTACCTACTCCGGTGACGTTGATGGTCGAACATTCCAGCAAGGATTGAGGAATGATCGCCAATGGTTGCAGTGAATGTTGAGATTGCAAATAGAATTTCGATCTCCGAGGTTTGCAACGCGGCGAACGCAAGCGTTTGATTATCTGAACACTGTTTGATAGGGTGGAATATGGCTCTCGGTCCAATTTTGCACGTCAATTATAGAAAACTGTCAGGTGCCGAATGCACCACAAATTCTGCATCTGCAGTCGTCAAGGTTACATAAGCGTTCTTGATTCTAGAGGAACCATCTAGAATCTAGACCTAACCGCAGAACTTAGTCGGGAAACGTAGCCGATAAACGCGAGAGCCACCGCACATTGCGGTCTCATTTCATTGCTTTACCGGGGGGCATTATCAGCCGACCAGGCGAAGGTTCGTAGATATTAGTGCGATTGCAGATATCGAGTACAGTCGTTGGGGAAGATATAGCGAAATTGTGAATGAAATGAAGCACTTTCGAGGGTGCAACAGACTACCATGGTTGGAAGTGTTAACCCTCGGCTGATGGGATGTAGTCTAACTAGTCGACACTGTTTCGAAGTTGGCGCCTGAGAGGATCGAACCGAGTATGTATTCATCCACTTGTTCGATTGGCTTCACAGCCGACTACCTCGTTCAGCCAAGGGTTAACCGGCTTAATAAACGTGATGTCCATCGACTCACCGATAGTAGTCCTTCTTGCAGTAGATGTTGCCGTCCCTGCTGAAACAGGTGACCTCGCCGTCGAGGCCCTGACGGCAGTGCGAGCACTGAAGGCAGGCGGCGTGCCACCTCCTGTCGACGGCCTGCAGGTAGAACCTGTCGGATATCCGAAGGCCACATCCGGCGCAAACGACTCCGGGGACGTCCTCGGACTGTGCCGGCGGAGTGGGTGGTGGCTCTAGTTTCGGGATAGCGTGCAAGTGTTCCGTGGTCTGCTGTTCTTGCGAGTGGGTCTGGGGATGTAGATGGGAATGGTGGTGGTGGTGGTGGTGGTGGTGATGATTAGTCGTTTGGGGTGGCATGCTCAGGTCGCTAGGGTTCTCGAAGCTGCCGTTGTTATTATTATTGTTGTTGTTGGTCCTGTATTCCTGGCCACCTGATCGACATTTGAATGCTTGGTGAGCTGACGTGATGATATATCTAAAATCTGAATAATTGCAGTGTCTACTATTCAGGTGCGGAACAGATTATCCAAGATTACTGTACAAGTCTCCGATGAAAGAGAGTAAAGAAACGCTGTTTAGGAACAGAGTGCGGTACCAACCTCCGGGAGAATCGTAGTCCCTGGAGTCGTAGGGGGTGGTGGAGCCGTCGTAGCAGTTGTTGTTGGTGCCGCAGTGGGTCTGATGCAGGGGCGTATGATGGGGCCCGTGATGGTGGGCGGCAGGAGGGCTGCACGGCAAGGTGGTGGGTCGTGCAGCGTCGCCCATGGACGCGGGGAGGCAGGGACTTAGGTCCCTAGCCTGGTCCACTGCTCCGGGCCCCCCCGCGCTACCGGGCCCCCCTTGACGCCCCACAGCCAAGCCGCTGCCACGCTCCTGCGAGCTGGCCGGCTGCTGGAACAAACACCAAGCCGAGCACTTTAGAAACTGTTCCGCTGCAGAGATTCGGTCCGTGATCGGCAACGTTTTTGGGACAGACAGTTGCCCAACCTACTGTGCATTGATCATCGGTGATCAACTCTCGCGGGCCACTGTGGACAGCAATTGCATAATGGCTGGTGGCAAAAAACTGCTGGCGGAATGAAACGGTTGCGGAGCAAAGTTCCGCGGATTGCTGAGTAATCGCGCTGTTCGGTTTCAGTCGGTTTAAATCCACGTGCCTCCTCACGAGGATAGTTCATAGTCACTGCGCGCGCTCGCCTTTTTTAAAGTAGACCGATCTGCTTTAATACGCGGTGGCAACGTTCCAGGGCCCGTGGGAAGGAGATTTAGAAAATGGGAGGAGGAGCGAATAAAATATGATCGTTACATTGATACTTCATCATCGGATTACAGCATAATCCGTGTTTTTACCACTGATGAGTATCTGCGGTCCACGGATTACTTCATGTTTTCGACGCTGATAGATATATGGAAATTAGACGTATGGTGACTCACGAATGTGTTGACCAAGGATTATCACTTTCGCTCGTGTAGGTTATACGTGCACCTCTTCTCTGAAATTAGTAAGAACTGCCCACAGCCAGCAATGTACGTGCACGTGAAACAACCAACAGGAATAGTTAATTGATCCCCAGCATCGTGTCGTAGCGTCGAACGATTATCCAACAAGTCCCCTGTTTTGCAATACGATCTCTCGTCGCTCAACATTGATGCTTCTCTGCTCCTCGTGGCTCGGCGACAGTGCCACCAGAACCAGCTTGCAACCACCTAGTACCGTACATACGCTCGAAACTCCTCATCCAATACCTCTGCACCCCGAAGAAGCGCGGCGGAGCCGTGACTATGTTTTACGAAAACGACATCGTGAGAAATCAATGACCAAAGACAGACAAACGCAGTGAAAGTACACTCGGGAATCGTCCAATTAAAGGTTCAAAGAGAAAGGAGCTCGAGCCGGTGGAGCCGATGGGACAAAAGGCGCCAAAAAACGTCGCGTCGGGAGCTGCTCCCTGAAAACCAGTAACCACCGACGATACCTGAAAAAAGCTCATCGGTAAAAGTAACCGACGCGCCTGCCTAAGATGGCGAGGAGACACTTTCCACTGAAGGTAGACGTGAAGTGGACGCGAGGAGGGACTGTAAAGGACATCGTCGGAAGACGTCGCGTCGCCCCGGCCGTCAGCCGACGCGAACGGAATAGGCGAAATAGGACAACAGCCTGGGCAGCGACGAAGGCGAAGGAAGACGAAGGAAGGCGAAGGAAGGCGAAGGAAGACGGGGAGGACGGTGTACCCCAAGTGACAGAGGATTACGGCACGGTTGACATCGGCAAAGGGCAAGGGGGCTAGAGAAAAGAGGAGAAAGATAAAGAGTGGCACGCTGACGGCGGTAGCTGGTCGCCTCTGATGGATGTCGTGAGCCGGTGTGCGCATGCGCGCGACCCTATAAGGCGCCCACAGCCGACCAATCCGAGTCGCCGCCGTGTTTCAACTGTCAACGCGGCCGCGCTGCGCCGCAAGACATAAATTACGTGTGGCGAGCTGCCCTGGGTCCTCTCTTTCTCGTCCCTCTCCTTCCGCCTACCCTTTTTTTCCTCTCTTCCTCTTTCCCTCCCGCTTTCTACCCCGTCTCTCCTCTCCCGCACCGACCGCCCTTTCTTCCCCATTTCCCTCTCGCCCCCTCGGTATTTCCCCTCCGTTCTCCCGCGGAAAACCAATGCCGCGCTTTACGACACCAGATACCGGTATTTATACCGCGCCTCGACGCAAGCGGCGCGTTTGTGATCGAGCCTACCCGAGGGTGGTTTAACTTCTGCCGGTCAGACGTCTCGAAGATCGTCCGGGCCGACGCTGACGAGTTCGAGCTCGGATTCCGGCAGCGGCGCGGAATTAATTGCTCCTTCGGCCCCGGCGTCGCGGTCGTGTGGCCGACCTGGGGGATTCCCTGGAGGCTTCGCGCGGCTAGGGAATACTGAGCCCTCATCCAATTACAGAGACTAATGGTGATTTATATTCGGGAGACCCTTGTTACACCTACTTAAGTCGATTTTCTGTATGACTTTGCGAGTCAATGGGACGCTCGAAAGCTGAATAAGTACCTTATTATTTCACCCCTTTGCTCGCCGCCCCTCCCCGTAAAACGAGATGCAGCGATGACGATCCCTCGTGAAATTCGCATTCCATTCGCAACATGCCTACTCCTTATTATCGATTCGCCCGCGGATGAGTGGCTCGCAGAAGGACGCGCGTGGTGCGTAAAGAGATCGATCGGATAAAACGAGTGGCGGCAAGGGAGAAGCCCAATAGAAACCGCTGACTTTGTTCGCTGCGAAGCTAATTTTCACCGCGCAACGTAACGGTTACGTGGATGGACGGCTGTTGTTTCTTATGTAATAAACCGGGTCGCTGAAAGAATCCTAGGAACGCGAGTTTCCAAGATAGCTCCTAGCGGGCAACGTATCGGCAACTCTGCGCGCGTTTCCATCCAAGATCATTGATTAAGCTCCGAATGGAACTTTGATTGGGCGGCTTCCTTGCGCCGCATTTTATTCAGGGCACCCCGGCGGAGGTGAACTCGATTCTACGGGCAAATATGTTATTTTTTTCAACCGGTCGACGGGGATCTAAGGTTCACTAACTGGCACAAAACTGACTACCTCGGGCGATGACGAAGGACGCTGGTTGCGGTGTCGGAGCTCTCCTCATTTCCTTTCAAGATATCGACGTAATACTATCGTCTATGAATATACCGCTTGAGAAGATCACTCGCAAGTCAACGCATCGTGATCGAACGTTATTAATAGGCTGTCAACGTTAATTCAGTAATTTAGTAATTAAGCAATATTCATTACACCGCGAGGGAACGCGTCCCGATGAATCGCGCAA
This sequence comes from Andrena haemorrhoa, assembly GCA_910592295.1. NCBI lineage: Eukaryota > Metazoa > Arthropoda > Insecta > Hymenoptera > Andrenidae > Andrena > Andrena haemorrhoa. Next base: position 6,831,097 of record OU342941.1, read on the forward strand.
GGAGTCGACGCCAGATTCGTTTATTGTGCCGAGTTTAATGTCATTATTAACCACCGCGAATTACCCGAACAATGCGCGCTTTTTTTCCAGCAGTCAGGCGCGTTTCTTAACACTCCATTGTGTCGAGTTGCGCTTACGAAGAAGCGGTACGCGAGGATGTTCCTTGGGAGCTGAGACAGAGGCGCATACTCGGTCGCTTTTCTTTCGACGTGTCTCAATGAGATTTCCCAACCTTTCCTCTCGTATCAGGCATCAACGGTAGAAGCGCCAACAACGCATGCAAATAGGGATACATATATTCCTTACAGCGTCGCGCCGCTGGAAATCGTGCCTCCATTTTTCCATTCGCGTGCGCCTTTCTCACGAGCGTTTTTTGCCATCCCCCCCCGGTTTCAAAGCACGAGTACACAAACTGCGGAGTAGTATGCCCTGTGCGAGAATTTCGCGAATGAACAGCGTAATGCTTGTGCAGATAAAGAGTTGCCTCTCCGTAGCCTGAATGCTTCATTACTTCTGCGTGGTTCACGCGAATTCTGATGATGGGAATGTTTAAGATACTGAAGCTGATGACAGCGCGCGACTGCAGCGCAATTTAAGCGGTAGTAAAATTCCCATAACTCGCGCGTTCTAAGTTGCACGACGCGGGAACAGAGAAGATGAAGAATTTTCGCGCAAGAATTTTCTTCGTGAAGTTCCCGGACCGTTGAGCATCGACGCACAATAATAGGAACTCCAGCAACTCCGAGCGCGCAATGCAGATTAGCTCGTCAGTTTCTATTACCACTGAAAATATCGGTGAAGTAATCGCAGACACTTGGGAGGGGCTGCGAAGTTTCCGCGAACGGTAGCGCCCTGTCCAGAGCGGGGCGAGCTCCATTTCCAGAACTGTGCCGCGGTTTCGTAAGCGTCAGAGCCGCGCGTCCGAGCGGCTAGACGACGATCGAGACCGCCCATCCTATAAATTTCCCACGAAACGACCGGTCGATCGATCTTCGCTAGCCGGGCGAGAGATCCTTATCCATCTGCCGAGAGTGGACCCGCGAGCAGGCCCTGGGCTCCGGCGCGGACTGCAAAGCGGACTTTCACCGCGAGCGAACTTGCACAAGACTCCGCCTTTTTCATTTTCACGAAACGTGAAGTAAATAACGAACGAGCGCGGAATCCGCCTCGCGGGATGCCGGCACGAAAAGCCGTAGAATGCCGACAGAAATGTCGCCCGACAGCCGGGGCCGCGGCGCGACTCGTCGATTGTGCTCCCCCTCGACAGTGGTCGAAACCGTTTCGAGATATCGACCGCCAATTGCAACCGTACGTTGTGCATACCTCCTTCCCGTTTCTGTTTCGCTCGTCGTATGTGCACGAACATGTTGACCGACCGCGGCGCGCGATAGCAGTATGATTTAGTAAGTTCGCGGCATGACTTTGGGATTGATAAGGAATCGGTGATTCATTTTTCCGCTGGCTGCTGTCCAGGAGGGTTTTCGTGCCACGTTTACCGCGATACCCCGTGGCGAGATGTGGGGAATCGGTGGAGGGATATGTGAAGGTAGAAATGTTGGTATCGATCGAGGAGTGTCAGAAATTTAAGAAGATTGAAAATTGAAAAAAAAGGGCAGAGATGCGAGGGAATTCAACGATTCAAGTTGGAAATATTTCTGAGGAAAAGCAGCGAAGGGAGACCGGGGAGTCGTGTTTCTCCTTTTCCGCGGTCTGCGTGCAAGACCGCCTATCCCGCCCACGCGAAAAGATCGATCCCATCCGCAGATCCACGCGAGAGACCGTGGCAGCGACAATTCCTCGAAATATCTTCTAAACCGTATCTAATGAAATTTATTTCACGGTGACTTATCGCGGCAGCGAGAAAAACCGCCACGCAACAAAGTCCTGGCTCGGCTCCGCGGCTTTTTCTCAGCGTAGCGGCAGCTTTTTCCCTTCTTTTCGCGGCCAAGGAATCGGGGTAATTGGAGCGCGATTCTTTTTGTCGAGCCCCGCGATCTCTTATGATTTATGAGAATCCATGGTCGCATGAATCGTGCAACGAGCATCGCCGGCGACGAGAATACGAGAATTTTTCCGAGAACGGCTCTCACCGTCCGCTGGAAAACGTCGACGCGAGCCTGTTACCACCGTCCCTGGTGATTTAACGATGGGAAAACCGCTCGAATCGATCCGACCACCCTGGGAAGCCTCGACGAGCATGCCTGCTTCGATGGGGGAAAGTTTCAAGGACTCAGACTTGCCGAGTGATCGGGGGAAAATGTTGAAACGTATTTTCTGTCGAGCGACAGTGTGCTCCGAAGCTTGACTGTCGGTCATTCGCGAAAATGAACGGAAAAACAGGCGGGAAATTGTGCGTTGCTTCTCGGATAACATATTATCTTTGTGGCGGGAAGCTTGAATGCTATAAAGTGCTTCTAAATCACAGCATCCTTTAATTCTCCCACCTTCGCATTCAAACCTTCTACCACTGTTCCCAAATTCAAGGAACCGCCCTCGATGAAGCAGTGGGGTGGAGAATAGTCGCGTGAAACCACTCCACGTTCCATCGTCCCTCGACAAACAGCCAGCAGCGACAAGAGCTTTCTCGATTCTATAAACACGCGCGTCCCTCCGGCGTGTCGGCGCGTATCAGCTTCCCTTGGCCGGCCATGATAGTGATAACAATAAACAGCCTCGTCCACTCTGGCGTACGACCGGCTCGAGGCTGTGGTTTCTCTCTGAAAACGCGTGGGCGACGGTTAACACCGCAGAGGACCGATAAACCGCCTCGCTATCTGCACTTCTCCGCGCCGACCAGCTACCAACACGCCGGGACCGAGCCGCGAAGCGGACAAAAATATTGGGCCGTGGCTACTCGTGGCTACTGTGCCATCTCCGGTTATTCGGCGACGGTAGCAGGAATGTAAAAAAAAAAGGGCGGAAAGTGGATCCACGACGAGAGGAGTTGGACGGCGAATACCTATGTACGCGCGTATAAATTCAACCCCCTTGGACCGGAACCCGCGTGGCCTTTGCGCATCGAGTATTGGAGGATTCGATGACTGGTGGAGTGGCTGGGGGTGGTTTCGTTGAAGACACTCGAGGGAGGATGGATTTTTCCAATGTTGCGCTGAGAAGTGCCTCCTCTGATTTCGTAGCTCCAACTTTTTTTAAGGATTTAGTGGAAATATTGGTGAATTTGTTGGAGTCTGATTCTTGAAGGGGTATTGAAGTAGTTTTTGGCATCGTTTGATGCGGATTTGTGGCGTATTTTGGGGGAGAATCAGACGTTGATTATCAATCACCGAAGCAGAGAGTACAATTTGAAGTATTTAAACGAGAGTTCCGCGACCTTTCGCAAGCACCAATGTTTCTGTGACTCGAACACAATTTGAGTATCGATCGCTTGCACCGCGCTCGCGAAATTTTGACGCGCTTATCGCGGCGCCACTCCAATCACCGTGAATATTAATTTCTGTTAAAACTGACGAGTCTATTGCGCGCTACTATGCCCGATTGCGAGACCCGTGTTTTGGGAGTTCGATGAATCAGCGAAACCGAATCGCCCTAATAATTTTTCAGTTCTCGATTCTGCGTGTTCGAGCATCGAACGACTTTCTGCGATGAGAATCGAGGAGGAATCGAAGGACTCAGACGAGACACGACACGTTTGGTAGTAAGTGAAGCCAAGACCTCGTGTATTAAATTGAATCTTTCTGTCCTTGCGATGCATCCGGTGCATTATTGCACAACTCTTAGAATCGAGACGCAACGAAGGGAAGTGAAGTGGTGTGATTGCTTCGGTACAAGAGAAACGTGACTGCAATCGAGAAATCTCGAATTTCGAAAATCTGTCGTTTTCTTCCAGCAAATTGAGTTAATTGCGTAAGACGTACTGCTTCCTATAATAAGATATTAATGAACTACACTAACGATGTTACCTAACGATAACGAATTTCAAAATAATAAACTTCGTTCAAAATTCTTCTTCAATGTGAATACTTTATCGGGTCTGAAGGAAGTAAAGAACTTATTAAAAAAGAAAGACAGTTGGTTAACAGTGCTCGAAGTTTTGACAAGAGATGAAGCACGCTATGGAGTGTTCGTGGGTTGTGATCACTGACGCGACACGGTCGAAATGGAAACGTGTATTGAGAAGTTGACGCGAGTCACCAGAAAACGATTATTTAAATGCTGAGAGCGATGAGATGAAATGACACAAAGCGGCGCATACCGAGCAGGCCAAGAATCACGACCCGACCCCGAGATATTGCTTTCCCTCCATCGACGTCCACTTTGCGTTCTGCGAAAATTCAGACCGCGTCTCTGTTGCCAACCATTGCGATTCACCTATATATTAATCACGCCCGAACCTCCCAATCAAACCGCTGAAAGAATGAGTGAACGCTACTGACAGTAAAGCATGATGAGCTCCAAGATTTCGCAAAAGTACTTCCACGCGACAGAAACACTTTGCATTTGACAAGATGACGATAGAACCACTACCACATTGAACAGCCTCAAAAGATGCTTTTCAATAATTCAAAGAAACTATCGCAAAATGGTTAGCGATTGAACGACGTTTTAGCTCTGCATATGTAACGCGAGTACACATTGGGAATATCACTTGGAGACTAAACGGTTTGTCTGAAGTGGCGCATCCAGCTAAGTAAATTGTACAAGGTGTGAATGAGCGATAGAAACGAAGCACTTTCATTCCATTACCTATTACTATAAAAAATCAGTACAAAAAATCGGTTGCACTGTTCGTCCAATAGAAACCTCAAAGGGCGAATTCCACTTACGCCCAAATCGCCCGCAGCGCCCGCGATTTTCATTAAAGTAGGCTCTCTTATACGCGACTGGAGTTAACGTCAAGAATTTCAAAGTAGTTTTTCTCCAAAATGAAGCGGAATATCAAAAAATTGTATTCCTCTTTTTCGACTTATTTACTTGTTATAAGTCGAAAAGAAAGAGTAACCTTTTTTTATATCGCGCCTCATTTTCCAGAAAATCGACTTTGAAATTCTTCACGTCGCGTCCAGTCGGGTGTAGGGAAACCTACCTTAATGAAAGTCACGGGCGATTTGGGTGTTGATGGAATTCGCCCATAGAAAGACGACACCTTCAGGTACCTGCTCCGTCAAGTCTGACCATAAACCTACATATATCACTAACAAGCCGAACTCTCTTGCACATTCTTCTCCAACCTCTGACGACAACACAGTATCGAAAGAGGAGCGACATTACTATCAAACTTCTACAGTCGCAAGTAATTTCTCATATTTCAGAATCTTGCAGAGAAGCAGTTGCCGTTGACAGCCCACAGTAAGAGCAGGGGAAATGGGATCGTGGAACGCGTTTGCATCGAATGCTCGTAACAGGCGCAGGTGGATTAGATCACGAAGAAGGAGGATTCTGGTGCGCGTTTTGACGTGTTATTAAAACGCGGGAATGGTTTGAACGGCGAGTCGCAATGCCCGCCGCGGCGTCGGCGGACAATCTCTGGCCAGCCGGCTAATAAATTACGCTCGCACAAACGGACCACTATCACCAGCAGGCACGTTCGTGCCACGATGCCCTTATCTCATCGAAGTTACAATAATCACACTCTCTTCGGCCGGCTGAGCCCCGGCTCCACGCTGACGCACGCGTCCGACATCGCGCGCAATGGAGAACGATCAAGAGCGTCGTGAGACTAAACGACGCCCAATAAATAAGATGCACGATATCGGCGATACGCTTCACTACCCTCTTCAGAGGTACCAAGAACATTTTGGCTTCCAAGATTCTGTAGAATTTTCGCCAGGACTGATTGGGGATTTGAACAGTTCCTCGCCGGGCAAGGCAGCTCGATTTGAGACCGATTAGTAGATAGAAGTTTAGGCTGAAGGGGAAAGTTCTACATTCCCAATCTTCAATTTTCAATGGACCTAAGGAACTGCCCCTCATTCTTCCCTTCAGAATCCTCCCCGGGGAGAACAACATCCTCATAACTCATCCTCGCGAGTACCTCCAACTGGGTAAATAAACCAGCAAAGAATGCTCGAAAAATTCCATCTCTGCTGGCCATAATTCACAAGCAAACTGTCGCGGAGTCTGTCACTTATTTTCGTGTTTCGCCGCGACCGCGGCTCCGAGCAGCGCCGAATGAGACGTAGGAAAAATCTGCTTGCGCAAGCGTCCGCGAGAAAATCGGCCCTCTCGGGGCGGCATCCAGTTAGGCATTGGAGCGCAGTCGAAAAACCGTTTCCCCTCGTTCCGAGCGTTTCGTGCGATAAAATAATCGCTGCTCGAAGGAGATTAGGACGTTCGACGCACGGCGCCCGTGGACTTTACGCGATAGTCTTTAATCGGCCACGGTATTTCGGTAAACAAAATATTTACGCCGTTCAGCCGTTGTCTCTGGTTCGTGAATCGACTATTTCCGCCCTGCCACTCAGAAATCTATTAGAGGAATTGAAGGAACGGCACCGGGCTCGAAACAACGATGCCCGAGGATGCTCGTTCATGGGCAAGGCGACGGGCACCGCTACCGGTTCCTTATCGCTCGACGGAAATTAATTTCGCTGGGACACGAGGCTGAGCGAATCTACGATCCCTCTAAACGCAATTATTTCGCAGCATTCAAAGGGTCTCGAGACCACGGGGCAACGAAATGGGCGCTTGAAAACATATGAATCTTTCCGTCGAGTGCAGAGTGGAAAACCGTGGAAGACGACGCGATTAGTTGTTGCAAATAAGGAGCTACAGATGTATCGAAGGAAAATGAATTTTGGGGCAATGAAGAATATTCTTTCAGTGTAGTGATTTTAGAGAAACGAGCCGACTATCTGTTCTTTTCTTTTCGCGCGACGATCACGGCTTTAGTTCATCAGCGACAGAGCAGAGAATTAGATGGAAAGAACGCGGCTGAAGGTTTCGAATGGCGACACCCGTCTTCGTTTCACGCGAGCGTTTCGAATGCCCGAACAATGTACGATCAGCGAAACCGGCGTTCATCTTCGAGGAATGTTAATTCCGTTTTAAATGGCCGCTCAATGGCAGCGCCGTTAACGGGTACACCTTGTAAACAAACGTAATTGATTGTTCCGTGTCACCGTGTTGGCCGCTAATTGAACCGATGCATTAACAGCGGCTACGCCGACCAAAGGAGGTGGATAGAGAACGCCCCAACGGTCCCTTCACCCTCATCCTTCCACAAATTCACCGATTTCTCATATTAAACATCATTCGGCAGTTTTATAACGACACACACTATGATCGAAGGGGCTGTCACAAATTTCTACCGATTCCGATTTGTAAAACGCAGCGATACAATGTCCATCTGCATTCTGAGCTTCCCCAATTATGCACTAATTAACTATTCGGAGCGTGAGATCTCATTAAACATGTATGTACATATAAAGTAGCACTTTGAACAGCAACACAGTTTACGATTAATGCCACATTAATTAGTTTCCTCGCGAAAACCTTCCCACCTCACCACCGAACGAATCTTGAAACTAATTTTCTTGTAATATCTTCCAACGCATCTATGCTGCTATCTACTTTACATCTGGCACTTTTATATCACTTTTCCTACGAACCGTGGATTTTTAAAATTCTCAATGCGACGAATGACAGAAACCTCTAACGTTCGGCGAACAATCGACAGTCGAGGACAACCCCGCGTGATTCTACTCGTTCTACCGTTGACATCCAAAAATCAGTGACCTTGCCAGCGATCCGTCAAATCCTGGATCGTGTGCACAGGCACGAAGGCCATCTTCGTCGGGTTTTTTTCTGTCGCCACCGAACTACAACATTGCGGATCAAAAAACCCGTTTCGCCTGCGTCGCTGTGGCTCCGTGAATGTATCACTAGGGCGTTACGTCGCCGATAAGCTTCGGAATTCATCGGCGACCAGTCGTACGAGCGCCACTATTCCCATTACAGAATCCGAAGCAGTGAAATCATCGCACCGAATTATCTAGCCGAGCATTTGTTTGCATTAAAAGGTACGTGCGAGTTCGCTACGCGTCGGCTTCGATCGGCCGTCGATGTGAGGCACGAGCTTTTAAATGATATCGTGCTGCCTTTGGTGGAAATCATTTGGAGGTTTGCTGATTTTTGGAGCGTGAAAGGGTTAAGATTGTTGATAGGTGAGGTGGTGTCTCGTTTGGAGTATCGTGACGTATTCTGTGTTCTAGCAGTTTGGAGATTCAATTCCCTTTGGAATATTGGACAGTTGCGGTGGCAGTAGCTTTAACAGTGGTTTGGAGGATTGGAGGGTCAAAGTTTGGAAGTTGAGGTAGGTATAGAGATTGTACTATCTTGAAATAAGCCCGCGTAAGACAACACGTGTCTAAATGTGAAGGACTATGCTTCGTCGAGTGACTGATGAAGCAGAGAATGATTTAGGGAACGTAACGCTCTAAAACAGCCCTGAAGAAAGTCGAAATATGAGGGAAGCTAAAGCCAACTGCGAGAGATTAATCATCCGTGAAATGTGGCAAAGTACGCAACATTCAATTAGCCCGCGATAGTTGAAAGGGTTGGCGAAGCGCAAGTGTCAAGTCGCGAGAGGGCATACACGGGGAAGATGAAAGGGTTGGGCGAGGATCATCATCCACAGATCATCGAGGCCACCGAGACACAAAGGACCCCTGTGCACGGCCAATAAGCAAAGGAGAGAGAACAGAGGGATGACACTCACCCAGTGCATGCCGGTGGTAGGAGGGGCGCGCTCCTCATACACTCCCATCAGGGTGGCTGCTGTCGCGGGGTAGTTCCCGCCGAGGGTGCGCGACGCCGAAGCTGCTTGGGGGGGAGTCCCGGGGGATCCGCTTGCCGATAACGCGGAGATGGCGTCCGCTGCGCAGATTCGCTTCTTCTTCCTCCTTCTTCTGCCTTCACCACCGCTGTCACCTTGCTCTTCCCTGGTCCCCTCGGTCCAGCAACTTATCCCGCGCACAACAACGTCACCACGAACTGCCTCGGGTGCCCGTTAACTTTAGCGAGCGACCGCAGCAAGGCAGATGAACCGAGAGTTGTCTAGCGAGCGAGGGTAGAACGCACGCCCTCGCGGGCACATCTCGCCGTCAACTAACCACCCCGAGAAACCAGCTACTACCGGCCGGCTGGGAACAGTACGGACGCACTCGATCAGAGTCACCGTTGCCCCTCTGGGACCAATGTACACCCCTCACTGCACAAAATCACTGATCAGGGACAGGTTCATCGGGCGCGTGCCGTGCGGGCTGGACAGAGTCCGTGCGTAACGTGTGTATATATCCTGTCGCAGAATCCCTGGTCCCATATCGTCGGGACCGGTCGGAAAACCGCTTCACTGAGCACCACAGGGTAGACGAAGGAACGAACGGGCGGGCGAACAACACCCGGCTAGTCCGCGCACCTGCACTCCAGAGTATCTCTCTACCAGCCTGCCCGTGGAGTCCGTTCGCGAGGCTTCGGGGTAACCGGGAATCGATCTCGGTTCGCGTCCTCCAGCGATGGGAACGACCTGACGCGGACGTATCAGGCCCGTTTCATGGCGCATGTGCCCGGAACTCGAACGAGACCCGACCGACCGCGACACCGTCCACGAGAGCAACGACGCCAGGAATCGAGGTAACGCGCGAGCACGCCGCGCCACGGTAAATACACAAGGCCCGTCTCTGCCGTGGCGAAGCCGCGATGCGGAGTGAGGGAACCGGCACAGCTGCAACTGGTTCCAGCCGGGCGCAGCGCCGCGCCGCGGCGGAACCGCGAAAGCCCGGACGACAGAAGGAGGGGCGGACACGGTTCCGCGAAGGCCGTCCCACTGGCGCCCCTGCGCCCCTCTGCGGGCCGACGACAAGCACCGCCCCTGCAGGGAACCCCACGAGAGAACCCTCTCCTCCTCTCCTATCCCTGCCTTTCTGTCTTGTCTGTCTCTGTCGTCGCGCGACTACGCTCCACGCCGCTGCACCGGAGAACCGTCTGCGCCGGGAGGACAGCGGCTCAGCTGCAGCGCGCAGTGGCGTAGGCGCTTATGCACAAGTTTTAGGTTTTTCGCTTTGTGAAATGCATTAAACACAGGGAATCCCTTGTGGTATAACTGGCTTGGATACTATTAATGTCCACGATGATGCCAGGGAGCGTTTCACCCATCACCGTGCACCATATATAGCGCACTGGCGCGTATTCGCAGCGAAAACGTGTGCGTATTGTGTGTCTACGATTGTAGATTAATAAAGCGCGATTGAACTCGCATAAACTCGAACGCGAATCCCCTAAACCTTCAGCCAACAGTCGCGGTACGGTACGTTCCGCTGAACAGCCAAGTCTCACACTTATCCCTCGATTCGTTTAATTAAGCGACAATAAAATCGATAAAAAAGAAGCCACGAAGCGCCACGACACTCGTCAAAGTACTCGAGTGCCCAGACACCTCGTTTTCGCTCCAAATTGAAAGCCGAACGTTCACGCCCCGTCATTACGCTCGTTTTGTACGTGTTTCGAGGAAGGAAAAAAGGGAGTCCGCCGCTCGACGAATGATTCAACCACCGGTGCCCTTAACCACCTGGCATTTGCATAAACAAACCAAATTACACGGGGAGGCGTCTCGTCGCCTTTTGTCACGCGAGACATCGCGGGATCGTCGTTTAGCCGTGGCTTTTTTTTCTTCCGTCACGAATAACAGAAGCACCGAAAGGGGATGGGAGCAGCGACGGGAGGGCAGAAATGGGAGTCGAACGGTAGCGGTAAAATTCGCGTCATCGATTCGACGCCTCGAGGAGAATCCAGAAGTCAGCGGAGCAGCCAGTTGCATCCGGCCACGCTTTCTGCGGTCTCCATCGGGCTTCTGGGTCTTTTTATTCCCCTCTCTGGAAAGTCGATTCGGCGGAACAGTGGCGGCCTTCATCTTTTTGCCCCGTGGTCGATCGAAGCCTTTGTACACGACATTGTTCGCTCGCCACTCTATCCGCGACCGACTCGACGCTTTTTGGCCACGATTTTCTTGCCGTTACCCAACGATCGAGTCTCGCTCCGGTGTCCACGATAGACAGAAATTGTAGGACGTTCGATCGAGCGCACGTTTCCTTTTTTCCCCCTTTTTCACTGGGTCTGCAGGTTAAGGTTTACATTCTCCTCCACCTTTTACATTCCCCTAAGTTGCCTTTTTCGAGACTCTGCCGCGTTCACTCTTGCGAACGTGAAGTTCAATTCAAGACACAATGTCAATGGAGTTTAGGAAGTTGGTTTATGATTCTAGGAATTTCCAGGACCAACACACTACTTCCCGATATTCCCGTCCGTCCACTCGATTTCCTCTCGATCCTGCACCAGCAGAACTCTCGATTCTCCCATGGATCTCCTAACCTCGATCCACTCTGGGAGACCGCGGCCAGTCTTGGACAAAAGGCGCAACAAAAAGAGGTGTTCGTCCTTTTTCCCCCTGTAGCCGTGGCTCGAGCGTAACGCGCCCACCGCTTCCTTCCTCCTGTTCCCGGTGTTGCGTCTCCTGCGAGGTGAAAAAACGACAGGTCTCGGCGAGGAACTGAACGGAGAGGAAGCTGGCTAGTGTAGCGCAGAACGGAGAAGGACGAGGCGAGAGGAGACGACCAGGTGAAACAGAACGACGACCGTCCGATATTCCGTCATAAAAAGGAACCGGTTTCGTTTGCAACGTAGACGGAAACCGTCGGCCCTGCTGCTCGCTTCGATAACGCCGTCGAATGATGGAATCCGTGAAAACATCTCCTCTGACCCATCGTGGCATGTCCCAGCTCCGCGGTGCGATTAAAATCCAGTGTTTACAGGGGGGGCTGCGCGAGGAATGCAGAAAAACACGTCGACGAAGCGGAGATGTCGGCCCGTGGGTACCGTGCTGTCGCGTCGCCCGCTTTGATTCCTCGGGGCTGTATGTTCAGATTTTACGGCGAGATCGATCGTCGATAGAAGATCGTGGAACGGTAGCCAGAGGGGAGTTTGCGCGATCACGCTCGGGATCCTCCTTTATCGGGGACGATTACCCCGCTTCCTCGGGACTATCTCCACCTGGGTGTCTTCGGACGTCGCCTGTGTTTTACGGCTGCTCTCCACGTGGTAATCATCGACCAATCGCGCGAGGTGATAGTGATTCAGGTACAATGCTGATTTAAGGTACCGCGGCATGCTGCTCGAAGGCGAGTTACTGTCATCCCAGTGGCGTGATGTCCAGCAAGATCGACGGGGACGTTTCGCACAGTCCCAAGTCTTTGGGAATGCTACAGTTATCCCCCACGGCTCAATTACACTCCTAAAATCCACTTCACCCGATCCCTCGCCGAAAGATCGAAGCAGAGCTGGCCGACAATCCGAGCCCAGTCAGAATTTCGCAATCTCGGCCGAGTAACAGAAAAACGTGCAAACGTAACGGTGCAAAGAAACAGTTGGCGACCATTCGCGGCTCCGAGGTCTGAGAAAATCGTCGCCGCGAAGAGGTTGGCCGCGGGGCGAGGGAAACAGATCGCTCGATATATGTATAGAAATGGGAAATAAAACGGAGAAAGAGGAGATGGAAAAAAGGTGAGAAGGGGAGGGATGCTGTTAACTTGACGCGTGAGTACTAAACACGCAGTGACGGTACAATGAACCACCGGCGCCCCATGGAGAATGGGGCCCCGCCCGTTGAGAACCCCCCATGAGCGGGGACTCGAGCCGGATAGCCGTGAAAGAGCCCCATGGAAGAGCGCAAAACCTTGCGTTTCGGGGGTCTCGCCGTGAAACCGCTTATACCTTCGGGATCAACGTAACCGGATGAACTGTTAAAATTTGTGTTCGTTCATTGATAGGCTCACAATGCCCTGTTCTCGGCAGCGTTGCGGGGCCCGGCTTCCTCTGTCCCCTGCCGGTCTATTTGTTGCGCTCCGAAATAAATTGACCGATCACCGTGCTGCTTTCGGCGCTTAATGGTGTAGCTGATTTCTTTGGACGCGGGCGAACGTCGGTTTCGAGCCGAGCGTTATTTGCATTTAGCGGTAACGAGAGTTTCACAGGGGTCTGGGTCTGGAGTACAGCATCCAGAGTCTAATTTGAAATATGAAACTAAGTTAATTTTCTGGGTCACCGATGTTGCTTAGATGGATCCATGTTCAGGGGCACGCCTGAATCTGGAGCAGTCGCTTGTGCGGTTTAGAACACACTGATGAATTACGACTTCCCATGAAAGGCGACGTCGAAATAGAACAACTTTTAACTCTTGGTTCTCGTTTCGCTCCTAACGCCAGCTAAAACACCTCTTGAGCCGAACTTCGTTAAACTCCAACGGCGAACCTTGACCAACTTCTGGCCGAGCAGCGAAATCAGCACAGCGACAGCCCGTGCAGCCTCTTTTCGCCGTGCGAGCTCGCCGCCGCCGACTCGTGCGCCGCAATTTACGTCCAGCATTCAGCAAACGGCGGAGTTCCGGAGCTATGTAATCAGCGGCAGCCAGCGCAACAATTTCAACGCGCGCAAAACCAGCTGGTGACTTTGCTCTCCGCAGATGCAGGCACGCTCCAGGCGGAAGAAAACCGCGAAGAACGGAGCAGAGAGGAGGAATTAAATGCTTGAGACCGAGTACCAGGCTTTTCCTCGTACGTTTTCACTGAGAACAACGTGGCACGCGAGCGAAACAGAAGAGCCTTCCACCCTTTGACCCGGAATCCGTGTTTCTCGGCTCGGAAGCCGCTGTCGCGCTGCAGACTCCTGTATGCGCCCTTCCGGCATCCCCTCTGTTGCGTCGTTTTCTTGTTGAAAAGCGAGTTAGACACTGGGGAAACTGGTGCATGGAGAGAATCCCTCTGCTCTTTCAATCTGAATGCCAGGGGATGAATCCACACTCGAAAGCAGACATTATTACTAAGGGCGGAAGAATCAAAGACGCCCGCAATACAAACCTCGTTAGATCACAACGATCGAACGTAAAACCAAAACCAAATACAACAAAAAAAGAACACCAGTTTCACTCCCACCGTGAAAGCCTCGGCGTCGAAACCAGCCACCCCCCAGTGACAAAGCTGAGCCCGGAGAAACGGAAACGGGCAAGGGGGTGGCAGAGGGTGCGCGTAATACAGACATCGCAAAGAAGAGCAGAGCAGCACGGGGGCCCTGAAATGCGGCAATTTCAAGCGGGGGGGTGCTGCCGTTTTTCACAAAGCTACCCGGGCGCACCCCTAAACGGTCCACCCCGTGCGCATTGTCGGCATTGTCGGGGTTCGTGTCTCGCCCACAAGCACGCGTCCAGGCTCTCCTGTATAGCGAGCAGAGTCGAGGTCGATGAATGACCACCGTGGGCCAGTTACACGCCTCGCCCTCGACAACGATATTACAATGTTCGAGGGGGCCTGCTCCTACGCTTTTCTCGGCCCGGTGGCCCCATTCGGGAGATGTTGCTGGGCCCCCATTGTGCCCGGAACGGAAATCGTCGTTTTGCACGAACGGCCAACAGTGACCAGCGCGGTTGCAAAGTATAGGAAACGCGTGCTGATCAATGGACACCGCGGGGATTACGGGATTTCGTCGATTCTGATCCCTCCAAGTGGACAGTCCGCGGCGACGTCCATGGCCCTTTTGTTGGTGGAAAGTTTCTGACGCGTTGCTCGACGTGTCCTTCGCCGCGGAGAGAACACGGAGATTCGTGATCGTGGGCGTGCACCGCGTGCCGCTGCGAATTAGCCTTAATCCGCGGGGATAACCAAACAAACGAGGGGATGCTTGTTGTCACGGTGATTAACGCTTTTTAGCAGTTGCAAGTTGACTCGCTGGGTAATTCCGTTGCGCAATTTTTCGCGCGATTTAGCGAAATCTGTTGACGAATATTGGTACGGTGGGATTTTGATGAATTTTTATGTGAAATCGGTATTTAAGCTATTAACCGTTAACGAGCACCACAAATATTAAGATATGTAGGAAGTATTCTTACGCACAGTGGCTGACAGGTTTATTCGATACACCAGTTCTAAAATTCTCCTGTTTCTTTTAATAATCTGCGCCAGCAGATGAAGGGTAGCAAAGTGATTACAAAGACCCCCCGGAAGAAAATCGCAGTTTGATAGGACACCCAGAGTCCGAGATCTCGCCGGCAGGATCGGACCGGGGAGAATAGGAACCGGCAATACGTCCCCCGTGCCGAATTTCAAAGCCGTTCGCGAGCAGGAGCGAGAGGAGGCCGAGGCTTGGCGCGAGTGGAGAGACTCGAAAAATCTGACGTGTCCCGAATCTCGCTTAATTAATAGCCTTACGGGGACGAGAGGAGGGGGGCGTCGTTGCCCCGAAGGACCCTCTCCGCGCTGCTCTCGCAGGACTGGTCGGCAAAGGGGGCACGTGCAGGCCACGTGTCGGTAAGAGGATATCCGTCGGCGCTGCTACCCTAAGCGACCGCCTTCAAGGGAGAAAGACGGGACGAGGGGGGGCACGGGCAGCGCTGCACGCCCGGTCTCAAGCTCAGGTGCCTCGGCTCCTTCCTCGTTCCTCCCTTTCGCGGCGTTGTGCTCCTTCATCGTGCACCGTGTAATCCTGGAGAGAGAAAGGGCGAAAAATAAAGGACGGGAGTCGGCCGGCTCCGCTGGATTTCGCGCGTACACGCGCTGGCGAGCGTTAATCCTTCGGGCGAGGCGAATTCGACTTCGATCCGTGCCCCCTTTTTTTCGGGGGGACCTCGAGGGCTCGTGACTCGATGGAGCGGGCAGGTTTCGGTTGGTCTTGTCTCGAGTCGATGGCTCCGGAGGTCGGGAAGGTGTGTTGTATCTCGCGCGAATCGCGGAGAGCCGTGCGGAATGAGATAATTGATGTTTGAGAATGTTCAATGCCACTCGGTAGCGCTGAGTTACGAGCTGGAGGTAGCGAAACGAAGCGAGAGTGAAGTAAGGTGGAAAATCTGATGAGCCGTGCCTGAGCCCAAGTTTTGCTTGGACAGTTTGACGGTTTAATCCTCCGTGTAAAGCAATACGAGACGCTGACGAGAGCCGATCCGACGTGTAAGGGATACCCCGTAAAAAAAGCTGCGTCCTACACCCCGCAACGAGCTCACGTGTGCCCTTTATTGTGGGAAACGCTTCGGAAAGCTAGCAGCCACCCGTTACGTTCATCCTTCTGCTAAAAAAAAAAAGATGGCACGGAGTCCAATTTGCCGCCACGAGCTAGGGGAAATCGCGAGCCATTACCGTTTACATGATATTACCTTCGGGGGAGCAGAAAGTAGTGCAAGCGCCGGGGAAATGGTAATCTTTTGTAATAAAAACTATCACATGTTCTCTAAACCTTCCGCTTGGAAACGTGCATTTGTCGCCAGCTGGAAATTTATGAACACAGTAAGTTCAACAGGTTCGTAAAAACGAAGTAATGTACACAAGACGACCTCTCTTACCCCGGGGGGTGAGAGAAAAGGAGACTTACCACCCACTAATTATGCAACCACGACAGAGAGAAAAAAAAACGCCTCCGTGATTGCTCGACATTTTATTATCCGGCTTATCACGGGAGGGTGCGCGTTTTCCCAACATTTCGCCTCCATAAAAATCTCATAAACAATGCGATCAACCCCCTGTACGTGGGTCGGCGCGCAGCCCTCCCACCCTCGGCCCCTAGTTTCGTGTTACAGACTTGCAGAATTCATCCATCAAGCAGGAAAAAGCCGCGCGCAACCCGCGGCATAATGAAAACGACAGCAAGCTGGCAGCTCGTGATTGATAAAACGTCAAATTAGTTAAGCAAAATCCGATGATGGCGCTGAGAGTTGTCCCTATGAGGGGGCCGAGGAACTCGTTTCGACAGCGCGACTAGCCGCGAAGCTAAATCTATCTGTTCCTGCTCGATACTTCTGCGCACTGTCAACGTGGACAGTTAAAGGAGCAATTGCAAACATTCTGATTTGGTCACTCAATGAAAGGCACGGATCACCGGGCGACAAATTGCAATACAACAACTCTCGTTCACCCCGAATCCTATTTAACGGCGTTTATTAGCTGCTAATGACGGTGCATTGTGACCGACCAAGCCGTGGCATGCTCTTCCGATGACAAAACGCTTTCGACGCGTCGATGGGGGCGCTGAAGGGCAGGGATTTAGGAAATTTCGAGGATTTCAAGCCGTCGCCGACACCTGGATCCCAGGATCGCAGGTGTCCCAGGATCCCTCGGGAGGACCTCCTAGAGATCACTGGATTCAATGGCTCCGAGGGCACAAAAGGGCGTGACGACACACTGAGCGTGCCAAGGGTAAACGGCTGATTTCACGCAAATTAACCAAAGCGCGCCCACCAACGTGCCCTTAACTCTGTAGCTATAACGACCAATCAACGAGATGCTCGTAATTTTTTAAAACTGCAGTCAGAGGAAATAAAATGAAAGTACCAAGTTATAATTCAGCACAGAAGCGAAGAACTTACCTACAATTACCCCTCATTTTTCTGCCCCTATTGAGTTCATAGATCGTACGGGGGAATATCCCTACGAACCGAAGCAATATTAAACTGCAACTTGGCCTATCATTCTCAAATTGCCCCGAAACAGAATCCCGTTCGCGTGGGCTAGCAAGCCAACAACAGGAGATAGAAATTCCGCTAAGAGTGCGTTAAAATAGGTTCAACTGAACCCCCGCGACTGTCAGCTCCCCGAAAGCCAACGTTCTGGTCAACGTCTCACCTCGAAAGTGGCCTGCAAAATCTACCTCCTCCCGTTTCGTGCCGCGTGCATGCTTCGAAGTGGCCGGTTATTTATGGCTGGATGTATTAGAGGTGGATATAAACGTCGGTTATTGCAAACACTTAACAGTCCGTATATCAATCAGACGCCAGCCACGGCTACAGCCCTCCTCGACAGAGAGCGAGAGTGCAGAGGGTTATACGCCAGCGTTGCGCTTCTTCCCAGCGAGGAGCAGCCACGATCACGTAGGTGTGGGCATTCACATTTCGGCAGGCTCGACAATGTAAACGTATGGACAGTTGCATTAACGGCGACAGCCCCGGGGTACGTCGATGCGAAAGTGATAAATAATCTAACTCCAACGGTGCATGAAGAGAGCCGGACACCGGCGCGCACTCTCCCCCCATAGCTGATTTATGGATCGTTGCTGTCTCGTCTCGAGAAACAGTGGAGGCTGTGCTTCTTTCCCGAATGAACCACAGTTTCCTAGCTGACTCGTGGAACAGGGAAACGAGGGTATAAAAGAGATTGAATTTGAATGAAAAGGTTATTGTTAGTTACGTGGGCCCACACTTGTAAATGTCTAATTTTGGATCACCCAAAAATAAGCTTAAGGTAAACTCAACAAGAACACAATAT
Organism: Andrena haemorrhoa; assembly: GCA_910592295.1. NCBI lineage: Eukaryota > Metazoa > Arthropoda > Insecta > Hymenoptera > Andrenidae > Andrena > Andrena haemorrhoa. The sequence continues at coordinate 6,849,345 of OU342941.1, forward strand.
CATCATAGATATCCTCCACCCCTTTCCACGACCACGAAAGCCTCCCCTCAGCCCCTGAAATTCGCCTTAAATCCATCCGAAAACTGCAAGTGGACAAGCGTCTCGCTCCGTCTGATCCAGCTAGAGCGGACCAAAAGAAGAAGACGACGTTCTCGGGGCCTCGTCCAGACCCCCCGTGCCCTTCGCTTCGGTGATGCTCGTAAATAACACGCTCGACGGAAGGAGCAACGGGGCGAAAGGGGAGAGGAATATGCCTGGAAGCACGGCGAAACAGAGAGAGAGAGAGAGAGAGAGAGAGAGAGAGAGAGAAAAGGAGCATCGAGAGTTGGCCAGAGTCACATCACTACCGGCCGTTTGATAAGCCCGATAAGACGCATAAAGAATGCTTGTCCCTCGTGTCCCTCTCTTCGTCGGCCGCGCCTTTCCCCCGTCACTCTTGCCAGCTAGTGTCGGTATCTTAATGTTCCTCTGTCCTCCCCCTCTCCCTTCCCCGCGCCCTCTCTCTTCATCTTGCCCATTCTCTTTCCCGCGCCTCTCTGTTCCTTCGTGTTCTTCATCGGCACGGAGAGTGCAGCGCCCCTTCCCCTCGAACCCCTCTCGTTTCTCTCTCGGCTTCGCGTCCCGGCCGATGCTATAAATTATGCGACTGCATCGCGGGCACAGCTGCGACGACGGCTTGTCCTGATCATCTTTCCCTTTCGGCGGCCCCTTGGAGATCCACGCTAACAGTCGGACGTCGTTGATACCATGGAAATTCTTCGTTGTCGACTGGACCGCGATATGATCGATCGCGGGGCAACGAGGAGGCGGAGGGGTCGCGTTTCGCTCGGCGGTTTTGTATATATACCATTGATAGGGGGCGATCGGAACTCGATCTGGAATGCTTCTGCGGAGGGAAGCTGGGCAACTTTTAGCGGTCGTGTCTTGAGGGCGAGCGATCCAGATCGCTACATTTCTTGGGGTAGAAACAGGCTGCGCCTGTTGCACGATTCTTTGACAAGACGATTCTTTGTCGCACCCGTTCAGACACGAACTTATAGTTACCACGGGGTATCGAGGTAGTACTGACACTGGGCTCTTACAAATGTTCTTATTTAGAGCGTCTCGGAAGCTCGTATTAAAATGAAAAACACAGTATCAACATTGTTCACATCTAAGCATGACTTCTATCTATCAATAACTACGCGGTGATGCTTCTAGCCTTACTATTTCATTATCAAAGTCGCGATGCGGTGGCTTCCACTCCATCGCTAGCGCCACGGATCCCCCCCCCCACCAGGTAAAGCAGCCGCGACTCCAGCCACGTCCGTCAAATCGATAGATTGCCGGTGGGATTTAAAGCCCCCTGCCCGGACTTTCGCGCACGTGGACCGCGCACCTAGCCAAGGGAACCACCAGGCGTGCACGCGCGCCCGCGTTGTTTAATGGTTTTCAGAGGAGCAGGCCGAAACGGGCAGCAGGGGACGGTCGTTAAAAAGGATTTCCCTACGATATATCTTCATTTACGCGCAGTAAATAACTCGCGTGTCCCCTGTGTGTCGCTACGCGGCCGTCGAGGAAATTGTGTCAGTGTGATAGGCGTTGGGTTACTTTTTTGCCCGATGTAGTCGTTCCTTTCGAAAAATCCTCCGTAACCGGGGAAGCCGCGGTCTCCTCGCGCCGCGACGTTTACGATCCAGTAAATTAAGTGCGGAGAAAGCACACGGTGTACGCGGCTTTGGATCCTTGAGGAGCTGGAAAAAAATCCGAGGTTATCGCGACGACATCGTGTTCGAGGACTGCGCACTTCGCTCGCACCATCATTTTTTTTTCCTCCGCTCGTTTTATCGCTCTCCTCTAGACGAAACTCTAGATCCCCTCGTTTTTGGCAGCCCATCAGCTTCCTTAATCGCTCCTAAGGCGACGCCGCCTCGAGTAGCTCCGTGGCAGTGGACGTCCATCTGCAAAATCCCTGCAAGTCGGATTTTTTCAAAGAGTTAGAAGGGGAAGTATACGTACGTACGTACGTACGAAAGGTCATGCCTTATCGCGATTCGTCGCGGAGATCTTAGGAAAACAGGTGGGAAACGGCGAACCTTTCGTGATCGAGCCTGCACCGTCATCCACTTCGCGCCTTTCTTCCTCGCCAAAAATTAGTAGGCCGGGTCGCGAGCGGGTCGGGCGCCGTCTCTAAATATTTTCTTAGGTCACGATGCCCCGGTTCGACGAGCCCCTATAGAGCCCCCCGTAACGGAGACAATGACCGAGCAAACATCGAATTATCCTTTGCCTTTCGGCTTTCCTTCCTTCACCTGCGAGATCCACCATCGATCTTTCCAGGTAAGCACGGCAATTTTGCGAGCCATCCGCTCGTGAAAGGAGCAACGATAGATGACATTTTCCCTGGGACGTCTAACTATGCACCGGGGCAACTAGAATGTAATTAAATTTACTTCAGATTTCTGCCGTGATATTCAAACTCAACTGCACCTTTGAAACTTGCTCTATGGATTCGTCAGAGGGAACAGCTTCGTAAATTGCAGAGGAGCTACTAAAATACACCGAGTAATGCGGCAGGAGGAAGAAAATTAAGTTCATAAATATCTTAGCTGTCTGATAACGAATCTGTATCACTGTATCTAGATTCCGAGAGAAGGTATTGCTCGCTCAAGTGAAACTCCTCAGGGAAGAGGAGGAACCATGCGATCACAATATTAAAACAAAAATTCCAAGCATCGTATCGTCAACCCTCGACAAATATTTTTACCCTCCCGCCGACCAGACTGTTTCGAGTTCCCGATGCATCCAAGGAGATAGTAACAATAACTCCCCACGGGCATCTCCTCGGCGGATTAGAGGCGACCAGCGGTTATCTCGCAGGCGAATCGTTGTTAAGCCTTATCTAAGTCGTCTCCCGCTTCACGGGCCATTGACTGAAGACTCCCGAACATCTGGACCGTACAGATAGTCGTGCTTTGACTGAATTCTGACTCTGCCCCGTTTCCCGGAAGCATCTATCTTGCGACGTGGCGCTTGAAACCGTAGTGGAGACGGTGGAACGCTATTTAAATCGCCAAAGTCGGGCGTAGAGTGAAAAAAAAACACACACACACAGAGAGAGGAATCCAGTCGGAGAATAAATTGGATAATTAAATGGCAGATACTTCGGTAATGGGACGTGCTCGAAAAGAGGGAAAAGTGTTGCGTTTCAAAAAGGGAGCTGCAAAATGGACTACCGCTGTCGTTGCGCGTAATGCTGCCAAATCGGTTTGAATATCGATGATTGATGCGCAACTGGTCCAGCAGCAGCCGCTAATAGTGACTCGCGCTGTCGAAATTGCTTTTAATCAAACGTTACCGTCGCGACGCGGCAGAACTGCAATTTACGAGAGGTCCAGGCGCCTGACTGCTCTTCAAGGACCGATTAAAGTCGTTATGTGTGCGAAAGAATGATAGGCGAGACGAGTGCACCCGGGTATTTTTGCCCCTTCGCCGGCCGGAAATGATTCGGTGATTTTGGCGAAAACGCCGGAACGGCTGACACGGCCACCATCTGTCGTCGCTTAGCTCGCTAACCATCCTTGTCGGAGGGGAGATAATTAACTCTTCTGCTGTGACAAATGCGGCGAATTAACGTTTCACCTTGCACGAGTACCCGCTCGCGCATGAACAATCCACTGGGAGTCTAATAACTCAGGAACAGCTCAATCGACATCACGGATGGAAGCCAAAAGCTCGACTATGCATACACAATTCTATTAAGTACTTCCTCGCTTTCTAGTTTGGCCAGATGAATCTTTGGAAACTAGGGAAACGGGAACAAGGAACAGGTTAGCAAATCTTGGGTTCTCAAAATCGTCTGAGTAGAGTGCACCGGATTGCACGGGCGAGGTGTTGAAGAAGACGACACCGTCCACCGTGAGAACGAGGAACGAGAAGCGAACGAGAAGCGAGACACAGGTGTAAAAAAGGATTCCGCAAACAGGCCGGAGAAACCGAAAAATTCGTGAAAGCGGGGCCCGATATCACGGGGCCAGGGTAGCTCGGGACAGGTAAGGGGGCATCAAACTCGCTGGTCCCTGGCCCTCTACAGGGGGTCTAGTCACGCTGACATGTTTATCACGCTCGTTTCCCCGGGACTCGTGCCATGCGTTATGCGAGCTCGCCGTGTTATGCTCGAGAGCGTAAGGTTCGTGAGGTTTCACGTTACTGGCGACACAATGCCGCTATACGCGTCTCCGAGCATTTTTCATCTCCGAGGAACGCGCGCCTCCCGGTGTCCACCGGCGGCGGAACATTCGAACGTGCCTGCTGGATTTCCTTGAAACGAAACGCCAGATAACGGGCGGACGTAAACGCTTCGGCTCATAAACCCCGCTGACGTACACATCTCTTCATCAAATACCATACTGATAGAGCAATAAAAATTATTCCGGCGTGACTGTGAAAATTTAGCGGCAGGATTTAAAACGCCGAAGCGTGTTGCGTAACTTCCATCTATGCTGTGACGCAATCGTATTGTCGATGATCAATGGAAACGTCCTGGAAATTTGTAGCAATTGATTCTGTAGGCAAAACTGAGACGATCATGAAGAATAACTTTTTTCGAAATTCGCCTTCGTTGCCTGGTAAATCGCTGGCAAAGTTCGTTGCGCGCGCATCACCTTGTCGCTTGAGTAATGGCGCGCGACATCTGAACGCGATGCGCGCGCATCGAACTTTGACTATGAATAACTGAAGAAGGAGGAACTTTATGGCAAAAAGGTACTCCACGAAATCTTCCCGTTTTAATGCCAAGAATCTTTCAGTGTGAGTAATATTATTCGCAGATGTAAAGCTACATTTTCATGGAGCCGTGAAACGATCCAATGCGACTGATATCATTGCGTAAATTACATTGTGCTACGTTATACGTTCGTTTGCAATCGTTTTATGGCATCCTATATCTGTTTGTGACACCGAATGAACGTCGTTACGGCGTGTTTTCGCTATGCGAGAGGCCAAACGGTAAATCGTCCACTTTTCAGCTTTGCACAGTGAACGTAATGTTCTTCGATTGTATTTTCCTCGCCGCGTAAGAGGTATCGTTCGTTTTCTGATTTATGAGCAACGATCCTCCAGGAATCTTTTCTCCGTTTTTCTGATTTCCGTGAACGCACACGTGGCCGGCTTTTTCGCGTAGGTACAGGCGCGCGTAGAGACACGGAGCGCGCCTACGGCCAGTTTCACGGAATCATCGCGATGAGAACTACAACGGCAACAGCGGTTGAACCGTTATAACATCCTCTGTTGCCCTTTGTCCGTTGGATTCGCTGGACACAAATGGTCAAACTCCAAATTTCAAATTTCTTAATAAGTAAATAGCTATCGCTTATAAGCTTAGACAAATCTACCTCAATGATCACCAAATCCAGACTTTATCCAACGCATGTACACACAGAACCGAAACAGACACTCGACAAAAGCTTGCCGTACCCAACTCTGACGCCACCCGATCGAGCAACGGCTCCAGCTACCCGTTCCTCAGGCTCGAACCTCGCAATCCCGTTGATTCATCCGACGCGTCATGCTACTCAAGCTGCCGTTGATCTCTCCATCAAAATTCCTGCTTAAAATGTCTTTTTACGACGATAGATTTTACGATCCACGCGCGTTAGACCGATCCTCTCGTCCCAGGGCCCACCTCCCCGCCAAGGTGACGGGTTACGCGCGCGATTCGACACCGTCCCCAGCAAACAACAAACACCCTCGGGAAACCCAGAGAAACAATCGACGTGCCCGAGGACCACTCGGGGCTAGATCTGGCAGGAGGGTTGAAGGAAAAAACCAGTGGCGGGTCGTTCGATGCCTTCTATCTGCGGCGATAATCCGCGAGCGTATGTACTCGGGCGTCTGTCCGCGTAACAGTCGACGAGGACAGCACGGGGAGGTTAAGCCGCGGCCAGGCTAATACCCGATATATCTCCGCCAATATCGACGTGGATACCTCGTTCCCTCTGTATCTAACTTCACCGCCGGTCGATAAGGCCCCTTATTAAGTATCCTATAAAGTGCAGCCGCGCGTTTTCCCGTCCCCGACGCGAAACTTTCGCCCGTCCTTTAAGGACCGACTCGACCAACGAAAGGAAGGGTAGAGGGAGGGAGAGAGAGAGCGAGAGAGAGAGGGCGGGGGAGAGGGAGAGAGGATCGAGGTGAGGAGGCTCGTAGCACACGAGCGATCGGTGATCGACGTGGAAGGCCCATAAACGCGCCACGGAATGTTGGTCATCGTGCCGCGCAAGGGAATCGGAATCGGTGGCAGTACAACAAATCAGCGATTTTATTCGGCATAACTGCCGCCCGGTTGGGACCGACAGCTCTTCATATAGGTTATCTCTTTGCATTACGTGGCCGCTCCAAATGCAGTCTTCAAACGCTGCTGCGGTTTCCAGCCGGGAATGCGGTCCCAATCGTCCAGTGATACTCAAACAGGTCTCTCTCTCTCTCTTGCTCTGCTCGGCTGGCGGGATCGTTTCGGTTGTGAAACAACGTTAGGTAATGCGTTCTGACGGGGGGGGACTTGCCGATCGTTAAGGCTCTGTGATTAGCGGCGATGCTCGACGCGGACGGGGCGAGCTTTGTTTGGGATGTAAACTTCTGTATCGAGTGTTTTCACTTACACCAGCTCTCCTTACAACTGGCTATCGGTAATTGATACTGAGTTTTCAGTTAATGCTGCTTTGGAGACACTTGGGTGGAGGGTGTAGGTCTATTCGAGACCGTGATCGTTACCTAAATATACTGATGCCATGTTACTACAATTTAGTAACAAGATAATTCCATCCCCCAAAATTTGTTTCAGAGGCAGGAGCTACTGTTAAGGACCCTGGTTCACGTATTTAGGACAATTAGGAGACCCTCAATCGCAACCCTCGACACTAACATTAATTTAAACTTGCAGATTTAGAGTCCCAGGTTTGGCCAGGCACCCCGAGTCTACGTTTAACGAAACTTCAGGACCTGCAAGGACTTTTCGCCGACATCGTTTCCGCTCGTCCTGGTTTGAGAAGCGCTGCATGAGTCCGCCGTATTTCGTGGCGGCCGCGCTGACGTGCTGCTAGCGCAGCGGGTACGGTGCGATGCCGCTTGTAACCGGCGAGCTCCAATCCCGGCTATGCGACATACCACGATATATAACGCGGAGCGTATCGTGCACACGACTATTTTCAACAAATCGACCTGGATGCCCCGGCCACGAGCATCGTCTCGAGGACGACGTCCTTGAACGTCGCTGCGCCTCGAGTAACGAGGCCCTCTGATAAGGGTTGATGTTCCGCGTCATCGTTGCGCCGCTTTCTGTCGCGCCGACAACCGGGAAATCTGTCCCTGCTTAGTGGAACAAATGTGGACGACCGAGGGAATCGGTATACCTGACCGACATGGAGGATATACCTGAAACTTGGACACTTGGAGGTAATTGAGACACAGGAAGAAGTTACATGGTCGAAAAGGATCATTCAACGACGTGAGAAGTTGAAACGAAGATTCCTATTTTTGAAAAAAAAACGAGTATAAATATTAAAATCAATATTTTGGAATATGGGAAGAAGCTTGAGATCTTTTGAGGTCAAATATTACTTTGCAACGCATACCCTTTTCTCTGAATAAAAAGCTGACCGATGCCATGTCAACTATCAAAAATCAGCGTCTCGAATTCCCGTTCCCAAAGAAACACTACCTCCTTGGCTTTGCTCGTGGATTTCGTGAAGGCCGGATCCTCGGCGGAGGATTCACCTGGCGCAAGAGTGACGCAATCCGTTAGGATTCACGAGCGCAGCCTAGCCTAATTAATATTTGCAGTTAAATCTGCGATCTAGATCTGAACGAACCGCTAGCTATCCAGCCAGCCAGGGTGTACCGGCTCCTTGATTCCGTTGTCCGACGACCAGGCTCTTCTTCTACGGACTATCCAGGAGATAGCGTTCGTGTGAGTGTTCACTGACCTGACGAGAACCGGGGCTGATTACGATTACGAAACAATGTGCGACCGTAAATCTTCCGGGCGACCATGCCCCGCCGGAAGTGGCTGGGAAAGCTCTTAAATAATCGCGATCTAATTTCACCAGGGCCTGGACGCGGCCATTTTCCCCCGATCGAAGGATAAATTCGATGCAAGGATGTTGCGAGGCACTTGTGCAATTCCCCTGCGGAATATTAATTACCATCCAACATCGTTTCGTAGGATTCATCAATCTTCCCACTCTTCGGCATCGCAACTCTCATCCAAGTTTTATCCCCGACTTTTCAAACTTCTAAAACAAGCCTCTCTTCGATCTTCCCAGCACCCATCGGTGCTCCCATTAACCCAGCTCATTCATAGCAGCCGCGACTGGAAGGAGGCTAGAATTTTCTCTTCCCACTCAATTTCTTCGATGTTTAATTCATTGTACAGCAAATGAGCCAGGCTCCTCCTATCGGGCACGCGGGGGTGCTCCTCGTTGACGACGAGCAGCCAGGACAAAGAAGCTTGCGACATCGATGGCAGGGGAAGAAGTGAGATAGCTCGAGGGAGTCGATGATACCGGCAGACGGATGTCATGCGTTTAATTACCAATCAGAGACGCCAGGATCGCGTGGTTGATTCCTTCTCGCCTGCTTCCCCTGGCCGGAACTCGGTACGCGGTATTTATGCGTAATAGCCAGCCGAACGCGTGGTAAACCCGTATGTACACGCTGGCGAAGGTACATTTGTTACAGTCGAGCTAAGACGCGCGCTGACTCCTTTTTATTATACATCGTGTGTGCCTGGGTGTGCACACAGGTGCGCGAGCGTAATCAGCATCAGATAGCAGATCTCGATCCGTCGATGACAGGAACATGGTATCCCCGTGGTAATCGCGCCGCCGTTGCCTTCCCGTTCGCCTTCACGGACTAAAATTACCGTCTTCCACCTTTGTTCCTCCGTGTTGCCACGATGGGATTCCTTGTTGCGAGGATCGCGATCGCGGCCCGCGCCTCTATTATTCTCCTCATTTTTCGGTGGGGGACGAGGGTGGCGACCTTTCGCAGCAACAGCAACCACGGGGGAATTCGAGTCCTCAGGGGGTGTTCTTGAATGACCGTCTGACCACAGCTGGCATCAATCAGACGAAAATGTCACGGAACAGAAATTTCTTGAAGAAAAGGAACGCTGTCACAGACACGCAAAGAGTCCTAGACCCAAACACTCTCAGCAATACCAAAGTCAAGAAAGGAAAAGTCGGAGGAAAAGTGTAGGAATTATCGGAAAGATCGGTGGATTTCCAGTGGCGGAGGAGCGAACGGTAGCGCTGCGATGAAATAACACGATTTGCCTGCTTATGCAAGATAATTGCATTCTGCAGTGAATTATATCGTGTATCTGTTCGTGCTAACTTGCCCGTGGCAGAGCACGGTTAATTTTTTCGCCGGGAGCAGCGGTTAACTTTCGTTTCGCAAATGGAGCGACCGTCGAGATAAATGATGGAACGTGTCGGAAGCGATTACGATCCCGGAGAGCGACGTTGCTGGGCGATCGGAGATCGACAGTCCAGTCGAATGATCGGACACCACGGATTTCCCTTTCGCTCGCCTGTTCCTCAAATCACAAGAGGATCTATGGTTCCATGGAATACGACGAATCGCCGTTTCCAACGTCGGCGTTTTTCCTCGGCATCCTCCAGTTCCAGTGTTCATCGACGCCAAAACACGATCAGAGCACGCAACGAGGCGGGAATTCGAGCAGAAAAGTTCCGTGGAACTGCATTTGCAAACCTTTGTCGGCTCCCGATTACTTTAATTCCGTGCGTATCCCTGGCATTGGTTGTTGTAATTGCCGGTATCGTTAAATTTCACGCGCGAGCTGTTCCCCGTTGCGCGTAATTATAAACGCGAACGGTACTAGTCGAACGCAGTCATTGCTGGGGAAAGATTCGAAGCATCGGACGCGTACACCCACGAGTGCTCGTTTCGAATTGCAGGGCTGTTTTAACAGACAGAAGTGACAAAAAGGCGAGGTAAGCTTGCAATTGGTGAGATTACTTATCACTCGTTAGTAATTGGTCTGACTCGTTCGCCCGAGGTACTGTTATTCGCCTTTAGAATTAAAAGGAGGATCGAAAGATTTTGCAGTGCCCAAAGTAGGCGAAACATGTGACGGTTAAAACAGATACCGTTCCCAGAACACTCTGCACGAATACATTAACCGAAGCAATGAAAAAAGAAACAAGATTCCAAGAGAATTTACTCGGCAATTTATACAACCTCGTTAACGGGCTCGTCGTGTCCAAATCCAGCGGCGGGCAAAAACCTTCGAACAGCGTTTTCTAATTTTTACATTTGCAACGTGTATTCGCTGGTTCGCGGCAATGAATATTCATGGCGGCGTCGAATTTCAGGAATCTTCGGCCGTGGCTTGTTTTCTCACGTTATCGATGCATGGAAATATGACGACCCAGGGTCCCCCAAAAATGGCGATGGAACTCGACGACCGTGTCAAGGGTCGCTAATTGCGCGGACGGGGAGGCAAGCGCGCATGAAACGCGCTCGTTTCCCCGACGAATAAACGTACATTAGCCGCTATCGCGGGGACGTCCGGCACATAAGCAATAACAATTACGAGTATCGCTAATTTTATGCGCGAGCCATCCCTCATGTCTGCGGAGGGCAATAAATACGCGCGCGGGTGGCTGAGTCGCGGTCGCTAGATCTAGTTCGTGGCTTCCCATTAAACGGTGGTACGAACCGTGTCCCTTCTGCCTTCCTTGCGTGTGTCTGCACATCAAGAAACTTGGGCAAAAACTGTCTACAAGTGTAACTTCTGCTTTTAATTTTAGCATGTTGCTGCCATGGGGGTCGCTGTCAGAGGCACTTGTAAGTCACAGGCATATCGAGATTATCGAGCTCTCTGCAATAATGGCAATAGAAGATCGAGGTCTGTACACTGATCCACGAAACGAGTTTTATTAAAAGTCATTCATAAAGTATTTTTTTGGTTTTTCTCTCCTTCCCCTATTTCCTTCATTTCCCTGTCCCATTTTCCGATTACTCGAAACCAAATATCGAATGAGTAAGAGGGTCGTTACTTCAAAGAAAATTCCTTTTGCAGCGAGGGAAAAAGCTGCGCGACCGGCGAAAAGCGATCTGCCTATTCGACAAGACGCGTAACATTTTCCCACGCGCACCGTGCATATCGCTTTGAATTATTATTACACACATAGAAGATCAGCCGATACAGCCGGGGCTGGCGAGCACAAACCAGAACACACTCGAACACGTACGCCTCCGTTGCTCCCAGAAAGCTCGACGTGCACAAGGGGTTACGTGCACACGTACCGTGTATTATTCTATCGAGGGAAGCCGCGCCGGAGGTGCGTTGGTGTATCACAGCCAACAGTACAACTATGCCCGCTTCCTTCCACATTAAATCCCGCGAGCGAATCGCGAATCTACCCGGTGAATTGCCCCGGAGCACGCACCAGTCGGCGCGAGCAGCTCCACGGGGTGAGAACCGGAGGCGTTCGTCCTGATAACGCTATCGATAAGCAGAATTTCATTTCGAGTCCTCATACGAGCGATATTAATAAAAAAGAGCCTGACGTGTGCATGAGAATGCGCAGCGGGAGCATAGGGTACAGGAATTTGTCTCTCCTACGAGTGCCTCAGTTCGCCGGGAGTTCAATCTACAAGTGTATCCTGGTAGGATATACAATTAATCCTGACACAAGAAGCATTACACCGAATGCTATTAAATTCTCAGTGAACCTAACAAAGTAGCCTCACTTTCCTACAATTTATGGCGCATCAAAGTTTTCAACGTCAAAGGCACATCCTCCTGCATGCGTTTCGTAACGGACGAAACCAAAGTGCCGCGAGCTGCTGATTAATCTGCAGAGATTAAAGTCGGAGTAGTTTCAAAGGGCGACGCCACTGAAAAAAGAGCCGATCGATCGATCGCTCGAGTTTCCCTTTGCCCGTCGTCTTTCCCACACGACAGCGCGCTTCTGTTTTCATCGTCCGGCTACCAATTAACCGAGAAACCGCGGGTACCCATCGAAATTTCCCTTTCAGCGGCCGCATGCCAGCGCGCAATCGTCCGACCTGTATCCGCGCGTCGTTAACGTGCTGCACCCGTTTCGCTGCGGCGGGGTCCATTAAAGCTCGCGAGCCATTTATTATCAGAAAATCGCGGATCGCGCGCGCGCGCACGCGAACGAGCGAGCAGGATAAACGATCGCGCGGGCATCCGCTAATGGAATCGTCAGGGCAGACCCAGCAGATCGCCGAGAATTAGGCGCGGAACGCATCGCAGATACACAGGCTGGCGGGCCTAGGCCCCGCGGCACCGTCTTGCACTCGCTTCGCCGCTCATAATCTCGCATATTTACATTGGACGCCGTGAATAAAACAGTTACATTATGCCCTGGCATTCCCACGTGCGCGATCTCTTGGTCCACGGGGAAAAAGAACGAATAAAAGAGAGAGAGAGGGAGAGAGGCGAAGGATGGAGAACCAGACTGACGATTTTTGTCGCTGTCTCGACTGTATAACGCGTGGGTCCTTCCCTTTCTTCCCTTTTCTCAGAGAGACGCTGCTCCGACGTGGAACGAGTACCCTTGGATGATTTTGCCGAAGGTAGTTTACGCCCGATAAGGTGATAACGATTGATGAAGATAAATTCGATTTCGCGTCGCTTCGGGGATAGCTTGGCTGAGGACTTTGATTTTTCGATAAGTGAGTGGCGAAAGTAGGTATATAGGTAGACACTTGGGTAATGGAGTCTTACTTGAAGTGGCAGGGCGCAGGAAACGACCATGACTAACCAAACTCTTCTGCCACGATTACCGAGCCTCGGCTGCAACACGACCACGCTACACCAGCCACTTTAATCTCACGCGTCGAAACACTTCCTTCCCTTTCCTTCAATCCATCCAGCATTGCGGATCGCAGTGTAACGATAAAACGGTCCATTAATGCCGCGATGCGTACAAACGGTTCTCCATATCCGTCGATCTGCGGGCGAAAAAGGCGAGCGATAAAGCAAAGTAACACGAACCGATCCGTGGAAAAGACGGCCGTGCTGGTCCCGTGGTAGCCGGGCGCGGAGGCCTCCGCTCAACTGTATTCGACAATACGGCATATCCGTTTCGCATCTTGCATAGATCACACGCCTCTGACCTCTGCGAATGTTCGCGCCGCCGGAGAAAGTAACGTGTAAAAGTCGCGCTTACGCGTGCACGCTTATCAGATTAATTACAACGAGGAGCGGACACGAGCAAGACGGTCCGGTCCGGTCAGCCGTACGATCAGCCCGTTTTCCGAGTATCGCTCGAGCCCAAGTGTATTAATTAAGACGTGATTAGGCCGGCCCTTGGCCTTGCCACCGCCGTTTAACTCGCCGGAAAAGGAGTCGTAATTGCGCGGAAAACGAGTCCAGATGATGTTCGCCAACGGGTCTCGATCTCTTCCTCCTCCCGTCTCGTTCTCTCCTTTTTTCCCGGACGCGGCGTAACGTAATTGCTGGGGATAGAAAACAGTCGACTCTACAAAGTGGGTGCCCGAGCCTCAATCACCGGGGGAATTAATTTGTCTCGCGAGGGAATGAAAGTTGACAAGCTGGAAACTTCAGCCGCAAATTTCATTCCGCCGTCGTATTCCTTCTCTGGATACAGTCTCCTTTTGCAGCAGCCACTCGGGGCGCAGAACAGGTCGAGACTATCAAAATCTGACGAATACCAGAATGCTGGTACAAGCTTAGCGGCCGAAACACAATAAACTGTGATCGATTTGCGGAACAATAATTCGTTACCAATTAGCTACAAAGTAATAGAAAGTCCAAAGGTGTTTCCACTCTCGTCCCCCGTTCGCGGGCGATCCGGCGATCTTTTTATATCCCTCCCTCGCCGTCAACCCCGTTTCCTGTTCGCCTGCAGATAACGCAACGCTAGGCAGGACGCGTACAAAAGCGTGCACGCGGCGATGCTCTATCGTAAATCACGTCTCGTTATGCCTGCAAATGTACGTCTTATTTCGCAGGGAACGATGGAAGCCCCCCTGATCTCGGACGACCATAGCGGGCGGTAAAAACCAGCGTGGCAGAAACGGGGCTGCAATGAGTGAGATACGTAAAGCGTGGCAGTGCCATCGTGTTTGGGCGAGAAAAACAGCACGACGGCGACGCGAGGAAACGTTATAGTTGTCTGTTTACCATGAAGCAACGCCGCGCGCTCTACAGACAGTTTAATTACACGCTCCAGCAAAAGGTTGATGCACGTTTGGCGGTAATCTCTCGAAAATTATGCCCCGGCCGCACGCTACCGACTTTAGGCACATAAATTTCACGGCGACGCGCGGCTACCAACGTTCTCAGCCCCGATACCCGTTCGAAGGATCGCGCGATCCTCGGCGCGCCGGCACTCGCAACGCTCCCGTTGATTTCCGTCATTGACGCTCTCTTTTCGCTTTAATCCTTCGTTTTTCTTGTTCTTCGCGCCGCCGGTCGATAAGGCGAGAGGGGCGGCGGTCGGAATGTTCCTCGGCGAGCACGCTTCGCCAACGAGGAATCGCGAGGATCGCTATTTCCTGCCAGAAATTAGCCGCCGATGATAATTCGCGGGTAATGGAACGAGCGTTTGCTCCGCGGAGATCGTTATTGGGAGAGTGGAGACGCGGTAAGTGGCTGAGACACGGCTCAAGGTGCATGGGTTTAATCGCCGATGTTTAGGGGGAGATGGAGATCGAGCTTGCAATAGCAGCGGCTCGGAATAGTTCGTAATGGACGATCCTGTTTATATCCTATCCAGAGTGTGATCAAATTTTCTGGAGATGTGAGCAGAGATGAGAACGATCCTTCCTTGCCGATAGATAACCTGCTGCTGCGCCTTGGAACCATCCGCTGTCCCGGGAGACTTCTGTGCTCCTCCCGGTGCCCGACGCGTTCCTAAATTGATAGCAACCGTGCGAAGGGACATCGACGTCACGGAGTTACAGCTGCTCGGTTGAATCCCCGTGACTTTAGGAAATTGCACGGGGCAAGCAATACTTGTGTAGGTACGCACGAGGCAGGCGTGGCGCGTCACGGCGCGGCAGGTGCTTCGCGATGCGCTACGCTAAGCAGCATCGGCGCGGCCCCGGTCAACGAGCCATCGACGAGAGTCTCCTTAATAGGAGGGCCCCGGCTTTATGGGCCACTTTGTATGGGCAATTTCACTTTAATGGGTACGCTTCATTTGATCGGAGCGTCCCATACGTCAGAGAAATATGCAAAATACGGTGCTTCGGCGCGTCGATTCGATTTGCTCCTTCCGCACTGCCCTGGTCATGCCGTTTTTATTACTCTCAGCGCGTATCTCCGTTGTGCAACGTGCCGCGAGCTATCAAGATCTACCGTAAGAAAGGCATCCCTTTTATTCACCTTTTTATTATGTTGTAAACGTAGACTGACAGTCTGATCGCGTGACCGAGCAAAATGTAATAACGGGTGTCACACGGTTTGTTCTGGCGAACGTTTGGTCGCTACCATTTCGGTGGGGATAATTCGTGGTAACGAGCCTCTTAATCGTTGCTTCGGCTGGTGGGAACCCGGGATGTGAATTGAATATCCAGATAAACTTGATGGAAATTCGGAAATCGTGCATTCGAGGCCGCTTGTGTCACGTTTGGGTGGAAAGAGGAGATCGATCGAGGCCCGCCAGTGTGCCCTTAGCATTCAACTATTTCGAGGACAATGGGGACCGAATAAGTTACCCGGGATGCCGATCGAAACGCAGGTTTCGTAGCTTCGCGCATGCTCGCGCGGTCTTAATACCGTAACAAAACGCTTGCAAAAAACAGGATACAGAAACACGTTGCACAAGGGAGAAGGTGACGCGGCGCCCGTTCTCTCAGAGGGATGGGCAGTATGTAAAGATCGCATGCTGCCTGAACATTTAGCATTAATTGCATATCGGTTTTGGCAGGTGGTTGCCAGTCATATAGGATAAACATCTCCACTCAGTGACCGGAACCTGTACCATAGATGAATAATTATTAACTGCAACGTACATCCCAAAAACTGTATCGAACGCCATCTCTATCGACTCAGCTTAATATCGAAATTCATCGTCCAGTCGATTCGTATAATGATACCGTTGCGGAGCGGTGCAGAAACGATTGGATTGCCGATTAAATGGGCTGGTTACAGAGTCAAGTAAACGTGATTAAAATATTGAAAATTAAAAACGAAGGACGAGTTTAATCCAGACCGTCTATCAATTTCATGTGAAATTCTACGTAGAAGCAACGCTTTCAAATGAATAATGGCTCCCTGCGGTTGGGAAGGCGACATATTAATCACCGCGAAAGAAAATTACCAAAGATCAAAGTGAAACGAGTCCCACCTTTCAATGTCTACTTACGCGTCCATGAGAAACGCGCGCTGCTAATAGTGGTCTACTAGATGAAGACGACGGTCTTCCGAAGGCTCCATGGATAATGGGATCGTCGAGGTAACCATCGCGGTAGATTAAGGATTGGAGAGAAACGAATTCCCATCGAGTACCCCATGATTTCATGAAAAATGCAGGCTCGGCATAATGGCAAACGGAGTGGCAGAAACAGGAAACAGAGAATGCGAGCAACCGACAGCGAAATGAACAGCATCGAGGCAGCGCGCGAGACCGATGAGCGCTTCGAATTATTATTATAAAACCGGCTGGAATCGAGGAAACAGCGGTTCGACATGGTTTACCGGATCGGTGCCACGGGAACTTAACGAGATCCCAGATTTTTTAATTAATGCAGTTGGCACATCGAGAGCTGGGAACGAGGAACTCCCGTGCGCCTCTATCCTGAGAACCACGAAATAATGCCGGGCGATTATGTATGCGCCGGTATCTGCCTCGTGAATCGATCATCATCATCAAGTTCAGACTATCGTGGCCTTTATGAGTTCGCGCGTGTGCTTCTAAGTCGCGAAGCTTTTGCGCGTTATGGATTCATCAGGGTCACGTCGGCGAGCAGGAACAATGGGGATCTCGCGGAGGACGATTCACGCCTCGTTCAATCGATATTCTTTTACACCATCTCCCTCGACCGTTGTTGCTAAGTGGAAGAACTATGTGAAAATGAGAGGATCTGGAGGATTGCAAAAATCGATCGGCAATAAGTAGGGGAGAGCCAGGAGGTGTTACAAAAGGGGCAGGTATTAAATGGGACAAATCGAATTGCCAAAATTTTAAACGCATTACAAATGCAAGTTATTTGCTGTTTATGTCAACATTAATGCCCAGTTATTTGACGTAAACTTCACTGCGGTGTCACATGCAACAGAGTAGTAATCCGCGGTTAATGTTTTTCGGCAGTAAAATAAAAATTTTCGTTGGTTTTCTGTGTCGTTTTCTGAGATCAAGATACACACAAGTGTTAAAGGGTTATATCATTAAAATAGCCTGTATTCAACTGAAACGAAAATACTTAACAGGTAAGCCTAATCGATTATTTACTTTATTATAGGGTATTCCTATGTTGAAGTTATAAAAAATATTACTTTATAACTAAAAAAGCTGTTAAAGTATTAACGATAAGTCACACTCTATGAAGATAGTCAAAAATATTGATGATTTATATTACAAGAAGTTAATTTTTTCATATATTCCATTGTTTTGTTTCATTATGATTTACAATTATAATTGTAATACTTAATATGTATATTTTTATTAACGTGTCCCTTTCATGACTCACAATGTCCCATTTAAAAGCACCTAGTCGTAAAAGGGACATTTCCGACTTATTTGAAAATCGAAAATTTTGTTATTTTCTATTACAATTTATGAGTTTGTAATATAATTTTATTGAAGGGAAACAAACACGCTTTCTATTGATGTACTTGGTTTTTAAGTACCTATAATGACATTGTCTCTTTTATAGCACCTCGCGCCTGCAGTCGATACGTGACCTTACCTACATGAAAGTTCATCTACAGATGATTCCTTGAAGACGACAGAAACTGTACAGTATATTCCAACGAGGGATGCAACCCCCATTCGTTACCAATCATCCTCTTCCGCGATTAGTCCATTCGCCAGCCCTTTATCCTGCCGAAACTCTCAGCTAGCACGTTTACCTAAAGGGAGCCATTGGGAGCGTAATTCCGTGCACGCACCGATACCGAGGGAAACCTTGCGCGGAATTTATTACTTAATAATGTCAAGCCGTCCGCTTAATTATTTCGTGCCGGGCAAGCTATCTCGCCGGTTCTCGCTCCTTCCGTTTACATTTTAACGGTTCTCCACTTCCTCCCGGTCTCGATCGGCCGACAGACCGGTCGTCCCCGCGCGTCCTGGTCTCTTCTGCGCATGGAAATCGTGGATCTAGCGCGCATGCGCGGTCGGTCGGCGCGCGAGCCAGCGAACGGCTCAAGAGCGCGCAACCACGCTGCGTGCCTGCTAGCCAGCCTGCCTTGCTCGCCGACCAACCCAGCCGCGCTTCACGTGTGATCTCAAGCAGAAAAAAAATGGTCTGCCGGTCCCGATAAGATCGTCTGGTTAAAGCCAAACAAACTATTCCATTAATTCGTAAAAGAAGAAATTTTTCGCCGCTGCTCCGCCACGCCACGGGGATAGAAGCGAACGCGACCAATTCTGTCCGGGTCCCTCCTCTCGCCGGCCACGTAAGCCCGTCCTTCTCCGTTGCTGGACAGACGAAATCTTTATCTGGACGCGGTTAGTCAGCGCCTGATAATTATTCGGCAGCGGCCGAGGTGGGGGATGTAGCTTGTGCACCGGATACGTCGGAAAGAGCAGCGCTCGCGACGGCAGGAAAGCGTAAAGATGTGTATACGCGGGCTTGTTTCCTTCGGTCCGTGAAAGACAGAGGCGTTGGTAGAGAAAGGGGGACAGGGAGGGCGGGCTGTCAAAAATCGTAAAGCTTCCTGACAGCCCTTCCTGGGCCGCCTCGCAGCGTTTTGGCTTGTATATCGTGTTGTGATCGCTGAATACATTAAGCAGGCGGCAACAATGTGATACTGCTTTAACGCTCCAGCGATAATGCTCGGCTTGTTGCGAGTAATATTTTGGACAACAGCGAGGAGCAGGTAGGCATTCAGACCGGATTGCCCGATGGTAATGATAGGGTAATGCGGTGTCTTGTACATTTATCAAACTATCAATGTTGGAACGTATACATTTCGCGAGGCACGCTGAGATATATCAGCCGTGTATACGCTATCACTACCCAGTACACTTCGCCACGACCAGGGCAAAGTAAGAGATCCTTTTGAACCGGCGCCGATAAACGCGAAACGTTACGATCCTACGACTCCAGCTACCCGGGCCTCATAATTATCGGGCTTTCGAATTCAACGTACCAACCGCCAGTGGCTGTGATCTGCTTTTGACCGCTTTCAATCGCGCCGAAATCGCCCCGTTAGCGACTGAAAAGGCGTCGAGAGGACACGGCGGCCACCTTTGACGGTCTCGCATTCCGGCGAAAATGGCAGCGAAGTAGGAAGCCAACCACTCGTCCTGGATCTGGTAATCCGGTCATTTGCAGGTTCAGCCGTGAAAATGTGTCCTTCTTAAATGTCATTATAACCCGGGGGGCACCGCGTGCAGCCACGAGGAGCTCGCCCCTTTCTCCCCGGTCGCCCATTGTGCCCGTGGATAATCTTCATCGAGCAGCGGCGTATAACGCAGCGCGCGCTACCCATTTTCAGCCCTTTCGCGGAAAGTCCGTTCAAGGCGAGCCGCCGGTGCTTATCAGGGCCCGGTAAAAGCGATTATCGCCCAATAATCGCGCTACCAGGTGGCGAGGACCGCTGGCCATTGTCCCGTCGATCGTCCAAACTCCAGTTTTGTACGGACCGGTGGTGTAAGGTTTATTGGGTTGTTAGAGAAACCTTCCGAGCCCCATCATCCGGCCAACCGGCCGGAGAGCTTTCGACGACCGATGGCCTGAGAGATTTTACATCGATACTTCTCCAATTAGGGGCTAGCTTACAAATTGGAAGCAAACTGTGAACGCCGTGCTAACGAGAGCCACAACATTTCAGCGTCGTCAAAGAACTTCGGACGGGCGTTTATTGCTTGATTTGTCCAGGGATGAAGGAACTATAAAATTCTACGTGCTCCACGATTTTGAGTACTCATCTCGCTACTACAAGACACAGCTCGTCTCGCTGCGTCTTTCCTCGATGGCCGCAAACGCCGTCTTCATTAAGACACTACCGAGCCTCGCCAGGAACGAAAGCAACGCGGAATGACAGAACTGTAACAGCACCGGCCAGACCAGTACAGCGCCGTTTTAACCCGTGAAACGCGTTTCGAGGCTCCCAGTGAACTGGAAAAGGCACGGCGGGAGAAACAAGTCCCCGGGTCATCCGCACGGTAACCTATTCCGTGACACGAGTTTCTCCTACGAGACTTTTCACGTCTCCGGAGCGCTCCGTCTACCTGGAGGCAGAGTCGTCGGGCGCGTTCTGCCAGCCACAAAAGCGAAGGCTTATTGGGGTGGACGGCTCATCAGATAGCATTTAACCGTGGAGTCCTTCGAGGGACGAGGAAACGGCAGTCCTGGCTCGGACAATATACCGCGGCGTTGTGTGCGTGGCCATAGGTAAAACGCCACGCGACCAACGGGGCCAAAGTCCCTGTCGACCTAAAAGCCCATAGTTCGCACTGGGCCCGTAGATGTCCGTCGGATAAGACGACAACTTGAATTATATTCACTGGCGCGACCCGGGTACCTATCCAGGGATGAGTTTCGGCCGGCGAGATAAAGTTAATAGCTTTATTAACTGTGGGAAAGCTGGCCACGCCGCGGGAGTCGCGCGTCAGCTTTTCTCTTTCGAGGCACTACTTAGGTCCAACTTCTACGCGGTGATTTCGTAGATGTCCAGCAATCGGATGCTCGGAGGTAGATCGACTGTAATTTTGTAGTTTTTGAAAAAGAGAGAAAAGTTGAAGGATTTAAAGAGGGGCCATTTATTAAAGCAGACGCGCGATAGGGCGATTGAAGCTCTCAGCGTGAAAAATATTGTTGCAAAGTTAAAAGTTTAATTGCTTCCAACTAATTACACTTTCGGGCGAAGTTCGCCCGTTTCTCCTGGTGAGCTGGAACTTTTCAGACTGTTGAATGTTGCGTAAACTTGGAGTTTAAAGTTTGCAGAGTGGAGCGGGAGAATTAATCTGATTGTGGGAGGAGTTTGCTGAGCTGAAGAACTTTGGCTACTTTTACGATGTCTGCGAGGATATATACGCGGAAAGTAGCTTGGAGAAATTCATTCGGAGGCTAGGATTTAGCGCAACGGAAATAGATTACAGTGTGGTGCTATCGACGGTGTCCACTCTTACTTTCCGGAGAGGTTGGATGTTTACAAAGGGTGGAAAACGATACCTTCGAGGGTGTTAGATGTTGTGTGAACGCAAAGTCTGAAGTGGCAGGGGATGAAACTGACCCAAACACGGTCCATCGACCCCCACAGCTTTTAATTTCTGTCACAGATCCCACCGAAAATTGAATCTCTGATTGTATTCTTCCATGGCAACAAATGGCACAATCATTTCAATGTGTCGAATTAAGGGGGAAGCCACTGTGAAAATTTGTTTTCCTATTTTTCTTTTTGAGCATTTTCACAATATTTGGGATCTCAAAATTGCAGGAATTTTTGCAGAAACTAACTTCTGTCAAAACTCTAAATGCGACTATCACGAAACAGCATTTTCTAAACGGGCGGACTAATAACTCGGTCAATTTTTATCGGATTCGCTTGAAATTTTCACGGAATATTCGTAATAAAATTATCGTCAGTTAAGCGTACAAGTGTTTTGATCGAATAATTCATCTAATCGTAACATTGAAAAACCATGTAAGTTTTTTTGCAGAGCCCAACGTTATCGTATGCTGTGGCCATACTACCCAAAAATTGTTCAATCTAGACGCATAAAATATTCGTTAAATATCAGAATTTTCAGTTGGTAATAAAGATTTTTCGTATAAGTTACATTTCATAATACAAAAATGCCTTGAAAATAGCCTTTATTTTCGACCGTCACAGTGGCTTCTCCCCATAAGAAATTCCCAACTCTTCGATACTCCCTCATCCAACACCTACTGACATAAAAAACAGCTCCAAAGCAGACCAATGCCCACCGCTAAACCCACCCCCACAGTCCACTTAACGTCACGCAAAAGAGGCTCACGATATCGGGTTTTATCTATCCACCAAAGATTCCCACAAGCTCCGAACTCGAAGCAAGACCATTGAAGAGGTCGCTGGAGGTAGCTGGCAATCGCGATCGAGGCTTTTCCACGGCAGATCCTCGGGCCCGATTGGCCTCGTCGCGCCGAAATATCCCGGTCCGCTAACGAACCGGCCAATCCTTTTCACAGGGCGAGCATTCTCACCCCTGTCGAGCGGAATCTCGACGCGCAGCGACTGCACCGTGGCGTACCGAGTGGCGTGGCGCTCGTGCTGCACCGACGTCGCCCGCCGATGAATCGATACGGCACGGAATCGAAGGGTGATCGGGATGATAGGCACGGGATCATCGATCTTATCAGTTTCGCGCGTAATTACGCGTGTTGGGCACACAGCGGAGGGCCAGCGAGGTCTAGCGAGTGCTAGCGAGGGCCATTGTAACCGAGGGCCACGCGATGCAAGTGGCCTTAACGAAGATATCGGGACCCTTAGGGGCAAGGGAAATGGTGAGTCGGGGAGGCAGGGGGGAGCGAGAACCCCTTGCTTACAAGCTGGAAAATCAAGGCGAATATCAAGAGCCGTGGGGCAGGTCTGATTGAATTTCCTGTGGCAATAATTCTCCGCTTTTACACGGGCAACGGGCATGCCTCCTGCCTCTCCCTTCTCTCACTCTTCCACGCTCCCTCCTCTCCCTTCCACCCCCCTCTCTCTCTCTCTCTCTCTCTCTCTCTCTCTCGTTCTCTCTCGCTCCGGCTGCGCCAGGCTGTTGTTGTCCGGGGTAAAAAGGCGGATGCTGTTAGCAGCGCAATTAATATCGCGCGAAATCGTATATCAGCGGGCGGGTTTACGGTTAGGCTCGCAGGTAAAAGCTGCCCCTCCACCCCGGGGCTTATTTATAACTATTTAAACGGAGTGGAACGCCGCGGCGAGGGAAAATGTCCGTCTCGCGGGTAGACAAATTGGGAATGGCCGCGGCGCTAATGCGGTAATTAGTATTCGTGCTGCAGCACCAAGATCGGGATCTTTTCTTTCCTGATCTGCTGTTCTCTCCCCCCCCCCTCCCCCCTCCAACGATTCTTTTTTCCCTTATACTGTTCGATCTGCTTTATTTGTCGGTTTGATCGTGCCGCCGCGTGTTGTAACCCGTATTTTCTGTAACGAGAGAAATATCGGTTTCCGTACCGAGGGAAGCAGCGAATACGTTCAGCCGAGGCTTCATAATTGCAATTAGGAATCAGATCGCTGCTGCAATCTCGGAGGCGCCTCTAAGCTTCTGTTTCCATCTTGATTAAACTTAAAAGCAAGTTGGAATGTAGAATTTGCGCCGGACAGTACGACCAGCGAGAGTCCGAAAGCTTAACCGCGACTCGAGGTGGCAAAGTTACGGCTGTCGGAGCAGCTCGTAAATATTTTCCCCGCTTTAATATCCAGTTTTCTCACGATACCTTTCGTGAAACCCAAAAACCGAGCAGTAAAACGAAAATTTACAACGTGCCTGGAACACGATCCTTTCCGCCGTCTTGCGTCCGCCCTGTCTCTTCATTGATCCCCGTGGAATCGATTCGACGGTGCAATAAACGAATAAAACGCTAAATTCCTCGACATTTCGTTGAAGCGTTTGTCGCGCAGGGGCGAGCATGCCGCGTCCTTTTCGGCCCCGCAACAATGATCGCCTAACAAAGTGACTGCGGACGTCGTCGCGCGGAAACAAGGAAGCAGAATTTAT
This sequence comes from Andrena haemorrhoa, assembly GCA_910592295.1. Taxonomy (NCBI): domain Eukaryota; kingdom Metazoa; phylum Arthropoda; class Insecta; order Hymenoptera; family Andrenidae; genus Andrena; species Andrena haemorrhoa. The sequence continues at coordinate 6,873,221 of OU342941.1, forward strand.
GAGTTATTATGCGCTTAACGCATCTCGCCGCTCGCAACAGCGCTGGGTAGTTGGACGCTACCTAAATTAATTTACGACGCCCGGTGGACTGACTTTTCTTCGGCGTTATGGCATTCCTGTTCGAAATAATGGCCCTCGCCGGGGAACGATATCGAGATGACGCGAGCTATGTAAGTACATACTTGCCTCCGACGTAACACGTAATAACGCGTTTACGTAAGTGTTATTGTTACGGTATTGCGTAACCAGGCAAGCTTTCGTTAGATTAACGATGCACGATTATCTCAACACTTCAAAGCGACTGTAACGTTAAATATTCACTCACGAGTAACACGATGTTCCGCGTGTATCGTTCTATTAGGACCGGGCACCTACTCGAAATTCATAGTTCTGCAGGGTGGGTAACGGTGATCTCCGCGTGTGTTTCTCGCAACGGCAACTGCGGGAATCGAAGAGGTGTTGCCCTGAGCGTGGAAGCGGACATGCTACATATGTCTGCTAAAAATTCATCAAATACTTTTTAATTAATTATGCATGATGTTCAGCTGGTAGGATCGTAACCGCAGCCCCGTCGCAGGCTCGGGAAAAGGCGAGCGCGCCCAACCCTTAGAGTCATCCAGCGTGAAGAGGGCGAGGACACAGCAGGCCCCGAAGGATGCAAAAGCAAAACTAACGAGCACCTTTAGCGAAGATTACCGCTACCCCGTGCTCGGCCAGGGAATTATCCGTGCCTCCCTCGTTTTCACGGGGTCGGCCGGTATAATCATGGCGTATTATTCAGTCACCCCTCTCGGCGGCTGGTATCTGCCCGGATCGAAGCAACCGAGCATCAAACTGGCTTACGTTGGCTACCGGAGGCTACGGGGCAAACACGACCGCAAACGTTTGTGTGCGCAGCACTATAACTTCGCCCCTAAAATAAACGATGCGCTCGCGGGGGGGCTGCGACGGGGGCGAAAGGATTGCCACTCGGGGGTCTCCCCGTCATGAATGTAACACCGCGTCACGCATCGGTGATGCTGAGAATCGGTAATCTTCGGGGCACACATGACTGATCGCTGGGCAAACGGAGGTGGAACGCGTCCTGACAAGTGAAGAGAGCACGTGAAACGGCGATTCTGCGAATTGAATCGAGCGACATCGGTGAGAGGATTATTTAAAATGTTTTATTCTTCGGGGACTTGTGGAAAGAGATACGAAGAAGCACATCTGAGCTTGACTTATTGTTAGAAACAATATATGCACTCTGGACAGACTACATAATATATTGACTGCACCATTTTTATATTTCTCGACCCCCGAGATTATAGTACAACCGCGACCAGCGTTTAGCGAACCGTTTACCATTAACGAGATAAGATAGCTAGCGAGACAAATAATTTTAATCGTGAAAAACATCTTTCCCGCACAATAAAATAGTAATTGCAATTAACAAGTCAATAAAAGTGTACATTTTTAACTGCTTCCCTGGTCTCGTCGGTAAAGCTGTACAAAATATCAACGCCGGGGAATACAATACGCTGTGAATATCGCTGGCCGGGCTAATTATTTTTTATTGCCTTCGCGGTGAGCTATTTTTATTGCTGATTTATTTCCTAGATAGTCGGGGACAAGATGTATTAAAAGCGCAAAGGTGGAGGGAGAGAAAGAGGCGGAACATTTTAGCGACAGGACGCGTCATCGTCGCTGTCCGCCCGACGTGGATCAATCTTCGTAGATCATCAGCGATCCTGCGGCGACGATAACGACGCGGTCTCCCGCGTCGCGGCTCCGAACTTTCGCAGTAAAATCGTCCGACGAATCGGCGACTGACTGGCCAGGCGATCGGACACGCTCGCGAAAATCGATAAATCGTGTTAAACGACGCCGACCGAGGGGAAAAAACGACTAAAATGCAAAGCGAGTAAGATCATCGATTAGACGCTGGGCTTGTGGCAACGATCTTACAAACGATCCGACGTCCCCCCCTCCGTCGGGCAATAAAACGTCACCGAGCAAAACGAGGCGATTTCTCAACAGGAAGGCGACCAGTCAAACTGCAATGCTAATGCAGCGTCTATTTTATTAATCATCGCGGGGCTAATTTACGAAATATCTGAAACGTCAACACGCACCGCGGGCTTGCTTCGGATAGGTGATTGGTTCTGCCAGTGCTGGGACCACCCCCTTGGTGAACCGAAACATTATCATAAATATCAGAAGGCTGATAAAGCCCGTGATTAATGCTGAGGATTTTCTTACAACACGCTATTTGGAATAAATCACTTTTTAATTGCGGCCAGTGTACGATAGCAGAGGAAATCTCAGGGTAAGTGTTTCCCCGAAAAACAATCTCATATTTGACGGTGAAAGAGCGAAAGGGACGAGAGGAAGGAAAAGGCGCGATCAAAGGGGTACAGGGAGGTCCCGATACGATCGAAAGCAGCGGAATCGCGATACTTTCTCCTTGGCCGGTAGTAACACGTGTCCCTCGTCTCCGTTGCAGCCTGATCCCGCGCAGTGAAACGAGCGCGACTTGACAAATCCGCCCGGCTTCCCGTATTTATAAACACTCTCACGCTACATGAATTTAAAGCCACCGCGAAAGAACACGGTGACGAAGCACGTCTACTCGCGCGTCTGCTCGCGCGTCGCCCCCAGAGAGAGCTCTTTCTACTTCGACTGGCGCGCTCTCGCCTCCCTTTCTCTCCCTCCACATAAATCACCCAGATTTCTCTTCGGCTCGTCCGCGTCTTAGTTACGAGATCGCCCGTGCTCGGATCCGAGCCGCCTCGATCCAGGAAGTCAGCCTCTAGACGCCGTGGAACTTTTTATCCGTGGGAAGACGGTATCCGCGGTCTAATCCATGCTTAATTAATTCTTCCTTTCTTATTCCTCAATTCTCCGCCTCCTCTTCGTTCCTCATACCGCTCGGACCAACGGATACAGCGCGGCTGGCACAGCGTTTCCCTGAAAACACGAGGATCTACGCGGCTGGATTAATTGGGGCTGCGACTCTGATCGGACAGCTCGGCGGATGCTGAGTGATTCAATGTTCCCCTTGGCAAACTGTTCTTCCGCGATGCGAATGCTTCTCTTGTGGGGCGACTGTGCTTTATATCGGGGCCACACCGCGCGGCCTGTCCAACGACAAAGCTCGATTCAAATCTTCTTCGTTCTGCTCCTCGACGATCCGGGCACGGGAATAATCGCCCGGAGTTGCCCAAGAATCGGCGCGGTTGCGAGTTGCAACCGGATCACAGGCGAGCTCTCTCCTACCCAGAGTGAGCCTCATCTCGGAATAGACCGGCGAGGCTGAGGAACGGAGGAGCTTTTCGAGTGCGAAGAAGAAGGTCGCAGGCACGCCACCCTCCGCCTCGTCTCCTTTCTATCGGGGAGGGGTTGGATGAGCGTTTGAGCGGCGCGATTCCGCGGCTACGACCCTCTTCTCTCCCCCTCCGCGCCGTGTCTCTCCTCTCTCCTTCTGTCTCGCTACATCTCGGCCGTTTTTACGACGCTTTGAGTCGCGGGCGTCGCAGCGGAATGCGCTAATGAGGACTTGGCTACCGTCACACTTCCCCCTTCGCCGTCGTCGTTGCACCCCAACTGCACCGGCGACCTCCGCCACCCGTGGATAACTCGTTCTCGCTTTTCCAGTGCTTTCCTCTCTCTCTCGCGGTGACGATCGTGACGCTCTCGCGGCGATTCCGCGCCGTATTGATACGCGTCGGCTAGTTAATTTTGGTCCTGGCGGTGTATTTCTGGCGGCTAGGAGCGGAATCGGCCTCCTATTCCATCGTGGATCGCCATTTAGAAGCTTTATGTAGCTTTTTGTGGTCGACTTCGTTGGTGAGAAGCTAGTAACATATTTGAGTGTTAATAACACTTGAAACCTGATAGTTGCAGCAATGGAAGTCACTCTGGTCATTTATAAAAATTGTCCTCGGCCACTGATGTTTCGAGAAGATCACATTGCTATCGGAGAAGTTCAAAGCAGTGGAAACTACCAATTACTGACACCTTCCAAACACTTGCCCTATCTTTTACAAGCATGACCAATGTGATCTTTCAGTATAGATGAAAACAGAGGATTCCACCGATAAGCGAGTATACTTTGGCGCCCCTATCTTCGTGGAAAAGAATCGCCCTTTCCATGGTTAGGGAATTTCCTTTCAAGGCGCGCACGGCGCTGCCTGGCGAGGGTAAGCTCGAAAGCGCAACGCGCCTGCAGGCGACTGCATCGAATGCAACACTTAACGCACCTTTCGTCGGGCGGCCGTGTCATGGCGTGAAATCATCTACACGGCCCTCCAGGATACGCTGAATAACGAGCGCGGATCTTTGCTTTTTTCCTTTTACTTTTCGACTATCCGCTCGAACGCTCGTGCACGCGCGCTTCGCCGTCTGGCCGTGTCGCCAAGGGGAGTGTGTATCGCCGAGACGCGGGAAAAAAAGAAGCAAGGGAGTCTCTTAATGGTACTACATTTTAAAGTGCCCCGGGGACGAGAAGTAAGAAACATTCGCCGCTCTCGCCTTTAAACTGCCCCACGGTTTCGCGGCAAATATTATCCCGCGGCTCGACAATTCTCGAGCGAGAGAGCCGGCAGAAAAGGATGAAATAAGAAAATAGAGGGCGTCGTTCCCATTTTGCAAAATAATCTGATGGTAACACTCGAAACCGCCACCGACAAATAACACCCGTGTTAGCTGATTTACTTTCGAATAATTCATTTCGCTAAACCTCCGCCATTTAACACCCCTGCGCTCCCCGATCGCTTTCATTATCTTCATCGCTGAAAACAGATTCCCACCATCTCTGCTGTTCAACCACGCAATCTGCTTGTTACATTATTCCTAAATCCTGCCGCGAAGCGGGTCCCGATTTACGGAAGGACGTATCTGCCTCCATCTACCCGGTAACGTGCAATTTGCGCGGCATAAAGCTTCAGACCTCCGTGAAGAATCCTCGAATCCGCGATGGAAATTCATGCCGGGATCCGGGGGATTTTCATCGAAGCGCGTTGCACCGGCGCACCGTGAAACAACAACCCGAGCCGTTGCATTAATTGGAGCGGTGTTTAACAGAATTTCGTAACGTTGCATCACCGGTGTGCCGCATCGTTCGCGCGCGTCCGCGGAAAAGTTGCACACGGTCGGGGCTAAATATTCATGAAGCGGCTCGGTGTTTCGCGGGCGTAAAAAGAGAAAAACGCTTTTTTACAACGCCTCCGATATCTGCCGGTCGAGAAAACGCGATTCCTTAGAGGCTCGCGGTCTCGCGGGAGTGAATATTCTAATTTATGTAAGCGGCGCGCAACGGGATTGGCCGAGGCGTTTCTTTGCAACGTAACTTTCCATCCGCCGTGTCTCGCGGATTACGGTCTGGTTGAGATGCGCGAATGGCCCCCGTGTAACGTATAATGACGCAAAAGCGGCATCGCCGTTGCCGCGGCGCCAACGTTTACAACCCTGCAAACAATTTATAATTACTATTTCACCGCGCCGTTTGTGCCCTCGGCGGGCTACAACTCTCCGTGTCGCGGTTATTTATCGCCGATAAAGTCCCTGGGTGCTCCAGCGATTCGAGAAAACCGTTTCTACGAGTGATGGACAAAGGCCTGCGTCGAGAACCCTACCTTTCAGCGTCAGTTGCAGGAACATTGTAAAGCGTGAAACGGATATTGCGTGACGCAGCTTTTGATAGTAGACGCCAATACCAATCTCAGCTCTGCTTGTGGCGAAGGATCTCAAAGGACTAAACGATCCTACGAATAGATACAGCCCACTCTACCCCACTTCCTCTTCACGAGCCGCGTTTCGCGGAAGATCCTAAGGGGAAGAGACGAATGCAGCCCGATAAAAACGATCGAGCGGCCCTTCCATGGTCACAGTGCGTCCGTGCATAAAACCGCCATCGACCTACGCGTTCTTCCGCAAACAAACGCGTGAAAAAAGCAGAGGATGCGAGCTCGAGCGAAGGGGAACTTCGTCGGTTGGCGCCAACACTTACCATGCAGTGCATCAAAGGACGCAGGCGCAGTCGCGTGCGTTGCTGTTCAAGGGACAGACGGGCAAGGGGTTTCCAACCGTAGAAGGAAGAAACGCGCAGCGCTTAGCCTGCACTTTTTTGTCGCGCACCGTATACGCACGGGTTATTGCAGGTACTTAACAAAATGCTTCTCGCCGTGTACAATAAACGAAAGCATTGTAAGAATTGAAGTTTCGCGTCCGTGAGCGAGCAAAAGTTCGGAAGGAAATCCACCAATCCTTAGTTTAAGGGGTTTTACCACTATGACGCCCTGATAAGGTACCGCTGTTTAGAACTTTTTTGTCACAAAAAGAATGTGCTTACTGAATTGAAATTTTTTCTATTTATAAATATGTGTTTCGGGAATACAACAAATTTTGTTCCTATCTTTTGAATGCTTGACCACGCAGTCGAGGCGTCTTTTACTTTACAGCGCATATTACACCCACTTATTTTGGCCCAAGCAGGCATCACAAAAATATGAAAAAAAAAAATGATTTTGTATTGTCAAAACACATATTAATAAATAGGAAAAACTTCAATTTAGCAAGCACATTCTTTTTGAGACAAAAAAAGTTCCAGACAGTGGTACTTTATCCTTAATCCCTAAAGGTAGGTGTCCATTTGAGAGTTTCTCTCGATAGTTGCTCTCGAGAGTACTCTCAAATTGTGTGTCCATTTGAGAGCAACTTCGAACATTTTTACTCTCAGATGGGCGATAGAAAACTCGCCGAGACTTACTATCCGATAGAACTCTCAGAACCGTGTCCACTGGAAATTGGTCTGTGTCTACTCTTTGCAGTTTCTCTTTAGTTTCTTTTAAGCTACGAACGAAGTCAGACCGTGATTATGGATGTGCAAAAACTTAGGGCTTTGATTATTGCTCACAATATTTTTAAAAAGAGGAGAAAGCAACGCAGAAAGAGAAACTGTTGGATCAGGCCATGGGTTCAGCGTAGACAAGAATTAGGCGCATGTTCAACTCTTATGAGGGAACTGCATATTGAAGATGCTCAGCAGTTTGTACGCATGAATGCGACCCAACTTCAAACTTCGCCCCAAATTCGTTAAATATTTTATTTTTTTTGTCGCGATTTTTGTAATCGACATGTCGCATACAACATTTGATATTGCTCATATGAAGCAATTAAATTGAACGTTTCGTCCTGCAACTATTCTTTTCGAGACGTCATGCTTATAACCGATTCTCGCGACAGTTACTCTCAGAATACGAAACAATTTCGAATTGCGAAGGTAGCTCTCCGATAGTCATGTTACTATGTATCCACTCGAGAGCAAGTTGCAACGCGTCCGCTGTCTGAGAGTTGAACGTCGCTGTCCGACAGTCACTCTCGGACGTAGTGTCCACACGCGAGAAATACTATCGAGAGCTTCTAGCGCGAGTTTTACTCTCAAGTGGACACCTAGCTTTAGTCAGATGCGTCGATGAAGTAAACCCTTTCTCATAACCCACCCCCGAAATCATCTGCCACACTATACCGATTCCTTAGAGACTTGTTCACCGTGACCAGCCAAGAATCGCGCAACACCAGCCAGTGCGAGCCAGGCTTAAATGCCCCGATCAGAAATTCCTTGTTACGATGTTCCAGTGGTTGTTAAACGTCACGACATTACCATTCGACAGTGGCTCGCCCGTTTCACGATGCACCGGTTCACGCGACGTTACATAATGCAGCCCGTTCCATAATTAATAATCTAATCCGCCCGGTGAATTTCGAACGCGATTACGTGCAAATTGGCGGGTTCACGGTCCAATCCTCCCGTCTGTAGGCGTACCCGTGTATAAATTATTTATGTAATATAATATATCGATGGTCCGTTAGAGGTGTTTACTTATCGGTGCGCACTGACACCGGCTTAATTGCCGGAGCCGCGCGAATCGATCGAATTAATTATTGCGGCGAGCCGAGCGGCCGAGTAGACGCGCGGCGGATACGCTTTCTTGGAACGCGTGCTGCCGCGCTGTAAACGCGGCCGGACGATGGTCAAGGATACACCCCCGGCCCAGACGCGCCACTTTGTCATGGCGTATTACGCCTAGGCTGGCGGCGCCTATGCCGCTGCTTCCTCCCAAAGGCGCCCATTACTCGGCTTAATGCACCGAGTTCGCTCATTTTTATGCGCACGATATGTGCCTGTGCCCCCTTGCGCGGCCAGCGTCGAGCATTACACGGCTTACCGCATCCAACGACACGGGTGCACGCGAAATTTACGAGACAGCAGTGTCCAACTTGGCGAGCCTCCGGCTTCGCTCCTTTCCTCCCTGACTCCCTTGTCGGTGGCGTTAGACGGTCCCTTCTGTTTCTCGGTCCGTATACATAGGCTGGGTGGGCCGAGTACAGCGAGGTGAACTTTCCTTCAGACTACGAGTCGTCAAGTATGGTTGTGGTCGTCATAAAAATGATTTCTGGAGGAAGACACTATATAATGCCGCGTTCCCACGTGTAACACACGTATGTGCTCAGTTTCTCGAGAGCAACAGCTAAACCAGCCGTAGTGGCTCTAGCGCGCTCTAGGAGTATTACCATATCAGGGTACAAGCATTGTTTCCCGAAGACGCAATGGCCTTGCATGGCCGCTGATCGAATCAGGCCGCCCTCCAGCCACAATGCGCAACCTCTTCTTCTTCTCGTGCCCGTTCCTTCCACCGCTTCTTCCTCGTCTTTTTGGTTGTGTCGGGGTCGCGGCCACAGCGCCAGGCACCGGCTGCGGACACTAGTTGCATGTCGCTTAGCTGTAAACGTGCGGTTACCGGGCTTCGATTAACGTCGATCGTCTCGGTGGCTGGGCAAACGGGTGGTTATCTCGCGATGGATCGATGGCAAAATGCGGCAGGGCTGCACAGCCACGGGAGAGGGGCAGGGAAATGCTTCGCCACGGAGAGGGCGAGCTTCTGTTTGGTCATTTGCGGCATCGACGTGCTTCTCTTCACTTTCCGTCGTTTCATTCGAATTTATTGAAGACGGATGCTTTATACACGTTCCCGCCGCAAGTATCGAGGGTATTCGCAGCTAGAGGTGCACTGTGCACAATTTGACGAAGTCACACTCAGTAGGAAGGTTAAATTCAGAACAATGGCAAAGGAACGTTTTTAGTTAGGTATTGCTATAATGCCAGTGCATTCGTGTCTATCACTGTGCACTTTAATTCGCGTACTTTCGTCGTTAGGGGTAGAGAAACTTTCATTCCTTTCGCGAGATACATTATGCTTCATTATACTGCATCGCGGTATTATTGATTACGTTATAACGTGTATTACGGTGCGATACGGTGCTTCATGGGTGCACTTGTAAATTAATTAATGGTGCGCATAATTTATGCGCGGTACCGGGGATCGATCGGCAGACAATGATAAAACGCTCTGCATACAGGATCGTCGGAAGCAAGGTCAGGCATTTCGTCATTAATTTACAGCTCAGGCAGGGGATGATAAAATCGTCCGTTGGCGAAGACGGGCATCCTTGACTTTAAACTGTCTCTTCAGGAGGGACCGTTTAACACGTAGGTATCTGTAACACGCACCGCTGTCCAATTAATTATTCCTCGTTCGTCCACGATTATTCCTTTATCGATTCGTCGACAGATTAGAACTCAAATTTCTCCAACGAAATTTATCCAACTCGCTTTATAGTTCAAACGTTTGAACATTCCTATTCATTTAATCTGCTATTCAACTTCAATATCTATCCACCTAGAAATCCACCTAATTAAAATCCCCGACTTAATCGCAATTAATGGCGATACGGTAACAAGTATTTTCGCAAGAGACAAAACCGAACCCTCGCAAAACGCAACCGCAAAGCCCGTGTGTAATTTCGGGCGCGCAGGAAGGAAACCGAAAACCGGCTCACAGATCGATCTAGATCTGTCCACCGGAAATGCATACGTTTCTATGATATATACACATCCGGCGCCACGCCTCCTCGCCTCACCTGCTGCATGATGCCTTACACGATGATGATAATAATAATAATGCTCATCCGCATCGTCGCGGACGAGCATTCATAACACACATCTCTGGGGCACGTGAGCGATAACGCCACGGTTGCTGTTAGACTGGCCGTGTTGTATAACGAGCACGAAGCTCCTCGATGTTGAAACATTGCGATAGCGTTTTAGTCCCGAGCACATCAACGTTCCTTCAACCTTGCCGTTCGAGAATCATCCACCTCCACTGCTTTTTCCACGCGAAACCCTGCAGGCGAAATCTTGGTAACGAGAATCTTTCAGCTTGGCACTCTGTTCTTGGAGGGCGAAAGTCCGTACGGAGAACAGCGCGATTTGAGAGACAGAAATCTCTCGGAATTGGAGTTCTCGGAGTTGCTTTCTGACCGAATACGCAAATTTTCATCCAGGTAGAAAGTGTAAATTGCCAGCAAAAGAAGAGCGCAGAGCTCGTGCCGAACGAGCAGCACATGTTACCGTTGTAACGCGTCACTACAAAGAACTAATCAACCGATTTCGCAGATCCCTCTTGAGCAAGTTGAAACGATTATCCAACAAGCTTCTAATTAGTCGCTCCGCTTTCTCTACGCAATCTTTCACCACTCTACATACAAATTGTCCAATATAAACGCTATCTACACCCTTCCTTTGCAATTTTCGACGATTCTATTGCACACAACCGTACCTGTGATCGTTCTAAACAAGCTGCGGGAAGGAAAGGCGATGGTTCACACCAGGTTGAATCAATTTTCACGTTCGTGTCGGAGGATTGGAGACTCGCGGAGTCCACGGGAAGATGACGGGACACCCGAGCTATTTATACACGGTGTCGCAGTCTTTAATCTTACTGGCAAAATATCAATTCCACAGCGCGTAATCGTTGCGCACGATTGCCTTTGTAACTGCCGGTCCACCTACGTTCACGTCTAATTCGAAGAACGGCCACGAGCGACCGCGTCGCCCCGTCAATCACACGCCAAAAATATCATCGCGCTGTTTAACATATAACAACCGAGGCGTCGTTTCGCCCAAAGTGGAATCCAATATCGACGATTGCCCTTTCAACTTCGCGTCGTTAAAAAACCACTTTTTCCAATCCCAGAAACGCTGCCCCCTCTTCCAGGCGATTGCCTTTTAAACGAGATCGTTTAATTCTGAGGGGGGGAATCTGAATGTCAAAGCCCCAATTAATACGTGGATCCGATTTATTACCTGCCTGTTAACTAATTAGGCGAAACAAGGGGACGAAATTCATCTAGGAGCGTCGCTCGATGATGTCTCGAAAACTTAATGACCCCGTAAAAATCCGAAAGGGAGCAAAAAGTTGGAGCCAAGTCCAGTAGCTGTCTTCTTGGACAACCGGGACTCTCGATCGGGTCCTAAGGAGGCAAAATGGCTGCGGGCCATCGTTAACGAGGAATCGGTGAATGAAAAGGAGCAGGGAAGAGCTATAAAAATCGAGCATCCAGGAATCTGATCAGAGACACGGAACGGAAACAATTAAATGCTTGCTTAACCCTCGCTCAATGAAAACCGGGTCATCTTTGACTCATTGTTGTTTCGGTTCTATACGTTTGCGATGAATTACGTGCTCTACTTAACCGAGATAAAGTTTAGAAGCGGCTTCTGCCATAAAAATGTAACATTTAATATATCCTACTATCCGCGAGGGCATCTTCCGCAATCTTCGCGTTCTAGTTCACTATACGAACTCTACGCATCCCTCAATTATTCCCAGGCTGCCAATTTTGCATTACGCTGTACGAAATGACGATCGTTTATCAGAGGCAACGGCTGCAACCTTCCATTATCGCTAACAGAAGAATGGCGGCGCCGTTAACGAGCAACAAAACGAGAACAAATGCAACAGAAAATCTGTGACAGCGAGCCTGATCAAAAGGCTCGGCCAGGGACATCGCGTAGAGCGGAAATGTCGATGGTCCCAACCCTTCCCGCGCTTCGGAATCCCACGGTGTTATCCAGCGCCAGCGGTAGAGAGCTAACAAACATTCCGAGTTTTCGTTCGTTAATCCCTCTGGCATAACGACAAGCTCTTTGCTCCTCGTTTTTTCTTCCCCTCCGCCCGCTCGGGCAGGCCACTGTCAATTTGTGGGAATATTCTCGATGCGCCTCCGCGAGGAAATAGCGCGAGCCTCGCACATCCTCGCGCCGGCGAATCACGGGAGGGAGGTCTTGCTGGTCCCACGAGCGCTCCTCCGCGCTGGTTACACGCGAGAGCACCTCCTCGCGACCAGCATTAAGCAAGCATTATGATAAGTGGCGTGTTCGCGAGCCAATTCGCGGCCTCCGCTGTCCCACGCACGAATTTCAGCCGACGCGACGCGTCACGCCAACCCCGAGCTGCACATGTGCCTCTTATCCAGTTCTCTGTTGGACATCGGCACCTCTCCGCTGGACCATCCACAGGGCTCTTAATTTCTCCAGAGAGTATTTGAATTTCCACGTTTAGGAATTCAGCTAACGAGTCATTCTACTTTAATCGCCCGAAAATGGAAACTTACTCCTTATGCTACAGTGTTCTTCTGTTATCTACAGCTATGGGAGATTTGAGGTTGCAAGTTGAAAATATGGAAAGAGGGTGAAAGGTTTGCTCTTTTCCCCTGGGACGGGCAAAAAAATGGGAAATTCGTGTAGCATGCTTTGCATCTCTTGTTACAAGCCTGAATATCGGCGAAATGTTAACAATGTTTCGCCACGAGCGGGTGCTTGACTAATTTGGCAAACGAGGGGAGAGTGCGATGACTAGCGATGAATCGCAACTGAATCCGGAGCGCGACACGATCGTTCGCGGTTCAATCGAACGCGCACGATCTCCTGAACTACATTTCACGTTCTGCAAACAATAAAACCGCGCATCGCGGGCGCGCTCATGAAAAATTCTAATCGCAAAAATTTCTCTCGGCCCGACAATGCCGATTCCACGATTAATTGCGAGACTCCGCGATGTTCCAGCGTCATTTTCGAGGCATCACGTCCGCGCATTAACCCGTTCTGGATTCCGCTTCCAAATGAAAATCAGACCGCGATTCAGGGAAGATAAAGCACTTTCTGCGCGTATTTCAATTAAGCTAGCCGGTGGCCAAAGATTTTGCGGCGATATCGCAGCTGGGATCGTAATAAAAAAGATGGAGGCAGTAATTTGCTTAGAGTTCGGAGCTTTTCGCGAGGCATTCGAAAGATTTTCACCGGCAGAAATTGCTTCCGGGGTCCCGTTATGCCCGGAGCGGATCGGTTCCGCGGAAGAATCCCTTTTTTTTCCACGGAGATGATGCTCGCACAACGATAATCGGGCGCAGGAATCGTGCGACACTCGCGATGAAGAAACTTAGTGAATGAAAGGAAACCGGTGGTGGTTCACACGGGGCCGGGGCACGCACGTCGCTGCCGTCTGCCTCCCCCTCGACCATTTACCTTAAAGTAAAGCGATTTCCTTTTGCGCGTTATGATCCCACAGAAAACGCTGCCCGCCGACGTATCCACCAGATTATCCTTCTGTACATACCATTACCTCGACACGCGAGCGAGGAGGGAAACGAGCGAGCGGTGAACGGTCGCCAACGATCAGGAAAAATTGCGGCTGATGGCTCCGATACGGTGCTCGAGGCGCGCGGACTGTAATAGAATTAACAGACACCACTTTTATCAGCGAATCTATGCATCTACAACTACGAAGATTTGTTGGGATTAATCGTGGAAAAATTAACGTTCACTTTGAAACTCGAGCCCTAATATTTCTCTCCAAGTATTCCACTATGTGGATGAAAGTAAATTAGGTATTCGAAAGAAACTGGTTCTGAAAAGTGGCTCGATTGAATTACGCTGAAACACTAACGGATGACTAAATTTTCGTAACTTCCCTTTTCAAATACTTCGATCGTACCGTGGCTGCGCGTTTCCGAGGAAGTCGTTAGGCGCGTTCGCCGGGGAACAGAATCTCGTTAAGTGAATTTCGTTTCCGGTTACGTAAACGTGATCTGTGGAACTAGTGGAAGCAAACGGAGGAGAGAAAGAGGTGCAAACAGCGCGCAGCCAACAAACATTATTAGACACTTATAAAAAGAGAATCCCTTTTCGACGTATCCCCATCCAGGTTCGAGACGACAAAGGGGGAAGATGTGAAAGAGCGGTTGAAAATCGATCATCCTGGCGAGCATCTCCGAATAAACGACTCAATCCACATTCCTCCGCGGAGGAACACAGAGAGGACCCCGAATAATCTTATCGCGAGGTGTTATAGGAAGCCGGTCGTGGTCTCACGGCCGTCCACAGATAAACCAGTAAATTTGACTTTTATTGAGCAATTCCTCGAGAACCTGCCCGACACGTACACGGATCCAGAGGCGATAGAGGGACAAAGAGGAGGCGACGCGGCCGGGGCTCTTTCGCTACAGTGCCATACTTCCTGTCCAATCACTGCTTCATCGGTCTCTCACGAATGCGTGCCAGACACTAGCCACCTGAGATCCCGCAGATACGAGGAAAGCGGTCACCCAAGAAAAAGGCCGTACCTGCTTCCACGGGCGTGTTAACAGCCGAAACTCATAAAGACGTTTAAAGTGGCCTAAGAGAAAGACGGGGATGGTGGAGGGACGCCACCGACCATCTCCCTTTTTCCACTTTGCCCATCGATTTTTCGGAGTCGCCAGACGCCGACGCCGCGCCGCGCCGCTTTGAAAGCCGGCGACGATGAATAGGCCGTTCACCGATATTCAGTCGCCTGTGTGTATACGGGGTGATTGTGACGGGACCGCGGGATGCACCAAAGCTCGAGAAAGACAAGGGACTTATGGATTCTCGGAGGGAGTTGCACCCAGATTTTAACCCGAAAAGCGAGCAACTCGAAGCTGTCGAGTGATCTGTAGAAGAAAATCTGAAGATCTGAAGATTTGGGGTAAACGAGATTGTAATGTTTCAGAGGAACTACTGGCAATGGTGTCAATTATGAAGTACTTGATTCTTCCGGTCGATGCATCCAGATATATTTAAATCTCCGAAGACTAAAAATTAAACCTTTCTCACTACACGACCATTCCAGACGGTATTAACAACAGTTTTACAACGGGCCCGATCAAACGGTGTCGCAATTAAAAGTTGATTTATACAAGAGTCACCGCGCCGCCGTCCGTTCGCATCGTCGTTAACAACAATATGGGAGGAAGGCGCAGCATGCAAATTTCCGCGATAATTGGCGAGCCCGTGATTCGCGCGGCGGTAATATCGCGATGGAATCGCGCCGGGCGGATCGATCACCGAGCTTTTACGGCTGGGTTCGGGATTACGCGCAATTTGTCATAGACAAGATCTCGCGTTTCGTCGACGAACCGCCAGCGAAATCGTCTATCCGCCGCGCGGTTTTATGATCTTATTAGCGGGTTCGCGATCGCTGAATTTCCCCTGCGCATCGCCGCCTGTCCTAAAACAAGACGTAACGCAATGATCGGAAACGAATTAGCCGGCGCGATGGATCTGGTTTGGCCACTCTCGTGGATCTTTACGATCTCCTGTTAACGGAACAGCGAGAGGTAACGATTGTACATCCTGTCTAGGTGTCCTCTGTATCAGATCGCGTTCGAAAACGGCGAGACTTTCCCCGAGACCCGGAGTTTTATCGGCGCGATCAAAGGGATCGGGATACGACACGAGAGACATTGACACGAGACCGAGCCCTGGTGTCATCTCTTTCCCCGTGACAGCTTCACTATCTTGTTCTTTTCGGGGGACGGCCAATCCCATTATCTAGCTGGCTGACCTGCTACCCGGGCGTAAAGTGGGCAGTCCTGTCCAGCGAGCAATCTTCGATCTCTGACCGATCGATCCCCGTTTCTTGGGAATCATCGGGGAAACAGCAAGCCCCACTCTCATTCATTCGCTATTTTTCAACGTGTTTCGTTGTGTTTATCAAGGACTCTCTGGCGCGAGGGCTCTGAATGGGATAGCTTTAACGAATTCCCAGGCTCCCTTGTACGCCATGGAATACGTAAATCTGTTCGAACGTTTCGTAACGACGTCCCAAGGAACATTGGTCCTCCACGAAGTGGAGTAAAAGGAAGAAGAAAAAGAAGAATAATCCGAGCGTCTCCGATGGAGACACCCATGGTAGCTTGTCAGCGGGCGTCAGGATGATTCTACGAATCGATTCGTTAGGTGAAGTCTCGGCACGGTAAATAATTTGACTCGTGTATGTATAATTGAACGTTACGGGCGTTCGTGGACGTGAGGAGGACGACAACGAGGCCGTGGTTGCGCCATCGAGAAGACGAGTCGTTACCGAATTATTTCGAGGAGAGACTGACAGCCGGTACCAAAGCGCGATGGTTAGGGGGGCCTTCACGGACAATGCGAATCTGTAATTATAAGCGCGCCGTCTTCTACTGCCAGCCCCCTCCCGTACGCTCCTTCCTCCCCCCTTTTTTTTTCTTCACGTAAAATCTCTTGCAGCCCCGGTATTATCGCCTTAAATCAACAGAGCCGCTCCTACGGGTACCAAGCGCGCGGCCCAAAAAGAAGCTCCGGGGCCCGGGCGATGGGGCAAAGGGGGCCCCCGAAACCGAGGAGATGGCACGAGAGGGACTTTAATAGTAGGTCTCGCTTAATAACCCACGTCCCGGGGCCCAAACTGATTGTCATTGCAGTAGATTCGATCACGTGAGTCGGCACTGTCGGCGTAATATGCCAGTGGCGTACCGTGGCCCTTGGATTCGTGCAAGGAAAAAGAACTGGGATCGATCAAGTTCATTTTTTAGACGGGACTAATGGGCACAGCATTGCCATCCCTTGAAAACGTGGGCTTTCAGGAAATATTCGTAGAGACCCTGTGGAGATTTGAATGAAGAAGTTTTAAGAAGCCATTGTGAGAGCTTTTGTTTGCCTTAATTGGTGCAAATGCAGAGGAATTGGAAAGGAAACTGAGTGAAATTGTGGGGATGGCGAATTGTCTAGGGGGGTTGATAGTACTAGGTACTGAAGAGTGTCTATGCTGTGAATTTAAATATAGTGATGGGATATTGATACTTTTTAAGTAACGAGAGTGAAAATTTGGTGTTTGAGGTGTAAGCAAAGTGAAGAAGGGAATCTTATGTTGGATTCAATAATAAGATTAACTTGTGGATGTCTATCTAGAAAGTGAGAGGATAGGGTGCGGAGGGATGCCCCTTTATTAAGATTACCTGACAGTCACCAAATGAGGGAGATCGTAGCCATCTAGCGACTAAACCCGGAACTCATTACCATAAAATAACGCAGACAAATAAGTGACTCGAATGTAATCTTGATTATAATTGACAAGCACGTTCAAAATACAACAGGAGAATATTCTCTATAAAATGATAAATTTAGAAATCGAAATTATGCAATGAGAATTATTTCTGTCGATAAAGAAGGAATTAAATCGAAGGTATATGTAGTGGTTCACCATCTTGTGAAGCGACGCCTATGTACAAGAGAATCGAAGCAACGTCGATAGATTTAATACCTTGGCAAGGTACTTTTGGAAACAAGAAATTTTTAATGTTATTGGGGAATACTAACAATTTGTTGTAAATGTATAATTAAAGAAACGCTTGTCTTTAGAAGTGACAGACACAGCACAGAGTAAAGTCTTATCACAGACGAGGTACAGGATAGACCTATCACCACAGACGAGGTATAGGATAGACCTATCACCTTATGGATGTTCGTGTCGCCACCCAAACTATGTTACCGACCCATAATTTGAGGACTGAATGTACATAGTGGCATCTGCTCATGACCAGCGTCCAACTCAGCAACTACTCTGAAATGTATTAAAATGCTGAAAAGTGTGTGCTTGCTTGTATACGTGTGACTTGTTTAGAGTGAGAGTTTGACAACGAGGGCAGGCTTTCGTTACGCTGCGCTTTGGCTCGATTTTGTTCAGAAACTGAAGGACGTTTAACCCTTTCGCGCCTAGCGTCGGATACATTCGACGTCCGCGGAACGATCCCAAATAGCCCGGCGACGGATATATCCGACGTCCGCAAGACAAACCAAAATGCCTAGCGTCGGATATATTCGACGTCCACGAAACGATTGCAAAATACATATGTATATATGTGTAATATGTATATTGACGGCTAGCATCGCTGTCGCGAAAGGGTTAAAATCCTGAAGTGCTTCGGTAATCGTGTGTCGATGCTTACTAGCTTTAGTTACTACTGCTAGTAACTAAAGAAACAAGTATGTATGTCACTCAGAATTATTCTTCGAAATATTTCTGCAAATATTCCTGGAACTATTCATTTACTTTACAACAAGTTCAACTACTTGTAAAATGTAACATTAATAATTAATACTGTGTAATACGTATAAGCATTAACATTCATTTATCGAACGATTAAACATTCAAAATAAAAGAGAATTCATTCGGCGCAGAAAATCATTTCCAAGTCCACGACCAAATGTTATTAATTGCGTGATTTCTCGAGTTGTATCGATCATAGTTAATAATTATTTATACTAGGCGGTTAAGGGTATTTGTTGTTAACATGATTTTTCATAGTAATAGCTATTGGAATTAATATTTTAGCGGAAATATCAATTTCTGTCGAATTCGAAGTCCAGGCCAAATGTTATTAATTGCGTGATTTCTCGAGTTATATCGATCATAGTTAATAATGATTTATAGTGGGCGGTTAGGGTAAATGTTGTTAACATGTTTTTCATAGTAATAGCCACTGGAATGAATATTTTATCGGAAATATCAATTTCTGTCTAATAATTAACTGGTTTTCGCAATTGAGTCAACCGTCGACCTTGTTGTGATCGCGGCTGTTGTTCCCCAAAGTGGGGAGTCTAACACGCACTCCCAGACTATCAGTCGTCGTCGGCCGCCCGGGACGGCAGGACCTCCGGGCACGCGGGAGCTCCCGGACTACCCGGACCCCCTGGACCCCCTGGACCCCCTGGACCCCTTGGACACCCGTGACCCCTCGCACTCCCCGGACCACCAGGACCCCCCGAGCCTCCTGCATCTCTTGGATCTCTGGGGACACAACGCTGGCTACTCCAACTGGACTTGCTGGACACCTGGACAGGCTTTCAAGGCTGGTCCTTCCCCTACTCGCTCAGCCGTCTGCTCCGAGGTAGCTGATTCAATTGGTACCGACTTTTGGGGTTCGTTGAAAACTAATGCGAGGTTTGTTGTTTTGAGAAGGTCAACATTTAGTTTTGGTCCTTTCCAACTGATTTCTTCGATGGTGTTGCGACATTTATTCGATTTTATGTATTTATTCGATGACTTTGCGTCATTTATTCGATTTTATGTATTTCTTTGATGGTTATGCATCATTTATTCGATTTTATGTATTTCTTCGATGACTTTGCGTCATTTATTCGATTTTATGTATTTCTTTGATGGTTATGCATCATTTATTCGATTTTATGTATTTCTTCGATGGTTATGCGTCATTTATTTGATTTTATGTATTTCTTTGACGATTATGCGTCATTTATTCGATTTTATGTATTTCTTCGATGATGATGCGCCATTTATTCCATTTTATGTATTGCTTCGATGTTTTTGCATCATTTATTCGATTTTATGTATTGCTTCGATAGTTTTGCATCATTTATTCGATTTTATGTATGTTCTTAGGTTCCTCCCAAGGCTATTACACCATTACTAATATAACATATTTGATTGTTTCAGGATTTGAGTTTGAGGTTCACCCTTCCGCGGGGAAGGGAGACAGTAAATTAATATATTTAAAACAAAATAGTGAAAAGTGACAGTGAAAAGTGACAGTGAAAAGTGACAGTGAAAAGTGATAGTGAAAAGTGTATTATAACATGAAGTATTTAAGACCCCGTGTAAAATTGCGAAGTAGTCACTAAATCATTAGCTTTGTTGCTCTTTTGTTGGCTCCTCATCTCCGATGAGGAGGTCGCCGCTGGTTCCGTTTGCGGAAGCAAGCGACTGAGCCTGGAATCGGTATGGGTGGATCGGTTTCATCCCTTGGTGTTCTTGTCCAAAGGGAAAAGTTTCGGGCGTAGGGGGTGTACCTTTTGGTACACTGCCTGCGTAAGTCATCCGGTTCGATTACCCAATCTCCGTGTTGGACGGCTCAAGTCAGGTCACCCAGGTGTTGCTCCTGGCGAGTCGCATCGGTGCCCAGTCTCCGTGTTAGACGGCTCAAGTCAGGTCACACCTGGTGTTGCTCCTGGCGAGTCGCATCGGTGCAACAGGAATCGTCTGGGAGGCGCCGAGCGCTTTTCCCTTTAGACTCGGACAGCAGGGTGGTAGGAACTGCGCCATCCAATACTCCTTTCATGCTCACCGGTAGTCTTTCCTTTTTTCCTGAATTTCTTTTACTCGCGTGATTGCTTGGCAGTTCCCTAGCTTCTACGTTTAAACCGAAGAGACCGATGGAACTTTGTTTCCATCCATCTCTTTGGTTTAGTAGGCTTCATGTACAGGGAGATCGATGGAACTTTGATTCCATCTATCTCTCTACGGGTCTCGAAACGCAGCAACCTCCTCGTGGTGAGACCTGGTAATCGGTGAGAACCGAGCTGATAGCTGTGATTGTTAAATATTCTAATTAGATATAAGAATTTCTTTAGTTGTAAGACTTTTTCCAAATTTTTCAAAATGCACAAAGCATTGGTCGAACATGCGACTACAAATAATTAGTAGAAACGGGTCACTTTCGTAGGTACCTCCATGACGGTGTGCTCGGATACTTGGTAACGTTTCCCAAGCATTGCGACTTGCGAAACGGAATCATGCTGAAGCCTACGACCTAGGTTAAGGGCCCAGATCGAGCCAAACTTACATTCAGTGAGTTTGGTTCGGTCTCGGCAACTAATCAGATTTTTATTCTGTTTCAGGTAGGTATTTCTACGATGGTTTTGTATGATTTATTTTATTTCATGTATTTCTTCGATGATTATGTGTCATTTATTCGATTTTATGTATGTTCTTAGGTTCCTCCCAAGGCTATTACACCATTACTAATATAACATATTTGATTGTTTCAGGATTTGAGTTTGAGGTTCACCCTTCTTATTCGATTTTATGTATGTTCTTAGGTTCCTCCCAAGGCTATTACACCATTACTAATATAACATATTTGATTGTTTCAGGATTTGAGTTTGAGGTTCACGCTTCCGCGGGGAAGGGAGACAGTAAAATAATATATTTAAAACAAAATAGTGAAAGGTGACAGTGAAAAGTGGCAGTGAAAAGTGGCAGTGATAAGTGACAGTGAAAAGTGATAGTGAAAAGTGTATTATAACATGAAGTATTTAAGACCCCGTGTAAAATTGCGAAGTAGTCACTAAATCATTAGCTTTGTTTGCTCTTTTGTTGGCTCCTCATCTCCGATGAGGAGGTCGCCGCTGGTTCCGTTTGCGGAAGCAAGCGACTGAGCCTGGAATCGGTATGGGTGGATCGGTTTCATCCCTTGGTGCTCTTGTCCAAAGGGAAAAGTATCGGGCGTAGGGGGTGTGCCGTTTGGTACACTGCCTGCGTAAGTCACCCGGTTCGATTACCCAATCTCCGTGTTGGACGGCTTGAGTCAGGTCAAGTGTTTGCTCCTGACGAGTCGCATCGGAGCAACAGGAGTCGCCTAGGAGACGCCGAGCGCTTTTCCCTTTCGACTCGGACAGCCGGGTGGTAGGAACTGCGCCATCCAATACTCCTTTCATGCTCACCGGTAGTCTTTCCTTTTTTCCTGAATTTCTTTTACTCGCGTGATTGCTTGGCAGTTCCCTAGCTTCTACGTTTAAACCGAAGAGACCGATGGAACTTTGTTTCCATCCATCTCTTTGGTTTAGTAGGCTTCATGTACAGGGAGATCGATGGAACTTTGATTCCATCTATCTCTCTACGGGTCTCGAAACGCAGCAACCTCCTCGTGGTGAGACCTGGTAATCGGTGAGAACCGAGCTGATAGCTGCGATTGTTAAATATTCTAATTACATATAAGAATTTCTTTAACTTGCAATACTATGGTAGAATGTAAGAATAAAAAATGTAACTTGAAATGTTATTCGATTGTTCCTACCGGACCCCAGAACACGAGTACAGTGTTAAGATGGAAGGATAAGTGCAAGTTGGAATATTTCAGCGACATACTCGAACTCATGGGTTTTTGACAATTTTTAAAGTCCTCTCTGCTTCAGCACCTCATTGAAATATACCAAGTTACAATTCCTTGGCGAGACCTGTCCCACAAATAATGTGGTTTATATAAATTTGTATGTAACATAAATTTGTTTTGTGTTAAATAAATCCAAATGGGACGGCAAGGTTAAAAGGCGTATGTGTTCTTATTTTGTTGTGTTCCTTCTTTCTCGGTCGTTGCACGGAATACGTTTATAAAACGATCTTTAAATTCTTACTCTAACAGAATTAATTGTAAATCGCGGGTTTCGAATGACCTAATTTTACGCGTGTTGAATTCTAATTTCTACCACGCGTAGCGTTACATTCTGTTTCGAGACTTCACCGGTAACGTTGCACGTGACACGAAAAGGGTAAGGGGGCTCGCGAGCCCCCCAAGCGTGTGACACAAAATTACATTGCGTGATAGGTCTATCCTATACCTGGTCTGTGGTCTTATATCAGTCATCGTCTACCTACAGAGCACCGCATGGTGTTCGATATATGCAATAGTCCAATAGTACATGCACGCATTTGTACCGACGTATATAGTACGCAAAGGTAGTACTTCGCCGAATGTTTTAGAGTTTTTGTAATAAGAGAAGAGACATAAGTATTGACAGTAAGCCATAGAAGTAGAGACATGTTGTCGCGATTGTCTATAAATGTTGGCCGAACGTTGCTAGTAAATATCAATTTAAGATCACAGGTAAATCGAGGTTCAGCTTTCGTCGTGGTTATGTTACTGCGCCTTAAATCTATAAACAAACATATTTTCACGTTGAAATGTAAATCTGTTCAGAAAATAGGAAAATGCAAATTCAGTCGTCTCGCTTGTAGTACGGCGAACGTTTCGTCGAGGGACAATTATGCCTTCAGTATTCACAAACATTCGAAATTTATTGGCATTTACTCCGTACGGCATCAGAGCACCGTCGATGCGCCGAGGACGAATGAAACTGTATTAAGTACACCGGAAGGTACGAACTGTTACGAGATTTTTAATTAAATGCGTATCTTATCAGACAACCTTATATCAAACAGAAAAACTGTCTTTAGATCCACCTGTACCAGGGATTCAAGATGCAGTGCAAAGCACGAGTGAAGCGGGAGCAGAGAGGCTTCTTATAAGCGAGTTACCAGGTGAAACAGCTTAACGCTTCCCCGAGCAAATACTTTTATCTATAAAATAACCAATGAAACGTGAAACGCAACAGCATGCGCTTAAGTTTTATAATATTTCATACAGATCCACCTACACCGCCAACTCCAGAAATAGCAGAGGTTCTGCATTCAAATGGAGAGCCTACTTTGGCAAGTATAGGATTGGGCGGATATACTCCGAGTGGAATGATACAATCGTGTCTAGAGTGGCTTCACATTAGTTGCGATATGCCGTGGTGGTCGACAATCGTAGCAGGCACAGTGTGCGTCAGACTGATAATATTTCCGTTAGTAGTAATCGCGCAAAAGAATGCCGCGAACATGAGCAATAATATGCCAGAAATGCAGAAAATACAGGTGAAGATGACGGCAGCTAGACAATGTGGGAATGAAGTTGAAGGTATGAAAGAAACATTTTAATACACTCGTAAATAGGAATAAATTATAATTTTATTTTCAGCTACTATACACGCACAGGACTTAATGAAATTTATGAAAGAGAAAAAGCTTAATCCTATGAAGAGTTTAATAGTAGCTACTGCGCAAGTATGTAGTTTACAATCCGTAAAAGTACTTCCAATACTTCCGAAAGTATCTACTTTGTAACAATAATTAGTGATATTCTTTCTTATGTATTTACCAGGTCCCAATATTCATTTCATTCTTTGTGGCTCTGAAGCAAATGGCTAATGTCCCTGTTGAAAGTTTAAGAACTGGCGGTTTGTGGTGGTTCACGGACTTAACAATTCCCGATCCCTATTACATACTGCCTATAATCACCAGCTTGACAATGTATACAACGATCGAAATGGCCATGGTAACAAGTGGTAGCATGGGTAGCCTGGGGGTAGGGAAATATGCATTCAAAGCGATACCAGTCGTTATGTTACCGTTTATATTAAACTTCCCAGGGGTAAGAAACACTTGTTATTATATGCTACCGTAAATGAAGCTACATTATACTTTGCCACACTTTCACTATTAGAATTTCTTGCATATACTAAAGTGCATTGTTTCAGGTTATTCTGTGCTATTGGGTATCGACAAACTTCATTTCCCTGCTCCAAGTTGGAATTCTAAGAACAGAAAGGCTGAGGAAACTGTTTGATATTCCAGCTTTGGTAAAACATAAAACAGAAGAGCTTCCTATGGAACCGAAAGGCTTTGTGCACGGATTAAACGAATGTAAGTTTTGGTAGGAATCCCAGGCTTTGTATTTAATGCATTAATTTTCGAATTCTTTTCAGCTTGGACCAACGTCAAAATATCGAAAAAGCTGCAAGATAAAAAGTACGCAGATTCGATGCAGTTCAACAGAGCAGGAAAAGGTCCTTTGCAGAAAACATTCAGATACGATCCAACAAAAAGTCCACCAACAGCGGCAGCAATTTTAACGAAAAAAAGATAATACCTTACATGTAGCTATCTGTAGATAAAATTGTAATATTTAACTTGTTGAAAGATTATTATTTGCAACGATTCTCTGCTCTGATAATAAATTATAACAAACCCAATTACAGACCTACGATTAACTACGAAGTGTCTAACGAGCTGGATAATCTTCTTTGGACACTTTCCTTGTACTGTCGATGCCATTAAAGATACTTGATACTTGAATTTGGTGAAACGTTCGATATATTGCCCAGCGATATCTTACAGAATTTATACGTAGCTTATAAGACTATTAACATTTAAGTCCGATACACTGATTAATGACTTCAAGTAGATGGCTGTTCTCAAGAGCTGCCGCTACTCTTTCCTTGTCGGCCAGTTGCTTGTTCACTGCTGTTTCCGAGACATGAGTGCCCGGCGTAATTTCAACGTTAACTTTGAACCTCGGCGGCAAAGCTCGCAATAGTTGCACTCGAATTGATAAACCAATCAGTGTTGCCATACTACAGTGCGGTATAGTCGGAGTAAATTGTATATGAACTTTGCTTGCCTCATTATCAATCTGTAAGAAAACATACCTATCAACTAAAAGAAACTACCATTATTAATGTATCAATGTTACCTCGATAAGTGTTTGCTCGACTACATTCAATTCTTCCAACGTTAAGGGATGTTCGGGATCATTGATGTTTCTAATGAGATCTACAAATTGGAGTAAGTAAATGTTGCGTACGGACACAGAAATTAGGACAGTCAAATTTTTAACAAAACACACCAAAGATCTCGCGAGAGTCAAATTCGTCCGCAACATCCTCGTCTTCGTCTTCTGCGGTAACTTGCCTATCGTCTATCTTTTTATATAACTTGGGATTGATGTTCTCCAGAGTGTCACCCATTTTTTTATTCTCAAACAATCATTGCTACGGAAGATCTAATGCTGAGACTCTTCTACTGTTTACATTCGTTGAAACAGTTATTAACTTTACGGCAAGGAAAACACTCATGGTCTTCCCTCTCTGTTCTGCTATTGGTAGAGCCGAGGTTCTATCGGAAATTAGAATGCACTCGCGACGTAATAAAACTGTTATGAATAAACAGAATCTAAATAGAATCAGAAAGAAACCAAACGCTGTGATTGGTGCTTTCTCACGCGTAGTTGTATCTGAACTATCTCTAGTACACGAAGAGATGGCTGCACCGTTCCCAACGGTTGCCAACGGTGCAGACATCTCTCCGTGTACGAAAACGTCACTACGCTACTCCATTATTTATATTTTATATAGACTGCCCACCTTCA
The DNA here is from genome assembly GCA_910592295.1 of Andrena haemorrhoa. Lineage (NCBI taxonomy): Eukaryota > Metazoa > Arthropoda > Insecta > Hymenoptera > Andrenidae > Andrena > Andrena haemorrhoa. The sequence continues at coordinate 6,899,189 of OU342941.1, forward strand.
GAGTGCGCCTGCGTTGTAATGGCTGCGTACAGTGTCGGCACATGCTTGATTTTTTAGTAATGATTACTTCAATATATTACAAATAGGTGAACCATTACTCAACGTTTCATACAAAACATTTGATAATACAGTGAATACTATATAAAAATACCAATCGGTGTGTTCGTTAATATATAAGAATAAGGTAAGGTTATCCTCACATTTTCTAAATTTCTTCATTTCCTCGTTTTCTCGATTATTTCAGATTTTTACCCGCAACAATTTTGGTTGCAGACTTAAGATGGCTACATCACTTGCGGAGCAACTAAAGAAGCTCAGAACCCCACAAACTAGTATATTGCAGTTGGATAAAAAACGTGCTAGCTTATTGTTCGATCCAAAAGAAGCTGCGAATTTAGATAGAGAAACAGTCTTGAGTATCGGACAGAATGGGTTGCAAGAGCTGGTTAAGTTGACCGACCTGTTCTTAGAATTCGAGAGAACGCTCTTTGCGCAGAGCTCGCTGAGCCTCGAACGTGCTGTGCAAGATGTTAAAGTTAACAAGAAGTTAGATGGGGAAATTGAAAGATTTCTAATTCTCCTTTCCCCTTACTTTCTGCTAAATAATGCTCACAAAGCACTGGAGTGGTTGATATACAGATTTCGCATACACGAATTTAATAGAGATCAGTTTTTACTGCTAATTCTACCGTACCACGAGACTCGAATGTTCGTTAGAGCTCTACAGTTGGTAGATCTATCAGATGAGGCCGATAAATGGCACTGGTTGGAGCCTCTTCAGAAGCCTGGAGTTCCATTAGCTTCGGTCACTCTAATCAATCGCCTCAGCTCCGATAATGGCCTGTTAAAGCTTATTTGCAACCATGCCGGTGCCGCTACAAAAGTTTATTCCGATCGAGCGAGTTGTCTGAGTACATTGTACGCGTTTTACACTACTTCTATATTAGGGACCATTGATCGATCGACCACCATTGCCGAAGTTCAGATAAATCACATGCTGCCAACCCTTCTGAAAGGCTTGGAGAGTTCTGTCGCTGATTTCGCAGCTAGCACTTATATGATTTTAGCAAGACTAATGACTAAAGTGAAACTCAACACTGAGACCACAGAAAAGTTACTTTTAAAAGTATTTAAAAAACCGTATTTGAAGGAGGAGGCACTGACTTTGCTCTTTTTCCTGTACAACGCGCCGGCATGTGAACTCACCACTGTTTCAAAGAGCCTCGCTACTCGATTATCAGAGTTTTCTTGGTTTATTCAATCAGCAATAAAGCTTCAGTCCTCCAACACGAATATATTAAAATTCATTGTACCGCTGCTCCAAACCAGCTGTCGCGTGGTTCTGAGCGACCCGATGGGAACGTCACGCGTTCAGGACATGGTGAGCGAAATACTCACTCGAATAAAGCTGGACAACAGCGGCGTGGATGCCATACTGTGGAATATTCTGGAGAAGGAATTTCTCGCGAGAAACGTATCGAGCGAGGCTAAAGATTTTCTGATGCGTTTGTACCAATGCCTCGAGAAGACATACCCGGAAAGATTCGACGACTACTTGAAGAGCCTTATGAAGCGCGGCGACGCGGACAAAAATTCCAAACTGGCACTGCAATTTCTGACTTCCTGGCATTACGGGGCCAGAGACACCCAGGACTCCGTGGGGATACTCGATAGACTGATCCACATCAGCCCGCAGCAAAGAATCGTAGCGTTGCAAACATTGGCAGAGAATAACGTGAATATCCCAGAGAGCTTCCAGGAGATGATGACGAACACCTTGCAAGCTAGATTCACAGACAGCGAGGTAAATGTAATCAGAGCTTTACTCTCCGTCCCTACGGAACGTCTGACGAGGCTTCTTCCTGTAGATCTGTTGATCGACGAGCTGAAAGTGTTGCTGTCGACGTGTCACAGCATGACCAGAAAGGTGTTAGCAAAGCCAGCGTTGAAGATCTTGTTAGAGCTATGCGAAGCAGGGGACGACACTAGTGTCTTCATCACGTCCCTACCGTATTTGTTTCCGAACGATAACGCAGACGTGAACATTGCGATGGAAGTACTGAACTCGAACTTCGCGAAGAAGAATCCTTACATGCAACACGTGCAAAAAGATCTGGGTAAGTCGCCCAACGCAGAGGCGGTCTCGTCTGCAGCTTTTCATAACATATTAAACTGGAAACTGCTGCCTCCGACTGATAATATACTGAGCGCTATGAAGCAGCAGATTGCTCACGGTGACGCAGCCTCCATGTTCTTCAATTTAATACTGCTGGGCTCGGTGTGCAGAGTGCCCGTCGGTTCTCTGCAGCCCGAAGTTTCCAGGGAAGTTATCGAAATGGCTACGGAGATAATAAAGAGGTTCCCCCAAGTGAAGATGCTGCAGAACTGCAACAACATAACGGGGGACAATATACAGACCGCCATCGAGCTGACGTCGCAAGGTGTCCTGCCGCTGCAAGTCGGCACGTACGTGTTGGAAATGGTGCACAGGCGCCTCGATCTGAAATTGAATTCCAAGTTCGACTTCGAGAACAACCCACACCGCAGCAATCTGATCCTGAGGCTCCTCGAAATGTTCTTCGAGGGGATAGACAACAAGTACTGGTGCAAGCATTACTCCCGATGCTTGCAGATATTCTTCCAGATACACTTCTCCACGGTGAAGGACCTGATACGATTCCTATCCCAGCTGTATATTAAACCAGTCAGAGTGCAGACGTCCTATCACTGCCTGAAGATAACTCTGGTGCTCTTGAATGAATGCAAGTCCATGCAATGGGCGTTCGAAGATAAAGTCTTCGTGACGAACCTGTTACTATCCCTCGCCAGGGAAAACAACGATTGCCGAGCAGCGGCGTTGGACGTTCTCAAAAAGCTCACACATACGTTCAGCTTGGTAGACAATCCGTTGTCAGCATTGCTAAAGCAGTTGGTGATCAGGAGTCCAGAGATATCCTTGGATCCTGACCAGCTATCGCTGACACTTTACGTTCTACTCTCGCCAGACCCGGATGTCTGCGGACAATTGAATTCTGGCTTACGGAAGAAGCTTCAACAGGCGCAACAACTGTTGTTCGACTTTGTTATGGACCTGGAGACTCCTATACACATCAAATCGCAACTTTTGGACATCCTGGTTCACGTTAATGGGCCGACGATAGTTCAGCAGCTGGCACCCCTTGGCCTTCAGCTTCTAGAGACCCTACGGACCGAATCCAACACCAAATCAGCTGGGAACGTGGTGAAGAATATACTACAGAGATTCAACAGCGTAACGGTGGCAGCTCTGACTCTGACGCCAGTGTGGCAACTGTTTGAGACCAGTATAGTGGAGCACAAGGCCGAGATAGTCACAGAGGCCAGCGCTCGACACTCGCCGAGCGTTGTCCTGTTGAGGCAAATCGAGGAGACATTCTTCCGAAGCGCTGGTAAAATGTCCTCGGAACTTCAAGAAAAGATCCTGGCTAAGCTGGTGGACGTGGTCACCGACTGCAACATAAGCAACGTTATCTCTACGGCCAATAGGGCGATCAGAAGGATTCGCATGGACGCGCAGCTCGTGGTCAACGAGCTGCAAAATATGAAGAAGCTCAAGGACGCCGAACAGAATGACACAAAGGCGAAGACGAAGAAACGGATGACCCTACGTTCGCTGCCAGACCCAACGATAATTAATAGGAGGGAGTGGAAGCGTGGTGTAACGCTTCTGGAGTTCGTGCAACGAGCTAATAACATCGAACGAGAGGAACTGCTTTATCCAGTTCTGTTTGACTTATTGAAGACGTGCCTGAGCTTCGAAGAACAGAGCCCTATAGAGTACACCAATCAGCTGCTGCTGTCGACCATCCATCGACTTGCGGTGAAGAAATTGCCCATAAGGGACGCTCATCTGCAGGTGGACTTGATAACACAGTGCATCAGAACCTCGAGGAACCCTCAGACCCATCATCACGCGCTGTTGGTGCTGGTGGAGCTGCTGAAGGTCGTGGACGTGCGCTGCGCTCTTTACACCATCATGCCCATATTCACCTTCATGGGCAGCTCGGTGGTGCGCCAGGACGACGCTTATTCAATACAGATCATCTCCAAGACCATCGAGACCGTGGTGCCCATAATAAACGCAGCTGAGAACGAAACTCACGCTTGCGAAGTTCTAAGGACATTCATCGTTTCCCTGCCCGACATCCCCGAGCACAGGCGGATACCTCTGTTCGTTAAACTCTTGCAGCTGCTGGATAATCATTTCCATCTATATTACCTGCTGACCTTTGAGAGGCACGTCCTGTCAAGAACCATGCGCATGACCGATCAGGAGACTTCTGGTCAGAGGTTGGAGTTCGCCTTGCAGGTGTCCCAGGAGTTTCCACCTTCCAGGCTTATACAAGTCTGCATGAAGCTGGCGCAGTTCATGAAGGAGCTGCCGATCGACATAGAAGGGGAAGAAGACAGGAAAGCAGTGACGTCCTTCAAGTACAAGCACGTCTTCGACGTGGCCAACAGCGGCCCCAATTTTCTGAGACACTACAAGTACACTCTGGTCCAGTTCTTAAGTAACCTCCTATCCTCACCGGACTTCATCAACAGAATCGCAGAGCTCGACTCCGCTGAAGTCGATAATTTAAGACCGTACTACGATCAAATGATTGTCGAATTGATTCTGCTGATCCAAAGTACATCGAAGACCGCTGATCGGCACCAGGGCAAACCGTTTTTGAAGTACTGGAAGGTGCTTCTGCATTATTTGTACGATGTGCTGGATCTGATCAATAATTTGCTGCCGAATGCAATCTTCTTGGACAGCATCAAGCGCCTGATGGATCACGAGTTGATGACAGTCAAGAGGAAAGCTCTGGAACTTCTCAACACGCGTCTCCAACAACGGAAGTTCGGGGAGGAGGATTACGCGGACTTGCTCAGCTTGATCGAATCTTTGTTGAAGATCATCGAAGTTAGAGTGAAGTCTGAGACGCAGGAACAGGAGATCGTCCAGCAGACCGTTCTCATCACCCTGAAACTACTGGCCAAATTACTAGCCACTGAACACCCTTCCGTGTTCAAACCTGTAAGTTCCTCAGAAAGGCTTCAGTGTTTTTATCTTTGTAGGAGAACGATTCCAATCCTGCAGAAATTCTCCAACGAATTACCATTCTGTTTTAGATCCTGGAGATGACCACCGAACTTCTTCGAACGAGAGAAGGACCAGTGTTAGGCAGCGCTGCACTGTGCGTCGCAGAATTGTGCAGCTCCATGCGCATTCACGCCATTCACTCGCTGAACAAGTTCGTGCCAGCGATCTTACAGCTGCTGGAGACCCACTGCCATCAAGGTGTGCCCGACGTGATAGTCGTCAGCATAGTCAGCGCGCTGCAGAAGATAGTCGAGTCCGTAGGGAATTTCCTGTCCCTGTACTTGGACCAATTGCTGTTCCAACTGGCGAGGTTGAATTCTCTCTACACCGACACTGAGCATCCAAAGATCGGGATCGTGGTGTCGCGTTTGAAGGCGACCACACAGAAGCTGTCCAGCTGCGTGCCTCTGCGTGTACTATTGCCAGCAGTGAACAGGACCTACGTCACGTTGCTGAAGAAGAGCTCGTACCAGTGTATACCAGCTCTCATGATCGTCTTGGCAGAGTCCTTCAGCAGCGTGCAGTCGTCTGACTTAACGCCAGCCATCCCAGATCTCGGCACATTCTTCTTGAAGGTCTTGCAATTCCGCGAGGACATTTTCAGTCCCGACTCGGAAGTGGCGCTGAAGCACGTGGTGATGGTGGAGGAGAGCGCTAGCAAATCGTTAGTCGCCTTGGTCTTGAAACTGAGCGAAGCCACTTTCAGGCCTGTCTACTACAAACTGTACGATTGGGCTGCCAGGAATCCACAATACAAGCAACGGTGCATCACTTTCTACAGGCTCTCTGCCAATATAGCAGAATGCTTAAAGTCCCTGTTCGTGCTCTTCGCTGGCCACTTCCTCAAGCACGCGGCTGTCCTGTTGAGCAGCAACAATCCAGCCGTCACGGAAGAGCCCCAGGAAATGACGCTTCCCGAAGAGTCCAGCAGGATCGAGCTGGTGGAAGCTATTCTCCTGACCCTTTATCGGGTCTTCAGCTACGATGCGCACAATTTCGTGAATCAGGAGAGATTCGAGACGCTCATGCAACCCATCGTGGACCAGCTGGAGAACACGATGGGCAGCAAGGAGGAATACGAGAAGAGGGCCGGTGAACTGGTCGTGCCTTGCGTGGCAGCCTTCGCCAGTGCCATTCCTGACGATTCCTTGCACAAACAGCTGGTGTACCAGACGTTGCTGAAGACGAGGCACGCGAAACCGTCTGTACGAAGCGCAGCGCTGAACGCCTTGGTAAGTAAGAAGCTCATTGTTAATCCGTTCCTCCGATATATTGATCTTTGGATGCTTAAATGTCATAAGAATACCTCTATACATATCTGGCATTGCACACGAAATATGATCACCGTTGCGTTTGGTTAACACAGGTCGAGATCGTAAGAAAGCTTGGAGAAGATTTCATGCCACTGTTACCGGAGACTATACCTTTCCTAGCAGAGCTATTGGAGGACGAAGATGAAGCTACAGAGAAATGTGCACAGAATGCAGTACGCACACTCGAAGAGATCTTAGGAGAACCTCTGCAAAAATATTTCTAAACTAATCTGACAGTACTGTTCACATCATAGCTCAGATACACAAAAGTTGTACATATGCACCCACGTAAATGTAATCAATGTGATAAAATAAATCATTCATTTTTACACATTTCCTATCTCCTTGCCCTCTTACCACAACGAGGAGCAAGTTTCTTTTTAATACGCTTCTTATTACAATATAAGGCAGGAGTATTAAGAAAACATCCGTTTATTCGTAACTTAGTCACAATTTGGACGAAATATAGAATATATTATTTCCTTACTTTATAATACATTATCGTAAGTGTACATGTGTGTGTAAGTGTGTGTGTGTGTGTGTGTGGGGAAGTGTAAGTAAAATTGTGGCAACACTAAGTAGGCGCCTGAGTTCTAATATTGACAGCGAATTTATTTGCGGCGGCGAGCGCATTTATAGTCTTTCTTAGAGAGTGTCCCCAATACATGCGCGAGTGAAACGTTGCTCGTTCACCCGGCCCTCCCTTTTCCACGGAGAACATTTCGAAACGATATAATAGACACGAATTTCGAGGGTCCCTCGCCACCTCGACAGCCATTGTTAGCGACTTAACGGTTAAGGGGGACGATGGGGGTCGAGGCCTCTCGACGACCCTCTCGGAGATCGATTCCTTTTGGAGATCATCCTCGTAGAAAAATGCAGCGTAGGCCTCCTCTCGCTGACGTTCCTTTTTTTTTTGCTGGCACCGTGAACTTAATTGTCGATTCTCGCCCTGAATCACACCTGGGGCACCTCCGCTGCATTCCGCAGGGCCATCTCCTCCCCTTGCTCGATCGATGGGACTTTCCTGCAAAGTCAGATTCAAATCTTTAGACGTAAGTAGTTGGTGTCACTAGGAACTAACGTAACTTCGGATGTCCGCGGTCTTGACTCGAACAGAGACCTCTCGGCGAAGTATCGAACTGGTTTCTTGGATTACCACGAGGAAGGGCCAGCGAAAAAGGAGCAAAGGAAACTGTGGAGGGTGCAATTTGCGTTGGTGGCGCCAGTCTTCTGCGAGCTTTACTCACCTCTTTCTGTACTGGAAGATTATGTAGACGATGATGGCATTGCCAACGAACAGCAGAGCAATTAACACAGTCGGCAAGACGATGTCTGTAAGGTTGAAAGGAAAGATACGAGTAGAGAATATCTAGCTATGTGCGGATTTTCATCGCGTGTTTCTGCCATCCGTCGTCCAGTTCCACGCCTCCCGGAGTGGCACAGTGAACTTTGGACGGAGGCTGATTAATCGGTCGAAGTTTGCCGTTCTCGCGCGGTCGTTTCCGTGCTGATTGCCTCTTAATCGACGGTATTTTAATTGCAAGTCATAGGGAAATTGTGTTTTTCGCGGTGCTGAGTCATCGTTGCGATCAACAGCTTGGAGTCGATGCAGAGGCTTGGATTCTGAGCAGTGGGTACAATTCTTCCTCTCTCTGCGGAGAGTGAAATTATGTAGGAACATGTTGATCTCCAAACGAGATCCAGTTCTCGAGGTTTTATTATATTCTTGTATTATGCTGATGTATTCACAATTAACAATGTGCCCTGAAAGTCACTTGTATTCGAAGCTGCGAACTGCGGCGAATTTAGTAGCAACGTTGATGGTAGTGACTCACTAAGATTCATCAGCAATTGCGACTGATTTCTTGCATCGAATTCCTTCTCCGAAGTACCATAAAGCAGAAGCTTTAAAGACACAGAATTTTATACAACATCTATACTTTTCACATTCTCACTTCACAACTAACGATCCGGGAAAGAGTCTCAATTTAGATTAAATAACTTCAGCATAAACATCTTTTTTTGTGCCTAGAATGGCCTTAGAAGTAATTGCTTACAAGTGTTTATTTAGAATCTGTATCCACTGCTTACGAATTAGAGTGAATTAATTAAAAATACGCGAGAGAGCGTTAGAGACTACAGAGTACCCTCAAATCAACCGTGCAGCAGTGGAATTGAATCGGCAAGTAGCACTTGCAAATCAAGATTAACTGTCACGCTGAACTTGAGTCATTTTCATTGGCTGCAGTCCGGCATGAATTTTAATAAATGCAAATTAACGACTTTATACTCGTTTCTGTTATTCATTCGCTGAGCTCGTGACCGTCATTTAAAACGAAATCGATACCTAATTACAAATCAAGGGGCAACGATGTCGGACTCGACTGGAACAGAATCGAAGTCTTGTTTTTGCCATTAACGCATCCAGGAAGTAATCAACCAGCACTCTGCACTTCTCGAACAATAAGCTGTATACTTTGAACCAGATACCTGTCTCTTATCAGAAATCGTTAACGGATAACGTTAATTAATACCAACGTACATTTAGTTTGAGTTTCTCGCACGAACCTCGCGCCTATAATTTTTTACAGCTAATTGCTCTTTCTATCAACGATAAGGCGGATCGACGTATACATACATATAACTTACGCAGGTCATTACACGATTTTAAAATGAAATTGAGCGGAGAACGAGCGATGCAAATGTGGGGACGCGAACAATGAGGGGCGATAAGGAGCTGTGAAGTTTTCGCAATCACGGCCATTATCTCCGAAGCTCGGGACATTAATTTCAACAAAGCAAGGCCAATGGACTTGCACTAGCCCCGATAATTATTCCGTAATATCGATACAGCGTCGTTCTATGAGCGGTCAAGAAATTTCCAGGCGACTCTCCAGCTGGCAATACGATGCTCCAAATGAGAAATTACGCGGAAAAGGGGAGGGAGAAATGATTGAGAGCATTTGTCTTCCTTGACAGGATGATACATTTGGAGGGCGATATTTTAAAAGAGCTGAGACCTTTGTGTTTAATTACGAAGTGGTTGTAAATAATAGCGATTAATAAATAAGTGGAAGACACTTGAGGGGAAAGAATGATTGGCACGAAGCTCGTGTTACACTGATACTATTAGACAGGAAAAATATGTTTCAATGATTCATAGGTTTAAACCATCTAATATTCCGTTACGTAAACACGCACAAAGTGCTGGACTGCATTTTCAAACGCGAGATTCTTTATTACGTAATTCTTACGGGAGCAAGAAATTCTCCTTTGAAAGCTCGACACCACTGGCCAAGAATTATTGCCCAGACATTTGCCAAGCTGCACGTGTTATCTTATCACGCAAGCAACAAGACCCGGCAAAACACAACCTGTACTTAAGCGCATTTTCCAGTTTTCCTTGCTTTTAAAAAACACTCTTTCTAAATTCTCCCATTTTTCATGCGCCAAAGCAACGTCGAGTGATATTATTTACCATAGGCAAATGACACTAATCACTCAGCCCAGCAAATTGCACTCAAACTTTCTTTCACCACCTCACAGATATCCCTCGTTTCCGTGCAATTTTTATACTCCGAAATAGCCGCATCGTCTCCAAACCAGCTGCTTCAGCAACGATGGCTCTCGCCGCACACGTCAATAAAATTCCACGGCACGGACGCGAACAACCCCGAACAGTAAGGGCTCGAACAATAGGTGCACAAGTGAGACAATTCGTTTTCAGAAGAAACGATTCGATTGTTTGGCGAAAATCAGATGGAACAGAAAAGAACTTGGTTCACTGACCTACGACGTAGTCGGATTGCTTCGTCATGGCTGATTGCGCCGAATCCATAATGTACCCGTTGCCTGGCGCGACTGCGTCCTCACCTCGGCCGATTCTACCCCCCGTGCCAATGACGTCCCCCGAGAGACTGGACAACCGGCGGTGGTCGTGTTCTGTCTTCAGGATCACCGCCGAGGTGGCTGTTGAAAAACAAGGAGAAAAAACAGCAATGATTATTGGATGCTTGTTCGTAATTTTGTAATATAGAAATATGTAGGTTCCCTGTATCCAAATTTGTCTTCCTGCGCGAAACGAGTGGCGTAATATCGCGAATATCAATTTCGAAGGTCACGAGAGCCTACAGTTTAAGTAAAAGTAAGAAAGACGGGTGATGCAGGGTTATCGAGAACTCTTATCATTTTCGAGCTGACGCGAATGTAGAAAAGTAATCGATAAAGTGGCTGATAACGGGTACGAGCATGTTGCAACGCACGAGGGGCATGTACATTCCGGAGTTTTCTTAAAAACTCTGAGTTTCTGACTCAGCGTGGTGTTTGAAAGGGAACTCTGCCGTCATTGTGATTCAGATTTTTTTAATTAATCTCGGCGCGAAGTAGATATGAAAAACCTGAACTACGTGTCGTCCTCGTGTTTTCAGTTTCTCTGTTTAACTTCCCTGTTATAATGGCACTGTACGCAAGATGGTTTCTTCCTTTCTGTACGCTGCAATTATCCGAGGAACGACGTTTCTTCGCGCACGTTTTATTTTACAGCTGCTATTCGTTGAAAAGCGGCTCGGAAAGACAAACGCCCTGGTTCTAAAGCCGCTGCCGACTTTAGTGGAGCGTGCTCGAACACCATTTTTCGATATAATATTGGAATCACCTTAGAACCAGACGTGCAAGGCTGTAAAACACGTTTACGATCGAGTGGTTCGGTGTTCCTTCCTTGGGGATTTCTCTGCCGTGCGAATGCGGCCCTTTCGTTCCAAGGATTAACATCCACAGGCCAGGATTTATGATTCTGAGCACGTAAATCGTGGGAATCGCGAACAGCGCGCGGTGCAATATTGCTTCTCCACTAAGAAAGCGACGTGTAAGAAGAGGGGGACTGTGAGAATTCATTTCCTATCGCTTGATGCTTCTCTAAAATAAATTAAAATCTCCAAAAATTGCTAATAGAATGCTTTTAGAATTACGCTTATTATTTATAATCACCGTTGGTATTCGAGGGAAACTGCTTCTTCACTCGAGGAACGAGTATCGACTACTATTAACCACAACACTTTCTCTGTCTTTCATCTGTCGCCTTGTTCGAGGGAATAAATTCAACGCTCGCTATAAATACCATCGTTTACACATGTATTCCCGCGATGAGACACGCGTCCTTATCGAACCGAAACCGAGAAACACGAATTTACGAGTTGATTACGTTTCGATAAGACACGAATACACTGTTCCAAATAATCAGCCACTCGAATGGTAGCCACTCGTACAATTTAAATGAAACGTTCATTATAAATCGCCCATTGAAAGGAGAAAATCTGTTTGGAACTATCGAGTAACGTAGGCTTCCATTTTAACTATTTTACATGTGAAAATAGATATTCAATCATAGCGCTATTACAAGCAGGAACTTCTTGGAAGGAAATATTCATTTCAACGAGATAAAAAGGAAAAAATTAATTTACAGTGTTCCGAAGGAATTCAGTTTAATTGATCATGCGACTGGGCACACAGTTATAATTGGTGAAAAAGTGAGAAGAAAGATAGAGAACTCCGCACTGTGTGTATATATCCCGTTGCAATATACGCTGTGAACTTTTTACAGAAACTCTTCTGCGAAAAAGTTATATTATACAACGTCGCAAGAGCACTGTTAAAGTGATTGTTACTTTCTTACGCCGAGATTAGATTATCAAAGTAACCTTACATAATCATCTTGTTTTAAACATTTCTCCTTTTACATACGTAAATCTGAATGCCAGGCAGAATCCAACTTCAATGGTGTATAGTGACTCTTAATTAGAACATGCCGATTCGCCCCTATCCCAGCTAATTTGCCGATAGCCCAACTTTTACTCATCGAATCACGGCTGACCCAGTTTCAGCAATTTTTCTTCTGCTCCTCGTATCGATTGCGCTATTTCCGTCGCGGTTTATCTACAGTTAATTGAAACATTGTATTTTCCAATTCGAATTTCATAATCGCGTCCCTCGCGATTCGGATTCGTGTCAATAGAAATAGAAGCTGCCCAATGTGTGCATGTCATACGACGAACTGCTTATCTGCCTGGCAGAACGAACTTTAAACACATTTTCGATCACGATATCTGACGTGGCCGTTATTGATACACTGCTATATTAATTGCAACGGATATTCCATCATGTTACGTTCTTCTTATTCAGTTACCTGTATAAGCAGATAATACCGTGCTCCCATTTTATTTTCTACTTCACCTCTCTTATGATGCAGTTTCTATGCATCTCATATCTCTAGGCTCCAGATTGGAAAAATTCAATGTTCCGAGATAGATCCATCGAGATAAACTCGAGGCAAATTCATATTGCCAAAGTACACACAGTCGATGCGAGAATACTTCAACCGAGACGAGTGTGCAGAGCTACTGTTCAAAGACAAAAGGATATTATCGCGCGAGTTAGTGGAGAGGCCTCCAGCAAAAACCGTTCCATTCAATGATTTTTTGCGTGCCCGAAGAAGGAAGAGACCGCCGATGGAGTTGCGTCTTGAGAACTCGAAACGTCACGAGAGTGGGGAACGTGAACGGCGCGTGCTTCCATCGTGAATTGGAAAATGATAATTGCAGAATGGAGCAGCGATATCCAGTGACCCGCGGCAGATCAGTACGCCTCATCGAAATCTTCCCACATAACGCGCCACATGCCGCGATAACGGATCATCGTTCGACTCTCACGCAGCCCAACAACGATCGCTTCTTTTCCTCCACGTAGATATCTGCCATTAGCGAGCCGCCGCGAAACATTGCCACCCATTCATCGCCGATGACAGTGTTTTCGTGTTGCTCGGCGAGGCTGGATTTCGTCAACGGTTCTCGATATAGTCACAATAATTTCGCCTCGGAAAATTGCGAGACAGGCTGCGCGACGCGAATGAGCGCAGGATTTCAATCAAGTGCCAAGATACGCTGCCATTCATAAATATTAGGACATCTACTCTGTGTGGAATAATTGTGAGAAGCGTTGGAAATTTATAGAACGTCTAACAAAGTTTACTTTGCTTGGTATTTGAAATTAAAACCAGTGAAAAGTATTCAGCAAATGCAGCAGGTGTCCTAATAATTCTGAACGACATTCGAGAGCACAAAGGAGTCAGAGATACTTTACCTTCCAAGAGAATTATTCAGCAGACACCAGTTACAATTTTTTCAACCGCGATTTACTTGTTCCATCGGCGAATGAATTAATTAAACTTTTCAGGGGGACCGGTTATACACTTCTGGGAATTTTTTTTATGTTTTGCGTTGGAGGGTTCCTACCGGTCGACTGGGTCTTGCGAGACACTCGGGCCAACTGAAACGGGCATGTTTCAAGTACTCTAGCTAAGGGTCCTTTTAGTCATCGTCCAATCAGCCACAATTGTCGGTAACCCTCTAATCTAGTTAATCCTTGAACGATCAACCAGTCGAGATGCCACTTGCAGGGCACAGTGTTTCCTCGAGTGTGACGCAGAATCGTTTCAGGGAACTGGGGTCGATTGTGTCGAATTCGGTTCGTGGAAACGCGTCCGAGATGGGAGGGAAACTGGTGCATGGAGTCAGAGAAAGACATGGGAAGCACGTCGTGCAAGGTGACTTGAATATTTCAGGATGATTCGCAATTCTGAGATACTTGGATGTAGGTTGCAGATTTATTCTACTTTAAGCTGAAGAAGGGATCTAATCGATACTTCGTGTCATAAAACTGGGGACACTACGTATAAATAAATAGGATACTTAGAAAATTAGTAAGTTACTTGTAAATAATTGTCGGAGAACTAAAGACAGTTATTACTTTATTTCTATTGAAGAAATTATGTGCGGGAATGGTGTAAACGATCTGATCCGGTTGAATTTATGAATTACGTATGAAAAATTGAATAAAATAGGTGAAGGTGATACCAATTGTTAACGAAAACGTCACGTAGGCCTCAGAGATGAGCTTGATCGTTTCTACGCAGAAAACTGTTCAACCCAGTTTCGTACTTTTGAGGTCCTAGAATCAAATCACTTGCCGAGTACTCTCGTGTCAGTCCCACGAATCGTGTTACAGATCGTTTCGGCGATTCGCTGCACAACTTCCTGCAATCCTTTTTCGCTTGATGCGAGAGTGGCAATCTCGTGTCCCCTTATTTTTGCGATGCACAAAAGCGTCGAGGATTGCTCACGATTGTCAACAATCGATGCCTTGTCCGTGGACGCTGAATGACTCTATTTTCGCGTGGAAACGATGAAACGCTATTCTAAACCGAAACTAATTAAATTTCAGTGCAAATATAATATCTTCTACTGCAAGTACAGTACGAAACTAGGGACTTGGTGCGTCAAAGCTGTTTCATAGAGGAAGCGCAGTATCTTAGGAATACTGTTGGTAATTTGGAATACCGAAGTATCTAATAAACTACTAATATTATCTAATTTGTAACACCGTAGACAATAGAGGCTAATAGCCTGTTAACGAATGACATTTGCAGAGTAAGAAAACGTCAATCTTCCTGTCATTTTTCATTTAGACCAAAGTTTCAGTTACTTTTTGTTTTTATTATTAATGAAAGTTTGAAATTTTTAAAACCTTTACCTTACGAATGTTTTTCCTCTGTGGCAAGATTTTATATCGCAACCCAACGTGACAGAAAAGGACGCGTCAAAATCCCTGTTTATCTCTTTATCAAATACTGACCCATATTTGATAACACGGCGATAATAGAATTCCCTACAGCTCGTCAGAGTAGAAGGCGCAGAACGAAAGGAGGGAACGTTAAACGCAATAAACATGCGGGATACGTCAATCGAGAGCCCGTCAGTAAGAATAGCTCGCGCTTATGAACCTGAAAAGGCGCTCCCAAATTGCATCACGCGGTTCCTCGCGTGAGAACCTAATTTTAGAGCCGTCGAAAAGCCGCGAAGGAAAATGTTGCTCTAGTAAAAAGGGCAAGGGGATCGAGATCTAGATTGGGATCGTACAAGAGTTTCGATACGTTGCATCAGTCACGTACACCGCGAGGCGAGAGGAAGAATTTCGCATGGAGAAAATAGCAAGGTCGATCGCGTGCGCGAGAGGCTGATGAAAATTTACGAGAGGCTTGGAAATAAATATTCAAAAAGAAATTTCGTGCAACATAGGTAATTCTGAAGTATAAGGAAATCGTTACAATGTTTGGAGTCATGGACTAAATGAAATGAATTCTATTTTGAAGAGAAAGGAAATTCTAACTTCGATTTCGTGGAAATAAATGTTGCCTCAGAGCGCAGCCTTGCAATTTTCCATCGGCTCAGCGAAATGAACAGCGCCGATCGAATGAAATTCGTGGAAGACGCACAAGGTCAGCTGAAGACGATTCTGCTTGACAAAGTGCCGTGGCTATAGCGACTCCTCGATGACTATATAGTTCGTTGGAAAACCGTTCGATATTAATAGGGAGAGTTCGATGCTTCTCGAATTTTGTCTAATGCTGTCGTGTTGGTCTGTATTTAAGTCATAGTTGAGCGGCGAGCACGTGCACAGTGACGTAACACGCGACAAAGCGCACAAACATTTTAGCCGAGTGTTTTGGCCGGATGCGATCCACAGAACACGTCCACGTGATTCCGCGTAACGAACTTGATGGCATCTCTTGCCCCGAGTATAAATAATTTGATTAATATGACCGCTGCGTGGACGTTTCAGAAGCGTCACATTGTCAATTCCAATGTTGACAAAGCGAAGTTTAGTCCGTTGCCGGTCTTTGTCTCCCCACAATAGCCTTTATACAAAAAAATCGTATTGTTCTGAAAACTGAAGTTGCTACGTCTAGAAATGATGTTTCATTTAAACGCAGTTGTTCCATGAATTCAATTCAATTGGTCAATAGAATCTTACTGAAATATGATCGATGAATGTTCGTGTGAGATCGGTATAAAAATGACAATTTTCTTTTCCATTTTCTTCTGTCACCGAGGAGACATTTTTGAAGAAGACAAGCGCGCGGCGCGATCTCTATCCTTGAGCGAGTAAATGGAGGAGAAAATTGTCAGAACGAAATGGACAAGTGTCTAGCGCAGAATCTTCAGGACACTCACTTATCAGGTTCCTGAAGGTGTCCGTGAATATTCGTATCATGATGAAGAATCAGCAAGAAGCTCCTTCACGGTCCTCCCTTACACCGAATTTGTCAATGGCCGCGCGCTGTCAGCTGGTACACGCCACCATAACGCGTTCCTGCACGACACTTTGGTTACAACAGCACAGCTCTAGCTGCCTCTAACAACTACACATGTACTACTGTCGTTTGCTGAGAAGAAGGAACGCGGACGAAACAAGGGACGAGGGGGCTACTTCGCTCGGATTCACTTCCACCGCCTGTGTCCCGTTCGTTGACTTTGAATTCGTCGACTTTGTCGCGTCAACCAATAGTGACAATAGGCACAGGTGTGCTCTACTTCTACGATTTTGTTAGATAACGTAGGCCTATGGGGATGTACCGATCGGACCACCAAGCTTCTGCCGGCAACATCTCAGCAAACAACAGTACTATGCCATCAGTGGGCCCCGCTAAAAACCACTCGCAGAGTCTCTCCCCAAAGTCTCCCCTCTCTCTCTCTCTCTCTCTCTCCCGTCACCTTCGTCCACTACGATCTTATTCCTTCTCTCGTTTCACACGGCTTTCACACTAATCACAGAGTACAGCACTTCGACCCTCGTACAATCACTTCCCCAACAGATTTATTGAAAACCTTCCCTGCTCCTTGGACAGAGTCGTTCAGCCACGAGGAAACAGGAAGTTGGTGCACAACAAATATAGACAGACGTCCTCGCAGAGTCAATACGAAGGATCGATTCCCTTGGAGGACCTAA
Organism: Andrena haemorrhoa; assembly: GCA_910592295.1. Classification (NCBI taxonomy): domain Eukaryota; kingdom Metazoa; phylum Arthropoda; class Insecta; order Hymenoptera; family Andrenidae; genus Andrena; species Andrena haemorrhoa. The sequence continues at coordinate 6,916,472 of OU342941.1, forward strand.
TCTCTTAGGAATTCAGATGGCATTTCATGGAAGACTATCAGAGTTCGACTTGCTTGAGATTCCTGAGCCACTCGAGCTCCGAGGACCTTAATCCTTTGTTCTCGGCTTGAAGTAGAATTTTAATTGCCTACTGCACGAAGGCGCGACGCTAGTTGGAGTCCGAGCAGGACGCGAATGGAAGAACAGCACGAGACTTCAGCTTCGATCGATAGCTTCCGAAAGAAGATCCCCGGAAGTTTGAAGGCACAACACTGGTGACGTCACCGTCGCAGAGGAAAGTCGAGCCTGTTCCTCGTCATAGCTCGATAAGCGACCGCGGAATACGGGCGGAGCAGAAGAGGCAAACTGAGCGGGATCGTCGCTATTCCATCGACTTTATTATCCGCGGAGGAGCGCGTGGCGTGACGGGACGACGCCTCCGTTTCCAACGAACACGACGATGCCCTTTGACCCTCTGGGGGCAGTATGCGAGCGAAAAAAAAAAGAAACGGGGCACGCTTGAAAAAAGAAACGAGCAACGATCCTCTGCCTCGTTATCTCTTATCGCTCGTATTCGCTCGATGCATCGCCAGCACTCCCCACTACCTGTTTTCAGGCGACTCTTGCCAGTGGAATAATTGATGGCATCTTGCTGCGAGTTTACGGTTTCGTTGACTGGTCGAGCAATTTCGATTATCTTTTTCTGTTTCCACGGATGCCTTCGACTCGAGAACAGTTGAAGCGGCTCGCGCGGTGTTGAAAAGGAATCTTCCGCGATAGCCTGATCGCGAGGGATCTAGAGAAGGTCTTAGTTTCGAGTGTTTTCAATCTATTTATGTGATAAACGAGCCTGGCGAGGGAGCCTAAAAACACCTGGAGAGAATTCCGCCGCTACCTTTGACAGTTCCCTGAAAATACTTCGGAATGCTCCGCGTGGACTGCCAAGAATAGCCCTGCAACGTTGCTTCCGTCGACGCGAAAGGCGCTCCTGCGCGAATACCGGAAACCGATGCAAATCAGAGAATAAAAACGACTGGGGAGTGTTCGCGAACGGGGCCCCTCGCGAGTGTACTGTCAAATCTGACAGGAGTGTGACGAGACTAGCAACGTGGCGGGCACTCGTGCGGGGCATCGCGGACGTTGAAGGCGACCCTGAGTTAACGACGCCACATGGCCTATCCTTATCCCCCCACCTCGTTCTTGCCTTTACACATTCGATGTTCTCGGCACGAGAAGCGCTTTCGGAGGCAGCCGCAGTAGTTCGACCCACCTCGAAGCGTGTCTTCCATTTCGCGGAAATCGCGCGGAAATGGCGAGACTTCTTATCGACCGTGAAACGAGCATGCTAAAGGAAAGTTTCCGCCAATAATAGCCGCCGATAAATTCCTCGGGCAAATACCGTGCGAACGCTGCTTTTTTTTTAACTGGTCGATGTTATTTTAAGCCCCAAATTCCGCGTAATTTCCGAAGCGGCCCGCGAGGAGTTTGTTTTCGCTGCGTCGAAAGCTGACCTTGCTGCCTGACAAATACGCCGCGCCACTTGAACGAGCCTCGTCTGCTCGACGATTTCAAGGAAGAGAATGAACGAAGTGCAGTCGCAGAACGAGAGAGAGAGAGAGAGAGAGAGAGAGAGAGAGAGAGAGAGAGAGGGGGGAGAGAGATAGAGAGAAAGAGAGAGACAAAGGAGAGGCAGAAAGGAGAGGCGACCCGTGCACAACGGACCCACGTCTCCTTCGACTTTACAATCCTCTGGATTCTACACCATTCCGCCGTCCCACTGGTGCGCTCCTTCCTTTTTGCAACAAGGATAATTATACGTGCGCTCGTGCCGCGTAACGGCATTCTCTCTGGCCGCAAAGAAAATTCGTAATACCTGCTTGACGCTGCGTTAGCCTGGTCTGACCAGTGGTGTCCTATTTTACTTTTTCGTCGAGGCTTTCCTGGTGGGGTCCAGCGATCCTCCGTGGATCTCGCTTCGAATTATGTTTCGTGGTCCGACTGTCGCTATATTAGGCGAACAAAGGGTAATTTTCGCTTGTTGCTTGGGAACTGGGGTGCGCGAAACGTGGTTACGGCGCCATAAGAAAAACAGCTGCCTCTTTTCCTCCTCTTTTTTTTTATTTCTCTTTTTGCCGGCGATACGCCTTTCCCCTAAACTATTTTCGTGCTACGCGTGAAATTCAAGGACCGATGTTCGCTTCAACTCCGTCCGGGCTTAATTTACTCTCGACAGACTTTTTGGAGTCGCTCAGGCGGTCATTCTCAAAAATACTCCCTGAAAAATACCTTTCTTCGGGCCAAATTGATCGATCCAACCACCTCTAATCGAATCCACGATCCGCGCCTCGGTCGAACGTGGCTCGATAGATCATCGCTCCTCTGAGCACCCGCCTTCAGCCTCTCGCACGTCTAACGGACGGTCCGTTTCTATTTCGATACCACGTATCGGATTAACGAAAGTAAGCCTGCCCGTGAATCGTTCGGTCGAGTCGAATCGAGCCAATTGTATTTTCCGACGAACGATCCGCTCCCAATGCCACCGTCCTGGCGAACTTTCCCCGAGTCTGAAAATCTTTTCGGGCAACAGGACCAGCGCGTATCAAATTCGTGGCCTGGACGAGTGTTTTCTCGAGCGCAGGCTGACCAATTCCATCGAACTAAATCGGGGCACGGAACCAGCATTCAGGTTCCCGAACGGTTCTTGTCTTCTTTCTTTCCTTCTTTCCTTCTTGCCTCCCCGCTACCTTCTGTCGGCCAGCAACCGACGATGCTCTTTCCGCGAGAACAAAGATCACCAGCGCCCGTTCTCGAAGCGACGCATTCTATGTAGGTGTTTCGCGAGGCAGGCGAGTCGATTGGATGTCGAAGCGAAGCCAGGCTTCAAGGCACTCCGACCCAGCGAGCAACGCGGCCGCGGCTTATTCCATCGACTTTCCTTCGAGCCTGTGCGAATGGACGATGGTCGCCGTCCGAATACCCGTCGGATGGGTTCCCAGGTTCGTTTCCCTCGGAATCGAGCGTCTGTTCCTCTTCTCCTCACGATATCGCGCGTGCGTCGTTGAGCGTAGTCGCGAGGCGTGCGTACGTGAACGTGAAAGACGGTGACACGAGCTCTCCATTGATAAAAAGCTGAGGCGATAAGACGGCAAGAGTCGCGTGGTCCCACTATCAGAAACGCCGACGACGACTGGAGAGGAAGCTTCCCTACCTAGGCGACCACCGAGCCGCTCGCTCGGGGAACCTACGTGGTGAGGGCAGGCCAAGAGGGACAGAGACGTCGCCGGGATGGTGGGAGGATAAACAGGGGCAACTGTATCCCCACCAGCTCCGCCACCTACTCCCTCCTCCCACGCAACTTCCCACCAGGATGAGAAGCAGGCTGTCCTCTTTCCACCCGACGCGACGATCGCCCAGCTGCTTCGTCGCTTCTTCGGCTTCCTTTTCGTGGCAAATTGATAGAGTTCGTGTGGGAGCGACGGAGTAGGGCTCTGTCTAAAGTAGGGGTAGCTGTCAGCTGTGGAGTAATGCGACTCTCCCTTGAAATATCGTCACGCGTGAATTGAGAGGCTGCGAATCTTCGAATAGACCGAACAGTGCCTTCAGCTTTTCTTGGTCATGGTGCACAAACATTAGGGCGGCTATTTCGGGCTTGGAAGTTGACGGAACGCCGACGAGAATAATTCACGCTACGGCACTGTTGTGCCAAACTTTATCCGACGCCTCATCAATATTGATATCACTAATCCTCATTTGAAATTCTATTGAGCGTAAAAACACCGTGGCTCGTGGGTGCCAGACGGTGCTGCAACATTTACGAGACACCTTGTGCCTCAAGACCTTTTTAACTGTGCCCCACCCCCGCGTTTCCTGTACTTAATTTTTTATTATCAACCAAAGTATAGCAGCCAAGCTTCCTCTGCCTTTTAAAAATTCAAAGCGAAGCGTTGCGAAATGTTCCGCGAAGCCGTCAGGCTCTGCATTTAAACGCAAAGTTTTCGAAGCTGATCGGCGTCCCAGCAGCTGTTCGAAACATGTGCAACCGTGCCGTTGTTTTATTCTGTCGGCTCTAAAATTATCTCCGCGCGAGGAAGGAGGCAGAAATGGTGGTGGAAAACGATAGGGGCTATCATCCCCTCCATCGCATCGGTCCCTCCTCTCATTTCCCGCCTCCCTGCCCCTCGACCCCCGGACGAGAACGAGTTATACGTCGGCTTCCACGTCTCCCACGTTTCTCGTTACATACCGTAAAACGTGCTGCACCCGAAACCGCGCGTCCACTGAATTATGCATTCACATTCGGAATGTACGCAGATGTAATATGTGCCAGTGATGCCGCAAGCTCGCGCAGCTGTTTTGCTGGAAATTTAGAAAGTTCGCTCGCTCGCGCGAGCACGCGACCGCCGGCAAATCGGAGCGCCTCGTTTGCGCGCGAAGAAAGCGTCTTTTTGAATCCAGCTTCGAGAGCGCACCGGTAATTCGCAAATTTCGTCGATATTTCCTGGTTTCTATTTGCAATTTGAAGAAGCTGCCATTGGTTTTGAGCGGCCAGCAAACATTCCTAAGGAAATCCACGAGTTTGCCACTTTTCGGTACACTTTCTTTCCAGTTCTGAATTGATTTATCAATGTCTCGCGCAAGGAACTTTGGAAGAGAATGCGATTTGCTCCAAGAAAAGATTTCCAGGCAGCCATGTCGAGAGTGAGTAGTTTATACGGCACAATGCGATTAAATTCTATGATTGAGTTTAAATAGCCAGCGCTTCGGGCGAAACGAAGGCAATAATCGTGAGCAACGCAAATGGTCAGACCATTCCTCGCGTTCGTTGAAAGCCAAAGGGGAGATATCTGGATACGCTCGCAGAAAAATTTTTCTCGGTCCCCCACGAATTATTAGCGAGAAGAATAGCGGAGCGCACAAAGGATGGAGACACATTCTTCCCGATCCCCTTTGTTCGGAGCGTGAAAAGCTGTGGGAGGTTCGGGCGGCGGGCAATTTTTTATCGCGAGCGAACTTTTCATTTCGGCCGCAGCCGTCGACGATGCTCCCTTCAGCAGTCTCATTCCGAACAAGCATAGGAATTAGCGGGCGGAATCGGTCGATTTTCGGCGAGGAAGCGGTCGAACCGATAACGCTTGCGCAAAGGAAGCGATAAGGGAAAGTTTTCGAGACGCGAGTAAATATTGAAGCTCGCCCAGTGTAGTCCTGATAAGAGGCTGAGATTGCGGGTACAATTTCTTCTGATAGGGGCCTTTAGGCTGCTCCAAATGAATGGGGAAACATTCTGAAGATAACCAAAAATATACCAGAAATTTCCCCTGAATATTAATTTCAGTGGAGGAGCAGTGGCCTGAATCTAATTTCGACCCCAATCACGTTGACAATTTCCCTCCGAGGTAACCATCAGAAACGGAGCAATCAATAGTCCAAGAGGGAGAAGACGTCCCAAAGGAGTCTTGCCCCATCAGCGCTGCTCAACGAGCTAATTAATAATCCCCTGCAAGTATTGCATTTTGCGATAGTCGCACGGAAGAAGCAAGCCGTTAAGTGACAGCAATTAATTCAGAATTCTTCGCTAGAGTGCGAAGGTTCGAGAAGAAGGTGAACTTCGCTGACCCCGTCTCGATCATTTTTGATAGCGGTTTTTATCGACAACAAGAAAGAAGAGGAGGGCGGAAAAATTGCTGATAAGCGGTCGGACGATCGATGATTTATTGCGTGGAAGTGTGTTTCGCCGACTCAACTATGCTTGAGGCGTAGGCAGATCTCTGGGACGCAATTATCAAACGATTTCTAACCCGTGCAACGCGGTTCCCTCACATTTCTAAGCAAAGTGACGTCTTGAACACATGTTGAATTGTATTACCTGGTAGGTTATCAGAGGCGTGGAACGTCTTTCGGAGCACAGGCTTGGAACGACTCACTGTTCTTCGGAGACGTTTCGCGAATGTTAATGCCAGCGACCGATATCACTGATTATCTAATCGGCAACGCGCGTAAATTCGATAAAAGGTGAGCAGGAGACACGGTCGCACGGCGAATCGAGCCGCGGGCGGAAAATTTCTTTTTCAAACGAGGTTTTCGCGCAGAGACACGTGGCGTCGAGACGGCTGGCGTCGTTACGTGCTCGACGCTACCGATGTATGGTGCCTTCACGAATACTTCCCCGCCCCAAGATTCCGTCCCTCCGTCTTTTTCTTTCTTCCTGCCCCCCTAAACCCCTCCAACCCCTCTTCGTATCCAGCATTTACCGCGATACCCCCCCACCAAACCGTTTCCCCTTACGATGGGCAGCCATGGGTTCCCGGGAGGCCCGTAAGGAACGTATCGATAAGTACGAGAGCCTCGTGCATCGTCATTTGTTCATGGCTTCTTCTTTATGTTGTGTTTCGTATAGCAAGTCTACAGATTGAATATAATTTCGCACAGTTCTCGTTTGTAATTTGGGTGGATTCCTTTTTTTGGGGACTTTCTGGGAGGGTATCTATCGCGAGAGATTTGCAATTTTGGTATTGAAGGACATTTGCTCTCGAAAGAAATTAGAGAAGAAATTTTTAGATGTCCTCGCGTTAAATGCCCCGTTTAACAGCACGCGCACAGTTTGGCGGGAAGAGGATTCGTTAAAGGAATATGTAATTATAATGAAGAAATGATTCTCACCCGTGCAATTTGGTATGGCGACGACGCTCTCATTCCACTTGCCGTTTCTGCACTCGAGTATCCTCGTTCTTTCTTTGCTGTCAGGGAACACGGTGCCCAATTCGCACAGAAACGTCCTCGAAGTCAGGGTGCCATTCAATATGTGACTTCCGTTTGGCGGTGAGATATCCGGACAGGCCAGCACTGTATTATTAAAGTGTCTGTTACTAAAGAGTTCTAGAAAAGGCCCTAGAATTACCCACTGTCCATTCCATAGCTTCACAGCGAAATACGAAACGGAGCGATGAAAATCAGTAACTCGATTATTCTTCACAGAAGCGCCAATAATAATCGAACGCGAGATCTGCAGAGCTGTCGATACGGAGTCATGATATTAATTCTGTTGATCACGAGGAATAGTCATTGGAGCGGGTCTCAAAGTCGTCGAGTCACGCTTCTGCTCCGAAAATAACCCGTCGAACGTTATTTCTGGTTGAAAGAGTTTCATTGCGCAATCATCGACTTTTGTACGTGTCGAGTTCCGTCGGTCTCCGCGGCGCGGATCTCGTTTCCTCGATTTACAAAAAAGCGTCACCGTCATCCCCGCCGGGGCTGGACTGACCTTGATACTGCAAGAAGAATCCTCGAGCGTTGTGGAGCCTGCTCGATGCAACAAGGTCGAGGGTGATCAGGTTCGAATTGGACACGACCCTGACGCCAGCTGCGGTGCCGCAATACTCGAACAGCGTTCTACCCCTGTCACGCACCCTCACGACGTCCACGCAGCTCCCATCCACTTCAGGGCCTGCAACGAGCGGAGCCACCCACCTCGGTTTAAGAAATGACGATCTCCTTGCGACTGAGAGAATAAAATTCTCCCCGTGTCGCCGCGTGATCCAATGTGAAGCGCGGTTGGCATTAGCCGAGTGTTTTGTGCGACTGATAAATAATTAAAGGTAAACGGCAAATGGATGCTAGGAGGGGCTCCGCTTCACGCCTCATAATTTTTAAATCGCCTAATTACACGGCATCACGAGGGGGACGCAGGACCCCTCCGATCGATACTCACCCCGTATATCCAAGTCGTGGATAGTGAGGGCGATCCTTTGCCCAGGAGCCGACCTGAAGGTCCATCCACACGTGCTCTCCCCCAGATAGTACAGAGGGTACCCCGGTGAACTTATGAAACCACCCTCGCCGGGAACCACCTTCACCTCTTCGTTGCAGTACCTTCTGACGGCGGCCTCTGAAACAACCCCCGAGGGGGCGCAAATTAGAACACGAACGCCCCTTGAAAAACGAGAACAGTAGCAGCATCGTGCACGACCATAAATACACTCCTGGCTACGATCCGGCCGCGGCGCCCCGATGGCTGCAGAAATGTAATTTCCACCCCGGACGTACGAATGAATTATCGAGGACGAAAAAAAAAAGGGTATAAATTAGTCCCCGACGCGAGGTGATCCCATTCTCTACGGTTCGATTCGGCTCGATTGAATCCCGACCCCCGAGCAGCTCGCCCCGGGGGTGCTGTTCGTAGTTGGAACGCGAGAGGACGACACTCTGGGCGGCATAAGGACGCGGATCAACATCTGCATCCGTTTCGGTCCATTTGCCGATTTCGAGTGTGACTGTGGCCACCGTTATGCCGTGTCAGGGGCGGGCGAGGGTGTCCTTGCTCCAGTTTCCACTGGAGGGGTGAAACGACCGGAGAAATAGCTACACCTGGAGGGGGCTGATTCCGGTTGTAGGGCGTCGAAGGGGTGGCCCGGCCCTTCCCACCTTGTCCCTCAGGAAAAAGAGCTGTCCTCCCGACTTTGCTCGATAAAAGCGGTGTTGTCTGGGGGCAGCCTTTGTTATCAGAGGGATTCAACGATCGTGGAAACAAGAAGAGCGTATTTATATTTTACGTTTTTATATTTCACTTTTTTAAGGGAGTGTTATTCTGAAGTCGAGGAGGGTTATTCGATTAAAGTTTCTTGGAGGTTTGCTCTTTTGAAGGGTCTGTATTCGGGTGGCAGGAGCCTTTTCGCGTCTTTCACGGGTACGACGCACGTACTGGCATAGAAATGACGGATTAGTGTGTCCTTCAGATATTTCTGCCTTCTGTCGCGCGCAACGCATCGCTTTCCGAAACATCTCGTGGGTATTATGGAAGCTTTAGAATGATCTACTAATCCTGTAGAATGATAGGCTCCTATGCACTTTGCTTTGTTCCAAATCGGCGTTTGAAATTTGATGCAGGTAACCCTCGACTGATAGGGTGAAGCAGCACTCCATGTCCCTACACTTTCCACGTTCGATTGAGATTATCTAGATTGCAAATAATCGCCTGCGCGATGGGAGCAGGAAGTAGCCAGGTGGGTGAGAGAAGGTGGTTTTTTATAGAATAGAAATTCAACAGCTCTTTATACCACTCACCAGGAATACAGGCGTATTTCAACCGCAAAGTGGCTGGATTCCAGTAACCTGCACCCGGCTGGTCGGTGGTGAAGTTGTAGCGACAATAATTCAGGCCGGAACACCTGAAAAGGGCAAACGAAAGTTAGTACATTTATGCATAATACACTTTTACTATTCCCCGCAAACAAAATGACCTAAAACTCCTATTCCGTCATCTGCCACAAAAGAACTCCAACGAGATCGAACTGTCCTCCAAAAATGAAACGAGAAATCCACGAAACGGAGGCATCCGCAAACATTCGAAACGATTTTCGCCATCTGGATTGATACGCACATAGCACGTGGAAATCCGAGTATCGCAAACCGCGCAGCGCGCGAGATTGTATCGATTGCTCGCGTCAGAGTCGTCAATTAAATAAGCGACGCTGGTCGTTAGAATGTCTACCGGGTGACGGAGGCGCGATTGCGCACCCCACGCACGAATAAAAGAGAAATAGCGATTGTTTTCAGATCGAGATGATTGTTGCGCGGGGGATCGAAAGTGGCCTGGCCGTGGGGGACAATGGTCCTAGGGGTCGATTTTCACCCCTTTCGTCGCGCAGCAACTCGAAGCCCTCCCCTTCTGTCTCGTCGATATTATCGCGGCGCTCCCCACGCCGGAAATAAAAGGGAAATAACGTTTCGCGTGCCACCCACGCGGGGAATCCCTTTGAATTTTTCGACGCAGCCGACATTTTGGGGTCGTGACTCCCGCATTCACACGTCCTTTTGTTGCCGAAATGGCACTGTGCCACGTGCACTTGCAGATTTTAAAAAACAAAAGAAACTTCAGTCTCTGAAAAGCGTCATCCGAATAGCTTGAATGGAATATTGTCGAAAGTGGAGAATGCAAAATCAATTCCCCGATGCGATACCAAGACGTCCAGAAACTCCGTCCCGAAGGGCGTGGGCAGGGTAGCTCGTTCCCTCCCTTATCGCGGCTGCAACCCCCTTATTTGCAAAGCTCACCGAGCTGTGCTCCTCGCGCGCGATCCACTACCCCGTGAACGATTTCTCCTCCGACAAGCGTCGGACGTCGCTCAAAAGGCAATTAAAACTCGGCGCACGCTTTGCTGGCGCACATCAAACGACGATTTCGCGTGGCTCGAGATTTCGTCCCGCCCCCTCGAAGATGCGTGGTCGCGATCGTGTGACCGTGGCGCAAAAAGGAATTGTTCGAACTTCCGGCCTGGGGGAAAAAAATGCGATTTCCGTGAACGCTGACAGCGACGACCTGCCCAATTTCGTGGAACCGCGTCCGACTATGGTGGCCGGGTCTATTGACGCGATTGTCGACGCCACCCCTGCACTTTTCTGCGAGGTGCAGCGGTGTAGGACGACGGGGCGTCGAAAACTGCGAGAACTTTCGCATTGATGCATAAATGAGGGAATGCGACGTTTTCTGTTCCGAGGAAGATTAAAGTCAGTGTACCGTTCTGGATCGAAGAAGCTCTATTACCGGGTCAGTACCGTCGATTTCTTTCACCGCCAAGTATTGCAAAACGTCTGCTTTTAATCCAATAACGTGCCACTACGCTGGTGGAGCAGTTTTCTACTTCTGCGGTCTACGCGCGCGTAATTGAATATTATACACTCTCTCCTTTCCTTGCGGATGCCTAGGTGACTCGTATTACCGCAGGGAGGTATACATTGTCTCGAAATCCGACGAAAAACAGCAGCCTTGTCTACCTAGAAGCCACTGAAACACTGCAAGACACCATCCCAGGCGAACGACTGGCATGCAAATGGAGAATAATAAAAAGAGTTACATACTTTCTGTTCAACGACTGTCGGATGTCCATCATCCCGAATGCTTGTTCGTCAGGATCATCGATATAGTTCCCCCTGAGGCCCTTGCTCCTCAACGCCATGCTACCTCGACTCCTCATCCTCTTCTCCGCTAGCATCTGCGAGTCGTATCCACAGATTTGCGTGGCGTTGGACAGGTAGTCCGCTTCCAGCATGAAGATGAACGCTCTCAAGGACCTGCAGGTGAGTCGAACGACACTGTGGGAGCAGTGCTCCTCTTCGACCACCTCCATGTAGCCGCCTGGAAGCCTGACTCCCTTCAGAACCTTGGCGAACGGCGAATGGGTGCCCACGAAGTCGGTCAGCGAGCACCTCGTGATCACCATCAGCGACAGCAGAAGACTTGTCAGAGTCGTTGCTCCTGGCGCCATGGTCGTTGATCATTACAACAGTGGTCGAAGGAATCCTCTCGAGATGGGTCTTAAAATTAGCCTCCTCGAGGGGGCTGGGGGCTCAAGTGCGTCGATATGCTGCAGCAAGCTCCTCCATAGGTCTCTGCTTCTTGTAGGGAGAGCTGCAGGCTCTGCTTGTTCTCCAAACCGTGCTTGGACACTCGAGGACCACTTTATTTGGCAGGTCGACGGTCTGGGCCTGCGAGAAACGTGGAGCACAGCGTGAAGGGCGTGGGAAGCAAGTAGAGATCGGAAGGGGCTACTTTCGAAACCAATAAAATATCCTCTAGCTTCGTACAATTTCAATTCCCATTCTCGGACACGCAGAGAAATTTCGGTAAACGGTTCCGAACACTTCTCTGCGAATGTCACATCATCTACTGTACGACCTGAATCGATGAAAACTTAATTTAGGATAAATATTGGCTGGAGTGATTTACCTTCTCGTTCCGGCAGTCCCAGCGAAGATTTGTTCGGTGGAGTCTCGCAGGGGTGCTCCCGAACGTGGCCACCAGGTCGGATAAGCCCCGAAAGACTGAAGAGGTACGATTATTTGTCGATGAAAATCACTCCTCTCTTTATTTTCGGCCCGCGTGCCCGTGCCTGCCGATTGCTGGCATCTTCGGGTTCCCTCCAACGGTGCCACGAGGTTTGTTGCTACAACGAAGAGACCCCTGGTGCGCGATCAATCGGCCACGGCCAAGTTCCAGGCTTCAAGACAACGGCGGATACTCGCACCTCAAGGGCACGGATTAGAATAGTATCGAGGACGCGTTTTCGATGCCGGACGCCTGGGCACAGTTGCACGTTTCGTCCAACGTTGACCAACTTGGAATCGCGTGTCTACGGTCTTTTTTCGTTTTTATTCTCGGCCTGGGAGACGCCGCGTCGATTCGAAATAGATCTTCAGGTCGAACCAGAGCACTGGGTCCATCGAGGATTTTCCTGGAATTTTTCTATTCTCGGAGCGATGTGTATGTATCGATCGGGATTGAATTCTTGAGGTTCACTTCAAATATACAGCTTCGGGGAACTTTTACTGCCGATCGTTCGGCTGGGGGATTTTAGACTCGAAAACATTCGGAGTCTTTAATTGCTTCTGATATGAAATCTTTCACTTTTCTATAGAGGTAGTATCTGCAGTCCAGAATTGGAGCTTTAAATTTACTATCGAAGTTTCTTTGGTAAATATCAGTCACTCGCTATTTAGTTTACGATATGTCTTTGAAACTTACAAAAATATGTTACGAAGAACGTACACGTATACCAGCCTCTCGTATGAAAATATATTAATAAGTTACTTCTATCGTTCTCAATAAATAATCCTCGAAAAATATAATATGAAATTCTCGTCACACGAGACAGCTACGAGAATCACAACCGACTTATCAATCACTCTAAAATTTCCTTCTACTTTTAACCGGTCCACTTCTAAATATGCTTCCCAAAGGCACAGATCGATCGACCAATCCCGATCACGTTTCAGTAATCCGATTCATGAAATCAACCACTGTCGACCAACATTCTCTGCTGTTTCTCCACGATCGCGAACAATTTCCGCATTCCAAGCGCACACATTCTGCGGAAATTAGCCTCCCCTTCGAATCTCGGCCAGCGACATCTCGAAGCTCCCTCGTTTCTCGCGCTAAATCGTCGTTTGCTCTTCCACCATCTCGTTCGCTGTTTCCCTTCCCTACATAAATTTTCGCTCAGTCCAGCGGCGAAACGCCGCGGCGGGCTTTCCTAGCAGGAAGTGGCCGGCGGAAAATAAAACTTTTTCAAAACTGCCGGCATGTTTCAGCGCGATAAATCACTGGGAACAGGTGCAGGGACCAGGGGCCATTCGTCAAGATAACAGAACGCTTTTTCTCTGTCCCTTCGTTGCAGCGATAACTCCGTGATAACTGGAGAACGGAGTGTGTAGAACCGTAGATGTACAAAATCGAGCTCTCGCCCTGGGAATTCGCGATGTTAAACGGCACCTTTGTAGTCACTTCGTTCTCACAATTCACAGTCCAGGATAAACGGAATTGCAGCTTAGAAAATGGATGGAGATCGAACAGGTGCAAAGGAACCGAAGCTCGTTGCGCGTAAAAAGTAAACACTTGAGGAGGAACACCGAATATCCATTTCATTGATAAAATCTCGGATCACTCGACTCGAACTGAGATGAAAGTGCGGACGAGAAGATAGATCCCGAGTCTCGTTCCTCAACTCTTTCAGCGGCTGTCAGCAAGCCTCTGTCCAGGGACTCACTGCTCCTTCGGCCGAGCAGGCTTCCCGCCCTTTCGATGCGTCGAAGGAAAAAACGCGTCGACGATCGGTTACTAGCGCGTATGAAAGGAGCGCGCTGTTTGGCGTCGTGCCCGTCACTGAATAAACACGCACCGTGCCCGTTCCTGTCGACCGTTCGTCGCCGTGTGCCACGAGCCAGCGTGCTGTCAGTCCGTTCCTCTAACATTGACAGCCTAAACTGCGAATCCTATGAGCCATTGGCGTCCAACCTACCCCCGGAAGCCGGCATCCCCCGCCAGCGATCGCCAACCTTCTGAAACCAGCACGTGTTGGTCGATTAGACACGCTGCTTAAGCGCACCCTCCCCACGGGGACGAGGAATGGTAGCCGAAGAGATGCATGGAGGGAGAGGGAAGCTCGTAATTTACCCTGCCAGGTAGTTTGTACTATTAGTTACCTGATTAGAATATGCGGAATTAATTTCGAACGGTTGCTCGAGAAGTTCGAGTGGTTGGAGATCCTCTGGCTCAAGGGGGCCACCCCTGCAACAGGACGTGCACGTTTTTCGGGCACACGAAGGGTGTTGGAGGGGCACAGACGCGCGCCAGGGTGGCTTTCCCTCCCCTGGATCCTCCCCTTTAATCTCTGGCTTGGTTTCTTCTGTGAAAGATCGGCCCGTGATTTCGACAGCTGCTCCTCGCGAATCGCAAGTTTCTTTGATTTCGACGTTCGATGCCTCTCCATCGATGGGGTGGGCTTTCTTCTTCGTCGAAGGGGGTGCAGGATGAAGTTATCTGTTCTGCTGAAATTCTTAAAATTCTTCGCCCTATCGCAGCGTTAGACTCCTCTGAAATTTCGCACATTTTTCTGGATATTACACCCCCTCGTTTCCACCCTCGTTTTGAAACAGCTTGGGGACCCGGTGGACACTAGCATTTCCAACGAGAACGCATTCTACGTCGGGTAACAATACGACCAGCTTATCCCGAAATCACAGTTTCCACATTTCCCCTGTTCCGATTCCCACATTTAATCCCTCGTTTCTGATCTTGAGCCATTGTACAGATCGATCCGCCATTCAAACAGCTGTCGCTCTTGCCCCCCCCAATGACGTGCCGATTTTCCGTCGAATGGAACAGCTTCCACGATCGTTAAACTACAGGGAACTGATCCAAACTACAAGCAAACTACATTCCGCATCTCCATGTGAATAGAAGACACCCCAAAAACGTCCACCCTGTCCGATGGACATCCGTTATTAGGACATCGCTGGACGAGTGTTCCCTGGTGTCTTACCGTTCGTCCAGATAACACGAAGAAGCCTCGTGGTCCCATTGTTCAAGAGGAGGCCCCGGGAGCGTCGAGGACGATCTCTGCACACGATTGGTCCATTGTCCGTGGCACGTGCGTTCTCTGGCGCGCATCTGCGCCGTCCCAGGAAGCTCCTTTCTCCACGGATGTACACCGGTTGTCATCGATCCCCCGTTGTTCGTAAATCAAGGAGGAGATCCTGGATGGTTCCTCCACCGTCGTGGACCAACGTTTCGAGGATCAGGAAACGGGAACATGGAGCATCTGCCGTCTGTGTTGCACGCGCGCCTACTGAAGGAGGAGCACGTTAAGATCGCGCCGCTGTCACGCCTCTCGTGGCCCCGAAATTTATTTCACCCTAAATGCTGGCTAAAGTGACGTGACCACATTATGTTCTGTAAGTGTGTTTAATCAAAGAGAACGCAGTGCTAGCACTTGATTCTTTGGGACTTTGTTCTCCCTTGATCCAGGTTCTTTACCTTGTACAAGAATGCTGTGATCACAAGCGACTCGATTTCCACTTAATATTTGCATTCCTGTTAGCCACTGATCGCCGAGCAACAGTAACGCACGGTCTCGTGGGCAATTCCCTAGTGAAACGAAAAGAATCGCATCCGGTCCGGTGTGCAGCAACCCTGCGGCCCTTTCCACCCCGATCCACCCCTTGAATGGGGGCACGGAGCCCTTAGGGCACGCGTTCGGTGAAATTATAGCGACATGTGCGACCAGTCACGGCTCGTTTGATACGCAAATTCTCTCCAACTTTGGTAAAATTGGATCTTTAATTCAGTTTTATTTTCCCCGCGGGTGGAGGATGCAGGTAACAGGGCGAAAGCTTTTACAGCGTCGTGTTTAGGGGGGGATGGGATCTTTGGGAACGTGCTGGCCTCTACCAACTGCTATGTTGTATGATTAATAGGCCCTGATAGGTAGTCAGTGGGGTGGTTAATCAGGTTTCAGAGGATACCTATTAATGAAGTTGAACGAGAGTACAAGAATACCTATCCGAAATTGTTTCACAAAGAGGGAGGGGAGTCTCCGCAGTTTAAGGCTTGCCGTCTCATTTTTCTTATGGTCCGAATCGATCGAAGCGTCCCTTGTAAACAGACGGACCCTAATTAAACTACTGCGGTCGATAAAAAGAACTTCTATAGAGGTGACATCTGCAGGTACTTTATGTAGACGAATTTTTTACGCATAGTTGCCACATTTTCTGTTCTCTCCGTCTCTGCTGCGCTGTTGCCACAGCTCTTTCTATCGAGAAGTCTTGAAGGAATACGGCACGAGAGCTGCGTTTGGCGTCAGAGTCTCGCTGAACGTAAAGGAGGATAACAATAATGGAAGATAGAGAAGTTGGGTAGTGAAGTTAGGAAACATGTCAATGAAACTACTCCCCGCTATTTAAAACCCCCTTATTTTCACATGGACTCGAACATATTTCAATTTGAACAAAATCCCAGGAGTTTATCCAGATATTATCTTTGCCCATCTCTGTTCTCCAGCCGCTTCGCCGTGATACATTCAAGTCTCCCTGACGACAACATGGTACTAAGGTCGTGTTCAAATATATTGGCCGGTGAGTTTGTTTTCGCGAGCAGCGCGTGAGGAGCAATCAGCCACCACCACCTGACGATCGTGGATTCGTCAGTTGGATTTGCACGGCCCCCGAAGGGTACGGCGGGGTAACGGGAACGCTGCACGGCTCCGCCTGAACGAAGCCGTGTGGCTGTTGTTTATTTACATTCGCTATTCGCAACGAATTGTGACGCGCTCTCGTACCATCTCGCTCTCGCGTTCGGCAAGAAAGAAGCGAGAAACGACTACTCGGAATCGTGTCCCGCTATGTAGTTAAAGTGATGAGGATGGTCGATGCATGTTTGCGTACGTCACGGGCACCGAATCCTCTCCGCGCGACAAGCAGGCGTAGCCCGAGAGAGAGTGAGAACGTTGAGAAAAGGAGCGCCGCGGCAGGCAAGCGGTGTGGTGGGAGACTTCTCCTCACGA
Organism: Andrena haemorrhoa; assembly: GCA_910592295.1. NCBI lineage: Eukaryota > Metazoa > Arthropoda > Insecta > Hymenoptera > Andrenidae > Andrena > Andrena haemorrhoa. The sequence goes on from OU342941.1 coordinate 6,933,280, forward strand.
AGGTCACCGGCCAATAAATATGAACACGACTATAGGTATTGCTACTTAGCTTTATCGGCTAGCTTGGACTTCCACCGGTTCTGATACATGGCGCGAATATACCATCAGCGCCGGTGACGGAGGATCCTTGAAGCCGCATTCTGTCATTTCTTGAGTCTGTCTCAGTACACGATTCATAAATTCATTATTATTTCAACGCACTGTGGTTATTTGCATTCAAACGCACCAGACCACCCTGCACTGATGTCTACTGGAGGCAACTATGCCCTCGCAAACTTCCTTCTTGCCGATTCCAGGACGAAAGTTGGTTGAAACGGTTTGTTTACTACATCGCGTATACGTACACGCTTCTACTAGCTTGTGTGAGCGTACGCACACATTCAAGGCCCGGTGCGACGGCAGCCTTAAGGCTCAGTTTGTTGCAGCGAGATCGTGTTGGGAAATCAGGGGGATTTGCATGCTTAATCAACTGATTGTAAAAGTGATGAAGATGAAGACCAGAGTCTTCGTTGGGCCATGAATATAATACTAAAAAAATGCATGAATTTTAGAAGGAAATAATAACCTCTGGTCCTAAAGAGCATCCCTCAACACCGATCCATTACTCACCCACTGTAAAACTTTACCGAATTACGTAAATATAGTTCGCGGAATATCTTATGCCACCTATACGCGAGTTAAGTGAAGTTTACGACAGACAGCAACCCCCTTGGAGATTCCTAACGAGATTACGTATTACGTGTACCCTCCAGCATGTACGATACTCTTGCGTAAGTCACCCCCGTGATCGACCCGGTGGTCTGCTATATACAGGGAGGTTCATAGCGTGTACAAGATACTTTGACAATTTAGCAGGTAGGTTGTTTCGAAGGAAAACATTCGCGAGATCGAAGTGGCAAAGTCGCTTTACCGCGTACTCGCAGGAAGTAATCGGGAATATTTCAGCAAGAGGGGTGCAGCCCCATTTTTTACAGGTTTTGAGTTATGACGCGTATAAAATATGTGAGGTAAAAAAATTCTACATCGTTTGGTGCACGTTGGACGGAAATCCGATAACAAAGGAGCGATTTATTGCAAATAGGTAAATAAAAATAGAAATATTAATATTAATATTTTTATTTTAGAATATTTTTCGCCAAAAATAGAAATAAAAACTTATCGACTCAATAACTACTACCTACGTGTAGTGCGAAAATATATATTTTTCAATTAGTGTTCTCTTTTAATTTTAAGTCAAAGCAATTTTTTTTTAAAACAGTTTTTTCTACTTCACTTCAAGGTGTGAGCTGCACCCCTCTTAAGCTGCAAGGTCCTCAATTAGGAAACGACCTCCCCCGCGAGAAGTTAAAAATTCCTGAAACTCTTTCGGTGAAACGTCCTATATCTCGCGCCCACGCGTAACGAAAAGAGAAATCCGGATAGGCCTTACGATATTTTGACGTTTAGCCAGCCGCTGTTTATCTTCTCGCTACGGTTTCGCAATGGCGAACATTTGTTCCTGGCAGGCGAGGATGAATTCTAAATTATGGAGGCCGTCTTCTTTTCCCTGTAAATCAGACCAGTCCCAATGGGTTTCCGACCAGTGGAAGAACCGCCCGCGCCGCGGTTCGAGGAACAATTCAGTTCGATGTAAAATACGGATGCTTTTTTTTCCTTGAATTATAGCGGCGCCGGCGATAAATAGCCCTTCTCGGCGCAGTCGCGTCTCGTTCGTGTATACATTTATTATCCCTTTCATCGCGAATTTGGCGGAGCTTCGATTGTTCGCGTATCGAACAAAGCTTCTTGTTTATCTTACAATAGATCTATGGGCCACAGTCGCCATTCTATTGAATCGTACCTGGTAACTACTCGCGGTTCTCGGTTCATTGTTTGTGGACCGAACGGTGCTCTTTGTTTGAGCAGAAATGAAATATGTTTCGCGATACGTACGAATTGTAAAATGACGTAGACAGCTTCTGGGAATATCTCTTTTCGCGATTTCGAATCGCGTCGATTCGTGGGCTTGAAAACAGAAAGGGTCTGTATTGAGTCACACTACAAACAGCTTATTGTAATAAACACCTGGCTGCTGTTAATAAAAACCTGCTCGACCTCCGTGTTACGTAATTGTTAACGCGTAACTTGAATACGTCAGTGATTAATTTATACTTTCCTGTCGCCATTCAAGGCGAACTTGAAGTAATTATCCATTATCCGCTGCGTGGATGCCGTTCGATATTTTTAATTGGCTGCCTTGATTGGCGAAAGTGATTTAGAATTGTGGAGGACGAAACGGGAGGCAGATTCCTGGGAATAGGTTTCTGAATTGTCTGCAGACGGAAACGTTCGTGTTCTCTGCTTTATCGGTGATAAGTTTACTGTGTCCTGGTAAGCAGGGAATCTCGTGGCCAGTTTACAACTTTTTACATTCATTAAATGACACTGCAAGCAAGGAAATATTTAAATTCGATGTATGGTGGTACTGAAATATAAATGAATAAAAAGTTTTAACTGCTCGGTAACTTATCATTAATTACCTATTCATTTGCGAGTCAGTATGCCCACAATTCTTTAATAATAGATGATTATATATTCAACATAATATCCATTCATGAAAAAGAGAGTGTAAAAAGCTGTCCAGCGTCCTTCGAATTGAATTCACTCGATTTTACCGTACCGAATAAAAAGAAATATCGAAGGAAAGGCTAGAAAACTAATTCGTTTGAAGTAACAAAGCATGAAAAGTGATGGCTACAGAATTCTTGCTAAAGGTTACTACTAGTATCGACTATTTTTTAAAGTCCAAAGAGAAAACCCGAAGGCTGCAGGCATCAAGGAATTCACATTTTCCGTGATGAACGGTTTTATTCAGTTACAATAATAATCGCCATCGTCGCAGTGATGATAGTAATCATAATTATAGTAACGACACGCGAAAACATAATCGCAACTTCGGTGACAGTAATTACGCCCGTAACTTTCGATAATAATAATGACGGTAACAATGATGAACGGCAACAATCGAACGGACAATTAAAGCGTTCGCGTTTAACAATAATCAAACAACACGATCGTGCGATTTGCACGCTCAGATGAGTCTTCCTTGTCCTCTTACGGTTGTATGTATATTCTACGGGTGTCTGCGAATGGTTCAGTGTGTGTGTGTGTGTGTGTGCACACGGTGCGAGGAAAGTAAGCATCGTGACTTTATCGCATCAGTCTTGGTAACGCTGCTCTTATTAACTTTCTGTTGTTCGCGAATGGAAATCTATTAATAATTCAAATCTACCCGATGTCTAACATACAGACGTAACTACCATCCTCGTTTCTTAGAAGATTATTCAACGAAAGCGCCCAGTAAGATGAGATTAAAGAGTAGAAACTAGCCCGTTAGAGAAATTAACTAAAATCCCATGAATATTCCGAGCATTCATGTATTCTGGAAACGCGAGAGAACGAAGATCGAATCTGAAGCATTGCCATGAAAATGGATCTTCTGAAATCTCAGAAGATTCATCAGGAAGATACCTTCGTTTAATTAAAAATCGACGATTAACGAAGTAAACCTGTAACACATATTCTTCGCACCCTGTGCACGCTTGTTCCCGTGTCTATGTCTGTGCTCGCCGTTGTAACAATTTCTTCCATCCTCCGTTCCGCGACGACGAGCGGTATTAATAGACGAGTCGTTAATTAACGCGCGACGACTCATCGTTTTCGTCCGTCGCGTGTGTTCGTACGTGTGTTGAATGTCGGGTCGATTGTGTTGCACGTGTGTTGCTACGGGTGTTAAGGGTGTACGAAATCGGCTGCAAAAAGGATGACCTATGAAATGCGTGTGAACGAGCGTTTCGCTTATGTACAGTGTCCCTTGAAACGGTTACGAGATACAGTTACATCTGCATTGTAATTCGGTTAGCGCTTGTCTTAATGGTAGTCGGATCGGTTTTGCGTCGTGCTTCGATGAGCCTCGTCCTCCGTCCCCTTGGCCTCCCTTTTGCCACGTTTACGCGCATGTTTCAGCTCGTTTCCCAGGGTGTGAACGAAGCTTAAGCTGAAGATTCTCGCGACTTCTGTTCTCCGATCGACGTGGGACGATTATCACACTGTGGACGCAACGAGCTCTCTTTCCTCCTTCCCTACCCTTCTCCCACACAGAATTCTAATACCTTCGCCACTTTTCAGTAAATTTTCAGTAAGTTTGTCGTGAAATTGGATGCAAGTGTAACTCGGAGCAAAAAAGGTATACTAGGATATTGATAAATTAAATTTGATCGACGCGAGGGAAGAGAGTCTAGTTCCCCTCTAACGTAATTCCTCCGTCTTTCTAATCTCCACCACGAAATCGTTCGATCGCCTTTCATCAACGCACCCAATCGCTCGTGATCGCGGACAGTGTCCGATTTCCGTGCTCGCTGCACCCACAGGCCCACGATCGATGGAGAAAAGGCGAGTTTGCGGATGGTGAACGTGCGAAAGCTGAACAGGTTTTATATGGTACGAGTCCGTGTCTCGGGTTTGTCTCTTTCTCTCTTTGAAAAAATAAATCACTTTGCTAGGTATTACTCTCATTTCTCTGTCGCGCGCGCCTCGACAGTTCGGCTTCTGCGGGAGCTAAAACTATATTAGACACACCACTAACGTCGATTCGCGTAACACTCGCCTCCGCCTCTCGCCTAATACTCTTCTATCGGAGCACCTACGTATCTATCGCGACTGGTTGGTTGGTTCCTCTTCAGAGTCCAATATCGAGCTGATCGATTCGCCTACGATTACTCCCTCGCACCTGCGCGTACCTACGGCACGCGGGAGCTCCTCTCCTTCGATACCAGCGTTCTCGGAACCCAATTGGGGAAATAATCCGCGACTCGATTCGTTACAATGAATCTGGATTCTCTGGTATCCATCAGCGCAACTGAAGACTATCCATGACTAACGAACGACGTTTTTCACTCGAGGAAACATTTACTCGAACAAATTATTCGTTTCATCGTTGGATACGATTTCTTCGAATAAATCTTTACTCCGGTACTGAAGACTCAAAGAAAAGGCTGTTCGAACAACGCCCAGATTTGTCTCGCGCGGAGATTTCAACGCAGAGACTGGAATGCTCGGTACAGCGCGCGGTGGCCTGGACGAACAAAATTGGAATCTGATATTGCCCCCGTTTTGGAAAAAGTACGCAGTGTTTTTCTCGCAGAAAGGTGGCCTCGCGCCAAATATAATTTTTCTCGCGGGTAGAAATCGGGCCTCCCGCGATACATGGCGCTTTTCCTTCGTCTTGTCGAAACACGCTATATAGCACGGCGCGCGGACGCGACTCCGTTTCCCGCGGACTCGCGTCGAACGCGGCTGATGACTCGATAATGTCCGGGGAAAGAGAAGTTTCTAATTGGTACGCTGAATCATGTTCCTTTCTTGCTGTGCTCCTACTGTGCTTTTTGAGGATTGGAAAGCGATCGATCGAGAGTGAACGTCTTTGGAATGTCCGTGACTTCCGTCTGCTGGCAGGCGGGGAGACTTGCGTGGAAAAATAGCTACTGGAAAATCTATGCTCTTTCTCTTATTTCGATAGATGTGGAAGATCAGCGACCGTGAAGTGCACGCCGCGCGATGAAGCTGCTGATATCCGAGGTAATTGCGATGTTTGGCAGTTTTCTCCACGAGCATGCTGTAATTCATTGCTTTTCCTTCCTCTTCTGATACCTTTTCTTCTAATCGAACCTACGGAGTGATGGGAAAGTGGGCTTCGAGCCGAAGCTTCTTCCACGCCACGTTCGAAATCATCTCTCTTTCCACGAACGATCATCGGCGCGGTATTCGAATCACCCCGTAGGCTCAATCCGCGGATTACAAAAGAGTCGAGTGGCTTTTCAATAGTTCCTGCACTGTGAACCCTTTCAACGTCCGCTGATCAATTGGAAGTTCAGACGAATCTATTCCTTCGCACTGTCGATCACGATCATTTTGCAGTGTTTTCTCAAAGTGTCTTCTTGTTTAAAGCGGTAAGGCATTGTCGGATATGTCAGCTGAAATCTTCGGACCGTTCCCCGTGATTGCGGTACATCGAAAGCTTTACAAAAATATCTTCTTCTCGTCGCTTCTCGCGCTCCAGTTTCCGTGCCCCTTCGACTTTCCATCCCCCCGACGAATCAACTAATGGATGCCTCCCAGGGAAAAAGAACGAAGCGCTAGTGCCAGATATTTTTGTCTTCACCGGAAAAGCAGCTAGCCACGTTTACTCGCCCCTTCTTCCTCTCGTTTTCTTCTCGTCCCTCCATTCTCGTAACTGCGATTCGCTCGCGATAGCAGTGCAATTGCATTCCTTGTGCGTGCTACAAATTAACGTCGAAGAAAACAACTGCAGTGCACACTGCTAAACGAAATGTACACGTTTCCCTTCTCGATTCCTGTTTCTTCTCTTCCCTCTCCGTCCGTGTATCGACCCCCATTTCTACTTCGAATCGCACACCGTCCTCGCGCCTCCATCTATCCTGCTCCGAAACTGCAGGCTACTTGCCTCGTCCCTTACTTCCTCTATTCTTGGTTTTCTGTTTTTGGCACATTTACCAGAGTACGTAGTACACACGCCCAGTTACATCGTCGTTCTGAACGTGTCTCCTTGGCTCGCGATGGCACACCAACGACCAGATAATTCGGTTTTAATACCCTCGGGGTGAACACGCTTTCTTCGTTCGCCACCGTTTAATTTGTATAGATTTATCCTTTACTGAGGATCGAGTTTCCAGCTTCACAACTGTAAGGAGTCTTTGCTTGTAGAGAATATATCACAAATTTATTAGTGCTGGAGATTTTAACGAAACAATGCGTTGCTGTATAGATTATTGTATAGAATAGTCGCCGTATTCTTAATTTTGTTAGTCGATTTCGAATATCACAAAGTGCCGAGACACAACCGTGCGATTCTTTGATTATCCGACGGTAGAGGATATCGGTAAAATTAAATGGAACACAGGGGTAAGTGAATTTTTGAATCGCTGGTGCCCGTTATCCGATCGTGGCTCGCTTCTCGCTTATTTCGTCGGTTCGCCTTCCGATTCAGCTGCAACGCGTTCGCGACAATTCTACACAAGCTTGCACGGTTTTTTAAGCGAGACGATCGCGGACGATCGATATCGATGGATCGACAGACGTGGACGCTCGTCGACTACATCGTAAAATTACGTTTAAACAGGTAGAGAGATATTAAACAAGACAAGTGTCAACCGTAACTATTACAACAACGTCGCTACATTTACTCACGAATGATAATCGGTAACCACTACTCCTTTAGATACAGCTATCCTGGTAACGATTACTTTATAAACTCTCCTTTCCCTAACAAAGCGGCTCCTAAAACGATCATCTCTCCCTCTGGAAGGAAATCAACTTCGCTCTACGTAGAAATTAAATCCTGCGTCGCTTTCGCTGCTAATCTCCGTCCCGTCGAGGTCCTCCCGTTCGATGTCGAAGATTCAAGAAAGAAACCCTACCTCCGGACCGTCCGAAATAAACGGATGAACCAGGATGCAAAATTCTACGATCATCTACTTCGAGGCATCGCCTACCACGAAAGGAACAACCACGTCGATGAGATTACAGAAGGGTCGAAAAGCTGCAGAGGAGGAACCCCCAACAGGGTTACCTCTACACTCGAGAATTCAAACGTGTTTCACGGAGTAGAAAGACTTCGAAGAATCGTGAAGATAAGACGGAGAATGCAAGGGCGTCTCGGATCCTCCGATAAGCAAAATCAAGTTCACTCGAGCATGCGCGTAATAATCAAGGAAAGCTCCTGCTCCGTCCGTGGTTGATAAAAAATCACTGACGTTATCCACGCGGGTGGGCACGGATCGGTGAATGAAAAAGCATGCTCTCGTTTAAAGAAATTGCCGCCAGCTTTCCAACTGGGGCGCAAAGATCGGGCGGGGCGATCGTCGCTTTCGAAACGGACCGCCGCGGCGTGACGCGTCGTTAAACAATTTGCCGCGCGCCGCTGTCTGCAAACAAACGATTAACCGATGCGCGAGACGCGCGAAATTCGTTTCACACTTTCTCGCCGATTCTCCCACGGAATCGTTCCTTTCTTCGTTTCTCGGCCACGATTATCGCGATCGTCCGCGATCCCTCGAGCCTTGAACTCGAACGACCAGGCCCGCTGCTAAGTACGCGATCGCTATGTTTATTAACGTTTTTTTCGTTCTTTTATTTCGGTTGAAAATATCGCATATTTTTCTTACATCTTCTTACGCGGCTCGCGCGCGTACAAACGCGACGGCGCGGACGTTCGTGCGCGCTCGGTGCCGATCGGTAGGTACAGGTTGCAATTCCACTACGATAGTCAATAATATTATCATATAATATATATGTATATATAACATACTTTGTTAAACCTCAACAATTCCCATAATAAGTCTGTGTTTAGTCGCGGGCTCGTGTCGGTCAGGACTTTCGTCGGCCTCGTTTCCCCTTCTTCCCGCTGCTATGCTAATGTTTCGGAGGCAGATTTAAAGTAACTTCTGCGACGCGTCTTGTAAACGTAGGATTGAGGTCTCCAGGTGGAATAGATTCTAATATAATTGCAGATATTTTAAGGAGAATCAAAAGCAACCGCTTTGGACGAAAGGAAGCAGTCTCGCGAGAACTTAATGCGCATGATTTACCAAGCTTCCAGAAGATATTTCTAAATTACCATTTCGCTGAAACGGTTGACGCCATCAGCGACCAGCGTCGTGACTTCGTTAAATCTACCAGGGAGCCTCGGTCGAGAAAAAGTCCTGATCGACGACAGCGGCCGGGATCTTCGATCACGGATTAGTCAACGGTGAATCTCCGTGTATCACGTAGTCGCTACGTGCTCGGTGTTTAAGCACGCTCGAGTCCCATGCGCGTGGAAACTCTGCTCGTGATCGCGCTCGTGTTTGCTCGGAGCTACGAGCGCCGGTGGGATGAACGTTCACCTACGTGAACGTGACACTAACCTCGTGGGACCATTTAGCTCGAGTTTCTTTTGTCACTTAGGATATCCCAGAGTGATACCTGAACAGACAGGCCCGCAGCCTCTGTACTACGAACAGCGTCCTCGTTGGATCTCTTACGATTAATAGTATCATAATTACTATACACGAAACAATCCCTAATAGTTTGGCACAGTCAACCACCTCCTCCCCTCGTTACGTCCTACTGCATCTCACTTAAAGTGTCTTTCTCGTCAAGAGCGTCCGCGACGGACCAATCCCTTCGCACCCTTCGCATTCTTCGTTCACGGATCGTCTTCCTTGCTTCCTCGTTGCGTCCTAGCGATCCACCTTTTATCAGACCTCTCCTCGAATTGCTCGAGCTAGAAAGGTCAAGCCCAGAGGCGGCTGTACCGGTTCCGTTAGCCTGGAGGCTCGTCGTCAACGAGGACAGCAACAACGGCGTCGACGATCGCGCAATTATCATCCCATTGACTCGCTAATCGAGCTTCCCTCGCCGCTAACCTCCTCCCTTTGCATTAGTACGACGCTTCTTGTCTTTCCTGTTACTTCTTTAGGTGTTCCCACCACCAGGGCCAGGTTCGATTAGCACCTGACCAAGAGCTCGACCGTCAGATCGACAGCGTTCGGCGAAGATGAAGAGCAAGCTGGTCCTCCGTTAGTTTTGCAGGATTTCCTCTGCGTGTTCGTTTCTCCTCGACGAGCATGGCGGACCTCCTGCTTGTCCCTCGGTCTCTTCAGCTTCTTCGACGGTGCACACGCGTCAATGGTCGAGCTCTGGCCACGTTGTGCTACGGTGGTTCTGGCTCGGAGGTGGGAGATTCCTGCTACGCTTCCAGGAATATCAGAGCCGTAGGCTTCGGCTCCAGGTTGCTCTTCTTCGCCTCGACCACCAGGAACTCGATCTCGCTGCGGTCGCGCCTGGCGAACGACTCCGCGATCAGTCTTGCCACCTCCTGATGATGGAGACCTGCGAAACAAGCGGATTATGCGGCCTTTCTGGTCCCCTCAATCTCAATCATCGTCAATCTCCCGTTTCGTCCGAACCGTTCGCGGTGATTTAGATAGGGCGTAACTCGTAACACGCACCGCAGTAGGAGTTCAAGTAGAAACAGCGAGTGACAGACAGACATACGTCAGCCAAGTCGTACGCGTACCCCACCCATCTCTAACGTCCACTTTCTCGTTAACGAGGCCTCGCGAAGAAGAATGTTATCCCACTTCTTCTATTTACCTTAGCACAGAGAATCGACTTACGCCCCATCCAGCACAATAACTATAATTTACCTTCCACTTTGTGGCCGTCAACTTCCAGAATCAACTGACCGACTTCGAGACCGCCAGCCTCGAAAGCTGCCCCGTTATCCTGTGAACAGAACACCTCGTCAACGTCTCAACTAGATCCCCCTTCACGAGTCATATGCTGCCAGCTAAGAAAGAAATCCCTATCCCCCTCTTCAACGAGCAATGGAACCTGACGAAGTTGGAACAGTGGATTGCAAGAAGGATATCGATCAGCTCACGTGTATATTGATGATCCTGGGCAGTGGATGCTTGGTGTTGGCGCCGCCCTCGATGGCGATGCCCAGAATCGACTTGGTCTTCTTGACGGTGATCCTCAGGTTCCCCTGGTGATCCGGCACCACCAGGGCGCCGTCTTCCTCCCTTCTCTCGGACAACTCGCTTCTGGCCAGCCTTTGAGCGCTGTGGTGCCGCCGAGGAGGTCCGCCCGCGCCCCCAGCTCCGGCGGGCCCGCCACCGGAGCCACCCTCCTCGAGCAGCTGAGCCTCCTGCATGTCGAAGCTCCGCGAGAGCTTGTGCGCGAGTTCCTGAAACGGGCAAAGCTACGTTTCACCGCAAGCAGCTGAGCCATCCGTCCTGCTTCCGCTCGACTTTGTAGCAACGTGACGGCCACCCACGATCCTCCACCTCCTTATGCGGGAATGTCGCTCCGCTTTTGGCAAATTGCTATCTCGTCTATCGGAAGATTGCTCGCGCTTTGCGATAGCTCGTTCCCAGGAGATAGCGAACATTCTTCGCGTGTCCGAGTAATAACCAACGGTCTGGACAAGTTTAGAGTAATCAGAGATGGAAGGAGCGACGAGGAGAATTTCGAGGTGTTGCTTGGAAGATGGCTACCGTCACGCAGCCCGTCAAAGTCACGTCAGGCACGCGCACGATGACAGCACATAAGAGCTAAGGAGGCTGATGCTGACGAGTTTCGTGTGCACCCTGTAGTCGAAGGGAGTCCTGGTAGTCTGTGAAGTTGGTCACGAGTCGAGATTGCGAGTATTAAAGAAGTGTTTCACATCAAGAAACAACGAGGGTTACAGTTAATCAGGGGGGGGGGGGGGGGGGGGCGTTCGACATCGAATTTCGACGCTGTCAAACAGCCAACTTGACTTTGCCTACCGGGGTTCACCTTCTCCACAACGGTGCACATAATTCCATCCGGTGCAGCCTATATGCAATCGTACATAACATACCGTGTAGACGAAACGTAAGTATGAGACAATACATATCGATATAGGTCACAAGAGTAATATTAAAAAATTAAGTCATGCTTGCTGATAGGCTGGTAGCAGTTGGGTGTTGGTGGTGCTCGGACAGAGTGGTGGTGGTGGTGGTGGTGGTTTGTGGTAGTGGTGGTGTTGTTGCGCAATCATTACATTCAAGTATCGTGATTCTTGCCGTCAAACAACAATAACAACGACTCGAGTATCGATTGTCACACGTGAAATAGAAGAATCATGAGATGATCGCAGCTGAACCTGCACGCTTCTAAACTCTAAATGCTCGCGACACCTCGCCGAGGAATTTGTCTCCGTTAAGTCTCGAGGTTCCCTTGAAACCCGTCGATCGACTCGCTAATCTTCTCGAACCAAGGGGATTCGTATCTGGAGAAAACGGACCGAGTTTCCAGCTGAAATTCCGAAACTTCTTCGTCGAACTGCTAAATACTTAGAGCGAAGCTCTCCAATTTTATTTCTTTCCCGTCGGGCACGACTCAAGCCTCCTATTTAAATTGCGAATTGCTTATTTGAATTTTAACGCTCCCATTAGACTGGCCGGCGAGATTCGTTAAACTCGTACCGCAAGCTTGCCCCTCGTCGAAATCTCTGGATCGGATACGCCGCCGTTTCGAAGTGTCTCGTTATCATTCGGATTTCCCCTCGTCGATATCTCCATCGACACGAATGTTTCGGTAGCCGGAACCGTAGGTCACGGTCGACAGGCATGGAAATCGAGTTAATCGCGGTCCAAGTTTCGCGGCTCGCACCGCGGAGAAACGTGAATCGCGAGTGGTGAAAGTGTTTCGCGGACGCGGGCGTGCGAGACGCGCGAACGCGCAAGCATCACAATTTCTCTTCCCATCCAATTCACCGAAATCGAAACGAATTCCACCCCATCAGCCATGCATTTAACAGCGATCGAAATCGATACGAGAAAAGGATGCTGTGGAGCGTTGAAACCGAAATTCAACGATCGGGCGAGAACGCGAAATCGAACGAAATATAATCGTGGTCAGAAATGAAGCAATATACCGATTAAGGGGCTCGATCGAGGAATCGTTTCATTCTCCACCATTTCCCGGTGATGCCTCGAGTTTCCATGTTCGATGAAAACTTCTGTCTGGACTTTCTCCGCTGATTTACCGTCATCGATAGCGTTCCATTACCGATCGAAACTTTCTTCCTGCTAAGGTTCTTCTTTTGCGAAATCTACCGCAGTGACACTCTATCGGGAATCTACGATCGTACGTCTCCACTGTAGCGTTATAATCGGATGAGGGGACGCGACGTTCCTTTGGTCGATCGGCTCTACGTGATCAACGAGGGGAGGGGTCGAGTACAGCTACTATCGCCGCTTCTTCGTCTCTATCTTTTATCCATTTCTTTACGATGTGAGTAAAGTGATCGTGCATGCCAAGACATCTATGTAAATATACTTTGATGTACGCGTATATATAGAATTATCTGCCAGCAGCCGTGTAATTGTATATATACGCGATATACGGTAGTCGTGCTTGAATATAGTAAGGACAAATCGAAAGTAGCATGTGCAAGACATCTAAGAAAAAACACGTACACACCTATCGCTAATTTCGACTAAGTTCGCTAGCTCTAAGAGCAAAAAGGAAGTTGATCTTGGTGAGAAAAGAGAAAAAGAGAGACAGAGAGAGAGAGAGAGAGAGATAGAGAGAGTGTGTGAAAGAGAGAAAGAGAGATAGAGTAAAAGAAAGATAGAGATCTAAGTGGAAGAACTTCATGCCAAAGGGGATGATCGTTTCCGATGGCTCGAACTTTTCTATTGTCGGAGTAAGTGTGATCTCCGTTCTTGAAAATTTCGAAACGCAAATGTCGTCACTTTCTTTGTTTTACCCATCACTTACTCTGGCGGGGAAAGTTTTTTAAAAAATTCTGAAAGAAACCGCGGTAAAAGTCACTGAACAAATGCCGACTGCCAATTGGAGTGTTAGGTAGTAGAGTTGCTTCTTTCAGTAATCAGGATTAATTGGCGCCGCGACCGATTCAAACGTCGAAGCAAACTTTTCGTTTGAAACGCCGAAGTCTTCCTCGCGTTTAAATGCATTCTTCGTGGGCGCGACATTCGACATGGAAAAAAGTTACGTTTCGCCGCGCCGGGGCGAACTCGCGCAACTCTGCTGGAACTTTTCCCTTCTATCTGTCGGGAACTGAATTTTGTTCATTAGAGACATTTATCATCTACCTCGGGGTTCAGCTAACTATCGCCACTACTCTCTATTAGTAATACTTCTGACGGGATTCGTTAGCGAATCTTTTTACGATGGTAATCTACGTTACTCTCTATCTAGGTTCGCTATGCAACTTTTCGTCTACCGTTAAATCTATCGCTGGGTCTAAAGGATGAGGCTAGCGATGAACAAAGGCGTTTTCATTTCACTTTGCTGTTTTGCCATTTTTTTTCGGAACGCTCCCGATCCCAAGTTGCGCCCAGTGAATCGAGAACTCGGCTCTGCCCGATAGGTACGTTAGAATTTCAAGACAAACAGAACAGAAAGGATTTCGGAATTGTACTTGTCGAGCGAGAGTGAAAGGAATTGCCAAAGTAAACGGAAGAAACTTTCCCTCGCGTCAAGTCCCTATCGAAAACTACCCCCGCTGTGTCTTCTCCTCTTCCCACCGTTTTGCAAGCGACAAACAGTGATGGGCAGGTCGACTGTCTCTCTAGCAATTTCCCTGGCCAGTAAACTCCGAATCGCCGCGAACAATAAGTGTCCCAAGATCTTGGTAAGCTCCCGAGGACCTCGGCGGCCTTAACAAACACAGAACATCCAACGATCTCAGAGCTTCGGAAACGAAAGGGAAGCCGCGAGTGTCGAAGCACTTTAGATCAAAACGTCTGTAGACCTTCGAGACTGGCGCGTCGGTTAAGATAGCCGAGATCGTGCTCGAAGCGGCTCGAAGTTTACCCGGCGATCGCGAGAGAGGATCGAGCACGCGCGACTGACACACAAAGGGATCGAAATAATGAAAAGAAACTGATGACGGAAAGAACGAAAATTAGAAGTATATCTGTGCGTGGTAGATCTGTGTGTTGTGGTTCGTTTGATTAGAAAACTTACGAGGGGCCTGGCGCCCCAGTACCAGGATTTCACACGTTGCGTCAGCCCACCGAGCAAGTGGGACCTCCAACCACCGAAACCTCCACCACCTCCACCCTCTGAGCTCCTCTCCTCCCTTCCTTCGTCCTCATCCTCCTCCATATCGCGCTCCCTTTCCGTTCCGCCTCCGCCTCCGCGTCTCGCGTTACCGATCATCTCGGCGTCGCTACCATCGCAACCACCGTCGCTCTCCTGCGTCGCGACGCCCCGCCGGGAGAAAAACATCGAAAGCGTCGTGTTAGCCCCGTCAGCCGATACATAGGTACATCGTTACGCGATTGGGTTACATCGTTCTGGGGGAGCATCTTTCAACCCCCCAACTCTCACTCCCCTTCTTTCTACGTCATTGTTTTCGCAGTGTTTCGAGGGGGCTAGGGATGTTCCTTGAGATTTCAATATTTCGTTGTGGGATAAGAAGACTGTGGATCAGGTTCGAATCGTATTTGCAAGTGAGTAATTCATTTCAGCTATACAACAGGTAGGTACAAACCGGTAAACGTGCGAGGGATTTTTTTTTATATAGCTGGAATAACGATCGATCGTTTCCCCGAACGTTGACGGGCAATCCCGGCGTCGAAAATGACTCGCGGGAAACGCGGCTCGCTGGTAACGCTAGCGAGCCATCCCACGATTCCGTTATCCACCCAACGCTGTTAATTCCCCGGCGTGGAAGCGATTGATTTATATCGTAATCGCGGCGGTGTAGAATTTCAGAACGTCCAGGAAAATGTCCGCGGTCCCCTGGACGACCGTGACGCGGTAATCATCATTATCGCGTCCAACATCGCGTAATTCGAACGAGCCATTCCCATCAGATACCCCTAGCGAAGCGCCGCGGCACGTAATAACAGAAGAAAAAGGCCGCCTCGCCTCGCAGCTCGCGAGATTCCGAGATTATAGGGAAACCAGTGCGCGATCATAGCCATAAGTGATTTCGCGACTCCGTGATTTCTCAGACAAACGCAGACGAACGCAGTAGACAGGCTCGCAGACGGTTGCGACTTGTTACTTCTCTCCTTCTTTCGATTCCGAACGGATCGTTGTGTCCGCAGGTGAATGAAAGTCAAAGCTCGTTTAATGAACGGTCGAGTCTTCAGGGCTGTGCAGTGGCCTGAAGGCGTGCTTAAAAACGTTCTGCTCGTAGTTGAAGGTGAAAGATGATTGCAGTCCCCGAGGAAAGTTATGGCTACCATGCTCTCAAATTTCTATGTCTATTGTGCGAGAACGTGAGTTCACCTCGTACCACATTGCGAGATCGAGTTTGTTTCGGCTTCAGCCTTCCCTGATCGTCAATTCACAGACACACATCGAGTCGATGCTTAACGAACTTCGAATCCGTGGTCTACGAACGCCTAACGGGGCGAGATTCAGTGATTCACAATTGTCTTAAGTAATTGGAGCACGTGCTCGTAATTAACAGCATCGCGGGATCCAGCGGGGTTGCATTGAAACGCTGCTAACGCACGTTCAATGCAGGAACAATCTTGTTTTCCGATGGTAGAAATAGAATTTCGAAGTTCCATTTTAAGCTCGGCCCGTGATTGAAATATTCAGCGGAGCTTTCATCCCCTGCTCCGGGGCTAGAACCATCGCCACCGTCGATATCGCGAAAATATACGTCTTTGAAAGAAGCAACGCTACGCTGCAAACGAGTCAAGGTGATTCTGAAAAGGGTCGCTTCGACGAACCTGTTCCTACGAGGAAAAAAACCAATGGCTCCGTTCGAAAAAGATATTTCAAGCGGGTATTCAAAACTCCCCGACTCGTCTATAAATTACATTAAAAAACATGGCGAAGTGTCCTCGAATAGTTGAAAGCATCTCGACGCGAAGCTAGTTCGAAGTGACTTAGCGAAATAAAAATCGCGTGTTAACCAGGATCCCGAACTAAATACGAATCAATAAAAATTCTACCGAAAACTGTATTCCTTACTTACGTCCATACATCTTTGGCTTTGGAACCACCGATCGCCGAACCACTACGTATTCAAATATTTGCCACCGTCGTTGCTCCTTTGGGTTACCCACAGCCGACAATGAAAGGAGCGCCGTGTTACACGGTCCTAGGATTCCGATTGTTTTCAAGCACGATTGCCTGAGTGCACCGTGCAATTAGAACAGGTGTTCGCAATTAACGATGTTGAGAAGCGGTTGGAGCGCAAAGGGCCGCGAAATCGGCGACGCGTTTCGCGGAAAATCGTCTTTCCAGCTGGGGCTGTTGCGCCTCGGACCGTGCAATTAGCTGGCGACGATTAATCGCAATTAAGAACGGACCGAGATCGGTAACCGTTCCCTGGATCGTTACGTGGAACGTCGGGACCGTTCGACCGATCGCTGGGCTAACGGGACGCGCGAAGCGTAATTCGTCGTACCGTAATCGCGCCGGGCGTAATTCGTGCTCGGCCGTCTGACATTTTGCTCGCCGGAATGGCTTTAATTAACGCGGGTAGCAAATAAAAATAAGTGACATCGGCGTGGAATAAAAATGAATATCTGACGTTCCTGTATTAGCTACCTCTTCCGTGTTTTATCCGATAAATCGGGCGGAATTTGTGATTAAGAGTAGCCGAAGCCGCGAGGGCTAGGTAATATTTTTCTCCGATTTCAGATATTCGTTGGAGAGTGAGAAATATTTTCCGAAAGTGAACTGCTCGCTTTCGGTTCCGTTTGAATTTTCGATAGACCCGACGAAGGATGTCGGATAGATCGTGGCGACGAGCGACCCAGATCGCGAAATCGTGAGACGATGGGCGTCGCCCGAGACGCCAGACGCTCGCCGCTTTTTGGCCTGCTTCGTCTTCCTGGTATATAACGGAACGACGCGCCGAAAACTTTCTCCGACGCTGACCTATTATCGACTCTCGCCATTATTATCGCTGTTTCGCGGAGTCGGTTAAGGTTAGTGGGTAACCGCGGCCGCTGAATTACGGGCCGAGTGTCGCTCGAACGAGGTTGACGTTTTTCAGAGTGGAACGACGCTCTGAGCTGGAGCAACCGCGATAGAAATTCACCGTGTACAGGCGGCATTACCGGGTGTAAACCTGCCGGCGATATCGAAGTGGACTATCGAGCGGTAGAATTTTTAAAAAGCCGCGAAACAGAGTGCGGCTGCTTAGAAAGGGGTCGCCTAATCCCTTTATCTTCCTTGTCGATAGTCGCTTCTTCCAGCGACGAGGCAATCGATTTTTAGCAAATTCAATCGCGCAGCTCTACCTTCCCAAGAATTCTTACGCTCGCGAAAGAGCAAGTGTACGGCTCGAGTGTTGAAACAGCGATAACAAGGAATTGATATCGACCTCGCCTAGAACGGGATATCAATTCCACGAATGCGAGTCGATTCGCGGATTACGATAGATTCTGCACGTAGGTGTCACTCGTAGACCGCTTTCGAATCCTTATGCAACACTTTGGTTCAATGGACCTCGATGAGATGATAATTTAAGCGCAGCTGCTCCGTATCAGAAGAAAGGGGCAATTCGATGCACCGATGCACCCCGATCGTCGCGCTTTCCGCGAATAATAATTAATACCTTTCATGAACAGCGATCGGAGAATTAAAACAGAGGCTTCATTACCCACCTTCAAAACCTGGTCCGCGCAAGGGCCATCGATACTCGAGGTAATCGAGTACCCTAAAATCTATCAGACACCCGATCACCCAGCATCCCACGCCTCGAATACGAGCCTTGAAAACGCAATCCACATTCCAACTATTATCCCGCGCATCTCACAGATTCGCACGCGTCATTCAGTTGCGGAGTGCCATCCACCGTCGTCGCCATCGTCCCGGCTCTCTAGATCACCCCGCATATTTTACACCGAAAAGCAACCACCACGCCGATGCCTAATTACCCCAGCCTCGAAACGAAAGCACCCAGCGCCGGGAAAAAGGAGGATCGAGGATAAACGCGCGGCGACTCGAACGGCTTCGGTAGGAGATCTTCGGTTCGCGTTTATGACTTAAGTGGCAGCGAATTTATTACGCTGGCCGGCGTCTGTTTAAGGATCCCTCGCGAGGACGGCGACGGGAAAAGGAAAACCGGAGCCTAAGCTCGCTTTGAAACGCTTGTCGGCTTTCAGCCCGGCAAGAAAATTGGAACGAGTTCGGTTTCTCGATCGATCTGCCGACCGAGCGGCCCCCTTCGACGGTTTATCTCTTATCTACGAACCGGTTCGATCCGCGGATCATCCTTCTATCTCGCGGCTACCCTTTATACCCTGCCTCCGCGATGACTCACTGTGTATGCATAGTTGCAATTAATAACGAGCCAGTCGAGGGTCAGCGTCCACGTTTACGGCATCAAAAAGGAAAAAGGAGCCGCAGCAGCCTGGCAGAGGGGGATCGCTTCGAGGTAATCTCTCATCGACCAAAAGCTCGCGATGAATCGATTTAATTGCAGAATCAGCTCCCTTTGTGCGGCGATCGTGGCTCGATGTCGCTGCGTTTCAATGCGCCTCGTTTCGAGCCCTGGCAAACTTTATTCGGCCTGGGGAGTTTAATTGGCCGTGTGAACGGAGATCCTGATAATACGAGCTGTGATTGTTCGTTCGTTGTTGCCTGTGAATTCGATTCTCTTTTCGGCTCGCAGAGATACTGCGCGCTGGGAAGTTTTTGGTATATTATTCTCTTCTTTGGCTCGTGTTTCGTGATATTCAGAAATTTAGTGTCTGAAAGTTAGTGGTTCTTGAGATGATCCAAGGCAGGGTTGCAAATCTACGCAAGAATGCGACAAATTTTGGTCGCCTTCGTTGGAAAGAAATTCCTCTTGTACTTCAAATAGAAACGTGCAATGCCTCTTTAGCTCGCACGTACAGGAATGTTCGAGTTACCAAAGCTCCTTTGCCACTCGTTCCTAAGTGAGACCGAGCCCCGAGGAAAGCGTAGAATGAAGTCGAGTGTCTCGTTAATCCTTCTCCCTTCCGGTAGCTTTTCCTCCCCCATTTAAATCGCCGGGATATAATTTCCATCCCGATTGACCCTCGATGGGAATTAAAACGTTCCGAACGAGAAAACATCAGCAAGACCAATTAACGATGAACAGTCCAGCCAGTGGAGAGTCGAAAAGTTTTCCCAAGGAAGCGTGGAGAAGAGGAGAAGTACCGTTCGCCTGATCCGTCGATTCCAGGTAAGCCCTGATCGACGAACTTACTCATCGTCACGGTTCCCATCGAGGAGAGCCACTTCGTCGGCTGGGCTGGCTGGCCCGTCGACCAGGAAGCAAAAAAGAATCGTAGTTTCTCTCGGTGAGAACTGCTAGACCCCGACGTCTTCTTGCACCGGCGTTTTGCTCATTAAAATTCGCGACGGTTCTGCGCTTTCATGGAAATGAAGATTTTGCAGGACCGACCGAGCCGCGCGGAGTAGCGTAACTGAATTATCCACGGACACTCGCGAGTGTCCGTTTCGAGCCTGGGAATAAATCAATCTGTTCGCGGAAAGGACGCGAATGCCAATTTTCGCGACTGTTACGTGCATGATCGATGGCGTCGTTAATCTTGCTCGCTTATCGATGATCCAACGCCTGGCTTCTTTGGAGAGCTCTCTGGAGAGAGGAGTCGCCAAGGTTAATTGAAATCACTGTTTACTGTCCATTCGAATTACGTCGAAGGGTTCACTGTCTCGCCTAGGGTAAATCATTAAAGATAATTGGTGATTCTACTTGAGGAAGGAAGTTATTTAAGACCACGGTGCACGGAGTGTTCCTCGGTTGATTGGTTTGGGTTAGAATCGCTGAAAGATTTTGCGGAAATACATTAACGAAGGTCCTCCACTTGTTTGCTCAAGTCAGAGGATGGTGAACACTAAGCAATCCTTCTCGAGATGTTATCTTATGATTATTACGCCGGTTCAATATTTTTCCTTCAAACAAGCATCTCAACTTCGGATCGAAACTTCTCCTGCTCCGCAGCTTTTGGTCGACTACCCCGAGCTATGTGCCTATCTACAGTGTCCCAAAATATGGCCCCAGCTTCAGTTTACTTATCTTTATACTCAATCAACTACCCTGCCTAATTACAGATGGGACTTTCTCCTTCTGTGTCCGTCGACGGTACCATCCACCGGTCCAAGTCCACTCACGAGGCACACCTATGCTTGAACTAGAGTCGCCAGGAAAATTCAGTATCTCTCGCATGTGGAGCGCTTCCTGGCGGATAGAAGAACCTCGAATGTCCCGTCCTACTGGCAATGGTATCGGCGCATCGTCTCGTAATGTGTACATTGCACGTGGAACGTCCCGGGTGGCAGCCAGCCGCCTCATCATCCCCTTTGTCCGTCGCCGCGCCTGTTATCATCCTCCTCGGGCGTCCACCGACGAGATCAACTCTTCCACTCATCGTCGTACACGTAACCCGCATTCGAGGATAGCCAGACAACCTGGCAACGTTGTAGAGCCCATTCTTCCACCTTCTGCCCCTCTCACCTGTTACCTGTCCACCGTCCCCACCGTTCTCCACCTGGGCTCCCGTCTCTCTCTCTCTCTTTCTCTTCCGCCAACCCGAGGATCCGCCTGTCCCTGTCCGCTGCTGCAGTCCGACGATCAGGTAAACGTAAACCTCAGCCCTGCCGTGCCGTCACTTCACGCTCGATTCTTGAATCAGTCGTGGCGACGACGTCGAGCCGTCTGCGCGTCTACCTTCCTCCTTCCCCAGATCGGGATCATCGAGGATCATTTAGTCTCGGGACTTCGACGACTTGGAATTGATCGCGGAGGATCTCGGGCTGCGCCAGGACACGACTGCTTAGCCGAGTCATCTTTGTCACCGAAAGCTTCTGAGGTGAGTTCAGGGGCTTTTAATCAGGTGGCTGTTGCGAAACTTCGTTCGGGTGACTTTTCATTCGAACGTGCTCGTTGACGTCGAATTGTTTTCGATGAAACTGTGGGGCTCCGAGGGAGTTGGGGGATTGCGGGGATCTCGCGCGAGGATCGTTTGGAGTAGATCAAGTTGAAGTAGGTGAATCTTGAGAACTGTTGAATGCCCAGTGTCCTCTGTGCCGAGGACTTTCATTTGGAAGCCGGTGGAACTTTTGGGGAACTTGTAATTCGAAAAGTTTCGTGGGGATCGAATTATTGTGGGCGAAACGGCAGGACTCGGGGGACGTTGTTGTTCCGGAGACAACATTCGAACATCTTTTGCAGAGATCCAGCGAATACTTATTGGGGAATCAGAGAGGTCGTGTCGGTTTTCAAACAGGTGTGATGGCTTCGTTGACGTTCGGTATCTGTGAATTAAAAATCTTTTGGATCTTCTCGAAACCTCTGAAAACCTCTAATCCTTCGCTCCATCCAGTATGACACACTTTCAACACAGTTACGGACATCAAATGACTCAGAAGTGAATGCAAGGCTCAATCAATTGCTGCTATCGAATTTTTCAATGGCAAAGGGAACTGTCACATATCAGAATCGCAATCGCGAGCCTCCTTGTTTACACACGCCTTTGCTAATCAGCAAAGATAACGCGTGATCCAACGTTCTGCCGATCTTCCCGTTCCCGCGCCTCGATTGGCGCTCGATTTCATAACGCGCGCACCTCGATGATTATCGGCAAATGGAATTTCCACCGATACTCGATCGGCGCTCAGTCTGGTCCGAGGCTTTTTTTTACGAATGCCGTAACACAACTCAGTCGTTCTTTCGCCCGACGTTACGCCTGACTATTTTTGCGCAGCGAAAACTGTACGACCGACTCCATGAATTTTCTACTGTGCCGTGAGTATCGATCGCAGACCAACGGAGTAAGAAACATTCTTCATATCGCGTTGATCTCTGTAACAAGTTCTAAAAATCTCCAGCGCGCCAAACGCGTAGAACGTAACAGCTTCCTACTATCAGAATGAATAACAATCCGCGGCGCGTATTTGTGCATTTCCCGGCAGCTCGCTCGGAACATCCGGTCCCAAAGGTATATTTCATGGAATTATTGCCGGCGCAACCCGAGAGACCTCGCGAATTTTCATTCTTCCCGGACGAATTTTGCCGCGAAAAGGAGATGCGGCTCTGTGCAGCGGCGCTTCGATTAGGAAATCAGTGCGCGCCTGATGAAATCTCAGCCGTGGAGAAATCATTAATCCGCTGGCGGCTCGTTCCAGGTGCGTGCATTATGAGATGCACGTGCGCCAAGTCCGGTTGTTTTTTGTCCTGTTTTCGCCCGATCCGATTGGTCTGCCTGTCGCCTTGCCAGTGATGCAAGCAACTAATTGGCGCCAGCGAAGACGAGAAGCGCAGAATTTCGCAAGGGGCTTAGAAAATCGCAAGTCTCACGTGGTTGCTTTTAATGGGCTCTGCAACGCTGTACGTTTCCACACGAGTGCAATTCGGCTTTGTGCCTCTGAGCGCAAAGAATCGCCAGCCTCAGCCTTTCCAAGCTAGGGACTAATTGAAAGTGTAGCTTTCCGGATCACCGTTCGATCGAATTTGGTAGAGTATTCGAGAGACATCGAAAGGAAGTTGATGTTCCCCTTTGTTCCTCCTTATCTTCTTGGCCTGCTGATAGGATAATCCAGTGATACTTTGTTGGAAGAGTGATTAAATCGACTGACAATGTTCTTTGTTCATTAGCACACTGCTTGGCCTTCGAGTGTAGCACAAAGACTGGCGCTCGTAGTCATCCTACTTTTGCTAGACGTACATAGTTTCCCTGTCAAGAACAACACCTTCGTGCCCAGACCATCTGCCAAAATTGTCAAAAGTTGTAGCTTAGTCGGAGGGACGAAACGGAAGTCGCCGAGCACCTGAGACGCGTTCAATCGCAGCCAAACGCGTAGATAGTCGACGTTATCGCGGTCTTGGTCGCGGTTTCTGCGCGTTTCGTTATTGTTTTAGCGGCTGCAATAACGACCGACCTCGCGCATTTCGCAACGACCTATGCACCGACCAAGTTTCAAGCTGTTTTTCCATCTAGTCTCCCGTTTCCCTCGCGTTTTTCGCGCTCACGTTACCTTGGGCCAGTCCCGCGTTGAATGTAGCCGCGGTGAAAAAAAAAATGGATCCGCGAGATAATGATCCGCGTCAGCGACGGGACTAACGATCCCATTAACGAAAACTCGCGTGCACCTTCGCGGAGCTTCTGGTCGGCTGAACGTGGCTGCCCTCCCGACTACGTCTAACTGTTCCTTCTATACGGTATCCGAGCACCGACTGTGGGAATCCGTAATTTTTTAACCGGTTCCATCGTCTCTTCTTATCGCCCCTCGAAACGCTCCTTTCACCGTTCAGCGAAACGGCCACCGTGAAATTCGACGCGAAAGCATCGATCGCGGCCGTCGAATTCGCTTGGCACGTGAATTCCGCTCGGTCTTGCCTCGATTGGCAAACAAAATTCGGTGTTGCCCAAGCAGCTTGGAAAACTTTAACGAGGACAGAGCGGCTGTGGAAAGTTCCTCGAGTATCGCGAGTCATACGCAGCGATTTACGAATATTGATTGGGCATGAACTACGCTTCCATGCACATATAACGTGTCCGACTTGAATACGCTCGGTAGCTTTGGAGTATTCTATGCTACCGAAGCTTTAGAGCAACTCTTTGCGCTGCGATAGCTTAATTTGAAAGCAGAAAAATGATACTGCACTTGAATTCTTCTGAATAAAAGGAGTACAGAGGATTGTCCAACGTTCCATAGAATTACAACGTTAAGGATGTTCGCCGTAAGGTATACTTAAAATTGGCGTACTGTGCAAATAGTATTCTCTGTTTGAATATCATCATCTGCGCGCTACGCCATCCATTTCCCTCGGTTTTCCAGTATTCCCGGCGAAACACGATTCCCCGAGAATATTACGACGTCGGAGCAGAATGGCGTCATATCCGCGGAGAGATCCAGAAATCCAGAGCTTTTCTGCGCCCTCAGCTTTGCGACACTATCGACATATTATACGCGTTCCTTACTCCGGAAAGGCCGGACGTAAACAAGATCGTAAAACCACCCCGGTGGATCGAGTCATTCCCTCCGACTCGAATGCGAGTTGGCTGCGCCTCCGAGCTTCAATCTTTCCGACCAGTTAATTGCGTCGGGCTTCCTTCGGCAGGCCGCCGTTTCAGCAAATTAAGTTACGTTTCGTGGGATCGCGGGGTGGACAGAAGGGAATAGATAGGGGATAGAAGAGCTTCGAATTTCTTGCGTCGATAAAAGTTTTGATTCAACTCCGCGGCGGAGGGATACCCGAGAGTGTATTTGATTAAAGAGAAATGAAAAAGGAGCGTAAAACACTGTCTCCGAATGTTTTACAAGCGAGACGCTAGGTTTTCTGCAGACATCTGGGTGGAAAGAAAATAGAGCGGGGAATTAGCTTCCATCGAAGCTGCCGCTGAACCTCAAAGGTTGGAAAGTCGACTACAAGGCGGTGAATAAGGAACCAATGGCGTTGCAAATTGAATTACACAGTCGCAACTTTCTAACGGCGACCAGCTGGTCTTTCATAATCACCTTCGGATTACGTTTAGCCGAGCTCGGTGTGATCGAAGGCTTGGAAGGATTCCTTCACTCATTAAGGAGTTAACGAAGGTGACCCAGTAACGTTGAAGGGTAATGCACGTCGCCCGATTTTCCGAGGCTGATTAAGATTCAGATCAGGCACGGTAGAATGTCCAGCTGGCCCAGTGACATTCTTCCCTTTTTTTCGTCACGTGTCTCGGCTGACCCGTTGCCCTCGACTGGCAATGGCCACGATGCTCCCATTTGCTCATTTTGTTGTGTTACAGAAGACCGCTGGATAAGAGCGTCGTGATTCACGATTATGCGACTCGGCAGAAATTGGAGTGCACTGTTTAGAAAGGGGAACGAAATTGGGTAAAGTGGCGATTTAGAATCGGACGGTATCTCGCTTTCCACGTGTGAAATCGCATCGTTAAAGTTCTACGGGAACACTTAAAACGCTGAATGATAACGGAAAGTATGCTCTTAGTGAGGTGACGTAGAAAGTCACGTAGATAGTGCCATAAAGATTACGCCAAGACAGAAGTCTGAAAGGCAAAGGTTCATAATCCCCTATATAGACACGAACATCGACATAAAATACGTACAATAAGTTCTAAGGCGAGCATTAAAGTCTCCGCCGAGCACAATGTTACTTATCAGACAGTCAGGGTACCTACACTTATTTACATCGAAAGAAATCTGTTCCCGTTAAAAACAAGCGCTCCTTTCGCGCCATCCGTCCCGAGACCAAACGAGTTCCTCCAGAAAGTGTCCCCCTGAACCGAGATCCAAGAGTTCCCAGGCCCCAGCTCCCTCCAGCTTGATTCGCGGTCACGTGGTAAGGTGGAGGAGCCTTGATTAAGAGGAACCACTTTTTCGGTTTTGTTGCAGCGTGCCGAGGAAGGAGACGAACCATGGAATCGTGGCTGAGCGAGGTGCAGCGCGTGAGAATCCCACGGCCGAAATTCGGCAGCGGCAACTCGGTCAGGCGGTCCAACTCGTCTGTCCAGCACGCCCGGCCGGAGGTGCACATGAGGCTGAGCCAGGACGTGGCGAAAGCCACGGAGGAGCTCCGACAGGCGCTCCAGGACAAGCTCTGATCGGCGATACGTTCCTGGGGGGCACCGTAACTCATCGAACCGAGCGAATCACCACCCTTCGTGGATCATCGTGCTGGGGTACACGGCCACGTCGTCGCCTCGTCGTCGGGTGCCTCTCATCCGGTGGTTCGAGGACGAGTCGTTTCTCTGCTTTCTTTGCTAATGCCCGCGACAGAGTTGCTACTCTAGTGAGAAACGGACAATGGAGTTTGCTTTGGCGGGTTCAATGAATCGGTTGAACTGTGCTGCTCCAGAGTGGAGGAGAAACGGAGCGATTTGGTACCCCCGTGACGCGTGGGGGGCGGGGGGCTGTTGAGTGATCTTGCGAGGTACAGTAGAACGATGGATATTCTGGAGTACGGTGATGGCCAAGCGGTCAAGCGGAATCGAAGCTCCCGATTGAAAACGTAGAACATTCGTGGAAGAAGCGCAGGTCGAAAGGTGCATTAGGCAGCTGATGAGAAATTCTTGAAGCAGACCCCGCTTTACTCGAATAACCAGAGTTCTACTGTACCCAAAAGCCACCATCGCGAATCTATATTTAAGAGTCATCGTCGAGTCTATCATTCATACAGGCCACTGATATCATCTTCACTATACTATTAACTCTATCTTAAAAAGGCGAGCTATTATTACACGTTTGTAACTCTTGTAACAGTGTCGCAAATGAAACAAGTTCGAAGCCAAACATCCCCTTTCTTAATCGTTCCTATCTCGCTCCCACCCTTCGTCTATCAGAGAAAACCTTTGTAATTACGGTGGATCGGATAGAGATCCTTAAGCCAGGGAGAAAAATACAGAAACGATTTGGAAAAGCTTCGAAAGCTCGATCGTTCGTTCGCGCGCCGATCGTCGCGAGAATCCACGAGACCCGAGCCTCTCCTCCATCTTTCGCGCGGTGAAAAACGAGAATCGAGGGAGGTCTTCCCTCAATCTCAGGTTCTTCTTCAAGGATATCAAGAACTCTTGCTCGGTCGACGATCCTTCACCAAGGCCGCGAATGGTCCATCGACGCCAACCACCGAGAAATAGAGACATTTCGCGGCCGCTATCTGTACACCGTGATCGATCGCGCCTCGATAATTAATTCCGACCTGGAACACCTTCGTCGGCTGGTTCCAGGATCTCGCCGCGGAGATAGGCGCGCGTGTACGCCGAAGTGATATACGCGGCATGGGGAGGGAAACACGGATCGACCTGGCGTGATCAACGTCCATAAATCCAGCTGCTTCGAGATGGACCCGTGAGAAGATCCAGTCGATCGGTCTGGATCATCGTCCGTACGGGAACGTGATCTCGTGACCGGTTCGATCGCCAGCCATCGGGGTAAATACGAGGGAAATTAGCGCGACGAGCACAAAATGCTGGTCTCGAGGAATGGACCCATTGGAAATCGTGTCCTCCGAATTGCTCTTAAGTAGACCACGTTTTAGAAGTCACGTCGAGTGGAAAGAATCAAATGACAAGAATTTGTTCGAGGTAAGTGGCCCTGCCTGAAAGATTTCTGCTTATGGATCGTCGCTTTAAGTTTCTGTCGTTCCTCAAAAAAAATGTGTAAACGCAGTAACTGATATAATTGCCAAGTTACAAGAGGGAGTTGCGAAGAAGACGGAGGAAATTAGTTGATGAATAAATGTGGAAGGGATCGAAGAACCGATCAGCGAATCTAATTGGTTTAATGGAGCTCCCCATTGTTCTGTCAGGCGGTAATTTCAGCAGTTTCAGACGAGAAACAACCGTTTCCTTCTGCGACTGTTTCCGAGGCGTTACAAAGCAAACTGTCGAACTAAAAGCTTCTAATCGATGTGCACGCCTTGTACCAAGAACTGAGCCGCGACCTGTTGACTAATTAGGGTGGCTCGTTACAGACAACAGTTCCTTAATTGGTCGATTCTTGCGGGACAACGATCGAGTTAACGGTATCTTGTTCATTTAAATGCCGCGGTTCATTGCCTCCGATCAATCCTATTACCTCGATCAGCACGGAGATCTATCGCGACGAAGGAAACCGATGATGCGAAGCAGAGGCACTGAGAGCCCCGTAAACCGATAACCGTGGCAGAGAGATAGAGATGACCGACGAAATACGAAACTAATTGATAAAGAGGCGAGGGGGCGTGGAATTGATTTAGCAATTCAGACGGAGAAGCATGTTGCTAGAGGGATTTCTCTGCAGCCTCGATTATCTATTTGCTCTGCTCTCGTGCGCACCGCACGCGTATCCTTTACTCTTTCTTTCCTTTTGTTACAAAACAATCGATCAGTTATTTCATTTTTTTTTTTCAAAAGCATATCATTCGGTTGCGCGTTAAGATGAATTGAGCGAATCTTTGGTTCGAAAAGAAATAAGAACAAGAATACATCTGATTATAATCTGTGTTTAATCGAGGTGCAATTTAGTAACCTGCCTTTACTTGCGTTTGCCTGCGTTCAGTCTCACTTGTCAGCGTTAACCAGCGTTATTCCCCATTTATCTGAGTTAACCTTTGTTATTTCGCAGATACCTGCGCGGACCTGCGCTATTCCTCCGTAACCGGTGATAACTTGTGTCATATATATCCGATGCCTATATTAAACATCGCCGCCCCGCGTCGTTAACTGCCACTAACCGTTAGTTACTACGACGGTGGCCGCATACATCAGCCGCAAATTGAGTTTTACTACCTGTGCGTGTCTTTCAATCAAATGTGCGCGACGATTAAGTGCTTCATTAACGAATCCGATTAAAACGGAGCGATATTATTTCCGACTTTAGTTCCGTGCATCTCGCAGCAACGCGGGACATTGTCATATCGGAGAAAGGGAGAGCGATAAATGTGGGTAGCGGTTTTATACGAATTGTGGCCAGAGGAAAACCTGCTTGTTTAATTATAGATATTGTTGGGATATCGCAAAATGCCTGCAGATGCTTTTGCACGATAAATTATGCGATCGTTCAAATTTTATTTTACCCCGCCGCCTCTGTTGCGCCGTTACGCTATTGAAACTAATTAATTAGCGCTTTAAGTTTCCAGTTGCGTAATTAAACGGCTTTCCGGAAGTCGTTCCGCGTTACTCATGCCCCGTTCGTCGTGCTTCTCAGCATCCACTACAATTTAAATGAGACTCCTGAATATTCTACGAATTGCTGAAAATGTTCAATCTCGAATTCGCGATCTACACGGAAAACCATTTGTTCCATCGATCCGATATAGGTACGTAACTTCATTCTGTTCCGGGATATTGACAAAGAAACCTATCCATCGTGTTCTTCACCTTATCGAAAGCTCGAAACGTAAGTCTCAACGAAAATCCTTGCACTCGATTTTTCCTCCCAGTGATCAATGCAAAATATACCCAGGACCGAATCAAGACCTTTAGTGGCCTTAAACACTTAAAAGATTTTGAGGCCCACAGGGTGATCACTTCAACGCAATGTACGATTTCTTAGGCATTCCCGATATTTTGACTAAAATGTGTTTCTAATAAAGGTGACACTTTAAAATTCAGAAAATTTCTATCGTACCCCCCTTTCTCCCGATGCCCTACGCAGGTGTTCATTTTGTTTATTGATTAATCCAGCACTGGATGTACCCCAGAGAAGAGCACCCGTTGGTGTAACAGGTCGATTAATCCCGATCGAAACGAGAGGTTCTCAAAGAGACAAGGAGGTATCGTCATACAGAGTCCCAAGAGGCAAGAACGTCAACTATCTCCACTCACCAAATTATCTGGATGAAGATGGTGGTGGCCGTAGTCCCTGGGGTTGCCACGAGAACCGCCTGGGGAGCTGTGCCTACGTCCACGGCCGTTCTCCAGGTCGTCCTCGTAGTCCTGCAAAAGAAACCGATAAAAACACACTTTTATCGCGTTCGCCGGCCGAGTAGGATGTTTCGTGGGGAAGGGTCAACGAACGCTTCGCCTAAGAACCGTCTTGGAGGGCACCGAGGTCGGAAAGGTTTTCCCCGAACGACTTTCTGTACCTGGTTGTCACACTCGTCGTCGTTGGAGAGGGCGAGGTCGGAGGTCGTCACCTGATGCTGTTGTGCCCTCCTGCAGCCCGCTCTGGAATTGCCAAAATTGCGATTTGAGACCACCCACCCCTGAGCCTCGCCCAGATTAGCCCTTTCCTCTAGATCTAACCACGTGCAAGACCTCCTCGCCATTCTTTCTCGAGCGAAATCCCGCTGCGAGCGTGGCTCTTCGTCGATCCCCTCCGCCGCGAGAGTGGTTCGTTGGGAGAACGCTTTGGACTGCCTATCGATTACTATTTAATGGAAACAGACTGATTTCTCGGACTTGGGCACGTCGTGGGCGGAATTGTGCGTGGTCTGGAGCTTCGAGTAGATTTCGAGGGGACAGAGAGAGTTGCTGGTTAATGAACCGGGGATTCTGTCAATTTAATCCTGCTTTGGGAGCGGGGAAGCTCCAAGATCGACGAATTGAGGATGGTAGATGGAAGTGGAAATCGGTTGGTGCGAGTGAAAGAGATAAAACTCCTTCGTTTGCTGCGAGGATCGAGTCGACAAAGGGAATCCTATCTCACCCAGTGAAGTTGGAAAGGAGTATCGAACACATACGAGGCACGAGGCACAGGGAACGGACTGTTGCAGTTATTTCTGCATATGTTTGCTATCGATTATTTAATGAGCACCGCATACGTCAGCCATCGATAAGCGGGCACCGTTGCAGATGCTCATAAGTCGTGCAAGCCAAATCTATTTCCGTTCACTGGTTCGTCCTTCGTCGAAGTTTAAGAGTCACAGGTGCCCATCGATCGGTCGATATGGCGCGAGCACACGGTCAGGAGTCAGCAGGACACGACTCGCAACTCATCAGTGTCCACCAATCCTGCATTCTCCACTCTGACTATTCAAAATTGCTGGTCGACTCTCCAGATCACGCAGAAACTTGGCGAAAGCAGCCGCTTAATTCGCCCAGAACGTTCGCTCCAATAGAATGTCCTCAGTGTTCACCTGTGGTGATGTTCGATCGAACCGCTTCGATTCTCTGAATCGTAGAAGGTCACCCTTCAATTATAACAACACTGACTCGTTCCTCTGTCGAAATCGAGACCTGAAGCGACTATCAACGCGCACAGCAGCATTTTTCGACGAACTTTTCCTTCGCAGAACGATCGCGGCACTAACTCTCCCGCAGGCCCATTTGTTTCATTCCGTTGCCCGGGATACGACCTAGTGTTAGAGCCTGGGTCGACTAAATTTTCAAGGGCCATTCGTGCTCCCCGTACGTGCACGTTTTGCCGCATAAACTCAGCGCAGACTGCGGTAGGAAGAATTCACAGAGCCACCCTTGATAGCACACCACACAGTTGCAGGCCTTTGACACTTTAATTCGCTCGTTTCGCTCTCCAACACCTACCGCCGTGTTTTCCGTTTCGAAGGATGATCAATTACTGGACCAGTGGGATTTACGAGGCGACACGAGTCGAACAATGACGAAGGAGGAGTGGAGCAATGTAAACGATCAGATATCTAAGTCCGAATCCTGTCAAGCGTCCCATAAAAACGACGCCATTCATCTTCGGCCTAATCCCAACGCCCGATAATCGGATACCGTCGAAAAACCAATATCGCCCGTCGAAATATGCAAATTCCATTTTCCCGGTGTTTTCGATCCGCGTAGGCGGCACGTCGGCCGCTCTATATTGCCCTTCCATCAGAAGATATCGATTCGACGGAATTTACTTACAGCCAATTCCATGGAGCGACACGTGCACACACACACAGATAGAGCCACCGGGTCTGTCCGCCACTCTTCCACCGATGTCTGAGCAAGATGTCTGTGCGACGAATCGACAGGAGGCATGACGATTATTCGCGTCCCTGCACCGCCAATCGGGGTCAACAGAAGTTCAGCGTTTTTTTCAACGACGGACCGTTTCGCAGATACTATATCCCCGGAGCTATTGGAGGCGTAGCTTCTGTTGTGACGAAGGTGCTCGAAGCACGCGGTGATCCGAGCGGATAAAATTGGGGAGAATTGACGTCAATGTTCTTAAACGTTCAGATATTTGGAAGGGGGTTATGATATTTTAAGGGGGTATTCTCGTCTAGAGGGACGAGATCCTCTGTTCTCTTTAGGGACGACCCACAAAAAAACTACGCAATTTTTACCGATAAGCATTCTCTATTCCAATAAAATTCTGGAGTAGGTACTCGTAATTCTTTCTCTCCCATAAAAAAAAATCCATTCCTCCACCATTTACAAGCTCTACTCCAATCAGCCTCTGCTTCGAGAAACCTCGACGCACCCCCGCGACAAGAAAGAAAGCCTGTCGTGCATCCCGTAAATTATATCTCGATTCACAGTGAACTGACCACCGACACATCCCTCGCCCACCCACATCCAACACGAGCCGACCTCTGCCCACACAAAGGACAGACATGTTCGCGCGCACAGGTCGCTATTCACCTTTCACCTCTCCCCTCCCGCCGTATTCTACGCGTATCTGCTTATCTGTGCACGTACCTGCTACCAGAGCGGGGCTGTCGAAGGGGGTGGGCGGCTGCGAGTGCGGGATAGATACTAAAGCCAGATCGAGCCTGCTAGGAAATGAAATATCGATGTACCACGTATATCCGACACAGAAACGCCATTACGGCAGCCCCCGCTCCCCCGCGAATCGCGTGTCCCTCCTTTTTCACCTGCCCCCTGGAGAGTTGAATTCGCTGATCAATTAAGGATTCCCCGAAGCACACTGCGGAAGTCGAGGAATTCGGCTCGGAATCGTAGGCAATGGATTATGAGAGATGGGGGAGCCTGGGGGGGGTTGCCTCCATTATAGGATGAATCGATGTGTCGGCAGGGTAAGGTTGTTTAGCTCGGGGGCTCATCTTCCGTTCAGCATGTTCCTCGATATTGTTGAGAACAACGCGGTTTTCTACAGCCCCTGTTTCGCGTAATTGGTTATTGGTAAAACGACGAGGCTCGTGAGTTTTTATTTAATTAACTGGTCGCTGAGACGACGTCGTTAATCATTCTTGTGCAATCCATTATTCTTATTGGCTACCTGTTTCTATGATGCTTGTGGGACGGAGACGTGTCCTCCGCAAGCTTGCAACGCTTTTTATGAAAATGGGAGAGTCCCGACACTGGCGAAGTGGACGGGGCAAACGGTGCCTCGTACTCGAGAAATCAGTCTGATTCGTTACAGCAACAAAACGGTTTGCCTTCCTGCGCTTCTCATCGAAGCACCCGGCAGAATTGAGTTACGCCAGCTATGGGCTAGAAACTTGTCGCCCGCAGTGGGAGACAGACTTCAGACTTGAGCTCGGTTCGAATCCGATCGTCACGCGAGGTAATCGAATATCGGCTTCCGCGCTACAAATTGCAATTAACCGAAACCAGAGAAAGCCTCGAGATTTGTACCACGAACTACCAACTAATCGTGTACTAAGCACAGGATACTAATTCTTCGAAACTGTCGAATACACACGGAAGGCCGAACTGCCTGCGGTAGCCAGGTATTGCAATTATTGAAAAAGAAGTTTCCCCCCACATTAGGTAAAAGAAACATCTCGACCGTACAGTGTCGTTATCGCCCAGAGTTTGGCAGATAGAAAGAAAGGGATTTCGCATCTTCGCGTTCAGGAGACTCAAAGAAAGCAAGGGAAGCTTGATGGGTGGCGCGTATAAATGACAGAAGGTGCAGTTTCGAAATCTTCTCGACCTGGTCCTGGGCATGTCGGCCCCCAGACCGCTGTCCTCGCTGGGGGATCTATATTCCTGGTTATCCCTCGGCAGGAGAGGTCCTGTCACTCCGAGAGGGTCTCCCTCGACGTCCACCAGTCGTCCCGGACGGCAACAACCACCGCCACCCCTCTGCGAGAAATCACCAAAGCCCGTCATGCCGTTTGCCTGCCATTCCCACTTTTCCACCCGGTTTCGATCGCCAACGAGCGCTTCGTGTTCTTTCCTTTCCCTCTTTCCCCCTTCAGCAACCATTCCCAATTACTTTAAACTGTCCTTCTTGGACACAATCGCACGCTTGCTGAATATTTAAGTGAAAAATCCGGGTCTGAGAGACCGTATCGTGAATTCCACCGCGTTTTATACATGAGTAAAGTAAAATGACACTGACTTGTTCAGATAAGACAACTGAGATGACATAGAATATCAGCAACGTCTGAATTCAAGGAACTGAAAGTCTGACAATAGCGAGAATATATAATATCTAATTGAAATGATCCAAAGATAAATCAATAAATCAATTCGTCCCTCAGAATTTTTCAAAGTCCCCTATTTTGGGAACTACCGATCGTGGACCCTTAGAGCCCTGCCAATTTGTCCCTCCCCCGTTCATCATAGTGATAGACCCAGTTAGCCACAAAAGCACCCGGCCAATATGCCAATTTAGCAGCAATCTGTTATCAATCGTCGCGCGCGTGACGTTTGTCATTGCACGGACGACGCCTGATTTACGATGACTTCCGGTGGCTCTCTTCCGTTCAAAGATCACGGAACCTGCGGCCCCGTTCCGGCGTAGCAGGACCGTGAACCGTGAAAGCGCGGGCAGGCATCATTAATCAAACATCGTACGATCGATTTGTCGAGCGATTCCGATGAAAACCACCCCGAATCTTCGAGTTGATTAACCCTCGCTGGACTAAGGTGATAAACGTAGATTGCCATCATCACGAAAATTGACGCGATCACGTGAGCTTCCGTTTTATAAGGACATCCCTGATTAATTATTTTCGCAGATTCGGATTCGAGTCATTCGAATGTCAATACTGACCACACGGTTTAAATGTCTGTGCTTCTTTGGCCAATTTCGACGATTCCATTACCTCGCTCTATCGAGGGTTAATCGTTCCCCAAAGTCCTGACTAGCGGGGCTCGAAGTTCGCGGTATCGAGGTAACGGTAACGTCACCGTTAAAGCTGACACTAATAAAACGCAAAGTCAAAGAACAAACGAACGGAACCGCACGAGGCTTCGTTTCGACAGGGACCACTCTGTCGAGGAATCGTTCGGGGTCTGAACACTGGCGCTCGTTTGAGACTCGTTGGCTACGAAACCGGCCGATCAGCGAGCTTGCCCGAGCTTTGGACGAGGCTGGCAAGCATCTCTCGCGGATGCTCTGTCGCTTCCCCGAGCACGGTGCGGGAATCGACTAACGGAGCACCGTGTGGCAAGAACTGAGGAAGCTTTTTGGAAACTTTCCAGCCGCGAGATGCGATTAGGCCGATTTTTGGTGAACTACTCATAGCGTCTTGCGATCGAGTGCGTGATCGAGCTCGTATCGAGACAGTCAGAGGGCTTTAAGGCACTTTGGGCGAAGGATGCCAAGTGAATAGGAAGCTTTCCCTTGGGAACAGTCGGTTGATCGTGTGAATGCTAGAATGGTGTTGCAGTATGGCAGAGTAATAAGTTTAACGAACTAGAATTACATGAATTTTCACACAAGATTTTGGTAATTGTTTCACTGATCACGCAGACGATCGATGCAAGACAGAACGAAACAGAAATCCAGCAAAGCTCAGGCGAACTCGTCCGAAAAATATCGCACTTTGTACTGTCTCCCTCGATGTAGTTATAGCGTGAGAAAGAAAACCAGAGGCGGACCGTTCAGACGGCGGCATTCTACGCATCCTAGTTTTGCAAGCATCTAACCTATCGCATCCAGAGACACAAGGGAATGCTGAAATATCCGAAGCCGTTCCCTTCGGTAGCACGAAATTCCAGGCTTCGAATATTCGCGTGCTCAAGCACTACGCAAGACCGTTCGATCGACTTTCTACTCGAAAGGAACACCGACGAGCTTAGACCGGAGACAATGCAACAATAGCTGACAGAAAGCACGCTAACCAGTTGATTAAGCCAAGCGAAATCATAAGCAGAGCAGCAGAGAGAGAGAAAGAGCACAGTAAGAGAGACAGCGAGAGAGAGAGAGAGAGAGAGAGAGAGAGAGAGAGAGAGAGTGATAGCAGTTAAAAGTAGAAGAAGCAAAAGAAGCGATAGAAGACAGACAGCGATGAAGACGCGACTACTTTGAAGCAGAAAAGAAAGAAGAAGATGGGGTTGCAGGAAGATTTCCGAGTCATGCTTTCACAGGTGACCGCGACAGCCGAGAGTAATTAAGCAAAAATAAAAGTTCATCTCTCGGACCGACGTTTCCCCTTAATCGACGCGAGACGTGTCTGGTAATTCGACGATTCCCTTGGAGCTTATCCAGCAATATCCTCCTCTTCCCCTGGTCCTCTCGATCTCTTCGTTCCGTCGACGTTACACATCCGTTACCACCTCGCACCTCTCCAACCGACGATCACATTACTTTTCCATCTCTCCGTCTCATCGTCCTTTTCATTCTTTCCTCCCCAACCTTTTTCCACGGCGTTCATTTCGACCCCCTCCCCCCCTCCCCACCCTCTTACGAAACGATCGACGCTTTCCAACGGTTCGTTTCTGGACAGTTATCGTGGGAATCTTTGCGCTCTAATTGGATACATTCAGTGAGGGGGCACGAGCATACCAGATTGTCCTTTACTCGCGAGAAACCCGACCGAGCGTCTCTTTCCCTGGACAGGTTTCCACGGGGAGAGATCACCGGGGCACAGGTTGCTCGCGGATCTCGGCGACAGAAAGGTAAAGACGAGAGAAAACAGTTACGGATCGCTAACAGTTACAGTGGACAACGCAGAGAACAGAAAGTGAGAGACAGACAGATAAAACATAGTTTTCTATAGACGCCCCGAGGGACGGAGAGATAAATAGAGAGAAAATACCGTGTGTCGGGTGAGACTCGTGTGTGTGTGTGTCTGTGTGTTTGTGTGTGTCTGTGACAGAGTTTCGCCAATGTGTACACGTGTGTTGGGGTGTAGCAGCATTGTTCACTCACCGGAAGATCGTGGAGGGATGGCGTCACTATTAGATCCGAGTGGGCACGGTCGCCTTTTCTCTGCAAGCGATAGAAAAATTATTTCGCTATGGGGACGGAGGTGTCTTCTGGACTTTGCTTCCGTCTTCTACTACTCTACTCTGCTGTGATTGGTTTCCGTTGAAGATGCTTTCGTATGGATGTCGGAAATTTTAAAGTGAATACTCGAAATTTCATCAGCGAAATGGGTGATCTATTAAGCTACTATTAAATAACATTCCCCCATTCAACAACGACGATACTATTATCCCATAAAACGTACCCTTGCCATAGATACGCGAGGCCTATACACCAGATCGTCGAAGGCAGCCCTGTCCTTGCTGTCGACGAGTTCTCTGAGCTCGGTGAGCAGCGTCAATTTCTCGTGGGTGTTGAGCAGATCGCCCAAGCTGACCACCAAGTCCTCGATTGTCAATCTCCGTGTCCTGTAGTCGGCAAGAAGCTGAGATAGCGCCGCCCTTTCGCTCCTGG
This sequence comes from Andrena haemorrhoa, assembly GCA_910592295.1. Lineage (NCBI taxonomy): Eukaryota > Metazoa > Arthropoda > Insecta > Hymenoptera > Andrenidae > Andrena > Andrena haemorrhoa. The sequence continues at coordinate 6,970,756 of OU342941.1, forward strand.
CGAGAACCACCCTCGCTTTTTCCTCCACCATCGCCGCTGTGGCGGCGGAGACCGTGTGCACGCCGCCTCGGTGCCTCCAATCGCTGGCGATTCTGAACACAGATTCGGTAGAAATCCTCTCACGTGGGAAAAGTAAGAAAAAGTGTAACGCCACAAATCCAACCCACGTGATTAAATTTAACACTCGCTTTCTAATTTGACTGTGCAGTGATTATTGAAATGAAATGACGGAACGATACAGTTCGGGAAGAAGAGGTGGCTCTTACGTGGGGCTGGGCGATCGATGGTTTCCAGGGCTCTCCAGAAGCAGAGGATCGTGGTCAGGGTACCTAGACGTCGGCATGACGATAGGCTGGCTGGTGGTACAGGAGTGTGGCACTTTCCCCACGTCACGAATCAGGAGGGTCATCCTCTTGTTCGTCTTCAGGATCTGCACCGCCTCGTCGTGAGTTGCCTCCTCGAAACTCTGGTTATTCACCTCGATGATCTGATCGCCTACCTGAGCACAGAAAGTGGGACGAATACAGTTGACAAGTGGGTCTTGTAAGTTCTCAGATTCCGGCCACGGTGGATTCTCAGGGAGTATGTTTCACTCGAAATTCACCAGAAGTTCAACTTTAGAACCTCCTATTTCCCGATTTTCTAGTGAACGTCCTGAATGCCATTTACCATTCATCGATTCTTACCAATAATCCAGCTCGATCTGCCACGCTGTCCTTGTCGACCCCAGTCACATAGATCCCAAGGCCGTACTCGAGGCCACCTCTGATCATCAAGCCGAGGGATTGGCCGGGTTCGATGCAGAGCTCGACCTTCCTCGTCCTGGGGCAGTACCTGGAGTCCCTAGATGGGTATACGGGTGGTGGCGAAGCCGGACGACCTTGGCGGTCCATCCAGCTGCAGGATTGCTGGCGACCGGAAGTGGACCACACAGGATGGCCCACCCTGCAACGAGGGTCCAGAGCTGGTCCACGCACCGTCATGCTCAGGGTCCTGCAGGACTTCAGCATCTGTGCACAGGGGCGAAGTGTGTTACTGGAAATGCCCCGAGTCCTAGAAGACTTAGACATTTGTAAATAGGACAGAAAATTATTAAAACTTAAAAGGGTGGTATCGAACTATTTAAATTAAAAAAAAGCAAGAAATTAGTCTGCCGAGCGATCCACCATTTATAAATCTACCAAGTTCTTGAAGAATTAACGATTGTACAGTAGTTCTTTACAAATCGCAAGGAAATATTCCTCGAACAGGAGACGACGTTCCATTTCGCGGTTAAATAGGAGTGTATTACAGTGTTTGGGAGACGCCGCTGTACTTTTCGAGCGAATAAACGTGCCAGGGAAATAAGGCTGTCACTCTGAATATTATTCACAGCCGCGCAGAGCGGCTCTCTTATGCAAAAGAATCCACGATACGTATCAACGGGGAGAGGATTCCTCGTTGTCGGCCTCAGAATAGATCGCTTATACATGTCGTGCCTCAGCAAACTGAAAGAAATCATTGTCCGTGAAGGGTTTCTTCCCAGGCAGCCTTGGCAAGCGAAACGACGGACAATCGGCGCGCGTGAGGTCAACGAGGAACCTATGCTGTTCCTCGAGGATGAAAGCTATGACACTGGTGAATAATCCTCCGCGAGATTTCAAAGACCGCGAGTCCTTTGGCTCGTTACTCCAACCGACCAGCCTACTTATTGTTACATAGATGCCCGTAACAGGTTAACGAGATACCTCGATGAAAATCAACGCTTACAAAGGACGAGACAGCTTTTCGCATCGAGAGACAAATCTCAACAATCCTCCACTCTTTACAGCATCCCCATGAAAATGATCGAAGAGATTCAAAAGGAGACTTTCGCGGAGATTTCGCAAATAAGTCAGAGCCTTTGGAAAATAGTAGACGCCAGTGGGAGGTGAAGGTGTAGGGACGAAACACCTGTTTCGCTGGCGAAGAAGGGAGATCGTCCGACGAGGATTGGCAGTTGTAACCGAAGTCGGGCGAAGATTGGCACGTGTAAGGTCAACAAGGAGCAGACAGTGCGTTTTGCGGTGACGCCACTCGGTAGCTAGGATATCGATCTCCCGGCGCTCCGCGACGTCACATCCTGCCTATCCTTGACCCAGGCCCGGCTCACGTCCTTAGGATTCCGTGTTTCTGGCCCGGCGAGGATGCAATTTCGTCGTGTCTATGCGAGCTATGCGCCCTGGCGTCACTGTTCCACGTCTCGAGCCTTCAGGAATGCGCGAAGGAATACTTTCTGTACGAATGCCCATCAATTACCGTCCCACAATCTCTAGGAATTAAGCTGCAATTAACTTCGCCTGTGTCCAGTCAAAAATGAAATTTATACCGCAATTTCCTTGAGAATGAACACAGCGGTCCAGTTCTCGGGTGTAACTTCCGGGCAGAGAAAGAACGAGTTACGAGGGAACAAGGAAAGTCGACAGACGAGACACTTATCAGCACTCGGCTGGTATTTTCGTGGACGGACAGCAATGTAATCCGCGACGGATTTCAGTAAAAGAGCATATACAAACGATCGTTCACCTGCAAAAGGGACGGGTCCCCGTTTCCCAGGGTATTATCCTTTTACCCTCGCGAAGGAGGACGTTATTATCGCAGCCATTTCCACGCGAAACGGCATAATGGTCGTCGCCTGGCCGGTACAAATGCAAAACGGAACCCGCGTTTCGCGTGCTTTCCAACGATTAAAAAAGCCTCGCGGATTCTTATCGTTAATAATCCCGGCGGAAGTTTGTTCGGTATCGTGTGTTTTCCAGCCAATTATGTTTCTGCGAAGCGCGCTCTTCCGACCTGTTTGAAAATCCCTCTGCTCTTCTCGTTCCCTGCGAATCTTGCATATTTGATTGGTAGAAAGCTGGCCATTTTCTACCAATCTACCGATCTACCAATTCTTTGTTTACCGGCGCAAGTAATTACGGTGGAAAGAAAATCCTAATCACAATTTAATTCGCCGATTGCGAAGCAAGATAGCACGACTGCGAAACCAAGAACGGACTTCACATGTCGTTAATAATACATATCGAGGAAGGCTCAGTTGTTTATTATCGAGGAAAACGATTCCTACCTACCCGCCCGCCACGTATCAGAGCTTATTTCCGCTGTGCCGGGCACGTCGGACGTGACTTGCGATTTTTCAGCGAAATATTTGGGTGCAGGTCGATCGGCCCGATGAGCGACACCATCGTGAACTCTTGACACGGTTCGCCTCGTCCGTCCGTTTCGTCTGGTGGCCTTCGAGCCAGCTTATCGAAATTACGCGTCACGGTTTAATCTGTCCTTTGCCTGGTCTGTCGGAAACTTTTCGACGATGAACCGACAGAGAACTTCCCGGCTATTGCATCGGATGGTCCTCGTCTGCTGCTCTGTTCACGGCACGACGAGCAATCGGCTTCTACTCTTTTCACAGAACGTGTTTCCTACATTCGATTGCAACGATGCGCTTTAATACGACACTGCGGGAGAGGAGCGCGTGGCAGCTGACAAGGGTGCAATTTCTGCGCCCCCGAAAATCGCCAGTGCAAATTGCAGTCGCGACGAGGACGCTCAGAGGCCTCCGCCGAAGTTTATAGGCCACCATTTCGTGTCCGTCGTCCATCTTCCAGGCGGGCCAATTAAATAAATAATTCATGAGGTCGAAGGGCGCGCGAAGCCGCGAGAGCCAAGTCGGCCGAAACTCGTTATCGTGTCCTGGCCAGGACTGTTCCCGTTCGACCACGTCACACATCTCTGGGGAAGGACCTGCCTCCTATATGCACGTGTTATTGGACCTCCCGGGGACACCCACCCCCGATTCCGCGCGATTTCGGACCACCCTGCGAACCAGCCACCCCTGCTCGGTGTCGCACAGTAAACTGGCGCCAATCAGTCTGCTCACTTTTCTCATTATCCACGATATTTCTTGATCAACCGTGTCTGCCGAGATAAAGGTCCCTGGCCGACGTTCTACGAGGATAGATTTCTGATAGACGAGCCTGGGGAATGTATCTCTGTCAGAGTAATTGATTACAGGGTTGGTGGGGAGTTGGTCCTATATCTTTGATTTCCTGCTCGATATTGGTTTTAATTATGGAAGTAGATACTGATTGGGAGTTAATGGTTTCAACCAATTTTCATCTGTAGCAGGGTGTACTCGTTGCATAATTGATAGAGCAGAGTCAGTTCGCGAATGATGCAGAATGGAGAAGGAATACGCTATGTTGGCCTGAGTAGTAAACTAATATCGACGTCAGAATGTATTTGAAACCCAAGGGATCGTCCAAATCCAAGATCCTCAAGTTCGACTACGCCTTACTTTACCAGTGTGTGCAGAGATCTTCTGAGGAGGCTGGCGAGTTATACGTAGCTCGACGATACTGTTGCCTCAAATTGCCCAGAAGATTCAACAAACGCGAATATTCTGCCGCCTAAGGAGGGAGCCGGGGGATGGTCGGCCATAAATTCCCTCCCTTTATCCCTATTGCAGGGAATACTTGACCCAGAAAAGTCGTCCGAGGATCCGCGAATGTGATCGAACTGTTATCCCCCGGCACGAGCTAAATACCGATTGTCATGGGAATGCGCATCGCGATGTTACGGCTCTGCTTCATAGGGCAATCGCAACAACCCGAGTTCCTGTTGAATTATGCGAGCCGAGGGGCATGTGCGCGAAATACTACGTCGATCCGCAAAAAACTTCCACGCCAACGAAGAAAAGTATCGCCCCGTTTCCCTGTCTTCGCCGTTTAAAGGATACTTAACCCAGAAACACGACACGAAATCAAATGAATGGTCTATAAATATGGGAATCGTTCATGGAATCTGTCTACGTTCGAACCATAAAAATAGAGCTCCCCCATCAATTGAAAATAAGGGGTTGAATTCCACGGAATTACAATATTTCGGGATTATATTATCATTGACGCTTTAAATATTCATGGAACCTTTCCCGCAGCGCGAATGATGAAAATCCACGGAGATTGTCATGAAAAATTCGTATTCAGCCTATGAAGAGTTACAAATTGATCGACGAGTGGCGCTTTGAAAAATGCAAAACGCTCGGTTCTTGCGGCGACGGGGTTTAAAATGCGAGGGCTGTGCGCCGAAATTTCAGCGATATTTTCCCCTCATTTCATTTATATATTCATGCAGCAGAATTGCAGTCATACAAATGTGATGGAATAGAATTCTCTTGATCCGCGCGCCTCAACGAAGCGACAAAGTAACACTTTCCGATTCCCAATGGCGCGGGTAACAGGGTTCCATTGGAAACGCGAGCTTACAAGCTTCCGCGGGGAAAAAGCAATGAAACGCGGGAAAAATCAATTCTATCTTGGTTACGGAGCTTCTATTGTCGCGGGCAGAAAGAGGTGTATCTCAAAATCGCAACAATAACACCACGATGCACCGCGACTGTCCCCTTATTTTTTCGTGAAACTTTCCGACCATTCTTGAAGCCTTTCCATTTCATCCCTGTGTATCCTGAAAATCAGTAGACCCAAAGTACAACTACTCGTCTCTGAAACACCCTTCAACATAAATGAAAGAAAAACACAGGGCGTCCCGAGGAACCGCGAGTGGCCAATGGATATTATTTCGAGCCACCTAAAAAAACCAATCTGCCCCAAAAAGAGCAATATTAGGGAACATGTTCGAGCACGGGAGCAGGGGATCCGGAAAGGAGTCGGCCGCTTCCTGCGGAAAGAAATAGAAAAGGACGGGTATCGATACAGCGTGGGCAAACAGTCTTTTCCCCGTAGCGGCGCGAGGAGGGAAAGCAATTTCAGATCGATCTATCGTCGCCCCTGTGTGCGCCGGTGTGCCGTCCCCCCTGTATAAACGCGACGCTAGGCAGCGCCAGTGTTGGTAAGACGCCTTTGCCTACCCGCGATTCGGGCAATGACGGGATTCTAAAGCAGCTTCCGCGGTGGCTTCGTGCATTATGTAGGGAAAATAAATGACGGGGGACTCGCCGGGGGACGCCGGGACGGCTGGCGCCGCGACGACGCGGGGCAGGCAGAGAAGGCGAACCAGAGACGCCGGACGAGGAAAAAATGGGATCGTGGGATGAAGGCTAATGGCGACTTTGTTTGTCCGCGCGTGTGCTCAGGAAGCGTGCAAGGCTCGCTCCTGTCCTCCCCCTTTGTCCTGTCATTCCTTTTTCTCTAGTGGGTGTGTAGTTTTTTTAGGGGAAAACTCGGGGAACTGGGCTTCATTGTTGAATCGACGTACTCGTGTTTATGTGTGAGTGTGAGAAAAGAGTGGATCATTGTAGAAGGTTTCGTGTAAAATGAAGAATATTCCTGATGTAGAATTATCACAAGTTTTCATTCTCGACCGTTCGAAACGAAAAATCATTTCGTAGAAAGGAGTGTTTAGTGCATTTAATTGGATACAAGTAACTTCTGTCTGCACCGGGTCTACAAACAATTTGCATACCTGGCTGGGTGGCGAGTGTACTGCTGTCTGACCTCTGACAGGTTTTTCTACTGATTTCAGAGTGCAGGCGTTGTTGGGGTTATAAACTCAGACTTTAATGCGAATACTTTTGTACCCATGTATCTTCCCTTTATTATTTCACTGAAAATGCGAGGGAGAGATTATTATTTATCTCTGGAAAGTTATCAGTAGAAAATTGCAAACAGATGCACACTGGCTTCTTCCACTGCAACAATAGTCGTATACAGCGAATATTACGTTCCGGATGTACTTGAAACTTTCCCGCCCTCTAAAATTAACGCCGCCCTAATGAATTCAGGAGAAAAACCACCCATAAATCCGGCGAACTTTTGCGCGCGACCTCTGGCCGGCGCTCGGGTGCGCAGGTTTCTGGCTGTGTCCGTTCCCGCACACTACCAGCTGCCACGTCTACGAGCCATTACGAAATAACGAGCTGCCGCCACCGTTACGCTTTACGACAGCCGTGCAATTTAATCCGGTTGGATCGTCCAAACGTTTACGCTGGATCGATGTCAGACAAGGCGTAGTCTCCGGCAGGATGCTAGTCTCCTGGAAACAACGACTAAAATAGCAAAGCGCCTTCGATGTGACATCGATACCTGTGACCTACAGTTAAATGCAGACCTTTTTGCACGATTCCAGCGAACCAGCTTGGGGTCTGTAATTTCGCGGGCAAATGAAATCGATTCCGTCGCGACCACTGCGCCGAATTACCGTGAGACAGTCTGCGATGAATTACGACGTTCGTTATAACATCGGCTCTCTCTACTTTCCGAGAAGCTTCCCAAGAAAGGTGAGGAGAATTTTGAATAGCAGAAGCAACGAGCTCGCGCGGAAATTGGAGCTCAATGGGAGAGCCTTGAATCAACAAAACTTCGTTTTGATTACGGTAACGAGTAGGTGACACTGTTCTCCGCGAGCGCAGCGAGCACGCCGGAAACTTAATCCGTGGATCGTCCAACTGGGTCAGCCATTTGACCTGTCGCGATCGTTTAGGAATCGCGGCTCCGCCAATTTCCTGCAACACCTCGGTCAAGGCTGCCCCATCCTTTAATTAACAAATCCCTGCCGACTGCGCATTTCTTTCCAGCTGTTCCCATTCATCGAGACCCTTCGCTCCACCGAACTCGACGAAGTTCTTTAACATCCCTTCCCCCCTCGGTCATTTCTATGCGTCACGGATCCTGTTTATCCCGCTCGACTTTGAGAAGACGCGACCTTCGGGGCCGCGTAAAATCTCCAATCCGCCATCTCTCGAGATTGAATCTCCCCAAGTTTTCAGAAATACAATAAGTCTCTCGGACGAGGCTGGGAGGGGAGGGATGCTCCGAGCCAGTCCGAACGAATTCGCGCAGAGAAGTGGAAGCAATATCGGCGAAAGATACAAAACAACAACGCGGCTTGCCTCGCGGAACATCAAACTGTCGATTTCAGGGGATTCTGACGTTAGCTCCACTTCGTGTTATTTACCGAGAGTGCCTGTTTAACCGTTTTTCCTCGAGCTGTGCAAAAATCTTTCTTCGCTGATGGATGGGCCCAGCATATGCAGGAGCAATGAATATATAAAACTCTGGCGCAGAGATTCGCGGGGTTCTGAGTGAAAGTTTTGCGCGTTCCTTTCAAGCGGTGAATTCATCCCTAAAGTGGGCCCCGGCAACGAAGAAACACCCTGTACATTCGGAATTCCCAGGCAGTTTTCACCGAGTTGCGCCTCTTCACCGACAGCCAGCCTGATACCCTGATGGCCCATTGTCGACGGGCTTTTGTCTAGAAACTCCCGAGCCAGTATGAGAGTATGACGAGCCACCGGATCCAGAGATACCCATCAGAAGCGTTTACACCAGAGATTACTCGCGGCGTGGCTCCGAGCGACGCTTCTTTCCATCTGGCCAGTCGATAATCCTCCCCCTTCTGCCCACTTTTTTTTCTGCCCAACGCCGCGGAATTTCAGGCCTCTATGACGAGCAGAGACCTCGTCGGTATCGAACTGGGACCCGACCGATGGAAATACGAGGGTTCCTTCCGAGGACATCGTTGGGGAATCGCTGATGGGGGACGTGAATCCTGATGGTATGGTCAGCCCTTTTTGGGGAAAGGTCACTCGGTGGTCCTCGTGGAAGTGGTCTCGGGGTTGTAATGGATTCGAGATGGATGATACCCGGGAATGTATTCTGAGAATTTCTTGAGGGATCGTCGAAGATTCTGTATACTTATAGCGAGGTGTATTGATGTCTTGGGAATCGTTTCGAGAATAGGAAATATTTTTTAGTTGCGGTTGTGTGTGCTGGAGAGTATACGGAGTTTCAGAGGAAGTGTTACTTTAAAATTTTCAGGGCTGGGCGCCTTGGCTCCCAGGAGGTGATAATATTGCTGAAACTTTTACTATAACCGTCTTAGTGCCACCTTCAGTTCTCCATAATCCGAAGGAGTTGCTGAGAAGTTAAATTAAATACAGAGCGGAATCCGGCGAACTGCTTCCCTCGGCAAAGGTCAAGGAACCGTCAATGCGCTCGGCAGAGATGGGAAGCATTCTCGAAGGTAAGTGAAGAAACGGAATTTCTAGAAAACCAGAATCCCCATGGAACGCAAAGCAACCGATAGAACTCGTGTGATCTTCGAACAGAAGCTGTTGCGTGATTCGAAATTCTGCATTTTAGACGGGAAAGCTCATTGGAAAATGTAACGCGGAGGTACACAGCTCGTAAAAGACAAGTGACCCTTCGAGTAATTGAGAAGAAAGATCAAAGATAGCCACCACACAGAGAGCAGCCTCCTGGCGTTAATCGAAAACAACCAAGACAAAAGGGGTTTTTAAAGCAGCTGAAGTCGCATTTTCTCCATCACTGCCATTTGGAAAATTCGTCTTCCCCATTCTGCTCACGAATCTCTCACTCGAACACGGATTCTATTTGCCCTGATTATATTCATCCTCGTAACGATCAAAATACAAGGGGAAAAAATATCAGGGGAAGGGATTAAAGCGAATAAGAAATCACTGAACTGGAAGGAGGAAAACACTCGAGCCGATTGTCAGATAATTCTTATCGGTGGAAAGTGGAAATGGTGCGCCCCACCCCTTATAATTTAGTTGAGAGCCTAACCAGTATCCGCAATCGATGGGGTTTCCGTTAGCTTCTAAGGTCACTCATAAATACGAGATCACTCCAATCGATTGCACGCCAATTGCCATCTGACGGGGGATAATTCGCCGACGATTTTTAAGGTAGATCAGGCACGTAGCCAGGGTATCGTGTTTAGGGAAACGTTCCAAATATCGAAGGAATCGATGTAACGAAGGGAGGGTGAGTTGAGACGTGATGGATGCAATACAGATACATTCGTGTCAAGCTGTGCTACTCGTCTGCTTCTCTAATTGCTCGACACTGCAAATTTTCGCTGGGGGAAACTTACGAGATTATCTGTTCCTCCCATTAACATGATGGACATTTCTGAGCGGAGCCCATGCTTGAGACACGGAAAGAGGACAACTCTGGTCTCCAGCGAGTCAATAATGTCGACTTCAGAATCGCAGGAGTCGAGATGGATACGCTCGGAGCTGTGGAAACTTGCAGGGAGGGACTCAAGGTTACAAGAGTCGATTATCGACGATCTTGGTATCGCAGGGGCCTATAGCAACGACCCTGAATCAGGCGAATCGACGCTGGCCACTCCCACGACTCGAGAATCGTAGAAATCAATTTCCCTGATTCTAGGTCGCTGTTATCAGTTCCAACGAACCGCTGACATATCACTGAAATCGATCGCAGCTATTCCAGAGTCATTGCTATTTTGTCTCCAGGCTCGAGGACCTCTGGAGCCAACCCTTAATACTCCAGAGTCATCACTGTCTGATGTCGGACCTAATAATATAATCGTTAAACGTAGAAAATATGAAAAGCTGATTTCCGGAGGGTATCCAGTGCCAAAAGCAAGGGGCGCTTTGATCCCACGCGTTATCGACAGCGCGCTATCGACGATGCCAAGAGTACACATCGTTAGACGAGCTTTATGACGCGTGAAATTTCTCTCGGTTCGGAAAATGAAAGTTGAAACTCACTTTGAGGGCCTCCTCGTGGGTCACCGCGCGGAAGGGTGTGCCGTTCACCTCCAAGATGGTGTCTCCTGGCCTGAGTCCAGCGCGTTCGGCCACCGAACCTTCCTCCACCCTCGAAATGTAGACTCCCACCCCTGAGAACAATTCACAGACTTTCCATCAGGCCGGAAGCTGCCTGGCGACTGGTCCACGACCAGTGCTGACTAAAACCTTCCACCCAGGGCGCGTCTTTTCCGAGTCTGCCTTTCATGCAGACCCTAAACGTTCCTTCAATCTCTTTTGTCGCATTGGAAACCGCTCGGGCGCAGCTGACGGGCGGGGTCGGGTTTAAAAATGGGAGCCACGGCTTAATTGAACTATTTATTCCCTCTAATAACCGCGGCAGCGATATAGCCAACTTGGGATTCACTAAACGGTGGCTTGTGAGGTTTGGATTGAAAAATGCTTCTCATGGGTCAAAGGGGTTGTGAGACGCTTCTCTAATTAATTATGAGTGATTTTAATGGCCGGGGCTGGAGTACTCCAGGTTGGTTAAATTCGTATAAAGGGCAGGTCTGTTTAAAATACAAGAGACACGGTAAAATGTAATAACGAGAGAGCTCCCATTTTTAACAACCGCCGCCGAGGAATTATCTCCGCTCGACGGAAACGCCATGGGTGGAGATGATCGTGTGTTAAAATGAACGGAACCAGAACAGAAGTAGAAGAAGGGTAGTAAATGCGGATGCATACAAGTGAAACTGTTCTGAACAGAGATTACGATCCGGTGCCAGTGCTTGTTCGTGTTTCCCGCGCAGAGCGAGGAGCATGCAAAAGATGTTTCTTTTCTGCGGAAACTGGGCGATAAAAATCGGGCGATTTGCGTCGTGCACGTGCGTGACTTCGTCGATTTAATTGCAAAGAAGAGGGACTTTCGAGCCCGGAGTTCAAACAGGCGACTTAGCCTTTCTGGGGCGCCTCGATTCTCGACTGAACCGCGCCAATTGGAGGACAGGTCCCCGCGAGGTGCGAATACTCTTTCACCGTAATGCTGTCTCCACAGAAAAGAAGATAAAGCGCGGGTAATGTCACCGGCCACCAACTGCCGCGAATGTTTTGACGCTGTTTCACGAGCGTCCGTGGCGAGGATTCGCGAGGCATGACTCGAACGAACATCGCCCGCGTAATTAATTTGCCGCGGACAATTTGCTCGAAAACCATCATGAATTCGCAATGAATGTCGAAGTCGGGGGACGTCCGCCTGGCCAGGAACGCGCGCGAATTATTCATTATCTCGCGTGATAAATTGCCGCGAGGAAAAGGATTCGCCATCCATTCGCGGCTCCATCCCCCGACGTTCTATCTTGAATGAAAATAACCACCTGGATCGTATTAGTTTTACACCGACGGGCTCGTGTTGCGGGACAAATATCTGAATTTCATGAATAACTTCTTCCTCTCATTATGCACGCGAAAACCCTTCGGTCCTCGCTGGAAATAAATCCCAGATACGAGAGGGCGTTTATGGATTTCACGGGCGGGCCATTTGCAACGGTGCAGCGAATTTATTCTCGTATTACGGGCTATCAATCTCCCGTGATCTGATTTATTCCTCTTGGCTCCCGCCGGGGTATTCGAATGGCAGCTGAAAGGGCAAAAAAACGCTTGACGTTAAACAGATCGACAGCGAATTTCCTTTCGATGCGCAACAACAGCTGGTCTGGGTTAGGTCTGGGTTAGGTCTGGGTTAGGTCTGGCTTCTAGCCGAGCGCGTGATTTCTGCCCACGGAATTAAATGTTGCCTGGGCCGCGCGGAGAGCCCGAGCATAGAAAGTGTCGTTGATCCTGGTTAGTGTGAACTAATTAGGCCAAACGTCTAATTAGAAAAGTTTCACGTTGCGTGCACTTGAACGTGCTATAGATTATACAAATTAGCTGCTTCCCAGGCTTTTTGATCGGGGCTGCACATCTCCCGTTCTGCTCCTCCGCTGTCTACTCTCGGGGAATCAAATGGTAATCTGCCATCTTGATACCCGCAACATCCACCCACGGTAGGCTACCGAATAAAATATTGGACACACGAAGGGCGGGGAGAAAGGACACGAAATTAGACTTGCAGAGCGAGCAACACCGTGAATACTTGATTCCTCCAGATATTTGTCCCCGGCACGAAGCGAGACACACGCGGGTCGCGCGATGTTGGGGCACGGCCGGATGTAATCGATAAGCGTTTCGGGCGCAAAAAAAATTTCCTGCTCGGACAAGGGTGGACGTCGAGACGAGGGAAAACTTGGGGCCACTGTGCCTCGACTCGGCTCTGCCCCGGGAGTCCTGTAATTGATCTCCTTCCACGCCGACAGGCCGAGTCGGGAGCAAGGATTAATCTGGCTGATAAAAGAGATAAGAAGAACAATGAGCTCGTTACGCGAGGGTCGCGTCGCCCTCGCCTCGACTTGTGTCATCGCCACGGGTTAATAAAAGTCGTTCGTGTCTCGAGCCCATTTAAGGAAAGATTCTCATATTCCAAACAACTATTTTCCGCGTGCTCTCTCTCTCGCCTCGGTACATCCGATTTCGAGAAAACGATCATCCAATGTTGGAGAATGATAAAAAAGAATGGATCTAAGTCCTGTCTGTTCTATGAGTTCAATCTACCAGCTGCTCTATTCAAGAAATGAATGATTAATATGATTCCACGGTATCCTTAAATGAACTCCCTTTGGGCCGTTGAAATTTCACGTCCCAGCTTCCTGCCCGCTAACACGCAATGCGAATTACGTATGCACGTGTGTAGAGATGCGTTCGTGTCCTGTGTGTACGCTTTCCTTCTATAAATTCATAAACTATGCGCATATCCATCATACACTGGCATGCAACGTAATGCCGGCGTGCTAAGCCTAGAGGAACTCTCGGCTGCTATGATTTGCGACATTCTGACGATGAGTCGTTGAATGAACAGGGCACAGAGAGAAAGGATATTTCCAATTGCAATCTAACGCGTGAAAGAGGCATCTTTCTTACTATTTAAAAGAAAGCACCTCCTACATCAAATTATGGCGAGCACAGGAAGCTCTCGCAAGAAATTAATCTGCCACCATCAAAGTGCAAAACTTGTTTCAAGATTTCACCCGGCTTCATATTTCTCGAAGCCGAGTGAACTCGTCTTTTCCACCGCCTCCCGAGTCCCTCGAAATCATGTCTTTGATCTTGGGGGGGCGTCGAATCGGGAGGCGCCCGAGCGACGTTTCCAGGCTAATCTGTCCTTATCGCTGGCGTTTGTCTGGCGAAAGAACTCGACGATACCAAAAGGAGCGAAGCACGCGGCGGCAGGTTTTGGTGAAATCGTCGGCGCGATGGAAACCGGGACGACAATCGGACCTGCACGTTCGGATCACCGAGGGGAATCGGCCACGGGAGGTCAGCCCGGCCCACCTGTTCCTACTTTTAACGCTGCAGAATCCACTCGCGAACGCAATTCCAACGAGCAACCCGATCTCGGTGCAAAAAAAAATCGATATCGAGGACCGACCGAATCGTGCCCGATTTCCTGGAAAATATTCCGAAGCTCGGGCGAAATTCCGAATCGAGGAGGATGGTGGAGTGGCGACAGGTGAGATTGGAAGACGAGAATAGCTGCAGAAATAGAGTGGACGTGGTGAATGATGTGTCGGGCATGAAAGGGATGAAGATGAAGGAGGGTTCGCGATCCTGGCGTTTCTTGTAAACTCCTGGAGGCAGCGGAAGGTTGTTTGTTACTCGGGGAAACAGTGTACCGTTGGCTCAGGTATAAATTTGCTATCTCTTTGAGGCAGTTTCTGAAAGGCTGCAAATTTGTACTTATTCCTTGCAAGTGTTCATCTCGAGTGTAAGAAAGATAAATGTTTCAACGATTTTTGACTGAAGTACGAAAGTTGTTCCTCCAGTTCTGCCACCGGCTTCCTTTCTCTCGTGCTGCTCGTCGCCCTCTAGTCCCAAGCCCGGCCGATCTGCGCATAACACTTTCATGCGACATCGATCGTTACTCAATGAACGTGTGCACGTGTACGTATGTGTATGTGGATACTCGAAAACCACGGGGAGACTGAAACGACCACGAATTTCGAACGATATGGGAACCTTTGGCCACGCTGGTCCTCGCCACACGTTCTCTGCGTCTTCGAAACAACTTCTCCCGAAGGATCCACTCGATCTCGGTACTTTCAACGAATTTCCTTACTGCCGCTTACAAATACCGCATCGACTTGGTTTTTAAAGACGCGCATAAAAAGAATATTCAAGAACACAAGGGGTACAATGCCTCTTCTATGAAAAATATAAAATTTCTATCGTTTTTCAATTTAATGGCCAATAAATCGTCCAAGAATTTCGATTAAGAATGTAAATTCTCAAAGAAAGAAACATTATCAATCGTTTAACACGATATATTCGATTAAACGAACCTGTCCCCTCGAACGGCCCCTGCAAACTGTTACGAATCGCCGTCGAGAAACTGGCGTTACGAATCGAGCAGCCACCATCAGGGGCATAAATCATATCGATTAACGATTGCCGGCCGATGAGGATATAAATCGCGAGCACTTGTCCATAAAAATCGCGAGTCATTGGTCGAGGCAGAAGTCTCTGCCTTTGATCGCAGTTAATACGTTCCTCGATCCCCCTGCTTTTTACCGATCATCATTTTTCGCTTAATGACTGACTTGGGCATGATAAAGGGGCCAGGATTATTATCGTTTCTGTTAATGTATCACTGTTCTATCCTTTCGTTTCTGCAATTAAATTGAAAGAGAATTTCTGATGGGAAAACGTTTGTAAAATTTCTCAGCGAATTTAAGGAGCACTGATATGTTGCATAATCGTGGAATATTTTTGGAAAATAATGTATTCGTGGCAGAGACGTGCTCGGTTTCCGTAATTCACACTTATGTTCGAAGAAAGTACGTAAATTGGCGAGGACCGCGGCTCCTTCTCGTTGGAAGTTCTTTGGCCCGCTCCTCTAAGCTTCCCAGGGGTTTTCTTTGTATATGCTAATTTTTCTCTCTCTCCTCCCTCTCTCTCCAGTTTTCTTACATTCTCTCTGCCTCTCAGTTCGTTACGGTTGATGAGTTACCTGACTGCGCTTCTGGTACAGCGGAACAGAAAACAAGAAAGACACACCGCCAGTTGGCTTATTTCGACTTTGGCCGATTCGAGACGACGCCAAGGTGCCGGGGAAACGTTCCTTCGAAAACGCGGAATCGATCATTCGGGCGTGACTATCGCCTGTCCCACTTTTGCGTGGCTCGAAAGTTTTACTCGTTAAAAAAAAGTTACGATTCAATAACGCCTCGGTTCGCTGTATTTCACGAGTGAATCACTGCTCGGGAATATTCTCGGAAAATAAACTCTTCGAACGCTGATTTATGTGAGTAGAAAAAATTTCAAACGAGCATCTCTAATAATGATTCATGTGCCTGCGCAAACAGGTCTCCGGCAAGTCACGTATTACATTGCGATGGAAATGCGAAACATCCACCCCCTAAGTCGTTAAATAATCGCATGTGAGTGCAAAATTTCGTTTGGTAATATTTGAAATATCATTTACAGAAATACCTCAACAGTTTTCTAAAGAAAACGCTAAATAATAAGACACCTCTTTCTCCGTCCGTAACATTAATTTCTCCTCTTGTTGGAGTTCGTTAGAGCAGCAAAAGCAGGTGGAATTATTTTCGAAGAAACTCACGAGGCACCCTGGAACGCGTCGTTTCCGGCCGCTGAGCGTCTCCCTCCGCAGGATCCACGTGCCAGGACGACGCGATAACTCTCGCTGGCTCTGCACCGCTCAAGCCGAGGGTTTCACGCTCGAGATGTCGACGAGGACGAAGCGTGAAGCGAGAGATCGTTACCGTGCGCGGTGCCCTAACGCCGCGATCAAGCGCGAGGTTTAAGAGACTCGAAACCGCGAAACCGGACCCCGACGATGTAGGACACCGCGTCGAGGATTATTGCTCCTGGGATCCGCGGAACGTGGATCCTGGACGGGGGACATTTCTATTTCACTTCCACGAACGCGAGGAACTCCTCTGGAGAACCGCGCGTGTACCTCTCCGCCCTCGTCTCCTTCCACCTTCCACTAGAATCTCTCAAATCCTCTATTTCCCTTCCCTTTCCATTTCCTTGTGCCAATTCGCCAATTTGCCAATTTCTCGTACACTCACAAGAAGATCCTCTTACACCACACCTCGCCACGGCGAAAACGGCAACGCCAATTCGTTGGAGCCCCGAGCGTGCAGATTGGTGAAATTCGGATGGGAACGCGAGAACTAGCCACCCATCAAAGACGCGGGAGCACAGCTTTCGCCAGGCGGAATCAGCCTCTACTCCCCTTTCGAACCGCTAATCGTGCCCAATCACCGGCAAATTGTATTCCAAGGGCCACGATTAAATCCCGCTCGAGCGGGGGGTCCAGGGAATTCTATCGGTGATTAGCAAAAAGCGCCGCGGAACGGATGGGAAAGAGACACAGAGAGGCGAAAGCGCTCGAACGCGTTTGCTCTCGCGTATTTACAATGGGGCACCGTTCGGCGGGGTAATTAGCGATACCGGCTAATTGACCGGCGATAGGATGGCGAGCGTTTAATGACGCGCTTCTAATTGCCGGCAGCCGTCGCGTAACTTTTTTTTTTCCGCGGCCGGTGAAACGGATCAAGCCGAGGCATGATTGCGACCGGTGTATCTGGCGGTGTAATCAGTTCCCGGAATCGCGTCGTTCGTTTCAGCGGGGTGCTGAGTGCACCAGGCACGCGAAGATCGCAAACAAAACCAAGTAGAATTGGCAACGTCTCTGCTACGGCTGCCTCTATTCCAACGACCCGCTAAATATCCTTGAATATGGCCAAGAGAAAACGGAAGGATCGCCAGGGGAAAAGTATGGATCGGCGTTTGGGCTGCTGTTGATTGGGTCCTCCTGTTTCGAATCACTTTCCGAGGTATACCTGCGAGTGCTGGTAATTGATCTCAGTTGTTAGAGGTTGAAAGATTCGAAACATCTTTTTGTGAGTGTATGTGAGAGATTTCGTACTGAGCGACGGATTTTACAAGTGCTGGTCAATAGAATTCGTATGGAAATTTTCAGAACGGAGGACAGCAAATTGCTTTTTTAAATTGTCCGGTCTGGTTTGACGATTGGTATTCGAGGTGCCACGTATTCCAGAGAAGCTCGGCGCGGCCCGATCGACTGCGACGGGGAGAAAGAATCCCGCGAGTTTCAATTATTTTCCTTTCATCATCGTTCTGGCCATCGACAAGCGAAACAAACACGAACTCCTTCCGCGCAGAGGAAACAACAAGAGGGGAGAAAATTGAGTAGAAACGCGATCAGAATGTATGTAACTTTAATTACGGCCGAGGGGAGAACAGCAGCTGAAATGGGAATGATGCTTAATGATCGAAATCATGTTTTCCCCCGCCATTTCCTTGCATTCCGATTTTCGTCCCCACGATAACGATCGCCATTCGGCTCGATTCACATCGACTACGATCGTCGTCCCCTTTTTTCATTTCAATTTTGCGCGATCAGCGATAATTCTATCTAATCAACGTTAATTCTCATCAAAATTAATGAGGTATTCCATTGACAGGATATAATATTAATTGATAGTATAACCAAGAAATATTTGTCTGTTGTATTTCCCTAGTGCTCGCAACCACGATGAATTTTCTGCCAAAAAATTTAGCCGAAGCGCGTAGGTCAATACTCAATCTGTTATTCTTGTGGCAACTGAAGGTGTCTTGCCAATAGAGTAAACTTTTCTCTCCCGACAGGAAAAGTATTAGCATAAAGGTAGTCGCGAGGACGATAACACCGGAAATCAAGGACACGCGACAGCTGTGCTGAAGCACAGGAAGCAAAGGGTGTCGGTGGCGCGACGATCATCAACGAGAATAAGTGAATCTGATAGAAATACGAGAGAGAAAAGATCGCAGTGGGCGTCGCGAAATAATTACATCAATTGCGATTGTCAGCGTTGCCTAGACTCGACGATCACCTCGAATGCTGCAAACGATTCAGAAAGGACGGCGAACTTATCAGGAAGAAGACAGAAAATAAATAAAGAACTCCCCGACCTAGAATTCAGGGAATTGATTAGAAATCTAGAAAAATAGGACAAATTCCTATCGAATTCCGATCGAATAATCTTCCCGTATCCTATTACAATAAACCACGTTCCAAGAATTCTAAAGTCCCATCGAAGGGACTCCGAACCCACGATACAGAAAAGAAACAATCACGTCCCTGGAACCTCCCCTATACCCCCGATTAAACGTTAATTTCAACCCTCGCCTAGCTGCCAGCAATCGCAATTGATGGTGCTCGATAATGGCGTCTAGTGAACGGCGAGAAACGGCAATGAAAGTCACAGCTGTCGGAAGATACCTCGATCTTGAGGCGCGAAGTACGGCGACGGGGGTAGCCTGAAGGTACTTCGGATCTCACCTGCGTCCTTTCCACCCTTCACGCAGATCCCGAAGCCATGATGAGAGTCCGGGGGATCTCTCGTCATGGTGATTGTCCTTACGGTGAGGTCCTGCAGGCTAAGTGGCTGCGAGCTCGGCGACGTAGGGGGATTCGCGGCATTCGACTGGGACTGCTGCGACTGTTGCTGTTGCTGCTGCTGCTGGGACGACGAGGACGACGTCGTCCTGACGGCAGATACGCTGGCCGGTGACGAGGCTGGCGTCCTTCTATCGCCTTGGCGACGCTCCGCGACACCATTGCCGAAAAGTCTGCGACCAAGTTTCTCGGTTTATTTCGCCTTCTCTCTCTGCTCTTCGGAACGAGGACCTTGGTCTCAGGCTTTGATTTACTTGCAGGACTTTGGTACTGTAACCTTCGTGCCACGACTTTAGAAGACCAAACCCGAATTCCACTTCGCTGTCGCGTTAATACTTATTGTTAGTAGGATCCAGTACTTTGCGAGGTATGCTCATTGTGAGACCTTCGCGCTACCGAAACAACACTGACCTGCCGAAGGGGCGTTCCACTTTTTAGAGACGTTACTGTTTGGGTTGTTGTTCATAGCGTGCAAAACGTTTGAGGCGGGCAAGGGGCTTCTGTTATGGAACTTCTGGTCTATTATTAACGAGAGAGAAATGACAAGAACGTGTTATACAGGTCGGTGTGCTAAAAAATACGCCAGTCACTGTGTCTCCGTTCTTCTTGAGGGTTTGGGTAGCATCCATTACACCTTCTGTTACAGTGGCAATGAGTAGAAGAATAAACACTAGAGAGTAAATTTTGATCTTACATCACCGTGGATCCACTCACTCTCCCACGGTTCTCGGCTATTTACATTTACCATGTACCCTGTATTTCGCCTGCTCCGTGAAGCCTTTTCCATCAGAATCCACCCTCACCCTCGACCCTACACCCCATACATCTTCCACCCACTAAAACTCGTGCTCACCGCCCCTTGCGCGTTCCTTATCCCAGTCCGTGGCGGTGAAGTGTGTCCAGGAGAGAGCGTATGTAATAAATGCTACGTGGAGTCCAGGGATAAGAGCGTACCTGATCACCTGTTCAGGGGAAATGGCACCGCTGCCCCCCGTGGCGTGTCCCCTGTGCCTATACGGTGTGGTGTGCGACGAATGGTGATGAGGGGCGCTCGGCGGCCTCTCAACGATCGTGTAACTCGTGCCCGGGGGGCTGTAATAACCCCTGTGCTGGCCACCATGGTGTCTGCTGGTGGACTCCAGGTCCTCTGCCTCGTAGCAACCGCCTCCGCCGCTCCTCAGGAAGTGGGAGCCGCTGCGCAGGAAGTGAGACCCGGTACCACCGCCCCACTGCAACTCCTGCAATTCCGAGCCGTAATCCTCCGTGCTGCTGGCCATGCCTCTGGGATCCGTATTGTCAGACCTGCGGAACAAATCCAGACGAATGGTCAGCGTCGTAAGGGGTGTTGAAGCAGATAACACGAGGGGGTTGAAAAACCGCTCGTCTCCAGGATACATGGGGATGTTGGAGCGTCCGACTCTTTTAGGGATTGTTCTTTGGCTCGGTGTTGTTGGGAGGGTGGTACAGTAAATTCGAAGGGGATAAACGTGTATTAAGTTCGTACTGTTTTCCTGGATATCAGAGTCTTCTCTGTACCTATCCATTTTCCTGGATTCTTGTCGCCCGGTTCGTGAGAATTCAAGGCGGCAAGTTTCGAAATTACGAGAACACAATTAGCGGGTGTCGCGTCGGGGGAGTATTGGTAATAATCAAAGTAGCTTAGCAGGAGATAAAGAGGGCCTCCGTGGAGAACACGACCTGAATTTCAGAGACGGCGATGGCGTCGATCTAGATTCTCATAAATTAGTCGGCTACTGAGGCTCTCAGGAGACCGTGAAGCCGTTTTCGTGTCGCATGCATCTAATATTCACCTCCTGCGACACTCGAACGTCGACTTCAACTACACCCATGCTCGTCCGAGTAGGAAATTCTCGCAAGAAGTGTCGCTTAAGCAGTGCATTTTCTGCCACTGACTATTTCCGAGTGAAATCCTACGAAAATTCTATATCCGCTCCTCCCAAAACGTCCTGAATAACAAACTTAACGTTTGTCCTACATTTTCCTGCACCGACTGTTGCTCGATCGAGCTCGAGGAACATTGGACCCTGTATCAAACCGGGGATGTCCTCGAATAACTAATCCGAGTCCAATCAGTCATCCGTCCTGAACCGAAGCTGTGGATTCTTGCTTAATTTGGACCAACACGGTGCTTTCAAATTACGGCGGAAACAGAGCAGCCTCTACGCAGCGAAACCGTACATTCCCACCGAGAACTAATTTTCCTTCAGTCGGGTTCGAAAGCGTAATACACAGGTGAACTTTGAATGTCCACGTTGCTACACCATTGCAGAATTTTCAATAGCCAAGAGTGTGCGAGAGTAAGCGAAGCAAAGTATGTATTCATTAAAAAGTGAAACGGATAGTTTCTAAGTAATCAATTGCAAGGATAGGCTTTTCATGCTTATCCCTTGGGTGAATCGAATCGATGGGAAGGTTCGAGGAGTACCTGAAGACGATCGATAACCCCTTCGCCGCAAAGCGGACTCGTTACCGAGCCGCTGCGTTGTTATCGATCCATATTAACGCGCGGCAAGTCGTGAAATTCGTCGCGGCTGAAATTCCCTTATCGCGTGGGTCTGCCTGTCTCCGATAATATCTTCACGTGATCCCCGACAAAGGGGGCGATTTTCCGTGGCGTGGCGATGTCATAATCCAGCCAGGAAACCAGCCATTATCGCCGGAAGAAATTTGAAAGTTCCCTTGTTCGTGGCATTAAGCCTCGTGCAACCCACGCTCCTCTCTTACGATTTACTCGCTCCCCGCGGGGCTGGATTCCCCCCCTCGGGTCTGAGATTTCTCGGCGATGCTGGCGCACGCCGAGGGTGGAAGTGATGCCTCTTTTTCTTCTGAAATGGTGAACGTATATTTCCTCTTGTTTTTTTTTTCGTGCATTCTGTATGCTGATGGTAATTGTATTGTAATTAGAATTTTAATAATGGGGAACGCGAATATTGCAGGGGACGTGGGAATATCGCGTGTGATATGCAACGCAAATTTTGTACGCATCTATTAAAATTGTTTACTGTTTGGTAACGGTTCTTGTTTTATGAAACACCGTCGTGTCCCCATCGAGATTCATATTTTATTTTACGATTGAATGCGTTTGCGGGGAATATCGAGATAGAATGTGTAATTTTTGGAAATATTCGATACTGTTACTGTATTAGGGGACCTGGGATATTTCTAATGTAAAATGATGCTTCGTGGTTTATTGAAACTGTTTGCTGGTTGAACGACTCCGTGCACGGGTGTGTTTCATACATTATGAAACACCGTGTCCCGTTTCCAAAGTACATATTCCGGATTTTGTGATAGAATTCGTTATGTCGATATTATATCGATATTCAGAATAGCGTATCAGAATATGGAATTGATGCTATCTTTGGATGATATCACATTTCCTGCTCTGTCCGGTAAAATACTAATCCTATATCGGATAGCTATAAAAAGAATGAAACAGACATTACTCTCGCTAACTGTAACCTGTCGAATCACCTTTAGCATTTTAAATGCATGCTAGCATATTAACAATCCTGTGAGATATAACAAAAACCTGAAGTTTTTCTAAAAGCTAGACTTTGCTTTGAAAGGCTAGAATTCTAAATAAGTGATTGTTGGTAGCAGAAGAGCAAAATCATCCGTGTCTAATAATGCTATCCTGTTATCCACTGTGTCCGTTGTCTGTTACGAAACGAATAAGACTGAAGGGGACTTAGCTCGTCCCTGCCAACGAAGATAAGTACTATAAAAAGAAGTACCAGGTAAGTCCGACTTTGCTGCTTAAAGGTTAAACAGAATAAGAGGTTCACGATGTTAACAACTTGTGCTGTGTACGTAATCGTGTATGTGCTCTGCAAAGTGGCACAGTGAATAATTGATACCGCAAAGGAACTCGGAACCCTGGCGAAACGAGTCTGCACGATTCTGTGCGAATTAAGATTCCGGGTGGCCCCGAAAGTTGTAAAACAAGCTCTCATTACGGAGAAACTTCAACGAACGAAAAATTGCAAGTTCAACAATTCTTCCTAAATACAAAAGCCGATGGAAAATTGTCGTAGAGCGATACGGTCACTTTACTCAATAAAAATACCTCTCTCCTTAGCTTACACCTATTACTAACAAGTTAACAGCGACACTGCAAGCTAACATCCTGATTATCTAATCTCGACGATGATCCACACGCGATTAAATTGCAAACGAAGCACTCGACCCCCCTTTCAGACTCTCAGTCAGCTTATTTTGATCGAAAATGTTCCAAGTCCGCCCTCCGCCTTCCCTCGTCCCTCCAGACAAGCCGCGAGATAAATCTCTTAACGCTTCCTTACACATCTCTCTATGAACAAACCGCCCCCAGTCATCGCCAACCCCCTGGTGCCTCCAAGCGTGAAATACTTGTGTTATCAAACGAACGCGCTCTCGTAACTGTCGGAAGCACCGTTACCGAAGGAATTCGTGACTCTGGCCGATAAATAACGGGTGTCTCGGGCGTCAGCGAAATCGAGCAGGAACTCGAAGCGCGTTGAATATTAATCTCGCGGGAGGGGTCGGGCGGGGACGGTTCGACGCCGGCCGCGTCTCGATTTTCTAGAACAGCCGAGGCATTACCCGCACGGTAAGGGTCTAATAGCGTTAGGAAGCCTCCTGTTACCGCCGGAAGAAATTTTCGGAGTCATCCGGTTCGCGGTAAATGCACAGTATGCAAAGCCGTGCCGCGGTGCTTCGTTCGCGCATCGATCGGCCGCCACCGCCGAATCGACAGCCCCTATTTAATTCATATACGGGCGAAGTGACGATCGATTCACCGTTAAACGAACCTGCCCCCGTGGCGATGTGCGCGCTCTCGGCAGAAATTGGCTTCGAAAAGGAACGCGCACCGCCTGGCCGCGGAGGTACGAGTGTCCCGGCGGGCCAACCGCACCGTGCGGAAATACGTACAGGCGAGTTCACGGGAGTTCCGGCAGGATTTCCGTGGTCTTGTACGGCAATGAAAGATTACATACGAACAGGAGGAATGAAAAATGTGGAGCAACGCATTCTCGAGGAAAATGACGTTGAATGTTTGCGCCGAGTGCACGTGCACTTGGCTCTGCTTCCACTCGAAGGATCTTCTTCTGGAGTAGATACGTCTGCTCGTGTTTGTGCTGAGAAATATCGATATTCAGATGTGTCTGGTGTCACGGTTGTCAGGATGCTTTTGTCCGCGCGGAGTCTTGGATTATATGATTACTATCGATACGGGCAGGTATTGTGCTGGAGTAATGGATGCACGTGGCAGTCACGCTTTCGAGGACGTCTGCGTGGTAATATGTTCAATAATAATTGCGGACGTAAAGGTGACTGGAACGAACTGGGAACGGAGTTGAACAGATGGACGCGAGGAATCTTTCGTATTCTCCGGCGGAATCTCCGATTAGAAGGAAAACAGTTGTGAAAGAAGGTGCACGCATTTCTCTGGCGATTTCTTTCATCCTTTTAACGCGATTAAATCGAAAGGCGCGATTATCTCGGTGCAATCGCGGCGGTTGCCCCTCGCGCCCTTACCGGGCCACTATAGTCGGCTATAGAAGCGCCGTGAGAGCGGTCGGAGCCACGAGAATCGGTGGAAAGGGAGCTGCTGAATGAAGCCGGCTTCAGGGGGTGTTCCTGCAGTATTGATCGCCCCACCCTCGCACCACGGGACACATAGCATCCCTCCTTTCCTTCCCCGCGCCCTCCACACCCTACCATTACCCACACCGTCGCCCGGTATAACTTCATCTCTCTCCCACGTCCACCCTCAGCCCCTCTTTCACGGCCTTCTTCATTCTATCACTTTCCCTCCCAGACAGACACTATCCTTCTTCATCCATTCTTCACTCCGTCACCGTTCCCCGTCCTCTTTCACCCCCTTGCCGCCATCCACCACCAGCAAACCCTCGTTTTCTTCTTTCCATCACTTTCATTCTTCTTTCCCCTCTTCCTCTACTTTGCCCCTATCACCCTCTATCTCCATTCCTATCTGCTGCCTACCTTCCCCTTTCCCCTCCAAAATCCCTTCCATTCCCCTGCCGACCCCTCTGCCTCTCCGTCTCCGTCGCCTCTCCAACAACCCCGAGGATCGTCCAGGGGCAACTTGCACCGCGACCAGCCCCCGCCGGCAAACAAGCCACCCCTCTGTCAGTGTCAAGGTTGGGTCAGGCCGACTCGCGGATGAGGAAACGAGTTTGATTGCTGCCGCGGCATGAATAACCGAGCGTCCGCGTCTGTTTGGGAAATTGCTCGGTTTCCTGGCCACCTCTGGATGCGGGGTCGGCCGGGGGTGGCTGTGGCTGGGGCTGGATGGCACAGGTGCGCGGTACGTGAATTCGGGATCCCGCGGCGTTGAGGTAAGGTTGCGGTCCGCGAGCCAGTATTCGATGATCGTCGGTGCTCGTGAAGCCTGACCAACCCTGACGCATTTCGGATGCACGGACAGGAGGCTCGAACGAACAATCAGCCTAGGAATTGCTCGCAGATTGGTCGAGGAATAGAATGGAATTTTATTGAAGCTCGGCGAGAGCGGAGTCGGAGAAGGAGACGCGTGAAATTTATATATTTTCTAACGGTGCGCGCGGCTGGAAGGAGAGCGTGACGTTCTGTCGTGCCACGGAAGAAAGTGAAAACTTTCGAGCCGCGCATTACACCGTGCAAATGATCTTAGAGGATTACGCGGCACGCCACGAATCGCGGTCGGTATTATGAAACGGGCCGCTGGAATCGAACGGGCACGATCTGAAGCCGGAGTTAATTTCGATAGGGTGTCGTCGCAGAGCCAGCAGCGACGGATTTTTTCGCGTCAATTAACGATTATCACCCCTGTCGGTATGGTGACACTATCGAACGCGTTCTAAATATAATCCTCGGTTCAGAGGCACGATGCTCGGCGAGAAGCCTCGGGCTACGGTCATTTTCGCGGCGAACTCGGCCTCCATCGATTATGGGTCTGTTTATTAACGAGCCTGGTTAATGAATGAGCTCGTTAGAACTCTGTTTCTCGCATTCAGGGAGGCAAACATTCGTGCACAGCCATTTACGCGCGATTAAAGGGTCCCCCTCGAGAAGTGCCGCGTCGTTTTGGACAGAGTAGTACCACGAAGTGAAACCTGATGAGGGGTCTTTAATCTCGTATTAAACAATTATACACGAAAACTGGGACAGTACCGCGGCTCTGTTCCCACGGAACTGGGACGGGTTGTGTAACATCTTCGAAACTTTCGGAGACACGAGACGAAACGACCGGGCAAGATAAAAATAGCGAACCTACGATCTCCTGATTTTAGATCAGCCACAATTAAGTAGCAACGGAGCGGTATGAACCGCCCAGCGTACCAGTGGCCGATAAAGCAAGTCGAGCTTTATAAATTACAGCAACTTTCCGCGCGATAAAGTACGCCGCCAAGAACCTTAATAAACCATCCCGCTGTATCGGTCTCCTCAGGCAGGCTTGCCAACGCCGTGCGCGAGAAGCGCGAAGGAACGGGCGGAAGAGAAGCAGAGGCGCAAGAAAAAAGAAGGCACAAGGAATCGGGAAGGGGGTCAGGCGAAAGGGCACACGGTAAAGCGCGTAAGGGGGGTCGTAAAACGTGGAAAGCATCCGCAGTCGATGGTCTGGAGCATCCCTCGTTGCATCGATACACAGTGGTGGTCAAGGGAGCCTTTGAAGATCATAGTTCTATACGCATACATATATCAGTACATCCAATACTACGTTTATCATGTAGCTATTTCTAGTTCGTCTCCATGAATGCCTTGACTCGGCGCCGGATCTGTATCATTGCCGACTAATTGTCACGTTTCTGGCGTCGTTCACCTTTTGAACCTTCCTTTGACCACCACTGTGTACAGGAGTTTTCCTAGGTAGCTGGGAATAAGACGGGCCTTCGAACAACGCTGCGGCGACTGCAGTAACAATATTTCACGAGCCCCTCGGAAAGGGGCATGCCTGACCTCAGTGCACTTTCAGGTGCAACGACGGGAGCGCGTACGTGGCTCAGGTGTCTCGGCGAGCCTCCCAGAGACGAATAAACCTGGCGTTTGTAAATATTGAACGACGCTGCTACACCGGTGGATGCTATCCCCCCGGTGAATCGTATTAAAATGGATGTTGCGGCGCAGAGGCCTGTTCCCAGAGCCTCTGCGAGCTGATGATGGCTTTGGTGCACGGGGATTGGGGATGTGCAGCAGCAACTGGAGGAATTGTGATTTTTTTTCTACATTTAGATGTACCTAGATACCGTGCAGAGAAATGTGTGTACATGGTGTAGAGACGCTGCGGTATGTGGAGCCATTACAGCCGTGAAAAACGATCTGGTGACTTCTCCGTTTAATTAGGATGTAAGAAACACTGTATATACCGAGAGGAGGAGGGAGCTTTACGATCCTATGTATTTGTATGCCTCTCTGTCCATCTGAAAGGCGACTTTGTAGATAAACGTTTATTAAGGAGAAGAAGAATGTACATGGTCGGACACAAATTGTGTTTGTAAAAGGTTGCAAGAATTTTAATCAATACGCGAATGAATACTTCTGCGACTACAACGTCCCCCAAATTTGTTCACCTGTAATGAATACCTATCACCCGCCATAACCTTTGCTCCTCAGAAAACCGAATAGACCCTGCAACAGCTACCGTGCCTCGAAATTTTGCCATTTCATCCCAGTGACCTGTTTTCCGCCACGAAATTTCGAATTCCATTCCGTCGAGGGCACGGGGAACGTGCTCCACGTACGAAGCTGCCGGTGCTTCGATCAGAAATAGATGAGAGTAGAAATTTATGCTCGCCAGGGAAACTATATTTTGATGTAGTAACGCGTTCCCCAGCGCCCAAAGCGGCACCCATCGAGGAGCGCGTTGCCAAGCTAAGCTTCAGCGTTCCCTAAATATTATCCCCGGCGTTCCAGAGGCGTAGCTTTTTCGCCGAGGCGTCTCGAGTGCCGGAAACGGTAACGCGGTAGGACGAGCGTGCGTTTGCCCGCGGGTGAAGCCGGGCTCCGAGTGAAACGGCACGCGGGAACCGGAAAACAGTCGACGCAAATCCTGTGTGCACGCTCTCCCGGCCGCGTTTTTGACGTTCCTCGGTCTATTGACAAAAAGAAGCGGGCGTAACGGTGACGTTTCAGGGTGGTTAAAACTGCTGTGCCCGCGTGAACCATTGCAAACGCGGACGAGGAAATTCATTTCGCTCGGGGTGGTTACTCGTTGCGGCTCGTTTCGGACGCCCAATACATTATCCACGGATCCTGCAAAGGGAGGGCTCTTCTTTCAGCGGATGGAAATGGTTTTCCATTAGAAGGGAACGTTAAAGTGATTTCGTAAAATGTTTCCTCGGTACTCGATGACCGTGGGACGGCCTGAATCTCAATTAGTTGGTATGAACGCCTGGATTTACTTTTCCACTGGGAGGAGGAACTTTCCCCCTTGAGAAATTGTGTTTTAAAAGTGTCCGCATTTCGAGACCCTGCTTCGGTGGGCAAACTTATCTTTATTTATTTATACCGGTCTCGAATATCTAAAGGACTGCACCTTCTTCCTATCCTCTATCAATCTTTTTCCCGCTACACGCACCGGAAACGCAACGCTCGCGAACGATAGCAACGAGTTACCGCGATTTAATGCAGCAGTTAATTAATAAAGGCAGACGCTTCCCTGTAAACACTTTAAAACGGAAACGGTACCTAGATAGCATCAGAAGAGCACTGCGCAACGCGCGTTGCACAAACCAAGCAGTCATTAAGCCGGAGAGCGCAATCTACGAAGTTAGTGTTTCGCTAAGTAATTGCGAGATTAGTTCCTACGAGAAGATCGTCGACAAACCTACAAACTGCGGGCTTAACCACATCGCTTTCAACAAGCTTCGCGACACTGAACTTACAAAAATACACCCCCGTAAGTCAGACCTCGGCGAACGGAATAAAGCTGAATCGATGAAAGTAAGAGGACCAAGGGAAACAATAATAAGGATCCATTCACAAGGGTAGGTACGAAGAAACGTCCGGGAAAACGGAACTCCGCTCGCGACGAAAAGGCACGGCCTCCGACTTCCGGTCCCACTCGCGCCCGTATTTTCTCGAGTGGATCTCGCAGCGTTTCCGTCGCGTTAAGAAAGTAATTTTCGCCCAAGTGGCGGCCGCTTACACGTCGAAATTAATTTCCCCGCGCCGTGGCTCGCGTCGCGAGACTCCGTTGGATTATGCAGCAAGTAAACCTAGAGAGGGTAACGAGGAAGAGCGGAGCGAGGATCGCGGAGGAGGGTGGCGATATTCAGTAGCAAAATTCCTTGGCCTTTTTTTCTTCAGCGTCCCCTTTACACGCCACTTTTCGCCCCGCGCGCCCCCGCATCCCCGTGGCCAGCTTCTATTCACCCTCTTCGCGCGATTCGTGCACGACCGCATTAAGAAGTCACGCTGACGTGACTACAGGCTTACCACTGCATTGCGTGGCGACATTCGTCGCAATGTTGCATATGCGGGCGAGACTGCACCGGCGAGTGCGCGTGGAACGCGTTCGTTCGAATGATTCCCGAGGCCCTCCCGTTACGAGGCCTGGTTGCGTTCGTGCAATGCGGAGAGCGCCGTATATAGCGCGGTTCAAACGGCTGGTGTTTCAAATGTGTTTCGAAGCGTTGAAACAGAGAAACGGGACTCTATTATCACTATTATCCTTAGCATCTCCGGCACCGCTATTATTCGCATTAACCAGCGTGAACGAGGTAACTCGATCGCTTTGATTATACTTCAACGACCGTGGATCTGGAGTGCCCGACGAGGATAGTAATCGGGGAGTCCAGGGGGGGGCCAGTTCAAATTGATCCGCACCGTCCTAGAGAAGCCCGAAGCAAAAAGCACCGGGACGGATCAGGGCAGCTTTCAGGCTGCCCGATGACGAGACAGGACAAAAAGACGGTCCGACGAATTGTTCTGCATTCTGAAAAGCCCTGTCGGACACTGGTTGCCGGCAGAATGGAGGGAAAAACGTCCCGACGGATCTGGAGTCGCCCAGCGAGCGACCGAGCTTTAAACGGAACAGAGGGATCGAATCCAATTTCCCGTGCCGGTTAGCGTGACGGCTTCACGTGTATTCAGGGTGGTTTAGCGTGTGTGCCGGATCAATGGGACAGTTCCGATCCGTCCACGTAGCGTTTACGTGCCACTGCGGCTATGTTATTTACGAACGGAGGCCTAGAGGCCTCGCCGAGTGTTCGTCCAGTGAGACATGAAATTAGGGAGCCGGGGAGTACCGTACGAGGAAAGAAACGTGGAATACGGGTGAATAGAAAACGTGCTTCCTTGCCTCGATACAAATCGCCGTGGGCCGGTTCGCGTTTAGATTCCAAGGGCGATACCCCGACCAGAGGAATTATGTGACATTATCGTGAATCATGGGAAACACCGTTATAAAAAGGACCTTGATGCCTTTTTCGCACAGGTTGTTCTATGCTCTCTGACTAAATAATTTTCTCGCTTCGAGATCGCGGTGCTCGTTAGCTGCCTGTTGCATGAACGCTGATGGCGAAGATAGGGTTAATTTTCCCCTGCTGCTCGCTCCCTTTTCGATTACCACCCTCTGACACACTTCTGTGACTATTGCCCTGCGATTTTCGCGTGGATGTTTCGCGGCGAGTGTTTTTTTTCTGTGGTGGTCTCTGTATTCAGTGACGATAGTCGAATGAATCTCCAGGGTTTATCGAGGCTCGTGCCCCGTTGAAGTCTTCGGTTGCGCGATGCAATTAGGCAGCGATCTATAAGACGGGAACCCTGTTCCCGAGTTGGTCAATGAAATCGATGAACGTGGAAGAGATCACGAAGGGATTTCGTCGAATGCGAAACGACACGAAATCACGCGATATTAGTGCACCCGCGCCACGTGAGCTGAAAGCTCGCAATATCGTGCAACGTAAATATATATATTCGGCGTCTCTTTTTTCCATATTACGACCGGGCTCCGTCGGCCCCTCGTTGCTCGCGATTTCCACGAACCCGGGATTGACGCATTTAGTACAAACATCGACTTCTCCGGTGATCCGAGATTTAGGTTGGGTGATTGCACGTGGAATATTTAAATTCTCGGGCGGTTCGAGAAGATATGAACCTTCGACTGCTCGAACGACAGCAATTTAAATTAGGGGCATGTTACCCCCAGCGTGTCAGCGTATAAAAATCATGGAAAATCGAGGCACGGTAAAAAATACCGTATGCGAGCTAAATTGACAGCAAACGAAAGGAAAACTTTCCAGCAACAAGAGCGTCGCGAATGTTTGGAGAGGCGCCTCTTCAGAAAAACGCAACAATGTTCGTAATGCGCGCGAAAATCACGGGAGACAGAACAAAACGTTCGACGCGGCTGCCTCGTCAACTCCGGCGTATCGGTTTTGCGATTCGTCTGGCACGTGTGCGAGAGGTAAATGTACAAACGGCTCACCATGCTGCAGCCAGAAAGCCGGGTAACGAACGACACTGCGTTCGTTTCTATAGAGGCGTCCAACTTGCGCGTGTATATAATACGCGCACGCACCCCATACCTGTTCTCCCTCAAACGCCGTGGGGCGTAATATTCAGTCTGTAGAAATAGATAGAATACTTGGGGGAAATTTCATCGTGCGACACTCTGTGCAGATTGTTTCTTTGTGGCTAGAGAAACGCAATTTCAAGTTCAAAGAAAAAGTGCTGGCTATTTTTTACCTTGAAGGTTTTCCTGACAGGAGTATCTGATTCAACCCACAATATTAATATTATAAACATTCTGAGAGTCTAAATGAATTACAGCTCTCTAACGTATGACACAGTCTATACAAATGATCCTGACCAATTATTTCTAATCCTCACAATTAAGCAGCTCCTAGACAAACCGCGAAACCACTACGGTCTACAAACTTTCGCCGCCGCGGACAATCCATGCAGCCTTCAAACACAAGTCCTCTAAGCCCCCATCTCGCCAGAAGTACCAGAATTCAAACACCACGTTACCCTGGAAAGCTGCCCCGAGAGAGAGAGAGAGAGAGAGAGAGAGAGAGAGAGAGAGAGAGAGAGAGAGAGAGAGAGAGGGAAAGAATCACGCTTGATTCTCGCGCGAGGGGTTTCAAGTGCCGCCCAGCAATTTCACGGGCGTCGTTCTCAACGACCGTAAATCAGGCGGAATCGCGAGGGTCGGAGCGTACTCGCGGCGAGCGATCACCGAACGGGGTTAATGTTGCGACCGTCGCACTTGCCGCCGCCTGTATGCATATACACGCCGAGCACAGAGAGCATTGCTATTAGTTATTAACGTGCCCCCCCACCTGCCCACCTCTACCGCTTCGTTTTTTTCCACCAAGGCGCGCTCACGCACCACGTCACAGGGATCGATCCTCGGCCACGAGGTCGAGGGCTGGAAAGTGTTACGAGAGGAGAAAGGAGAGGAGGTAGACCCTAGTCTTCTGCCCACCCGGAGGAAACGAGCCGATTCAACGCCAGAGGCTTGGCTACCCGGGACGCTTATTAGCCGTCGCGAGGGTAGACCGGGGCGGCATAGGGGGTGAGTTCTTAGAAAAATTCAGCCCTCCAAGCATCTTTCGAGACGCCAGGATGAAAGGTCACCGGGACAGGGAGGCCCGAACGACGGGGGTGGTTTCGCCGCGTGTCACCGTGCTCGGCACGGACACTCGAAGGGGCTGAATGCGACCTTGCGCGGTGGGAGGGGGGTTGATGGTTCCATTTCGGGGATTCTCGCGGGGGATGTGGAGATTTTGTGCGTTGGAAATGCCGAGGATCGGCGGTGGGAAGCCGAGATTGTCGTAGTTTCGATTTCTAGATTGACTGTGCCCCGAGTGGGGTACACCTTGGTCTAGAAAGAAGGAGATATAGGGAATGTCTGGAAATAGAGGACCTTGGCGAATGCATTAGGGAGGTTTATTTGACGTGACAGCGGAGCAGCTGGCTAGCGTCTGGAGGACACTGCACCGACTAATTGATTACGGGCGCAATTATTCGGCGGGGGCGAACGCTCTTGAATTCTTGTAGAGGCGGCGGTTCGTTAACCACAGGCACGTGCAAAGGCATTGGAAAAGGGAAACGACAGAGCTGGAAGCGAGTTCGGCCCCCGCGAAAGAAAACATAACGATTCAGCAACGGCGACGCGACGGCTACTTGGCTACCGTGACACCAATTAAGCCCTGAATTATTGTGCACACGCGGTTACACGAGCATGCAAACACCTCTAACCCAATTTACTCGGGAGAAAGATTTCGTAAGCGATCTTTTCTCTTAATATCTCTCCTGATTTCTCTTAATTTCTGCTCGTCGGAGCGTTGGTCATTTTGCACGCGCACCCTCCTTGCGATCTTTCCCCGCATTATATTCTATCTGGCGGAAGAATTGCCGGCGAAGCCAATTCCTTCCGAAACATATGCGCCTAACGACGTCCATTCTTCAATTCTTTCGTCTCGATCTCATCCAGAGAGCGCACCATCCAGCAGCCTCCCTTTCTACGGCAAATCGAAGCGATTTGGCTAGTTTAAAATCGCTATAGGAAATCCTGGAACATCGTAGCAACGTCCGCGTGAATGCACTTCTAGTGAACCCGGCGTCTTTTTATTCGGAAACGGCGAACAAAAGGGCCGATTGGCTGGATCCGCTCGTCGGAAGCAGAAATGTTCGACGTTCGGTGATTTCGACGTACCTTTGTACTCCCGCGACGAAAAAGACCACCGAGGAGACGTGTTATCGATTTTGGAATCGCGGCTGCGAGGCTCCACCGTGTTCAGAACTGTTAAAGCCGCCGCCCTGTCCGTCTTGCAAGCACTTATCGCGGAAAGTTCTTTTCGGACGAATATTAGCCCACGTTAATGGCAACTCCCCGGAGATACAACGTGTTTTTTCCTCGCCCTGCGTCGGGCAGTGTAAATTACTTTGAACAAGTTGCTTAACCCGAAGGGATTTCTTGGTGTCGCTAACTCGTTACAGAATCCAAGCGCTGTGCCTTTTCGGTTTGAAAGAAGATTAAAATTTTGTGTAACACGCGATAATTTATTTTACAAATCGCGGCTCTACTATATTTCGCCGGGGCAATTAGCTGACAATGTTGCGAAATCGAGAAATACTGAATTTACTGAAAGCCTGTATCGCTAATTAAAGGATTATTTGAATGAGTAAACAGGCTGGAATTGGTCGAGAATCGACGAAGTTCTTGATGAATGGACTCGTTAATTGGGATAAAGTATTAACGTTTACGAGTCGGGACACCAATAGTTGTGATTAAACTGCAATTATACCGCGAGTTACTGATGCAACAGGGGCGGTGAACGATACCAGAGAAAAATACGTTGTAAACCTGTTACAGAATTCGAGCAAAAGGTTCCGTTACAGATATCATCTAAATGGCTCGAAGAATGGTTACTAGATTGATTGACCCAATTATTGTCAATCACCCCGAGGCGGCTGCCATCGTTGGCAGTGAAAATCACAACCTAGAAGGATCCTCCGCGGATCACCCCTGGCGCCCTTGCACCCGAGACGTGCTGGTAATAGCAAACGATGCAAAAGTCCTCTGTCTCGGCGTCAAGCCTCGGAATAACTATGGACGTCCTGTTACGAGCCGATGCTCATTACAAAAATCTGTTATTAATACATTGCAGCGGTTTACGAGCCCAAAGTAGAGCTCCGAGCGGCACGCTGGCGTCGTAAACCGTCCGCCAAGAAGTCCGTGATACTTTGTGCGAGGATCATGAATACGTAATCGCGTCGCGATCAACGTCCAAAGCAATTTCAGGTAACTTTTATTAGGCTGCACCAGTCTCCGGGAGGGATCGGCAGCAACGCCGTGAGAAACGCCGCCCCCAGAGTTGGAAATTCATAGCCGCGGTCCGATCGAGCCCCGAAAATCCGTTTAGTTTTCCGGCCACGCTGCTTTGCAATTTAAATGCCACCCGCGAATCGTCCCGTTTATCCTGTTCATCCGGCCCCGCCAATGAATAATTCGCCATTGACTCTTTTGATAAATGAAGGGGGGTAGTATCTGCTCTGACCATCGAAAGTATGGTGATTCCTTGTTTCTCCAAAGTAATTCGAAAATGCGGAAATATCGGTCGAAAGAACGGGCCATTTTTAATTTTCATTTGGAGCCATTTGTTCTAAGGAAAACGATGCTTCGTGTGAAACGGGAGCAAAGTGGATATTTTGTACAGGCTTTGATATCCTGTCGGTGAATTAATCACACGCGAACAGGCTCGCCGCAGAAACAAGCGACTCCGGGTACATTGGCAGACTCGTTAAACGTGAAAATTCGGTTACACCAGCGACAAGCAAGGTACAATTAACGGGACAACTATGACGTCGAGTTTTCCTTGGAAATCACGGCTGGAAAATTCATTAAAACTAAAACTCGTCGGACGGCGGGAGCCCCGTCAGCTCGACGGCAGTGGCCGTGCGCGATAGATCGATCGCGCTGTACCATATCGAGAGAACACGATACGGGATGCGAGTACGTGGCCGGAGGGTGGAGAGAGATGGGTCGGGGGAGGGTGGTGGCAGTGATGGAGGCGGTGGTAGCTAATAATAAAAGCGAAGGAATATTTCCTGTATGCCGTGGACATGCAGTGTCGCCGAGGGAAGGACAGACTGTGATGGACGGAGGGAGAACGACGAGTGAGACTGATAGCAGCGACGGGAGCGGGGAAATTGATAGAAACAAAGGGGGTGGAAATGGCGGGGTGAGCTGGAAACCATTGGACTCGCTTGCAAATGAATGCGAGACCGAGAACACCGAACGAACAAAGAACCTCGCGGTTAAAATACGCTAAATAGGGAAGAATTTATGTGTACGAAAATTGCGGGACGTGAAACGAGAAGGGAAAGAAATGCGCGGAGAAGAATTGACCTAAAGCCAAGATGATGGACAAAGGCAAAGAGATATTGAAAAGGAAAACGCAGAAAGGGGTTGATCAGTCACAATAAGGGACAGACGGAGAATATAATCGGCAAGATGAAGTAGGATCACCCGCCTACGTGGAAAAGGGACGAGTAAACTGAATGGGAAGAATGAAAGGAGCGAAGGGAACAATGGCCAAAGCTACGAGTGAAAATGAAACCAAGTTCGAAGCGCGGTCGAAGGAAGATAAAGGCGGAAAATAGGGACGTAAAATAGAGGGAGATATTAGCAGGGAATAATGTAGAAATCCTCGTCGAGGGAGAAACACGCACGCGGGACAGACAAATAACTGCTAGTACACATAAAAGCTGGGAATTAGCTTGAGAAAAAGTCTGGAAAACGGGGGGCGTAAAAACAGGCGAGAGAAAGTGCCCAGCGAAGGCGAATAAAATATCGGGCGAAAGAGAAATAGGGGCTGCGGCGGGCGTTACGTGATGAACACGTGAAATATAAAAAAAAAAGAGAAAAAGGAGGATACGATGGGGACGTGCGAGGGGATGCTGGCCACTTGACTTTGGGCCGAGTAACTCGTTGGCCGGGCGGAAGTGGCCTAGGAAGACAAAGAGCGACGCTTCGAACGAAGATAGCGAGACGTTGGAAATTATTATTATTATTTACGGGAAAACCCTTTTAGAATACAACGAATGAACAGATAGATTACTATAAAATACTATAAAATAAAATACAAATAAACGTAAAACAAAATAAAATAAAATAAAGTAAACAGCAGATAACAAAAGAACACTCGACTAAACAGTCAGCGGGCGCCGATGAGGCTTCGCAGCTTCAATGGATATAAATAGTAATAACTTAAGTTATGATACGCGATAACAGTAGACTACGGAACGAATCGGGGAACGAAATTCGGTGGAAATAGCCGGCACGAGTGCAGCAACTCTCAGCCAGGGGGGTGGTTTTCCAGGAGTCAAAGGGAGGCTCTCCTCGATATCACGGAATTAAGTACGCAGCCGAGCGTAGGCTGAATTTAGCTTGACGCACGTGATCGCTTCGTGCACTACCCTTTCCACGTAAATTCTGCGATCCAAATAAATAAACACGGTCTTTTTCTCGTTGGCGAGCAGTTGGAAAATCGAGCAGATCGACGGAACGCCGTCGCGTCCCTCGTTGGTGGAAACGGCGCCTGTTTTTATAAATATTGGCCAAGCGAACACAGGGTTATCGATTTCGCGGCAGTGCATGATGCAATTTTTTTTCCATGCAGTGTCACGTCAAACAGAAGGCGGAGTGTGATGTTTTTCAGTGGGATCGCTTGGGGTGGATGGAAAATATTACTCTGCGAAGTATCGTGGGAGAAGTCGTAGAAACATTTGGAGATAAATAATTGAAGTCACTGCGAAGAATGAGCACAAGCTCATAGTACTTATCAAACGAGTCAACTCGAAATTTCGCTCGAAGAGGTCGCCGAACACCTGTCAGTGTGCTCTTACGCGTGCCAGTATTTCAAACTGGCTCGATCCAGAGCACATGGAATACCATTGAAGACCTACGTGCATTGGAAGTACGATCTCTGCGAGAGATCGCCACAAACAGCATTGTCGAACGATTCATTCTCAACCCAGTTCCGCAGCAAAGAAACTCAGTCGCTCGGAACAGCAACCAGACCTTCAACAAACCCGCCATCAGACCTAGAAACCGCGACAAGATACACCCACGTACAACAAGTTACCCGATCAAGGACACTTCGGAGGGCTCGAGTTGCACACAGAACGGTAGGTACTTGATCGAATACCAGGGTCGCTAGAGGATCTTGAGGCGGTGGATTCTCGTCGGGACCTGAGCCCTCAGGAAACCGTCCGGCCCGGGCGCACAGGGCCACCTGATTCCCCGAACGATCCGTCGCGAAAGGAAAACCCGACTACGCGGCCTCGTCGACGCGAAAATATAGGAACAACCCCCCCGAGGAGCGAGACCGTGATTCGAAATTCGCGTGGCGAAAGGAGACTGCCATCTCGCGCCACCGTAGCTGCCGCTGGATACCAACCCCAGAGAGGCGCCCTTGGATCGAGGGACGGGGATCCAGAGGACGGTTGAATCGCGGTATCGACGTGTGCAATCGACAACTCACGTTTCTCATCTCGCAGTCGACGAGGCGACGTGCTCACGTGCGGCTGTCCGATCGACGCACGGTCGTTGCACCGTCGATGGTCGTTGCGGCAGCGTTCCTTGGCGGCGACGACGTTGACGAGGGGAACCGTGAGGACGACGAGGACGATCGACCGGCGGGGGTGTCGATTAGGGACGAACGGCACGCGCAACACGGAATGTCGAGCACACGGTGCAATCGCGAGGCACACGCGACGAGCGACGAGCGACGAGCATCGCCCCAGCTCGGCACCAAGCTCACGACTGCCTCTCTCTCGACCGAGGGCCTAGCTGGGGGTTGCTTCGACTCCAGTTCACCGGTTCAATCGCGGGGGCTAGGGGTGGCTGGGGGCGCGCTGCTAACCATACACCACCGCCGTCTGCAGGCTACCCCGCGAAAGCACGCGACCCCCGAGCGCGCAAGCTCTGCAACGATTCGTGGCGAGGGTGAGGGGTGGGAACGCGCAGCGGGAGCTTTTCGGTTCCTCCAACGGGACGGAGGGATGAAGCTACCTCGGGTTCTCGGAGTTCGCTTTCGGGTGTACTTCATCGACTTGTTCACGTGAATTTGGAGTTTCCTTAAAGCAGAAGTCTACGTTCGAATCCTGCTTGGAAATTAAATGATGCCTCTAGGTAGAGGCGGCATAGAGCAGCGTACATTATGGACGATCTAGATTCAGGGGTCGAGTGAGTTGTTCAAAGTTCAGTCATTTCTCCCGACAAAGTGTTCAGTAAACTCTATGATACGGCAAAGAGACCTACTTATAGGTATTCATGGTTAATTCTGCGTCGCAGTAGAAGCTGTCGATCAGGGCCAGGCACGCGATGCTAGCGATAACTCTCTAAATTAAAACTGTGACGCGATACCTGATGCGCGACCGACAACCGAGAAAGCTTTACGCGCGTACACTTTCTCGATCGAAACTCTGTTTTCAGCGCATGGATGCGCTTTCGAATGAGCATCTGGCGTCAATTACACGCAGAGTTACAACAAGACACACTGGCCAAAATTTCGAGTACTGTAATCTGCAAACTTCAGCGTTCAGGCACTTTATGCTTCAAGTACCATACACCCTCGAAACACTCCCAGAGTGTTTCGGACTACGATCTGAATATCCCAGAATATTAAATTCAATGTTCCTCCCACACGGTCCTCGGAATATTCCCAATAACCCAGTTACGGTCCCATTAACCGCTGGCACGCGCCTTTAGGAATTGATACTCAGGATCAATTAAGCCTTCATACATATATCGAGCATGCACGTACGAATTCCTCAGGATCGCCAGCTCTGACGCAAGCACGACCTTGAGCCAGTTTAGCAGACCGGTGGCGCGATATCAGCAGCGCGTGGCTAGCTCCGCGGTTTCCCTCGAGGAAGCTCGCCCTTATCGCATCGATCGTGACGATAGAAAAGGGGTGGATCGCCCTTCTCCGTCGGGGTTTTGCTGAATGATCGCCAGCCACCCCGGTAGGGACGGTTAACCAGCTGGCAACCCCCCCCCTGACACCCCGCAGGTTTCCTTGCTTAACATAGACGAGCGCGGTGCACCTACCTGGCTGGTTCGGGGTACTTGCACCCTGGCTGAACAGGGATCAACAGGTTCGCGTGCCGGATGTGCTGGCGTACAGGAAGTCATCAGCGAGGCCACGACTTCTACCTCGCACGGCCGCGATCTGATCATCCCTCGCGGCGACGAGATAGCAGCCTCGTAAAAGTGTTACTCTCGACGAGGTATTGGACACGCTGGGATAGCTGCGGGATTTCTGGGGATCTTTGATGGGTAAGAAAATAAGATTAGAATGGGAGTGGATGGGTAAAGGTGAGCGGGCGCTCGATGAATGTAATCGATACTGGGATCGAGATTTCAAGGGGGGAAGATAGAGAGAATGCCTGCTTGGGATTT
This sequence comes from Andrena haemorrhoa, assembly GCA_910592295.1. Lineage (NCBI taxonomy): Eukaryota > Metazoa > Arthropoda > Insecta > Hymenoptera > Andrenidae > Andrena > Andrena haemorrhoa. The sequence goes on from OU342941.1 coordinate 7,010,761, forward strand.
TTACCGGTGCAGAACTGGTTGTGAAGGAGTGGTTCTACCGCGGGGAATGATGCAGGCTGATCTTCTGAATCCAGTCACGGTTGGGTAAGGAGGCACTTCTGAGATGAGGAGTGACGTAGCTTGGCCTGCATCGGGATGGGTTAATGTTAGCGGGTATCGGATATTGATGACCGACTGAGGAATGATTATTTCTTTAAAACGGGATCTGTGGGATCGCCGAAGGAAGTTGTACTGCAAGGAGAATCATGGCCAAGATCGAAACGCCGTGTAAAATCGTAGGCCATCTATTGTCACTTTCATCGACTCGTATTACACACAAGTTGCGCGAATGTTCAGTGAGGAATTGACGTGTACACGAACAGATACGACGCTACTTAGACGACTTAGGAAAAATCAGGGTCGACAGAGGTAAGTACAAAATTGCCTAAGCTAATCGATGCATCGAGTAGCCAAGCCCGACGACAGCGTTGAATCGTATGCCACCCCGTCGAGCTTGGATCCTCCCAATTATTATAATTATTCTGTGCTTCTTTTGCCCCCTATTACGAACGCATGCAGAGAGGCCCTTGTAAAAATATATCAACGTACACACACGTGCTAACGTGCCCTATGCTTCGATATCGGAACGAGTATTCAAATTTCCTCCTCCCTTATGAAAACGCGTGCTCGATTTCGGTTTCTGTCTCGTATTCCAAAGCCGAAATGAGAGATTCCAATATATATCACAGAATTTGCAGTTTCTCTGTGCCGCGCGTCGTCGCGGCCGCGCGGCCAGAAAAATCAACCACGGAATGGGCGAACGACCGTTTCAGCAATATCCCGACTTGTTTCTGCAACGAAGAGGAAATAATTAATTGACTTGAATTTTTCCGTTTTGAGTCCGTTTGGTCCGCTCGATTGATCGATCACGCTCGAAGCCCGCGCTACGGAACTAAAAAGGTATGTACAAAATCACAATGATCCACCCGCGGACATCCCTCGCACGTGTCGCCATTCCCCTCTCCACCCCATGGGATCACCGTGGAATCCGCGAGGCAGACACACATAAATACACGTGACTAACACACACAAGTCGCTACAATTCGCGCACCTCGCAACCTGCTGCCATTTATCCACCGTTCGTTTCGCATGTGCGCCGATAACAGACCTATGAATCACGCTAAACACACCTAACGGCTAAAGTACACCCCTTTAACGATCTAAACGCCGAGTTCGGAGTGCCGTGTGATTAGGCGGGTAACGCGTTCGCGTGAGATGCGAGCGGTGTGCGACGTGTGACGAAAAATCGGGGCAGGAAAGTAAATTTGCACGACGGTGATCAGGCAAAGACTGTTGTGCACCAGCGTTTACGCGGCTGTCACCGAACGAATTACGTACTGTCATGGTTATTAAAAACGAAACATGGTGGTAACCCACCATCGCAACGTAACGAGATTCTCTCAGCTTCGACCGGAACACCATTCCTCGCGCTACTGTTCTTCATATCTCTCTCTCTCTCTCTCTCTCTCTCTCTCTCTCTCTCTCTCTCTCTCTCTCTCTCTCTCTCTCTCTCTCTCTCTCTCTCTCTCTCTCTCTCTCTCTCTCTCTCTCTCTCTCTCTCTCTCTCTCTCTCTCTCTCTCTCTCTCTCTCTCTCTCTGTCTCTCTCTCTCTTTCCCGAAGAGAGTACGAGGAAGGTCGAGTATGCCACGGTCGTTCCAGCCGTGTTCAATTCACCACCGTGTGTCGATGGATCAGCTATGAGTTGCCGAACGATTCAGCACTACCGTTTGTGACTGTGACTCGACTTGCTCTTGGGGCTGTCCGTGGAGATGTCGTTAGGCTCCCGTCTAGGTCGTAGGATGAAGTTGAGATTGTGCGCGGTGTTCACGGCGTAGTAAACGTTCGCCGAGTTTGGCAAGACCATCTCCCTGTCCGGCAACACTTGGGCCAGAGTGTACTGGTCGGGGCTGCCCTCGATTCCCAGCTTGAGCATCGCGTTCCGTATCACCTGCGGGGTTCTCTCGTTGTTCGAGAGCATGATCGACTTGTACATCACCACGCCCTCCGTCTCGACGTTGTCGGTCTCCATCGTCACCTTGATGATGTAGAAGTCTGGCGAGCTCTTGTGCGAGTGGCTCGGGCTGGAAAGGCCGACGAGATTCGGGCTGTTCCCGTTAGCGGTGATCGCGGTCGGCGGTGCCAGTCGGTTCTGCTGGCTGGCAGCTGCCCCTCCGCCGCCCCCGGAGCTCAACGACACGTCCAGAGATGGTAAAGAGGAGCTGGACGAGGAGCTAGACATCTGGGACGGCGAGGTCCGCCGATCGAGAGAGTTGTGCGGCGAGCTTGGCAGTGAATCCAGGTCGCAATAGAACTGGGAGCTGCTCGAGCTCGACGTAGAGGCTATCGAGTCGTTTTTACGGTGACCCTGATGACTCTGTAAGACAAGTCTGGGCTCAGTCTCTCCACACCGGGAAGGGGATAATCGTGGACGAGGCAGGCTAACCTGTTGACTGGGAGAACCGAGTAAACTCGCTCGAAAATGCCTCCCGAGACTTGGCGCGAAAGTTTCAGTTTTTACTGTCCCTATGTCGAATCATTAAGGTCACTGAAGATCATACATGGGCTATGTTGTCTCTTCGATTCTTTCAACTACATAGCAAGTCGGATCGCCTTTTGAATATGGCTGGAGGCATTTCGGGGCGTGGAACGACCCAATTAACAGGTTCGAGGATCGAAGGGGAACGTGCTAACCTGTTTCTTCTTCCCACGATTGCTCAGGGTGTTCCCAGGAGGCGGTGACTCGATCTGGCAGCTCAGCTTGTACGCCTCTCGATCATCCAGCACCACCACAGAATGGAACCAACGATCGAACAGGGGATCGGTGCGGAAGTTGTACGCGTTCGCCGCCCCTTGGAGCAATCGTATCCTAGCGAGCACCTCGAACTCCTTTCGCCTCTTGTCGAAGTTGATCAAACCGTCGGCTATCGTGTCGGGTATCGCGGTGTCTATCATCGTGAGATCCGTCAGGAAGGTCCCCAGATACGGTATGGTTCCGTAGCTGATGTTCTAAACAGAAGGAAACGATCCCCCATTGTAACAAATCATTCCTTCCATAAGTATGATAAAATATGTGAATTTCCTTAATGATAATTCTACAGCGGCATTGAGTCACGCAAGTACATTTGAAAACGACTTCTATCAGACGTATCACTTACGCCAGCATGAGTATTCTGCTTCTGGAACAACTTTTGCAGATGTCTGTCGCTTCTACCGGCAGTGTCCGCGAACTTGGCGGTGCCCTCCTTGATCAGTAGCTCCCTCTGCGTCCACGCGTTGTTCTCCTCCGAGAAGATCCTCTCCAGCTCCCTGAACAGCTCGTGCTTCTCCCTGGGCATGCACTGCCAGCATTTCTCCAGCCTGTACACCGGGTTACTCTGCAGACCAGACACGATCGCCTTCAGGCTGCTGAAGTTCTTCAGCACGCGCAGCTCCTGAGCTATGTCGATCCAGGTCTCCAAGACCCTGGCCCGTTCCTGGGACTTGGTGGTCGGGTCCATCAGTATCGTCGAGATGACGCGAAGGGACACAGCGTTGAACTGGTTCACGGTCGCCAACACGGTGGCGGCGTCGTGGCTCCTCGAACGGTCCCTCCTGGACCAGACGGCGCCCAGGCACTGGTGTGCCACGAGTTTCTTGAACACCTCGGCGTCCATACGGGTCAACTGCTCCGCGAAATGACGGTGCGGAACCTCTGGGAAGTTGTAACTCACCCAGTGATCCACGGCAGGATCCGGGGAACCGCGCGGTGGCCGACCATTGTCGTACACCATGCAGGAGTCTGCGAAGAACATGCGACGAAGTGGGTTAATGAAACAACTCGTCTGTACGACATGAATTAAACAGACTATATATAAATTCTTTGCACGACGCATTGATGAATCAGCCGGTGACGAGTCAAGTTGCAGCTTTTATCTGGGTAAACATACCGAATTGTGATACGAAGCGTGACAAACATCCGTCTGACATCCAAGTGAAAAGATTGACACCGCTGAATGCTGTGATTTATATACTCAGAATAGAATACGAGCAAAGTACTGATTGATTCCAGTAGGATTACCCAAAATGCTGATCGAAATTTTTCAAACTTGAGACTACAAGGAGCGGCGGGCAAACTAGATCCACTACTCTTCTCCTTAGAATCCACAAGGATACCATGTTGCAAGGTTTCATAGGAAATCGTGGATCCCCTTACCTATCTGATCCTCACGCTGGAACCTGTGCAATCGATGCCTTGCCTTAAGCTCGAGCTCCGAGCCAGGAAGCCGTCGATGCGTGAAGTCCAAGAGCCTGCTGAGCAGAGGGTGATTCGGTAGTGACTTCCAGTCACCGGGGTACGCGTCCAGCCAGACATGAAGAGCCTGCACGAGGGTCTTTCGATGCTGTTCACCTGTCAGGGCGGCGGACCCCTCGTCGAGGGCGTCGTACCTCGCTAACAATAGCTCGAGAACCTCGCGCGGCGTCGTGAACGCGCGATACGTCGCCAAGAAGACGTTGATGTACGTAGACTCGAGCTCCCCGTCGTCGTTGGCCAGACTCTCTACCAGACGCTGGACGGTGCCAGCTTTCAGGAAACGCACTCTCACCGTCTCCCATTCTAGGTGCGAGATCTCGTCGTCCGAGTCCTGTCGAGAAGTCAGACTGTTAATGCGTGGGAAACTTGAGGGGACGTCTGAGGGCAAATGCTACTGGATCTTTTCTCCTCAACTAAGTAGTAGACTGACTTCTCAAGTAATTTACTGATTAAACTGTTCAGACTTTCAAGCACGAATGGTTTTACTGCGCGTGATTTTGAGGAAAGGGTAGGATCGGGAAGATCGGCTTACCGATGCTGAGAGGCTCCTGGTCGGCCTGTGATACCGGACCTTCTTCAGGTACACCGTGTATATGACGCCGTCGCCCCTTTCCTCGCCCCATAAGCGCCACGTGGGCTGCAAAGTAAAAGCAAACGGCAGAGTTACACAACGAGAAACACGCAGACTAAATCCTGGCGAGGTCTGGTGGGCGGCGAAGACAACGGCCGAGCAAAATCGTCGCCCCGGGGGATGATTTACGCCGCTAATTTCACGGGCTACCCCCTGTCACGAGCAACCGCGTCTCTCTAATGGGAGGACGAGCTAATCAATGGACGGCCGTGCAGTCGACAGATTTATTGAAATAATTGACTTCCAGGTCGAAACTGACCTCGGCCGTCCATTTCACGGCTTGAATCGCGATTAGCCGGATGCAGACCGCTTTATCTTCGAGCTCTAGCCTCCTACAGGCTTCGTTACGTTGCAACGACTGCGAGCAATCACCCGGATGAGTCTATAATCGTTTCACATTTTTTCTTTGCAGATTTACGACCGCCGTTCGAACGGAGCGAAACGGTTTTCGACCCTTTCGATCGCTAATGAATAAAGGCTTTTGAAACAGCGCGTCTGCAATTGCTCGGAACGGTGCATCTAGGATTCCACTCAGTGGGGCAACAATTTGAAGCGCTCTCGGGCCGCTGACGCGGGGCTTCTTTACTTTGACGCTCGTGCAAGCGAGAGAACGAGGCGGGAGCCCCGTTTCCTCGTCCGTGCAGAAGCTGAACCAAGCGAAAACGGACAAAACAGAGACGGAGAAAAGCGATTACAAGCACCGTGCAACAGAGGCGGGGTCCATGCAAACGCGAATAGATTTCACGACAAATAAACGTGCCAGCTTGTGTCTACACGATTTACTTCCGGGACACCCGTAATATCGCCGTGCAACGATAAACATTCCGCTCGGGGAGCACCGGGGATAGGGATCTCTGGTGTTTTCTACGGGACGCCTGAACCATGAACTCCCTCATACTAGATTCTTAATTGGCATTTAAGAATTGCGCCGGGGAACTTTAATTGCGGCTCGTGGCTCATCTTCGTTCGCCGACTAACCTTCCTGACACTACGTATCTACGTACCAATTGGCATTCATCGATGACGAATAAAGTCTTTAATGATCTCGTTAGAGTCCTCTATGCACTCAATTCCACGGATACTTTTTCATTGGCGAATTGAGCGCAACCTGTCTGCAGTAAGTCCCACGAAAAACGGCCCCTTTGCGAGGGTACAATGGGTTGTTTGCGCGGCAATTACCGTCTCAAAATTTGCTCCAAAGGGAATAAATTGGGGGGCCTTCAAAGGAACCACTAAAAATAGTATTCCGGGGAGGCAGGCGGTTCGCGCAGTTTCGTCGCCTCGTTTTCAGCGCTCAGAGCGCCGGCAAAGTTATCTGGCAGGGAGGATAAGATAAGTTACTCGACAAAGGACGAGAGGATCGTAATACGTTTCCCGCGAATACAGCGAGAACTTGTACCAGATTTTCCCCGACTCTCTGTGGAATCGATGCGCAAAGAAACGAATCGTGTCATTGCCGTTCACCGCTTCTGGCTCTAATATGCAACATTTACTAACTGCGCCGCCAGAAGCAGCGGTGTGCACACAATGCAACCGCTGCTCGATCGATGCCGCTGCAAAAGGAAAACGTTTGTGCATGGATAATGGGGACTGTGGCGAACAGATTCAAAGACGAAGGTTGCGCATGGCGCCGCGACACCGTGGATTCCGATTCAATAAAACTGAAACACTGTGGATCGGTGCAGTGATTGTTCTATTATTGGCTCAAGGCTACTCTCCTTGCCGCGACTAGTTCTTTTAGTACCGCGGTATCGAAAGAAACAGCAAGGAGTGGCTTGTGTTTATCTAGGACTCAATACTGTTTTTAGTCCCGATGCTCTTAATGCTCCAAACTCCGTTCGCTTCTAAGTCTGCCCCGCTCTTTTCTTCAAGTTTAACGCTTAGCAACAGATCCCTTACAACTTCCTCCCTTTTTGGTGGTCCACCTGAGCAACAGAACCATCGAGAAACGCTCCCCAGGATGCGGACAACTGAAACTGAACAGCAGAAGGTAATCCCTCCTGTAGTACCGGCAAGGTTGCCAACAAAAAACCGAAACTACGGTCCCGAGGAAAGCCGAGGCACGTTCGTCGATGATGACGAGTATGATACTGTTGCGGAGTCCAGACGACGGTAAACTCGGTGGAAAAAGGCGGCTTACGCTCCGGAACGAAGCAGCAATTAGAGGCTTACAGGGAGAACCCGAGCGTGACTTAAGGTCCTAGTAACCCCTCGTCCTTGGAGACGGCTCCTTCGGACACGTCAACTCTCCATTGTTCGCGGAGAGCTGCCACAGGCGAATGGATGGTTTGCTCGCTCGAACAATTCTCGGAAAAGGGAGGATAATCGATACTAGCCTTTGTGAAATTCGAATGAGTTTTACGTCGATACAGGGCGATACAATTGCGTAACAGTCTCACCCCTCCGATTTCACGAAAGCTTCAGAGAAAGCCCTCGGCCAGCCCCCTGTTTTTCAGACTCCCCCGCGGGGCGAAGTGAACAGTCAATCCTAAGATGGTACCGAAACCGACGTGTGTACAAACTGGCATCGTCTCTATCATTCCACGTCGGCCTATAAAAAGCTTAACATCGGATTACCGCGGGGGAGAGTCGCGGCGATCGATACACATGGAAATATATCAGACTATCAACCAGTCTGTGCCCCCCTCCCATCGTCGCAAAAACGTCGATGTGAAGTCGCGATTCGAGAAACCCGAGGAATATTCCAACCAGACGGGGGACAAATTGGACGGCCTGCCATCGATTTCACGAATTAAATTCTGGGGGCTGTAATCGTCGCTACGACTCAAGCTGAATTTCTCTGGGAAGTGGGAGGCTCCTGCTGGATATTGAGAAAGGAGTGGGACGAGGTAGGGATAATTCTTTTCCTTCGAATTTAGATTCTACTTGTTTTCGAGCACTTAGCCATTAATCCGGGAATGGAGCACCCAGGAATTGAAAACAGACAAATTTCGTGCGAATTCTTTTAATGGCCTTTCTCGTGGCCTAGAAATTTTAGTCGACAAGTGAAGATATCAGTTCGGCGTGACTCAATTGATAACGGTGAAATGTCTCGATAAAACCTAGGCCAAGGTTCCTTACATACATTTTTAAGACTACTTAGGTTTGCGGCGCCGGTCGAGTTGACGGATTACAAATTTCGAAAAGGAATGACGAAAAAGCACAGCATTAATTATAACCAATTTCTACTGTAATTTAATAATTCTATTCAAAGAATTTATACACATTTATTTCGTCCCAGATCATCTAACTTTTAAGATCTATACGTAGTATACCTACTTCTACGGAACCCGTCAAATTGACGGATCGGCTAATTGCATAAATAATTCTAATATCTTTGCTTCATTCGTGAAATTATTATTCCAATAATAGAAAAGTCCCTACTCAGTAGAAATCATAATATGTCGGAGATATATTTGCGGCTCCGGATCCGATATCTCAAATGATATATGGTATGACGATCTTCAGTAGGTAAGTAGCAGTCGCAGTGTAAGGAAGTTTCATACAGACATAGTGTAAAAAAAGTTTCAGTTATTGTGGATTAGATATATTTGCGAAGAAACTGCTCACTTCTTGTAAGTAACTGCAATCACATACTGGAATGCAGACACAGTATTTATTTTATTTTGACCAATCACCCTTCTTTAGCAATCATAACTAAGTCAAGAAAAAATAGCGAAGTACTGAAAAAAAATGTCCGCATCAGTGAAGATTGTTCTGCGGCTAGCTCTGAAGAAAATAAGTATGTTTGCAAAAGAAATACAGCGAATAAATATCGTATAACGTTAATATTATCGTTATCATTTCTGTGATAATTTCTGGGAAAATACTTTTTAGTAATTTATTTAGACGTGTAGTTTAATATTATATGAAATGTCTGTAAACCTAGTGTTAATAGAGGTCACGAGAATTTTCTTCTCTGTATCTACGGTAATCAGAGTGCTATAACTACGAAGATGCGTAAAGACTAACCCGTCAAAACAAAGTAAAAGGCGATCCCATTCTGCCGCGCGGAAATTGAACCAGAGCACCGCCGCGGCGATTACTTTCAGGGTACTCCTTTTATTCCAACCATTAAGTTCGGTTTCAAGAAGTCGTTATTATTTTATTACCTCGGGCGGCGTGTAAATGGCCGCCATTATTGCACGGCAGAGAGCGAAAGACCGGCGTATCGAGGACCGCGATAAACGATACGCGATCTCTGATCTCCAAGGAACTCGAGGACCGGTGCGCTACTATAAATAAGATCTAATAATTATTGACTGGCGCGTATCGGGAACCTGCGGTGCAATAAAGAGGATACGACAGAGTAAGAGCCGCTCCGCGTGTAGATAACAGTCATTCGGTTAAAGAGTTTCGCAACGGCTCCGAGCAACAATTTTCCGAAGCCTGTTAGATAAATCCGCGCGGTGATCTAATCCCATAGACTTTCTGAGTGCGGCGTTTCAGCTGGCCTTATCGTCGCGGAAGAGCCAGTGGGTTGGGCGTTCCTTGCGTTTTTCCATTCGCCCGCGGATACTTTATTTCTGACCTCTGGAACGCACTAGGCGAGCTACTTGGTACAGTAGACGTTTCGATATCAAAGGAGTTTAAATATTCAGCTTGCTCCATCACTTTGCATTCGATACTCGATGCCAGATAGAAACGAAAGAAGCAGAAGAATTGAAAGAAATGTATCCTAATTCCCTGAACTCTTCGATTACGAGACGTCTATATACAATTTTCTAAATGTCAGATCGGAGATTAGGGGATAGATGGAACGTAGAAGTTGAATCATAGCGGTAATCAAATCCAGAAAGAATTACCCATTCTCCTCATTGAAGACGAAAACAAGCTACCACCTCGAGCCAAGTGACTCAGGCGACGTAATATTCAAAGGAGCTCTCGGGCAAACTGTAATAGCCACAATCGTCGAATCGAAGGGAAAGGTGGAAGAAGAAAGGCGACATGTGCCGGGCGAGAAAGAGTCGTGGGTACTGGGAGACACGCCGGAAGTTCAAAGAACGAACGGTGATAAAGCGAAGCTTTGTTGATGTCGAGCACAAAAGCCACTCACGTAGCCTGCTCTTGAAAACACCTCTGCAGGAGGCACAATACGGCAAACGTGTCGACGCCGCCGAAACCCTTCAAAGGGAAGTCAGGGTCAATGATTCTATTCTCTCTTCATGAAATTCGAAGGACAGCCGGGCGTTGTACATCGTGGATTATCCGATTATCGACTGTTGACGAAAACTGCTGCTCCTGCCAATGGGATGTAAAATAAATTGAAGGGCTACGATGAAACGTATGGTCCTAGGCTGTTACCTCCCGCAGCGGAATAACGATCCGTGTGATTAGAAATCGATGGATTGCAACATGCTGCGTGGCCGCGGTTGCAAGAACACGGCGGCCACGTAATTAATCAAGTAATTTTATATCACGCGTCAGGGACTTTGCATAAACGATACGCCGACTGCAAAGCAACGACTGTGTGTTTTGTAAACACGCGGGACGGTATGTGTGTTTCGCGGGCAGCGTGACCGAGTACCGCGAACAAAGGAATTTCCTCGCCTCTCGAGGGAGTCCTATTAGACGCAAGCTCCTGCCTGGCTTCCGGTCAGGCAACGCATAATTACACGGGCCCGTAAGCCGGTACGCAAAGTACGATCCCAGATAAGCAATTAAACCAACCGGTAGCAACAGTCGGCGATGACTCACGTGTGCACCGATAAAGAAGGTGTCAAAGCACCTTCTACTCCGTCCCATAGAGAGCGTGGGCGGACTTTTGTTCGATCCAGTTCCGAGTCAGGTGAACCCTCGGCAATTGTGAGTCAATTCGTGGCAGAAATAGTTCTGTCTGTTTGAATTAAAGAAATATTGATGCTATCGTGCTCGAAACTGAGTGGGATGGTAAACTGAAAGAGGAATCTTGGTAGAAGTTTATATGGATCGAGTGAGGCTTGGAGTGACACCTATCTATTCACGTTAACGCGAGACATTAGTTGGAAAGGTACCTGATACGCAGTGGAGTACTAAATACGTTTAAGATAATTTTAAAAAATTGCTGGTAAATTGCAGGTCATGCGGAAATAGGCAGAGCTTAAGGAAACAATTACCATATCGCGGGGTAGAAACGTCACCAGCGTGAAATAACGACAGTACCTAATTGTCCGTCACGATACGCCGAATAAAACTAATTCTCCCATCGTTCGTATTTAATTAACGAGCAATTATAGTTCGTTCAGCGGCACCGCGGCAACTAGGTCAATGTAACCATAATTCAATTTCTATTTACACGCTGTTCCCGGGCCATTAATGACAACGATACAGTTCCGATGACACTCTGACCCTGATTGCCCGATTAAGCTACTTCCCCGCGTGCCTCCTCCGATGCACGACTACTAAAACCAGCCTCGGTACACGCTGCGACAGTGAATCACTCGCACTTGAACGCTCGATCCCAAGATCGAAGATTCTTTTTCCATCGTTTATTATGCTTGGACTTTGTTTTCCACGGGGGGGGGGGGGGAATATCTTCGAGAATTTGCAATTTCGACGAAATTTATCCAATCGCTCACGCCCCCGCGAGCGAATGAGAACATTCTACGCGGGAATAAAAACAACGCGCGGTAAGTGTACTCCAGAAAGAAACAAAACTAATGTACGGTTGATATGGTTGAAAAAAAAACGCTCGATAACTGGGGGAAGAGTGGCATTGAAAGTAATGGAAAAGTTGCCTCTAGGGCGTAAAGATAGAGACGAGGAGAATTATTCGTTGCGTTGTTTGCTGAAAGCTAAAAAGTAGCGTGTAATCGATGCTCGTTACTTTTTCTTGACGATTCCAGCGATCGAATTTCTTTCTTCCTCGGATAAGCTGAAACACACGAATTCCTCGCGTCCAAAGAGATCCAAAAGTCCTTTACCGTTTTCCAATCCGCGGCCCCGTTTTCGAGATATAAATCATTGAAGTTTCAGGGTCCAGCGACTTCCGGCGCGCCCTTAGCCAGCCGAGGATCGAACAGCGCGCACCGGAAGTTGATGGACCGTCAAACTTCGACTGCTCGTATCTCGAGAACGAAGCTCCAGATTGCAAAACGGTAAAGGAGTTTTCGATTCCATTTGGCGCGAGGAGCTTGCAAGGTTATCTGGTAATAAATTCGAACAACTGCAATATTCAGGGAAATCATGTGCACCATTGGGAATTTCCCCGCGATGCATCGCATCCGATTCCGTGTACTTCGCTCGCAACACAAACAACAAGCCGACAAGTGTCGAGCGTGCTACGCTTGAGCAGCCCTCGACAGTTCTCCTTCGCTTCTCATGCACGGGAAACTGCGATACACTTACGATCAAAGCATGCACACATCAACCAACACGACACACTTGCGATTCACCAGAAAAATACTAAACAAATTCAGCGTGCGAAAGCGGTTTGCTCGGCGGGCTGATAGCTTATCGGAACTGCGCGTAATCTCGTTGCATCGACGTTTCGGATTGCCGCTGCGTGCCGTCATTGAGAGATCGCGAATAATAACGAGCCTGTTACCGGAGTCCCGCGTCTCTGGGCCGAGTCGCGAGGGTTCCCAGAATCTTTGGAAACTGGATTTGTCAGGGAAACGATTCCAAGTCGAGCCTGATAAATCCTCGAGGAGTTCGCGGAAACTTTCGCGCGATTTATCGGATAGAATCGCGACCGTCGAACTTACTCAACACCGAGACAATCGCATTACCGAGGAAAACAGGTAGCCTGCAAAAGTTTCGACACTTTCTAACCGAGTGGAATCGGGTTTCCAGCAACGGGTTCGACGTGCCCGCGTACGATATTTCTGATGTTCGAAGGGTGTAAGGTTTCATTGAATAATATCAGACGATAGAAGGCGAGCTTAGCAAGTTATTCTTACAATCTGAAGAAATTCGTCTCGATCTAATAAACGTTTTAACAATTTTAGGTGTATACCTATTTTAATGCGCTGCGAGAAATCCCCGACAAATTCAACAGAGCGGCGCTGTCTGAACTGAAACAAAACCCGGGTACTGCGAGCTCTAGATTATTCAAGACACAATCCCCATGCAATCCGGCGTTCTCCATTTAAGGAAAGAGAGTGAGCAGAGCGTCGAACCCAGGTACCAGACTCGACTCGGTTCTACTACAACGTTACCGCGCGTCGAACGGGAGATGCGAAAACCAGTGAAAACAAGTAACCAGCAGGCAGGAACACAAAGAGCTCCGTCGACGGGCAACCAAACAGCGACGGGGGGGGTGGCAGAAAAATACAGAGGAAAGAAAAATTGAAAAACGAGAAAAGAAGAATGCTCCAACGTGGAAACAAAACGGATGATGATGAATCTCTTGGGTGTCTGTTTACCTGCTGCACGTACCACTGCGTGGAATTCTGGTTCTTCCTGTGGCTGCTGGGCTTGCAGGGGGCGCAGAGGAGCAGGGGCGCCAGTTTGTTAACCCCCTTGACGCTGGCCGAGGCCGGGGGCGACGTTGGGCTCAGCCCGTCATCCCCCAACACGGGCCACAGCATCCACGTCTGAATGTCCGCGGAACTTCCCCTTCTGCCGTCACTTCGACTCTGCCTGTGCAATTTGTCTCGTGATTGTTCTGCCGATTGTCCTCCGATAGCTCGCGAGATTCGCGACAATTTATCGACCTTGCGCTCTCGCGGGGCTTCGTGCACGAGCTTCGAGGATCTTTCCGTGCAATTAGCGCGCACCGCGTGTAGTAACGCGTTACGCGCGTAGGGCAACGGCTCGAGTTACTGTTGCACACGGTCCCCGCTAACTGTACGCGAGGGTGCGCGAACCTCGTGCACCACCGTCAGACTAAACTACAGATTACATATTGAGTCTTTCGAGCTGCACCTTTCTTTGAGCGATATGGTTTACAGTTTGCCTATCTGCCTGTTACGTAAATAAGGACTGAGCTAACGTCCACGTCGTTTCCTCGTTTCGTGGCCTTTATGGAAACTGTATAATTTTCATTCTGATTCTGTAGCTGCTTGAGAAATGCAGGATTACGGCACAAACAGAATTCAGGCGCACCAACACAAGTATCGAGCTCCACGCGACGCGTTTAAAAGATGTTAATGCATCGTCATCCTTCGAACTCCGCTAACTATTCGATTGACGTGCGTCATTCCTTCGTCCCATTGTTTCTTTAATACCCGCCAGTTCCCACGACACCAAGGACTCGCGAATCGACGCGCACGGATGGAAGAATACGAGAATTTCAAAGGCGGAGGCCACTGCGCGCTTCGATCCGTCCGATCGCGCCTGGAGTTCGCACTACGTCGCGGCGCTATTGCCAGCGCGAAACTGAATGATCGTCGTCATTCGAAGCGACTGAACGCCCGATCCCCAGCGAAACCGATGACGTTAATGCGTAACGACGACCCGAGACCGCGAGGCGATATCGAAATCGAATTGAGACATCGACAGAAGTCCGTCTCGGCGTCTCCGCCGAAGACTAAATAAAGTATTTTTACTATCTGCGTCTGTACTATCATTTTGTATTTCCTAAACCGCGCCTCGACTCGTCGGGCTGCTCCGTTTCCCCAACGGTTCTGCACCTCTGGAAATGAACACTTCGCCCACCCACGTGTATTCATATTTGCGGGGAGGGATCAAAGGACACGAGTCTCCCGTCACAATCGATGCTTCGATACGCCACTGTCCCAAAAGGTCGAAGGAGCAAAACGACGGAAAACGCTTTCGTTAAAGAGGATGTTACTACTGCGTGGGCGGAATTGCACTTCCGACCATTAGTCCTGCGTCTGAAGCTCGCGTATTTTCTAAATGTCGGGGCAACATCGTGATGTTTCGACCTTTTAAATAATTTATTCAACCTACAAACGAGCTTCCATTAAGAAAAACATCCACCCCCACGGGTACCCACTCGAATAAAGAAAATGAACCGTCCGTTATACCATGGAGGAAAATGGAGAGAGTTGTTACGAATACTGAAGTGTTTGCGATTATTTCGTTTAAAGTAAAGTGCCAAGTCTGAAGTTTGATATCTCCGGGAAAAAAGACACATTCTCCACTTTGGAAGTTGAAATTTCGATAGGGGACAGCCAGCAAAGTGAATGCATTAGTTTCTCAGACGATTGGTCAGTATCGACAGAGGAAATCGTAAAGGACTGCGAGAAAGAATCATTTTCTTCCACAACGATTGAAAAGCTGTTTCCAAGACGGCAGTTTGAGCTGCGTGCAGAGCAAGGGAACATTTTTCTCAATTTATCAAACCGATTCGCGGTGCATGACTGTCGGTCGATTGTACGTATCCACGATTTCCCACGTGCCGATTCATTACGCAGTAGTAATACAATATAGCAATGCAAATGATAGAATAATTTCCAGGAACTCGCTCTGTACGATCACATCTATCTCAACAACGAGCTCTACCTAGTTCCAGCTTCATGTTAAGAAATAAATGATAGCACTGCTATAACATTCAGCTCGTTTGCTCTCTGGATTTTTCTCCAATTAAAAAAAAGACTGCAATGGAATTGTCTAATAATTCTGATTGTTTCGACCAATTTCGTGCGCTAAATTTAGACAACAGGTGCTATCATTTGCTAGACGATAAACAGGCGAATCAGCGCGACAATAAAACGGAAAACCGATTCGATTAAAGGGACTCGAAGCGTGGAAACGATTAAACGGGATCCCGGTGGCCTGATAAAAGAGTCGATGCCCGGTGGACGCCTCGTTCTGATAAAACAAACGCCCTGTCACCGCTTGCCACCAGAAACACGCGGTCGTACATCGCGACCTTAACCCTTTGTCATTCATTATTCCCGCGAATCGCATTCCGAGAACTCTGGACTGCATTAAACAAAGTTCTTCGAAAATTAGAGCAGCTCCAAAGGTAAGTGATATGGTGTAAGTTACTGGAATCTGTGTCGCGTTCTTGCTCAAAGGTCTTCGAATAAAAGAAAGTGTGAATCATGTCGCTGTTTGATGACACAAAGGTAAGTATATTAAGCAGAGCTCGGTAACCATTACGACATTCGATCATCGGGAGCACACAATAGGTTACGAGAAAACCTGAGAGATATCTAGATAACGCAAAGTGTGTCGATCCGGCCGAGCTTCGCGACAATGGAGGCCCTCGAAATTGGAGAATCCGTCAATTAGTCAGGAAATTACTCGCGCAATGCTATCTCGAGGCTGCTCGAGAAACGGAGGCAATCCGCGTGCATTATGCAACGTAGGTATTGTTCATAAAGAGAGGCCTGGTAGATCGGTACGTAGCAGGAAGTGTGCTTTAAGCTGCCTGCGCGTTTCATGCAAGCATGAATCATTTGGCGACTAGAATGATTCGGCTGTTACGTTATTTTCTTATCTAACGCGCGGGCGATGCGTGCCACTCGGACCACGAGAACTTCTGCGCTCTTCCCTCCAATTGTTGCTCCCGCGAATGCAACAATGCTGCTCCGAATGGAGCTGAAGTTGTGAGAATCGCGTCAGAGTTCGAACAAAGAAACAACGAAAGGAACTGTAAAAGTGGAATGAAAATATTTATGTTACTTGTGTGACAGTGTGAGCACACCTGAATGATTAAATATCATCTTGCGCGAGAAATCCTTTAATTATTCCAAGCATTATGCATAACATAACGTAGCAAAAATCTGCTCGACTTGGAGCACTTTAATATGACGCGGACGTGTGCAACGTTTAGTAAGAGGATAAATTCTTGCACAGCCAATTACGTCGTGTATCTCGAACAAATATATCGAATGATAGTCTGAGATCATTCCAGCAGAGACTCCCTACGAAGAGTAGCTGCCTCGTTCGATAAACACGTAATATGAGGTCACGGTGTTAACGTCACGTTATTCGCCACAGGACGTAAGCATTAACAGGACTGTTTGTACACAGCATCGTGTGAGACACCACGCAGGGCAACAGGTTCGAAGCCGCTATCCGTACTCGAATGAAATGAAACGATTTCGTTCAACGTGTCGAGAGAAAAAGAATATCTTCGCCATGTATCTAACTGGGGCTTGAAGAAACATTTCACAATGAAATGAGGCAAAGTTTTTTTTCGTTCTAAGGTCGCATCAATTCCGTGGCTATTAGCGACCATAGTTGGTGGTTATTTTATATTTCGTAATACAGATTTAGTCTACGGAGAAGGTCGAGTGCTTTCTTGGGGTTTTCTTTTGTTCCGAATATTTTTTTCATATAATTGGTGAGATGAAAGAAAGTTGTTCGCAAAGTTCCATGCAAAATTTCAAGACAATGGGTCATCCACTCAAATTCCACTCGAAATTCAAATGAAAAATTTTGCTCAGTGAGAAAGTAAGAAGACTAGCCGCTCCACTGTTCCTCGAATCACGTCGAATGTCGCGGAGTCAGGCATCGGTTCGCTAGTTCGAGGAACACGCCATAAAAAGGAAAGCAAATCTGGACTCACGCTATTTATAGTAAACACAGACCCCCAGGGAAATATATGGGACTGATTTACGGCTCGCGAATAATTTCCATAGTACAGGAACGTGGCTTTAGGCTGTTTTGGGGCGCTAAGATCGCGGGAAGATCCAAGAGCAGCGTAAATCTCAGGCCTTTAGCTGCACCCTTTGCCCAGAAACTGGTGTGAAAAATGGATTGCAATTAATACTACCCCATCGGCTTACTCCAACCAAATGAAAACCAAAGCTGAAACCTTTGTCGCGTCTCAGTGTAATTCAAGAGTCTCTCGCGACGACACGCGAGTCGCTATTTTAAAATTCATACAGTCTCGTCAGATAACACTCGTTTCGCTGATAAAACGAAAGAAAGGGAAACCCCGGGAAAGAGAGTAAGAGAGAGAGAGAGAGAGAATGACGAGCAAGAATGTCACGGTTGCATTTGCATACCCGATCTGGTGGTCGAAAATACGCCTAACCTCGGCCCGCTACTGTTCCTTTCCCGCCGAAAAATTTGGACTCCTACTTTCCAAGCAAAAATTCACAGAAAAAGAAGGAAAACCGCTTCGGCGACTCCTTTCGCGTTATCTGCCCCCGCGAAACTTGGACCGTGTCCCGCGGCACCATAATACGCGCGCAGTTTCACAGTTTCGCTGGGGAATCCGTGCCAACGAGAAGCCCGAAACGAAATCACGCTATTTTCTACGTTTCCTGAACGTGCCAGGACACTGGCAATCGCACGTGCAACGAGCAGCACGCGGATATGGAATTCATTGAAGCGCGCAGGAACGCCGCAACCTGCCACACAATTCATGTTATTTTCCCCGATTTGCTGTGTCTCTACGACGGATTCCCTCGAACGTGGCAGAATGGTCAGCGGCTACGTTCGTAGGATTGTTTCCCCGACTTCTCGGCTTCGGTCTCTTTCGAGGGTCGGGATTATTCTGTCGTCGACGAAGCGGAATGGAAGAGGCTGTGGACGGGGAACAATTTGCAATCCCGTGTACCAATCAGTTTCTCTTTTCGCCTCTCTTCGGAAACACGGTGTTGTATCGATTGTTAGGGGCCGCGAGCTTTCAGGTGAGAGGGTGAAGCGAGAGTGTATTAATTAGCGGAGATCGGACTGGATTTCTGGGGATTCGTCGATGGAGTATTGAATCTGCTTTGGATGCTCGTAGAGGTGTGATTCTCTTATTTGAACATTTTCTCTTGTTTGAATAATTATGATTTTATCCAAACACTATATTTTTTTCTGCACTTTTCTGAACCCTGAGCCTTTTTGCTTAAATTCGCCACTGAGTGTCCTACTGCAGATGGAACAGAGTTAATTCAAACTCGACCGGGTTGAATACACTATAATAATTCTAACTGCATTGAAGATATTTTTAAAGCATCCTACTTTAGGAGTAACCATGGATAAGAACACTTCACCTTATGAAAACGTCACGACAAGCTCAGTATGCAAAATTCTTATCAATTGTAAGAAATATTCAGTTTTTCCCCTGGTACTCGAGGTTCATCGACACACCGAGGCCAGCCCACATTTTCGCTTATCACCTGTGCCGTATCATTCGCCTGACGTATCGAACGGCACTGACGGTCGATGTTCGACCAGATAACTGCAGGTCCCAATTAAGACAAGACGAATAAGCGCGTTAGCGGGTTATGGGTGGCTAACGCGTGACACACACGGTTAGTCATACATCGCTAATGCCTAGATGCACGATTGTGCACGTGCAAAATGTCCAGGTGTAGAGGTGCCTAGCATGCGCGGCGAGTAACGAGCACTTTTCCAAGGTGTTCCTAGAATCAGCGAACCTAGTCGGCCGCGCACGTGCACCCTCGCGTCACGCGTCCCACCGCTCTGATAACAGTTCACGTTTCTAGGATCCGAAAGTGACGTTTCAACTAGCGATAAGCGACGCTCGATGTCACCGCGGGAAGATGTTCCATCGCGATGTTTGCTTACTAAAATTGTTGACGATACGAAGGTAAACAGTGACGTTCAATGGATACGCAATTGCGTGACAGGCGCCAATACGCGTGGGAATAAAATCAGTCTTTCAATTGACCGCACCGAGTTAACTCGCCGTTCAGAGTAAACACTTCCATCATGAAGTTTTCAGTGTTGTTAAAGTGTTTTATCGGAGCATAAAGCATCAAGGGTGACATAACAACTTAGAGTTATCCCTGCCTTCCTTCACTTCTATTATGCGCCCCAAAATTTTCTAATATCTGCGATTCTCCTATCATTTTACGTCTACTTACACCTCAACACTTGCACCTTCAAGAGAACCTGTGCCAAGCCTGGCAAACAGTATAAACCGAATAAACCCATATTTTGCTCACAAAAGCGAAATTCGTTTACCTCGATGACTCTAATGAGACAAAGAAAGAAGCAGCTCGATATCGGGAGATCGGGAAATACATTAACCACTACTCACGATCATAAGCTCAGAGGACCATTACTTTGTAGCACATTATCACTGGAGAACAAAGAAATTTACTTTCGAACCTCCGGCGAAGAACGGTACGGAGAGACTGGATCCTCAGGAGATCAACGGATACGATGGTCCCATCCTCGCCAAAGTTGGACACCTGCTCTCGTACCTTTCTCCCTCGCCTCGATATATTTAATCAGGTTGCACGGGCACATGCGACCGTAAACAATGTCGTGGAAACTCGAGGCACTCGATCGACAGGAGCGGGCGCAGGTGGTACACGAGCGTCGAGTAAGCCGAAAGAGATGAGAAGAGAGTCACGCGAGTGTTGAAGCGTCGAGGAACGTTGTTCGCGGTCGAACCGCGCGGCTCGCCGTCTCGACAACGACTGGCTCCGCCGCAAACACGCGATTCGAACGAGCCGGCTGAATGCAATCGAACTGACCACGCTCTTACGCCGACCATTATCACGACGTGGGACGTTCGCTGACGCAAATCTACGCTTACGATCAGAGAGTATGCGGGAGCCGCTTAAAATTTTCGGGATCCCCAGCGACCTGGGCGAGGGAGAAGAGGGTGTGGGAGGGTAGTTTAACTTGGAAACAGTCTCCCCTTCTTAGATTCCTGGGGATCATGGAACTGTTATCTTAGTCAATTGAATTCTCGTGCTTTCTTTGTGATGAGTCTCGGATATCGACTAAAGTGTTGATAAAGGTGATTAGTGATGTGATATAAGTTCATTGCGCTTTATGATCTAATCCTAGATCGATAGCATCGAGGATTTTTGAGGCGTTGTGGACATTTTTAGCGAGAAATGTACAGTTCGTTTTGAAACTGAAAACTTGTGAAATTGAGGGTTTATGGAATAATTGAAGAGTCTTTCTAGAAAACTCTGTAAGCGCCAAGAATCAAATTCTATATTATAGTATTACCGTTTGCACGTAGAAAATTTTCCCATAACTAATATTTTCTTTTAATTTTGGCACTTACAGTGTTTTCTACAAGGACTCTTCAATTGTTAAGAAATATCTCAGATATTAATGGACCTTGGAATTTGTACTGTAATAAAATTAGAGGCTTGTCTGTGTACCACGTGCTTTCATAAAAGTGAAGAATTAAGAATGATTGAACGAGGAATTCAATTAATTTCCATACTGTGTAAAAATACCATAAAATTAAAAATTCTGTGAACACAGTGATATGGTGAACCAAGACTCACTAGCTACGGCACTGGCTCTCGTCCCACGCAATGGATAAAGTCGATCCATGACGTTACCATCGGCAGGATCCAACAGCTACGAGCGATCGATAAACTCAATCTCTCCAGGCAAAACTGTATAGATCTTATCGTGCGTATGCGCTTGGAAAGAACAATCGTTGTATCGCTTCAGGAAATGAATTACATCTGGAAAGGTGACAGAGAGACACTTTACGTTCATTCATGAAGAAGAATAAACGTACTAGTATGTAGAATGAAGAGAATCCCACACAATTGACCAGACATTGAACATGAAACAACTATATTCCCAATTACGTTGAATTCGGCCTATAAATATGCTAACACAAATCACACGCGGTAGAAGCGACTCAATTTTAATAAGAAAGAAACTATCAACAATATATCCATGTATCGCACACTATCTAAATTGTAAAAAACTGAGTGGCTGGTGCTTCGATCATAAAAAGCGCTATGTTGTACATGTACACTAATGCTCAATTCGCCTGAATCTATTTTACAGCGCATTTTTTCGCGATACAGGCGTCGCGTGCTGATAATGCCATAATCATCGTGGCCCATTACCGTGAGCGCAGAAGAATTTATGCGTGTCTCTATTGCGGTACTCGCACGGTCGCCTTCGAATCGCTGGATTTCGTTTCGGTCACGCTTTCTACCCGAATCCTGGAAACCCGACACTCTGTCTCCCACGATTACACGTAATCGGGACATTATCTGGAGTGCGCGAGGTATCCCCGTGGACAACGAAGCGGAGCCAGCAAACATTTATCCCCAAACAGAGGAAATCGGTAATAAAAAAAATTCGGTCGGGTTCGTTTGCTCGTGGATTTACTCTTTCCTCTTTGGGCTCGTCGTTTGTGGGACACGGGAAGCGTGAGATGGCATTAAAGGCATTGGCAAATATCCGATTACACCGGAGAACGTGTGTTTATAAAATATCCACCGAAAACAAAGTAACGAAAGAAATGCAGTCCCAAGGCTGTCCGTGTCGCAAGATTTGCGACAGCACGTACCAGGTGAATGCTTTTAAACTGCTCGAGGTATGCTCGTGGGTCGAAGAATTTCAGGCGCTTAAAGGCAAAAGTGTTTTCAAAAAGCGATTCTTTATTCCGAACCTGTGGCCTTATTAACCCGAGCATGATTTTTTCATAGGGGATTCTTGGAACGATAATAAAGAAGAGAGAAGTGGTGGAATCGTATGCAGCGGAGCACTGTTGGAGCACCCCCGTTTTGCAGAGCCACCCCCTCGAGCAAACTCGCTACTACAACGTCAAGATGTTTGCTCGTCTGCTCTCTACAATGGTCCCTTGGCGTCGAGATGGGGGTGCGTAATTTCATTCCCCATAAAGCGCTCTGAGTCATCAAATTCACCCTATACCGTGCTAAGGGGCGATGGAACCCGTACCCCAAGGGTGGCTGGAGTACAACATAGGCTCGTTGCCAAACCAGACCATGGAATCATGTCTGCGAACATTTTTGCACGGATAGACGGTATCGCGTGAATGGTTGCATAAGTGAATCGCCACTTTCTTTTACGACTCTACCTTTGGCCTCCGAAAAGAATGCTTCCCCGTGAAACGACGTCCATATACGTAGATACTTGGAAAGCAACGGGTCAAATTAGATTTTGTTAAAGATTGGAAGGTCCCATGGAATGGGGAGGGAAATTGAGTTTTTGGAGGGAAAAAAGTGATCCTTGGTAATAGAGTACACGATAAATGTAGATTTTAGTATTGTATACATTCTTTATAGCCTCTGCATAGTCAGCATACCTACAGTGTTTCTATAACCCCCTCGTGGCCCACCCTATAGCCATCCAAGGACCCAACCCTGGGTGATCCAAGGACTCCATAGCCACCCTATAGCTACCCTCTGTGCCTCCACAGTCTCTACAGTCTTTACAGTCTCCATAATCTATACTTGCTACATTTCCCGAGCATCTTTATTTTCAATATTTTAAAGGACACGTAATCGCGTTAAGGTTTACTCGTCTCTCTTAATAAAACATGACTGAGCACAGCACGATGCACGACGTGGTACGAACTTGAACGACTTACTACCACGAGGATCGATAAACAATTGTAGCCGCTGGCGAGCAGTTATATTTCACTCGTTATCAGCCCGCGACAGGCCGGAATCACGCCGTCCTACGTGATAAACGAACGCGTGACGTCGCGAGTGTGACGCAATCCACCACCTACGTCATCGCCTTGCAACTCGATTCAACGCGCGTACACCTACTGCACCCGAGCCGCAAGTTAATTCATAATTAGACGAGATATGAATGGACGTCAGTGGGAGGCCGTGCATTCGAAAACGGATTACCCCAGGGAGGAGTCTTGACCGTCATTTTAAAGGCGTGTCCATTTTAATTTAGAGAATGCTCTACATCGTTTGCTGCACGTTTGATGGGAATCCGATAACAAATGAGCAATATATTACAAGTAAATAAAAATAAAAATATTAAAATTAAAATTAATATTAAATTCAATATTTTTATTAAAATTTATATTTTTATTAAAATTTATATTTTTATTAAAATTTATATTTTTATTAAAATTTATATTTTTATTAAAATTTATATTTTTATTAAAATTTATATTTTTATTAAAATTTATATTTTTATTAAAATTTATATTTTTACTATAGAAATATTAATATTTTTATTATAGAATATATTTTTGCCAAAAATAGAAACAAAAACTTGCCGCAAGGTCCTCAATTGAAATGCCATTACACGTCCGATGCAAAACTTTAGGACCTTTAGGTGGAATCGGACGGCCGCAAGTTTTCGCCCCGAGGCAGCACGCGTTTGAAAGGCGAAAGAGACGGATAAAAGGAGCTTGAACGAAGGGATCGAGGATAACTCGAGAGGCGAGCGTTCCTCGTCGAGAGAGCGGGGTTCGTACCCCGTTAATCCCGGGGGTGAGATGCTCGGTATCGATTTTACGTCGAGCCCCGCGCTCTCTCGCGCAGACTGACACTACGAGTGGTCCGGCGGCGACGGCATATACTCTCGTCGAGAGTACGTGCACCAGCTAACAAGATTTACTGGTCGTTGAATTGCACGGTGCCGTGGCGAGAAACGGAAACGAAACGTGCCACTGCGCGATGAATAAAGTCACGTACGCGATTCGCGCGGCGCGCAAACACGCCGCCAACTGTGCGCGAAACGAGAATTTCGCCTTACCGAACACCGTGCTACGCCAGCCTCCGCTGTAGTACAAACAAATAACGAGCAAAAAAACGCAGATATCCTGCAAGTGTTTTCCTTCTTGAAAACCTGAACGCGCCGGCAAGTGAATGCATTCACCCTCGAGAACCTGCGAGGGCATGTTCCGCTAAAGAACCTCGGTCCACGTTAATGCGGGATATTACGGTTTATCAGAGCGACGCGTGACAGCGCGATAAGGATACTTTGGGTAACCAGTAATGTAGACCGCTGGAACTTTATCCCACCGATCGGAAGCCCATGATTAAGATCGCTAATCAGCGAACCTATTTCCCCATTTCCTTGATCAGTATCGATCAACATCGTTCGTTCCACGTTTGGTTTACTGACCCGCGCCGTCCAAGCTTTCACCCCAACACCGATACACCGTTTATCACTGGTCGGATTGATTCCCGTACGCTCACGCGAAACGTTCGTTAAATATTTTAGAGCACGAAGGTGAGCCAGACACATCGATCAGATGGCATTCAGACGGCGGTATCATCGGAGAGTCATCGAATCCGCGAGGGGATCCGTGCACCGAGGATAAATCCGCGTTCGACGAACCGCGCAGGGGTTAATGAACACTGTCGTCTCGCCTAGGGCGAAAATTTTATCGTCGCGGCTGTTCGAGGCTTTCTAGCTCGCGTTTCGTATTGGCGCGCACGCACGCGGCGAGTGCTACCGAAAGTAAACGACCTTACGACTGACAAGCACACAGGCTGGATGGTAATTGCTCCCGGCAGTCCCCGAGTCCGAAAGCAGGGCTATGAATAACGAGGTTGTTGCTCCAATGGCTTAACGTTATCCTATACAGAGCCCTTTACCATTCCTGTGGAACGTAATACGCTTTTGCTGGACTTTCTCTCACCCTGTTTCCTCAGTGAAAAGGATATGTTTCAGTTGAGGTATTTCTGTACTGGAAATAAAGAAATCATTGCTCCAATGTGTTTTGTTCACCGTTTTAAATAAGTTCTATTCCTAATACGAAGACTTTTCTCGACTTCGGTGACTTCTGTCGCTGAAACCGTACCTTTTGAGAAGGTAAAGTACCTCCCATTACCTTCATAATGGTTCGTGAAACCAAGTCACACGACCCTACACCTCGCCCCACGAGTTAAGCTTCTCGACTTCCTGCTAAATACTAGCACCAGAGCATTAAACCTGCCAACGCATTCTTCCCCGCAGACGAAGTCCACTGGGATTGTTGAAAGAATTATTTGAAGTATCCCGAGGCTCCTACCGAATGAACTAGAATCCGCCACAAAAAGACTTTCGCAAAAGTGGTCAGGATCCAAGGCGCGATTAGATCCTTGTCAGACCTGTCGTCGGTCGCAAAAGGTTTTCTCCACTTTCACACGAGAACGAGCGCCACGGAACATAAGTTACCCAGTGGTAACCAACCCGCGTTCCCAGTCATTAGAGCAGAGAGAAACGTTCCCCTGCGCGCACGGACATCGGGAATCAAATTAACAGCAGTGCTCCGCCGATTACCTCGGCCGCGATCGCTCGAGACTCCTTACTGTTACGCTACGAATTCATTATTCCACGTCTCCGATCCGATCCGAGGATCGCGCGGCACGCGTCCTGCCCCGGATTCTCGCTTTCGTTCCATCGGGCACGCGAAATTCGCCGTCCGAATTGCACCACACGGGAACCTTGACGGGTCTCGCAAGCAACGCGTAGGAGTGCAATGAGTCACAGAGGAGACAGAGTTGCGCGTGTCCCACGCGTGACCCACAACTGGCGTTTTCACGATGCACGAAAAACTGTGCGATCGGGGCCTGGCGTCGGTTGGAACGCACCCCCCGGGTGTTCCAACGCGAAACAGATTCTACGGCGATCGTCAACGTGGCCGTTGTGGATCCAGGGGCGGATTTGGGTATGGGCTAAGTAGGTTGCAGCCTACTTAGGGGGGGCAAATTTTGGGGAGCATGAAATTATGGGAAGCGGCAAATTTTGGAGGGTGACAAATTTTGGGGAGCGGTAAATTTTGGGGGGCATCAAATTGTGGGGAGCGGAAAATTTTCGGGAGCTATACATTTTGGGATGCGGCAAATTTTGGGGAGCGATAAATTTTCGGGAGCGGCAAATTTTGAGCGAAAGAAATGGAAAAAGGTTTACACACAGAGGCTTGAGACAACTTTAAAAACAATTCATTTTTTTCATGTAGCGAATTAGCAATGACTCAGATGTGAGTGGCCACATTGAATTAATTTTGAAATTTTCTCTACTCTTTTAAATTAAAATATTTGATAATATTTCGCGGAAAAGGCGGCAGACGCTTGCTAGCCTAAGGGCGCCAAATCTTCAAATCCGCCCTCGCCCCGCGTGGATCGCAACGATCTAGCTGGCGAATCCTCGCGGAAGCGATATTGCAATCAAGGTCGAATCTGTCGAAACAGTTAGAAGGTTCACGGCGGTCGAGTGACGGATAAACTAATCATTCTAATTCGATATCGGGGAATGTTCCATTGGTGAGTTTGCGTTATATACTCGTCTGCGAGATTTGCTTGGGAGCTCGATAAAATCGATGTGAAGTGATACCGAGCTGGAATGAAAATATAAGGTTTTATATTCGAGATTTGATTAATAGGAAATTGCAAGGTAGTTCGATAAGGGAATAGTGCTCTTATTGATCGAATACGGAGCAAGTTGAAGGTCTGTCCAACGCAGAAGTTTACAATCAAAGTTGTTACCCGAGGCAGTCGACAGTGTTTGACCGATTGCAGCCAGGCATTTGTGCAAATGTTTGACTTAAACAGCCACTAGCAATTTCACAGTGTCAATAAGAAACACGTCCACCGCGGAATGTTTCCACATTAACATCTGTTAATCTAGTGTTTCTGTATGCACAACAGCAAGATTTTCCATTCAACCCAACAACTTCTGTTCAAACAGGACGATCATGAGCCTGCGCTTCATGGAGAATATCGCACTCTCTGGAAACCGCGATAAGAATCCTCAAAGCGGATCGCAAGAAATAGATCGTGGAGGATGTTGGTCGGAACCTGTCAAGACTCCGTTAAGCTAACTCTAATTACCAAGGAAGTTTCCCGTGGAAATTAACCACGGCTCTGCAACTTGGAAATAAGCTCCCCTGCAAACACCATTCCGACTATCAAGAGCTTGAGACGCACTTAAAGAAATCGAGCGTCAACAAGCGTCCGATACGAGGCGCTGTTAATAAACTGTTTCAACGTAAACGATTGCCCTCCGCCTTGCCTGCATTTGCGCAACGTGCACGGTTTAAATATTATAACCTTCGCGGCGCGTCCTTCGCCGGGACAGAAAATCGCGTTAAACGCTTTAAGTGGATCTAATATCTCAATCCTGGTGCCAGCTGAATTCCCAGCCAGACAAGTGACCGAGCGTTTGCAAAATATTGATACGGGACGCGCATTCTCGTAAACTGGATGCCCAGCGTTGCCCCGGCGGTCCATCCTGCGGTGTCGTTTCCTTTGCGAACGCGTGCCCCTTCGCAGGCATTGCCACGGTGATTCGTTACCAGTGCGATCCTCTGCGCTGGCCAGACACTACCAGGGCCCGTTTCAATATTGTCACTGCGAAGGAGAGTGGCCTGGCGAACGGCAGGGAAGAACGCGAGCGGTACCGATGCTCCAGTTACGCACGCACCTTGGCGTTCTTCGCACGGAATCGATCTTCTCACGAGTCTGCTCCGATCGTGAGAAAGGCGGATGTCCATTCAGAATTCAGCACGAAACGAGAGGAATCTCTCCTCTCTCCCTTCTTCCTTTCCCCCTTTCCCTGATCGCCGTTTCCCGCGGATGGTCGCCAGATGGAAACGTGAAAGTACACCGCGCGCATGTATTTTTCTCCTATGCTGAAATCGAGACGGACCGGATCCTCCGAACGTGAAGATGGCCAGCGGGAACCGACCTACTGTGAATCGATACCAGGCCTCGAACTCGAGGACCTCTGGAGAGCAACTAGAACGGTGGAAGGAGCAGGATTACATGGGGTTAATTGGCCGAGATTGCGCAAACGAACGGATTATGAGCGCTGGGGTGGCTGGTTTTCTGCTTGGCATGGGTCAGGGAACTGGCACAGTGATATAACTTTCAAACTTTCATGGCTTTTTGTCGATATAGGGACATTCAGGGCCTGACTCGAAACTTGTGTGGAGACGATATGCAGCGGAGATTCGGATCGCTCGAGAAAATCATTCAATCCTGGTCCTGTTAAGGGATCCTCTACTTTGATCGACGAAAGATGATGCGAACTTTGGGAATTTTACCCCTTAAGGTGTAAATCCACGATGAGATTCTACACCAGGCAAAAAGCTCAGCATCGACTAAATGTAAATAATGGAAATAGTCGCGAAAGATGAGATTTTTAAAAATATATCATGAAACTAATGACAAAATAATTAAAGATAATGAAATCATTTACTCACGAGATTAAAGTTCCCGCGCGAGACAGGATATTTTTATCTCGTCGTGGATTTGCACCTTTACACTTTCCTTCAGAATTCATTTTATCGTAGCCCGATGGTTGAAGGTAGATAAAGAAGATCGAAACTGTCCTGGCTTGCTCTGTCCGTAGGAGGGGACGGTGGATTTTCTCCTCACCTTGGGTCGAATAACTAGAAGTAACAGTACCCGTGGCATTGGCACGGCTAGCATCTATCGAACACGGCGAATCGACTCGATTATTGTTCGAGTTTCTCCGACAAACTTCTACTCTGTTTCCCTTACGCGATTTGAACGATCGCGACAGGCGTGGTCCTCCTAAAAGAGCGGCTTTTGTATGCGCAGATGTAACTTAAAAGTACCTTTCGCTATTAAAGAAACAAATGCGATGGCCATTATTTCCTAAACCAGATTGACTAAAGCCAAACTTCACTCGTGCAACCCGCGACGCGAAAGACACTCGAAACTCATCTGCAGTGCACATTCAGAGGTTCCGCGTTGCCTTTCAAGATTCCTTTAATAATCGCGATTACTTCCGCGCCACGTGTTTCGCAAGTGGGGGCGCGACTTTAGTCAAGAGCAACGCTTGCTCGGGCAACATCGAGGTCGGTTTCCTCGCGAACCGTGGCACGTACGAAAACATTTCGCGCAACGTTCTCAAAGTACCTTTCGCGAGGAATCGGATTCTTTCAGTTTCAAGCGCGTATTTTGGGGAACACTGTACGAAAGTAGCCGTACGTGTTCCTACGTTCACGAAGCTCGCGCTTCTTTTTCGCCGGCTGCATTCCGCGACGCGCCTCGTTAGACTTGACACGTATTACTTTGCATTCTCATAAGCGTTATATACCCGCCCTGCCTTTCTCATAGCCAACGCGCGAGATCGCCGTGGAATCGGGAGCTCGGAGCAGCCGGCGCGATCGAGGAGTTTCCAATCGGGAAAAAGCTTTCCACGCGGCGGTGGGGTCGAGTCGCGAGAACGTGCAGAGGTGGGAAAGACAAACTCTGAACCCGCGCCTGTTTCCGTCGTTGAAAAACTAGGCAATCGAAATAAACAGACCACTCGGTGCACTATACCGAAGCCTTGAAATATTGGATACTGAATGATGAAGGTATTCAAATTGTTACAAATAATGCATTGAGAATAACTATGGCGATACCGAAGTCTCGAATATTAGAGTACCATCCGAGACCCTAATTTTAAAATATGGGAGCTAGTAGATGGAGGACGTGTAGCGCATGAGAATAATATCCCCCACCAGATCGATCTCCAACATAAACAGAATGCTATCCCTTAATAAGTAGGCATACCTTCACGCGCATGAGTTTCATTGACTTTCTTGAGTTATTGAGCGTGTTGCATGGAACTACAAGCTACCCGCTGCGTTACGATCGCTTCCATCCACCTCGGCTACAACGGCCAACGGTATGTACCTGACTTGGAAGCAGGAAATCCCAACGTTCTCCCAATAAGATATTAATAAAGAGAGAACGTCGTGAATTCGCAGGTCGCCCTCAAATATTCTACAGTATTCGCTACCTGTCGACCCAGTCTCTCGAATCACACTGTAGATGCTAATGGGTTCTGAATAAAAATTCTGTTACACACTCGTTCCATTTTGTTTCCCCTCTAACTCCCAGGGAACTTGCGAAACGTAAAGCGAGTTTCACAATCTACAGCAATCGAGCAAGAAATATTACTAGCCGTGGAAATTACTTTTACTCGGTACAGATGAGTCCGTCGCGGGGTCACGTGTCCGTGGACCACGTGACGGAGTTCGAGTTATTAGCAATTAACGTCAGGCGAACGGTGCAATCAGGATATAAATGCGAAGCTCCTTTTTTGTTTTCGTTGAACCTCGCCTAACCCTGGACAAGCTGTTGTTAAGAATCAGTCTGTGAGAAGAACAGCTGAACGCAAATTCAAAAGCCGAGGCTATCGAGAAACTCTCACGTTTCCTCATTCATTACTCGATTAACAAGAGAAATTTGTAGAAATTTCAGCCATTGAAAGACTGTATTACATTTCTCGTAGAGGAAGCAGACGTGCAGAAGTATGAGTTCTCAGAATGGAGGATCATCATTTTCAAGATCTGTAGATCTGCTATTCATGATATGCGGAAATTAATGATTTATATAAGACCAAAGGCCGACAGATGGCCACGTATATATGGCTGATAAATAAATCATGATTCCAGGCCCATTGAATTTACTGGCAGACCAAAAGTACCGAATTTAAGCACAACATTCATGTTTGGAATACCACACGACATGATTAGTCATCCTATTTAGCGATAGTCAAAAGGTCGAAGCTTGTTATGCTGCAAGGTGAATCGAACTCGATTACACGGGCGCCCCGAACGCCAAGTTTTGCGATTCCCTTGTTTCAAACGTACTGCTGCTTCGTTATTACGCGAGCAACGATAACCGACAATTTCCTTTGCTTTTTCAGAATTATCAGCGCAATTACCTCGCTTTTCCAATACCTCGTAAGGAAAACACCTAAGGCGATACCTAAGAAACGATTTTTCTGAAACTTGACCAGAGGAAGTGATATTCGATCCGTTGTAATCACAGTTGGGCGTTACTCGAACGATTTTTTAATAAAGCCCAGCTCCAACGAATTCCCCTTGAATTCACGATTAAAACGAGCGCGGTTTCGTTGGAATCGAGACCTCGACAAGTATGCGCCAGCTTTCTAATCACGGGTGCCCATTTCGATCAAATATCCTACGGAATTCTCCGAGGCGATCTCACGGCCGTATCGTTGAGTATAACGAAAAAGCAAGCGTCCCGCGCGTCGCGATCTAATAAAAATGCAATAGAAATTGCCGCCAGGAGGTACGGGTTCCTCCGTGACCGCGTTACATCAGAGAAAGAGCTTCGAAATGCACGATAATTTCCGCACGGCGTGCTGTCAACCAGCCAGCCAGCCTCGTTGCCCGCAATACCAGGCACGGGGCCACAGTATTAAACGGAGACAGGCATAGAGCGGCAGAGACGAAAAAAGTGCGCGATGGAGGGAGAGGGCAATAAAAAAGAGAAAGGTATGATAATTACCAAGGAGTCGTCCCCATTGTCAGCGCTCATAGCCCACCGCTAGCGCGAGGGAATTCGAGATCGTCGTCGTCGTGGTCGCGGTCGTCTTCGGTCCTTTTCGCCGCCCTTCCGCTCCAACAACCTTGCTCTCGTCATTCTGCGGCGTATCCTAAATCCGCAGGACACTCGGATGGCTCGTTAGCAGACACCGGTGCCACCGCCTCGCACCTGTCATCTGGCATTGCAACGAACGACGCGCGGTTCCGTGTAGCCCCGACGATGGTAAACGTACGCGGGCAGGAGGCCAGCAAGGGAAAGACAGAGTGGGGAGGGAAAAGGACAGAGGGATGACGAGAAAGGACGAGGCCAGAAACCAGAGGGAGACAGGCGAGCGGAGCGAGAGAGGACACTGACACACGAAACGTCAACGACACCAGCACGCCGCCGTATTTCAGTTCGTTCCCACGGAAACCGTGCCGAAGAGCTTCATGCCGCGCCGCGAACACGAGGCCCGTACCACGCGCCGCACGATTTCGATTTCGGTAGGTCCGGTTTCTCGCCTCCCAGCCGACCGTCCGACAGGGAACAATAACGCTCCGCGAACGAAATAAACTAACCTCCGCACCAGCTCACGGACAGGCGCCAACTTCCAGCGGCACTCGACCCGACCGCTCGCTAATGCCGTTCCCTTCCCATCCCGTCATCCCCCCACTGCTCGGCCGCTTCGTACGAATACCGAGGAATAAACGACACGTTTTCACGCCAATTATCTGTCCCGTGCGTTACGTCGGGCGCGTTATCGTTTAGCGTGTCACGAAGGCCGATTATTTTCGCGGAACACGGCTCCGAATGTGACAGACGACTTGGAAAATATCGCGAGTAAAGGGGACGCGACGCGCACTTCGTTCCCGCTACGGACGCCATATTGCGGCATCAGCTGCGCGCGCGGTCGCGGCGCGCGGCATGGGGGATTTGAACGGCGATTCAACGCGACGTTCTTGCATTATCGTAATAAAGGAATGATATCGTGGATTTAGATAATGTTTCGCGATCGGTAATTGACGTTATTTTATGTAGGAGTAATTAACGGACGGAATACAGTTCTTGTGCGTTGTTTCTGTTGGGATATATACACGTTATTAGAACATGATTAATGTGAATGTGAATGGATTGAAGGATACGATGGAATCACATTAAACCCGATTAAGATTGTTCTTTCGGCGTACTACTGCCGACGCAGCGACCATGAGTAAAATAAAGGGAATGTGGGGGTTTATGTCGTTTCGGGGACGTAAAGGTAGTGAAATAATAGAACGGTGAGAAGAGACATACACAATGAGACAACACATTACACGACAGACAAGAGACTTTTTCACAACATTTAATAAAACGCTATCAACTATGTATGCCTTTTTTTTACTCAAATACTCTAAAAGTTACTTACATACGTGTGTAGTTTATATGTATAATTATGTCGTACGGAGGTGTCACATCCCTCGCGACTCTATCAACGCATTTTACTGTACGGTTCCTCCGCCCTCCCCATTCGACTCTTCTATTCCCGAACGCGAGAATTCGTTGCTGCTCGATGTCCGCGGACAGCGAGCGCAACGATTTTAGGCACCAATCAGCGACGATACGATGAACACACGGTGTAAAACGCGGACGCAGAAGACCGTACAGCGTGGATGTGTGCTCGGGAGCTGACACATCCAGTAAGTATGTATAAATTTAATACTATCGTCGTTATCATTGTTGTTTCCTTATGTGTAATTATTTCAATTAATCGTGGGTACAGCGATCAACGTCCCGGGATGCTAAACAGGTCTGTGTCTGAAAATCTACAAGGTGAATAACGATGGGTGTGCAAAAGAGAACTCTGCTTAAGGCAACCGTGCCTTCTGTACTTCGTTCGAATAACAAAACTCCGCGCGGGTTTCTCATTTCATCCTTCGCGTCGAACATTTACCTTGAAATTGCAATTAAGGAACAGAATTGAGCCGTTGATCGGTCGAGGACGCGAGAAGACACATACAACATCCAAGAAAATAAAAGCAATTATACCCCCGTCGAAAACTGTTTCGCGCGTCTTTGATACGTGTGCGTGCTGGTACCAAAACGGAATTGCAACTTCAAGGTGCCGTGAAAACAATGAGGGGAAAAATAATGTACGAGGGCTTAACGTTACGTGTTCTGTTAGACAGCGTGCGCTTGGTATGCCAGCCAACCATGATTCTTCTAACATTTGGAAACGTGTGTGCATTCAAGAGTGGAAAATCTCTTATTCCGTGTCGGTCGCCGTTTTACCATCAGCCGTTGGTTGGAAAAACAATTCGAAACTCGATCCCCCCCCTACTAACTGGCATAAAAAAGTCCCATAATTTATTCCTTAACCTATTTTAGCCTGGCAAACTGCATCTCTCGTATAATATGCACAAGTATCACAATCGCTCACGTTCCGTGGTCGTGTACAAATGTTACTCTTCTTATTTGTTTGTGTTTGCTCATCTGTTGTACATATCATAGATCATCTGTTCCATTTCCTTCCCTCTCAATCAGCCAAGCGAACACTTTCAGTCTCGCGCGCTGCCGCAATAAATAACGTTACTTAACGCCGCCGTTGTCCAATTTGTTTTGTTTAAAAAGACGCGTGACCCGCGATCCTACGATTAAAGTATTAAAGTTAAGGTATTATAAACTGCAATCTAAAGCTGATCCCATGTTGTTTCTTGGTCACAACCTCGTTGAATTACTTCTGTAACCCCGGTTACAGAACCCTTGGCCGTTTCAAGGAGACTGTACTCGTGGAGATTTTCGACGAAGACCGTCCACCGAAAATCCATCGCCGAACCTCGCGGCCCCGGATTCTCTTCGCAGTATATTCTTTTTTGCCTCCGGAGCATCGTTCCGCCCGCCCGATCGTTTCGAACGATCGGCAAACTTTCTATCAACGGGACAAGAACGATGTCTCGGAGTCTCCATCCCGGGCGGACGCGCACAACTTTTCTTTCTCCATTTTCTAACGACATATCCACGGGACTCGTCGTAGTGTTTAACCGCGAGTGAACCTCCAGCGGAACACCGTCGTTCTTGTCGAGAACCACGTAAAACAATTTACTCGGATTTATCTAACGCGCCGGAAGGACGGCTCCGGTCAAAGAGTTCCGTTACCTTCCCTCAACCCCACGCCCTCCCCCCAATCACGCATGCGAGATTTCCGATGAGGCTCGAGCCCGTCAGAAATTATTCTATGTTTTTGTTTTCTCGTAATAAATCATTACGAGTGAAAAGAAATTTGTTTGAAACCGCCGTGCACAGACGTACCTCGTTATCTACAAGTGTTCGACCTAAGCGGATACTGTCTCGACCATCGATTTCTTGATGATCTCGCCGAAGTTCTCGTCGCACTCTTCCGTGCTCTCCGACTGCTGCTCGTTCCCTTGGCCCTTCTCCGCCTCGACCTTCGCCCCGTTCCCGTGATAAGTACCGTGCGCTTGCGGCTCGATCTCGCCATAATACGAGTATCTGGCGGACAGAAGCTCCGAGAACGGCTCCAGCTTACCAATCTGCTGGGCCGTGTTCATCGGCTGCACCGAGTTCAAGTTCGTGTACTGGGATCCGGTGGTTTCGTCCTGGGCGAAACTGGCCTCGTAGCTGGAAGCATGCTGTCCAGGATGGACCTGGCAGTTCCCAGGAATCGATCCATTATCTTGTCCATAAGGCGCGTAGTGTGTGAATCCTGCGTTCCCTGGCACCGGCTGGAATTGTGGCTGGAATTGCACCCTAGACGTGGAAGGTAGGTTAGCGTAAGGTTGGTAGTCCTGATAAGCCGGCTGTTGGAAGTTCACGCCGGCGCCGGTTTGGCCCGAGAACGTTTGGAACGCTTGACTGAATTCAGGATGCAACTTCCTTTGAGGCCCCTGCGTACCGTCAACGGTGTCTTCGCTAGGGTAACAATCATCTCTGATCGCGTATAGGTCCAGACTATCTTCCCTTGTGCCGGGCGCTTCTGGCTGACAATTCGCCACGCCGTCCGCCGCCTCGTGATTCTCGTAATGCAGCGTCGTGAAACCGCCGCCGTTCAGGCATGACTGTGCGTTCCTGTTCTCCTCCATCACGGACCCCAGATTGATCTCCCTTAAGGGGCTTCTACCATTTTGATTGTCGGAAGCGTCGTGATCCGCGCTCTCCTCCTCCCGTTGCTTCTTCTCCAGCTCTAACCGCATCAGAGTGTGGATGAAGTGCGTCCGCACTCGTACAGGATTGAACTCGATCCTGCCTGAACTGTTCGCGCAGCCATCCCGTGTACACCCACACGGAAAACCCGCCCGATCCACCTATTCAAGCATACCAGACTCCTATGATTCACATCTGACAAACACTCCTATCCGACTACCGCAAGGGCTTGACGATTCAATCAAATCCATGCTGGAAGGGAGAGGACTTGGAGCTACAAGGAACATTAAAAGAAACGTAACGCAGGAATTGGTGATGCGGGTGAATGAGTTCAAAGGATGGCGTAGCGACTTCGCGAGTAAGAAAGATATGATCGATTCTACGTTTGGTATGTGCATGCATTCTATGGTTAACTTGATTGGAAAATACGACAAAAGGATTTCGGTAGGTGGCATACGCGAAGCATTCGAGTTTTCGTTAGAAAAGGACCAATTGCTTAAGTATATTAATTGCCAGTCTACTGACCTGGCACTTGACGTTAGCGCGACTGCAGGGACAGCTCTCGGGGTCGCAGTAACCTTTGCACCCACAGCCGCAGTGTTCTCTACTGGCTCTGATGTCGCGACACTCGTCCTTCTCGACGGCGTCTATTCTGCGCACTCCTGCTGCTCTGAGTAGAGCTCGTCTCTGCCACGTGGGCACCGGCTGCAGGAAATAATAACTGTCGATGTCCAGCTCCTCGGTGTCGCTGGGTTCCTCGTCTGTGTCGTCGCTGGGATCCTCCGAGCTGGAAGCCGCCTCAGCCACGCAATTTGCGGCACGTTCTGAGCGCAACTGGGCCAGTCTGGCACGATGGATTCGCCTTTGCTCCGCTGCGTGTTCCGATAACGAGAACCTTTCGGCGTGGGTGTGCGTCGCGCTCATGCCAAGGGTGCTGCCACCCTATGGATGAAGACGGATCAATCTGGTATATTGTATTTGCATGGGAAGGTTGGAAAACAAACGCATCTTTGTATGAAATATTCTTTATTATTCACGCGTATCGGATTCAAGTAACTGTGCTCACAGTTGTACTATATCAAGAAGGTAGATAAATAAGTAGCGATATGTTTTCGTGCTGTTAATAACGCGTCATCGATGCACTTTTACAGTTTACGCAAGATCTTTTAAATTGTGAGTTCAGAATGAGTTTCATTGTGATTCTTACCTGAGAAGGCACGCAGGTGAAGCCCTGCGCCCTGGGGAAGTAGTACACCGTGACGGCGTCGAACTGGATATTTCGCTTCTTCTTCATCGCCTCGTCCGTATTGCTTCTCTTTGGGGTAGGAGCACCTTCCATGCAGTCGGTCAATCTTCTCTTGAGGTTGCTCTTCGGCGGAGTAGGGAAGCTCGCCAACGGCGGCTGTGGCGTACCAGGGACAACAGGGTTGGGCACAAATGTGTCTAATTGATTGACGGCTGAAATGCGTACATACATTTGCTACTACCAGTCTTCTAGTAAGTCTCAATCGAAATACTTTCGACATAGTCAACTAGTACCATTCATCATAAAGCAGCAATTACCTTTTTCCTTGTCTGAGAGAATATCATCGGGTATCCTATCCAAGAAAGAAGTCTCCGAATCGCTCTCTGGAGCAGGCGCAGGCCCGGAGTCCCCAGGTATCTCGCTTCCCAGGCCGGAATCGCTTCCATCCGACCTAACCTCATCCCTAGCACCCGTAGCAAGCGCCAGACTCTCCGCTGAGTCTTCGGTGAAGGCCTCCGGCCTCTCAGCCTCCAACCTAGTGACGATCTCCGGATTGATGTCGACGCAGCACATGGATTCGCTCTCTGGGCATGATATTTGGTCGGAGACGGCGTCGTCGTCGCAGCTTCGAATGCGAACGTTCGCCATGGACGACATTTCGGAGCTGTCGGACCCAGTCTCGGTCTCCGTCTCCGTGTCTATTGCTTCTAGAGCATCGGTGGAAGGTTCCAGCGTCTCCGCTGGCGAGCTGGGTCTCGCCTCAGACGAATCCATGTTGTCCAACGGCTGTACATTCCCCGCGGAGGGCAACGACGAAGGAAATATGGTCTTCTGATCCTTGTCCAGCTTCCCCGTAGAGACACCAGACACCGCTTCATCCTCCTTGCCTGATTCTTTGATTGTCGGCCTCGGTGATTTCGGCGACGCCACCCTCTCCAGCATCACTTTGCACTCCATGATAGAGTGAGCAGATTTCGCTTGCTCTTCAGCGTGAATCGTTTCCTGTCTGGACTCCGCAGCAGAGGGAAAGTCCGTCTTCGAATGGTCCTCCGGCTCAGTCTTTTGAGGGTTCTTTTTTTTGTAACCGCACCTTTGGGCGAGACGCGACCCCCTGGGCGAATCCGTGGGTTCGCTCCCGGTATCCACGTCGCTAGCACCGTCGTCGCACGCCACGTTCTTCTTCAGCTTCCTCTTGGCGATCGGCCTCTTGTCCTTTCTATCCGGTGTCAGACCACCGGGCGATTCGATGCGCTCCAGCATCACGACTACATGGGGACACAGCGCCTTCTGCACCGAGGTGTCCGTCTCCTCGGACGTCTCCGCGATAGTGCAATCGTCGTCGGCGTGTGGCGAGCTCTCGTTACACGTGCTCGGCTCAACCGGCTTCTCGCACTGTTTCTCCTGGCGCGGATCGAGGTCCCTCTCGGGACTCTCCCGCGGCAGAGAACAACAGGAGTTCTCGTCGATGAACACATCGTCCGCGTACTCGAGCTTTCTGCAGCAGTCTATCGCCTCCTCGGGATTGTCCGCGCGTTCACAGTCCGGCAAGCCAGCACCGCGAACCCTGCGCTCCAGCTCATGGTCCGTCGCCTCGTTCGTGTGCACGGAATTATCAAGGCTCGCGTTCACCTTCAGTCTACAAGCGCTAGTCAACGAACCGTCGAGGATCCTACTGTTCCTCGAGATGCACCGGCCATTGGCAGAGTCCTCGTCGAACAGGCACGAGTCCGAGGACAGGGATATTTCGCCAAGGGTTCGCTCTCGAAGGCTCACCAGCACCGGCGAGATCCTCCTCACGTCGCTCCTCAATTGATTCGCCTCGATCTCAGGGATCTCCACGCCGATTCTCTTGATTTCGGCGCTGATAGGCAAGAAGTCGCTGGCTGGCCTCTTCCTGGACAGAGGCGGCACACCGATGAAACCGACACCAGTGACGAGTCTGTCCTCGCTCTTATCGACGCACTTAATCGGCGTGGACGTTGCCTCGCAACAGTCTCCTAGCTGATCATCGAGCTGTTCGCTCGGCTGCACTTCCGTTCCCGCATCTTCGGCTGGTTGCCCGACGTCTTTTCCCAATTTGAGTGCCATGTCCAGCTCCTCCAGGGCGTCTTCCCGAGCAGGGGGTGCCTCGGGAGAGGCGACCGAAGCCTGGCACGGTCCTGGGCTGACGAATCCCTGCTCGTCGATGGCCTGACGGCTAACATCGTGCATTCCTTGGGAAGCAGCCGTGGAAGAGGCGCCGTTATCCACCTCCCCGGCAATAACCTCTGCGGCTGGTGTCGCCGACGACGCGGCGACCGTCCCCGGCGATCCTACCGCGCTCGAATCCTCCTGGGCCTCGACAAGGCGTTCCTGGGCCTCGACAAGGCGCACCTGGGCCTCGGCAACACGCTCCTGGGCCTCGGCAACGCGCTCCTGCGCCTCGACGACGCGCTCCTGGGCCTCGACGATGCGCTGCTCGGCCGATGGCGATTCCATCTGGAGTGTTTCGATCTGCGGGGAACAGGAAAACAGAGCTGCGTGTTACAAAGAGCGTCGGGCAGAGTGGAAACGATCAGAAACGGTGGAACCTTCCGTGGACTGACAGCAGTCGCGAAGGTTCCAACTCGAAACGGAAAAAGAAAATTAAAGAACAAGGCGTGTTATTCGTGGGTCGTCACCCAGGATCCAAGTTCATCAACTGCGTCGTCCCGTGAACCGGGCGTCCTCCAGGTACTATCGCCCCGACCCCTTCCCAGGTAATCATATTCCCTCTGCATTGCCTCTTTTCCTCGAAATATCATAAGCAAAGGACGGGGAGGAGGACGGAGGGGATCAATAATCCGCGCGCTGATAACCGCGCGCCGGTGAACAGGCCGAAAGACAGTGGGGCACGATCGGCGTGTGTCCCTGTGGAAGGACGTATCCAGATTGGTCCCCTTCCGGATCGAAAACGTCGTCGGATGTTCCCCGATCGATGCTGCCTGGATCAGTCGATATCTTCCTTATCGCGACACCCAAATAAAATGGGGGTGGTTGGAGGGGGGGCGTGGGTCTGCATGTAATCCTGGCCGGAGATTATTGATTCAAAGCTGGCAGGAAAGGAGGGGGCGGGGTGACGCGGAGGAAAGGGGGGGAGGGAGGTTTCTGTCTGCCTTCGGTTACCATGCGCACCTTGTACCCCCTGTATACCCCAGCGAACACGACGACGGGCCAGGTGTAGGAAAAAAAAAGGGTCCTTGCCTTCCGTTTCTCTTTCTTTCGTTTCTGCCTTACGCTCTTTCTCTTTTCGTTACGCCCCCTTTTTGTCGTTTTTACCTTCGAGCCCCGGCACGATCTTCTGCTCCCTCCACCACTACCTTACGCACCACTCTGTCCCCTCGCGAAAGCCGAACAACCTCCTTCGAGCACGAGGCCAGACCTCGACGACGCCTTATCGCGGACGCTTTAAGTCGTCTCGCAAATCCAGCCGCCTCCATTCCTGCCGCGTGCAAGCCTGTCCCCGAGAGCCGTCGCGCGATCGGCGCCCTCCATCGATGTGGGCCGCGCGGGCCACGCGCCAGCCGGCATGCGAGACAACGTCTTGCTGCCTGGAGCGATCGAGATTCTCGGGTCTCGAGGAGGTCGGGCGCAAACAACGAGGCGCGGGAAGTCACGTACGGGGTCCAAATATCGCTCGGAGGCAAAGGAAGACAGAGGACGACCGGATCGGGTCCGAAAGCAGAATGCCGAGGTACACGATGAGAGTTAGGTGGCCTCCGAGCGGACGCGAGGAGTGTCTGGCGTGGAGCGAGGCCCTGAGCGGCAGCGAGATTAAACGCGCAGCGTCGCAAGGAGCTTCGTGGCCGAGGAGAGCGACACAGAGAGAAGCGGCAGCGGCGGAAGAGACCAGGCTCTATCGATGGAGGAGCCGAATCGAGCACGGATATGCGGCTGGCTAGTGGGGCCCGCGAGAGACGGGGCAAGATGAACGTTCACGAAGACTGAAGAGACCGACTGTTCCAGAGACGTGGCCCGGGCGACGATGATATACTCGATGCGAGCGTGAAAGCGAGGGAAATGTGCCTCTAGCAGTGGAGAGAGAGAGTATGTGGTGTACTCGGCGAGAAGAAAAGAAGAAGCGAAGCGGAGGCGCGTGCGTCGCGTTCGACAGCTCGGAGCAGAGTGAGCGTAGGTGCCCCCGACGCGACGCCGCGTCGATGACGATTCCTCTCGGCGCCGCTTCTCGTGCGGCTTCGGCTCGCCTCGGCTCTCCTCCGCGCTAGTGAAGGGTACACGCGTACTTTATACAGAACGCGTACACCCGTGCGCGCACACGCACACGTAAAACCAAGAAGCGCGCCCGCGCGCCTGTCGGTGCACATGTGGGTGTAATACACACTGTGTATACGGGGGGAGCTATGAAACGCCGTGGTTCTCAACGGTTCGCGGATCGAACGCGGAATTCAACCGCGTGGCTATCGATCTTCCAGGCTTTTCCCAAAATCACGCTCGCGGACGCTTCCCTTGGATTAGCTGGTTTATCTGGAAGGAAGGGGAACAGGGGGTTGATGGGAGAGATTTGAGAACGAGGGACCCCATTGATTGCTGGCCGGTGAAATTCTGCGGCCTTTCCTGAGTAATTCTATTTTCTGCACAGTCTTGCACACGCTCGCGAGCGTGGAGGCGCAACGTGGGCTACGCCTACGCGCACACGCGCCTGTAAAATTAATGGAAGGGTATTATTAACCTTCCTAGATTGGAGTACGGAGTGTCCCTTTTTTCCTATGCCGAAGCATCGATCGAGGATCCCACGAAACGGGAACTGGACTTCCGAACTCCATCTTTCTTTCTTCTCTATGAACGTGTGTTGGATTATCAGCCTTCGACTGACTGTTAGACGCTGAAGGGTTCAATTGATAAGTCCGATTTCCATAGGATACTTCCTCATCTAAATAATACTTAAGAACTGAGGTTGTACCCGGTATCTACGCTTCTGGAACATTCTATACACCTATCACTGAAGTGAAACCGACACCGTTCACGTTGTCATAGAGTCAGGTACAGGCTACAATTCAATCGAGTGAAACCCCATGGTTACGGCGGAATCGATCTTGCAACTTTTCGCCCGAATTGCAGCGCGTAATTAATGAAAATGTCGATGGAACGGTGGAAAAACAATGGGATAGAACGCTGACGACCAGAAGGCCAGCGCGTCGTGTTATTTAAATTAACCTCGTTACAATTGCCGGTGGACGGTCGAGGGTTATCATCGTCGGTGGACAGCTGGCCACAGTCGAGTCACGCCGCCGCATATGATCGTACGAATCATGGCAAGAGAATTCCAAATCACGAAACCGA
The DNA here is from genome assembly GCA_910592295.1 of Andrena haemorrhoa. NCBI lineage: Eukaryota > Metazoa > Arthropoda > Insecta > Hymenoptera > Andrenidae > Andrena > Andrena haemorrhoa. The sequence goes on from OU342941.1 coordinate 7,053,220, forward strand.
AGAAGCCGTGAGTAGCTGTATGAAATCCATACGTATCATCGATCCCACCGATTGACCAGCCTCCCTGCCCGGGAAACGCCGAACATAAACTTCGTTCCTCGTCACGCTAACGCCGCGATATCGTGGGGAACGTGGCACGATAGCAGCGATCACGTGAACGCGCGACAAAATGGATACAGAGAGGAAACGGAGCAGTCGTAGAATTTACAAGAGGAGGAGGACCATGAACACCACTGATACAGGCGATACACTCGCGGTGTACCAAACAGGTTTCTGTCGTTACATAAGCAAGCATTCGCCAAGTGGCTGTATCACTCTTATCATTACCCTCCCAGCGGACTTTTGCGGCGGATTTGCATCGACGGCCCCGATGATCCAGAAGCTACATTGTGCCCGGGCGCATTGTTGCCGAGACGAGGACTGATTCAGATGGGAAGGGATCTTGGAGCTTTCAGGCTCTCGTTCGCAACCTTGAACCCCTTTGGTAGCCTGAAGCTCGATTCCACGATCAAGATTCGTGTAATACCCGAATGATCCGGACCGTTCCAATTTGCTTCGCATCAAACGCGATCCCCGTGAAAATTCGCAGGTCCGACACGGTCCTCCGAGTCTTGCGTCGACCGTAATGCATTTGAAAAGTGGAAAGCTCCGCATTGGTAGCGCTGCTCGTAGAATTGGCGCGGTATTGTCTACGGAACCCTCCTGCTCTCTCTCTCTCCTCTCTCTCTCTCTCTCTCTCTCTCTCTCACTCTTTCTCTCTCCTCGTTTCTCGCATTTATATTTTTCTTTCTCTTTGTCGAGCCCGGCACACACGCATACACGGGCACCGAGAGAGACCAGTCTCTCTCGCGAGCGGTTCAACGAACGAGAGAGCGTGGCGCTTGCGCGGGCCTCCGTGGCCGACGTAATTGTCGCTACGCTGCGAAAGTAGAAGGCGTACCAGCGCCGCAACCCTGCTCGTCTTCTTTCAATCTCTCCCCTTTTCGTTTCCTTCCTTTCTTTCTTTTCCCGCCAGTCAAGAAAGTAATGGCACATTCGTGCCCGCGACAAAATATCAAAATGACCGGGCTCGGCGAGAAACCCTTGCGCCCGTCCGCCAGGCGACTACCCAGCGCCGCGTCCTCCTCCCGGTGCCCGCTGCACTCCAATTTCCCCGTGTTACGGAGGAATTGAAAAGCTTGGCGTCGTTTAGGACCATGATCTTGATCAGATGCAACTCTGCAGCCTTGATTTCCCGTTTGCTGCGCGTGAAAAAGATATTCTAATTTGGAAAGACGCAGCTGCGCCACTCAGGAAGATATTGTAGCCTCCGCTTGGAGTGATTTGGTGAGATTTATGAATCGGAGGGACAGTTGAAGAAAGCACCCCTCGAAGAAATATTGTATCGGAGCGACAAGCCATTTCCGTGGTGGATTCTCTAATTACTTAATTACTTGGAGCGCTGCAAAATCTTGTCTCCAAGTCGCGAAGGCTTTTACATTTCAAGGATTCTCTTCGCAAACCCAGCCTGCTGTCCAAACTGAATCTCGAGTGGCGGGCGGCGCCCCTACGTTTCACGCTGAACGAGCGAACAATTCGTTACGTAACCGCGTAATTGAGCACCGTCGATGTTGGCCCCGCGTTCGATTTCTTTGTCATCCGCGTGTGTCGTCGTTTCGATTGAACATCAAGGTCGCGTTCTTGAGCCACATCGCGAAATTTTGCGCGCCTCCGCCGCCGCCCCTCGCTTCTGTTTACTCCGCTCCGTGCGCGCACCGAGTGCATATTACGTGCACGCTGCACGTTGCTCCACGTAAACGTGCACGCGACGAACAGGTGCTTGCGACTTACAGGCCGACGGGTCAGGAAATCGACGACTGTGATCGTGCCTACTTTCCAACCAGCACCCCATTTTCGTTTATTCTCGCGGTTTCGTTACAACATACGCCGACGATTAAACAATTCCGCGCGTACCGTTAGCTTCCTGCACGATCTCGGAAGCGGCAGAGAGGTCTCCGCGAAAGTTTGCATGCGGGGAAAGAACGCACGCCCTGCAATATGCTGTCAGATTTCGTGTTTCAATGGTTGATGGAAAGGTATGCACTGATTGAACCTTGAACCCTGGCGTGCTAAGGAAGATAGCCCGGAAAAATGTTGCTCTATTAACCCTTTGCACTACTACTAGCATGCCTCCCAGGCCGTGCATTACGTTCCACTTCAAGTATATCTCCCAGGCACCGCGAAGTCTGAGTTAACCTCATGTGCGGATTTTAAACACCGTGTAGATAAGTGAAAAGTAGCAATTTGGAGTCTCTGCGTGCGAACAGATCGAAGCGCGGAGGGTTGAACTTGTTGATCCTTTTTAATGGCTGTGTAAGATCTCTAATTTTGTACACCCCGCGCATCTTTCAAGGTGGACTCTCAGTTTTTATGAAATTTGAGTTTTTATGTGCAACAAATAGTTCTCGGCTGTTTCTTTATGCTGTACAAAAGTCACATTTATATCTGCTTCATAAATTTGTCAAAAATAATATTTTTGTTCGCTGTATGTCCCTGAATCATATGTACCATTGCATATTTAAACCTGCTTTTTTTCAAGAGCACTAAAAGTGGAGATACAATATTTGTGAACTAAGCATTGGATATGCTCCCGCCTTGCGTGCGAAATAAGAGAATCGGCAGAAGCTTGTTCTCGGGAAGCATGGGAGCCGAACCCTTCGCTCAATGCACCCACCGATGAGTTCTAAACTGTATACCAATTTTCTTCAATATTCATTCGAACATCGATTATCCCCTCGTCAACAAAGCTAGCGGTACGCCTCAGTGTCCCCGAAAATCGCTAACCTCCCCCGGTCCCCACCCCGTGGCGCAGAATCCAAACGAAGACACTCTAAAAGGGACAGTTTGATCGGGCCTTGGTACGAATTTTCATCAAAAAGAACCGAGGCGAGGCTTGGCCCCGGGTTCCGGCCGGCTTTTCTAAACTCCCAAAGAGAAACGGGGCGAAGAAGAACCCGGCTGGCTAGAGGGAGCGGGAGGGAAAATATTGAAGCAACGCAGGAGCGAGGGAGCAACGGGATCAAAGCAGTTTTACAACACCGGTAGACGCTGCGATATTGCTCCGTCGTGCTTTCTGCTTTCTGGGAAAGGTTCGAAGCGTCCGCTCTCCCTCTCTCTCTCTCTGCCTCTCCTCCTACGCTGCTCTCTCATTTTCTCTTCCCCTGCTGCTCCACCATTGCTCTTTCACCCACACGACCGCGCACACGAGTCTGAACACGAGCTACACCCTCTCCCCCGCCATGTATAGCGCATACTCTTTCGCTTCGGCCTCTCTTCCTCTCCGGCCCATTCTCGTAGTATTTCTCTCTCCTCTCTATCTATCACTCGGCCTCTCTCTTCCTCTCACCCACTACTCGCACACAAATCCGCCGCAACCAACCGCGTCTCGCTCGATCTTCCCGTTAGTCCCTCTCTCGCCTACGTTTGTGTTTTCCCCTTTCCTCCCTCTCTCTCTCTCTCTCTCTCTCTCTCTCTCTCTCTCTCTCTCTCTCTCTCGCTCCTCCCTCTTCCCCTCGCTCTCTAGCTGCACCGCCTGCTCTATCTCCGTTTCCGCACAACTTTCCAGGCACTGGCTTTCTCATATCGCCTCTGCGCAGGCCACTATGCCGCGTCCTCTATAGCACGACGCAACTATACGAGCAACTATAGCAGTCCCTCTGTGGTAACGCGCGCCAACGGGCAAGGCCGAACCAAAAGAGGATATGTACGCGAAGTCGGTGCAGGAACGACCGATTTTCATGTCTACGTTGCGACGAGTCGATTTCGTTAATCGGGTGACTCGCGGGATGGTACCTAATCAGATTGCGACCTGGAAGGAGCCGATTACTGGTGGATGAACAGATTGTAGGCTGACTTCTTTTCGAACGAGACGTAGGTGCTGGAGAAATTGGCAGTCGTAATCGACATTGTTTTCACGTTGGCAGATGAGTTAAGGTGCAAATTCACGATGAAACAAAAATATCCTGTCTCACATGAAACAATTGTTTAATTACTATCCTTACTACTCGGCTTCGCTCGAAATTTAAATTATGATTTTACCAATTTTGTTGTGAAATCAGTCACATGCATCTGGATTAACTAGGCATAATGAGCTGGGACACATTTCGTGACCCCAGAGTTTACCGTTCGAAAGTTTTTAGGCGACAGACAAACACACAAACAATTTCTGCTTTATATATTAAGATTTTATTATTTTTTAATTAGTTTGTCACTAATTTCGTGAAATTGGACTTTCACGAGGAAAGTTTCGTGATATATTCTCAAAAATCTCACCTCTCGCGACTATTTGCATTTAGTTGTTGCTCACATTTTTCTCTCGTATTAAAAAAGTCTCGTGTAGAATGTCACCGTGGATTCCCACCTTAAGAATTCCACGTAGGCGTGTGACATATATAATTCATTTTTCTTAAACCACGGTGTTCTATTGTCCAGTGAACACACTTTCTTCTGACCATCACTGCCCGTCCACCCGAATCGCGAATTTCCCAGGGATCGATATATCGGAACACCGCCTCTCACTATGTCAACCTATTTATCGTGTCGTACTACTGAACCCCACTCGCTGGCAAACGAATCTTCAGGCATCCACCTGCTGGTTTACCGATCGCTGACACATTCGCGCGTCATCCCCTCCGGAAAGAGCTCCCAAATCACGTCTATACATAAACCTATATACAGGGTGTCTCATTGTCCGTGGTGCGAAACAGCAAATCCACAAAGAGCTTCACGAACTCGAAGCGTCATACCCAAACATCTCATTCCATATTTTTGACTAATCTTTGGATGGAGACTCACACTTCCCCCGTCCCCTCGCCCCTACATTGTATCCTGCGCTGTGGAACGGCCTGTACACTTCAGAAACACACGTACACGAGATACCGCGTCCGCGCACACTAGCGAGCGCGCGTTCACAGGCACGTACACCCATTGTGCCCATCGCCGGAGGTTCGACGTGTGCGTGAAGAGGGTTGGCATCCCCCACACGAATGGAGAACGGCGCCGGGCGGGTGTGTGCCTCTCCAACACACCGTGAACACGCCGGTATAGGTCGCCCCGGCATAATAAGAGCGAGGGAGCGGAATATAATGCCAGCCTCCTGCGCTCTCGGTGGCCTCCCTGGAAGCTGTGGAATGTACCACCCACCCTGTCCTTCCAACCTGTACACAGCAGAGAGAAGACGCGCGCGACGCTGGTCGTTGTAAACACTGCTCGGGACCCATTAATACTAAAAAAAAATCTCGAATCAGGGCTGTTGAGCTCGCGGGCCAATGAAACTAATTGGACCTTTCTGGTCCATCAAGGGAAAAGGCACGACACTCGATTATACTTATCGTTAGATACCCCCACACTCCCCATTGTTATGGGAGATGATTTTATTTGTAAATCAATTGGACGATAGGATCGAGGGTGTTACAATCACTTGACTATAAAACTGATCGCGTCAATCATGCTGATCAGTCGTGATTAAGCCGTGCGAAGGGGTAACCGAATCCCCCGATCGATCTCCTAATTTCTCTGCTCGGCCGACACCTCGTTCGGCGGGCAATTCCGCCAATTACTAGCGCGAATCGCCGGCCAACACCGAGAATTTCGGTGGCCACCGCGAGTAACGCGAGCGAGCCATTCATTACGCGTCCAGCTTAATAACCCGCTGGGTAGGCAGCACTCTGATTTCACGAACAGCGCCGCGTAGCGTAGCCGTGTAAACTGATCGGATCGCTGTTGTTGTCGGCTGCTGTTTGATTGTTATGGTTCAGCATAGTTCACATCTTTATCGATCAATCTTTCACATGTCTAGACTTTGCAATAGAATTTTCATGCACACGGTTGCTAGCTTCGAGCTCTAAATCTCCTGACACCATTTCAATGAGTTTCAGCGCATCAAGGCTCCGCGTACCCTCGACATAAACTTCCTTCTTACGAAAGGAAACTGCCTCCCCACCGCGATCATCCCCCGGAACATCTACATCCCACCTTCCACGAAAACCACCCCCCCGAAAACGGATAGAACATTGGAACCACAAAAACCTCTTCCATAATCGTGCCTACGAATCGAATGATCGCCATGGCGATGAAGAATCGTTGCCCGCGCGAAACCCTCGGATAAATCTGCCTCTCGTCGAGGAAAGGAGAAAAGAGGAACGGGGAAACGCGAAGGGAGAGAGATTCTGACAAGAAGCGACACGACCGCGAGGATGCTAAAGGACAAGGGTGGAGAAAGGGGCGCGAGAGAGGCGGGGAGACGAACGAACCCACGGATATTTCGCGAGGGTGCGAAAGAGACGGAGGCTGAGCTGCGGGGGTGTATATTGGGGCTTGTAAATGGGGGTGGGGGGTTCCACCTCCGGCCGAATCGATCCCACCGCAGTGTAGCACTATAGCAGTCCACGTGCATACATACCATGGACTCTCTCTCTCTCTCTCTCTCTCTCTCTCTCTCTCATCTCCCTCTCTCACCCCCTGCCATCGTATTTCCCCCCGTACTATCCACGCTCATAGCGCTACACACCGTAGCAAATCGGCGCAGCTGCGCGACTGAGACAGCGAAGCCAGTAGTCCAGGGCTCTGAATGAAATTTTTTAATGATCGTGATTAATGCGTTCGACGCTCCACCGTGGTCGTGGGCCTCCACCCTCGAATCAGCCGGTTGTTTTACGATCTGCCCCGCTCGGGGCTCCGGACGAAACACTAGGCTGTGGCATTAATAGATTCGCCGGCACCAAAGGGTGTTAAACCTTTGTCGCGTGCTCGATGAAGGGTGGTTTTCCTGTGGGATCATTGTGAAAGCCTGAGGGTTTTATACTAAACTCATGGCACAATTAGAATTGAACACTGCAGACCATCCGGTCACGAGCTTTCCTTTAGGTTACTCAGCTACCAAGTGAGACCTTGGTCAGTCTCTGAGTCCATTCAGGTTCAGACGATCGCAAAGATTTGGTCGTTAATCCTTGGAGCGAGGAAGGAAAGAGGAGCTGTCGATCGGGTCGGTGGTCAGGGCATCGAAGCTGAATATATTTCATATGCCACGCGTCAGATTTAGAAGTTAAGCGCTCTGGGCTACCTCAGAGCTTAATCCTTGGAAATTAGCGCTTGCAAGCAGCCCAACGATCAGCTCACACGAAAACGGAGCAATACAGTGCAGAATGGTGCTATTATAAATCGATACAAGCGAAACTACCACGCTGTATCCTCGTGCGCTGATTGGATATCCTGTACGAGGATTACTCACGCGTTCATTCAATTCGTAGTACTACTCGTGCACGGCTGATGCAGGGGCTGCAGTCACAGAACGCACCTATATATCGAGGCTGCAAATCGAAAGCGTGGGAGTGGGGAAGAGAGAAACGGGGAGGTGTGGGAAGATAACGGGCGCGGAGCATTATTACGTGTGTCGTCGTTCACAATGGACGCACGCATTTCACAGTGGTAGGCAGGCTGCTTTGGCCCACGATTCATTGGGGGGTAGAAATCAGGGAAATTTGTGAAATAGAAGAAACACGACCAAGTAACCATTTTTCTGAACGATTATTTTCTCCCCGACATATTCAACGATCTATCGATGCAACATCAGGGCTTGCAGTATGTTTCAGGGGTACATTGATGGAGGCATTAAAGAGTGCACCTGACCGCCACACGTGCCTACGTATTAATAGCAAGGTGGCCGGTTATCGCGCAAGTAACGAGTTTAACGGCCAGTTACGACTCAAGTTCACGCAGTCAGCCTTCCCTAATTACGTTCCCCTCCCGTAAAGCCACGCTTCCACGGATTATACGGTAACGTTAACACGGGCATAAATACGAGGCTACGCTGGCTGGTACAGCGGCCATAGCCGTCGCTCATTGTACTCGGTTCAATAGACGGTGCTATAGATGTCTCGTAGCCTGGTGTGTGCGTGCACGCTTGTACGTGCATGCGGCGCGGAGTGCATGTTCTCCGGTTTGAGAGCATTGCGCGCTGTATGGGAGCCTTCGTTCACGTTTAACTGCGATGCAATTTACGGGGCCGGCGTGCGTCGGCGGTGGTCGCTCTCGGGGGCAGAATTTTACTGTAAACGAAAGATGACGCAGGGCCACGAATTTCGGGGACGGCGAGGATTTCCCTGCGATTGCTCGGCAAATTCAAATTCGGGTGCCAAGAGCAGCGCGCCGCAGCGGATATTGGGAGGTGACCGAATCAGTCATCGACGATGCGCCCCGTGCTGTGTGCACTAGCCTGTTCGCTCGTGCGTGGGCGTGCACGCGTGGGGCGAGCGTGGAGCTCGATCGACGTAGGCGTGCGGGCGGATTCGACGAAATGGGCAGCAGCGAGTGACCGAAAGAAGGGCTGGAAGAAAGGTTGCACGTATTTATTCACGACCTGTTGGTTATAGAGGAAGAACTTTAGCTATTAGGGGATGGAAGGAACAAAGGGAGAGGAGTAAAGAGATAGAAGGGGGTGGATGAGAAGCGCAGAAGGGGGGTGCTTGGGAAGCTTGGGAAGGGGAAGTTTAAAATGATTGGAGTGGGGAGAAAATAAAGGGGTGGAGGATGACGAGGGGAAGAGTGATCCGACAGTGGGAGTAGAATGAAGGAGAGAAGGAGAGAGAAAGTGGAGAAGAAATGACGCGGGGGGTAGGGCAGAGGGGTGGGTGTAGTGAAGGGGCTCAAGTGGATACAGAGACTATTGGCGGGGAAGGGTGAAGAAGATAATGAAATACTTGGTACGTAACCAGTAGAGGGATCAACGTAATCTGAACCAAAGGAATTATTATTTAATCAAGTGTGTGTATAATCATACTCGCGCTGACAAAAGTTAGCGTCAGTTCGTTTTCAGTGCTGGTCGAAAGGAAATTGAGAATGCGAACGATGAGGAAGATAAAGTATGATTTTTAAACTTCATTTCCCAATCCTTGCAGAAACGAAACGATTCCTTCCGTAATTGCGAACGGAATCGTCTGTACACGCATACACCTGTGAAGGGAGTGCGCGGAATGGTACCCGGCCCCGTCGTCGTAATTGGTTAAGCCTACAGGTGAAAGAGAAACTTTAATTGCCCACCGAACAAATATAGCGGCCATGGAGCGCCGTGGCTTGGAAAATATTAGCAGCATCGAGGCGTTAAAAATACATCGGTATCGATCGGCACTGTGCACGTACATCGTGGCCCCGAACGAGAACCCCTTGCCTCTCGAAACGGATTCTTATTATTTCTTCTTAGCCGAAGGAAGAAGTAACATCCCTCGCTAAAAGTGCCAGACCATGGAATGAACTCCTGGTTAACGGGACCGTAGCGGTGGGGTCACGCGGCTCTCCTTGCCTCCGTCGTCGCGAGTGTCCCTCGTTTCCCTCTTTTTCCCTCGCAAATGGAGTGTGCACTCTCTGCTTATCCGTCGCAATTCGCCTCGTTCGCCTGGAATTATTTGCAACTCTCAATGATTATAAATGGAGCATCGCGAATGCTAATCGTCGGACCGAATTGCACGACGCCCGAACCTTGGAAAGTTTCGTTCGCCGTTGGTGCCCTTGGAATGTTCCATCGACTGTTCAATCCCATCCATTTCTTTGACCGAGGTGAAATTGTCGTTGGCTTGCTGGGGTTGCGTAAAAAGCGTTTCAGTGCGCCACTTGAAAGATTAATACGCCAGCCATAAGGCACGGTTACGATTGATCCGTTGGAAAATTGTGGTAGGAGACCAGGGAACGATGAAACGGAATCGAACGACCGCTTCTTGCGGAAATATCGTTCGTTTAACGGAAGCACGCGAGGCACCGTTATATTCCTCGCGCAGAGAACTGACTATCCTCCATATCCCACTTGTTCGTCACCGTCTTACACGCGTCGATCGTCCCACGAGGGTCTTCTTCAGGGTCGCAGCCGCTCGCAAGATCCCCAATGTCTGGCGAGCTTACATAAAATCGAACAAAACAGCGCGGGGAAGAAGAGGGATCCTATTATTCGATAAAAACTTCGCCTTCGTTCGATGCACGCGAGCGCCTCCTTTTTTAATTAGATCACCGCCTAAGTTGGACCATCGTCAACCCGTCGCGTCGAACATCAATCGTAGGGCAAGGGGGTAATAATTAATTGCTTCCCTTTATTATTCTGTCCTTTCTCGTGGCAACGGTTTATTCATGGAACGATAACGATACAATAACGGCGGAATGTCGAGAGGTTCCCTTAGAATAAGGCAAACATCCTAGAATATTCCAGCCTCGCCTTGCCGAGGGCTTGTTATCATTTTTTCCCCCTTGAAGAATTTTAAAGGGAACCGCAATCTTCGTTTTCAATAGCTCCGCGTTTGAAGCACGGGACGTGCATCGGTCGATGCCGGAGATGTTCGTTAAGTCCACCCTTGATTTATATCAGTGCTTAAGGGAGAACAACCCCCTCGACCCCGTCGTGGACGAAAGTTCCACCAGAGTCATCCACGGTACGTTCGGGCGAGGGAAATTTTGGACTGCCGCGATTCCACGGGATCGATAAGCGTCGAGTGCAGCGTAGCATCGATCCCCAGGCAAATTACGCGCTCGTGGAGTCAGCAACGCCGACTTGTCACGACCTCGCATTTGCTTCTTACAAATGTTTACTCTTCGATCACGAAACGTGTCGATATTACATAAATATTCCACACTTTTTCATTCCACAAAGTCTCTAAACAGTGGTGGTTAGACATTCAGAGAAATATAGTACTCTGGGGTGCTCTTGCAGCTATCTTGATACTATCACCAGTAATTGAAACAAACCTATAGCCTAGAACCACTTCATATACAGTGGCGGATGAAAGAAAGTTTACAATTTTTAAAATCGCATAACTTTTTTGCAATTGGTCCGAACAACATGAGTTTTTTTAGAAGCTAGAAGGATTAGTTTTCGTCGTTTAGAAAAAAAAAACAATTGGCCGGAATAGCAAAAAAAATAGTAAATGTTGTTTTTTAAACTTTTTTGTGAGCCTGCAATGAAAATTAAAAATCACGCTTGTAGATTGAAGTTGTATACATGCCTAAAATTTCATCAAAATCGGTTAACGTTGCTCTGAGCTATAAACGCTTAAAGATCGCAGAATAAGTTCGAGAATCGGTGATTTCGGGAAAAAGTTATGCGATTTTTAAAGTTGTATACTTCCTTTCATCCACCACTGTACGCCCAAGCGTTCTACCATCCTTTTCCCCAGCACCTCCTGCATTTCGCCGAGAAATATTCATCAAACCACGTAAATTACTCTTTCGACAAGCTGACGAAATCGAGCTGATCAGTGTCGGCGAAACGATCGCTATGATTCCCGTCGATTCGAGGCCAGGGAATGGCCTGAACGTAGGAATCATCTCCGCGGACCAGAATAGCGTCGGGCCTGACGTCACGTAGACGTAGGGACCAAACAGAACGGATGACAAACGTTGAAAATACCGTGGCGGCTCCGTCAGCTCGCGTTACACACGTTGCACATGCACGCTGGCGCATGCAGCTCGCGCGACACGCGCATGTACGCGTCATCTGCATGTGCACACGGCTATATGCAGCGCCGTGTTTGTGCGAGCTCCGTCACGTATATCCGCGGGGGTGACGCCACTTTCGCGGGGCACGCGCGCCGCCGCGTTTTTCGGGGGCAAAAACCCCGCGGGAACCGCCGCCAAAACAAACGGGAGGGAGCGCCTTTGCGGTTAACCCCTGGGGTTGCTTTGTTTGCTGCAGCCGGTTAATGCGCTGTATTCTCGGGACAGTGACGAAGGATGGCGTTCGGCCGAGCTACAGGTTTCAGGAGAGCACGTCCCTGGCGAGTGAAGCACCGGAAAACGGATCTTTAACGCGGCACAGTTGTGCAAATCAAATTGAAAAGTTTCATACGTAGGGTGAATGGGGAAAGGAATTGCTACGCGGTTAGTTGTAACTAACTATCGGCTTGAAGGGTAATTATACATGTTTTAATATAGAACACTGCTTCGTAAAATATGGAAGCAATATTCATGAGGATCAACTCTCCATTAGCAGCGCAGCTTTTATCGAATAGGGTGTGCTTACAAATGACTCGCTTTACTACTCGACTTCGTCCGAAATTTAGATTCTGATTTTACAGAAAAAAATGTTTATTTATTTTTTTCGTGAAAATAGTCACATTCATCTAGATTAATTAGGCGTAATGAGCTGGGGCAGAATTCGTGACCCCAGAGTTTGCCATTCGAAAGTTTTTAGGCGACAGACAAACACACAAACATTTTCTGCTTTATATATTAAGATGAAGGTATATACTTCGGGGTATCAGCCTCTACTAATTGACACCCCTTGTACCTCCATCCTTTCCCACCAACGGAATACGGTTAAGAAGCTCGACATTTCCAATTAAATATCGTACCCAGCAGCTAGTACAATCATTCGTCGCCAATAATCACCGAAACTACGTAGAATCTTGTTACAAGAGTCCATTCTCCCCCGCCCGCAGTCACTGGAAAGCGCTTTTCCTTCCAAAACTTTCGGTTGAACGTCTGACCCGAGCGACGCCAAATTTACTGCAGATGGAGTTGAGGAAGTAATTTCCTCGCGATAAAATGCTACAAGTTGATTCGCCCGTAAACTTTGCCGCAGCCACGGGGCAGAATCGCGGGCGATTGGATGGTGGACGACACAGGGAGAAGCTAAGTAAGCTCCACGGCCTCGTTACGCGCCGATGTAATGTCATTACCGATCGCCGGCGATTCGACCAGCAGGAGACAGAAAAAAAATCATTGAACGCGCCCCGCAGAAACCTCGCAGATCAAAGAGAACGGGCCTGACCCACTTCTGGCCGCTGAGGTTAGCTCCGCGCCGCGAAAGAACTTGCAATAACTTGTCCTTCACGCCTCCCCAGCAAACTCAAATCCCTCGACTTTCCCATGTTTTTTTACCTGCCCCACTACTCGCCGCCGAAACTTTTTACGGGCTCCGTGTCCTCTCGCAGAATGCCGGGCAAGGTCTTGTTTCGTCGACCCTCGTGATCACGACGATCTTCGATCGCGGAGGGTCCCTGGAATGTCTCGGCGGGAAGGCAGGGCGCAATTTCCCGCGTGGGGTATTGAATTATCGATGGCACCTGCGAGAGCACGTTGCTTAATCGGCAGCCTCTCGGTGGCGCAGAATGGAATTATCAGTAACGAGCAATTAGGAGGACGGTTTTTGTTGGTTGTGAAAGTATCCTAGGCCGGACCAGTAAAGGCAGAATGCAAGTAGAACGAACGCACGAGCGCGCGGGCCTGTTGCAAAATCATCCTGAGATCGCGCGGCCCCGACCGGCTGGCTGGCCGTGCATTGCGAGCGTTTCACAACGGCCATTGTTAGATGGAACGATGTCGAAACCGCGTCAATTTTAGAGGCGACGAGGACGAAATGGAAGACTGTTCCCCGAGCTGACCCCCGGATGGCGACTCGGTGCATCGACCCTCGAAACGTCGAATGAAATTCGATAGAAACCTTAGGACGAAGCCCGCGGAAGCTTTGGGGCCCTTTGTGTTCTTCGCCAAAATTGAATTTCACGCTGGGGTAGTGGATCCGCCAGATGTATGTACTCCAAAATGAAATGTTTGCGTTTGATTAACGCTGGCATCCCATTTCGTTGGAGTTTAGGTTAGAGGGGTTGGAGATCTATCGGGTAGGTTTTGATTTTAGAGGAAGGCAAGGTGGACCGTGAAGAACTCACGAGTTGATACTGTCCACTGGGCAGACGGTGCCACGCGATGGAGCGCCTAGAATGAACGAGGGGGTGGTCTCGATTTCCCGTGTAACTGACCATTCCTAATTCCCAACTTTTGCCGTGGCTCGCGGGTTAATCTCCGTCGAAGCTTCACTTTCTCTCTCGCCCTTATCCCCCGCACTTCACAGCTGCAATTAAATCTGATCGATTTGGGGAATAAACGATTGAACTATCTCCGCGGAATTCGCTGGTACCTTTTTCATTTAAGGGTACCCTCCGGTCAAAACGCTTGAAAAGTACGTGATTTCATGAATTAAAAAAAAAGACTGAACAACATACAGTAAAAAAGCTTTTTGGACATTATTACTACATGTTTGAAGAACAAGCAAAAATATTATTGTTTCAATTTTATCAATTTTTGCATTAGATATAGAGCATTTATTGTACCACTGTACAAAATTAGAGCTCTTGACGGGCGCCATTAGAAGTCGTGACAGGATCGTCTGAAATAAAAAAACTAAAAATATTCTTGAAATATATGTGAATGGTAACCGTCCTATCCATCTTCATTGCAAACAAACAATCCGGGGGGTTTTAGCACATGTTTAAACACAATATTGCAAAAAGAAACAGTTTTTCTGCGCATGAATCTGTCCATAAAAAAATGGGTGATCCAAAATTACTCTTAAGAGTTTTTGAAATTGGTCCATAATTAAGCTTTTTACAGACCGCCTGTCAAGAGCTTTAATTTCTATTGTGGTACAATGAATGCTATATATCTAAGGCAAAAATTGATAAAATTCAAACAATCATTTTTTGTTTATTATTCAAAGATGAAGTAATAAAGTCCAAAAAGCATTTTTACTGTATGTCATTCAGTTACTTTTGTTTTAATTCCTGAAAATCACGTATTTTTCAAACGTTTTGACCGGCAGGTGCAGAGGCGATGGATAACCGCGGTCGGCGATCAGATACTCCAAATTCTTGTCGAATCTGAATCAAATAATCTGACCGCGGTGTCCCATTCTTTTATCGATAATCGACCTTCACGCGTCGCGAGAAGCGTGGAAGCATCCAGAGGATATCGAATACCGTGAGTGATAAAATTTGCGAGAGAAGAATCTTCGAGGTCGCTGTTAAATCGAAAGGAAATGGATCGTTAGACTACGGCGCATCTCCTGAGAAGTAATGTCGAATCAAACAAGCGCCGTTTTACGAGCTAACCTTGAACCATCCAGAGCCAAGTCGCCAAGACGGTTAAAGTCGCGCAATAAAATCCAGCCTGTCGTTTCGCAGACCCGTGCTCCGACGCCAGGCCAATCCCTCTAGGACTCGCAGATGGATTAGGAGGAGCCATGTCGCCTTACGAGAGCCCTTCCTCCCATGGTAATCCAGTGGTCCACGACCCTAACCTACCCTAATCCGCCCCAACCGCGGGTAGGTTAACCCCTGACCGCGAGGTCAGCGCTTGGCGGCGTTCGTTTACACCCCGAAGGGATCGGAGGAACAAATGCTGGTGAATAAGCTCGCCTTTCCTCCTACGGATGCCACTGGGTGCTAACGAGAGAACCGGAGAACGGAGCAGCGAAGAAAGTAGCCGCGAAATAGACGTGAAACGGATAGGTTTCAGTAAAGAACTGGTTTTCAGTTTTGATTAGCACTTGGACTGTTACAGTGTCCCAGAAAGAAGTGATCAAACTGTGGCAGCTTCTTCAACTGATCCTGGCGTATGGAGTCATCTGACCTATCTTAGCAGCTAAGGGTCGAAACCACCCTCAAGTAATATGTATTAGATAGCGCAGCGCTAACAAAGAAGGACGTAACACGGCAACCATCCACTGGAGCAGCGTATCATCAAGCAGGAAGCCCGAAAATCCCGACGCGATTCCATGTCAGAGGAGCCTGATGTCTCATAACTTTCGGCACCTCCGTGAGCAGGGAAATGAGGAAAGAAAGGAAAGGCGAAGGAGCTTCGTGGCTCGCCTAAAATATTTACGCCGTGGCCGCCACAATGAGAACAATATCTGTTGCCTGGCAACGCTCTGTTAAGAGGACGCATTCTACTTTCGCCTCTCCCACCCTCTGCAACCCCTTTCTTCGATTTCGCCGCCGTGTTCTGCTCTAAACACAACCATCCTCTTTCCGGAGCGCGTTGGCGCACTTTCCTCGGTCCTTCCACTCCGTTGCACCCCAGACTCTTCCACCCCCTGGCTTCTCCGCGGGTCAGAATCGAGCGGAGAATGATCGACGCTGGGTTCTAGCTAACCAGGAGGCAAAATTCGTTGAACGCAGGCGAAGAGAAGGGACTGGTTAAGATAGACACGAGGCTGAAGTTACGCAGAAGACCAGGCAAAAAGGAGGATTTTCCTCTCCTTGTCTCTCGCTGCTTCTTCCCCGTTCCTGCAACCGTGCACGCATTCGTGGCTGTGTGTTCAGCGAAAGAGGGCCATGGGACGAGAGAGCAACAGAGAGAGAGAGAGAGAGAGAGAGAGAGAGAGAGAGAGAGAGAGAGAGAGAGAGAGAGAGAGAGAGCGAGAGAGAGACCAATAATGTGTGCTGGAGGAGAGAGGAAAAGGACGGTAGAACACAAGAGGGGAGGGATCAATGCCGGTTGCCAGGGTAACCGCGGCACCTGATCTTCATCCATCCTGGACCATACTTCTCAGTCCTGGCCCATGCACGGGAACGAACTGGGACGAAGGGTCCTTCAGGATACCTGCAGCGACTTCTGGAGACAGCTGCACCGCGTGTAGAGACAAAATTCACTTCAAGACGAACGGGAGGGACCACTCCAATCTTCCCCCTAGGTGTACCCCTCGATTCGGACTTCTCCGCCGGTGCGCTCTCTGCCTCCGAAGGCAGCAACGAATTCGCAATTGCCGGAGCAACGCGAACGATAGATGCAGGAGGAAGTTATTCAGGGAAAATCGATCCGGAGACCGCGAGAAACGCGTCTTCGGTGTGCACCAATGTTTTCATGCTCGTCGCTACCTGCCTCAGTGGCGACATCTACTAGCCCTCCTTTCCCTTCTTGACCTGCCCCGACGTCGTATCTCCTCTCCACCGATGACAGCAACGTTATTTTTACTCTCGATTGCGGAGGCAAAAAGTCCACCATGTGGGTGGAAAGCAATAAAAGAACAGGAAATCGGCGGCTATCGACGCGGATTCCAGGTCCAGTCCTACGGAATTACTCGCGCTGGTACCTACTCTGTGCAGACCGTACCTATAGTACCATCGAAACGACTAGTCTGCAAGTAGCAATAAACATTCTCCTCTCTCCCGAGTCTGCTCCAATAGACTCGACCAACGTGGCTACTCATCAGAACACAGATCCGTTTAACCAGGTTCAAGGAAACGTCTCGATCATCAGTTCCAGGAGAGCGAAACCGAGGTGGCTAGGAATAGATTCTCCTCTCTGGAACTCCCGTCCCCTCCTGTTATACAACATTTTCTCTGGCAATATTTGAAACCAGTTTACTTAGGCTCCTAAAGATCGACCCGAATGAAACGTCCCGACCAGCCTGGGAAATACGAAGCCCCGAAGAATCTACCGTGGTTTACAAGAGTCAGTCGTTTCTGGACGCCCCCACTGCGCATGCTTTTACGCATCAAGCGAGTACTTACTCTGTTTTTTTCCCCATTCGATCTCTTTCGCAGGCAGCGGTTGTTCTGTTCGCGGCGAGATCGATTTGTCTTGATCGGCATTCGTGGCGGTAAAGTCGAGCCGAATGGGAAAATAACCGTCGCTGGAGGGAAACAGTGGACTGATTTAGAATATTACTCAGTTGGAGCGGACGCGGCGCGCTTGTTTCTGCGCATCAGCGCGAGTTTTGGCGGGTCGATGCGCCATTGTTGCCCTGGCGGCTGCGTTCGCTTTGTTTTCGTCTCTCCCTCTCTCCAACTCTCCTCGTTCTATCTCCCCCCTCCGCCTGTCTCTCCCCCCGCCACTTTGCTCTGACTCTCTCGTCTGCTCTCCCGTTTCACCATTTTTTTCGCTCGACGCTCTCACCGATCGGCCGATCCCCTTTGGCCTGTTCGTTAACGAGAAACAATAAAACCAAAAACCGCTCGACCGTGGGACAGCTCTGGGTTGCGTTTGCTAAACTGGCGAGGAATTCTTCGGCTTATCTGTTTCTTTTGATAAGAGACGTTGGGTCATCGCGGAAATGCTACCCACAAATAGATATTTTACGACGTTTAAGGCGAGAGGCAAGAATTCTGGTGGAAAGAAGGAATGGAACATTGTGGTCAGAAGTGAGCTACGAAGCGGGTGTCCCTGAATTTATCACTGCGAGAATTTTTCCACATCTTTTCCTTGATCCAACGGTGCGTGTGATAAAGATATGGTAGCATGGGCAGTTATGTGAAACAATTTTAACGAATTACCTTTTACAATAGCGCATTTAACGTTCTTTGAAGCGCGATAGCGAGTGGTCAGAATTATCCAGAAACGTGATCCCCGAGCTTTTCGGAGCATCGTATTCTCTAGAAACGCAACGCAGGCAAATGCTTGCCGGCCGAGCGCATGGGAGGCGGTAAAATTGGAAGCGTCAGAAACGGTATTAGAAAGTTTTCCGCGAACGGAGTAACCGTGTTCGCTGCCACGTCGCGAAAAAATGCCTGCGCACGATATCTCTGCACGATAACGAGATATCTGTCTGCTGCTGCATCGCGCATCCTCCGTCTGTTCTGCCCTTCCTTATCCCAGTTCGTGACGCGATTCGCGCAAATTCTATATCTCCCCGAATCTTGGAGGAAGGTGGAATAATAAGCAGAATCTTTACCCCAATTGCTTCTGTAGTTTGTGCCCATGATTTTCGTTGAACACCCTATATATAGTACTTAATACAGTAGCTATATCTGCTAAATTTCGTGACGCAACAAAGTTGTTCCGAGTAGCTGGCTTCGTAATTATTTCGAAATACCTGCTACTCCTAAGCATTCCACTTTTGAGCAAACTAACGCGAGCCACGTGCGCAAACGATGAAGACAGTTAACGCAATATCGATAACGAACTGACTCGTCACCAGGCAGACATCAATTTCTACTCCGCGATTGATAAGCCCACAATGTTGCGACTCGGTGTGCTCAATTGGAGTGGCAGCCATTTTTCATTCGTCTCCTCGAATCGTGTTTACGCCGTGGCGATAAACGTCCTTCGGGCGAAACAAATTCGACCGGAGATAAAACTCAATCCTTGATAATCGAGAATTTCAAGGCACGAAAGAAGCTAAATCTTCGGGTTGTAGAAAAAAAATGAGATAATAAAAAAGTGTGGTACTATACAATGGTTTCAATTTTATATACAATACAAATTATTTATTGAAAAAACTCATGAATTGCACATTTGTTTCCCGGATATTCGAGAACAAATTTTTCTCTTTGCTTTTTCCATCTCCGGGTTGGAATGCGTGGCACTCCGGGATTTATATGGTGATAAGGTGGCAACCCTGGGTACTATACGTTTCAAGAACCACGACAAATGTTACTGCTTCGAAATTTCGATTTCTCAAATATCTCCACTTCAAGAACCATTTCGTGCTCGTTATTTCGGAGCACCCTGTACGGAGTGAAGTGCACAGTAGGTCTTTCATTTCCGATATTTGATTCATATTCCACAATTAGCCGGCATTATTATTTAATTACTCCAAGCAGAGTGTTTACAATTATTTCCATTCTTATTGTTAGTTACTCAGAACGAAATTTATTACTCGGAAGAATTTCTTGATAATACGATACTGTAGTTGCGAAATTTCTGCGCAACGATGGCGAATCTTGAGGCCTACAGATACGCGAGCTGGTGAAAATCAATGCATCTGAATGCTTGATTTTCACTTGCTCAATGCACACTGTAATGTTATTCGAATGCCTACGTACGCGCAGTCACGTGCACGTAAAGCGGTTTTTATCATAAATTGTACGTCACGCGTGCCGAATGCCCGACATACGCGTGCACCTGAGATAAGTTCACCGGAAATGCGTCACGAACGACTTCTTTCGTACTTAGGTCAACCCGAACGAAACAGATAACGATGGAAATTCTTTTACCCGCTCGGTTGCCGAACCTGCATTCTTTTCCACTGAGTATAGTCCCGATGCCGTGAAAACACGGTTCACGCGGCTGAAATATCATCTTTATCCCTTCAAAAGTACACACGAGCTGTTCTCTACAAATGATCAAGGAATACGACCATACATGAAGTACAAGTGGAAGCTCTGTAATTAACACCACACGCGCCAAGTTCCACCACCTTTCATCATATTCTCAATAATCTGCACTTCCATTCCAATGATTTTTTATACCTTTCCATAAGGACAGTGAAGCCATGCAATTTACTATCAAAGACATTCGAATATAGCAAACAGGAATACAAATATTTCGTTGAAAGTGTTCTCGATCCACGATCGAATATATTTATATTGTGTTTATTATTATTTGCCCCAATGCCCATCACAATGCGTTTCTATACATTTTACTGCCATGTTCCTGCAACATTCACAGTTAATCCTGCATCACAAAACATCACGAGGCAGTGAATCAAGCGTTTCAAGGTGTTTTGATCTTAATTGACGTCAACGGACAAATAAGCATTGCCAATGGCTGGTTCACGAGCGAAACCGACATTCTCATACCAACCCAGAAGACCAGCAGTTATCCATTCCACCGAAAGCTAGTTAAATACAAGAAAATTTCATTAAATGTAAATCACTCCCTGCCTAGAACATCGTTTATATTCATTTCGAGTGGATCCATCACGAATTGTCCCGACACGAATGTTTCCACATCGATATTTTTGGCAGTGAGCGTTCGCCGCGCATGCCCTTCGGGAGGGGAGTTCAAACGGCAAAGGCGGATTTTTCGGCGTATAGGAAAGGACAAGGGAAAGAAAAGCTTGGCTGAAGGCATGGAAGCTTGGCAGAACCGAGAATGCAGGTATCATTTACGTGCCAGGTATCTAGAAAGGACTACCAATAGCGGCCCCGTCGTGTGTCTTTCGGCCAATCGAGAGGTAAGGTTAGTTCTCCCACTCGCGGACACGGAGAATCTTACTCTACGGAAAGTACCTATGCACTGTACGTCTGCGTAAAATGCAGCGGAACAATCGCAGCCACGATACTGTCCGCGGAATGCAATCCCCCTTTCCTTTTTCTCTTCTTTTGAAGTTAGCCTAGTCTCGTTTCGTCCTACTTAGCGCAAGGGAGACAAGGTTAACGAACGTGTACGCGGATCGCGACCGTGCGACGGAGACAAAGAGACTACGCGACCATCGGACGATTATGACATCATAACCTATCAACCAGCGCTCGTCCAAGAAAACAATCGCGCTTGGGGACGACTGTTTTATCGCACCACCATGTATTCATCGCGGAGAAACGACAGTTTGATCGTGGTTTAGCAAAGCTATCTGTCACGGACTACCGCTACCTTCTTTGATTTCCGTTCGCTTTCTCGCGGCTAGAACGTTTCCGTAGAGACGACCCACGTAGCTAGAGCCCGGCCAGCGAAAATCCATTTTCTTAACTGGCGGGCCCCAGCGATCTCGCGGAGCGGAATAAAACGCACGATGGTGTGTGGGCAGTGTAGGTGACACGACTTACCGGTTCCAGTCGATCGTCACATTTCCAGGTTGCCCCGCGTTACCAGCCGGCCGATGCACGTCGTCGTCCTGCCACCAAGGCGAACTTCTCTCCGCGGAACGTTTACGGCTGGACACCAAGCACCGTTGAATAAAACGATCACACCATGGCGCGTAGTAGCTGCCTGCTGGCCATCTTGAAGCTACTGACGAGGCACGCACACAATAAACCCCGTCAAGAATCAGGCACACACGGCGTAAAGGTCCTCCCAGAAGGACGGAAGACGAACGAGTGAATGCCTCCGCCAAAGTGGCGGCCATGATGGCGCCACTCGTCGAACGCCTCGATGACGAGGGAAATTCGTCTGGCACCCCCGAGAATCAACGTGCCCGGTCCGATGTAATGATTCGTACAACACAGTGTGATACAATGCACAATTACATGAATTGTAATTCACGTTTCGCGATAGAATTGCGCGGGATTTATGGGGAGTCTTTGAATCGAGTTGAATTGCTACTTCGTCGCGCGGTTCACGCGATGGCGCCACTGGTCAGTCGCGTGGGTTACGATTTAGTTGACAGTTACCGTTTCGCAATTCGCAATTGCCGTCCGTCGCGCGAAATAAATTGTTCGGTAATTGCGCGATTAGTTGGATTTGTAGCCCGTATCGTTTTGTGAGCGACGTTCGTGTGTGTTTTCAGGTGCTTCAGCAATCGCGGCGATGGTAAGGTGAGTGTCGCGTTCACCGTTGCGAAAGTAGCCGACAAATTTATTTCGAAGTGAGGCATGCTTCCGATATCTTCGCGTCCGATTAAAGCAAAAAACCGCAAGCTCAGCGATGAACTTGGGCCTCGTTGTTTAAGAATAAGACACCGGCTCGTGCGCGCGAAGAAATCGGAAATTTCGCACGATACTGCACGCTGATATTGTTGTATTATTGAAAAAGAATGTTATAAATACGTGGGCTCGTCTTAACGCGTACCCACGAATTCAAGTCGTATAGTACGAATACTCTCATAGAACACCAATCGATATAATACTCTTTCGACTTCGCGCCTCTGCAAAGCTGATAATGTAACAAAATTGTACGATCTTCTCTCAGAGCATCCGTTCGATCCGTAAATTTCTTAAATAGATTTTATTCGAGCACTAAACAGTGATATCTACACTCTACAACAAACATTCTCGTCTGTTCACCCGTCATCAGCAATGTCCGCGCGCTTTTATTGTTATTTAACGACCGCCGTCATTAGAAATCCCATACAAATAAATAAGAATCGTTATTGCTTGACGTTAGAACGCTGCCGTGAAACATTTTCACAACGTTCCTTCGTAGAGGCCTATCGAAGGGCGAATATTCCAAGGAGCAAAGTTCTATAAATTAAATCGATTATTACATTCACGAAATCTCGCCCTTCGATTGTTATTTCGCACGTTCCCGCGAAATAAATGGACAAACTCTTGGCACATCGTAGTAAACTCTTAATAAACGCCTTATGTATATAAATAAGTTATACGATCGATGGCTCAATTCGAATTATTAAATATATATATATATAATCTATATATGTATATAATATGTATATGAATATTTAAGATCTGTATGACTAGAATATAATATATATATATATATATAATATCTCGACATGTATCACATGCTATATTGACTATCGCGTTGACGGACGGGATTTGGAAGTTTCATTCCTCATCCATACACCATCTCTCTCTCTGGCAGTTCTTGTTAATAAAAAAATGGGAGAAAAAAATTCTCTGAAAGGACTCGCCTTTCTCGTTAGGAATCAGCTTTCCATTCACCAGAGACAGAAACGTGCTGTCGCTTATTGCTGTGTTAGTAATCATAGACCGTAAATTTTAAATCGTTAATCGCTAGTACTTTCATCGACTTTCATCTTAGTAACGCCTATCGCAAATATTGACTCATTGTTTATCGAACTCTTAAGAGAGTTTGTCAGAGGACCTGTTAATTCTTCGGCTAATACTTTCGCCGTTCATCAACAAACGGCGTCGGTGTTCGAAACCTACGGGCTAACATTTCTAATACGATCGTCAGATTCCCCTCCGAGCCCTCCTCAGCGTACTCCGCAATCTCCTCAAAGATCTCGTGGATATTAAAATTAATTACTTTCCGGCGTTCCCCCTTTATCATATTACGCTAATTAGCCTCGGTACGAAATACTTGGATACTTCCGACACGTCTACCGGTTCCCCTCTACAAAGACTCTCGCGTCGATCTTACGCCTAATCGAAGAGAGAAAAGGCTCGAGTGCTTAGTTCGACTCGCCGCTGGTCACAGCGCCGTCGTTCGGGGGTCCTCCTGCTGTGACGCTGTGATGGTCGGTGGTAGGAAGTCCTTGCATGTCCTGCACACCTTGGAACAGTTTGCCTGGGAAGCCGTGCAGGAGGTCGTAGGAGACAGGTGTGGGTGGCAGGGCGGTGGTGTGGGCGTGGGGTGACTGCAGAACAGCTATCACTCTTCTGAGCTCCTCCAGAGCGTTTCCTAGACGAAGGCAACCGTTCGTGAGCAAGTGAATGTGGTACCGGCAGGTGAAATTCAGGTATAGTCGCGCGCGAATAATATTCCGTGGGTCACCTTGCATGAGAATGTAATTCTTTGCCAGAAGGAGCGTGGCAATCTTGGACAATTTTCTCACGGACGGACTATGAGCGTAAGGGATGACGGACCGAAGTTCGTCAAGTGCATCGTTCAGATCGTGCATTCTTCGGCGCTCCCTCGCGTTGATGTTCAGTCGCATGCTTTTCCCCTGTCTGGTGGACTTGGATTTCGGCGGGCAGTTCAGTCGGGACGCTCCTGGTCTGGAAACGATGCAGAACTCTCGTCATCTTTAATTAATTCGGTATTATGTCGAAAGGTATGGTCGCTGTGTGGCCACAAGGTCAGGTCCTAGGGAATAGAATTGTTAGAAAGAGTTCCTAATATACCTTTCGTGGCCTGGTCTGTTCTCATCAGACAGAGCGCTCGAGGAAGCGTGGGGCTGCGGTTGCTGCTGAAAATAGAAACCACCGAGGCCAACGGCACCCAAGGGAGTCCTCCTTCCAGGTGCGCTCTGAGGGTGCTCCGATGAGTAGCCAGCTGGAGGAGCGGAAACGCTAGGGTGGGACGCCCCCGGCACGGAGTACATGGACTCGAGAGATGCTGTGGATTGCGGTGGTAACGGGTGCTGGAAAGTCCAATTATGTTTATGGTGCTTAATATCTTCGCATTATCTCCGAATCAAAACAACCTTATGCGCCAGGCGTTCCATTGATCATGGAAGTATAATTTCAAATTGTTAACTATCAATTATTATCACCCACAGATGCACGGTGCTCCCAGGCCCATGTGGGATGCGAGGCGGATCGCTGCCAGGATCCTTGCTGGAGATGCGCCTCGGGAAGTCCCTCTCTCCTGTCGTCGTCCTCCGTCGAGCTGCTCTCACCGTCATAGGACCTCATGTCTCAAGCGATACTCGTCACAACTTCACCTGCACTTCTCCGTCGCCTCTGCCCGCAATCGCTACGAATCCGCCTGCACAGGTAACTGCGGCGAAGCGCGTAAAAATCGCCCGATTCGATTATCATCCCCCACGCGTGGATATCGGATATGCATAGCGTAATCAATAGCAACCGCGATACTTACCCAAAAATTGCCTTCCGCCGCCCGTTCATGCACGGCGCAGGATCCTCCGAATGCAGCGAGGATCAGCAAAATTTTTTGCGCACCACCGCGTAACAAGCCATCCCTCCAATGAGACTTTTCCTCGGTGTGCAATCGAAATCACCACCAGCTCGAGTCAATCGAAGCTCTCTTTAGCTGTTACCTTGCGAATCGATGCGTTTTCCCGTCAACCCCGAGCAGCGTACATAAATCACTGTTTACGACCACAGGCGACGCTAATCACAGCCATGTTCCATTCGCGCGAGGGAGTTAGGGGGTCCAGCTGTTCATCTCTCGTCCACTTGCCGATCTTCCTCCGCCCACCCCTTTCTTCGCCTTGGTTATTCAACTCGACCGCCTGTCTCCCTGACGCCGGTTAGCGTTGATCTCTCTTTTTACCATCACTGCGGCCGATACACATTTCGGCTTAACGAAATTATCGCCCACGAACGGGATACTTCCGAGCAGAACACGCACGCGTCTATTGTTCGCGGATGGCCTGCGCAGAGGGTGCACCCGGTGCAACCCCAAATGTAGTTCGAGCCGCCTCCGACAGGACGAGTCAGTGTCGAGCGGGGGATGCTGGCCTGGACCAACGGCTGGCGAACCCTGGCGAACGCCCGGCAAAGTTTCACAACGGATGCTACATCTGCTTCTTACCATCTGGTTAGGTCGATGCCCAGATGGATCGAGAAGGGACCCTCGTCCTTCGCAGGGTGCAACACGGTCTTTGCCCTGCCGTCACTCGGACCTTTCCCCGCTATTCTCCGAGATGGCTCGATTCTTTGGCATCAGCGACCATCGAGTCATGCTGATCGCCGTTTCACGATACGGAGAATTGTTTCGAAGCAATTCGAGGTGCATCAAATTTATGCTGTAACAGTTTCTCCGTATGTAGACGGTAGTAAGGACTTTCGCAATGTTCCGTGGGACACTTCAGGTCTTGCGATAAGAGCATTTATCAGCTGCAGTAGCTTCACAGGTATTTCGAACCGTCGCACCTTCGCGTCAGCCCCTGAAAGGGGATTCCTCCTGGGGATCCTACTCTTCATCTGATCCCAATGTATTTCGTGATTTCACCCACGGCGCGAAGGCAAATTCCGAAATAGCGTCGAAAGGAAGGACTGGAAGAATAGGGATCGAAGTGCGCGGACAAAAGGGATGCAGAAAATTTCATAAATGGGCTGGGGTGGGCGGGCGCGCGGAAATGCAGCGCGGAGTGCATCAGCCAGCTAGGGGCACGGTCGCGCGTAACGTTGCAGATCAATTTTTGCGAACGGGGGAACAGAGCCCGGCGATGGTGCACGAAATAACGACGGATCGACGGCTGACACGTTTCACCGCGTGCGTTATACCTGACCGTGGGCATAATAACGCCCGAAATCAAAACCGACTACGGGCGCACACTGTCGTGCCATATTGTCCGCTGCATCTGTCGTGTGCACGACACACACGGCAGGCAGGGCGAGGGGGGTGGTGGTTGTCATTCGCAACGAACACGTTCGACGAAAACTGTGTATCGCCCGCCCTTTGCCCATGGAACAATGGGAATTTTTCGCCGTGGCGAAAACATTTTTTTTCCCTACCCACCCCGTTTTCGTTTTAATTAATGCCGAGCGGAAACGAGGCGCGCCCGTGAAATCGGTAGGGAGGAACAGTGGATTTTCCTCAATTCCTTCCCGGTCTTTTTCTGCGCGTTACAAGCGCCCCGAAGTTTCACGGTAAAAATAACATCGGGAATCGATAGACTCGAATATCATCCCTCCTCATTTTTTTTTGTAGTCCCTTTGTGATTGGAAAAATGCGGGAGTTCTGTGCTCCATTCGTTCTCTCGATAGACTCCTGTTTAAATATCTGCGTACTGGGGGGAGTAATTTATACATGCACGAAGGTACTCCGAGTTGGATCGGAACACTGGGCCACTGGTATGATCGCGCACATCGTAATGAAGAGGATTTTGCTATGGAAATGCATTCAGAATTTCAATGTATCGGGGAAAAATCAGCGACGTTACACTTGGCACCGAACCATATGTAAAGAGGACTCGCGAGGGCCAGAGTTTTTTTTCGAGTGAATGAAATCTACGCGTGTCTGCGACGGTATTTGAAGCTTCTTTTTTTCATCATATTTTGACTTCCCAAAAAGTACGGTACACAGGGTGGTTGGAAATTGGCGAGTGTGTACGCTTGATTTATTGAGATTCGTGTGGAAGTGCCGTCAGCTAGAATATCGAACAACCCTGACATCCCTCGCGTCTGAATCATACGGCGGATCCATCCCTTCTAATAGAAATAGTGGCTGCTGGGGGGGTTGGTCTTACTTCTGCCCGAAGTGTTTACTGTACGCAATCCGGCATAATGTTGCATAGTCTCTCCGACCCCAACTGTTCTGGAGGTGGTCGAATCTTTGGCACAGAAATAGGGGCTCTGATACGTAGAGAGAAGGCTGGAATTGTTTAAGGAGTTTGTGGGAGTTGCACCCTCATCTAACATCCCTTTCCCCGAGTTTTCCTGCGCTCGGAGCTCGCAGAATTCTGTCGTTAGCATTTCGCTTCGAATAAGAGTTGGTACGGATAGTAGAATTCAGGCGCCATAGATTTGCATTGCATCCCCATAAATTTCTCCTGCATAGTGACAACGAATAGAGTAGAATTTATGCCCCGACGACTGCAGTCGATAAATTCTGCGTGGCAAGCTTCCTATTTCAGGCAAAATAAATACAGAATCTTTCTGGGTCGAGCACCCTCCGTCGTAAACGGCTCGCTCGACGGAGGAGTCTCTCGAATTTCGGGCAGTCGGGAAAGCGGCAGGCATTTATCCTGTACGCGAGATGTCCAACAGAGTCGCACTTTTCCGAGACAATACGATCTGGAATGTGACGTTTCTCACTTTCGTTCCTACGAGCAGGATGTAGACGAATTCTAGCGCACGTGGGATCAGAGCTCAGGCAGATAGAACCCAGCCTGTGTCTCATAATACTGAGAGTACAAAAAAACGACCTACAGTCTTCAAACTTTATGCTTGAATTTCCGTATCCTGAGCCACGAGCGTCATACTTTAACGCTACCAACTTCCACTCGAAGTTCGCCCCAGCGAAAGCCAATCACGCGCGAAGGACCCAGCAACCGATCCATGAAGCTTAAGTACATAACATTCTCTGCAATTATACCGCGGTCCCGTGCCACGGGACGGGTTCGAGGAAACAACAACAACGGCAAGTAACGGGTAGACGCCGCAACCAGGGAAGGGCGGCTACGGCCGCTGGATAGACGAGATTATTTCCTCGAGAAGCAAAAGGAAAAGATACGTGTCGAAGACCCCGGAAGGAGCGATTCTACGTGCGCGCGACTGGAAAAAGGATCTTTCGCGTACGCCCAGAACGTACAAACCTCCGTCCACAACGAAATCCACGGTGGTGCACGAGGGGGGCGGACGCGAGGCAGCGGAGAGAACGAGACGGCGAAACCAGGCGTTCGTTTAACACCTATAGATCGACCTGGTGAGGACAGAGAGAGGCCAAAGGGGCTAGAGAGGCCAGAGGAACGGAGAAGCGAATGGGACGGGGTGAGGTAGCGAGGGAGATGGAGGGAGAGAGAGTGAGAGAGAGAGGAATATAGGCGCGCAGAAACGCCAGGTTCGTACGGGGGTGGTTTTCGGTGCGAGGGGCTGGTCCGCGACCGGTGGAAAGTCCTGAGGGATGAGGGAGGTTGCCAAGGCAACGCTCTGCCAGCCTCGGCTTACTTTAGCTCCGCTCGTGCACTCGGATCAATACAGCATCACCGTGAGTTCCCGGACCAAACACACCCCCTCGACACCCAGCCACCCCCACTGGCAACCCAACCACCCCTTCCTCCATCCCGCTCCATCCTTGCCGTTTCTCCCGAGACCCTCCTTCTCTACCACCATTCTTCTCTTTCTCTCCTGCCTCGTTTCTCGATTACCCTCCGGCCCTTTACCTCTGCGTCCCACCCCCCCTCTCTCTCTCTCTCTCTCTCTGTCTCTCTTTCACTCTCTCTCGTTGCTCTTCTATCCACTCTCCCCCTCTCGTTCTCTCTTTCTCTCTCTTTTATTCGCTGAATGTGTACGCGCCTCTCCCCTTTCTGGGGTTGTGACTCGGCCTCTTTCTCTTTCTTTATCCATCCCCCCCGGCAACCCCGCTTCTGTCCGGCGCGGGCTCTCGGTACAGTGATCGCAAAAATTATCGCGCCGTTT
This sequence comes from Andrena haemorrhoa, assembly GCA_910592295.1. NCBI lineage: Eukaryota > Metazoa > Arthropoda > Insecta > Hymenoptera > Andrenidae > Andrena > Andrena haemorrhoa. Next base: position 7,082,364 of record OU342941.1, read on the forward strand.
TCGGTGGGTCATCCTCGAAAACAATCGCGGGCTCGCTAGCGCGGCGGGGCGCGGTTAATTAGGGATTTAATGACGGGGCGTAAAACGTTCGAAGTCTGTAATTGGCTTTGGACACGGAGCTCTCGATTGCGATGTTGGTTGGTGACGATTTCAGTTGAGCTGTTTTTTTTTATATAGATTTTGTAGTAGACACACTATCGCCACCTTGCTCCTGTTTCTCCGAATATTCGGATCTCAACTTATGTATGTTAATGTTCCTATCGACAACCGTTTTCGTTTTTATTTCCTGGCGAGGAGTGACGAAATCCTGCCTCGCCGGTCCTAGGAAGCAAATGGATGTCGACCCTCTAATTTAGTAGCATCGTTTCATTCCAGACAATCTTCCAGCAGTGGTGGAATATTAAGCTAGGCATTCGACATCGGGGTGACTATTCTTTTCTCGCAGCTGGCACGGGTGGGACGGCGCGGTGCCATCAGGAACACAATCCAAATTCGGGCAGATACGTAATCGACGTATCCAGCGATCATCCATGCATCGTCGACGGGTTTCCCAGTGGTAACCGTCTCGGATTGAATCGCAGCCGCTCCTCGACGTAACGAGGTTCGCGACAATTGATTTCAAATTTAGAACTACCCCAGACACACGATCCGAAATTAGACGTACCGCGTCTCCGATAAATCCAACGTCACGCTCGCGGAAAAATATCTGAGCATTCGCGAGCGGAGCCACGGTCGTTCACATCGGGCAGTTTACCGATCGATTGACATCCTCGTCAACCTGAAATATGATTTCCTCTCGGGTTTAATTGTTTTTTAATGGAATTCGGTCGACCAGGAATTTCCGGCAATTACAGGACGACCAGAGTGCTCTCGGCGCGGCGTAGTTTATTCAAATTCACCTCTACGGCCCCCGAAATCGCATTCGTCCCGCGACGCGCGCCTCCGCTCGCGTCCTTCTAAACGTCGAACCGGATAAATAGCAGCCCGCTGTCCGAATAGCGTGTCTCGTTGCTCGTAATGCGCCTCCTTGGTCGGCAGCGTGACGCACGAGGGTGAAGGGCGGCGGATGAACAAATTCAATCGGACTGATCATTTCGGTTTTATACGGTGAAAAGCACGCGAGGGATGTAAATCACTCGGAGCAGACGCTCGCCGCATCCATTTTCGCCGGCTCTATCTCTCTGAGTCATCGCGAGCCTCCACTTTGTCGCGGGTGGCGAATTAAGAGGAGCAAAGAGCGGTGGAATCAGAGAAACAGGGGAGGTCGCGTCGACGGCTCGTCGTCCGTCGAAATCGTCAGCTTTCTCGAGACGTTCCTTCCACCCCTTTTTCCGTCCGTTCCCATCGCGGCCGGCCGGAATTACAGTTTTCAACTCAATTAACGTGACGTCACGCTGAATGGAAAGAAAAGGAGGGTGCGGTAATGAGACAGCCTCAGACAGGTAGCCGAAAGAGGGTTGATTTTTCACTTTCTTCCCTCCATAATACCGTGGCGGTCGCGGTGGTCTTGTTTCCCTCGTTCCCTGAAATTAATCACGGAAACAAGGGGGGCGCTCGAAACTTCGCCCAGGGATTTTTCGATGGTGCGATCTCAGCGCTGCGAAAGCGACGACGAGGATGGGAGTGCGCGAGAGTAATTAGAGCAACGACGGAGTGGCAGGGAAAAAGAAGAGTAGAATGATAGGAGAAGAGGGCGGCTATCGCGGAGATAGAGAGAGAAAAGGTCATCGTGGACGTCGAGCGGCTTAATTGATGATTCTTGGCTGAAACTGGCGCTGCCTTCGTCGATGTGCAGCCCCCGTTTCCCATGGAAACTTGGGCGAGATCATAACTGCGTGAAATCGGAACACCGAGCCGCATCAGCGCTTAGAACTTTCCGGGATGCCCAAACTTAGATTAATCTCTGCCCTTAACCAGGGCACTCTTACCCAAACACTTCAACGCTGCCCTTCGCCTTGAAAATTTCGCCCGCGCCGGAAACTTCAACGCCCCAGAGTGAACCGGGAGAAGAAGAAACAACGCCCCCGAATTTCTCCCCGACGGATAAAGAGATTACGGACTCGCGACGATGCTCGAAATTCAGTGGCCGATTAAAACGAATGCTCGGGGAAGGTCTCTTGATTATGATCAACGACCTCCTCACCACGGTACACAGGACAGATCTCGGGGTTAGAGGGTGGAAAAGGATAAACTTCCAGCGGCGGTAACCGGCGGAACTTCGCCGCGAGTTTGCCATGGAAAACACAAGGAGACACCCTCTCCATCATTTCGCTCGTAAATTCAACGGGGATAAGGGGGCGAAAGAGGGCTCGCTACTGGTGCCAAAAAAGAAGTTCTCTCTCGAAGATTAACGAAGAGGAGGAAGATTAACTGACGCTTTCCTCCGCCGTGCCCCTCTTCTCCTCCTCCTCTTACATCATCGCGCCGCGGCTGTGCCTCGAGGAACGTGTCATCGGGAGAAATAATGGCGGCCAGCGCGGGATCAGAGGCTAATCGGAATCCCTTGTATCGTTCGGATTCCAAGCGAGGCTGTTTCCAGCGGCGGAGAGTAGCCGAATCGACGAGAAAAGTGCCATCGAAGGGGCGAAAACGATAGGAGAACGAAAATCAATAGGAACGGTCGTCGATCGTCACCTGGTTTCGACACCGGCGTCGTAATCCATTTACTTTATTTATTAACGTCGACCGGGGGCCACTCCTGAAACGCGAACGAGGCGGGCGAAAGGCGTGTTATTAAGAAGAAGAAAGGGCCCAAGTTCCTTTCTTAAAGCGGCCGGGGCCGGTTCTTCATCCCTTCGGTGGTCGACCGCGTGCCGTGTACATTTTTTTCCCTCCCCCTTTTTACAAGCGAAACGTCGTTTTTCCTTGGGCCGCGTAAAAGCGGCGAGGAAGTGTCGAAAATAAAACGAGAGCCTGGAGTGGGAGGGCGAGGGAACAGTGGCCGTTCAAGAGCGGGACGAGGACAAAAGCCGCGGCCGGAATGGGACAGGACGACGGCAGGGTGAGAGAGAGAGAGAGAGAGAGAGATGGGGGGGAGGGAGAGAAAGAAAGGGAGGAAACATAGGAGCAAGAAGAACGGCACAAATGAAATTTAATAAAATTTCAAGCTCGCTGGTCGAACCGTACACAGAGAGCTGCCGGGTCCGTTGGCGGTCACCATGGAGACGCAGCTTCCCGCTCCCTGTGACGTCACTGCTCCATCGATCTGCAACCCCTCTATGGTTATCGCCACCACTGTATTCCGTGCCCACCACCACCACCACCACCAACACCACTACCTTCGATACCATCACCAACACCGACGGCATAAGAACCGATCTCCCCTGTATACCCCATCGGTGTGCCGCTCTTTACACTCTTCTCCTTCTACGTTCACAATCACCCCTCGCCCGCGTGGCCGTGCACGGACGGGGGTGCACGCACAGGCGTACACGCGGCCGGTCGTGCACGTAGACGGGCGTACACGAGCGGATACTCACGCAGCATCCGCGGTAGTACGCATCGGGGGAAAGTGAGTAACCTTGCCTGGCTGGCTGGCGTACACCTTTCGTCTACCTTCGCTCAGGTGAGGGTGGAGTCGCGAAGATGAACACGGCACAGAGAGGAATAACGAGGGAAAAGGTGGGAGATGCGAATGGGGGAGAGAGAAAGAGAGAGAGCAGCCCTTATTTCTGCGATTCGTCCGGTGCACCCTTCGCCGGATCGCATTATCGATCGATGGATGGGCGCGAAAGGGGCAAAGGGCTCCGACGCACCCCCAACCCCCCTGCTACCCCCCCCCCACCCCTATGGACCCCTCTCCGTTTCACTTCCTCTTTTTCCACGCTTTATATCATCGATTACGCGCTTCTTCCTCTAATTTCACCTAGCTTCCTCGTAGATTCCCGTCTTTCCCGCAACATTCCTCACTTTATTTCTTATTTCCGGCCGAAAGCGGGGCGTTTAATTAAATCCGAGTCGCAGTGAAAAGAGGCGGCGTTGGCGCGACCGCCCTTAGACGCCGACCAGCCGAGCTGAGCGGCGCGGGAACACGTGGGGCTCGAGGATGTTTTCGAGCGGCGAATTAAATTACGGGGACGCGGGCGCTGGTAAATGAGAATTGATATCGCAGTATCGCGGACTTATTTAGCGGATTGTCCCGGGTCATTCTGATCGGACGGATTTATGGCGGGCGGAACGGACGCGGCAGGGGCGCGAAAGCAGTTTCGGACATTAGTTTACTGAGGATTTGGCCACGTCAAGGTGGACACCTTTGATATTTCTCTGCCCCGCCTTAATGAACTCCGCGTGCTCATCGAAAGGGCCTCCGACAGATGGAAATCGGACGGATTAAACCGGCAATTTGCTCCACGCAGATGACTCCTCTAACCGTAGCTCTCTAACCTCCCTTTAATTTCATTAAAAACCCGCCGCGTCTTTTTCCGCCGTTTCGCGCCGCTTATAGCCTCGTTAATCGAATCCGCGGTTAAGCGCGCAATTTATATGGAACACGACGGTGGTTCTCGACTCTATTTTTTTTTTTCTCCTCCTCTTATATATGTCCCTCCTGAGAGTTCCCACTGTGAAACACGCGGTAAATATCCCTCCCGCCGTCTTCAACCCCCCCCCCCCGAACGTGCAGTTTTTCACATCGCGAGAAAATACTATTTGCATCGCTGCCTTTTTCTGCACCCCCGCGGGATTATGCTCCCGAAGGCAGGTAAAAAGTCGTTCATCTGTCTTCCATAGCCGCTGGATTGTCTTGGGTAAACGGTCTGTACGCTGCATTTCAGCTTTCAACCCCTTCGACAGCAGCAGTGGCCTTAGAGGCTAGGGCCATTTATAATGCACAAGAAATGGACAAGTTAATTCGGTACGCGAGGGGTTGGATTTCACCTATTGAAGCTTAAATCTCATCGTCGAAAATTCCAGCGGCACAATGGGGTTAAAGGAACGACCAACGGTTGAACGTCTATAAGCTGGACGGGGACGCACCTGTCCCCGGCGAAAGATCGGGGTAGAAAGGGTTCGCCGAGGTGGTCGGTGACGATGCGGGGGGCATCGTCTTCTGACGTTTACCGGCGTTCAGGGTGAAGAGGAAACACCGGGAGACGTCATTTCCTCGAGTGTTTTTCTTTACCACACAGACCGCGACGATACGCGGTGCTGTTCCTGCCGATCCGTCGACGTGGTTCCCCGGCAACCTACAGCTGATCCCAAATTTTATCACCCCCCGTGACCAATCAGGAGGTCGGTGTCCCGCACACGATGGAGCTAGACAGTGTGACGCCAGTCGTCCCGACGGATTTTCACCCTCGGAACGAACTCGACTGCGCGGAACCCTCTTCTCTTTCTCTCCGCCGCGTTCTTCCTCCACAGTCTCATCTCTCTCCCTCTCTCTCTCTCTCTCTCTCTCTCTCTCTCTCTCTCTCTCTCTCTCTCTCTCTCTCTCTCTCTCTATCATCGTCCCTCTCCTCTCGCTTCCCCATGGGATCGGTGGCCGCGGCTACGTACTGTGACCGAGAAACCACGTCCAGGAAAGAAACGAAAGCACGCCACTGGGGTTTTCTCGATCTGCTTTTCCAATTTCTTCCACCCCATTCCGCGGGCTGACACCTCTATTAGCTGGGGAACGCTTGAAATGATATGTAAAATGTTCGGACGTTCGACTGGGGATTGTTCTGTGCAGCCGTGCTGTAGCCCTTCAAGTGCTTCCATTATTTTCTTTCATATTTTAAAAGGACGTCGAGGGATGAAATTGTCCCGTGTCATAGGGCGCATCGAATGGTTATTTATATCGTTGCGTAACGCGATCGTCGCAGAAACGCCGTGGAAAATTCGCTCCATCCGATTGTTCGGGCTCATTACCCCGGACCGCGAGTTTCTCGCGTTCTCATCGTGAGCCCGTGAAACGTTGAATCGAGGGGGCCCCAGAATTTTATCGATTCCCCCAAACGGCGGGCTCTCCGAATGCAGCCTTGACAGTCGGTATCGGTTGTCCACGTCGACGGAGGGGGGATAGGTGCATGGGAACCACCAAAATTGGAAAGGCAATAAGGGTGTACCGAGGGTGCACCTCGAGCGGCTCATGGGGGTTGCCTAGCGACCCCAGCATCCCTGCTCTCTTTCTTCTGTTCGCCAGCCCGCGCCTCTCTTTCCCTTCCAATCCCCCTATTTACTGGCTCGTGCTGCCTCCCCCCGTTTCAACCCCTAGCGTTCTCTGTCCCGTTTCCGCCAACAGCCACGATCCTCCGCCCGTCTTTCTCCCCTTTGCTCCTTCTCGTTCGCGTGTCCGTCTCACGAAATACCGATGCCCTCTTCCTCCTTCTTCCAACCCTCCCGTTACGCTGTTTTCCACCACCATCGCCACCACCACCACCACCACCACCACCGTTACCGCGTACACCCCCTTTTTTTCCTCCGTTGTTTCTTTTTCTCCCTGATCTCTTTTCCATTCGACGCTCCGTAGTACTCTTCCCTGGTCTCGCCCCTCTTCCGCCCACACCCTTCGCCCGGCGATCGTCCATCCACCCCCCTCTCCGGTTCCACAACCCTGAGACCATTTTCCCTTCTTTTCCTTTTTTCTGCCTCGTTCCCCTTCCTTCCGACGAGTGGCAGCTTCCTCGCCGGTTTTCCGTGTCTTTTCACTCCGCGGCAGAACCGGGAATAGGCGGCCCGTCCTCCTCCATCCTCCGCGCCCTTCTTCCTCGCTCCTCGACCCCCTGCCACGATCTTCGCCCCGTCCCATCTTCCCACTTCCTTCTCCTACCCCCCTTCAGGGATTCCTCTCGCACCAGCTCGGCGGAAACTAGCCCTGACGGTCTCTGGCAAGGAGGCCGTGGCCCGAATTCTATCGACCCACGCTGTGTACCTACTATCAACAGCCTTCAGCTTCATTCACCCGCCCAAAAGATCCGGTTAAGAGATTGCGTACGCACACAGAACACCGGGCACATGTTTTTGTTTTTGCCACGCCGCTGGCCGGCTTCCTGGCCCCGTGAACAGTCGAGCCACCCCCTGGTTACCACCAGCCTCGTTCCCCTCGATTTTTACGATCGAACGCGAGCCCGGTTAGGTGTGAAGCCCGATTTCTCATTCGATCACCGGCCAATGGTGCAGGTAACAAATTTCTTTTCCCGTGGGTCGTCTCCGTTCGCCTGCGACGATTTCATTCTCCGAGGGAACCGCGCACTGCTCGATGAAGCAGCGTGGGCCCCGAGTGTTTCATAAGATAAGCTGGATTTTATTTCAAATGTTCTTGTAGTCGATCCTCTGATTACTTCGTTTCCTGTTTAGTTGTACATTCGATATTTCACTGGGAGGAACGGAAATCCTGCGTAAAAAATATCTTAACGAATGAAAGCCTCCGAGTTACTCTGGCGATAGAGATTAATATCTCCATCGATAAAAGGCCAAACACTGTCAATGATTCGTGGCATACGCGCAGAGTTACTTTAACGGCGCGAGCGTTTTCCAATTCCGCGAGAATAATGCAGACTGTGGTTCTGTTTAAAGCAGATTCGCTTCATATATCAGCCGTGACGCGGATGAAATTTTATTCAACCGTGCGCGTGCATGAAATACGCGAGCCTTTTTACTAATGAATCGCGGGCCTCCGATATTAGCCCGTAATGGCTGTTTGGCCGAACGGGTAATTTTCGCGTCGTGTCCATTCGGAACGCGACAAACGCGTGTTCGACTCGCCGGAGGAGGAACAAAAAGATCGGGTGAAAAAAAAGACGAGAGCGTAGGAAACAAAACACACGGCCGGGGGGAACACGTGGAAGTTCGAAATTGGCCGAAACGTGGGCCAATTCCCTTTTAGAATGGCAATCATCACCTCTGCCAACGTCGATAACGCTCGTCGCTTCGGGCAATTTAATTCAAACATAAAAAATAATCCCTTTGATGATAGGCGGAGGTCGGCTGGAACGGAGCCAACGGTCACGTTGAGCCCGGCTCGGTGACCAATCTCCATTTTCCGCTAGATCTTTGGCAAAAATCCTGTTTTCCCGATCGCGCTTCGGCGTCCCACGGCCGCCGCGGTGGGGGACACGCGTTGCAAGAGTGACAGCTTTCATTATTCAATCAGAAATTAAAAATTCCTAACAAATTGACTCGCATTCAACTCTCTGTACTTCGGTCTTCTACATTGACACACAAATCTGTTCTCTGAAGAACTATCATGAACTGTGACTGGCTGCATTTGAGAAGATGATCCCTCAAAGTCGATGTCTTATTAACTCTACGGTATCTAGACCACAAAGATCGATCTCCCAGTAGCAAGCTGAGACCAGGTTCACGTCTGCACGTCCGTTGACCTATCATCAACGTGTCCCTGATCCTCAAGACACACAAATCCTGTTGGCTCTCCGCAGGTGACACGAGGATTCCCCTTCTGTAACAGCGGCTGGCTATTAGACAGCCCCAGGACGCCTACGACACTCACTGATAACCTCGGGCTCGCAATTTTATGGTTCCCAAGGCTCTTCTTCTCGGGATTCGATTTTCCCGAATCGATGCCCACAATCCTGCGCGATTGAGATAATCCTGGTGATCGTGATTCGCTCCGCCCGAGGAAGGAAAAGTGTATCCATCTCGTTTTATCACCTACAATTGTATTTTTGCAATTCAGGCTCGAGAAGTTTGGAAATCTTTAGATGCCAATGCGATACTAAGATCCTCGATTCTTTGTGGTCGGTGTTCGAGGAAAGCATGAAAATATAGTGCAAAAATGTGTGCAAGTGATATTAGTCTTCGTATAATTAACGCGCAGTGGATATGGGAATGACACCGGAGAAATCTTCCGACAACAAAGTAGATCCGACGAGTACTCGATCATCACCAGACGCCTGCGTCTGACCAACAAGTGTCCAATACTACTTACCGCCAATCTAGGCATCGGACCGCGCAATAATTGAATGCCATCAATATAAATGAACGTAAGGTAGCCAATTCATTTCACGCAACATTGCGTAATCGACAGCGATTATCACACTTTTAACGGAAACGTTTACTGTAGATGTTAATATTCTCCTTCGTTATCGACGGGGCCATTAATCCCTCCCAATGTACCCATTAAATTCTGCCATTAAAAATAATTAATCGCCGTTACGTTCGACCAGTTGGTCCACCGAATTTACTTCGTAAATAGAGGCTACTGCACGTTGCACGTCCTTTAAATTCTTTAACGTGGCCACGTAGCATTCGCGAAGAATTTTTCAAAGTCCCATGTATAGAGTAGACGTAGGTGAACTAAATTGTTTGAGTTGTGGCAGTGGCCAGTGGTGATTAACAGTCCAGTGTCAATCAAGGTAGAGTCACCAGTGACGAATTGTGTAGCTGTGCTTCGTTTTGTTATCGTACAATGCGGTAAGTACTGAATTCGTTAGTTCTGGTGTAATATTCTCATGTTTAGGAATCAATATTATTCTTGTAAATTGATCAGTAAATATTTTAATTAATACGTCGTCTGAAAGACCTGAAATTCTTCTATTCAAAAGTACTAATAGAAGTTTTCAGTTCTCCTCACAGATAAGTAACAGGATTGATTAAACAATGGAAAAGTAGCTGTGGGGGCAAGAGTTCGCATAATGCAGTGGGCCAAGAATTCGAATGAAAACTGCCTATTTAAATATCAGCTTGAAGTAAATGAAGCAATGAAAAGAAAATCTGAATGCGAACGTGCAAAAAAATAATTAGGAAAAAGCAACAAAAATCCAAAAAAATAATATTTTTTCTAAAAATAGCATTTACAAATTTTCAAAGGAACAACACGAATCGGTTCCAAAAAGAGAATAACCCAACCATCAACGTCTATGGAAAAAATAATTTTTCCTTCGTGTGAAGAAGAATGCACTGATCCTCAAGAAGACTCATGCCCGCGCAAACTACGAAGGTAGGGGTAATGTTATGTGCTATTACCGTTACCTTGATTAAAAACAAATTAATTGTAAACTATTAGTCGTTTTGCTATATTACCACAACTATTTTATGCAGGAAAATAAAACACTTTAGTGAAAATTTCTCGTTGCGTTCTTTTACCCCATAACATGCGAACTTTTGCCCCACATATTGGGTAAAAGTTCGCATTTTACACTTTTTGGAAATATTTATTTTATATAAGTTGTAACAGGTAAATTTACATGAAGCCACTGCCTATCGAATAATAAGGGATAGTAGTTATTTCTTACACAATGATATGACTATTAGTGTAATACCAAGGATTTTAGGGAAGTCTAAACTTTAAGTGCGCACTCTTGCCACACAATACTCTATCGGGCGGGTATTTAATAATGGACTGCCCTTCTGTCTCCAAATTTACGTAGTCGCTGCCCTCGCGTGCCTTTGGTTTACACAGTGGCCATGTCAACTACCAGTTAATTGCTTAGTGTAGTGCTCGACCAATATGCCCACATATTCGTGACAGATAACACGGTTGTGTGCCTCGAAGTGCACGCGCGTACGCAATGCAATTTTCTGCACATCGATGATTAATAAACCATTGAGGGAACCTCGTTAACCGACCCTCGTATAGCAACCAAATGTAACCATACCTCTAAACATTGTTAGATCGCATTCAAAGCGGCGAAATGTTAGAGTGCACGTAATCACTGCAATTTCCATATCGCACCCCGGTTAACAATCCAGAAACTTTGCGCCGGCAGAACGCGAGCCAATACCAAGCTCTTCAATCCGCGAAATACGAGTTGCGCCGTACTTTTAAACAAGATAGAGCCAGTTTCCTCCGCTTCGCTCGCATTGCCGCGCGTTAAATCGCGGTGACTCTCGTCGCATGAATGCAGCATTAATTTCATTGCACCGCCCGATTCGAGCAGCCGAGTCCCGCGAGCAATCGCCTCGTTCCGCTAATTGCCGATCAATTCTCCAATTTCCGCGGCGTTGTCGCGCTACCGAGCGGGGGAAAAAGGGACGCTCGCAGCCTCTCGGTCGCGTGACGGACTTATTACGCCGAAACAAAAGTTTACGTACAATTTTCGTACTCGCGCCAGGGGAACGATCCGTAAAGGAAAAGCTGGGGGAGAGGCGACAGGGGAGGGAAGAGGTAAATCCGGTGGAAGTGCGAGGCAAGGCTTTCCAGGGCCACTCTTTCCCTTCTCGGGAACTTCATCTCCAACAGGAAAAGAACTTTCGAAGTCGAAAGATGGCGGCAGCCCACGGAGGGAGCCGTGGGTGGAGATGATTATTAGAGGAGGGGCAATCGACGATAGTGTTCGCGGGAGGAAGCGGAACGGGGGCGACCGGATGAAACTTAGATTTTCTCCCTGAACGTTGCTTCGGCTCCGCGGAGCGTGTGTCGAAGCCTAATTGATATTAGGAAGTTGAGGGAAGGCCGAGGAAATAGGGCGGAACGAGCGGTTAAAAATGTAGTGGATAGCAAACTTGGAGCGGTCGGCTCTTGTTTGTTCCCGATGAAAATCGCGGCCGGCATTGCTAATTGCTTCCGAGACTCGAGTTTCGTACGATTCTTTGCACCGGCGGCGCGGGAAACGAATTTCTAACCGATTTGCACGCGACGTACACGCCGCTGGATGGGTCGGGGGGGCGCTGTTACCTGTTGGCGAGGAAATGGATTTTAATTTTCCCCCGCGTTCCGTTTGTATTTCGCGTTTCTTGTCCGACTCTGCGACATGGGCAGGGAGAAAAGGTCGCTAATAACACCCCGACGCGAGGATGCCGAGTGCAAGAAACGGAAATGGCGCGGCGTAAACGAGTCGTTTCGGTTCTCCGCGTACAAAGGGAGGACGGCGGGGGGATCAAAGTCAATTTTTTTTCGCCTCGAGCCCGATGGAGGAATAATCCGGTAAAAGGCCTCGCTGACGGCGGATACTTTTGCGCGTGCGGCGCAAGACGCCCGTAGTCTTCTCGCGCTGAACAAAAACTTCGACAAAGGATCTCGCCTCGCGCCGTGTAAAGGCGGCTTTTTTTAGAATTGCAAGGTAAGGAAAGTCGATTGAGGAACGGCGCCTTTGTCGCGTTGAATAGGATACGAAATAATGGATGAATAGTACGAATTGTATGGAAAATTCGCGAGAAGCATACCTGTTCCTGTGTATCGTTTAATTACAACGTTACAACACTTCGCTTAGGCTCATTCAAACCTTTATATCCTAAGGTAGCTTGGAAAAAAAAGTATATATTTCCCAGCGGCACGTTCCCCCCTAGTTCTTCGAGCTGTTGGTCGAAAAAGCCCGAATATTCTGTAAGAGTGTACCTAAGAAAAACGAGCTATTACTGTCATCATCATCCATCTATTTCGTTGGCCTGTGCAATATCGGAGATGTCGCGCGAGCAACGAGCAGGTCCTTTCCCAAAGAGGGGGCGAGTCCCCTAAGGTGTAGGTGGCGAGCGATGAGACCTTGCACCCCGAAATTTAGCCCCCTACGCGGGCAGAATCCGAAGGGACCCGACGAAAACACCGGCCCGGAGATTCTCGTTTCTGGGTGACTCGTGGGTGAAAGAAGAATGACGATGAGAATGCTGGGACAAAGCGAGAGGGGCGCGCGGAAACGCAGGAACAGAGGAGCACATTACGGGCGGTACGCCGACTGGGCGGCGAAGGGTGGAGATGCGAGGAGAGAGGAGAGAGAAAGAGAGTGAAGCTGGTAGCTGGTGGAAGGGAGATAAAGAATTAGGAAGGAAGGAAGTAAGGATGGCGCGAGGAGGCGCGAAAGGGACAGCCGCCGCTGGATCTCTCTCTCTCTCCCCCTGAAGGTTGCACGCTGGAAGGGGGTTGCACGCCCTTGAACGAAGACGGGCAACAGGAGCGTTACGACGTGCATCCCTTGAACAGAGACGAACGCATCGGGGATGTAATATAGCGGAGGGCGGCCGGGCCGCAGAGAGTGACAGAGAGGGCACGCTGGTGGTCGTCGACGGCGGCGACGGCGGCGGTGTACGAGGCTCCATTTTCTGGGTGACGCTTGCGCGACGAGCATTAAACCGCGCTCGCGCCATCCAGCCAACCACCACCAGCATCGGCGACCAACCACCTCCGCCATCCTCCAGGCGGGCAACGAAACCGCTGGCAGAGAAACGGCTGGCACCACCATCAGTGCGATCACGAGCATCGCCAACCCCGCGTCTGGCCGCGGAAAATGCGCGGCAGGGGTGGAAAAGGGCCGACGACGAGAGAACGTGCACCCTGGCTGGCTGGCCGATGGTTTTCGGCACAGACGACACGGCGCGGCGCGGCGCGGCGCGGCAGCCTGTTCGCGACGAGCCCAGACCAACGTACTCTCCCCTGGAGAGGGGGCTGACTGGATAAAAGGGGGGAGGCTCCAGAGCCGGCATCCCACGTTCCAGGGTGGAAACCGCTGGCATCGGTGGGCTGGTGGGGGATTCCAGAGAGGGCTAAAACGAGAGCCGGCTTGGTGGGAGGGAGAAGAGTCGATCCCTGGGGCACCCGCAGGGGGATTGGGGGTTGATATCGAGGGGCAGGGCTAGGTGGGCGAAGACGGAGAGGGCGCAGTGGTCCCGCGACCATCAAACCAACAACACCGTCCCGACACAAAACGGCGCATCCTCCTGTGCCCCCTTCTTCTTCTTCTGCCTGCTGCTTCTTCTTCTTCGTCCAAACGTCCTGCTCCACGATAGTCGACCGCGACGGCGACCACCTCGGCCACGTCCTCCGTTTCGCGTCGATCCGACGGCGACGCGACGTCCACCAGGTCATCCCCGACGATGGATTTCCACCCGAGATTTCTCACCGGAGTTCCACCATCTGGACCTGCCGCACCGCTGGGCCCGCGAACCGTTCTCCAAACGGCGATTCGGGGCGGAGGATCCGGGGCACCGCAGGATGAAGAACTCTGGAGCAACGGAGTTCATTCGCAGGTAATATATTTCAGGATTCTAATGTCGGTGGTCTCAAGGTCAGTCTTCAGGGGGGATGGTTTGGGGAAATTTCTCTTATCGTTAGTGTCTTGAGTTCGAGGTAGGAGTTGGGGGATGCTCGAGCGTGGAGACTGGTCTCTGGGTGGTGGCACTCGGGGAGGATTCTTGTCGATACGTAATTTTCTGGGGGTTCAAGGTTATCCAGAGAGCAGGGAGTGACGTTCGCGTTACTTCAGGGTCATCGCTAATGCGCTCGCAAGTTTTTTCCCCTAGATTCGGGAGACGTAGTTTGTCTTCGGGGGAATTATCGATCTTGGGCAATTTAATATTGGTCATCAAATTGTTCATGCACCTTTACAAGTATCATATCTGATAAGACAATGATAACACATCAATTTATTAGTCAGAAGAAACAAAGTAAAAATAAGAAATCGAGTTTGGATCTTGTGCCACGCGATTCGTAATTTATTCGAGTCTGGAAATAATTACCCCCAAATCATTATCAGTTACTCCAAGTTCCACCATCCGAGACGACAAATTTAACGGCATATGATCGACTATAAATTTCGACAAAAAAAAGGGAATCTACATTCTATAGAGTCACCATATGTTGCCATATGGCTAATGTTCTCAGAAAGCGTAAAATTAATGTTGAGAAAATGATCCTCCCCTGAACACGAAAGTCCACTGAAATAGACTGACCATAGTTCATTAGACCAGCACTCTCTTCTATTATCTATGCCAGAGTTCCAAAACACATTTCCCAAATGAAAAGATAAATAATTCGACTACCCCAGGCCACTGTCTCTGCACGTAATAATATCCCGTGCTTGTCGATGAACATAAATATAACTGTTTATAAAATCAGGTAACGAGTGCTAATGCAGCTCCCCTTACACGTCCCATTAACGTTCCTCCTCGTTCCGTCTCGTAACCACCGCGAAACGTCCCGATTTCTCTGACACCCGGTAGACAAGGTGTTCCCCTATTCCGCGTAAGTACATTATGGTGTGTACTGTTGTTTTATCAGTAGTGCAGGATCGCCATGGCTACGAAGTATGAATAAGCCGTTGCCGGCACGTCGCCGCTAGCTGCCTAATTACCATTTTCGTAATTTTCTGTCACGAAACTGACTTTCAGCCGCCATCCGCGGGCGGGCGCCCGATCGCGCCCAAAGTACCCCGATAGCCGCGACGAGAAAAATCTTTCGTCGGGCAATCCTTATAGATCTATCGATCGTTCTGATATCGATAGCCAAGCTACCCTGCCCTTCCCCCCATACTTTCAGACTTGTACAACTTAAAGTACTGATCGATCAACGCTCTTAAATAATTAAATCTCCAACAGTTCCCACTTCTGGCCCCATTTCGATACAACATTTTTTATATTTCAAATTCATCCAGATTAAGAGAGAAGTCTTGGAGAGATCGTACGACTAATTGCTCGGAAAGGGGTTTTGAGGATTGAACGATACCATCTAGGCAACTTATCGTACCGTCAATATGTGATCAGCTGACGAACTCGATCGGGGGTTTCATAGCGGACCCCTATTTATAACCGACGGTCGTTGAAGCGTTGCTCGACAGCCCGATTGCACTAGAGAAATTCAATTCTTAACCGTGCGAGGGATCCATACCCCTGACAGCCTCCCCCGTCACCTCGACGAACTTTAGCTGCATCCCAAATCCGATATCCTCCCCTTAAGAACCGTTCCCTGTCGTGCTCCTAGGCTCGTCCAAGTCACAGCTTGGATTCATTCAACAAGCAAATCCATAACCATAGAGAGTGGCAACCCTATTCTCTCCATGGCGCCCTACGCGTCAGCACGTTCGATTCCTCCACTCTAATTGGACGAGGAAAGGCTGAAAGGTTGCGGAAAGTGAGGATTTATAGCCACGACGAAAAGCTGTTGCTGACCTACGACCACACAGCTGCCTGGGTCGTCTCGCCGCGTTTCACTCCCCCCTGTCGCTGCCTCATCTTCCTCCCTTCCGTGTTTCTCTGTTCCGCTCGTGAAAACTGTTCATTTGTTCCAGATACCAGGTAGAGCCATACGGTTCGTCGGCCCGGTACCAGGGTTCTCATGAATGAAGGAGGGTTCGCCAGGATCGATGAAGAGGGCGTGCCTTCAGGGGAGGATTGGTATCCGTGACGTTTTCAACCCCACCTGAGAAGGCCGCAAGCGGAGAGCACGTGCTCGATTACGTCACGAGGACACCACGGACTCGGGCGAGAATAGAGCCATTCAGCTTATCCTGCCTCGACAGGGACTTGGTCGATCCTCAAGGTCCTCCTCTTGCTGCCGCGACGATAACGAGACGGGTGTCTGTGGTAAGGGTCGATAGCTATATTTTTCGCTCGGGCAATCATACATTCTGTACCGTCTCTTCGTTTTATGGTCATTCAACTGGAGCTGTTTCGTAGATATTGAATGGGAAGGGTTGTCCTTTGTCTACTTGGTACTGGAAGGGCTTAATGGTAACTTCCTCATGTAAGCATATCAAGGAATAACGCTCTGTTCATCTTCTTTTGAAGGGTTGATTTTACTTCCTAAATAGTTCGAGGCAGTCCAGGTTTCTTTTAGGGGGTAAAATGGTAAAAGAATGCTCCTCTACTCCTATTCGATCCTCAAACATATCTCCCATAACACTCTCAAGCTCGCTATCGAAACACCGTAAATGCTCGCGTCCTTGAGATTTTATTGGTCGTATGATTAGTCTCGTATCGCCGCGCCCGATTACACACCCCTGTTCGTCGCACTCCGATGACCTTCCCTTTGAGACGTCACTTTCATGCCCCCAGAAAGTATCGCCAAATTATCCGGATCGCCTAAAAACGAAGCAGGCCATCATCTGCCCCAACCGATACGCAGTATCCTCGATTCTCGATGCAACCTCGGCACTATTTCTGTCGCAAACTTTATCCGATCGTTGGAACGAATAATCCGATCGTTTTCAGCTGCACACTTTCATTCCAGCGTCATAAATTTTCCGAAAAACTTAACGACAGTCTCGACGTGCTGTTAAACATCAACGACGCCCGGGGTTTAAATAGCTGGGTATTAAATTCCTCGTCTCCAAGGGTGTCTCTCGTCCGAGGGGTTAATAGGCTGAGATATCGGGCCAGGGGTGAGGTAGTATGTGGGGGATAGGAGGGGGTGTAAGAGGGGGGTGCAGCACGAGGAGGGTTTAAATCGATGGATGAAACCCCCTCTCCTCCCCACCGGCCCCCTGGTATAACCCTGACCCACAGTTCTGGCAGACGAGGTCCCAGCCCTTCTGAGGGAATGCCCCATTGTGCCACGGGTACCCCCCCGTTTCTTCCTCGCCCGACGGATGTGAATTGGCCTTTAGGGCGACTGTAGCTTTCGAGCACGCGCCCGGACCCCCCTCGCGTCCGGACACGCGCCCTTTAAAACGAGCTACACCCTTTTTTATTTCGGCCGAGAGTTTTCGGTCTCCGGACCCCTGCCCTTTTCTGGGACACTCGGCCAGAGAGACACGCTCGGCCAGTCACCTCTCTCGGCGGCGAAAATTATGGGCTTCCGGCTCGTTCGCCGCGTTCCTCCATTATACACCATCTTCTTTATCGCCTGATAGTCGCGCGCGCGCGCGCATATGTGTCCGTTTTAACGAGCCGCTTTGCCCCGTCGGCGAGGGAAGCTTTGCTCAGCGACGATGGATTTTTAAGTGGCGAAACTTTCGGAGGGGCAGTTGTTGAAGCTCGAGTACATTCCACCTTGAAAGTCGTTACGGGTTTCCTTTATATATCAGACCGTGAGTGGAGGTTACTCGCCTCGAGGCTAAAACACTCCCTTCAAACCTTTCGGGGCGCCCCGAAAAACCAAAGAGGATAATCCTGCAGGGGCGTTATTCAGCTTCCCCGCGACTTCTCCGCGCCCGTGGAACCTTGGCCACAGAATTGATCCGATCGAACGGATCCGTCGACCGTAAAACCCGCAGCTTCCAAAGTTGCACGCCGTGTCGAAACGGGATAGGGGGTGCCGAGGGGAAGGACACGGCTCCTGGTCGTGGAACGTCCTCCGGGCAGAGCATCCATCAAGATCGGCGTCGATATATATTAGTCAGGGCATCCCATATGTCCCTTTCCACGCGGCGAAAAAGTACGGGATGGGGTGGCTTTCTTGATTATGCGAATATCTACAGACAATGGAACCCCAACGTCAGCTGCTCCCCGGCCCTGGATATCACGGGGTCGTACACCCTCCCGCGAAATAAGCAATAAGTTATGGTGGGACTGACGAACCCCCTGCAGCCCCCCTTCCTGCCCCCCCCGGCACCCCGCCCCACCCCGTCCGCCCTCCCCTTTGATCATGGGTCAATGGGACGAGTGGTATCGTTCCATAGTACAGTTTCGACGCTCATCAAGCTCAGTTCGCATCGCGACGTGCAACGCGCCCCGTGTACCCCGGCTCTTTTCTCACCCCCTCGTCGTCGATCCTCTCGATTATCGAACGTTCAACCGGGACGCGACGCGCCACAACCTGGGAATAACCAGATCGAATTGACGGCGGAGTACGCGCCGGTGGAACATTGCTGCGGGATCGTGGTTTTTATGGCCCGTAACGGTGACGGAGGGTGAACACTTTGGCCAACTGTGACGCGACGTTGAATGACTACCACGATTCCACGGTTCCCTTCGATTCTTCTATTCTTGCTTTCTTGTTTTCTTCGTCGTCGTGACTGTACTCCTTCGAGATACTCGGATAATACAACGCCGCGGAGGATCGTCCGAACGGTACGACGAGATGATCTAATGGAGAGAGGGACGTTGAGGATGCTAGTGTACCTTTCAGAGCCGTTAGACTCGGGTTTCGTGGATTACTTCGGGGGAAGGAGATGCGTGGTCGATGCGGAGGCATTGAAGATTGAAGATGCGTGAGTCTGTGCTCCTGGCGTTCACTGCGGGCTTCCATGTGCCAACTTTTCAAAATTCATAAGGCACGCGGTGAATGCCAAGAGCAGACCAAATTCGGCGAGTTCCACTTACGAGTCCGATCGGAGAACTGGGACACTCCAAGGCGCATCGCGCGTTGTGCGTGACCGGCGCGTTGCAATTTCAGAAGACAGGTCAGTAGAGGCTGAAATATTATTTTCCATCGAGTTCCATGGCTCCTTTAACTTCTCCTTCGTTCGTTCCATAGCTTGCTCGAAGCGTACCGCAACCAGTTGAATGTTTACCCTAGTAGCATCCTGAATCGGTTCGCCTACCAATGTCCAGTTCATTTTACGGATTAAGGTAATGATTGTTCTCGGTTTTTTTTTATCCTGCTTCCTGTAGACAGTTTCGTTCTTCCACTGGGCAATGTGATACAACCATCAACCATCCCCCGTTGAACTGTGTATATAGAATTTTTCTTTTCAAATAAAAAAAAATTGTCCCCCGTACTGCATTTCTCAATCATTTCTCCATCACAACTCTCTTTCTCCATCGACTGCTTCCCCCCAGCAGGTAAGGCCCCTCGAATCTTCCCTCTCATCGCCCACTTCGTCGAAGATACACCCAACCTTTCACCCCTCAGTCTCCCAGCTTCACACGTCCCCCGTGCACCCCAGAAATTCAGAAATTACAATACCCGATCGCCACCCAAGAACTCCTCACCCCCCGACTTCAGATCTTCTCGATCTGTTCCCTGCGTCACGTCCCGCCCGAACCACGACCCTCTCCCCGTCGCATACCTTCCAAGGACACATTCGAGTCGATCCTCCGCAACCTCCTCCCAACCATCGGAGACGGCTTACTCCGTCGAAGATGACGCGATCCTTCGTTCCAAGTGGCGATTCGCGCATGGACGACGAGCGGATAAAGAGACAGAGAGCCGGATAGCCAGAGAGAAAGCGGAGTTACCAATCGTTTTAAGTGTCCCACGGTGGCGCAAACGGTGGGCGGGGGTGGGCGGCGATCGCGGGCTTAAAGTCGGAGAACCCTCGTAATGGAAATTGGGGGATTCCCGGGCGTACGACGAAAGCGGCTGGTTGTATCGACCGAGTCCTCATCTCCGCGGGACGGGCAAACACGGTACGATGGAGGGAGCGGAGGGTTGGCCGGGGGGGTGGTAGGGGGTGGGTGGTGGCGGCAGGGGTTGGACGGAGGTTTAAGGGTGGACGTACGTTGCCTGGCAACCCACCCCTTCTCGCAGCATCCCCCCCTGGACCGCCTCGACGCCGCGTTACCAACACCAACGCCGCCACCCCCGGATACGCTGCCTACCACCGAGCCACCCCCCTGTCCTCGGGAGCACCTCTGCCTCTTTCCAAAGCGTCCAACACTCCACGCAGCTTCCTCCATTATTCAGGGCCTCCGATGCTCAACCACTGTCCCTTTTTCGCCCGCCCACCCCCCCCCCCGCAGCCCGGGATGCCCGCGTTTTTCTTTTCTTCCAGCTTTCACCGGCATCGGGGGGCTGCCGAGAACTCCTCTCCCCGGGATAATGGAAGTCTGAGAACGCGAATTAGCCGCTCCCCTGCCCGCGGCTGGACCGGTGGATTATGGACGATCGTCGCGGACCATGGACCTAAGAATTAAATGGACGGAGCACAAAGCTGCGGGGCCTAAGCTCGTATAAGTAAGGGGGGTGCATGGTACTGCGCATGCGGTGGAGGACGATCGGTGATTGGTTGATGAATTTCGTTATTGTTTTAAATTATTTAAAACCTGTCACAAATGTACATAACATATAAATTAAAATCGTAAACGCCAATACTAAAATAAAATGGATTCTATGGCCAACTTATCTTATGTTTGAGACTGCATTTCGGTTGCAATTCAATACAATGCAATTCGGTACAACGATACACATTTGTAAAAACACGTGGCATCTCAAATTTTCACAATTTACCTTATGTGACACTCGTCAGGTCATAACCTGACTGTAAGCTGTCAAAATTTGTAGTAGATTGCATAGTGAAGATAGCGATTTACGAACGAAACCTGTATTAGTTCGTTTTGGCTGAAGGTGTGCGTGTAACGCGTGTATGTATAAGCATTCAGCATTCCATTAAAAATAAAGCGCGACTCATGCGTACTACTCCGCCAATCACAGGCCGTCCACCACGACTTCTCTCCTCCCGATCGACTGGCTCGACCCCCTCGTCCATGTTGAGACTTTGTGCTCCGTTCATTTAATTCTTAGGTCCATGTCGCGGACGAGGGAATTAACGCCCGGGGAATTCCCGTCTTACCAATCGGACACGCCGGAGCGTGTACAACTGCCGAATAGGGTGGCTCGGGCGATGGATCTCGGCTGCCGGAAGGATCATCTGGATTTAATGTTACACGTGGTGGATTAGGGTCGCTATGAAACGTAAGAGCGCCGGTAGAGGGGTTTGTTTTAGAGGCGAGAGTTATTGCTGCGAAGGTAACGGAATGATTATCAGCGAGTGAGTTGGATGTTGCTTGAGGGTTCTGTGAATCGATACGACTTTGCTGCATCCTTCTCCCGAGACCGTCGGCTATTAATTCTGCTTGATCGGTTCTCTTGCCAAAACCGATGGTACCTTAGATCGTAGACACACGTAGAAGTAGCGCTAGTACTACAAATAGAATATTCTACTTATTTTGTATATTGTACGGGCTCCTTTGGTTCCTTCTCTGTAGTTAAGACTTGAACGTAGCTGTACATATAATGTAATCTGTTTGCGTACGAGGAGAGTTGTGTGACCTGTACAAAAATATATATATATACATACAAATGGAGTGTAATGGAACATGTTCTGACTGCATGGCGTGTAATGTCACCTGAATAAACGACCCATACGTAACATCGTGGTACTGTCTCTGAGTGAATCACAAAATGCACCGAACGATCGCACCCTTCTTCCCGTAATCGCGCAGCTGTTTTCCCGTCACTTCTGAATAAAACACGCGTAGCTTTGCAACCGTACCGCCGATTTCCCGTTCACCCCGTCTCCGTTTCCCCCGTCGAGAGCAGAGTCGATGGGATTAAAAACGGTCGACAGATTGATCGCGCAATAAAGTAGAATCCGAGCCAACGCTTGTTAACTCTGGCGTTCATTCGTCGGCCCTTTTTATTTCTCGCGTGGTAGTATTCTCCGAGAATTCTCTTAATCGTATGAATTCGCGCGAAGCAGATAGAAGACTTCTCTGAAAGGCACTATGAACGAGGCAGAGTCCATGTAACTCTGAAGAAAAAAAAGAAAAGCCTCTTCGCGATGAACACGGAGGAATATTTATGTAACTTATTTTCAACAAAGGGAAACCCATCGATCCGTCCTGGAGTATCAGAACTCCATAGAAGAATTTCGCATCCGCGAGCCGTAATTCAGCAAGCGCCGCGCCCCCCATCGATCAAATCTCCTTTAATCCTCGCTCGCGGGGTGAAATCGTGGTCATTAGCTCGCGCAGGGACCACCGGTGCACCATTATCGTATCTACTCGAGCGCGAGATCACCGCCACGGTAATCCGTGCACCGTAGACAAACGCCGTCCCCAAAGGCCGCTCGAAGGTAAAAGTGGAAGGCTATGCCATTTTCGACACCACCCCCTAACCACCGCCGAAATTCTCTCGCTCCATCTGCTTGCCGGCGAGCGTGGGCGCGACAAAGAAATTCAGATGAAGGTCACTTTACCAATAGGAAGAACCCAGAGGGGGTTGAAAGGGGCAAAGAGGCCTCTCGGTGAAACAAGGAGCGAGGGGAGAGGCGGGTGGGCCTTTCATCCCCCTGGAGCGTTCCTGGATCAAGGAATAAATTTCATTCAGGTGAGGAGGCTGCGCTCGGGCACGCGTTCGATCCTAAATTAGTTGATTTTATTCTTTCTCTATATATAACGGTACTTTTTCTGGCTATGAAGTAGAATAAAATACATTGATTGGAGAACTGAATAGAACTTGAGTGTGTGGAGCAAACGGTCTTAGAAATTTAATGCGGAGTGGAGGCACGAGTTGCGTAACGGGGATGATCGTTACAGGGTGTATTTTATCGAAAGGATGAAGTGAAATGTGGGTGGCATCATCTAGCTCGTAGCACTGGCATCGAGTAGGAGCGCGGAGTATTGTATATACGACGATGCTTGATCGAAACAACGCAGCGGAAGAGATACGGATGCAACTAGCACGTTCGTTCCTCTTCTGTGGGCTTACTCGCGGAATTTCACGGGAATCGGACACAGTGGTGCATGAAATATTACCACGACATCGACGGCTCCTAAAGCGTCTTTCTGAAACCATCACCTCGGAATCTATAAAAGTAATAGGAATCGACATCTGTAAGACAGTTTTCCATTGGGATCAGTGAATCAATCTCCTAATATAGTCTTAGCAAAATCGGAACTGTAACGCTGTCGGTATTCAATGTCCCGAAACAAGATCGCCATTAAATTTCATCGATTATTCTACCGTAAAGTACACGAGCTGCTCGCGGACTAGTGGCCGTAAAGTTCGCTTTATACGAAACTTTCTGAAAGAATGCTTTCCCACGGTGCTTAAAACTTCGAAAATATGAAAAATTCCTTAACCAGCGATATCGAATTACCCGAAACGGAAATTTCGAGGGGTGCAATTACGGTGCGCAGCTAGTTCAATATCCCGGGCGCGGTATCGAAGCATCGCGATTCCTGTGCAGGCTTTAATTACATCCTTTCGAGCCTCTCCTCCCCGCGTTACATCGCCCGCCATCGAGATAAATGAATATTTATCATCCCCTTTCCTCAAACCCCCTAAACACATTCGAAATCTAATTCGCCCGTCGGTCGGTGACGCGAGTGCGAGCGGTGTTTACCAACTCCTTGCTTCCCCGGTCCTTCAACTTTCTTCGATCGCGTCCTTTCAACGAAGCGCCCGCGAATTACGCAAATTATCAGCGTAACCGTGCTCCTCCGTCCCTTTCCGCCGCCACGCTCGACTATTTCAGTCGCTTCCGGCGGAGGAGGGATGCGCACGCCACTGAAATCAGCGCACGAAATCATAAACTGAGCAGACCCTCCATAATACCATAATACAGTGCGATTGTTCCTGCCGGAGGACTCTATCGCGCTTCCCGCCCACGGCGTACCTCCACTTCGGCGCGAGCAAATGAGAGGAAACCCTCGATAACCTGTTAAGATTTTCGCGCGATCTCTATCGCGGACGATGAAACCCGAAACCGATGCGATCGGCCAGCAACGAGCACACCCTCGGCCGGATCTCCATAAGAAAATCCTTCGATCCTAATCCCGTCGCCACCACCCCCGAGCGACACCATTTCTCTACCCCTCCCGCGGCCAGGAGTGCTCTCGAAACGCGCAAACAGAAGGAAACCTAATAGAAGCCCAGAAGAAGAAGAAACCGGGGGAGGGTGAGAAGGGAGCAGGACCTGACAGAGGGAAAGGGATAGACGGAAGGAGGCGAAGGGAAGGGAAGACAAAAAAGGGGCGGGAGAGGAAAAGAAGGAAGACGGGGGCGCGATGAAGGAGGGCCTGGGAGAGGGAAGCAACGGCGAGGGGAGCCGGAAGGGAGGGAATCACGTGGGAAAGGGGAAAAGCCGAGATACGGGGTGAGATCAATACGAGGTCGCTAGGCAACGAGCCTCCGGCGATCTCGGTCCGAGTAGACAGGGTGCCGCCACCAACCCCTGAAGCCACCCACCAACCACCCACCCTTTCCGAACCAACCTGCCTCTGAATATACCCTGTGCACACCTCTCCTCCTCATCCTACTGTTTTTCATCCGGCTGTTTCCCTTTCCAACCCCTCCTGGCCCTCGTCCTAGCACCCTCCACCCGCCCCCCCTGCCAGGACCGATCGCGCTATCTCCTGCGTACGTACGCTGCCTTCGAAATCTCTCCTGCACCTGGCCGCCAGCTCTTGATACCGCTGGCAATATTTACGATAACCGTTTGCATAGGAATTTCGATTCTACGGCGGATACGGTCCAGCCTACTCGTCCAGGGGGTAAGCGCCGCCGCGTAACCGGAAATCGGCCGACGCTGGCGTGGCCCCCAGGCCGATTCTCCGTCCTCCTTGACGATACAGGAGCGCGCGGATGCTGTCTGCACGTCGCCCAGGTGGTGGATCGATGACCGCTGGCCGTCGCGGTCGTTTGAAAATTTTCACAAAGAAGCCGAACGGTCGATTGATTTTTCGGGGCGAGACCTGCCCTCTGGCCCGGATCGTCTACCGCCACCTGTTGTAGTGTGCTTCGTCGCTAAACTTCCTTCCACGGGCAACACCCGTCGGATCCTCTCCGTAGTTTTATAGTCGTCGGTCCTCGCGAGCCTTAGGCTTGTCACTTCTGGGAACAGCTTTCGTTGGCCGAGATTCCAGGTTGAAATTAATGCTTCTTTGCGGATAGATAATTCACGTGTTGCTCTGGTGGGATGCTTCGCGGGTGTGGGCGAGGATGATGTTCGCGCGGGGAGTTTCGGGAAGTCGAGGTTCAAGGATTAGTTAGAAGACGCTGCGGGGAAGAATTCATTGATCTCTTCTACTAGCACTGTACGGGGTCCGTTAGCCGTGATGGGATTTGTAGAGGTGAAAGCTTTAGAGCAACCTGGATTCTGTTACGAGCGTGAGTAAAGTAATTTGCAGTAGAGTTATAGTTTCGTTTGCTATTTAACTTTAGATTCCATAACCTAAGTAATGTGATCGAAGTTCAAAGGTGACTCGATCCTATTTGATAACGATGCGTGAATGATGGACGAAGCTACATGCGGTGGATAGATTCATGTTAAAATAAACGTTGGTGTAGCACGCGGCACGCGTAATGACTGGTTTAATCGGACAATTGGCAGAGCATGGCTACGCCTCGCAGGATCCAGTGTTCCTGCGGATGCTCCGTCGGGAGCCATATCGCGATTACGAAGTTGGTCGAGTGGCCGGTCGTCGACAGGACACCTTTCCTTTCAGCGGTTTTGTACACAGGACATGTGTACGTGTTCTTGTCCTGTATGTCGTCCTTTTTAGCTGGTATCAGCCAGATCTGGGGAAAGAAACGCAGCGATCAGTAGAACAAGTCCTCTGTTGAACATTTTCAAATTCACCACTGCCATTGGGATACCTAATCGTTTGTGGGGTCTTCCTAGTGTGACGACTGAAAAAAACGGAATTTTTCGGGAATTAAAAAAAGAAACGAGTATTGCACGTTTGTATCTTTATTACCTTTTAAGACTATAAAAAAATTGTAAGTAAATATATCCATTTACAGCGGAATAGGAGCATCGCGAAGAGAACAATATCCTTCCGGATACCAGACCTGATTGCCAAATCAGCGCAAATGGGTTTAAATTGGATTACAAGATTTGAACCAAACAAACAAACAAACAAACGGATAGAGGAGTGAAGCTAAATAAAACCGTTTAATAAAAGCCAAAAGCCCCGATCCACTTCAAATACGTCAGGCATATTCAGTAGACATTACTTTATCGTTCGAACTAGAATTTTGCAAAAATTTGCAAAATTTAATTACTACGGTGAACAAAACCATAATTTTCTTTTTGCCAAAATTGATAAAAATTTGTTTAAGACTTTGCTATTTCTTTGTTTCTTAATATTTGTTTATTATGCTGGTTGAAACGATAGCCATACGTCTATAGATTACCAATCTTTTTGAATTTGTGTTTGCGAGAACTACAATTGCTGATATGAGGTCTGGCATCCGGAAAAATATTGTTCTCTTCGCGATGCTCCTATTCGGCTACAACTGGATATTTTTGCTTACAAATTTATTTCTTATAGTCTCAAAAGGTAATGAAGCTACAAACGTGCAAAATGATAGAATACCCGTTTCATTTTTAATTCCCTAAAAATTAAGTTTTCTTCAGCCATCACACCAGGAAGACCCCTTAACCAATATAGAACTCGTTGCAAACGACGGAAATAAGGAAGACACTCACGTAAGGAACAACCGCGTATAAAATCTTCGGCAAAGATTCGTCCAGCTTCATCGTATCCAGATTGAAGCGAGCTCCGTCAAGAAACAGACCGTAGATATAGACACCGTCGTCCGGTGGTTCTGGAAAAACTGTTTCTTTCATAGGTATGAAGTCGTAGATCAGAAGGTCTATCGGTATCGAATATTTCCTCGCAAAATTCTGACGTGCCCCGGTGAGGAAAGCCTGCGTGAAGTAGAAGCCAGATATCCAAAAGGTCGACGGTGGCCCTTCGTCGTACCACTCCTACAAAACGATAAAAAATCGTCCTTAAGGATACTAGACAGTCGTTTCTGTCGAAAATGAAGCATTTCTTTTTAATTTAATTACAAGAAAATAAATTAAAGCTAAGGTATAAGCATTAAGAAAACATGTTTGTTTCCCTAAAAATGCAGCAAATGAAACAAACTTTCGCAAAACAAAATAAACTTTTTTAAAAGGCCTCTTTAATGATCCATATGCAGCGTCATATATAATGCATATTTTTTACTAAACAAACATGTGTTTTTAAAGCCTATGATGTTAATAAACTTTGTGTCAAAGAACAGGTTTCAGCTTCAATTTATTTCTGTGTAATTAATTGAAAAACAAATACACCATTTACGACAAAAACGACTGCCTAAGTAGTGCCCTCGATAATATCCATCGACCAATTCGAAGCAACAAGACGCCTCGTTTCTAATATTACAACACGAAACGTCCCCAAAGCTCGAGAATGAATTATACAACGACGTTCCTGTAAGGGCAAACATATGAGCACCTGAAGGAAGGCCAGCCTCTTCAAGAAGTCGTGCACGTAGTTACCGAGAGGCTTCATGGACGGATAGGAGCGGTTCATCCACAGTTTCGGTATCCTGCCTGTGATGACCGACGTGTACACCTCCTCCAGGGCCATGCTCATGATCACCAAACCTTGGATCAAGTTCACGGGCCCGTGAAAAATCCGCCGGAGCGCTCCGGCGGCCGCGCTCACACGCTCGCTTTACCTTTGATCGCCTTCTGAACGTTCACCAGGCTATCCCTGATCGTTTGCAGGAGCTTGTTGAATCTTCCCATCTCCTGGACCAGCACGGTGTTCATGCTTTGATTGTAGAGGGTCGGGTATTTCTCGAGCGCCACGACCAGATCGAAGTCATCCGGCAACATTGACAGAATATCAGCCGCCACCCCGTGGACGGTCTCGTCGGGCGATTTCCCCACGTCTGTTTCCGCCTCCCCGGTGTCCTAATTGGAGGACACAGTGCCTCGTTAGCAAGTCCGCCGCGTGATTCCCTCGCGCGGAATACATTTAAGGAATGCCATTATATCTCGCGGAACAGCGGCCGCGCGCGTGCACCATAATTGTCGCGGAACTAATGAACGAAGATAAGGATAATGGGCGGCCCCGCGAGGCTGGCGAAGCTAGCATCGGGAATTGATATTTTTCGTGTACCCGAGCTTTCGGTGATAATATTCTGGTACCTTTTTCCGGAACTTCCTTAGCTAGACGGCATGGAAAATAATCAGCAATAGATATTACTATTCTGTCTACCACGTACCTAATGCTGTGTCAAGCAACTTACTTTGATCCCATGAACGGTCTACGCAGCGCAGGGATAACGAAATTGCGTGTAGAGTTAATTTCTAACGAACCTCTGATCGTTTGTTAGCTCGCTCTGACCTGGGTAGTTAATATCGAGGACAGCATCAGCATGGTTTCTTGTTGGTCCTTGATGATGTCCGCGTTCTCGTTCATGCCGAAGACGCTGGGCGCGGTGGTCATCGGGAAGGACCTAACGTACTCGAGAAATTCGCTGTGCCTGCTGACTGCGGGAACGTAATATAAGCCACTGGGATCGAACAAGTATCCCTTTTGCGTTAGGATCTCGGGCCGATAGAATCTCGCCAGAACTGTGACCAGAGTCCTCCGGTCCCATTCGTCCGTCACTCGGCCACCGTAATTGCACTCGCCTGAGAGACAAATTGATTACGATTTGGTCCACTATGCGGCCAAAACTGCTCTTCAAACATTCACAACCGCGCTGATTGAAATTTGGTACTAGAGCTTGCCGGGGTAAAATCGATGGGAAACAGCTGCTGGAAGGTGCGATACCTGTTAAGTATTTCAAAGCAGTGAACTGCACGTCGTCGTATTGATCGAGGAAGATCTTCAGCTGCAAGGCGCTGATACGTAGATCGGTTTCATTGAACTCGTACTGATTGTTCCAACCGATGGGGCCGAATTGCCTGCGCTCCTGGATAATCGCGTGGAAGAAGCACAGGGCGAATATCAGCTTCTTGAAGGCCACTGCCTGCTTCGACATTTCGAAGAAGTCCTCGTCGCATATTGGATCCTATAATTTCAGACGATAACTCATGCATCTCGAATATTCACTTTCACTCGTGGTTACCTGTAAGTAGGATCTGACTATGTTTGCTCGCAATCCTTTCGGCGGTTCGTTGGTCATTTTCACGCCATTTTGGAGAACGCTGACGGGAAAGTGAGCCACCGGATAGCTCGTCAGCCATAATCGGAAATCCGGGTGGACAGTTCCTGGAGTGAAAGTCTCGCAAATCTGAAAACAGCCCTCATAGATTTCTGTCGTGTTGCAAATTTAAGTTTCCTTTCATTCTATTCCCCCTTTCGACTGCCGCGTTCGCTGCCGGGACCTACTACCAGGCACTGAAAAATTCATCCGTCTACCTTCTCCAACTCAGGCATAAAGCTCTTGGCAAGATGACAATTCTGCAACACCACCCAGGTGCCGTTCTTCACCCCCTCGTCGATAAGCCCAGCGGCGATCACTCCCTGCCCTTGACCCAAAGACAGGGAGAAGAGCCTGTTGGTGCCGAAACCCTGGTCGTCGGCGAATTTCAGTAGAACCGCCATGGGATCGGCGCCGGGCGTCAGAACGAATATCAGGGGAATACAGGAGTACGAGTCAGCGAAGGACGAGACCAGATCGAAGGGCGGCGGCTCGACGTATTGCCGTCCCAGTTGCTCTACCAGGACGCGAAAAGTATGAATGTTTAGCAGAACTCTGGTACAGTTTCGCGTTCCAGATACACCGGAACTTTTCCTACTCCACGCAACATATGTTCCTGCGACATTGCGGTATAATAATAATAGAAATAGTAGAGGAGTTAACACGAGGATTAAGGGGACTAGGCAGTCAAATCGCTCGAAGGTTAAGTATTTTTTGCCAATTAATTACAGGAATAATTAAACAATTTTTTTTATAAAGTCAGAATCTTAATTTCAGGCAAAGCCGAGTAGTAAAGCTATTCCGAATGATATTCGTAAAGTTCATCCTAAGGACATGATCTGAAAGCTTAATGCTTCCGCCACTCAGTTTTGTACTTATACTGTGCACTACTATATTCTACAAATGAAGCAGTCCTATCTCGATGTGACTCTTGAAACATTACTGTGCACATTAAATTGCCGTGTCGATCGATAAGGAATGGTCTACCTTGCGCAGAATATTTCTACCTTCCACAAACTGCTGTGCGGCGGGCACGACTTTGTCAGGACGAACGCACCGCAGCACGGCCATTCTCTCGAAAGGGATGAGTTTGTCGTAAGGCTCTGGGAACGGCAAAGTGTGAGGCTCCATGTGATCAAAGACGACCTTCCAAGCGTCCACCTTCTCCGTGAAGCAAGCTCTCAAGCCCTACGCGCAAAAACGGAGACAGGGCGGACTTTGTACGCGACGAAACCAGACGAGCCTTGCTACTATTCATTCTCCGAGTGAGATAATAAACGAAGCGAACTCGCACCTCCGCTGCTTGAACGTTTAATACATTCAAGCTAGAGGGACGATCGTTATCTCGCACCCCATTCGTGTTTTATTTGCATCTCGATGTACCTCGAATCCAGGAATATTGTCCAAGCGGCACAGCTCGTCCCAGGATGACGGGGGCAACCATCCCGTGGGGTTCTCGTAGGGATTGTCTAGGCCGACGCCCCCGGTCAACAGAAACATCCACTGGGGTATCGAGACCAGTCCCTGGTTATGCAGCAGGTTCACCGCAAGCAGCAGCGCGAACAGAAGCTTGTCCTTCTCGAACAGGGAGCGACATATGTTCACGTACAGCGAGTAAGTGAAGTGTTTCGTGAGGTCCTTCAGCCGCGTCTGTATATCGTCGACCGGCTCCGTGTTGTCGATGGTGTTGCCGAACAGGTTCACGAACCAGACCAGCGAGTACTGGTACATGGGGTCGATGTTCGCCAGAACAGCTGTTTGAAAATCACTCTTTTATTCGAGGAACACCACCTGCGACCCGTCTGTCTCGCGAGGAAAAGGGTACCGATCGTGAAGAATAGGACGGTGCTGTAAACAGCAATCGGGGTGTATTCTAATCTCGCGACGTCGATAGACTTCTCGGTGATCTCAGCCGCCGTCTGCTTCGCTAGAATATCGTCAGAGAGGTGCTTCGACGAGCTGAGGACGCTGATCGCTGTCTCGTCCTCGAGAATGTTCGTCTCAGAGGTCGATAGAACCTCCAGGATCTTATCCTCGATCTCCTTCAGCATTCTGCGACAGAGCATTGCCAATGAACGTTGAAGAAACGTCATGGAACATCGATCACGTACTTCTTGTTGGCGGCTCCTTGCACGATCAACTGGTTCTTCTCGGCCTCCAGGTCTGGCCTCTCTTTCGCCACCACGATACCGAGAAGCTGATCCTCCAGGCCGATGGGGGTGATCATGAAGTTCAGCAAGGTCACTTTCACTGCCACTTCTGGCAGGTAGTGGGGGTTGCGTAACTTCGTCGTGATGTAGAATCTGGAAGAAGAGACACGAGTCGCGAAACTTCTTCGTCAATCGCTTCCCTTTTTTTTCAAAAGGATGGTCTCGCGGTATACACCCACAGTCAACTAAGAAATCGAATACCCCAGGAAAAGTTTAAAGGACACGTACCGAAAGCTGTCAGAGTACTCGATAATGGAATCCCCGATCTTGATGCAAATGGTACCGCCAGACCTGAATGTCTGTCTCATTAAAAGAGGCTCCAAGGCGGCATCCAGCTCCTCGCCGACGTTTTCCAATAACACTGGCTGCCCAAACTGCACGGCGTTCTCCAACACCCTCATGTAATCGCTGTGAGCCAGTCTGATCACGTTGATGTTGTTCTCCTTCTCCATGTTCTTCACCCATTTGTTGGCCTGACCCTGGGGATCGATCATCAGGGGGAATCGCCGCGAATTCGTCACGATTATGGCGTTGTCTATCGAGAACAGGTCGCTGGGCAGGCCGAAGATGTTCCACGACCTTATCAGCACAGCATCGCCGAGGATCTGCGTGAGCTGGTAGTCCTTGGTGCATACCACGTTTAGATCGCTGCAGATCTGTACCCAATTCTCAATCTGCTGCTGCCTGTACTGCGTGGTGAACACTCCTAGGTAGGCCACCACGCCGGAGCCTACCAGGATGTCGCCTGTCAGCTTGTAGTACCGTTCACCCAACGCCTTGGCAGTATCCGACCACCTGGTGTATTCTCCACCCAACCCGCCGATCAGCTCCTTGGCTCTCCTTAATTTCGCCTCGCAGTCGTCCACTTCGTCGGTCATCGCCTGGTACTCGGCCCTTCGCTGTGCCAACAGCTCCTCCAGCTTCTGAAGCCTATCCCGCACCTCTTGCAACTGGCTCCTCTTCAAGTTCAGTTGAACCATCGCCCGGGAGTACTCTGCCTCCGCCCCGGCCAGGGCCCGCTTTTTAGGTGCCACGATTTTCGCCACTACGTCATACTCCGACAACGCGAACACCCATCTGCAGAGGCCCTCGCAAGCCGTGGAGACGTACTTGATCCTCTCCGGATCGAAGTTTGGGTTCGTCAAGATCGTGTTGCGAATCTTCGTCATGATCTTCTCTGGTATGTTGTCCTTGTCGAACAACAGCAAGGACTCGAGGAACCTCATGTCGTTCAATATGCGGAGGGAAGCCTTCCAGTAGTCTTCAACCATGCCGTCCGGAGTTTGAACCTTCTCTGGTTTCACGTCCTGAGATGACAGAGTGTTTATTATACTTCCGATCCCTTTTTATCATCTCGGCGGGAGGTTGAGGGCGGTACCTTCAGAATGCAGACTGCTTCCATGACCAGTCGGACACCGGCTGGTGGACGCTTCATGGACTTAACGATTTGGATGTCCTGAGGAGTGAGAGTGTTCAAGGCGGCATTCGCCGCGTTCAATATTGGCATCACTTGTTGCAAGTCTGCGTCGCATTCCAGGCGCATATCTTCTGCCCCCTTTGCTACGAGCTAAAACACCGCGAATACTTCGATGTAAGCTAAAGAAACATTCAAGCCCACCTACCGTTAACGCAAAGCGAAGCGAGCAATGTATACAGAGAAAATAAACTGGCTTGCGCGAAGGAACTTTGGAGTGTCACTCGCGAAATTCAGGCACCCTAAGTAAAATCGCGGGGCTTTGATCTTGAGCCCGGCAACGTCTTACCATAGCAGCCTCCTCGTCCTTCTGAACTATCTGCTCCATGGCAGCGGCTTCGTCGTTCTCCTTTTGAACGTCGAGGAACATGACCTCCACGTCCTTGGCAGCGACGAGGAGCAGAGGTTGCAACGCGACCAAGGTCTCCTGCATCTTCTCCACCTGCTTGTGAGTACTGTCCAACCTCTCCAAGCCCGCCTCGTACCTCTTCTTACCGTCGAGCGCCTCCTTCCTCTTCTGCTCCAGCAGATCCTTGAACGTGTTGATGAGCTCGAGGTAGGACGTGGGCGTGACGTAGTTATACCTCTTGGCCCTTCTCAGGAATTCCTGGGACAGGTCCTGCGTGGACGTGTGGAAGTACTGGCACATCTCGATGCAGGCGTCCCGCTGGTCCCCCGGCATATCGATCTCGCCGAGGAACTTGGTGGCGACGGCGAGCAGAGCGTCTTCCGGCCACGGTTGCAGCCAATCTATCGTGCAGCAGTTCACCAGGGCCGGGAACTTCCTGATCCTCACGCGGAAATTTTCGCCGATAGGCGACATAGTGAGCACCACGTGTAGCTGCTCGCGCACCGTCTGCACGAAGAAGTTGAAGAGCGCCACAGGGCTGCCGTCGGTCTGCACCGACCTGTCCCTCTGACGGTCGATCACTCGCATCTTCTCACAGATTTCGGACAACTCGTCGGCTGGGAATATGTTCGGTACCTCCCCGGAGTTCAGCAGATTGCTGATGTCCTCCAGGAACGTCTCCTCCTTGATCTGAGTGTCCAGGAACAGAAAGACCGCATGCAAGTCACTGGCGGCGCTCTTCTTCAGGATGTTCTTCAGATCCTCGTGCCAATCGTATCGCCCGTACTGCTGGGATATCTCCACTTGGAACAGTTCGTAGTCTGAGATATGGGCTGCCAACTTCGTCAGGGACTGCCGTCCTGAACCTCCCACGCCGATCAACATCGCGTGATTTCGCGACTGCATCATCACTCGGCAGATCTTTGACAGATGCTCCACGGCGAAACTGTCGGGAATGGAACGAAATTGTGCTTCTCAAATGTGTTGTTTAACGATTGTATTGCTAGAATGGAAGGTAGGATTGAGACCTAAAAAGGACGAGATTCATCGGTGTTCTTGAAATCGAATTGTACTCAGCGAGGTACTCCTCGACCACGATTGTGAGATTCTCTAAATCCTCCACCTCTGTGTACAACTTCTTATCAGCCAGAGGGTCTTCGAAGTCGCAGTAGATGAGGTTTCGAAGCTCGGTTTCTGTCACCTAATGAACATCTCACACTTTTGGATCGATGACTCTAATCTGATCGCGAGACTAATATAAGGAGAACAACTTACCGTATTACTAGTACCACTGAGCAAGTCTTGAAACATACTATTCAAGTCGTCCTCCATGTACATCGCGATGGTCTGCCGTATCTGCTCGACGAGCCATTTAATGTCCGTGTCGTCAACCAATCGATCCCCGTAGACGCGGAGGACCTCGTGCACCCACAAACGCTTCAAGCCCACCTTGGCAGCGAAAATCATATTACTACTCCGCGAGACGGACGTCCCCTGATCTGCATTGGTGCTTACAGGATTAGCGACACTTTGGGGGGTCGATAAGAGCACTCCTTGGATCACCCTCGAGAAGTCCCTCAAGTTGAACAAGTAATGGCACTTGGCTGGAGTTGGCAGAAGGTTTCCCTTGGTCTCTTTATAGACGTCCAGCGTGGCGTCCACGATGTAGGCGATGCTAGGGAGGAAATAGTCGGGAAACTCTTTGGCGCCCAAGTGCCAACTGACTATAGTGGAGAATATAGCAGTCAGAACGTCGTCGGAGAACTCCGAGATGCCCAGCGTGACGAAGTGTCGTTTGAATCTCGGGGTAACGTCCAGGCCGCCGGCTGGGGGGCCCATCGCGCAGACTATTTGGACGTCCACCAGCTGTATGGGGGAAACTTCTTTTATATCGTACCACGTCCAGTGGTCTAACAACTGTCTCAGCAACTCTATGGGCGGCTGAGCGCCGAATTCCTCTTTCTGTGGCATGGCAAGGTCGTCCACGAACACCACCCAGTGCTTGCCCGGCGGAGCCCCGAAAAGTCCCTTCTTCCTCTTGTCCAATTTGTTCATGATCGTCTCCTGGGTCTGATTAGCAGTGGTTTGCGCCGAGAATATCACGAACATCGGCTTGAACGTCTCCGGATCGTTCCTCTTCAGCAGGAACTCCATGATGTAGACAGATTTCCCTGTCCCGGTCGGGCCAACCATAAGGACAGGCTTTTGGTGACAAATCAACAGCTTGAACAGGTGAAAATACCGGACCGTCTCGATCGTGGGGACGATTATCTGGTTCACTGGCATGTCCGCTGGAATCGCCGGAAGGTTATGCAGATCGTCCATCCACGGCCTCCACCTGCCCCTGCCCTCCTTGATGAATTTGTAATCGAAAACCAGGCCCGTCATTGGCAAATTCACCACGTACGGTTTGATCGGGTCAGTGGTTTCCTCGGAGACGCCGAAACGTTCTCTCACGTCCTCGGGGAACTCTCTCTCGGTTAATGCTCTGAAAAGATCGCTGAACGCTTGTCGAGAGTCCACCACAAGCGTTCCACCCATCGCCCAGATGCAGGCGAAGAAGAAGCAGCCCTGCAACGGGAATGTTGCTGAAAAGTTTCTGGGTCGAATAGATATCGCGGAGAAACGAGTACCTCCACTTGCGCTCTCATATCTAGATCCGACAACGTTTGCAGGTACTTCTCGTTGTGGAAATCGTCTAGGAAACAGTCGACAAAATACATCACCGACCTCACCAGATTGGTATCAGGCATCCTCATCAGTTCCTAGAGTCGGAATTAAAGGAAATCATGAACCATGCCGACAACTCTAATCTAAATATCTAAAGTCTAGGAAAAGCATCCCCTCCGACCTTCAGTCCGCCCCTCCGCAGAAGATGCAGAAGGGGCGGGCAGAATCTCGTGTACACTTCGTGCAAGTGAATCTTAATGTGCTCCGTGAAAGTGGATGGCAGAGTGTTCAACCAGGAGATCAGAAGCGGCGACCAACCCAGGCTGACTGGCTCCATGTAGATCATACCGCATCTGGACACTGTGGCGGGCGATGCCACCTAATAGTTCATAAACAATCGTCCTCAAGTGGTAAAACATTCAGCAGATCTTAGCTGCAATCTATAAAAGCAATAAATCCTCCTTACATCCAGGTCCATGGGTTCGAAGATGAGGTTCGTCGTGGGCGCTAGTTGGATGATCTCCCCCGAGGTGAGGCACAGCTTCTTATTGTCGTCCAGCACGGTGTTCATGTTCTCGATCCAGAGCGCGTCCACCGGCCCGTCGAACACCAGCCACTTTCTATTCGGATTGGTGGACGTAGCGAAAGCCCTGTAGCTGACGGCCAGCACTCCGTCGCTCCATTCGTGGGACGCGGGGTCGAACTGCCCGTATAATTGTCCCATGGTGATCGCCTTGGGATTGATGACCGTTATCTCCACCCGGTGCTCATCCATCAGTCCTCGTTCCTCTAACAAACCGAGGCAGTCGGCCAGTGTCCTGTACGCCGATGTTTTCCCGCCGAAGGGCAGGCCGACTATCATGAAGCCGTGCCTGACGATCATCATCTCGTATATCTGCTGTATCTTCTCCAAGAAGAAGGACGTGCACTGTATGTTCCCCGTCACAGAGGCCTCCAGCGTGCAGGCGTTCAGGTGGGTGTAATCTGGCGTCGGCAGAACGACGCCGGGGAACAGGTCCGAAGCGATGCCCTCGAACAGAGGCAGATCGTGGACGAGGAATTTCGGCAGGTTCACGTCCAGTATGCTCCTCAGCATCAGAATATCCTCGGACTGGTCTGGGTACCTGAGCTTCAGGTTACCGGCAGCGACTAGGACAGACTTGACCGCCCTCATACCGTAATCGTAGTGGGGCTGGCTGCTCAGCTGCTCCGAGCAGAGCTTGTAAGCGGTCACGATCTTCACGGCCAACAGTCTGCCGTTGTAGAAACCGTACGAGTAGAGGGTGTTCTCCGCGATCAACGCGTAATCGGGTACCATCATGGCGACTGGGCGAAACAGAGCCTTCAGATTGTCTGGCAGCTCGGACCTGCCGGCGTAGCCCGGATTCATGGTGATGAATATGGCGCACGCCGGGTCCAAGAATATCTCCGACCCCTCGAAGAACATCCTCTCGCTGCCGCTGCCGATCGCACGCTGGATCGTGAGGATTTGCTGAGCCACCACCGATAGTACCTCCAAGTCGATTCGATTGAACTCGTCGAAGCACGACCAGGCCCCGCAGGACGCCAACCCCTTGAAGAACTTGCCCAGAGCAAGGTAATCCAACCCCTCTGAACAATTGAACACCACGCACTGCTTAGCCACCGCTTTCGCCAGGTCCTTCGTCGTCTCCGTCTTCCCGGTTCCAGCTGGACCTTCCGGCGCGCCGCCCAGGTGAAGGCTCAGTGCGCCGAAAAGGGTTCTGTAGCAGCGATCTGTCAGAGGAGTGATGACCAGCCTCGAGGAATTACCCAGGTATTCGTAACCGTATCGTTGGAACGTGTTTATCATGTAGGCGAACAAGTTGTCTTCCTAGAAGAATGGTACTAGCGTAACGTCGTCGTCGTTTGGCTCTTACTTACTGGTACCAGAGGATCTTTCTAACCAGCC
The DNA here is from genome assembly GCA_910592295.1 of Andrena haemorrhoa. NCBI lineage: Eukaryota > Metazoa > Arthropoda > Insecta > Hymenoptera > Andrenidae > Andrena > Andrena haemorrhoa. Next base: position 7,120,182 of record OU342941.1, read on the forward strand.
AGTAGTAGCGTAGGTGGCAAAGCCATTTGAAGTCGGTGTTCCTGATCACCTTATCGATGCACAGCTCTGCGAGCACGTCTCTCCCGTGGACATCCAGCGTGACGAGGGCTTCTAGAATTGCAAATAAACTTGAAGCTGATTTCCCACGGATATATGTGCATATAACGGCGCGGAGCGAAGACTCGGTAGTTACCCAAGGTGATACGATTCTGCTTGGACAGTTTGCCCCTGACGAGCAATATTATGTCCGTCAACTCTGCCCGACACTGGTCCAAGTATCTCGTCATGCCTTCAACCCCGTCCGGCATGGCCTCCTCTATGCGCAATGTCCAATAGGTCTTGCCAACGCAAAGAATTGTCTGGCCAGGCCAGTCCAGCACCCAGTCTACCCTCGGTTTCGTTGGAAACGCCAGTATTGCCTGCTCCACCACATGCCGCACACTTTTCCGCATAATTGCTTCCAGTTCGACGAGCCACTTCTCCACTTGTCCTCTGGCGGCTGCAGTGGATATTATCTCGATCAGGGGAACCTCCTCGTCCTCCGTGGACCTCATCCCGAGCACCTCGAGGTCCTCGTTGAACTTCAGCCTGTTTATACCCTCGAAACACTTGCTCAAATGCGGCTGAACGCTGAAACACCGGTGATTTCGCTGTTCTTATTCTAACCGAACCACCCGCGGGATCAAAGTGGATGCTAGTGTTTGCAGGCCTACCGGGTCGGATCCTTGGTTTCGGACAGAATCTCCAGCAGCTCGTCGTTGGAGAGGAAGAAGAACCTGGGGAAGAAGAGCCGCTTCTTCTCCAGGTAATCATTCAAGCCCTTCTGAATGTCCTCCAGCAGAGCGTAACACTTTTTCAGCCTCTCTAGCATCTTATCGATCTCAACGACGACCAGAGCGCGAGTATCCACCTGCACGGTCTTCATGATGTCCCGCCATGTTTTGTCAACGGCAGAGAACTTCCTTCCCTCTTCCGGCATCTGGTGCTGGATATCTGGCGACGTGAATATCGGCTCTAAATACATCCAGACCGCCTGCACGTGCAGCCATTGGTCCAGGATGTCTTGCAGTAGATGCAGCTTCAACTCCCACTTCCTGCTCGTACGTCACACGATCGTGCCTGTATTATCTCGCGAGGATGGGTACCATTTGTCGAAACAGAGGCTTATAAATATTATTCCCAAGAACTGCGGAAGTACCCTTGTAAGTCACTCAAGGGGGAACATCACTGTGATGGCCCCCCTTAATAATACCTTACCATTTTACTTACAGTATCCTCACTTCGAACGGCTTTATGTTGGGCGAGTTCTTAATGGTGACCGTTTTCACGATGTGGTCGTCCAGAAGCAGCTGTATATCGTCAACGTCCGCGATCACGTAGGTGCCAGTGTCCTTGAAAGGGTTCACCGTGAAGGCCAAGTTTATCCAGTCCTGGTGCATCTTCTCGATGGCAACCTCCAAGGTGTTCTCCTTCGAGGCGTTGTCCGAGATACCCTCGAACTTCCCCACGAACGATTCCAAACCCATCTCCAAGACCCTGCGCAGTGTTAAGTCGGCGTCGACTTTTATCGGGATACCGATGATCTCCGAAATCTGCTCCCAGTGGCGAGCCTTCAATCCCGGATTGCCCAAAGTCGAGATGATCGGCATATTCTCCCTAAACTCCTCGATTTTCTCGCGCACGCTGAGTGCCAGGTTCTTCAAGTCCGGCTCATGGAAAGATCTCTCCAATATGTAGATCGTCCTAATGAAACGTATCAATCGCTACTTGTCAAAGCTCCGATCAATAATGGCTGCAATGTGGAAAGCTGAAACGCGGCTTACGGACCTGTACGCGTGCCCCACCTCCTGGTCGATCTCCACAGGGCCGTGACTTCCGATCATCGAGTTCATCCACTGGTCGTGTTTGGTCAAGAAGTCGCAGATCGCATCGAACAGCTGCTTGAAAGGCTTCAGCTGATCCGCGATCTGCTTGCGCCTGGGATATTGCGTCATTTCCCAGCCGAACGAGTCCTCCTCTTCATTAAACTTATCGATCTTCTCCATGGCGGCGATCAGCCTATTCTCCAGGTTCTCCGCTCGCTTCTGGTACCTGTACACCTCCTCCGGATCCCCCCAATATTGGATCTCATCCACTTGCTTGGCGTAGGCCTCCAGCTCCTCTTCGAACCTCACGTACCTAACTGTTAGAGACGGACGAGTTATACTCCGATCGATGCTTCGTTTCTAACATCCACACCTCTTAAAGCATCCTGAAACTCTATGGACTTGTTCACGATGATCACTTCGTTCTCCTCGAAAATTTCGGGCATCTTGTGGTACCACTGAAACGCCACGTTGTTGGCGTCGATCTCGGCGTCTGTGAGGAAGCGATAATCGGACAGGAGGAGAATATGCTCGATTATCTCGTAAAGGCTTTTCTCCAGGTTCTTCAGAGAGACGTCCACGGTTGTTCGAACGAAGCTTATTAGCTCCATCAAGCTGGCGGTGTCCGAGGGCGTGCTCAAAGCTCGCTCGGCTATCTTCTCGTATTCATCTGCAACTCTAAACCACGCTGATGATTATGATTACCAATACCCCTGGCAGCCTTTCGCTGCTACGCTATCCTTCCTCGGGACAAGTTTATCGTCGCTTGTCGAGATAACAAGACACTCACCTGCTCACTGTACTCTGGTACCTGTCCACCAAGCTGTCGGTGAGAAGACGCTTCGCACGATCAAGGTTCTCGACGATCGTCTGGATGAATATCTGCCGGGACACTTTGAAGAGGCCTGTGAAAGCTGTCCTCTCGATCTCCAACGGGATATTTATCATCAGATCGTGATAATGCTTTAGCATTATCTCGTATTCCCCTAAAGTCTTGCTCTCGTTCCTTACGAACCCCTCCACCATACTGTGCTCGTCGCCGTTGTAGAAATGCTCGTAGCTGCGAAGCATGGACGAAACAGCTTCGAGGAGAACCGTGGTTGCGGGAGCTGGCAATGAATATACGAATAGTTACATTTGTAACTTGCTCAGAATCTGCTCGGGAACCAGCCGCTCTCTATCCACCAGGTTGATGATGTCCCGTTTCTGTTCTTCCACTATGGGCTGCTCAATTATCGGCTGCAAAGCGTTCAAGCAGGTTCGCGCGGGTTAGTTACTCGCCTAATTTTACTCCGAATTTATACGGGCGCTAGCGAAAGGATACTGTGAAGCTTTAATACTTTCAGAGTGTCGAACGGCCCAGCCCAGTCCAAGTAAAGCTGCGACTCCAGTTTCTTGAAGTTCCTCACGGCTTCGCACATGCTCTCCAAAATATTGCACAGCACATACTTAAAGCTGTCGAAGGATGGCTCGAACTCGAGCTGGTCAGAAACGACCACCATATTCGCGTTGAACAACACACCGACGGGCTGCGTGCAACGAATAATTCCTACGTGGTACATTCTATCCCCGCTCAGCGACAGTTTGAAAATAATTCACCTGGCACCGGACGACCATGTCCATGAACTCTTTCAAACTCTTTTTAAAGGCGTACAGAAGCTGCGACTCCATGATTTTGCCAACGCAATCGAAGAATTTCTTGAATCGCCAACGATCCATCGGGCTTGGCACAAGATTCTTCCTATTATTCTGCGAATGATGACTGAAAAATTGGATACGGATAGTAAAATTGATGTAGGGTAAATCCGGGGCTGTCGGTGCACCTAGCATAAAATGGCTATTAAAAGTAACACTGATATTATTTGTTTTATCGGAATAAACCTAATATCTTCCGAATTTTATGCTGACTCAGAAAAACTGGTCGTTATTTGCTTTAAGGGGGCTTTCCACTGTGACGCCCCGATAAAGTGCCGCTGTTTGAGACTTTTTTTGTCGCAAAAAGAATGTGTTTACTAAATTGAAGTTTTGTCTATTTATTGATATGTGTTTTGAGAATTAATAAATAGAAAAAACTTCAATTTAGTAAACACATTCTTTTTGTGACCAAAAAAAAAGTTCCAAACGGCGGGACTTTATCGGGGCATCACAGTGGAAAGACCCCTTAAGACAATATTTGCTGAAAATCGAGTTGAAACCTGAAGCCATGACATCAGACCGTTCCTGCCGAGGTGCCAGGTGAAATGGAACGCGACTTTCGGAGAGATGGTCCGCCTATTTTCGGAAGAGATGACCCACATAATTATGCGTGAAAAAATGACAAAGAAAAGAGCAAAATTATTTACAACTACAAATCTATTGAAAAGTGAACTACCTACCGAAGATTAGCGAAGCAAATGAATACAAAAGTGAAGGAATGAAATAAATAAACAAAAGTAATAAAGAATAGTCCCTCGCAAAATATTGTAAATTTAACTGATAGAATAAAAGTTTAGAAAGTAAGTGAAATAGCGCTATTCATTCAACTGTTTGGCTTCTGGAGAAGCAATGGGTCTGCACTTTAGTGCATTTATACGTGTAGGAAAATGCCCCCTGCCGTACCGACACCCCCGGATTTACCGTAATCAATAATCATCGAGCCTTTACCACAAGGAATATGTCCTGTATTCCGCTGTACCAAGAATTCTTCAGAACGTTCCTCGCGCTGTCTATTTGACGAAGAGCCGTGCTTTCAAATTCCGCGAGGTCCCAGCTCTCCCTATGCTCCTGGATTCGATTGAAGTCGATAAGCCGGAAAGACCTGAAAGAAATGTTCCCCGATCGGATCCGCCGCGGGAACGTTGCACCGTGGATAGAGCAATCTCGTACCGAAAATTGGAAACCCATTGGTCCAAGGTCATCACCATGCATGGGTTTATCAGGCACAAATTCTTCCGCAAAGTATCGCGCTGCTCTTGAAGTTGAATCTTTAAATCGAGCATCAATCTAGTCTCCCGCTCCTGCGGAAATTGAAAGTGTTCCTTGTGAAACGAGCCATCCAATGCATCTCTAAAATTGATGGGAAAGAAGCGAGGTTGCCCGGACCTCGAGCCGTTGCTCCTGCAGAGGGTCTTCAAGCGCGAACTGCAATATCGCCTTCTTAATGTTCCTCGTGAAGTCCTCTTTGATCTCCACCAGTAAATCATCCGCGAAGTAATCGAACCGATCGCGCAAACTGTACGGAATTAGCTTCAGTATATCCTCCACGACGTTGGCTTGAATCTGCACCGTGAGAATCGTGTCGACCCCGTTGCAAATGTAATTGTAATATCGATTCACATCTTGGTCGTTGTTCAAATCTATGTCCACGTGTGGTAGCTCCGGCTTTACTGTCAGGCCCACCGTAAACCTGCAAGCACCCACAGAAATAAGCCTCGCGAGGCTCCGGCTTCTCCCTTTAATCGTTTTAAATTCCACTCCTGCTCTCCTATCCCCGAATAAACACCGGGAAAAGGAGAAAGCAGCGAGAGAATGTCACGTTTCGCGCTGACCTACGAAAGCGTTCTGTTTTCAATCGTTTCCCGGTATAAGTGACCTCGCGTTGCCGCTGCCTTCGTTTCTCGTATTTCCTGATGCACCTAGCGCACCCCATCAAGTCCGTTGGCAAAGAAAACATCGGCTCGATTTTCGTGTCCACCACTCTTCGGTGTTCCCAGGCACATTTGGCGGGCTCCTTTTGAATCGACGATTCCGGAAGGCCCTCGCAGGACGTCGCTTCCGGGCAATCGCACTCCATGTTGAGACCGCGTATTGTAACAGGATCCCAGGAGCTGCGCGACTATTTCACGTTTAAAGCAGCGCGTAAACACGAGATCAGCGTGCGGCCGTGGCGTCAATGCGAGGTTCAAGTAATCGTGAATGAGAAATTGAATACAAGTCGCCGCTCGACGCGAATGTTACTCACCAATTCTCATTTGAAATACTTCGATACCACTACCTTGCTATCGAACTTCGTGCCCGTCGCAGAAGGCGCCACTTTCGGAATAAGTCCCGGTTTATCAATTGTTACAGGTCTCCGTTTTTTAAAACGGTATACACGGTGAGTATCTTACGGTGGCACGTGCTCCCTGACACATTGAATATCCTGATTAAGGGACCATTGTAAACTACTCTCGAAAGGTGACGTCCCAAGAACCTTTACCTCTGTGCGCTAGCACGCCGTTAGATTGCGAATAGAATGACACCCAACGACTGCAATTGACTGCAGTCTCTAGGCAACGAAATTAATCGATTTCCACTGGATTTGTAGGGCTTTTGAGTAAGGGAACTTCTCTTAAAGTAACGTCGTTGCAATATCGTTGCATCGAAATAGCGTACAAATCGGAGGGATAGGTAGATGTTTTTAGGTTAACTCTCTGCTCATTTATGGAGCGACTCGTACAGCTTGTTCCAGCACTAAGTGACACGATCGTGCATATTTCAGATGATTCCGCGTCAGCTGCTTCGTTCTGTACACACGAATTACTTGCTCTGTTACTCATCCAAGAAGACGCTACTGGCCAAGCTGCGCAAGAAGACCGGGTACACGTTTGTGAGCTGCAAAAAAGCGTTAGAGCTGCACGACAATGATTTCGATAAGGTAAGGAACTCGCCGACACGTAATCCGCGCACGAACGTTACTAACCAGTTGCGAGTTCCAGGCTGAACAGTGGCTGAAGGAGCAGGCTCAGTCCCAAGGCTGGACTCAGGCGGCCAAATTGCACTCCAGAATAACTTCTCAAGGACTGATAGCTGTGATCACCAATAATAGCCATGGAGCCCTCGTCGAGATTAATTGCGAGACAGACTTTGTCGCGAGGAACAAGAAATTTCAGGAACTAGCCGAGACCATCCTTGCCGCTGTGCTGAAACACGGAACAGCTATGGAGCAGAAAGCACCCGTCAATAAAACTATGTTGTACACGGAATCTATAAACTCGCTGTCCGCTGGCGATGGTAAAAGTTTAGCCGACCACTCCGCTTTAACCATTGGGAGCATCGGGGAAAACATTAATATAAGACGCGCTTTGTGCATGAACGTAAATTCAGGAGTGTATTTGTACGGTTGCACGCACCCTGCCCCTGTAAATCCAGTGCCATCGTCGTTTGGGCGATACGGAGCACTGATTGCTTTGAAATGTAAGCAAAAGAAACCGGTCCTTGGTATGCAACTCTGCCAGCATGTTATCGGTAATTATATTAATTCTTCTATCCGTGTCAGACAGTTGTTGGTAGATACTTTTAATGATAATTTCTACTTTGTGGATAGGCATGAATCCAGTCAAGATCGGGGATCCTAAGATCGATGAACCCTACAACGACACGGAGGAAGAACCTGTTATGCTGTATCAAGACTTCTTGCTCGATCCTAGTATATCTGTTCAGCAGCTGTTAGAGAATGAACAAGTTGAGATCGTGGATTTCGCGCGCTTCGAAATGGGAGAGAATATTGAGCGCGATCAAACAATGGATGCTGTAGAAACTTGTGGTTAAGATAACGAGCGATCTTCATCTGTACAGAAATTTCATTATGTAACTATATTGTTCACACATCGGACAAAAGAGTACTGTTACTTTCGCATCATAAAGAATATACAAGCATTTTATTCGCCTTTTGCCTATCTCGATAGAGGTGAACGACAAGAGAAAGTTGCGTTCTGCTTTCACGCGCGACCCGTCGTAATAAAATCGGTACGCAACACGAGAACCAAAGTATCTTATTAATTGATAGACTTTACTCATCGTCTCGTGTAATATACATACGTCGAAAAGATAGAAATTTACAATAGCGCTATGAACAATAAAAACGACGATCTAAATGCGAGGAACTCTGCGAAGTCCGAAATCCTACATGGCATTCAATTTATTGCTCTCCTTCGGGCTCGTTGTTTGTCGCGCACACGTTATTAGATGAGTTCAACTTGTTTCTTCTTCGCATAAGCCTTACAGATTTCCATAGCCACATTCGCGAATCCTTTTTCCAGTAACGGGCAATGTCGTCCGGCGAATGCCTGACGCCCTGAATCAGTGGATATCATTAACGAGGTATTTTACCGGACGGAGTATTCGAAAATGTGGAGATCGTACTTGGAAATTCAGAATGTCGGACTGATGAAGCACTTGTCGACAGGGTAGCACGTCCCTGGCAGTCAGACCGAATAACTCTTGCTCGACTTCGTCGGATGGCTCGGTTTGGGCATCGCTGGTTCGGCGAAGCGGTATCGTGTCCTTTCTAGATTCGATTTCCGCCTCCAGCTCCAAGCGTTCGAGAGCTGACGTGAAGCTCCTCGACTCCTTGCAGTTACCGAAGTTCGCCTATTTTCCAAATTCGTCATTCGATTACAAGATAATCCGTGCCATCGCTGGAAATAGAAATCTCGCGAACCTGCACTCCCTGAGAGCAGACATTACAACCGATCGCGCCCGACAAGCTCACGTCGCTTTTGGTCTTCGTCAAAAGATTCTTCTCGTCCCACGCAAAATTCTCAACTAGCCGTAAAGGAGAAGAAGGGAGTTGATAAAACGGAATGGTACATGGTACACGAGAAAGAATCACAAACCGCTGGAATGATCAGATTCATCGTTTCTCCAGTCCATCAGTTTCGCCCTGTGCCATAGAAAAGTAACATTAAAAAAAAACCCGCATCTGTCAAAATCAGCTGACAGATACTGATTCTATTTCTCTGTGTGGATGGAGAAACATCCTCGAACGATATTTGTAATAAATGAACCGCTCTCGCACGACTGTTCACGCGTTTGCAATGTTACATTAGACGGCGATAAATTATACTCCCTCGAGACACGTTTATCACTGAGTTATGGATTTTCTGGGAATAAATTATGCACCCTCAGAGTTGCAATTGAAAATATATATAGCGCCTTCGCTACATCCCTGAATAATATTCCCTGCAACTTCAAATGCAATTAATTAGTTCTTAAGAACTTTCGAACACGTTTAAAAGAAACGCGACGCCCTGTTCTTTAAGTAAGACATACTCATATATTTCAGTGAACTGTACAGTTCTTGCAAATAATTCATGCACATTTGCAGTTGCACTTATTTCCGTTATAATTAAGGCGTGTAAACGCCTTTAGTAAGGATCCATATTTTTTCAATGATTTATGTATATTCTCCGAATAATTCCTGGACTTTTGTAGTTGCAATGGATAATATGGACCCTTAAGTAATTTCTGGGACGGGTTTTACACATATTTTATTCGTAATTAAATAGTTATCAACTTAAATCTTAAAAGAACGTTTATAACAATTGTTCAATTTACCGACAGCGAAAAGTATAGCCACCTAGCGGTGAAACATGCGAATTAAGCGTCTCCATAAGTTTGGATCTGGAAATTCGCTCGGATTAGTAGGAGCTCAGAATGGCATAAGAGGTGACACGCTACAAAAGAGAGAGAGAGAGAGAGAGTGCAACTGTGTGCTACAACGACGGAGAGGGATTTTCTAAGTAGCTACATCTTAAACTTCTTAAATTGTAGACCTCCAGCTACTTTCCTATGTAACATTTGATACGATCTTTCCTATATAATTAAGTAGTTATTAACAGTCAATGGCAAATATTCACGATATTCAATGAATTTATGCATTTCTCATGAATGATTCACACACTTTTACAATTGCATCGCAAAATATAACCCCGTGGCAACATTCTGCAACGAGCTTTGCCTACATCCTGTCCGTAATTAATTACTCATTAACAATTCTATTCATATATAGTACGCATTCGCATATTTTCGTCATTAATCTATGCACATTTAGAATCGCATTCGAAAATAAAGATCCTTAAGAATGTTCAGCAACGCGAGTCGCGCATATTCCACACGAAAGCACATACAAGCACATACTTATTGAACACTCTTCGAGGTCGGTAATATCTCTGTTTCGTCGATAACACAGCGTTAGGATGTTCCGATTTGGACCAGAAATTGAACAGAATTAACAGGAATACATGATACAAGAGGAGGTTGCCGACGCGAGCTGAGTGAGAGAGTAAGGAAACATGTGCGACAACGATAGACATAGACGACGTGCCACTAACTTTGGTTATGCACTCCCGATACGTAGCAGGATCACATAATTAAGGAACAGTGACACGCCATCTATGTCTATCCTCGTCGCACATATTTCCTTTCTCTCTCACTCAGTTCGCGCCGCCTACCCCCACTAGTATCATGTGTTCCCGTTGATTCTTCTCAATTTCTGGTCCAAACCGGAACATCCTAACTCTGTATTATCGACGTTTACAATAAAGTAGAGAAGTTACCGACTTCGAAAAATTCTAATATTTACTTTCGCGTGGAATATGCGGAACAAGCGTTGCTGAACATTCTTAAGGATCTTTATATTCGAAATGCAATTCCGAATGTGCATAAATTAAGCACGGAAATTTGATTAATTACTGAATATGTAATATGAGTGCACTGCATACCCACTGTATAATATAATGTATATGAATAGGAATGAGGATTTGCGCACCGAGGAATCATTAATAAGTAATTATTTACGGACAGGGTGCAGGCAAAGCTCGTCGTTAAAGATCTATATTCTGAAATTCAACCCTGAAGGTGCATAAATCAGCGAGGGGGGCCCAATAAATCACCGAGCAACACAAATATCGACGGAAACACCGGATAAAACTAGCGTACCCGAAAACTGTTAATAACTAATTATACACAAAGTTCGTACAAAAATTACCCCTAAATGTTCTCAGGCAACTGCGTTACAAGACTATACACCGATCTCAAGCAACAATACATTCTCACACCTACTTTCCTCCCTACTAAAGTACAGAAGCCTATAAGCTTTCACATCCTTTATTAGAAGCACCCTAACTAATATGAATTATCAAAGTTCGCGATGAATTTCGCGCCTCGAAGCTCATCCTCTTCCTCTCGTGGCACGGCATTAACGAATATGAAATATTCCTCTGCATATTTTACAGTTCGAGGCGTGACGAACGCGTTCTAGGCTCGAAGCCTCTAAGCAACGCCGTTGATGTTGAGGAGGAACGGTAGGAAGCCGTAATCGGGATCGTTAAATCGCCGTCCGTTATTCGAGCGCGAAGACAACTGATGGGGAGAGAAAGGACGAAAGGGAAGAAAAGGAAGAGGAGATCGGACAGGGAGGCCTGGGGTGACGGAGGATAACGTTAGAAAGGTGCAGAGAAAACAGGTGCGCTGGAGCGAGATGCGCACACCACAGAAACCGATGCGATGCCCGCATGGCTCAACGCATGTATACCCGGTCGGTCACGGGTGGCCGCCCGGTGTTCCGGGGTCCACTTCCGGACGAGTCCGCACCGGTACGGTTTCTTTTTAGCCAGGGACGCATCGTATCAGTTGTGCTCGCGTACAGTTAGACGGCGTTACATCGCGCCGAACGCTTTCCGCTGCTCCTTCGCGCATATCGCCGCGGCATTAACTCGCGCGTAGTTTTTAAATGACGTAGAGGGAAGCGACGGGGAACGAGGCAACACCATGGACTTCTCCAGACGGGTAAGTAAGCACACGCGGATCTACATCGCAGCGCGCGACCACCCGGGGATAGGCAGCAATCGGGAACGAAGGATCTGCCCGGGAACAATGATTAATCACGCTGCAGTTACATATTCTCATACTTTTCATTAAGGCGCAATCTTATCTGAAACGTGCGCATTGGACACGATGAGAAGTGAGCCTTCTATTTGATAAGCATTTAAAGTTTAAAGCATTCGGAGAGTTCCGCTGTAATCCCATATCTTTATTGCGCTTGCAATTAACGTCGCGATCGGGCACTTTCTTTTCTGCCGTTGCACGCGTCGCTTTCAAAAAGCCTGGGGAAACAAAGAAAACGAGGCTCTCCGAGCTCGAGCGGCCACGAATTTTCACCTCGGCGCGAAACCCCGCTGGCAAGTGGGCGTGCGGCAAGTGCAGTCACCGCTTCCTGCCGCAAATGATCGTCGCGAGTAACGCTCGAGTGTACACGCGCGCCGTTCGCGACCAGTCCGTGTCGTTGGGACGTGCGTGGGCATGAATGAACGCGGAGAGACGCATCCGCGAAGACAATAGAATGCACGGGCGCCCGTGTGTGCGTGCAATCGCTGCGTGTCGCGTGCGCTTATCGCCGGCTAACGGCGATCGGCAAACGAGAGTCTATGCGTACAGCTACAGGTAATGCCGTGTTGCGTCACTGGGATAGCTACATGTTCATTACATCCAAGAGTTCCAAGACGGTGCCGTTGACATCTTGGAAAGCGCGGAGCAATTAACGAGCCACTTATCAAGCAAATTGGCAAGCAGCGGTACAGTCACGCGAACAAAAAAATTAGAAATGAAACGAATCTACGTATGCGCTCGTTATAATAATCTGCACATATCCCGGGCGAATATTAATGCATCGACTTCGTGGCTTACTTTTAACGACAATTAGCTAATAATTGTCCGAGAATCTGTATATCATCGTCCAGTCCCAATTTTATCTACTGTAACTGGTACGATTGAATCGCTTGAGGATTAAACTTAAACGACGCCGTCGCGCTTCCACGAATATTGTACAATGCGCATCGTTCTGCGGACACCGAAACGATATACATATGCCCGTTTCTCTGTAACACTTATCCGAGCATCCGGCTCGGTCGAGACCATCCTGGGCCGTGAAAATAACACGGCAATTAATTTCTGATAAAGCACGACTGTTATTCCGGCAAATTGTATTTACGCACGTTCGGCCGCGCGTACGCGCGAAGATAGCGCGTGGTTGTATGAGTGTGTACAGACGTGCGCCGGGGATCTCGCGGATCACCTGTGAATAAGTCCTCTGGAGGACCTCGCTCTCGTGAGTTCCCATACCCTAGTTTTCTGCCGGCAACCGTCGTGTGCGAGCACCGATCGCGTTTCTCCGTTGCGAAATTCGTGCGCGCGAACGACCGTGCCTGCGAGACCAGGCCGCGATCAGAACGGATCGGGACGGCGCCCGTTCAATTTCAAAACGCGAAAATCGATCGACGGGGATCGCCGGGGCCGGTGTGCCGTTGCGTAAAGAATAGCGCCTTGGCTGGGTCCGCGGTGAGGGAGAGATCGATAGCTGGACTCTGTGGCAAATGTCGGAGTCACTGGGAAGGATCGAGGAGCCGGTGCGTAATTAATAATACAATAGAGACCGCGATTTCGCGAGGGAAAGCGTGAGAAGAACGAGACGCTAGTGAACTATCGATAACGGCACCGCGGCTTTGACAAATCCGACGAAAACGAGATGAAACCGACGGAAACTCGGCAGTGTTCCGAGCACGTTGTGTAAACGCTGTACGATACAGTTTAATCGTAAATGTTATCGACGCTGTTGTATAATTTCGTTGACTGATTCTTCGGACGACTGTTTCGTGTTTCTGTTCCATATCGGACGGTTTCATCGGTGTTTCGCGTCACCAACGACCAGATTGCTCTCGATACGAAAGCCCTGCAATTACAGTTGCACGGTATTAACGATAGGGCGCAGCTTTTATGCGAACGTAAAAAGAGAATGGTTTTCCGTGTGGCGTAAGGAGCGAGGGATTACGTAAAATGCGAATTTAAAAATGTGTGTTACCTAAAATTTTGATTGGTGTGCCGCAGGACGACAGAAGCTGCCGTTCCGACGACTCTAATGGCGAGATCTTCAAGAACGTCCCGAAGAGCAGCAGCGCGTTCCGCATTTGGAAAATCGAGGTACCGTTTCGTTGAGTAGAAAACAGACCGAAGGTAATGCGCCACGGGTGTTTTCGAGAGATTGTGAAACAGAATGAGTGAAAGCATGAAATACAAAATTACCTTGCTAATGTCCGTGCAATAGGGTCTGCGAGTCGCGGCCGTCACCGGAAGTAATATGGGATACTTCCTCTCGGAGCTGGCGTACATTATCTACGCGGTTTCAGCGAAAGACGGTCCACTTCCTTACCCTGGGATGCCGGTAATTACAATTGATTAGAAATCATCCCAATTTCCTCTGTCCGTCTATCTTCTATCATCAGCTTCGCGATTTTCACCATTTCCTTCTCAACATAAGCTAAGCTTCCCTTCTAACATTTGCCCGCGTAATTGAAATAGGTGAAGGATCTGAAATCCTCGCCAGTGGTGCGCGTGATTCATTTCTGGATCGGCTCCGCGTGCGACTCGACGATTTCCGGCGCGGCCGCGCTCCGGGCCGCCGAATTGGACTCGCAAGTGTCCACCACGATTCTACTGAGGGAAGCGCAAGGCCGGGAGAGCTCGAGATTCCTGGCGTACTTTCGGCAGCCCCTCGTCATCGAGAACTTTCATTTCGAGGCGCCGACCTGCTCGTTGCACAGGGTCACCGGCGTGGCGGTTCCCGTTTTAACGGAACTCGAGAAGGTCCACTGGGAGCAGTTCAGCTCGCGGGACGTTATCCTCGTGGACGTTCTGTCCAAGTATGTTGCCACTTAACCGGTATTTAATCCTTCCAAGAAAATTCATAACTAATGCTACACATTAAGTAGACATAGGTTTGACGGGGCTTATGATTGTGAAACGATGATGTCACCGTGTTGAAACAGGGGCATCGTGTTCCTCTGGCTAGGATCATCGGCGGACCCGCTGCACAAACGACACGCGGTGAGCGTGCTGGAAACGCGAAAGGAGAACAATAATGGTCGCGTTGTCATCGTCGAGGACGGCTACGAGCAGACACTTCCAGAGGGGGATAGGCAGTTCTTCGCGAGCATTTTGGACCCGTCCTCCAGGATGGTCCAACCCGATCGTCCCTATAGAATTAACACACCGAGTCCGGTGAAGCTATACAAGTGCAGCGAGCAGTCTGGTAAATACAAGGTGGCGGAGCTGAAGTCCGGGCCGATTCTTCGATCGGATCTCACGTCCGAGTCGGTCTATCTGATTGATCGCGGCGAGGCGGGCGTGTGGGCGTGGGTCGGACGGAGCGTGAACGCTCGGGAGAAGCTCGAAGCGGTCCGCAACGCGCGCGGATTCGTAAAGAAGAAGAATTATAGCAATGGCGTGTCCGTCGGCAGAGCACTCGAGGCTCACGAGCCAACTGAGATGAGGGCTCTGGTTAGAGGCTGGGAGCCGTCGAAAACGCGGCCACTTACTCTGCCACCGAGTTTTGAACCTGACTACATGAACGAGAGACCTAGGATGGCTGCCGAATGCCAGCTGATGGACGATGGGTCCGGCGAAAGAACTCTCTGGCGAGTGACTCACAAAGAAGGAATGGTCCAGATCGAGGACAAAGGGATATACTATGCGGAAGCCTGTTACATAATGTGCTACAAGTACGGGCAGGGGCGCAGGAGCAGAACCATCGTACGTTCGCGTAGAAGAATGTAGATTGCAATGTTGAGGCGTGAATCTGAAAGAACAACAATGTTGTAGGTTTATTGTTGGGAGGGCGTTCATTCTATAAAGGTGGACCGAGAGGCCTCTTTGGAAGCTGCTTGCCGTTTATCAGAAGACACCTCCGCTCAGTTGGTAAAAGCATGCCAGGGTAGAGAGCCGCCTCATCTGCTTCAAATTTACGACGGGAAGTTGAAGATACTAGCTGGAAAGCATCGTGATTCCCGTGAGTGATGCGTATGCCCCATCGGCTCTTCGAGCTGCACTTTACTCAGTGGAAAATTCACGTTGCAGCACCAGAGAAATACCTCGTCAGAGTTTTCGGATCTACCCCGTACACGTCGAAAGCGGTTGAACGTCCTCTGAGATCTAGCAGCCTCGATTCCAGCGGGGTCTTTATTCTGTTCTCTGATATGCCCGTCGTATGGTGCGGCGGTAGAAGCACTGGGGATGCTAGGCAAGCGTCGCGTCGCCTCGCACCAAGAAACGCGCCTCTGATGATTGAGAATAAGGAAGATAATGAATTTTGGGCGGAGCTTGGGGGTAAAATGCTTGTTCCATAGCTTCAAAGTATTGATTAGCAGCTCCAGAGCTAGAGAACATTGTACGCGAAAGAATTCATTAATCCTGTGTACTCTTTAGGTAAAGGCACTTACGGCACAGAAACTCTGGACGTTGGGGAGGAGCTTGAGAAACATTTGTACCAATGTGTAGCGGAAGGTGAAACATTTGTTGGCGAGGAAGTCCTTGGATTCGGACAGAATTGCCTCCTTCCGGAAGCAATTTGGCTGTTAGATACTGGAAATGTAATATGGGTCTGGATTGGGAAATCTTCGTCTTCTAAATCATTAAGGGAATCCGTGCATGACGCGATGATATTTCTGTACACCCATCCAGCAGGCCGAGATCGAAATACGACCATTTCTGTTATTAAGCAAGGTACAAAGAACCACGAAAGTCCTGTCGCAAGGAGATGTACAAGCTTCTTTTATCCTTCTTTCAGGAATGGAACCTTCCACGTTTATAGGACTCTTCGACAATTGGAATTACAATCTACTAAGGGACTACAAATCGTTCGAAACGTTTTCCACGCTCCTGCAAGATAAGGAATTACTGCCGAAGATACAAACGTCGTCGAAATCATCCAGTGATTTCGATAACTACGTGAAATATCCTCTTTCCATGTTGAAAAACGATCCGGAAAATTTACCGTCCGGTGTCGATGTTGCTCGCAAAGAGATGCATCTCACTTTCGATAACTTCATTGCAGTTTTTAAAATGGAACCCGACGAGTTCGTAAAGCTTCCTGGCTGGAAAAGACAGAGGCTGAAGCAGTCGGCGGGTCTTTTCTAAGACATCCATCCCTTTATAATGAACTTTGTACGATAGTAATTATAATATAATCAAAATACGAAAAGAAACCTCCTCATATTTTTAACGGTCGGACTTAAATTTATTAAACGAATGAACGTGAGAAATAAAGTGTTTTAATTTCAAATACCACAGTTAAGGATTTATTTATTAAAAATTCACATATCATCTGAACTGAAACTTAGAACCGTTACATGCGCATTTCAGGATGAGGTATCCATCGGCTCTGTATCGATTCTACGAACGCTCTCTTCTTCAACAACTATGGGATGAACTGTTTTACGAAGCACAGCGGTGGTGCCGCGCTTATATCGATAAGATATATGACGCTCGCCCTTTACATTAGCGACATCGTATGGCCGTAAATAATCAACAGAACCCTTACGTATAACGCACAGATCAACGTTGGAACCAGAAGCCAAGTCGTTGAATACACCGGCGCGAATCGCGTCTGCCACAAGTTCCTTAGCTTCCTCTTCCTAAACACATTTCCACAGAGAATATAAGTGTGCTGTTCCTAAGAAGAAATACTCGCAGGTGAATTTTAAATGTCCCTACCGTCATATCAGCTTTCCATCTACTTTCGAACGTAGCCATCGCAGCTAATGATCCCGTGCCCATGCTGGTGTACATGTGCTTATCTGTTGATCCGTGAGGATAAATGCAGTACAAGTGCGGCCCATCCAAATCGACACCTCCTAATATCAAAGCTGCTCCAATATTGCCTTGATAACGAAAGAGCAATTGTTTAATCATTGCATTGGCAGTGCAGACAGGTATCATACGACCGGTATTTAAGCGATGCAACTCCAATTGACTGGATATCATCTGAGTAGTCATTTCAGTATCGGCGGCAGTTCCAGCACCGCAGCAACTGTAAAATGACAATGTATTACCTTTTAACCGACCGATATTATAAAATGAAATGCAAGAATTGCATCGTAGATCGCTTCGGTGCTTACTACATATTTTTAGCAAGAAAGTGAATTTTGCTACAATTTTTATCAGCGACTATGGTATCTTCTGTTGATCTAGTGTCGCCGCCAAGAACCACTCCATCTTTATAAACAACTCCAGCGATTGTTGTTCCTGTTTTAACAGCTCTAGGGGTCTGGAATCCTTTCTTAGCCAGAAAGTTGTTCCTAAAAGAAACATACAGCTAAATGAAATCGATAATTTCCTTGCTACTGGGCATTTTCGTGGATACTTCGTGAAAGTATGAAGGGGAGTTTATAGAGGGAAATAGATGTTTTTAAAAAGTGACACAGCAGTATTAACTAGCAGTAGGTTATGGATCACGGAATACTACTCTCCAGTTTTCTGATTGTGAATGTAATCGACACGAGTCTCTCTTAATAATGAAACCGTTTAATATTCAATTACCTCTGACAAAGGTCGAACGAAAATCCTGGTGAAGGAATTTCTGGCACAAGTACCGAAGACATGATTCAAAGTTTTTAGTTTTTACACTCGTAATCCCATCAAAAGGAACAGTAATGAGAAGCGGTTTCGTAAGTGTTGACGCTTGCCAGAAGATGGCACTCTCAACGAATTTAACACATTCGCACTTAAACTATCGCGCGTGTGTGGGAAACTCGTATATCATAAACAAAATTAAAACCTACTTCAAAAAAATAAAAATGCACTAAAATGTAAAATATAATTTCTTCCCTTATTTAACCTACGACTCTCATATTTTTTAAGTCGGCGCCAGGTTTACACCAGGTTTACGCCAGAGTTAGGACAATTAATAAATAAGAATTGATAAACGGAATTAAAAATATAGTGCATTTATTAAACAAGAAAATTAACATGGCTGTTCGTGAAACATAAAGTTAAACGAAAACACACTTTGCTTCGATACAAAAATTAGAATTTGAAGAGTGTAGAATAGTGGAATGTATAATAGATACAAAAACTTTAGACAGTGTTTCCATGCTGTATACACAACTGTTAAACGTCAGGTCCGTTAGGTGTAATTAAACAATCAACTATACAAGGAAAACAGGATAAAAAACATGCCGAGATATAATTTAAATACTATTTTAAAATTATCGTCACGCGTTATCATAAAAATATAACACATCTTACGACGCTTAGTAACATTCAGTCTAACAAATCGGAAGGATTCGTGTCAACACATTTACAAACAAGTCACGTCGTTCATAATTTCCGCCATCATATTTTTGTCTTGTAAAGCTCCGTCCAATTCTTCCTGGTCCCACTCCAAGTTGACTTTCGACAAACGAGGCTCCTTCTTGGTCGTCAATTTTAAAATACCCCTGGTTTCTATCAGGGAGCACAGGCTTACGAATTCGGAAGCGTCAACCGCGTAAATATTCCGCTTCTTGCAAACTTTTTTGTATACTTCATGTAACTGAAACGTAATTAAGACAATAAAAGTTGTGGCCAACATTTTCACACCCGAATTTATTAACGTTTCTCGAACTTACTCTTCCCACTGTCACATCCTTATTTCGTCCCTTATTTAAAATAAGAAGAAGGGAACATAGTAGCAATTTCTGCTGCAATGGAAACGTACTTTCTTCTTTCTCAATATTTTGTGATCCCCCATAAACGCCATTTAAAACTGTGATGACTTCCTTTAAGTCTACTCGCTTCTCTGCCACAGGTTGCTGCTTTTTAGGACTACCAGTGTTTGTCTCTATAAAAACAAATACGTTAATTATAGTACAAAGTAATCTACCTTGTCAATTTAATCTGCTTTTTACAGGAAGTAGCGAAGCGTACCGTTGTTATTTGTTGGTTGCAAAACTTGCACCAGCTTATTAGATTCAGCCAGCTCTATTACCCTTCTACTGATATCCAATGCTCTTCTAATATCCCCAGAGACAGCTGCAACTTTTCCAGCTAGCATCTGTATCGCAGTTCCAGTAAACAAATCGGCCACATTCGCTTCGTTCAATCTTTCGGATATTATAGTGCATATTTGTGGCTTTGTATACGGTGGAAAATGCATTAACTTTGGCTTCAATTCGCATCTAGCCTGTAATCTAGGCAATATTCTATCCGTCAAGTCTAAGGCATTGGCGATGCCAACTAAGATTAATTTTGAACGCTGTATCGATGGCCACTCGAAGATGGAGTACAAAACTGATTGCTTTTTGCTTTCTAATTGATCTATCTCGTCTAGAATCAACAGCAACGTTTTATGCTTCGATTTTAAATACCTCTCGACAATCATTTTGCCGTTCTTTGCAGTCCTTGGCACAGGCAATTGCAACTCTTGAATGATCTTTCCATAAATCGCAGCAGCAGATTTCATGGTCGTACAATTCACATAAACTACTTTCAATTGCGACTTGAAGTCCGGCTTTAACATTAGCCTCGAGAGGCACGCCGTTTTCCCAGTCCCTGGAGGTCCTGATACGTAAAGCGAGCCTGATGTTTCATTTTTCAAATGCTTCTCCATAAATTCTTGTAATTTAACTAATTGCGCTTCCCTGCCTGGCAGAGTTACTGGTACCGAACTATGTAAAGCCTTGCGAGCATTACAGTATTTGTTCGAAGCGAACAATTTTTTAGGAGCTAGCTTCTCCTCATTCTCGGGGGAAGACATCAAATGTAATTTATCTAGGAGAGTGGAGGGTGTCAGGGGAGAAGTTATTAGCATTCCCTTCTCTATCCTCTTTTGTTTCGGAGGTGTGGAGCCATGATCCTCTGGAACAAATACACAAATTTTGTCTGCCATTACGGGCGAATAGAAAAATTAAAAAGAATTTAAAAGAAACAGTTACATACCATCGGATTCACTGGATTTTCGAGTACGACGTGGAGTTCGAACGGCCGCACCTACGTCAGATACTTTAACGTTGTTCTCCACATCCGAGTCCGAGTCTGATTCGCTGCTACTCAAGGTAATGACTTTTCTCACGGTCGGCGTGTATTTGTAAGAAGAATCTCTAGCAGTCGCGTTAGTAAAATCTTGTTTCGGAACGTCATTTTTAGTCCCGTAGAACGAACATTTTTTTCGTATGTTAAACGGAATCGTCGTTTGGATACTCGCCATTTCTATACGGCTTTTATAACACTTATGTTTTACTGATAAGCAACAATTTTATTATTCGGATAATAAAGATATTATTTCTGAAAAGCTAAGTTTCTATCATGCACTCTTTGACATCGTTCCTTATTGTCCGTTAACCTTCAACCCTCTCCCTCCGCGTTCAATTATTTAATACTGTTCCTTGGTCGCACTTGGAATAACACATTTAATAACGTTACGTCGTTAAAGTTAATCTATAAAATATATTTAGTTCTTTTATAATATACGACCAACACCTTTGTACACTGGCAAACAAGTGCGACCAGCCCGTCGTGCATTTTCGCGGGAACACGCTTTGAACGCGGGAAACCGAAGTCGTGGAAATAGGAACAGTTTGGAACAGACGAATGTTTCTATTTCCGCGCGAAAATAATGGTATTTGAAAATTCGCAGCATTAGTTTTCAGTAACATGCAGCGAGGAATATTCTACAGGCGTTAATGGCTACTATAAGCGATATAATTAAATATGATTCTCATTTCGTTATGTGTAGCCAAAAATTATTTAGTTTAACAGAATTTACTTAAAGGCGACCACACGTGTGTACAATTTCGTAGCCCTCTATAGGTGGAGGCAGAAATTATAGAGTACGACGTTTCCGGTTGTTTCCGGGCTCGGGAAGAAATGACCGTTTCTCTTCCATATTGGGTTTAGAAGTCGAGGGAGACGGCGGAATCAAAGTCCGCAGAAATCGAGATATTCTAGGATAATCTAGAAATCTCGCGGAAGCAGAATGAGAGCGAAGGTAAGCTTCTGTTATCGTTTTATTATTAATCCCAATATTTTTTTCGCGAGAAATTTATTATTACGTGTTTTTCCGAATATCTACACATACGTTTCGGCAACGACGTGCGTGGTTACTTGACACGACGCTATAAATGCAATCTTTCCGTGGTAAATTTAATTTTCATAACGTGTTTAACATCTTTTTTAAACGTTCTGCATTCTTCAACGGTCACGAGTCTACTTTTGTATCGTTTATATGTATTGTAGAAGATAATGAATATCCAATGTAGAATGCGTGTAAGGAGAGGTTAACCAAGGTTTACATGGTTCTTTTCAGTGGAGAAAGAAGAGGATGCGCAGGCTAAAGCGTAAAAGGAGGAAGATGCGCGCGAGGTCCAAGTAAATTTTATATCCATAAACTGTAAGTACATTTTTGCATCGCCAAGTATTCGTTAATCTCGTAACACATTAGTAATCGTATAATTTTTGTAAACCAAAATACTAACCATACTGAAAGTATCGCCATAATATAAAAACTATTTCGGAAAAATGAGATATGTAACCAAGGATAAATCATACATAGAATTTCTGCCCAGAAGTGCTTTAAAATAAATGCCTAAAACAGTATCTATTTATGCTGGAGGAATTCTCTGTACCAAATACATTAACCACTTCAAACATTTATGTTTTTACTTATAAGTTTATGAAATGTTTGTTTCAGCTCTAAGAAAAACATGAGTTCCACTGAAATGAAATTTGATCAACCCGACTGATGCTGTTTCAACAGTTCAACACCTGCTACTATTGTTTCTCTGCGGAGAGTTGCATTCTATTAATGTACACGTCTTGGATAATGGAATAAATTTAATATTCGAAATACTTTCAAAATCCTTTTCTTTCTCTTACTTCCTTAACATTACATTTAGAAGAATTCCTTAAGGAGAAATCATATTATTTAATAAATACATCGAAGACAATTTGCCATGCGTGCGTGCGTGCGTATTTAACGAAGACTAAAGAATATATCGGTCACGAATTACGATAATACTCTTACACTTCGGCATCCCAGTGTAAACATAACCTTTCTCCTAACGCGCGAACACAAAATGCGAAGTCGTTTGTTACCAAGTTTATTGCAAACAAGAAAATTGTTTCATGATTATTTCAAACCCTCCATAAATAATGTAATAACGTACTCACAATTGAAACAGGCTAAAAGTTTTTCAACTAATAATCCGAAGGAACCCGACGATATTAAAAATGTGCAGGGAAGCTCACATAACCTACCCGGTTCAATTAATTACACTCATAAACCCTTTGACGACAAAGATGCAGACATTATTTTCGACGTCAGTGAGAATCAGGGGACAATCAACTTGGATGATTTAAAAAGTCACGAGGAATATTATAATCCTTACGAAGGAATAAATTTGGAACGTAAGTTAGAGATACAGCAGTTATGCGCTACCAATACTATATACCGTACATTAAATATATATATATATACTTAATACATTGGAGTCCTCAATGTTTAAGCAAAGAAGAATGAAGATCCTTTAATAATGATAATATTAATGCGATATCTTATTAGGTGGGGTAACAGGGGTATTTGAAATAGAGGATCTCGTGTCGCTGTTACATAGGGACAATGCTAAAAACATATTTGTAGCTTCGGTGCCTCCTGAATTATCATACGTCAATTACATAGTCGTAGTTACCGGCAAGTCAAAGAAGCATATGCAAGCTTTAGCTACTTTCGTTCGTAAAGTGTTTAAACTGAAAAAATGTAAAACAGATTCAATACCCAAGATCGAGGGACTAGATTCGAAGGACTGGATAGCTTTAGATCTAGGTACATCTATTCTGTTTCTTTCTTTTCCTATTTCATAGTGTAGTCGAATAATCTTCATTTATTTCGTTGTTTAGGAAACATTGCCTTGCACATTTATTCAAAGAGTGCCAGGTCATTGTACGACCTGGAAACGTTATGGTCGGTTGGGCCTGAATATGACGACAAGAACAAAGTTACTGGCATCGACATTATGGACCAATATAATATATTCTTGTCTAATTTGGAACCAATGGAGGAGAGCGATGAGACTATAAAGAGTGACAGGGCATGAAATTATGTTGAGATAAATGAAATAATAACAATTGATGATCCTGTGTAATAAATACATGTTTAATTGAAAATGTGTACTTGCATTTTATGAACATCTAAAAAACCATGAATATATTAAATAGTTTTTATTTTCTGTACCCTTATTTCGAACAGTAATTACTATAAAAGGACGTTTATAAATACCGTAGAAGAGAATTATGTTCGTGAAAAAAAAATAAACAAGTTACAACCTCGATTACGTTTATTATGCAACAGCGCCCGAATCATTTGCACTACGCATGTGTGATGATGCACGTTTCTCTCGCACGTAAAGAAAGGGTTTTCTCTCACACCCCCCGCCTCCTTCGTTTAATGATTGTCCTTTGAGAAGTAATTCGTTTAGACAGCATCCATATCTGAAGGCGTCTTATCACAGACTAATAGCGAAATGGAATCTTATCGAATTATCTAGTCCATTCACACGCTGACTAATCATTCAGATAAACAGGCACCTGCGATTGGCTTCGTCCCGATTTAAATTGCGTATCTGCCCTTTTAGACATCGCGTGTAGATGAAATCGTGATTACAATAGTAATTATTCTATAGCACACTCTGAGAGAGGCATTCACGTTCCTAAATTTCACACGTAATTTCTAAGATATACAAATAAATCTACGTAATCATATGTTTTGCAACAATGTGTTCCTTAAGTGAAACATCCATGTAGCTGAATTCAGGTAATGTATGACTTTTTTTTAAAAATATATAGCTTTTTCCCATTATTTAATATATAGTTCGTTCTGTGTCATTCACTTTAAAGTGCGACAAATCGATCATTGAAATTGTAAAGCTATTAATATTTATATATGTGTATCACTAATAAAATATCAGAAATATTTACATACAGCTTACATTTATTCCAGCCAGTTATATGACTACGTCAAGGTGCTTAAACAAATATCAGTATCGGGAGAGATACATAAAAGCAAGAGATATGAAATGGTGAAAAAGCTCGACGCGATCTCAAAAAATGGCGAGCAATCCAGATTCAATTTGTCAAAGGAAGTGCACGCGTTTCCTACAAGTTCCTTTAAAGTCGACTGAGCAAATTTATCTTGTCTTTTTGATCCCAACGTTGATCTCTTGTTTTATATACATAATACACTTCTCCGCTGACCTAGTGGTTGCGGTACAACACTTCAGAGAGCACAATCCTGTATGGGGATGCTGTACGCTTGGCTTTATCTATGCGCCAGCAATTGTATACTTTATGTTAACCGTTTCGAGGCCAGATTGGTGGATGACAGATGACGATAAACTGAATAAGGGTGTGTTCGGTTGGTTTTGCCTTCAGTTTTGCCAGCTGATCGGCTTCGCTTGCTTTTCTCTCTACAGGTATCGTCCTTTCGTTTCCAAAGTTAACGATCATAATCGTCATTAGCATTATTCTGATTAATAATTCTTCAGATACGCGGGCCTCATAGTGCTGGTTGTGGATGCTATTATTCTATCTGGGAAAGATAGAGCGAAGACTTTAAACATAGCAGCTGCTCCCGCAGCTATAGAGTTATACTTCTTTTTACAAGCTTGGTTTCAGGCAGCTCCTCAAGCGATCTTCCAAACACATCTACTTTTCCGCGAAGCGGCGCTTCATCAAACCCATCAGTCTGGTATTTTATCTCGCTATATTATTATATGGTATAACTGAAATTCCTTTATAAGTATGACAATGCTAATTTTTTTACAGTGGTTGTAAAGGTGCTCTCCATTCTCATGTCCATTACGGTACTGGCTATTCAGACTACCTCTTTTCAAAGATTTGAAAGCCAACGTGTTAATGGCAGGAAATTACCATGGGCGATGTGGTTGAAGAAATACTGTGTTCAGGTACCGCGCTAAAATAGACTTACGGCATTAGAATATTTGGCCCTAACTATATGTTTAAATGTAACCATTGCATTTAGGAACTTTGCGATCTCGAAGAAAGAGCTCCTTTAAAGTTATCCGATGCAAAAAACGAGGATACTATACATACAAAGAATGAAACGCAGGAATCTGAAGAGCAGAAAGAATCTGAAGAAACTGAGAATGAAAATAAAGGAGAAATTGATCCTCATGTCTCTTTGGACCGTCAAATATCCGTAACGCCTCCGTTACCACCGAAAAATGTACATATTATACCGCCTCCGACTCCTTTACGCGGAATCACCACAGTCGCGCCGCTGCCTATCCCGGATATACCAGCTCCGCCAAGGCCAGACTCTATCTGCACGAACACAGAGAATCCTGAATCAGAGGATGCTCCGACTAAGTCGGTATCCGCCGAAGAAGCGAAGAAAAAAGCAGACATACAGAATTTAAAACTTCCACAAAGAAGGTACTCAAAGAAAGGATTGGAAGAGGATGATCCCATAGGCAAATTTTTGTGTTTCCTGTGGTGGTTCTTTTTCATTCTAGCGCGTATACTGGCTATCGCTGTGTTCTATGAATTTTATCCTATTCATTTATCCATCGTGCTTAGTATACATTACGGTGTTATGCTGATATACCTATTTTACTATGCAAAATATTACGATATCATTACGTTCTTTGTTAATTTATGGCTCGGATTAGTTTACATATGTAGTTTGATCGAATATAGAATCAAATTCAAATACGCGGACAAGTGGGTGTTGCCGTACTACGCCTTTGTATTGCTGCAAAATACATTTCTAACATTATCCTGGTACCTGTACGCGGACTGGGACGGATTTTGGTACACTTATGTATTCTACGTAATTTTCGCAAGTATGACACTTTGCATCTTATCGACTACCATTTATTGCGTTTTACTTAAACCAAAGAAACGAAGGATATATACCAGTTGACAAACGATTATTTCGTGGTAATGAAATGTGATTTCGTAAATGCTTTAATCTATTCCTAAATATTGCATTAACATATTCCTTCTATTTATACGAACTTCGTTCGCATTTCCATTTTCTATACGAAGTAGGTAATGTTAGAGAGTTATCATTTAGTTACAGACACCAGAAAATAGTTGGTATATGGTTATAATTGCGATGCGCAATACGTAAGTTTTAATGCAAAATGAAATGTACTAAGGACTGATAATAATCGTTAGATAGTATGTTAAAAATGTATTTATCGTACATCACTATAAAATTACAGGTAGCTATATTTGTGTAATATTTATAGAAACATGATCCGTCTAAAAAAAACTTACAAATAGTTACTATATTCGGCAGCGTTTTTCTTATCTGCGAATTTTATACTTGTACAGTGATATTTACAGTACTACGCATTTATATACAGAAATAATTCTAGATGCCTATATGAGTACTTATAAGTATTAAAAAATATATGTATATATATCTTTCAATCTGTTTTCATCTTTGAAGATTTTTTATACATTTACATCGAATACTTATCTCGTAGTAATGATTTAATAGAGGTTCTGTAGAAACCGCTTACTTTCACGATATTCGTGAAAACGAACTAAAAGTATATTTATAAAATACATCACATTATTTGTATCTGGCTGCTTAATTTGGCAAAAACCTCGCTCTGAGATTGTTAATATTAAAGTGGTACTGTAAGACAACAGTAGCAAAGAAATGTTAATAAATCTGGTTCAATAAAAAATGTCACCTGATAGACCTACACAGTTATATTCGCAACATTCACTTCTTTGGAGAGAAAAGTGTTTCTCATACATGTATATTGGAATCTCTGTGAAGGTTCCCCAATTGTGCTTCGAACAGAATGTCGTTTAATAGTTTCTCGGCTATAATTCTTTGGTCTAATCTCATATTTCTAAGTTTTGCTGCTACGTTACGCCCGATCGCGTCGAACTCATCCTCCATCACGAATGAGTTGTTGTGTGATATTTTTAAGAGATCTGTAGATTCAGCTTCCTCCGATTTACGTCTACGAATTAACGGAGACTCCGTCCATTCGCTGGGCTGATCGTAAGTCTCTTCGTTCCCTGGTTGGCATTCCTCCTAAATAGATGCACGTTTATTATGTTTCGCGGAAACCTCGCTTCTCATTTCGTAAAGTTAAAATCGCAGATAATCCACTCACTGTTTTGTAACATTTCCTGTATCCCCGTTTCGTTCTAACCAGTTCTGGACATTTCTCGGCTGATAGATCTATATACACCATCGCAGGCTTCCTCTGGTTCGATTTACATTTAATTTTATCTACCATGAAAGGGTGTACCCTCTGTAGAACACTTAAATTAATAAACATGAAAAATCAAGTTAGAACTTAAATACTGTGAAAGATAAGATCGCCTTACTTTAATGTGGCTTAAAAAATTTCCCGTAGATTTCAAGTTTCCGTTCAGGTGTTTCTGACATTGTAAACATCTAACTGTAACATTGGTGTCTTCCACTCTAATCACCGTAAAGAACTCTCCGTCGAGAATGGCTGGTAGTCGAATCGGAGTAAGGGTCATGCTCTGTTGCGTATTCGACTGTATCGGAGAGATCTGATTGGGTTGATCCTGTTGATGTGGTTGCTGCGACTCTTGTTGTTGTTGCTGTTGCTGATGTTGCTGATGCAAAGCGGACGCTTCATGATTCTCTTGGTTCTCTACCTCGACAGTTTGGGAGGTAGCTTGTCCGCTTACTGTCTGAGATATTTCTCGCTGTTGGTTCGTAGTATCGATCATGCACGTGTCAAATGTCTCAATCTTTGTTTCGTACCTTTGCGCAGGGTATGTATCCATGGTCTTGCGATACATACAATATTCAATCTGACAAATAAGTGTGTTAGATAAAATGCTGAATAGGTTAAATAAATTTTACATAAGCAACGCTTCAAGTACCTGTAATTAAATGTGAAACCATAATTTTTAATGACACTAAAATGAAAATGCTATTATTTGGTTTCTTACTGAATTTTAGATAAGCTGTTAGATAAGGATGTCATGCACACAACAAATCTAGATCAGATAATAGATGAGACCGTGTGGAACACAAGCTAAAGAAATTCCAATGTCTACTTACCAACTTCGAAAAATAACGCTATATTATTATGACGCGAGACTCATTTAACGCGCAACGATAAAATCAAATCTTCTGCTCATTTCCTTGAGTATTACGAGCGTGTGTTTATTTAAGCCTAATAAATGTACGACAAGCTTAAAGGCTATTATAAAATACCGATGCGTGCGTAAAGCGAATTTCTTGGCAGCACTGTAGTAAATAAACATATCGATGAAAATACATATCGGGGGCTGAATAAATTTGTCCATGGGAATAATGAATTTTTCCTTTGTGCTTCGACGCGATAAAAATACATTCAGTCGCAGCAAGCAAAAAATACATCAATTATATATTCTTTTTCATTAATTAAAAGCTATAGGGACGTGGCTCTTTGCAAAGAAAATAAATAAATTATATATATATATATATCGTTAAGATAGCTATTATCAATGGAGTGTAAATTAATAAGTTAACGCGTAATAAATGGTAGGAAAAATATTCGGCTGACCTTTACTGTCTGCAGGGTATTTTCGTGAAGTATAATTCACGTTGCCAGCATTGATAATACCGGTTCGTTGCATTGAAAATAAAGCAGTATCGAAGAACTACATATAGGCGCTACGGTTACTGTAGTGCAACGTGTGTGACTGCTCGCGAGAGGTTTGTTTTTATTTGAACTTGGATCAATGGAATGATTCGCATAGGGGTGTTTTTAGCGCAACATCCGTTGACGTATACAAGTATTTATTGTAAGAAAATATAGAATAGATTTTAATAATTCCTCTGAATTGCCTCTTACATCGAAATGTCCGCACCTTGTCGTGAAGAAACAAAGGAGGCCAAAGAAGAACAAGATACAGTAACAGTATCAGAGCAACACACTGCAAAGAGATCCCTCGACACAATTTCACAAACATCTTGTTCGAAAAGAGAACAAGACCACGAAACAAATGACAAGAACTGTACACAGCAAAGTGGGAAGAAAAAAAAGCATTCTCCAGACTCAGAGCCATCTAAGATAGCAAAATGCGATATCGGACAAAATGTATATTTAAATATATTATATATGCATCCTTTAAGCCTCCTATCCATTAAATAATCCTTATACGAGTACAATATATAAATTGCAGGTTAACAATACTCCCTCTGATTTATCTACTGGCAGTAGTAGGGAGAAAGAAATGCCCAAGCCAGAAGTATGCACTAGCAATACAGTATTAGTTGCGGCACATTATAATTCGCTAGAAGAGAAAGGTTTTTTAAAGAGGAATCAAAGTCGTATCTTATATATGAGAAACTTCAATAACTGGATTAAAGGCATGCTAATAGGTAAGATCCTGGTTTGCGCGCATATAAATTGACGATTGGCCCTTGACAGCCTACTACAAAGGAGATTTCACTTACAGCTGAATATATCGACAAAGTGAAACAGGACAAAATGCATGGAGTTTCTTTGAGGGTATTGGATATGTGCTGCGGAAAGGGAGGTGATCTATTTAAATGGATGAAAGTAAATATATCGCACGTGATTTGCGCTGACCTGGCCGAAGTTTCGGTCGAACAATGTCAACATCGATACAACGAGATATTGAACAGAAAATCCAACGATAGAGGATTCGCGCCTATTTTCACCGCCGAATTTATAGCGGCCGATTGTACAAAGGTAATTGCTCGTCGCATAGGTCGTAAGAGACGAATGGTTGAAAAACAGTGGGTATCGCGAAATGTTTTATCTGTTTGTCAATGGAAATTAGTTATGAATAAGGGTTTCAGGTTCGTTTAAGGGAAAAGTACAAGGATCCTTGCGTGCATCTAGACTTTGTCAGCTGCCAATTTGCATTCCACTATAGCTTCGAATCAATGGCACAAGCAGAATGTATGTTGAAGAATGCCAGCGAATGTCTTAAGCCGGGAGGCTACTTTATCGGGACTATTCCAGATGCGTACGATCTAGTGTACGTTTGTATACTCGCCAGTCGTCTAAGATCTCTCTAAAGATTCGTTTCGAAATACTTTTTCTTTTCATCAGTTCTAGGTGGCAGAAGTGTGACGGTAATAAGCTTGGGAATGAAATTTACAATGTAGAATTTTTCTGCGATAAAAAGAAACCGCCACTGTTCGGCGCTAAGTACAACTTTCATCTAGAAGGCGTTGTCGATTGCCCAGAGTTTCTCGTTCATTTACCCACTCTTTGTAAACTAGCATCGAAGTACGATTTGGAATTGGTGATGTTCGAAAGGTAAGGAATGCTTCAAAGGAGCAGCGTACTCTAGTACGCGCGAGGTACAAGTATCGTGTTCTGTAATTGTAGATTTGACGACTACTACGAACGTATGAAAAATGAAGGTAGATCTGTACTTGCTAAAATGCAGGCTTTAGAAACTTATCCGCCATATCACGAGACGCCACTTCTTGGCAACGCCACGCAAGATTATCAACATGCCATACAGTACATGCAAAATCTACCGGGCCACCGTAAGATTGGAACTTTGTCTCAAGCAGAATGGGAAGTTATCTGTTAGTAAACGAATTCTTCCCTGATCTTCGACAATCGCGATCAGTGTGATTATTATACTATTAATGGCTGTCTTGTTTATTCGCAGCTCTATATGCTGCGTTTGCCTTTCAAAAAGTGAAAACTGCCAGGAACAGCGAGGGGAAGTCAGAGCATGCGAAGTCATAAAGATCAAGAACCCTATAGCATTGATTCGATAGTTTAAAATTGGGTTAAAGAACAATAATTATGATCATTGATTTTATATTGTATAAACTAGCCTGTTGCTATAGAAATACATGAACGTGTAACTATAGTACACAGTCACCTATATTTTATATAACTTTTTTTTAATGAATTTCAATAATACATCACGCATAATAGTCATATGTATTATACATCTTCATCCGTATAACTGTCTGTATAAAATATGCTTTCTATAAACTGTTCATATAAAGTTGAAGATAAATGATCCAGTACTATTGCTTGTATGGTGACAAGATAACTGTATAAAGTATTTAACACGCATTGCTATCTGTTTAATAGATTTAAATATAATCGGTTAACACTTGAATTTTCTCGTTTATTTAACAAAGCTCGTTGGTTCATTGACGTATACCTATACAAATAAATGGAATTTTGACACATGGCATGGAAACTCGAACTTCATTATTTTCTTTTAAAGTGTTTACGTAGAAAGAAAAGATATACATTACTAATGCATATTCATACGTGGATACGCTTGCGTGCAATAAAAAGCAAGGGGAGAATCTCGCGACAACCACCGAGGAGCATCATTGCGCCATCGCAAAATTAATATTTAATTCGTGAAACGTCGTACGAAAGAA
The DNA here is from genome assembly GCA_910592295.1 of Andrena haemorrhoa. Lineage (NCBI taxonomy): Eukaryota > Metazoa > Arthropoda > Insecta > Hymenoptera > Andrenidae > Andrena > Andrena haemorrhoa. Next base: position 7,152,000 of record OU342941.1, read on the forward strand.
CGTTGTCCATGCACATACGATGAGCCTCGATACCATGTTCGATTGTTGCGTTACGAGCGTGCCTGTTCGCGGACGAAGTTGTGCCGCGTGAGCAAAAAATTGGGGAGCCGGTTCTTCAAAATTAAAGCGATTCCGATGAATGGGAAGCCGCGTTGAGTGTTTGTTTTTATTAAATACTTTGCAATGGCCTGCTTGTAAAATCGTAAGTGTTTGCGTTCATACGTAATTGAACGTGGTCGGAACGGAACATGATCGAATAAACAGTTACGACCACGACGGATTGCGGGGCGAAGGGTTATATCGGGGGATCGAAGAGGCGGAGCAAAGGGACGCATGCGCAGTTAGATATTTTCGATACTTAGACTGGGTCTCCTACACGATCTAAGCGTAGGCTCGGCCTGCAGTCTCGCGCGGAGTGTATAGTCGAGTAGCGAGCGACTGGTGTGCGTGTCCCCAGTCCTCTTTGCTTCTCTCGCTTCTGTTAGCCCTCGCGTTGCCAGAGTCTATCAGTCGCGTTTGTACGAGAAATGGACATCGAGCCGCCGATAACGCAGTCGAATTCCGACCCAGTAAGTCACTATTCCGTATTTATTTGTTACGCCGCGTCCACCCACGTGCATAGTTTTTCGATATTTTACTCCGTATCATCGCTTTCCTCTTGAACGCACGGTGCGGATACAGACGCGAAATTTTTCTAAGTCCCAAAATGGCGTCTGGCGACTAAGTCCTACCTGGCTCGCTTCGCACTGCCAGACGTTAAGTCCGATAGAAGAGCGGACGCTTTGTACGATGCGTCCCCCTTATTAACATAGCGATTTTCATGCGAATTTTCTTCGTTTTAGGAAAAGAAGGCCAAGGAGAACAGCAATGCTACCGGGAATCATAGCGGTAAGCCGTTTATTCATGGAGTTTAACATACGTGCCTCTGACATAGATGAGATCGGAACTTTACACCAGCAAAATGTTAAGTTCGACGCGGCGACCAAAGAGTTGGGGCTGCCAACGACCCGACCGGTCTGATGGTCTGACACGTGTTTCGACTCTGACGAAGCGTCCGAACTACGTGTGACTTCCTGCAATTCAAATTTTTTCACATTTCTTTTCTCATCGTTCAAATTCCCACTTGTTCGCGTCCGGTACTCGGAGAATTTTTCACTTTCGTTTTTACTTTTTCGAATGAACAACAAAACTTTTTCTTCGACCTATTAAGTTTCTCCATAAGAGAGAGAAATAAGGGGAAAGTTCATTTTAAAAATTCCTTAGCAAATGCATACTTAAAGAAGTATGTTGAATTATGATAATAATTAATAATTATTGTTTAAATACTGCAACAATTGTGCAGTTTTACTTAAGTAATTAAGTAATTTTTCCGATAAACCTGTTGAAGTACAACCAGAACAGTGTATATTTTATTATTTTTAGAAGCCCATATAAATGGAATGTCCAATGGATATGATAAGAAGAGAGAACATAAATCTGAACATAGGGATAAGGACAAAGAACGATCTCACAAGTCGGATCATAAAGACAAAGAGAAAAGCAAGGAGAAAGATAGGAATCATAAGAGTGACCACAGAGATAAAGAAAAAGACAGGCACAAACATAGTTCCAGTTCTGTTAAAGAGAAGGATAAGCATGATAGCAGTAGCAGCAACAAAGACAAGGATAAGAAGAGCAGCTCGTCGTCGAGTAAGGATAAAGAGCATAAAAGTGGTAGTTCCTCGAGCAAGGATAAAGAAAAAGACAAAAGCAAGGACAGAGAACATCATCACAAATCTAGCTCCAGCTCTAATTCCAATTCCAGGGATAAGGATAGGTAAAGGAAAAGCCTGTAATTATAGCTCCGTTCGCCGCTTCCTATTTTCTGCTTATATAAAAAGAATTGTGCTTTGTTACAGGCACCACAGTAGTTCCAAGGATAAAGAGAGCTCAAGTAAAGAGAAAGACAAAGATAAAAACAAGGATAGGGATAAGGACAAGCACAAACATAGCTTGAGTTCAAGTTCTCGAGACAAGGATAAAGATAAAAGTGTATCGAAAGATAAGGAGAAGGAGAAGAAGCATTCATCGGAAAAGGACAAGGAGAGACATTCCACATCTCATACGAACGACAAGGAAAAGCATCGCTCTTCTGAAAAAGACAGGGACAAGCATAGCGTGTCGAATAAGGACAAACATCGCCATGACAAAGACAAAGATCGTCATCGTCATGACAAAGAGAAATGTGAGTTGCGGGTTTGAGGTGTACGAGGAGACTATAACTCGAGTCGGATCTGTTGTTTTTACTTCGTTCGATTTGCAGCAAAACATAAGGAAGAAAAAGATAAGAAGGACAAGGAAAAGGAAGACATTAATATTAAAGTAAAAGAAGAGGTGATGGATGAGAAACCAAATCACGTGGAACCTGAATTTCATTATAAGGCTGGTCATAGTTTGAAGCACGAAGTGAAGGAGGTATCTGCATCTTTGTTTTTTCCAGTAATATTATAAAACGCCTAATGATCAATGACAAAAATTTGGAGGAACAAATTGTACATTGCAGGAACCCGTTACGCAAATAGAACCGGAAGATGACGATGACAGTGGCGGAGAGCAGCCGTTGTACATTAAGGAAGATGAGGATGAAGATGAGGATGCTAGTATGGATTCAGCCAATGACACTAGACTTTCGGATCTCCATAATACCACCATTAAAACTGAGGAAGAGTCGGATGAAAATGTGCCCCTAGTGAGTAAAATTCGCATTTACGTTTTCACATTATTATATTACAAAGTATGTACCTTGTATGCGATAATACTTATGTAGAGCACAAGGTCCGGGACCCCTAAGAGCATTAAAAGAAGTCTAGAATCGGAGGGAGAAGAGGATGTACCACTTTCCGCGCGCAAGAAATCTAAGAAAAGCGAAACAAAAACAAAGAAAAAGAAACGGAAGCACGAAGATGACGACGACGACGAAATTCAAGAGGTAATACAGCTGCTTACTGTTAAGTATATTAACAATGAAACAATACGTGTTTACTTTTCGGTTTTTCTTATAGAAACCAAAGAAGAAGGGTATAAAAGGGCCGAAGCGAGAGAATGCGACAAGAAAGAAGAAGCAAGAAGACGAACAAGAAGTCTGGAAATGGTAAAATTCTTCCACCATTCTAGTCGTTTAAAAATCCCGCGTAAAATGCACAAGATTAGGTTATGTTATTTAATCTTATGCTACCAGGACAGCACTTCTAAAGTCGAGTAATTGGAAAGATGAATGACACGTGCAGTGTTTGAAGTTAGATATGATTAGAATTATCATCAAACTTAATGTAACGTTCTCAAAAATTTCAATTTTCAATATTGGTCGTAAATATAGTATCAAATCTGAGGTTCTTAAGCACTTATCCCATTTAAGGTTAGGATCTCCTGTGTAACACATTTTTATTATATTGACGTTGACACGATAAATAATGAATTAAGTGGAGGATAATAAAAGTGATACAAAAATTATTTTAGGTGGGAAGAAGAGAAGAAGAACGATGGAACGAAGTGGACATTCTTGGAACATAAAGGGCCAGTATTTGCACCTGCGTACGAGCCGCTTCCTCCCGATGTGAAGTTTTATTACAACGGCAAGGAAATGAAACTGACTCAAGACACGGAGGAGGTCGCAACTTTCTACGCGCGGATGTTGGACCACGATTACACTACAAAACCGGCGTTCAACACCAACTTCTTTCATGACTGGCGAGAAGTAATGACCGATTCGGAGAGAGCCAAAATAGTCGATTTAACCAAGTGCAATTTTAAGGAGATACACGCGTATTTCATTCAGAAAAGCGAGGAACGAAAAGCTATGACGAAGGAAGAGAAGCAGAAAATAAAGATACAGAACGAGGAGATCCAAAAGGAATATGGCCTTTGCGTTATCGACGGGCATAAAGAGAAAATAGGAAATTTCAAAATTGAACCTCCTGGTTTGTTTAGGGGTCGCGGTGAACACCCTAAAATGGGTAAATTGAAAAGGAGAGTTATGCCCGAGGATATCCTCATCAATTGCTCCAAAGACTCGAATGTACCAAAGCCACCGCCAGGCCACAGATGGAAAGAGATTCGGCACGATCCCAATGTTACGTGGCTCGCCTCTTGGACAGAAAATATTCAAGGGCAAGTGAAATACGTTATGTTGAATCCATCGAGTAAGCTTAAAGGAGAGAAGGATTGGCAGAAGTACGAGACCGCTAGGAAATTGGCAATATCTATAGACAAAATTCGCGCTGAGTACAGAGAAGACTGGAAGAGTAAAGAAATGCGTATAAGGCAGAGAGCTGTTGCATTATATTTTATAGACAAATTAGCGCTCAGGGCTGGTAATGAGAAGGACGAGGATCAGGCAGACACTGTAGGTTGTTGCTCCTTACGAGTGGAACACATCACGTTGCACGAACAGAAAGATGGGAAGGAATATGTAGTTGTATTTGATTTCTTAGGTACGCGCAGCCGTTCAATTAGATTAACTAACTTCCCATGGTTAGTTTGATAGTTTTACATCTTCCGTTTAATGTGTTTGCAGGTAAGGATTCAATAAGATATTACAATGAAGTGCCAGTAGAGAAACGAGTATTCAGGAATTTGCAACTATTTATGGAGAATAAGTCTCCTAGTGATGATTTATTTGATCGTCTTAATACGACTGTAATGAATAAGCATTTGAACGAATTGATGGAGGGTCTTACTGCTAAAGTATTCAGAACATACAACGCGTCATGGACGCTACAGCAACAACTGGATCAGCTGACAAATCCCGATGATACAGAAGCGGAGAAGATATTGTCGTATAATAGAGCAAATCGAGCGGTCGCGATATTGTGTAATCACCAGCGTTCAGTGCCTAAAACTCACGCCAAATCGATGGAGAATCTCAAGACAAAGATAGAAGCTAAGAAAGAAGCTATAGCTGACGCAGAGCTTGCTGTAAAGGATGCTAAGCGTGACGCGAAGCATGGATCTGTCAAGGAGAAAGTGTATGTAAATTGTGTTTATATACGATGGACGTATTCAATAATGCACCTGTTGTTTCAGTGTATATGAAAAGAAGAAGAAAACTCTCGACAGATTAAAGGAGCAACTGACAAAGCTGGAGGTGCAAGCAACGGATAAGGAAGAAAATAAAGAAATCGCACTGGGCACGTCCAAGCTGAACTATCTCGATCCTAGGATCTCTGTTGCATGGTAATTTTTATCTTCCTCCTTCTCTCTTCCTTGAAAGCATCATTTCAGTTCTTATTCCCTTTTCTCGTCTTTTTTTTAGGTGTAAGAAGAATGGTGTCCCTATTGACAAAATTTACAACAAAACTCAAAGGGATAAATTTAGATGGGCAATAGACATGGCAGGACCTGAATATGTCTTTTAACCCTGTAGAAGATTGGTTATTCTGTAAGAAAATAACTCCCATTGATTGTATTTAGTGAATTTTTTGTTTTAATAATCGGGAGGAAAGTAATGGCATAATTTTCTATATTTACGAAAGATAAATGCGGGAATGCGGAGACATATTTTATATAGAACAACCAATGTGTTAAATTTTCGGTAAAGACCTTATAATCGGTGTTTAATCGACACATACTCGTAGTCTAAAGCTGATCGCTTAGCAATCATTGCATAAGAATTTTTAGCGGTCGCATTTGTATGTAGGAGTTTAACTGATCTTATAAATATTGAACGTGACAATTGATTAGTTTGGCAACAATTTACATCTTTTAGGTAGAAATTTCTAATATGTGTGAGTTATATATATATATAAAAAAAATGAAGCGAAGCAAGATTTGTAAGAGTGATATCTAAATTTAGAGGACATATTTCGGTTACTTGAATGGTACATGAATTTTACGACCTCTAAATTTAGAAGTACGCTAGTAAGCATGGGCTGCCGCATTGTAAATAGAATTATTCATGGAAACTTTGCCAGCCAAACAAGTGGTGGAGCAGATATAACGTGCATTAGATCGATAAAAGCGCGTCTGTTGAACGAGCAGATAATTTTATAACCATTTAATTTTGACATTTTCTTATAAATTTTCTTATAGTATCATCGCCGGAATGTTGTATCGTGCATTATGGCATTTCTGGAATATTTAGAGTGGTGCGCTCTATGTGAAGTTTTTAATACCAAATTTACGAAAACAAAATTGTGGTTAGCAGAGCTCGATTGGACTATACTATCCCAGATCAGGAGTATAGTGATGTATTTAAAAAGTAGGTTATCGCTTTTAGCGATTTATGTTTTATAAAACAAAATGTTTAGACTATAATAAATGTGAACACAGTGTATCCATCACATTTTTTTAATACTTATATACATTCAAACCTTGTGATCACTATGGTATTAAGCTCCTTGCGAGAAAGCTACTGATTTTGATGTGTTTAAAGCCTTGCTCGTTACGTTCTGTAATGTAATTCTCGTAAATGGTGATTCGTATTTAGTAGCAGGATGTACGAATTTGTTGCAATATTACGTGAAATTCCTTGTTCTACACGAGCTATAACTGTCTATCTTTTGTACAAGATATTCTGTAATAAAGAATATCTGTTTATGTGACTAATGGGACTCAAGTTGCATATTAATGTTTGAGAATACGAGATATTTTCTTCTAATTTGTTACAAACATAAGTAAATGATACTTAGAATAAATTGTGCTATTGCCTATTTATCGGGGAATATGTAACAGGGACGAGTAATTCTTTTTCATTAGAGTAGCTGATAGTACCGCCAATTCACCCTTACGTCACGAACAATAGAGAACAACAACACTGACATGTCCAACAATCACGTTTCTTTGTATTATTGAATTCTGTGTCATAGATTGCTCGTCACTGACAAAATATTCCTGTGACTCTATGTTGTATGCGTATAAATACATATACACTGTCATTTACGCCCATTATTATATATAGGTATACATATTTAAGTACACTACAATGATAGAAATTATACAGACGTATAATTGGAATGGTGGTTCTTTATAATCCCCGTTTTGCCGAGTTGATTACACGTTAGATAATTTCGTTTGAAAAGGTGTAACATGCGTGTCTGCTTAATTTGAAAGATAAGCTAACATTGAAGACCACTATTCTCACGAAACTGCCAATTATTGTACGATTAATCGTATAATTTAATAGTCTGCTATGCTACAGAACCAGTTTCTCGATTTAGTTATAATTCTCGCTATACTTTAAAGGTTTTTATCGACAATTCGTAACGAGGGTGTTTTATTTATAACTCACGACTTACTACTTACTAACTATTTAGACAATTTTACTCGACGTATGTACTAACGGATCAGTCTTGATTGTACTTTACATTTTTTTTTCTCCCAATCGTCTTTATGATTGGCGAATACGTTTTCAAGGCCGAAACTGGTACTGTCCTTAGACTAAATTAATTTATACGATGATAAAGTAGACTGAACTTAAGATACATATATGCATATGTTTTCAAATTATGTACTGAAATTATTTGCAATGTAGGAGTTATAGTAATTAATTATCATGATAGAATTTTAATGAGATGCAATCAGTGAGTAGGCCTTTGATATCGAATGTTTCATGCACATAATATCAGATGATATAACATTTTTAACTTTTACAAGAAGCGAAGAATATGAATGCAATTGATATCTAGTACAATGGAGTCTGCACAAACTGAAGGTGTATGTATATTTCGGACATTACCATTTCTATACGGTACTGGAATAATAAAACTTATAGCGCTGAAAGGTCAGTCCACTCATTTACATATCCACTTTGAACGTTTACTTGTTAACAATGAGTAATGGTCTTGGTCCAGTTCAATTGTACACAGTTACGAAAAGAGATGTCCAAGCTACTTACAGGGTCGCTCGAACTTTATCGTACTTTAAGGAAAAAGAAAAACTTAACCGGGCGAAATGCTTATTTTTATTCATTTATTATTAAAGAGCAAAGTACAATAATATAACATATTACTGCAGTTAGTGATAATAGAAATAAATTACTAATAATTTAATTCAAATAATTTCTGTAAATTTGTAATAAATATTAAACGACGTAAAAACTTACAAACATAACGTCCCATATACGTGCAGTACAATTTTGCCCGAAATTAAATAAATAAATATTAAACTTTGTTTCTTCTATCGTGGATGTTCCAAGCCAGAAAATAATTAAAACCGTACAAACATAACTGTTCCAACATTCAAACAATACGCCAAAAATAAAAGGTTCGTATAATAGAAACAAGAACAATCGTGGGCAGAACCTAATTAAGAAAGTGTAAAAATACATTTGCAAAGTGTTATATTCTGGCGAGTGAAACGTTTCCAATAAATAAAACTTACAAGCTTAATTAAAAGCACAGAAATAACGATACAGTAGAAAGATACCTTGTTTAATTAGAATTTGGTGTTTAAAAGAAGACTAATAGAACCGCAACCGTGGATCAATCATATTATTAAACAAGATTATTCTTTAAACGAATGCGCAACATTAAAAGTCAACGTTCCACATTAATTAGGTAAAAAAAATGACTAACTGAAAGGCATTTTTGCTTTCATCTGTCCATACGACCGATATTATATACTGCATATGTATAGCACCACCGTTTTAGTGTATAAAATATAAAATGTTGAGATTAAATGAAATCTTTTTTTTTTGGTTATTATGTCACAGCAGAGTAATTACCAAAAGTGGTAGTTCCTAGTTTAAATAGGTAGACTAGACTATGCTAAATCACTGTTCGTTCCATTATTCTGTTATGTCTCTTATGCGTAACAAAAAGCTTGTTATGCGCAAAATTACTTTCTAGAATAAGAAAAATTTATACTTCAAGTATAGAGCCAATTTCCATCCGTTTGTTAGTGTAATCATCGTTACAATTCTCTTTCATTCGAATCGTATACCTAGAACGTACTTTGAACATGCTCAATTCTCGCGAACCAGCTGTACGCGCGCGTTTCGTACACCGCATAACGCGCGTACAACAAGAATATTTACTGCAGCCTGCAGACTTGATTAAATAGAATTAGACATCAACGTACAACGAACTTCATGAGTCTTCTGCATACAAGTGCAATACAAAAAGCATAAATGCTTAAAAAAATATTACAAATTATCTTGACAAAATTTCGATCTCAACACGCACAAATTCATAGAAATATATCAGCACTTATCTTGGCATTGATATTAGCCACCCTGTATTGCTATAATTAAATTGAGCGATACATGCTGCCTGGCTCATCAATCATTTTACACGTGGATGTCGGCGAGAGCGTGTGTATACCGCCCGCATTCTTGCTCGTTTACGAACAATACCATACTGATTTCTTTGTCTCTGAAAATTTATCACAATACATCGAGGTAAAAGATCGACGTAGAGATTACTATATAATACATACGATTTCACGATGATCGAAACGCTAGTCTCTCAATTTCATTCCGGATCAGTTTCCCCCTCTCCAATGGGCAATACTGTAACAAGTCCGGCAGCTACTACTTTAGCTTTATACGCCTCCGGTTCGAACCAGCGAATCGGTGCCTGTTAAACATAAAGCTATTGTTAATGTACGATTGTCGTTGGTAACGTTATATACGATATAGTGAAGGATATGGTGGCTTGTACTGTACCTGGATACGTTGTTACAAGCAGCATGCTTTGAATTTGTAAAGCAAATGTTAAATGGTTTACGTACGTACATGCCTTCTTAAATGTAATGATAACAAACGTTCTTAATGTAATTGTATATTGTATAGATAAGACTTTGCTACGGTGCTATTATAATATTTGTAAGTACACGAACTTTAAAAATGTAATAAGTAAAAATGCTTTATTATCATTGAAATCTCACAAAGGTTGTGTACAATGATATCCTCCTCGTTATAAATAATTTTTAATTTCTTATATCGCGTATAAAATGTCAATACTTTTCTTCCCGCCACACTAAATAAAAATAATAAAAGTTACAACTCTTGCAAATTCATTTAATAATAAACTATGCAAATGTCAAACGAATTCGTACGTATGAATTACAAAAAAACGAGAAATACTCGTAGGAACATAACGATTATAGTTCTGGTGACAAACATAACGTAATATATCTTCACTTTCAGTTTTAAGTCTACATTGCTGACCATACTCTCTACTTAACAAAGAAAAATACTAAATCTTTATCTCTTTAATAACATAAAACGGAAGAACATACTTAAAAACAGTTCCTTGTACCTCATTAAACGATACCGTGTAATATGAAGCTATGACGTAGCTATAGTGAAATACGTATTGTACTAATACAATGCACGTTCGCTAATATATATATTAATATAATGTAAAACCAGTACACTTATTAATATAAGCATTAATATTGTGTATTAGTACAATCACGAAATAAGTTGCCACTCTTCTTAAATAAAATTATTAAATAACACTAAGAATAAATCTTATGTATAACAAGTTTTCCATATAATACTGATAACGCAAGAATTTTTTTTGGTAAAAAGTATTACATATATCACGTAATATATGGTAGTAACGTAAAATCTTTGGTTTAAGTACATGTGTCTTCACATTTGAATCCGATGTTTATCGCATGCTGTTGTGAACATGCCATTCAGAACATCGAGCTTCGCGATTTAATGGTCATGGAAAATTGAGAATAATCCTGAATTGGATTTAGATCTTTCCGATCGAAGTTAAGGGTTGTCGAGTGACTATACTTTCGTCGCAATTACACGCCGATAACGAAAACTTGCTTTCTCTTTGATCCTACTGTGTCATCATCCTTTCTGCATTATTACTGCGGTCAATATCCTATTACGAGTATTATAAATGTATAACAAACAAACGTGTAATAGTCAGTTTAGCATCAGCACATTCCAGCGTTGAGGATGAGTGTAAACTCCAAGACATAGTTATATTCAATGCGAGTATCATTAATTTCGAGGCATTAAGTTTGCGTAATCTTGTAAGAAAGATTAGTAACTAACACTGTTGCACATCAGGTGATTAGCATTGGTATCGCATTGATGTACCTTGCGAACAATGTTGGGACACTCCTTTTGGATACGGGCCCAGTCCGCGGGCGGCCGCTTGGCATAGGGGCCTGTTGAACACAGCAACAGAAACTCGTACGTGAGTTCTCTGACTTCTGGAACTAGATGAACGTTCGCTTCAACATTGCCCCGCGGTATTTAAGGATGTTCGAACGAAATCATTTCGCGACAATTACCTTCCTGAGCCGAAGGATTTGCTTCGGGAATTATAAGGGGTTTATAGGTCTCCTCACTTTCTGAAGTTGCAGTGCTATCCATAATCAATTCTCGGCTCGTATCGTTTGTAGTACTCGGAGTTAACGGTGTTTTCTGCGTGTTGGAAGGCGAGACCGAGTAGGAAGATTCCTCTTCGAAATTGAAATATTCTATACCGCTTGTATAAGTCTCAGAATCTCCCAGGAAATATTCGTCTAGGACTAGCTTGGCAGTCTAGCATATATAGCGGATAATGTGAAAATAAATCACATAATCGTGCAATTTATGTCTGTAGAACTATTAGAATTATTACCCTGACAAGATCCAGATTGCATCCTGTGATCTTCAAAGATTGGTTACCGACTGTAACCGTATATTTATATTCGCCTATACTGGCGTCGTTGGTGGAGAAGCTGTGGAGGAGTGAACTCCGTGCACGAGAGTTCTGTTGCTGGTGCTGCAATCGATTACTTTCGTCCGATGCACTGCTGTTTAACGAGGAACTAGAACCACCCATAGCTCCCTTCTCTCCTCCACCTTGCTCCAATCTCACCGGCGATGCATTTCGTTGAATCGTATCTTTTATCAAGTCCTTCGCGTAACTGTTGCGATAAAGAGTTCGTGCATAAATTATATACCAGAAGCTTAATGAACCGATTCAGACGGCTAAACGGAAATTCGGCTTACTGTATCTTGTCCTCGGAAGTACCCGTGATTTGGACAAGTCGTTCTTTGGCTCCAGGGTTTACTATGGAAAAAGGAATCGTGTTAGACTCGCACATCTTATAACATTAATATAGTATTAAACGCTTGTTACGATCCAAGGTTCATTTCGTAAATATTCATCTGTATTATGGTTAATATACAATGTATAAGTGCAGAATTACATTTCTATAAAAATGTATTAAGTAGAGGCACTTTTCAAACACTCCAAGGCAAATTATTCGTGGATTAGAACATTGACAAGTAGTTCAATATTAATTGTACACGAGTATTCCTGTGAAGAGAAGACAATGTGATCTTTAAGTGCATTTAAGGCTATAAGCATTTATAAGCAATAAAAACAATTGTATTAAACATATGAAACGCTGCTCGTAATACAACATACTTATTTAAGTGTGCTTTAATAAGCTGCAAACACAATGCATGATATACTAATGATAATAGTATGATACTCGTAAAAACAATTCCACAATAAAAAGAATTATGTGAGCAATCAAACTTCAAAAGCCCTTGCAGAACATTTTCGATCTTGCGTGTGGTATGACACTTTCACCAATTAATTAACGAGGTAACATAGAAAAAAGGAAAACAAAAGTGTCCCATGCAAATAGAAGTACGTGTAAATGAGGAATAAAAATTAAAATCAAATGGATACTGTTCTCAGAAAGGTCTCTCATAATTTGCTATTAGAGAATCTTTTAATCTTTTTCTCGTATGTGTAAAAAGATTTGGAAACAACGTGTTTTTGTGCAATCCAACAGAATATTTCCATTCATACCTGCTTCAACTATCTCGTATACAAACAGAATTATAACAGAAACAGGATTCCAATCTTGATTAATTCGTAAAATTAATTTTGGTCGGAACAAGAATATTAGGATATGTAATAGACATAAAAAAATATATAACTTGTTATTTTTGTAATGCATGAACATGATGCTATCAAGCCGTCTGCAAATTATTTGTTTACCTCGCTGGAAGGAGATGATTGTCTGGCTGAGCTCTTCAATCATGTGAACCCGCCGCCCTTTTATTCCCATCACTGTATTTTTGTGCAAATGATTTAGAAGTAGGAACATAATACTTACTACTTACAATAGGTGTGAAAAACGACATACAAATGTATACAATAACAAAAACAGAACCGAGAATATAGTGCGTGATAACTGAAATTAAAATAAACGACTGAAAGCCGAATAGATAGGCCGTACTCTACGATTTGGCAAAGTCTTACGCATATTTCTCTGCTATAATATAAAGTATTATTAAATAGACGTGGGGTATCTTGAATTCTCCTTACCTTTACCAGAATCACTGTTACGTATAACGACTTCGTCCTTGCAGTAGTTTTTCCCAGGAATACGAGTGGGCTTAACGAATTTGCCGCTATTTTTCAGGACCTCTCCCGGCCCCAAGATCGGCGCTGCAGTGGGCGAAGCCATTGTTGCCAACGGAGATGATAACGCATTTGTAGGTGTGTCGGGAATCGGTTCCGCCTGTTAACGTCATTCGGCGTTCGTCATGAAATGTTTCGTACACACCACGGGTAAATATTAATCGGACGTACATTATCCAAATGTGATAACTTCTGTGTGTAATACACATCCATAGAATCATTATGACGCCATTGCTTAGCTCTTAACTCTATAAGTTCCAGCAGGTGAACCCTAGTCGTCAGATCTAGTTTTTCGTCCTGACTTCCATTTCTGATCGCCACAAAAGCTCTGTCCAGCTGATCTGCGTATCGAACCCAGAGTTATCGAAACGAAACAATACGTCATTTAGCAATCCGGTTCAACGCGTTTATACCTTTGTAAAGACCTTCTAATTGATGGGCGTAAAGTTTCAAGTGATTGCACATCGTAACCACGCTAATTTGCAGCGTTCGGTCATGGAAGCCATTGGTTAGTTGCATCGCAACATTGTCGATTAAGGACACAATGTCCTCCACTGTTAAACATAATACTCAAGCTTTGACAAATAATCGAGACAACGACCGAATTCAGCTAACGAAATATCTGCGAAAATAACGCGTATACTTTCATCCTGTGTCTGGAAATATGGGAATGATAATTACCAGTCGTAATCCGCCCATCGACGGTCGAGTGGCGTTGATTCAATTTAAGCGGCCGAGGCTTTTCGACTTTCTTGATGGTTCGAGCCCTGTTCAGTTGCGTCGCGGCCATTGTATGCAATCTTAAAGATAAACAAACGAAGAAAACAAAGATGAGCTTTTACCACCCAAATAAAACAGCCATTAAATATAATTCTATTGAAACACTGCCGAGCGTAATCTACCTTAACGCGTGCTTCGAATGGATTGACTTTCACGCGGTTAGAAAGTAATGCGTTCCAAACATCACGTTCCGAGCCGTATATATTTCAAAATAGAGACCCGTTTTTCTAACAGATTTCTCCTTGAACACCGTGCAAACTGTTTGCACGCATTCCGACGCCTAATAATGAAACAGCCGACAAGGTTATTCGCGCGCACAATAATTATCGTTTAGCTTATCGATCACTTTACGCGAATTGAGAATTAACGATTAGGATTATCGGTAACGTTCGATGCAGAGATTATCGTTGAAAAGTGGCGCGGTTTCGTAACATATTAAATTCGACTAATTAAATATCTAAACGAAGCCAACGAATAGCAATAGAGTATCATTTTATTTGAATCCAAAGAAATCCCTTTCCGGTTAGTTATCAGGTAATTCTCTCACTTTCAAGAGAGTATTCTCTTAAAACTCTCGATGTATAGTTCTGCGCCGCGGGTGATTTAAAAATAACTACGGAAAAGAGGGTGGTTCGCGAAGAAAATAATGACCGATGGTAACCAAAGAAGAGAGGAAACGTTGAAAATCTAATACGCTAACGTGATTTTCAGCGATGTTCGTTACGCTTGTCTTCGGACGGAGCGAAACGTTTGTGTCGTTACAATGGCCGGTTATTTTGCTGTAGCCCGCGTAGCGATAAAAATAATTTATGCAGTAGCCATGTGAGCGCCTCTGGCACCTTCGACATCTTGCACGGGCGGTTAGAGGAAGAAGGGAAACATATGATGGACAAAGAGGGACAGTTAGCAAAAGAAAGGAGAAAACAAGAATGTGCGAGAGCGGGGCAGAGGAAGGGCGGAAGAGAAGACCCAAAGGTGCAAAGGAGGGAAAGGGAAAGATGAAATCACGATGCGGAAATGGGTTTGAACGTATTTACAGGTTCGTCGGGGCGGATGATACGGATAGGATACTGTTCGTATCGAATCAGCAAAGATCGCGCAGCTCCGCCAAACTAATAAATAACGTCTGGCGTCAGCGCAAAATCCAAAATCGTGAGGAGCTGTAGACGTATATCGTGTTGGGTGGACCACTTGACGTGCAGTACACTAAACACGTTATTGCGCGCGGCAACGATTACTCGCACCTTAATTCTTATCGCTGAAAAGTAACTCACCACCACGTCGGTCGTGCCACAGATCAACGACAGGCAGACCGTCCGAAAGAAATCGGTAAGATATGTCGTTGACATACGCTGCGAAGTTACAAACGGATGCCTTAAATTTCAAACAACAATGCCAACGTAATATTTAAAAGTCACTAGGGCAAGGATTCGAATGGGCGCCATTTCCTGGCATTTCAAACACCGCTTTGAATAATACGGGCGGGGGATAAGTTACTCGAATAAATCAATTATTCACATTGAAAACATTTTATTCAGTCAGTAAGAAGCATTCTACATGATGATGATGATAGTGATGAGGATGATGACCATGATTTTCATGATGATAATGTAATAATATTAATTCATAATAATAATAATAATGACAATAATGATAATAATAATAGTAGTGATGATAATAATAATAATAGTAATAATTCATTCGTAATAACCGTTTGTAATGTACAGGTAAACTCTCTCTCGCGCTCTCTCTCTCTCTCTCTCTCTTTCGCTCATTCTCTCTCTTTCCATCTCGCTTTCACACGCATTGAATTGTCATAGTACATAAATCATAGAAAATTCATCAATACAGAAAACATTACATTCCTCAGACTATGAATGTAGTCAATAAATTATCCTTATCTCATTCTTCTTCTTCCTCTTATTTCTTTTGCTGCAAAGATATCTTGTTACTCCATTTAGTTTGGTATTCGGCAGCGTTGTTGGATTTGAAGGACTACTTTAAACTCGCTGGCCACAGTGACGTTTACATATTTTGTGCTTTCTTTGTACATCGTTATAAGATTCCCACCTGCTAAGCAGGTTCAAAGATAACAAATCCTAGACACATCTCTCCGTAAGGCATAATATGTTCTATTATATCTCGCAACAGAATAGTAGTATCAGTAAATGTATAATTAAACATTGACACAACAATGTAAACGTAACTGATGCAGTTCCATTATTGTAAATCCATATTTCTATTGATTTGAGGTAGTGTATTCTCAATGTAACCCTATTACTTTGCTGCTATATGTTTGTGTGCGGATATGTGTCTCGTACGAATATTTCTTCACACCCGTTCACTTTTTTCACTATAAGTCCAAAATATGGTAAAACATGTTAGGGAACTTTGTACTCAACAAACAGATGCGATCATAAGCGTGTAAATCTCTTTCGGATCATATTCTCGGTGATAATTCTATTTGTTGCAAACAACATGATATTCTCTCTTACGAGTATTTATAAACAGTTCAGAATATATATATATGTATATATAAACGAAGAAATATGTACTATGTATACATGTATATATAAATATACACACACTCACACGCAAATGAATATTTTGGACTTACAGTTATCTCGGTTGTAAGTGTGCTTCAAAAATTATCATCTATGTACTTATAAAGTATGAGAAAACCAAATGTCGGGCAAATTTTGAAACCTGCTCCGCCGTTCGCATCGATTATTTTACACATGCCGCGTTTACGTTGGAACCAGCGCGAGGATTCTCGTAACAGTTCACTCGACACACATCACGATCGCGTCAAAATCTCCCCGTTATTCAGTATCCCAACTTCATTACCAAATACGACAAGGCTGCTGACATTAGGCTTGCTAGCACTTGTAAATAATGCCCAGCAATTGTGCTATTCCGTTAGTTTCTTTAACTATTATTTCATGAATAATTTATCACATTTTAATCGTCTTCACAGATTGAAAAAGAGAGGGCACATGTAACATCATGCATTACCAAGTCGGCTCAATCTATGAACACTTTTGTAAAAAATATAACATCTATGGATGGTTGAGCCCTTGGTTAGCATACAGCGAATTAGTACTTTTGAAGGTAACGGCGGATCACTTCTGCAGGAACAAGCAATGGATGTAAATATCCATGTACGATCTGTATTAAGTGCATTTAACATTATTCACCCCCTTTCACAATAAAAGGAGACACGGTCTCTGGGCTGAAAAACATACCCACAGTTATACCTAATGTTTAAAAAATGGAACCTATTTAAGCGCAACAGGCGGATGCTTCCTGCAATTTGATTGTACAAAATCTTTTTATTCTATTGCAGAAGTGATTTTCGCTCTAGTCTTCGTATATTAGTTTTTACTTCAATATCACATATACCCCCTCCCTAAGAAACCAAACGCAGTGAACTTAAACTATACTCGAGAAATTGACGACATCAATTTTGAATTTTGACACATTCGTGTTATCCTTATATTACGTTTAATATAAGTTTAACGACACAACCAAAGTCAATTTTTTTTTAAGATAAAACAACGCATACAATGCGCCCCGCGGGGGGCACATTGTAAAGAAAAAGAAACTTAATATAAAATATGACTCACATCGAGATATAATAGCCTCAACAGTTCACCAGGGATAAAACACAAACGAAATATACATATAATAGTAAAACTATTAACTACTTTACTACTCTAAAATAGCGAGAAAATCCTAAGACATGCGATATCGCACGACGAACATTATTCCGTAGAAGTCGCAGAATGCTTGCAATTCCCACAGTCATTTTCTCTTATTAAAGTTTGAATTCTCTAATGCTTGCACTGAATGTCTTGTGATTTTTACGCTTATGTAACAATTAATTCAATATTATCCCTCCTGCTATGTTACCGGTTTCATCTTCTATAGCTGGAGAATATCTCAAAATAAAGCAGAAAATCCTTCTGCTTTTCAACTTTTACGTTTAACTTACAATTTTACATCTTGGAGCCGAAATCCATTATTTGATTAATTCTGTCAGGGTTACACGTAATTTTTTTTTTGTTTATAAGTTAAGCTCGTATGTACCTTGACAATTACCTCTCGCATATTGGATTATTATTTCTTGCGATTCATGGAACGTTTCAACTCCATAGATAAAAATTGATTTTAGACAACAATTAAAGATTAAAATCATTATTAACTATAATTATCAATTACACGACCATTAGTATGCCTTATGCAGTAATAAATTACTATCGTGCTATTTTATTTCACCGTCGACGGTTGCCTTTTATTACTAAATGTTATGAGTTATTTAGCTTAACTTATTAACGAGTATTAATGGCATCTGCTTTCGTCAAGAAGAATTGAAGTAAATTTTTTGCATTTTACCTTAATTATTAATGCTGTATGAAATTCAGCTTTTTCGAATTCTTGCAAAGCCGATCTAATGATGCCGTTTTTTCTTGAAACCTGCAGACGATTCAACGTGTATTATAAGTGTTCACTCTAACGGAGATCAAAGGGATCTATTAACATAAGACAACATACTTTTCTTTGCTTTGCCTTTCTTTTGAGTTTTTCTTTTCTTGGCAGACATGGCAGATGATTCCCCGAAACTTGTGATTTCTTCCCCAAGCGTGCCAAGAGTCGTCATCTGACGGCGTCTATGCTTCTCCTGCTTAGTGACTGGCAGACGTGTCATGTAAGTTTCTTCGTACTGTATCTTCCGCTTGTTCTCACGACCTAGGCTGACTTGTTTTTCGCTTAGACCGTGTGTATCTTCGACAGGCGCGTCTAAATACTCTTCCTTCAATTCCCTCAAAACAGAGCCCGACACTGCACGCCTACGAGCCCTTTCGCCCGCTTTACGAATTTTCTCTGCAACAGTCTCGTCCCCATCTGCGATAATAACGTAAGTGCGTTAGGCATGGTAAAATTGCATCGCCACCAGGTTCTCGTCTCGATACTAACCATAATGTACGGCGGCCAATTTCGGTGGTACATAAATGTTCGGTTTTCTTGACTGTGTAGATTTAAAGCCATCTACGCCGTCGTCCTGA
This sequence comes from Andrena haemorrhoa, assembly GCA_910592295.1. Classification (NCBI taxonomy): domain Eukaryota; kingdom Metazoa; phylum Arthropoda; class Insecta; order Hymenoptera; family Andrenidae; genus Andrena; species Andrena haemorrhoa. The sequence continues at coordinate 7,171,222 of OU342941.1, forward strand.
TCGCTGTCAGATTCTTCGTCGTTACTATCAATTTTGGCAATCAATGCGTCGGGATTCGCTTTAAAATTACTTGGGTCGTCAGTGTTAGTAGTACCCGTTACAGCAGTCTTAACAAGTTTATCTATTTGATATTTAAGTTTGTGATCTATTGGTCGGATTTTCTCTAGGACAGTCCTGATTTCAATTAAGCGATCGATCGACGGATCTCCTTCGATACGTTCTCCTGAACATTTTCTTAAGACTACGTAAGTCAAATTAATTAGATAAGAAAGTAACATATGATATTTCATCTCTAGGAAACTAAGACCTTTGTCCGTAGAAATCTCCCCGTTCTTTACACGAACCAACATGTTATCTACAAGCTGATTCACTTGTAAAACATTGGCGTTCATCTCCCCAAGCAGACGGAATGCTTGCGGGAGATCCCTTTGCTCCATCTCATCGATTGCCTGTAAACATAATAATTTTTCATGTTTCAAAACAAACGCAACATTTAGCACGGTACCTCGCGAAATACATGCTTATTGGTAGAGAAAAAGGTATATACCCTCATTTTGGTCATATCCCAATTAAAGAAGAAGGGATATTTATAAATATTCGATTCACGACCGATTCTCCATTCATAAAATGTTTAAATTCCTGGTTCACGCTCACTCAACTAATATTTCACAAAGTACCTCGATACTTCCGTGCCGTCTTGCACCGTATTTAACGCAAGTCCGGCACGCAAAAATTACGATGCATTCTATTTATTTCAACGTGAAGCACGTTTCGTTCGAAAAAAATAAGTCACGCGTTGAATTCCGGTCGTAAAACTGAAGCGTAACCAATGTTTTTCTACGAGTTTCGCGTGAAAATTTGCGGAAAGGCTTAGTTTCAAGAAAAATGTCGGATCCGCGGATGTACGGGAAAAAAGCGCAATAATCTGCTGCCATCTTTCCTATTTACTAATGGATGACAGCGGAAAAAAAAACAATCAAAAATTCCCAATAGACCCGATAGAAAAATGCACTGGTTTTCCGCGATCCCCGTGGAAATCTATCGATATAATATGCTGAAAAGTTTCCACTCACCTGTACCATTGTTCTGAAACAAAAATTAACCGAACAGACGCATATCTAAATAACGTAACTTGTAATTAAACGAGTCCCCACGTGGGACGATATTTTCCTTTTCGGGGGTATATTTTTTCGCTCGGAAAAGCCTGATCAAAACACTTACTATTATCCAATAAAAATGCATCTACTCTCTAGCAGAAATATACCTCCGGATTTCCAAGAACAATCATTTTAATCCGTCACGCATTTATAGCATACCGTCTGAAGTAATAATCTGACGATTAAATGATATTTCACGTTTATAAAAGACACACTTCCTTTCAGTTTGCCGAGATAAAAAATTGCGGGAATTTCAAGAGTAAACGCGATAACGGACACATTTTATTTGCCGATTAATGTTTCAAATAACATGAGAAAAGTTTGATGCGCTATTGTCTGTTATTACTCTTCAAATATTAACAATTTAAAGCGCAAGATATCCTATTAATACAAGGAGGATAGACGAAATTTTTAGCATGTGAAAAACGTGCCTTCGTATTTCTTTATTTCTGCTTCTGTGCACACTTATAAATAAAATACGTGTAAATATTAGAATATGAAAAAGCATTGTGATCTTGTCCTTGTTCCATGAAATTGAATTAATAGATTGGGTATGTATGCGTTGTTAAAGCGTGCGATAATATCTATGGGTGGGTGTTACTAGAAATACCTCCCCTAGGGAACTTTATAAGGAATTATTTGTGATGTGTTGCGCGGTTCCGAGGAAATTTCAGATGCTAACGCGAGTTGGTGCCTGTGGAGCGCTGACGCACTCTGCTCGCGAAATGCGCGGGTGTTTGAAATAAAATGAAATTGAATGCTGGTAAAAACTTCAATATATTTCTCGATAGTTTTAAATGATCCTTTGTAACAGAGAACAGTTTATGACTTTTCTAATCCAAGAGTCAAAATTGTTCTGCTTTCCCCGAGTCCTCCGTGACGGAGGCTCCGTCGTTCAATTTGCCTCCTCGAACGTAGTGCACCTTCCATCCTTGCGCGTCCTCCCAGTCCTTTGGCCAATCAGGACGGAGGATGCGCCGGATCCAAGCGGTACGCTGTCTCGCGGATGTCCGTCCGCCCCCGCGAATCGACGTCCATCTTTCCTTCCATTTTCGGGTGGTGGCGGAAACTCTGTGGAAGCGCGCTTTTCCGTTACACGACGGGGCGCCCACATGGGAAGAGAAAGTAAGCTCTGGATCGAGAAAACAACTCTTGAAGGAAATTTATGACTACCTTAGCGTCGCCAACACTTCTAGAGTCAATCGACACTCCTAAAGACTAACAAAGGACAAGGCCTTCTCAAAAGATTACGTGACTTAGAAAAAACTCGCGATTCGTTTCGGGGTCTACTAATTGAGACTCTGCCCAAGATCTTTCCGACGCATGCCACCCGCATCGCGTACCCTTAACAATACTCTCTTTGATCACACGCAACACCTGTTTTTAAACTTCGCTCCTAATTCACATATCGATTATACACAATCCCGCAGCTACCTTCGCGTGATCAATCAAAACACCAGCGAGCATCGCAACAGATGTTACCATCCTGATAAGTGTTTCGGCGCAAATTTCGCGCTGAAGTAAATTTCATTTTTGACGTGAACGGAGTGGGAACTCTGCGAGTGGTAGTAATCGAGAATAAAATAAGAGATACGGCGTGGCGCGCCTTTGACGAAAATAATATCGTAGAATGGTAAGTATCATTGCATATTATTCAGTCCTGAAAAGTGTTGGAAATGATACTTCACAGTATCAAAATTCTTAGTGAACTGACGTGGCGTTTCTTGCCCGTTCTAATATTTTCTTAATTTCGCGACGGGTGTACTCGCGAAGTACTATTTTGTTACTTGTTGACAGAACGTAATGACACCGCTTATCGTTGTTGGCATAAACGTATTTGCAATGCCGCAATTCCTATCTGCGATAATCGGTTTAAACTAATAAAGCCTGTTTATATTTTATATAATCATTATGTGCATAGCTTGCACTTGTAATCCACTGTTTATAAGCATTCGTGTACGTAAATATAAATAAATCGTTAATATGTCTAGCACTGTTAAAAGCGTCGGTTAATTGGACAGCAGAACATCTGTTATGTATTATTCATCTTTTGCCAACAGGGAAGATTAAGAAGTAGCGCTGTGCTAATAATAATATCCTTATTAATCGAAACGAATGGCTTTTACGTGCCTGGCGTTGCTCCTGTGGAGTTTAAAAGGGGGCAGAAGATTGATGTCAAAGCAGTTAAAATGACCAGCACTCACACACAGCTACCTTACGAGTATTACTCTATTCCCTTTTGTAGACCGAAAAATGGGACTCTTATTTACAAATCTGAGAATTTAGGAGAGGTGCTGCGCGGCGATAGGTAAGGTTCGTTGAGCGCTTTGTTTCGTCACGAAGGAATTAATACGATCTTTAATCGCGCAGAATTGTAAATACGCCGTACGAAGTATTAATGGCAGAGAATATAACCTGCAGACTGCTATGTCATGTACCGAACACTGGTATGACGTGGAACGAAGAGGAGTCGCAGCGTGTCATAGAGCGCATTCAACACGATTATACCGTGCACTTGTAAGATAATTTAACATTTGAATACGCTTCGTACATTTAAACCGTAACGAGCTTCGTTTCTTTCCTTCAGGTTAATCGATAATCTACCAGCAGCGACAAAAAAGATCCACAAGGATACAAACAATATAATTGTGTATCATGGGTACCGTTTGGGTGGCATAATGAACGATCAGTTTTACATCAATAACTACCTTAAACTAAAATTAAGTTATCACAAATACGGAGAGTTAGTATTAATCGCGTCGCCGTACGTGTACGCGATATATCGGACTATAATTTATGCTTTCGATTCGCAGGAACGAGTTTAGAGTAGTTGGGTTTGAAGTAGAAGCTCGATCTGTTGATGTGAGTCAACTGAAGTTCGATGGAAATACTTGTATATTGCCCACGCACGCAAATCCTCAATTCGTCAATCCTAAAGTAACCAAGCTGTTGTTCCTATATTCCGTGGAATGGAGGCAATCTGACGTAAGCTGGGCCAGCAGATGGGACATATACCTGGGGATGAGCGACGTTGAGATTCATTGGTTTTCGATCATCAATTCTCTTATCGTAGTCCTTTTCCTTTCTGGTAAGTATGCCATTCCTCTTGCTTTTGAGTTTCACTCAGTATAAACTATACCGATAATATTCTTTAATAAAATTATGCAGGAATTTTAACAATGATTATGGTTAGAACTCTCAGAAGGGACATTGCGCGTTATAATGCTGGAGAAAGCGACAGTTTAGCGAGCTTGGACGAGACGATCGAGGAAACTGGCTGGAAGCTAGTCCACGGGGAAGTGTTTCGACCTCCACCGAATCCTCGATTGTTCGCCGCTGTAATAGGCAGTGGCATTCAGATATTTTTTATGGCTTTGATAACAATATGTAAGATCATGTTTCCTTATACAAAGGATCTATACCATTCTTCGTACTTTTATTCTATTTAATCGTACGTGTTTCAGTCTTTGCCATGCTGGGTATGCTTTCTCCCGCCAGCAGGGGAGCCCTTGGAACATCCGCGATATTGTTATACGTATTTTCTGGTTTAATTGCTGGATATTTCTCTGCGCGTCTTTATAAAACAATGCGTGGTCGAAAGTGGAGGAGAACAGCACTATTGGTAAGAAAGATAGAGACATTCATTTACCGTTTAAAGATCGAGATGGAATTGTATTATATCGTTATACATGATTTCAGACAGCGACGCTGTATCCTGGAATAGTGTTTGGTGTCTGCTTCTTTTTAAATTTCTTTATATGGGGAAAACACAGTTCCGGTGCGGTACCATTCACCACAATGTTAGCGTTATTGTGCCTGTGGTTTGGTATATCGCTTCCTCTTGTCTACCTTGGGTATTTCTTTGGATACCGCAAACAGCCCTTCACGCATCCTGTTAGGACGAATCAAATCCCTAGACAAGTTCCTGACCAATTGTGGTACATGAATCCAGTACTGTGGTAAGTTTGATGAAATCTGTACAACTTGTTTAGCGAGTAAGGAGCATAATTGTCGACGCGGAAACATAAATGTGCATGGTTGATATTTTTACAGTACACTGATGGCTGGAATTCTCCCTTTCGGCGCTGTATTCATAGAATTATTTTTCATTTTGACCGCATTATGGGAAAATCAGTTCTACTACCTCTTCGGATTTCTCTTTCTCGTTTTCTGTATACTCGTCATTTCCTGCTCTCAGATATCCATAGTTATGGTATATTTCCAGTTATGCGGAGAGGTGAGTACCAAATGAGCTCGCATACGCGAATTATTTCTGTAATATTAACGTATTCGTTTCGTTCTTTGCGCTTCGCCAGGACTATAGATGGTGGTGGAGAAGCTTTATCGTCAGCGGAGGATCAGCTGTATATGTTTTAGCCTACTCGGTCTTCTACTTTATGACGAAGCTGGTGATAACAGAGCTGGTTCCGACGCTATTGTATTTCGGTTACACAGCGTTAATGGTTCTAACGTTCTGGTTATTAACAGGTACAATAGGCTTCTTCGCGGCATACGCGTTTATTCGAAAAATATACGCCGCGGTAAAAATAGACTAGTCATAAATTATCATTGGCGGGAGTCGGTGATGATGGGGGACGGCAAATTTTCAGATTTACAAAGGATATTTAATTAATTTTAAATTAAATGTATAAAACCAAAACAGTACAATAGTTTGCTTACAGTTTCTATACGTTGATCTAGCTTTGGTTACAAATGAGTAGTACGTCTGCGGAATGTCGTTCCGAATTATTCTATCCGAAATATTCTATAATTTAATTGTTCAATGCTTAATTAACACGTGATTTCTACTTCCGTCTGTTTTCATTACATTTGGAAGTATAATTCATTATCATTCAAGTACTTATAACAAATAAATTCACGAAACAGAGTGCTACTCGAATAGTTCAGTAGGAAAAAAATATATATATATATACTGAGAATGTATATGTATGCATGTATAGATCGATACATACATATGCGTACGAAGAATTGCATTGACTATATTAATATTACTGTTTCAAGCGTATAAATAAGTGTTTCAAATTATTGATAAATGCAATATTGGTGATAGTCAATGCAAGGTACTATAACTCATAAAATTAGTTTATATATCGTCTGTTTTATTGCAATAAAACAACAACACTTTGCGCGTTGCGTTTGCAAACGATTGTTGATACACATACATGTGTTGAATGCGTTATGATGTAAGATTAATAATATAATACACATGTATTTACTTATATTTGTACGAATGAGAGTGTAAACTTCATTCCTTAGTATTCTGTGGTATGGAATACTTGTCAGTTATGCGTAAATTATTTTTGGCACGTTTATAAATATCTGCATATTCAATTACACAGGTATGTTTAGTAAATTCGTGTATCGTAATACATACTTTGTTGGCTTTTCAATATTCACATTAATCCATCAACAATGAGTAAAATGTATAATACATAAGCAACTTTTATACATGCCACAACGATAATTTATGTCAATGTATTCGCGGTTCTCAATATTCCCGTACTTTTTTCTATGCACATACATACTTCTTTATCATTAGAACGGTACAGGGAAAGCTGAAGTGTGCGAGAATACTAGAGATCTTCAAAATTTTGACGGCATCAACAAGTCACCTTTAATCTGACTTTGTTAATGAGTAACTCGAACATTTTATACTATAAATAGTGTAAATAATATATAGCTTATACGTTTGAAGATGTGTATACAGATCTTTGAATAATCTGATGCTCATATTTCCGTATGCCTGTTTATTTTTATAATCGTTCGTCTCGATGAATTTAAGGTCGTTGACACATCATCGTCGACACAGGTGGAAAGAAATACGTTCTCAGTGAAATTTTAGTAGGTAATGTCGATTTTGTTGTAGCTTACATTTTATAATCAAGTACACAAAGATAAACACTACGCTGATGATATAAATCTTTATCTCTGTAGATTCCACGGGCATGTAACATTTTGATACAGAATAATTATTGGGAGTGAAAACACCCTGAAATGTCAGTATTATTTTAAGCACTAAATTAATAATGGAACTACGAGATCGAGTGGAATAAATCCTCTTAAGTTGACAAACTTACAAGTAAGAGCGAGGGATTATCTTTATTGCGCCAACTGAACGACGGTATTGTAAATTCAAATATGCTCTCTCTATGTATTCTTCTGCAACCATGATGAGTATGGCCATTAACGATTAGTCTTGGATTCAATATGTCTAGAAGCTGCAAGTTAATTGTGTTACAAATATTTATAATTTCGATTGTCAATGATGATTGTGCGATGTATAAATTATTTCATATACTTGTTCAGATGCCTCCTTTGATAAACATTCCCATCGTTCTCGAAATTTAATATCTTTTACCTCATCCGGCGCTTGATCGAGCTCATTGCAGATCTCATCGGACTCGCGATACATTGGATAATGCTGCAATTGTAATCGACACGTTACACGTACAATTAGCTCGACCTATTCAAAGGAGCTGTTTACTAACTTGCAAAATGATCGGTCTGCTGTATCTTGAGATTTTATTATCTCTGCCACAACGACTTCCCATATCTTTCGCGCATTTTAAATGTGCTAAACAAAAGGTTTAATCAGTCATTTACAAATTGAAATTTTAGCGAACCTTCGTTCTCTCGCCAAAAATTCCGTTTACCTGCGATCTTATTTAACGTGATTTCAGTAGAATGGCACAAGAAACATCCATCTCCTTCTAAAGCCATGCTATTGAGTAAAACAAAGTGATTTCCTTTTATACTAACTCTTTTCACACTCTGAGCTTTTAAACCATTTATAAATCGCCGATTCAAATATGGAGTAATGGCTGGGGAAATATTATTTTTTTAGTAGCAACACGGAGTAATTGTAAAAGAAGATTTTATACTACCGTAGTGGAATCCAATATCATGATTTCCGGCAACAATGTACAGATGAGTGTTTTCAGGTACCGAGAATATAGAATGAAATCTTTGTACATACTGATCGAACTCTGCAGAACTACACCATTGTCCTTCGTCGAATAAATCGCCTATTGCAATAATCATAAGGTATCACCATTATTAATAATTTTCTAATGAAACATATATCGTTACGCACCTAATACAAAAATGATGTCTGGCTTATGAAGTGTAACCGTAGTTTGAAATGCTCTATACATCTGCCATTCCCTAAATAGAGAAAAGATTAATTTCAATGGAAAGAGCTTACCATTGAATAGGTATACAATTTTCAGACACAGCAGAAATAATAGACTTTAATTAAAAAACTATAATGCTCTTAACTATGAGAAAACCTTTTTAATTTATCAAACCAATGTCCATGTCTAGAGCCCAGCAAATGGGTATCCGCTATAAACATTGCGTGTACAGGAGTTTCTTCTGCTTTTGGTTGAGGAATCGTTAAATCGGCTTTACGCGAATCCAAGGTGGGCCATGAGCACTAATCGATCAAGAAACGTAAGGTGTAAAAAGGGTTGCAGTAACATATAATTATCACTGCATGCTATATTAATATAACATACCTGAATCAGCACAAGATAATATAACAGATATTCGCAGAATAGAAATACGCATAATAAAGCTGCAGCAGCTTGGATTAAATACTTCTTATACGAAACCATCCTATTTAAGTAGTATTTAACATTCTGTACAGATTTGAATAATTCAAAAACTACGGAGTAACGTCATTTCTAAATCGTCTATACATAGACTAAACTTAGAAATTTTAAACATAATGTTGCACGTCAAATAGTATCCCTATTTTAATAGAATACTGGGAGCTTGTGACATATGCTATAAAATTTTACACGTATCGTATACGTGTTTTGTGTTTCAGGTACTGTGTTCTGTTAAAATGTAGTTTTGTTTATTTATGTAGACACTCCGATCTCATTAGTGACATCTAGAAGTGAAAGACCGATTGTTGATCTGTAGATAAACTGCAATGAGCCTTCAGTTGATAAGTATGGAGACTACAAGCACAAACTAAGTAGATATTTAATTAGCGGGCACCTTCTGGCCACTTCCCATAGATGGCGGTGTATCAAATTCCCGTGGCGTGTAAACTCTGTTTTACCCCGGCAGCTTTAAGTTTAAATACTAATTGAAGTTTTTACTTCTGTACTAAATATTTAAAGCGCTTTTAAGTCTTTTAATATCATAAACAGACAATTTCATTGCTAATAGTTGTTGCTAATAAATCGTAGCGTACTGTCGCATAAATTGAGGTTAGCCACAAGGGCGTTCCACCACAGACCAGGTGGTTCCACCACAGACCAGGTATAGGATAGACTTTTTTTTTTTTCACCTGGAGGAAAATCCCTAACGGATACACCCACTAAAAAACTCCAGGGTGGCCTCCTGACTGGGGAAGCCCGCACGGGGGGGGGAGGACTTGGGCGAGATCCAAACAGAACGATGCGTTCGCCACCTCCCCTCCAGTGCACTGGTACCACTCCTGCCAAGCCCCCCGCAAATACGGAGGTCCTATCCTGGAGGGGGGGGGGGGACCCCTCCGGTTAAACTCTTTTCGATTTATGACGCGGTGGCGCGATGGAACCACACATCGCGTCACCTCTCGCTCGGACCGCTGATATTTAATGCAGACCAATTTGTTTCACATAAAAATTTATATAAACAACAACATTATTTGTGGAAGACATGCTTTCACGATGTAACGTGGAATACCTCACCAAGGAATTGTAACTTAGTATATTTCAATAAGGTGCTGAAGCAGAGAGGACTTTAAAAATTGTCAAAAACCCATCAGTTCGAGTATCTCGCTGAAATAAGCCAACTTGTACTTATCCTTCTACCTTAACACTGTATTCGTGTTCTGGGGTCCGGTACGAACAATCAAACAACATTCCAAGTTACATTGTACCATAGTATTGCAAGTTAAAAAAATTCTTATATACCACTAGAGTATTTGACAATCGCAGCTATCGGCTCGGTTCTCACCGATTACCAGGTCTCACCACGAGGAGGTTGCTGCGTTTCGAGACCCGTAGAGAGATAGATGGAATCAAAGTTCCATCGATCTCCCTGTACATGAAACCCTACTAAACCAAAGAGATGGATGGAAACAAAGCTCCATCGATCCCTTCGGTTTAGATGTAGAATCTAGGGAACTGCCAAGCAATCACACGATTAAAAGAATCTCAAGAAAGAAGGAAAGACGAACGGTAAGCATGAAAGGAGTATTGGACGGCGCAGTTTCTACCACCCTGCTGTCCGAGTCGAAAGGGAAAAGCACTCGGCGCCTCCCAGACGATTCCTCTTGCACCGTGCGACTCGCCAGGAGCAACACTAGGTGTGACCTGACTTGAGACGACTAACCCAGAGACTGGGTATCGGACCGGGTGACTTACGCAGGCAGTGTACCAAACGGTACACCCCCTACGCCCGAAACTTTTCCCTTTCGACAAGAACACCAGAGGATGAAACCGATCCATCCATACCGATTCCATGCTCAGTCACTTGCTTCCGGAAACGGAAGCAGCGGTGACCTCCTCATCCGAGATGAGGAGCCAATAATCGAGCAACAAAGCTAATGATTTAGTGACTACTTCGCAATTTTACACGGGACCTTAAATACTTCATGTTATAATACACTTTTCACTATCATTTTTCACTATTATTTTCCACTATCACTTTTCACTATTACTTTCCACTATCACTTTTCACTATCACTTTTCACTAGTTTTTTTTTAAATATTTTATGTTATTAAATCCATTCCCCGCGTAACGGTGAACCTGAAAAGCTGAAACAATCAACTGCTTTATGTTAGTAACGGTGTGGTCGGCCTGGAAGGAAATTAAGCAAAAGCTTATTGAGTTGGAGCTGATCGAGATAATTTCGACCTATAGAAGAGCACGCACGAGCATGCAGAACCATCGCAGAGATAAGTACATGAAGGAAAGAGCAGAGAATGTAGATCCACCGATGAGATGCATGACAGAGTGACAGAAGTCATACAAAACCATCGAAGAAATCGACGAAACGAAACGAATCATGGACAACCATCGAAGAAATTCACGAAATGAAATAAATCATGCCAAACCATCGAAGAAATGCATGAAGTAGAATAAACCATGCAAAACCATCGTTGAGATACATGAAGGAGAGCAGGGAATGTAGACCCCCTGATGAGATGCATGACAGAGTATAAGAAGTCACACAAAACCATCGAAGAAATCCATGAAATTAAATAAATCATTTAAACCCATCGAATAAATGCATAAAATATGACAGATCATGCAAATCCATCGAAGAAATACACAAAATAGAACGACTCGTGCAAAAATCCTTGAAGGAATGCATGAAATCGGACAGATGATGAAAAACAACCGAAGAAATCAGTTACAAAGGGAGGAAAATCAGTTCTGACCTTGGCAGAACAATAAAATTTTAAATGGCTCAACGAACCACAAAATTTCATCGGCACCAACCGAACAAGCTAACCCAGGCCAGGGGGAGAGGGGGGCGAGGGGCCGGGGGAAGAACCAGGGTTGAAACCCTGACCAGGTCCCGGGACGTCCTCTAGGCTCGGAGGACCGACGACGACTGAATACAACGAGCTCCGTGAGCTCCCCACCTAGACTTCGAGAAACGATGTCCCCCGATCAAAACAAGGACGACGGTTATTTACAATTGCGAAATCCAACGAATTCTTCGGCAAAAATGGATTTTCTGCGAAAATATCCATTCCAGTGGCTATTGCTATGACAAATAATGTTAACAACATTTACACTAACCGCCCAGTATAAATTATTATTAACTATGATCGATAGAACTCGAGATATCAAGCAATTAGTAGCATTTGGCCTTGGATTTGCAAATGATTTTCTACGCCGAATGAATTCTCTTTTATTCTCAATGTTTAATCGTTCGATATATTAATGTTAATGCTCATACATGTCACATAGTATTATTTATTATGTATAAATACATTGTAGTTGAACTTGGTGTAAATGAATAGTTGCAGGAATATTTATAATACTTCGTCGACGTTAGTAACTAAGGGGGAGAAACAAATATGTCACTCATACTTCTCCAAGTAACGAGTATATCTCAACGGAATCCTGTTAAAAGGCCTCCCACATGGTCCAGTAATCGATGAAATTGATACGCGAATTGAGAAAGGGAAAAGTTTCGAGCGTGGGGGGTGTACCTTTTGGTACACTGCCTGCGTAAGTCACCCGGTCCGATACCCAGTCTCTGGGTTAGTCGTCTCAAGTCAGGTCACACCTAGTGTTGCTCCTGGCGAGTCGCACGGTGCAAGAGGAATCGTCTGGGAGGCGCCGAGTGCTTTTCCCTTTCGACTCGGACAGCAGGGTGGTAGAAACTGCGCCGTCCAATACTCCTTTCATGCTTACCGTTCGTCTTTCCTTCTTTCCTGAGTTTCTTTTAATCGTGTGATTGCTTGGCAGTTCCCTAGATTCTACATCTAAACCGAAGGGATCGATGGAGCTTTGTTTCCATCCATCTCTTTGGTTTAGTAGGGTTTCATGTACAGGGAGATCGATGGAACTTTGATTCCATCTATCTCTCTACGGGTCTCGAAACGCAGCAACCTCCTCGTGGTGAGACCTGGTAATCGGTGAGGACCGAGCTGATAGCTGTGATTGTTAAATATTCTAATTACATATAAGAATTTCTTTAACTTGCAATACTATGGCACAATGTAACTTGGAATGTTGTTTGATTGTTCGTACCAGACCCCAGAACACGAGTACAGTGTTAGGATAAAAGAATAACTGCAAATTGGAATATTTCGGCGAGATACTGGAACTGATGGGTTTTTGACGATTTTTAAAGTCCTCTATACTCCAGCACGTTATTGAATATACCAAGGTACAATTCCTTGGCGTGGTATTCCACGTTACATCATGAAAGCATGTCTTCCATAAATAATGTTGTTGGATATATAAATTTTTATGTTAAATAAATTTCTTTTGAGTTTAATAAACCCGAATAGGACAGCAAGGTTAAAGGCGAATGTGTTCTTGTTTTGTTGTGATCCTTCCTTCTCGGTCGTTGCACGGAATACGTTTATAAAACGATCTTTAAATTGTTACTGTAACAGAATCATTTGTAAATCGCGAGTTTCGAATGACCTAAATTTCTACTTCTTGAATTCTAATTCCTACCACGCGTAGCGTTACAATCTGTATCGAGACTTCACCGGTAACGTTGCACGTGACACGAAAATGGTAAGGGGGCTCGCGAGCCCCCCGAGCGTGTGACACAAAATTACATTGCGTGATAGGTCTATCCTATACCTGGTCTGTGCCTATACCTTGTCTGTGGTTTTAATCGTGCTGAATTCTAATTCCTACCACGCGTAGCGTTACAACCTGTTTCGAGACTTCACCGGTAACGCTGCATGGAACACTAAAATGGTAATAGTGCTCCAGGTATCCACACACCTGTGACAAAAAATGCATTGGGTGTCTATTCTATATCTCGTCTGTGTCGTATCCGCTTGTATCTATGCCCGCTAATAGTCGGCATTTCAGTTCCCGTGACCCGAACCCCTACAGTATCTTATCTTCTCTGTGAAATTGCAAACTATGTATTTATTAAACATTTCTTCTTCAATGTGAAAAAATTAAAGAATAATAACTAAATTCGTGTAGCTTATGGATTCAGTTGTGTAAAGCATAAAATACGCCACGAAATTGTACCTGAATTAGAAGAAATTACAAATTATGTTTCAACAAAAAAGTGAGGCGACTCGGTTAAAAATTGTATTTATATTTTTCATGGGAAAGGGGAAATTACTTTTAGGTAAGGTGTACTTGAAATGTTACGCAAAGGGGACGAAAGAGTCTGATGTGACCCCCTTTTCCTTGTCAACAATAAAATCTATTGAATTTTACGAAGCATATTACAGAAGTGGTTGCCTTCGATTTTCCAGTAAACGGTGCCGCACCTCGATTTTCCGACCAGTGCGCACATATTCTACCCTACATTCGAAATATGTACTACATAGGTTACGCGACATGTACGTAAATGCGTTCCACCGTCTCCCCCATTGAATATTCTTATTTATATACAATACGTAACTTAGGGGAGGCATTTTCCTCGAGACTAAAATCTTATTTTACTTCACGAAACACATGCAGTAAAATATAGTAGCCTGTTTCATAAGCGCAAGAAACTTACGCTTCCCTCAACTTAAAGAGAATTCTCATCCCTTTCATTTATAACTATTCACGATTTACAGTTGTCCCTCAGAACATACATAAATCATCCCTGTATCTTGTTATTTATTTTAGAAAACAGTTAACACCCGCTATAACCGAAAGATTTCCCAACACTCTAGAGACCCATTTAAAAAATAAATTTCCTCAAGAAATCTACCTATCCAATTTCCCCGAGAATCACATCTAAGACCGTGTACGGAGTACCACCCTGCATCCACCTACTTTCCATCGTTTCCCGCTATGCAGCCAGCTGACACATCGTGAAACTGACCACACGAAACAGAGCCAGATGAATATGCCCGACGGGCGTCGAAGAAGCAAAAGTGGAGGATCGCAAGACGCGTCTTAACGCGACGCCGATCATTCGAGCGAATCCCGCCCGAGGCGTACGGCATGAGCGGCGAATCGCGGCCATCGGTATCGAACAGCGCATGTCTCCTAGAGAGCGGTCGACGAGAGGCGCCACGACGCCGGCGTCGCACGGCGTCGAGGGCAGCGCCGACGTCGACGTACGACGGGCTGGATAGTCGCAATCATGCCACCACCCTGACGCACGTCCCCGTATCCACGGTGCGTATACGTCGACGACGCAACGGGAAAGCGACGCGAACCTCCGCGAGGAAAACCAACAACAATACCGAGAAACGTCGCGGCAGGTTCGAGCGTGGAGGGATCGTACGTGCCCGTGGGAACGAGCGGAGGAGAAGCGCGGAACGAGCGACGACCAAACGACGAGGGCACCGCGAACGATCGGGAAGCGTTGGAACCGGGGTGACACCGGTGAAACGCTCGTCCGAGGAGCCAGGAGTAAGAGATCGACGCGTCGTCCACGGTGGCCCCCCTCGATGCCTAGGCGTCGGGACGCTGCATCGCGGCCACGGTACACCGTCGTCCTCGGCGCCCAGCTAGAGCGACATAGGGCGATATAGAGCGATATAGTATCGATGAATGTGCGTCTGGCTGCTGTGAGTGCGTGTGCCTGGTGCAGGGGGTTGCATGCGTGAATGCGGTGTGGCGCAGCTGCGTGGTGCATCGACAAGTGTCGCGCGCGGCCCAGATGCACGTGTGCGGAAAAACGCGTGCCCCTGTCTCTCTGAGCGGAGGCAGCAGTGCGGTAACGTGCAACGACACAGAGTGTTGTCCCGAGTCGCACGTGTCACGAGCCGCGGATCGATCGGCCGGAAGTGTCAACCGTGCGAGCTCTGGAGCGGTGCTCTAGGTGGAGCGTTCGCAAGGTGTGCTCCTCTTCGACTCGTGGGAGGAGGCATCGCCGTCAGTGCAAGGATCCCGCGAGCCTGGATCCTTCTTCGCCGGTGACAGGAGCGCTTCGATCGCTCTCACGGCATCCTCCCTAGCGGTGTTTGCCTCTATTTCTGTGTGTTTGCTTTGCTCGTGCATGCAGCTTCGCTCGGTATACCGTGCCGCGATTTTTACGGAGTATTTTTGGGACCGGCCAGTAGGTATATCGGCTCGCTGCTCAATGAATGGGAAGCGGGTTGCCACGCTCGACGTGATATCTTGCTGGCGGCACGATAACTCGAGTGGTTCCCCAATGTCTGTTCGCCTTCTCGATACGATTTCTCGTCTCGGCAGTTCCCAACGATTTCGAATTGCCTGGAGTTACATACGCATTCTCGACGGTAACACATCGAATGCCCGTTGCATCTGTTTTCCCGCGTCACGGCCGCGTGATCACGCGCCACAGGCAACTACGGCCAGCCATCGACACGAACGGCCCACGATGACACAACTTATTACCTACGTGCACGCCGCGATTCGCGGCCACGATGCAGCCGGGCGCGTATGCAGGTGCAAGAGGCATGCGTGGAACGAGGGCGTCGGACGTTCGCTCTCGGGCTTTAATATCTTGGTCGGTCAGCCAAGCGGGGAATTGTTGACGAATCGAAGGGAAACTGGGTCCTCGGATTCTTTCAGCGAGCGGAGAGCGCAAAAGCGCGCGCTTCGGACGCTGGCACTCGAGACCGCGTTTCAAGACCGAACATCCACACGGGAGTTATTTTAATAATGAGGGTGTACCGGCGCTTTGTAGCCTCCTTTCTTTTCCTCCTCGCCGCCTCGGAGAGCGTGTGAGCATCGGGGAACGCGTGATCGTTTCTCGTTCTTGCGTGTAACAATAAAAACGGGGATCGATTAATTGATTTTACTTATATAAAATAGAGGTGGACGCGCGCAGACCGGGCGAGAACGGTACGTTCCAATAAAACGCGATTCCTCGAGCATCAAGGTATTGTCTGCGGTTAGGATCGTTGACACTAAGCGTTCCCATTGGTCGGGCAGTAACTGTAATAGATTCAAGGAAGCCTACTTCTCGCCGGGAGAGAAAAGTAACTGACCGACATCGCTGCGCCGCATGTGCAGCATCAAAAATGCAGCCCCATGCACAGTCTATAGACGCGCCGCGCCGTTTCGCAAGCGGTTTCCCCTCGTCGATCGAACTCTTATCGAGCGCGTGGAACCGCGCTTCGAATCGGATTCAACGTAGCAGTGAAGAGTGGAGCCTCGATTTCCTCCTTTACGAATCCTTTAAACTGCAAGTTGGTTCTAAGAGAGATGTCGAAACGGGGAGAAGGAATAGGTGTACAGGGTACCCTGAAAGGGGGTCGATCATATAATTATAATTCTGCCTCTGAACCCTGGAAATCCTCATAAACGAATCGAATCATTCGGACATCGGAAATCACAGAAAATTCACTAAACAACCACTTTAGCCTCGCTGATAAATCCCACCACGAGGTCCCACGAGTCTCTACCAGCGCCCAGCCTGTGCAGGCGCGTCCCTCGAGGTGTTCGAGCCGTGTTCGAAGTCAGGTGACATCCTCAGCCCGCTGGCGAAGGAAGTGTCGCGGTTGACTCCGTATTCCGGCAAATCGCCGCCGACTTTCCGCGGCGCGAGAACTCCTACTATTTATAAATGATTTGAACCCGGTCGCATTGGCGAACCTCGGGTCCGCTCGAGCTGCCGCCTCGTGGGCCGACGGCGTGGGGAACAATTCGCTACCCCATGGTAAAAATAGATGCTCCTAGCCAGCTAGCCGAAGCTCGAGGCTAGAGCTCGCCCGCTCGCCCGCTTGCTCGCTCGCTCGCTCGCTTGCTCGCTTGCGTTCGAGCGCTCTAGCACCGCTAGAACGGACGGACGGACGTACGCGCAGCGTCTAGCCCCGTCTAACGGAGTCAGCAACGCCGCGACGCGCTCCTACGACGATCATGACGACGGCGACCCCGACGACCCCGACGACAACCACGAAAACGACGAAGACGTCGAAGACGGCCACGACGGTGATGCTGGTGCCCCTCGTCGCCTCGACACCTCGAGGCACGTCCTCGTCGCCGTGAGAGGAGAAGCGAGTGCGCGCGCGCGCGCCCGCGCGCGTGTGTGTGTGTGTGTTGCTCCGTACGGCTGTCCGCTTCATCATCATCTTCTTCTTCCTCTCTTCTTCTACTTGTGCCATCGCTACGCGAACCGTGTACAGTTCCGATCAACGAGTACCCCGATAGTCGGACAGAGGACCGGTCTCCAACTCTATCCCTGTCTTTCTCACTCTGGGGGTCGGTGGAATCGCTCTACATTCCCGGCCGAACATCACCCAAGCTCTTTCGGTAAAGTCTAGTGAATATTTTAAGCCCGACAAGAGCACACATGTAGGAAGAGGCGGCGCGAGGCTGATTCACTGGGTGCCCGTTCGCACGTAGGAGTATCAGAGAAACGGCTCCGCGAGGACGCTGCTCATCTCCGTTACGCCGTGAACACTGACCGATGACGGGATACGGGGGCTGACGTGACGGTGGCTGGTGCCCCCGGCGGAGCAGATTTCGCGCCTTCGTTCGACGCTAAACCGACCACGAAGAAGAAGAAGAAGAAGAAGCAGAAGAAGAAGAAGAAGAAGAAGTGGCGAGGGACCGAGACAGCAAAGCGAAGGGGAGAAAGAGAGAGAGAGAGAGAGAGAGAGAGAGAGAGAGAGAGAGTCTCTATATCTCAAACGAGATATAAAGGTAGAGAGAGAGAGAGGGCCACATTCCGAGCGGATCACGGATGCTTATAGAAGCGTTGCGTAACGGCGTCAGACGGGCGGCGAAACCGCGGCTGCTGGGCCGTCGAGTTTCGACAAGTTCGACGAAAAATCTGCCGCATCCTCTTCTGGTATCGAGACGGATATCGAACGCCTGGAGACGGATACTGCGCCGACCACGGGAACGCCGCTGAGTGCTCCACTGTGCGGTTCTGACCCCTCTGTGCTCACACGGCTGCTCGATCCGGATCGAATCGCTCGGTCTCCGACGTGCTGGGCAACCCGCGGACGGCGCGGACCCAGCCCTCGCCACGATCGGTGGTAATCGAATCGGTGTACACGTGCGAGTTGGTGCGAGTGTGCTAGGATCCCGGGCGGGGGAGGGGGGGGGGGGGAGGGTTTGTTTCGGCTTGGTTTGTCGCGAGAAGATCCACGGCGAGGGATGAGGAGGAGGAGGAAGTGAACGATAGGAGGCGAGCGCGGAAAAGACAAGGTGTTTCCAGGGAAAATCCTACTGGCCGTATCGATTCCGCGTGTCCCGAGCGTTTCAAGGCCAGCCCCCGCGCGCCCGGTGGCTCGCAGGGGTGTCGCGATCGTCGAGCCTGTGATCGTTCGAAAGGAGACTCGGGACTTGCCGCGATCCGTTTCTCTCTGGTCCGCTCCTCTCTCCGGCCAACGGGACTAAAAATAAACCTGTGTCGAATCCTAGAAAATTTCGCCTAGCTTCGCTGTTCGGGCTGATTTTCGTATTTTTAGATCGTACACAAAGGAGAGAAAAACCGCGTCCTTGACACCCGCGACCGTTCTGATCAATCGGGTAATGATTACGTGGCCGGTATATACCGTACGATCCACGGAACAGATCGACAAAGGCAACGCTCGAGTCTCCGCGATTCCCCTCGGATGATCGAGCGCTACGCTCCTCCCCTCAGCCCGTTACGTTGGTGAACAAGAGTACGCGAATCACGAGTGACGTGTGAGAGGGGGTGAAACGATAGCCTCGGCTGAGCGGCTGGATAGATCGACAGAAGGGTTGTTCGGTGATATTGCAGAGACCGGTCGGAACGCGTGAGACGAGAAACGTGGAGGCGGACAGGAAGGATGGAGCAACGTCCAGGGGGACGCGTGTGCGACTTTTGCTAACGGGCCAGCACGACGACAATAACGACGACGAAGACGACGAAGACGACCACGACGACGAAGAAGAGAAGGAAAAAGACAGGGATTGCGAGGTGGCTGGTGGGGAAGCCAGGGGAAGGTGGAGGAAGAGGAGGAGGAGGCGGTGGTGGAGGTGGACGAGAGGTGAAAAGAGATGCAGCAACAGCCGCAGTCTGGCCAACAGTCCGGGGCACCGAACGGGGTGGCAGGTGGTGCCCAATTGCCTCAAACAGGTGGCATAAGCTCCGTCCAACCTGGAGCGACAGGTACCGCCACGACGGCGTCTAATCGTGCCCAGGTTAACGGCGGCAGATTCGATTTCGACGATGGCGGCACCTACTGCGGCGGTTGGGAGGATGGAAAGGCTCATGGACACGGCGTCTGCACCGGGCCCAAGGGCCAAGGTGCCTACTCCGGTAGCTGGCACTATGGGTTCGAGGTCTCCGGTGTCTACACCTGGCCTAGGTGAGATCACAAGTTCCGTTTCTTATTCACTCCTGGCATGCTTTCAACTATACTTGATGCTCCATCTTTCGAAAGCGATGGTTCTTGCTCCGCCCTCTGGGCTTTCCTCTACTATCGCATTCTCTTTCGAGCCCGTGGCGATGCTTTAAAGTACCCTCGGCACGCTTCTGGGAAATAATGGAGGGAAAGAAAGCGTCGCTAATTCCTCGTGTCTCGTCAGACTTCTGCGATTTACGCGCACACCACTCTGCTCCCTCTGTTCGTTAAGGATTAACGCTGATCTCGGCTGAGCCAGCCTCTGTATACATTGTTAATTCCGAGATTGGAGAAGCCATCTTTCATTAGCGGCACGGTTGCACGTCCCGTATCGACGTACATCTGAAATTCAATTAAGGAAAGTTTCAGCCAACTTCGGCCAGTCCCCGATTCACCGGGACATCTTTCATAAATCTCTGTCCGCGACTCGCTCCAGCGAATGAAATTCTTATTCCTTCGTGTCTCCCCAAGACTTTCAAGTTTCACTGTTCACAAGTTCGCGTCATTAATACCGGTCACGTCATTCTGCTTGAATGATTCATGCTACAGCAAAATTGCAAATGAAGATCGACGTTAATGAAACTGGTTCAACCTTGTTAGCTCTCAATCGAACGTACACGCGTCACGAGTATCTTGGGGACCCGTCAACTCCATCGCTGCATCAATCGCACTCGCAAGCCTTCGAACGACTACTTAAACAGCTACGTCCCCTCTGGAGGTGGTCGCATGAGGATTAACACAATTACCTCGGGAGAAAGAAAGAAAATTAGAACAATTCCACTCAATCCTAAGCCTTCTCGAACAGTCAGGTCAGCACTAATGCGCCTCAAACAGTAAACCAAATATTCCCCAAGGAAGAAGACCGTGCTTCCCGAAGCGCATAGTTTCATCTTCTGAACTCGAGCCTGGTGTAAGCCAATGACTCAACTAAATCGAATTACCTCCCAAATTGTACACGCCACTTTTAGCACTAATTTGCCCAAATGAGGCGAAATTCACTTACACCGTCCCTATTCCACGGAGCTCGAAGGAGCGCGGATAGCAGGTTTCTCCGGAAGGATCGTCGATGTCCTGGAATAGTGGTTGATTTTATTCTATCGCCAGTATCTGCCTCTATCAGCGTCGATTCGAGATGAACGGGGGGACCTTGACACGTATCTCGGTATATACCTGGGGCCGGCCGGGAATCTCCCGATCCTGAAACTGTGTCACCGAGTGCAAGGACAACGAGTCCGGGTCACTGGGATCCGAGTAGCTAGGACATAGTTCATGGACGCGGCAGACAATCGTTTGCACCGAATTTCGCAGGATCCCTGCGCTCTCAGACAGCCACTTCAACGGAGGAAAAAAATAATTCTCTGTCTGGCATGCAACGTTGCACTTCCACTTTGTCAGCTTACCCAACGCTGCTTTAGAGATTCAAGAAACGATTTACTATTTCAGACAAATCCACGTGTGAGAGATAGCTTGAGGTCAGCGAGGAAAGGCTATACACTTTTGTTTACCGTGAATCTTTTTCATAGTTTAGTAGGATTGTTTGCTCGTCATTCTCGATTAGTTGCATGATTCAAGAGACAAGTGGAAGGAGAATTTATATTTTCTTTTCCTGCCTCGTTGATAAAGCTAGTGCAGCACGATTGTCGTGTGTCTGTTCTGTACTTTTGAATACCCCCGCTCTTGAATGGAACTGGGATTGTTGGAAGATTCTCGTGATTGCTTTCTACGAAAGTGGGCAACGTGGCGCGACTATATTTGAGCCCCCGATCGTTCCGGAAGAAATTTTGTCACGCGGCTTTAAATAGTCCAGTGCAACGAGGCAGCCCGTAAATATAATTGTTATTAACTTCGGGTGACACACGTTTCAGCGCATAGGGGAATCGACCTACATATTTTATGTATTCTTAGTCGCGGATGTTTATCGATGGGCGAGGAGGACTGGGTCTAAACTGAAAAATGTCCCGACGCTACTGTATTTAGAATATTCGCACGTTCCGTGATTCCCGAAGTAACTTCATATCCGCAGCCTTTGAAAATCTTAAAGGACCTTCGAGATTCGAATACTCGATGAATAGGTCGCTGGGGCATATCGACGCTTGGAATTGTTCAAGGATATGTCCACATTATCGAATGTCAATTATTGGAACGCCCAAACTATCCCAAGTATCCAAGCATCTCGAGTTCTGATAATCCGATTGGGCCTCGATGTTACAGGTTATTAGCACAAATAGGAGAAGCAAGACGATTGCTTTGACGAACAAGCGGCTTGCATCTGAAAAGCTCTGTAACCATTATCCATCGGTGCCCCTTGTATTCGATTTTAGGTGGAGGTCTATTGAATCATAAAAACTTTGAAGTAGGTCAATTTTATCTAACCACATTCTGCTTTCTCGAACGGCCATTAAAGTATAAAACTGGCTCCAGCAACTTTACGATTGCCAAGTTCCCCTTTGCAATTTTATTTCCCAAAGTAAATTCATACGTAGAAAACGCTGAGCTCCTCCATCTGTTGAAACGATTATTATTAAAATTGTCGAAAAGTTCGTGACCCGTTTGAAAATTCAGTTTTAGAATAAAGGCACGGGGCTCTCGTGCGTGCTGTGCGTATCGATTAACCAACGACATTGACCAGTCGTGTAACAATTACGGGAACACGTCGCGGATTCCGTGGCGACACGTGACAGAAGAACGTCGCTGGAAGCATCGCGCTTCGATCGTATCGCGAGCGAAAGTCACGCACGCCAGACGGGCTTCTAATTGAGAAGTAATAATACGTTTTCGCCGGCCAGTCGATTCATCGCTAACTCCTCTGCCCCTTTTCCCAGACTCGCAATGAAATCTGTGTTCAATCGAATGTGAAAATGGCTGGCAAATTTGCTTGAAAAGTTGTACTTTCAAATGCATAGTCATCAGTAGAATCGGACTGCTGCCCGACAACTTTTTTCCAGTGCAATCGTAAAAGATCTCGAGGAAATTAGAATGAAACATCGCCAGCCATCTTCGCGCTGGTACATATTGTAAATTATTCCACCGTCCTTATCAACGTAATTGCTCGTGCCTTTAAGAATTCAGTGGCCCCGTGTGCCCATTTGATAGTCAGAAAAAAGCAATTACGGCGTATTAAAGATGCCCCAGCGCCAGTGGCCGTTTCTTTTAATATTCCCGCGTCGTTTCGGCGGATGTTCGCGATCGGAGCCCGTCGCCCGCACGACTTCGAGGGTGGAAATACCGTGGAAAGAAAATAGAAAGGGGAAAGAAGGGAGGGACGAGGATGGGGAACTCGTGTTCCCGGCGACCACGTATCTGGGCCGAGAGATTCCGTCGTTTCGTTTCCGTCCAAACTGGAGCAAGGTCTTCGTCAACTCACGTTTTCATAGGGATGCCCGATAAATCGCGGTCCTGACTGTCGTTGACGAAACCAGACGACTCCGTGATCTTGTGGATTATCTGATTACTGGTTTGCTTTTTTAGAAAAGACAGTCTCCTTCGTTCGCCTTTCACCTCTGAAAACAGATCCCCAGGAGCAAGATACTTGGACCTGGCTCTCGTCATATTTGCGATTAATAAAGTTTCAAAGCCTCGAAGTTAGTGCTATCCCTCTCGGAGAAATTTTCCGCAGACTGTGGCCAGGAATCCTCGGGAGGTCGCGCTATATCCTCCCCATTCTGCTTCTTTGTGAAAACTGTCGATACGAGGGCGGGAAAAATTTCGAAACTTTCTTCATTAAATGGCATCCGCGTGGCGGGCTGCTGGTCTACGTGCTCCAATATTCGTTTATTTCCCACGTTCTCCCCTAACGAATCCAGACGGAGCTTTTCTCCGGCGATATCGACGCAATTTTCAATTACGAATCGTTGTTAATTAAAACGAGCTCCGGAGCTGTTTACAAGGCCGCATTGGCGGGTGAATATCGTCGCGTTTGTCGAAGCGTAATTCCCGTGGAAACGGTCTCCGGCAGACTGCGAACGATGCCTGCGAATATATTGAAAAAAGGACGAGGAAAGACGGGGAAGGAGGAGAAATGGTAACGATAGATCGCAGAGAAGATATCTCTCGATGCGCGAAGAGGTTTTCGCAGTTCCATAAGGGCGGTCAAGAGTTTTATGTATTCCGCTCTCTTGCTCGGTAAATATGCTAATGGTTAATAGGATCGCGATAATGTTAGCGATGATTCGTTGTCGATTAGAAAGGCAGTTAAATGAAACGCTGAAAGTGAGGGCCTCTTCGTTAATACTCATGTACACGCGTTACAATATTGAGCGTTGTTAACGTTTCACTCCATTTAACACCCGGCAAAGTGAAACTGGTTCGGTTGATTATTCAGGCAGATGATTAGAGGTTCGTGTAGTTGGAGGCTGAACGAAATATTTAAAATAACAGGAAAATTGTGCACTTA
Organism: Andrena haemorrhoa; assembly: GCA_910592295.1. Taxonomy (NCBI): domain Eukaryota; kingdom Metazoa; phylum Arthropoda; class Insecta; order Hymenoptera; family Andrenidae; genus Andrena; species Andrena haemorrhoa. Next base: position 7,195,686 of record OU342941.1, read on the forward strand.
ATCGAGGAGAAATGTTTCGGACGATTTTCGTTTCGAGAAACTGCATTGAATTTGAAGTATTGAACACCGGGACATCGAGAAGGTGATTAGAATTTCATAACTGCAAAACACATGCTTTCCCTCTTTGGAATATAAAAGTGAAGAAATTTTTTCATCGCTTCTGGTTTATACGCCTTTTTAAATAAAGCTATCAAAGTATTTGCCAGTATATTCTGCGTACTATGCAACGCTGGTGGAAAAGGCATTGCTGTCGTCGCTTCAAGGCAGAAAGGAAAATTGCTTCTTCAGATTCAAGGATTCTCCAGCCCAGAAGTCGATGAAAAGTCGGCCTCGCGAAACGGATTTGTCTCGAATCCCCAACTGCACAGTAGAAAAGCGCATGAATATTCGAACGGGAGAGAAGCATCGAGAAGACAGAAGGATATCGATAATGAGTTCCTTTCGTGTTGGCCGTGTGTTAGAAACAGAGAAGGCAAGGAATTATAATTACTTGCATTCGGATCAGGATCGTGGAACAAACGGGGGACGAACGATTCGATAATGGAATCGTAAAAATTTCATTCATCTAATGTCGACTGCTCTCATTCTTACAGTGAATAGTAACAAAGCGTATAAAATTCTTCATGAAAGTATAAATTTAAGGAACGGAGGTTGATTTTACTTAAAGTTTCAATCAGTCAAGTGAAAATTACTCTTGACAGCACTCCGAACCCTCCTCAGATGTCCTCGTGAGCCTGGATCCCTTATCAACCGATCTAGACTACCCTACGCTCCTCACACTTCAATTCCACCTACTTTCCGAGAGGAGAGAAATCACCCCTGGGCAAGAACCATCATTTAGGGAATTATCGTTGAAAAATTAAAAAAATCGAATCGACCGAAGCAACAAGTGTTCGAAATGGGGACAGTCCTTTAATTACCCTGGCCTGTGGGGGTAAAAAGCCGGTGATTCATTTCCTGAGATCTCCGGATCGTATTGTCACCGACGATATCCGATTTCAGTGGGTCGGCTTACGAGGGCCAGTGGCAGAACGGGAAGCGGCATGGTCTGGGCATGGAAACCCGTGGACGGTGGATTTATCGTGGGGAGTGGACACAGGGATTCAAGGGTCGCTACGGTGTTCGACAATCGACCACGTCCACGGCGAGGTACGAGGGCACGTGGACAAACGGTCTCCAGGACGGCTATGGCTCGGAGACCTACGCTGACAGCGGTGAGTGTTACTTTTATTTTATAATGCATAGAACAAGAAGCCAGAAATCATTAGACCCTATCGTTTTACGTGGAAAAAGTAGGTGAAAATCCTGCAGCGTCTGTATCAGTAGCGTACCGAATCAAATTTCTGCTCTAACAATGGTGAATGAAGAAATCAACGCGTAGTTAGGGGTAATATTCATTGTCTGAGTATATACAGACACAATCTCCTTTTGTTCGTTCGAGGATGTAATGGAGGGTCGACGCGTAATTCTAGAACGCAAGGGAAACAAAGCTGTCAGGAGCAGATCAAAGGATACGCCGTATCCTGATGGCCTACGCGATTCGCAGAAATCTGTGTCAGCTCCAAACGACAGGACACGTGTCCCTGACGCTTCTGAATGGATTTCATCTCAATACGAATTAATCGACTCGACCTGTCGATGCCTCGACGATCTTTCATCCCATTCCGATTCGACACCGCGCGGTTTCACTCCTCTTTTTTGCGCTTAATTTGCGGTTATTAATAAGCGTTTTAATTATCGGCGGGTCTGCGGCGCACCGTCCCTTTTTCGCGTGAAATTGGGAACACTGCCAATTTGGCGGCTGATCCAACGGGACTGTCGCCTATTCCGACGCTCTGTTTCGTTGGATTAATAATTAATAAACACAGTAATTCGATTTCGTTCGACCTTGCATTAAGACACCTCTTAATTCTTCGTTTTATTCACATGGAAGAGTTTGACGCGTCGATTCTCAAGTAAACGTCATGGAAATCGTGCGACATAGGACCATATTTAAACCACAAGACGAGGTCAACGTTGGCGAAGCTTTCGATTTCACAGGGATCCAATTTCGTAGAAAGAGATTTAATAAATGAACGACCAGATTAAAAATCGCGCGACAGAGGGTCGCGTGCGGTACAATTGTGCGTGTCACGTGGTGAACCGCGCCGAATGTCCATAATTTTAACCCTGCGAAGCATCCCCCTTCGTGGACGACAGAGGTCGCACGGGTCGATGTTTTAAGGTCACGCGCTATCGCAATCGGTCCGTCCTAAATGACCTGCGATTAATCACGCGGAAAGGAAACTATTGCGTCACGAAAGGGTCCTAAAACATTGGAGCCAAGCGATCTCGCCGGTCGCGGACACGTCTTTTAATCTTACTCGCCCCGATTACTCTCGCAATCCCAAACTGTTCCGTGACAGGCGAGTAAATTTAAGCTCGACCCGCGCCCCGCGGGGCGGACACAACATTCATTTGCTCGTTTACGCGACGCAATCGAAATTTCCCCCCGCGTCTCGAGAGTGCTGTTTAACCCCGTTTCCCGTTCGAGGGTGGGTAAACACGCGTTTCGACGCACGGAATAAGGAAAAGAACGGCGAGGCGCGAGGGTTGGTATAAATCCTCGCGTCCTCATTCTCGTCCGACCAGCTTCATTTAATATTCATCATTCTCTCGCGACGGTGGCCGTAGCCAAGCACATTTCTCCGGCCCATGAAAATGCAAGGAACGTTGTTCCTCTGCCCCTGCGACTCCTCGGGCAACTTTTAGATCGTCCACGATAAAATCGTCTGACTCACCCTCCAACTATTTTCCTGGCCCGTTGTTACGTTTCGAAAGTCCACGGACGACCTCGATTCGCGCGTGAGCGTGCGCGCGCCCGCGGTCGTGAGCGTGGCCCGACGGCTCTAGAAAAAATAAATCGACGATCTGTCGCTGCGAGGAACCGAGCAACGGCCCCACGGCCTGGGACAGGCGAACTTGAATGCTCAGGAAGACGCGGCAAAACGGTGGTGTCCAATGTCCATCGATTCCGTCAACATCATTGCGAGATTACGTACGCTGAATATTGGACTCTTTGCAGCTGACAAACCATGAATACTGTTTCCTTTGCATTTTGTATTCGTTTCTGGAGTGATGATGCGCAGAGATGCATTTGGCTATTTAATTTAGGGAAGCACGGAGGGAATTTCATGATATTCTACTGGCCGCGCAATGGGGAAATAATGCTACTCGCTGGTACTGAAAATTGATGTAGGATATTGCGGCGGTCGTCGCAGAACTCATTAAAATTGAGATTAATTCAAATTACATGCGAAAATGAGGGCCACCGTCGCCGATAATGCTGGGAATAACGACGACAAGAGATTACTATGGAATACATCCATCTGTCAGGATAAAACTCGATTATTCAGAGGTATCGAATTATAGTCTGAGTTACGCTTTACCTGTACCACTGGAAGTAGCTGCGCTCCGAATTGCACGCGAAAACGCCAGAGAATACGGCAGCATTACATCTGCAAGTAGAACTACGTGGAGATTCGATTTCAGTCAATCTCGTGGCCCCAGACGAATAGAAGCTCGAACCGATCACGACGCTAGAGCGATCGATACCTTCAATCTTCCCCGCGTCGATGATTCCGACGCTCTGGGAATCCTCCAGCGCAAAAGCAAACGAAAACGACTTATCGTTTGAATGGTCATTCGCTTTTCTTTTTCCTCCCACGGGGGAGGGACGTTCTTGCTTTTCTCCGATCGTTTGTGCCACGATTCACCCTGCTATCCTGCTTCCCCATGGCTCGGCCTTCTCCGCGAGGAGGACCACCAGCGCCAAATGAACGAGCAAATTGGGATCGATCGAATTTTCTGTCCCGCCACACGCGGTATTCTATTTTCCTTCGTCGTTCTGGAATGTCCTTCGACTCATCTGCCTCTGACGGACCGGGCCTTCAACCCGGGGTGAAAAAACGAACAATATGTCGGCGTTAGTAAACTGACTGGACATACTGGATATCGCCGGGATGAACGAGTGAGCGTTGGAATTAAATTATTATGGTAAATACGCCGTTGGCCTGATGCTCTCGGATCGATCGATAGTGACAGAATGTACGAAGGCGTAGATTCAAGGTACTGTTCATAGAAGAAATTGTATTGGAAGGATTTTTAGAGGGAGGGAGGTTCAGACAGTGAATCTTGACGGATTATCCTCTGTTCGAATACGAGTATATTCAGTGAACGATCACAGTTTTAAGGGGATGATAGTCTACAAGAAATTCTCAAACAGCTTCATTTGATGGAGATGAGAACTCTCGTAAATAACGGTCCCGTGCGAACTACCAAACATATTTTGCTGCTTCGAATTTCTCGAAAGAAGTGGGAAGAATAACGAAACGGACAAGGACAAATTCAACCCATCGATTCATCGATCCCCTGACCTGACAGTGGAACAGGCGTGTCTGCTCCCCTCAAAAGGCACGCAACTTTTTGTTTCCGACGCGATGAACGGTGTAGTCGATTTGTAACGGCGAGCTTCCTTTGTCGGACCTGTTTCCTATCTGACGAGGAAGTGGCGTGAGGTTTTTCGGTAATCTCGTCGTCAGTGCGAAATAATGAAAACCCACCCCTCGAAAGCTGTGTGGATTCGGCATCCTCAACAAACGCACATGGACAAACAGAATCGTGTGCACTGTGCACCCCGGCGTAGTAGAAAACCATAGGAGTTCCCCGTAATTCTACGTCCACCCCACATTCTTCGACATTAATTTACCAGGAATGGCGTAACAACTGTTCCTCAGGAGTGTGAGTTACACGAGCGCGTTATTGCACCTTCGCACGCAACGCGTTCCGACCGGGAACGCACAGGAGAGCGACTGATCGAACGAGAAGCAAGAAACTAAGTAGGAAATAAAGAAAAAGCATTGGAGAGAAAAATAAAAAAATACGAAGCGACCGGACTATCCTGGGAAAGAAAGCGTTGATTCGGGGAATGGGAAGAGAAGCAATACGACGCGATATTGGGAAGGAAACGTAACAATGGGGGCGAGGAAGGGAAACTGGGTGGCAGAGAACGGAGGAAAATAGAGGGAAAAAGGGGATGTAACGAGTTAGCGAAGGGAGAGACAACGGGGGGCAAGGGAGTGGCGCAGATATGTTTTATTGCGTTTCATCTCGCCCGTTGCACTTGAGCGCTTTATTTAGAGCCAGAGGAGCCAGCTGCCCGCGTTTTCTGCTCTTACGGCGCCCCGTGTCAAGGAAGAAACGCGGCCGATGATGTATGCCTCGCCCGTAAAATCGTTACTTAAGGAATGTCTAACGAGCCACTCGTAACTCTCGCAGGAGGGACTGCGGAGCTACAGGAAGCCCCGCCGTTTCCTTCCCACCCCGCGCGATCTCGGCTCGTTGCTTCCGGCTTCACGCTTTAAGGAACCGTTGTTTCTTCCCGGCCGCCTTCTCCACGCACCAGGGGTGAGAAATGTTTCGCGGTGACCGCGAAACACAACTGCCAGAGAGGGATGGCGCGAGCGTTTGCGAGAATTATGCTACACGAGCTCGCTGACCTGGAAAATATTTCCTCTGACAGCGGTTCGTTTTTTCTCGCGGACGAACTCGTTACACAGGATTTCAAAGGATTGAGAAGTTTGTGCTGGTTGGCAGCGGCTGCGGAAGTTTCTTCGTAGCACGCAAAGTGAAAAAGGGAAGCCCCGAGACTTACTTGCAGGAGCGTGGTGAAGAAATAAATCTATTTTCAGGACACCGAGGGTTGATCTGAAGCTACTGAAACCTGCTTCGATTTCTGTGTTAATTATTGTTGAAATAATCAGCTGCGCGATTAGTAGACACGTTCGCCGTGTGTCTCTTGCCTCGATCACGATATCACCAGCGTGATTGTTGGATGCTGTTTGAATAGGAAACGCGTTCTGCACTTTTGGATCCCGATGAACCGTGGGCCCATTTAATTAGCACGTGTGCAAGCGTCTCGTGACGTTCGTAGATCAGAGCTTGGGAGAACGCATCGCGCGACCAATTCCGGCCGAATAATCGTGCTATTTTCGCGCGTGTGCGGCACGCACGTCCGAGATGACGTGACCGTGCCAGGAGGCTTCTCCGTATTCGAGGCGCAACACACTGGTTTCTAGGCGAAATTCTCGAAACTAGAGATCGACGTACCGTGTTTGGCCATTGAAGGCTTCGGGGACTCATCGATGCGTAGGACGACGTTCAGTGGTGTTTCCATTGGTTGGCATTTCAGCTTGGAATCGATCGAATAGCAAAGAAGACACGAAGAAATAAAGGCAAACTTCTGGCGAGAGTTGTTGGAATTTGAATGGGAATAAATTGACGTTCTTTACTGTCTTTAATGTTCTACTATTGCGTAAAATACAGAGAATTGAGAATGGGAAAATTGTGCCAAGTCTAACCATTTTTAAAGGGAAAGGAATTAGCCAGAATCCAGCTGATGCAAATCTTACATGATTTAATTATTCTCCTGCGCTTCAGTGCTCCATTTAAGCACGTAACATAATTAACGAAGACATAACTCTTCGTGACGTTTCGCGAGCTGCTAGCTCAAGCACTTGGTCATTTTAATGAACGTCCCTCAATTATTCGCCCGACCACTACGAATATAACCACCGAAGAAAAGGGTGGCTCGCGATCGGTGGAAATCTGCGATGCAGATGTGCATTCTTTGGATGCAACTGCAGCAAGGTACCACCGAGTCATTCGAAACACATACAACGTTATTCTGAAGATTCTTTGTGGTTCAGCCACTCATTGAACACGGTGGACTTGTAGCCAAAAATACGTATCTAACATACAATCTGAGTGCCCCGGTTGAAGTTTCTCAATAAACTGTGAAACGGAAAGCAGGCGATTTCCCAAGCGGTGCAACAATTCTGCAAATTGCGTTTTGCAACGCGATACGCCGGTAAAACGAATTTCCATTCCTTTTGTATCTTCGAGACCGTTAATTGCGAGGCGAGCTCGCGATAGCGTATGTAGATTGAAGGGAACAATTCCGCCGCGAAGTGTATCGTGCCCATGGCGTCGGGCCGTATGCACAGGCGCGTGCATCCAAGTGCAAAGTGGAAGCGCACGTGTGTGCAAACCGCGTGGAGAAGGACGAGTCCATGCAAATATCGTGGTTAAGCTTACCGCAGCTTCCGCTGGGCGAGTCCACCTTCAAAGCGGCTCATGCGGGGCTCGTTGATTCACCCCTTTGGTTCAAGCCTTTGACTGCTGGTCAAGGTTGTCGGCGGCTTTCCCGATCCTTAAAAAAAATATACACACGTAGGTTACAGCGTGTAACCCTTGCGTCGGCTGTCGCGTCAGCCCTTACGAAGCAAAATAATTCGCAGTATCGAAGCTTCGTACCATCGACCTGATAAACACATAGAATACCGAAGGAGGGCGGGAAGGAATGATCATAAATTATTAGAGCAGCTGTTCTGAAGCCTGCCGCCAGTAACGAAGAGCAATACGCTGATAGAATAACAGATGATAAAAATTCGGAAAGCAACAGTCCAAGGAAACGTCCCATTTGCATAACAATCCCCGCGTAGAATTAATTCGCGGAAACCACTGTTCTCCCTTTAGCGCGATTCGCGGGGCTGCCGGGGGAAGCTTGTAACGGAAGAAGCGTGGTCGTTCCCGTTAAAAGGTGATTACTCGGCGGGATGAAACGGGGGCGATTTGTTTTACGCTTTCTGCGTAATAGCCTCGTGGAAATTAATGAGAGAGCAACGTTCAGGGTTCGCCTGGGTGTGACAGCGACCCAACGGTCGGAATCCCGTTTGGGGAAGGGAATGGCTGGAAACGGCGGACTTTCAGGCGTCGATTACAGAGCCGTTTCTGCTTTTTACGTACGATTCTTATCGTCTCTCCTCGAAGCCATGAGAGCCCTCACAGAGCTTATCCCGCAATCAGCGAAGTTAGGAGCGGAGGCCCTTCACCAAAGAAAACAGGCTGATCCGCGGGGGTTGATTTCACGCTGGAAACAGCGGTCTTGAATGAACAGAGCGTTCTTCTTATTTTTTCTCCCGCGGGGAAACGAACGAGCAGTTTTTCTAGATTAAAAGAGACGAAACGAAGTTCCTCCCGCCTCACTTTCCGCCCCCAAACTCTCCACACCGTGCACGCTCCCTCTTGCCTAATCGTTCACTACGCGGTCGAATGTAGGAGAAGAATTTAATTCCGTCTGGCGCGAAAGTAAAGCGTTTCCGCGGCCTAGGGACGGGGTATAGGTGATTCGGTAAACATCGGTGATCCATATTTCACGATCTATCTTTAAACGTCAATATAACCTCGTTAACCGTGCGCCCGTGTGCGCCGGTTAAAATGTCGAGTTTGTATCTGGAATAAGCTCCGCTGACAGCGCTTTACGTTGCGCATAAAAAAGAAAATCTGTTTGCTCTCCAGCCGCGCCCCTTTGATTACCCTCATAATATTTAACGCCAACGCCGAGTCGACACGAGCTTTTTTCGTTGCAGCCGGAGTACACGTGTTTTTCTGTCAAGCTGTTTACAATTTATTCGGTAAATTTTCATCGACCACTGCCGCGACGATGATGCATAGCCGACAAGTGGTCACGAGGTGATTTGAACGAGTTCTTGAACGACGAACGGTCGAATAATATCTCGTAGGGCCGTCTCGAGGGGGCAGCGAAAAGAAGAGGGGAAAAATCGAGCGATTAATTAAAGCGCGTAATTCAGGGACGCGATTAATTACTGGACCGCGCGAAATCACGGACGGCAGAATATTTCGTGGACGTGTCCCCCCCTCGTTACCTCCCCGGGGGGTTCATAAATATTAAACGGCCGTTCCACGCCCTCAAACAAGAATGTCGTTCGTTTAAGTAATGGATGCTCGCGCCCCGCGAAAGAAAACCGAGGATACAGGCCGTGTGTAGCTGGTTTGGGGAGGAGGAGAAAGTTCGCGAGGCTCTTGATGGATGCGAATTCCTGCCTGTAACGAATTGGCCTCGCGGCTTCGTCGAGATTGATCTTCCTATCGAGAAATTATTTCAGTCGAGTATTTTGGTTTATTCGCAGAGGTGTTCTTCTGGCGGAGCTTCTGCGTTGAAGTAGCACCATGGAGATGAAAATTAGGACAGGGAATATAATTTATCTCCAAGACAATGGCTGATTTGCGTATGATCAAAAATTTCGATAATACATAGTCCCGGAGGGAGTCGATTTTCCAATACTCGACGTCTTACCATATTTGGTCAGCCGCGTCTGATCATTAACGGCCTACTCCACTGTGGACGATAGGAGACCTCGCGAACGAAGACGGAATCAGGGATGCCTTCCACACTTTCGTGCATAATTGAACGGAAAGTAAAAAGGAAACGAAGAGGCCACGAGGAATAGCTCGGATTATCGATCAAAAGTATTTCTTAAAATTTATTCGACACCACGAGCTCGTCGTGCAAAGCTCCTGCAAACATTCCCGCAGAAAATATCGCAGAATATTTATCGGCCCGTGTTCTATTTTCCTGTCGAACATCCAGGGCGATAAATATTCGACCCGAAGAAACTAAATTCGTTCGACAAAACCCGGTGAACGCGAATCGCGGAGCAGAGAGGTCATTCGTTCCCCTGGCCCGCGTATTTATTCGCGAAATTAACGTGGCTGCGTCAATTGGGCGTATCCGAAGGTCGACGTGAAAAAAAATCGCATGACGTGTCCCTGTGCAAGGCGAAAGCACATCCATGGGGCCGATAAACGTCACAGCGACGTCGTTAAACACGAGGAACCGCGCCGCGAAGATTTATCGTACACCAAAAGCATCGGTGGCTCGGGCGCGCAGTTAATTATCGTCCTTAATTAAAGGTCGACGGGAGGAATTCGTTGCAGATGAACCACCGCGCAGCATCCGATGGAAATTTATTCGCGATTTTTCGCCGCGCCGAAAATAATACCGTCTCCACCCTCCGTTCTTGCAGTTTGTAAGCGCCATCACTCCCAGGGCAACAATCCTTAAAATTTAATCCCCGAGATCGTTCAATGAGCCTATCGTCTCAGGCCTTACGGGATTCGAATTGAATGGACTCGCGCGTGGAATAGTCACCTAATAAAACTAATCCTACGGAAAGACAGCAGTAGAGTTTTCCTGGAGGGTGTCCAAAAGCCAATGAAATTAATTTCAACACGGGTTTTTATGTCACAGCGTTTCAGAATAGCGTGCACCGTGTGTACTGATTCGCCTCTGTTGTTCGCGATAATGTACACATTTGTTGTCCCACGTTTCGCGAGCTGGCAGCGTGATTAATAATTGATGGAGGGGGGAGAAAATGGGTTACAGAGGGCGCGGAGAGAGGAGAGGCGAGTGGAAATCTCAGGAATACTCCCGCAGTTGGTGCTCCATATATTTTTCATGCGCGACGCCGTGGTGCGTTTTAAATGGGATGAAAAATTCTGATCCCGTCGTTCATCGCCTCTCATTCCGCATTCGTCGCGGGCTACGCTTATTCTGATCACACGCGCGTCATTTGGCAGCGCCGGTGATACCGGCTCTCGGTACAACAATGTTATAAATCTACGCCACACAGTTACATGAATATTCGCGTTCCTTGCGTTATCGTAACGTGCATAATGGTCTAATAATATCGACAACTTCTAATGATCGTTCCCTCTGCTCCCGCTGAAAGGTTGGCTCGTTAAAACACCGCCCAGGAACAGAGCCTCGGAGAGGATTAACTGTTCACAGAGGCGGCGTTTATTTTTATTTTGCACGCGAACTTTCGTCAATGAATGCTGAAGGTACCCCTAAAATTAGACACGGTTCGTTACAAAAGTTTTAACGGCGAGCTAGTTCAAACAAGAAGATTTCAACGTTCCGAGGAGGAAACGTAAACTCGGCCCTTCTACCTCTGAAAAATCCCCACGCTGAGTAGACAAGCATCGAATAATAATTCTGAGTCCAACCATCAACGGGGCAATGGTTCGAACAGCTTTCAACACTGGCACGAAGACTTCTGAACCGAAACTTGTTCTCCTTCATCCCCCGTTTCTCACCACCGACCAGCCCAAAAGAAGCTAAGCGGATTCTCGAGCTCGACCACCGCAGAACTCGTCAAAGCACCAAGCAGCCCCGATGAAAATTAAACAACAAACGCGGTCGTGACGGCGGCCCATCGCGCGTTCGGCATTTTCCTTCCACCCTGATGTCCCTCCCCCCTATCCACTTCTACACCCCTGACCAGGCCGTTTTAAGCTTCTTGGTCGAGTTAAGGCACTCTCCAAACGCCATTCCATTTCTCCGGCGGCACGTGGCCGACGCATTTATTTATAAATACCAATGCTACCGCACACACAGCTGCTCGCGCGAGCCCGCGGCCCTCGGTGTCCGTACGTGTGCGCGTGCACATAGCCGCGGATGCGTAAGCTCGACCTCGTGGAGGGAAGGAAACCGGGTTGACCTCCTATCACTCCGCAGACTCTGGCTGGCTAATAGAGTTCTTGAACCTTCCACGCTCTCCCGATAAATCGCGCGGACTTTCACGAGCTTCTGACCTCCCGTCGCGACATCCCCCTAAAAACTTTGAGGCAGGTCGATTAGTCGTGGAATGTCGGGCATCTCGCTTCCAGCTGGGACGACTTTAAGGTCCGGAGGAGAGAATCCCTGGCTGCCTGTGCGCCACTCGCGCAAATTGGGGCTCTCGGATCATGCGTCAATGCCTCAGCGACTTTCTTTCTCTCGGAGTTTTTAATTCATCCGCAGAGAGGTTTTATTATTTGTCGAAAGTCGACTGCACTCGTGAGAAGCGTCGATACTAAAGCGACAAATGGCTATTCGGTGTAAACACTTGTTGCGAATCGATTGTTCCGCAGCGGACTCGTTAAACGTGGCCACGTAACGAATTTGGCCAAGCCAGGAGGCGGAACCATCGTTACAGGCTGCTCGAATTGACATTGGATTTTCGTCACGTTCCCCAGGGATTAGTTTGGAACGCTCGGTGGCTCAAAGAACGCAGGAATCGAGATGCATACCAGCGACTGTGAAGGGCAGTTTGCTAGGGGGCTTTGAAATTAAACGTGGGAAATGAAAAGGAGGGAAGGACACGTTGCGAAACGAGGTACAAACACAACGAGAGAAAATTAATTACAATTGAGTGGAATTTAATAGGTCCCGCTCTTGGCACACCCGTCCGTTCATTCCATAACCTCTTTCCTTTTGTTCCTCCAATTATTCGATCGTACTGAATCAATGCTCCGCTGCATACATCGCTCGGGGCCTGCATAAAATTAGCCCTGAACCGCTGGGGTGGAATAGTTTGTTACACAACTGGTAGAGCGGGGCGAGCTTAAACCTGCGGAAAGGAACGAATAGGGTATACTGCTAGATTCAATTTCCACGAGTGTGCGAGCTGCAAAACTAATGTAGACAACTGCCGCAAGTAATCAGACGATTACGCCAGGCAATTGCTTTCCAAATCCACTGGATGCTCGGCGCGCGGCTCTGAAAACAGACCAACCACCAGCAACCGCTCGTAGAAGACACCGTAAAAGCGTTCCAGCTCGGAATAAAGTTGGTTACGGTGACTGGACGGAGTGCAACGTGTCGGCCAATGCACTGGAGGAATAATTCTGTTACGCCTCGTCCTCGAGAGCCGCCCCTCGAGGTCCAGCGCGGAGGAAACGCGGAGAACAACAATTCTGTCTGCCAGTTACAACCCCCGCGGGAAGCGACTGACTCGCGCGGCTAACTGTCGTCGCGGAACGACCTCGTTTCCCCGTGAACTCGATGCACACTCATCCACTCATCCACTTATCGAGAACGGTTCGCGTGCATACAGCAGTCGCGAAGGCACAGGACGTGGATTGGCGCGTGGACCTCGCGAAACGTCTTCCCCTTTTTTTTTCTGCGTCGACAACTGGACGAGGGTACCGCGACCCCTCGCGCCGTCCGCCGCGTACAAAGCTTCTACCGTCCGATATTATAACGGAGGATTGGCTTTCGTTGATAAAACCAGCGTCACCTACTTTGCGAGCTGCCGTCATTTCCGTTTTTCGAGCGCCTTGCGTCACGGCTTATTGCGTGCCGATGCGAGAGTAATCGTTCACTACTCGGGGGGGAGAGCGAGTGAACACGTTCGTTACGCTTTTAGAAGCGTCTTTTTTTACTCGAACAATCTCTCCTTCTTTTTTTTGCTCTCCCACTCGTACGCGGCCAGCGGCACGCCTGCATTCTCTGGCGCGCTAATTAATAGGTTTTCATATAAACCGGCCTTCGCCGCAGCGCGGTAGACGATACCGCGACGATAGCGATAACGAGCCGATGGAAATAACCGGGATTCGGATGATCTAATTTTGGTTCTATTCGGGAGCTTCGTCCCCGGCAGACGGGATAGAAGTGTCTCGGCGCTCCTCGCTCGTTCCTTGATGCGTCCTGAATGTTGATTACCTCGAATGAAAAGATATGCAGAGGGCTCGGGAGAAAGAAGTATCCTCGAGGGTGCTCGCGGAAATGAAACATAGCCTGGGAGATTCTCCCACCTCGGTGCAAGTGTCTCGCGTGAGAGGAGGTGAAAGAGACAAGGATATCATATAAGTGTGCAGTTCTCCGCGAATAACACTTGACAAATAGACAAATTAAGTTAGCGGGCCCGTCTTCGGATCCAACCCTTGCTATTAAGTCCACCCACGCTCTCGAGCAACCGCAACCATGCGCCGTTGATTTGGCTTTCCCGTCCAACTGATAGGTATCAGGCTTGAGACACGACCGCGCGAGTCGGGCAAAAAAGCGAGGTCCTGCTGACGGGGCAAGGTGTACGGGGACATCGTGCCCAGGTATCGAGGAGCATCCGACAGGAACAAACAGACGAGAACGACAGGCCCGTGGGGTGGTTAGTGGCGATCTGGTGGAGGCTGCGGACCGAAATACACTCGCACGGCCAATTCTCACTAGCACCAACACAATTTTCGTTGCACGTACAGGCGACCACCATCTTAGAAGGTGGCCGCGCTATTTCAGGCGGGCCAGCCAGTGCCATGTAGCGGAACAGGACCGTACGACCGCTTCTGTTTACCCGTGGATAACGAATTTCTCTTCCGAGACACGTACTGTTCGATTGTTTATCGCGAACGTCTATGTGGATTTCACGCTGGTCTGTTACGGTTCACTTGGTATCAGCGCGCGTGTAATCAGCCGCTGGCGGTGCTCCGTCAGGAGGAACGTTTGCGCCGGCCGAAAGGAAAAAAGACAGACGCTGGCGATAAATGGTTCAACGGCGAATTTCGTGGATGATTATTTTCGCACGAGTTCTCCCGGTCGTCGGGCCTGCGTCGAATTAAACTTTGTACCCGCGATGGCCGCTGGTACTTGACGCGCGAGGGACACAAGCCAGAAAGAGTCTTCACCCTCGCAACGTACACGGAACAGGTTGGATACTATCCTCGCACGGGAAGGCAGGCTAAATAGAACGCTTGGAGTTAGTAGTCGGTTGATAAATACAGGGACGACCGGGGTAAACGTTTTTCGGAACAATCAATTGCGAACGCTATCCCCGGGAGCAATTACATGCGGAATGAATGGAATGAACGTCAGTGGGGATCGTAAATGGGTGAATGAATCTTGATTGACGTATCGATGGAAGCGATAATGTTTCCGACGGAGAAGGTAGAATTGGAGTAACGGTAGATGACAGAAGGATACGAGATTATAGAGCTTTTATATAGACTTTTTTTATAGAGTCAGTTTCATCGCAATTAGCTAGCCTGATATTCTGCAGGGTGCTGAATTTATTACCAGGACAGTGTAACTTAGACTCAGTCGTGTTCGACCACTAAGGGATTCCGTGATTCGGCTCCGATCGAGAACTAATCCCAAGCTACTAGTACAGGTCTTCAATTACCATGCCAATAGGGAAGGAGAGATAACATCTCGATAGGGGAGACCGCGAATCGAGACAAAGTCGAGCGACACAAAAGCGAGAAACTCGATACTTCTTGAGAACGAGCCGTGGCGAAGTGGAGCGACCGTAGGGGAAGGGAAAAGCCGAGTCGACGGAAATTCAATAACCAGTAAAAGTTTCCGCGAGGTGCGCTCTCCTCGCCGCGCCAAAAGAAACAGACGGCGGGCAGACGAGGCGCGCCGCGCCGCGAAATTAGAAGCGCGACGATAATTAATCTGGGTCGTCGCTGGCAGACAGTGGGCATCGATGGTTGACCCGTTCTTTTCGCGTGGCTCGCGAATTCCCCTCGATTATTCCCATCGCTGGCCGATCGCTTTGTCTGGCCACCGAGTCGTTCGGGTTCCGGGGGACAGCGAGACGTCGTCGACGGGACTTTTTGCCCCGAGCCGTTTCCAAGAGACGAGGCAACGAGCTGACCTCAATAGCCCGAGCAGAGCGGTTTTCATTGCTACCAGCCACCGTAATCTCGATCCGTTTCCCTAAGATCTCGCCGGGCAATTCATGCGCGATTGAACGGAAATTCGGGCGACCACGAGTACAAACCAATTCCCGTGGCCGTGTCGAATTTGGAAGCGTGACCTTCGACGGTGCTTCCCATTTTGGAGGACTAGCGTTCTAGCGAGGCAAGAAGTGGGAGTAATGATTCATCGGGGGAAATGAATATACCAAGAAACGCGATTACGATATGTCAGCAAGTTCATTGGTTATTATATAGGGTGGTACACTTCCCTGGGAAAATGCGAGAGTCAGCAGAGGGCTCGTGGGTCGAGTGATTTGTATCTAGGCGTGGCGGAACGTATCGCGAAGATAGAACGAAGCAAAGAAGCACAGCCAATCTTATCGCTCTGTACACCTCCTAGGAGATATATTTCGTATTTTCTAATGCGCGCGCTACGCTGGTGGGCTGATAACGGCACTCTGAGAAGAATAGCTATCAGGGAAGAGTACATGTTCTAACACGCTTCTGTCAGGTCTGTGCTTCAGAACATGTCTGCGTTTGTGGTCTAAACTCGGTTAACCGCTAATTACCATCGCACTCGATAAATTCCCCGGAATATCGCGTTTCAATGCTCGCCGCTCGAAAGATGCTGGAGCGAGTATGTGTTTGGGGAATTGGAACGTCGAAAGCCACTCTCGATAGCGGGCGAAAAGTGGCTGAATGGTGGTGACGGGATTAATTGAGAGGGGAAAAGAAAGAGGCGTGCACGGTTAGACGCGATTTAAGGCCGTGCAATTTCGTGGACCGGTGTTGCATCGGCAGCCGAAGCGTGTCGAGAGAACCACGGCGTGACCCACTTGCTTAAACGTGCTGGCGAAATAATATTCCGCTTGGAAGGGAGTCGGCCGTTTCCACACGTATATACAGCCATCCGCAATAATGCCCGTCCGCAGACTCCATTTTCCTAGCCCTCTCGCCAGCGTGGCCGTACTTTTCCTGAAACGAGGCTGCCGCTGCAATCGATCAGCGGCCTGACGAGAGCTGCTTCTCTCGTAACGACCTTAGCAAACGTTCGGATACCCGTGACTAACTGTCAACTGAACTTTTTAACGCCCACTCTACGCGGCGGCTCGGCCAGAGGAAACAAAACAAAAAGATAATATTATGAGTCCCTTGGCTTTTGATCCTCCGCACTCCAGTATATTATCGTTTTTACTACGAACTGTTTCTTAGACCTCAGTGTTATCTGTATCGCTTCCATCCGTTTTCCAACAAAATTTTCTCTGCAGTCTATCTTCGCAATCACCTGTCACCGGCACAACCACTCGGATTAAGTTATTTTTAAAGCCTTTCAAGGGGGGTGGCAGTATAGAGACTACCGAATGAAGGTGATCGTCGGCTCTGCACGCGAATCGAACCCGTGGTCGGCCGCTTTGTGTTCGCGACCAGCATAGGGGGTGGGAAGCACGAGGATGCATCGTGGAATGACAAACGATGCATCGTTCCCCACTGCAATCGGGCCACTTTTTTAATGCCCGACGTATACGGGACGGAAGGCTTTGATGATTATTGTTGGCCGAATAATGGAGGGTTGCAGGGGGTAGCGCGGACCTGGAAACGCTTTCGAGAGTCGCTGCCACTTTGTTGATCGTCCCAGGCTCCGTTCCAGTTTGTAACGAACCACTTTTCCCCACCCGAATAGCAGTGGGACTTGGGCAACAATGTGGCGAATCGCAAAGAACAAACTGTACCGTGGCCGATACGCGGTGCTGCATTCACATCTTGGAAATATTATAGGTACATTCAGACGTGGGAATTAGTATTACTCAAGATTTGAAGGAAGTCTGGTAGTGTATGCAACAATTATGAAATTTTTATTTCATAAATGGTAATTTATTAACACGCTATTAATTGAACCGCGTTCAACCCCAAGTACGTGTCTACAGGCGGTAATCCGTGGCACGTCCAAATTCCCCATAATTTTCTTTCTACAACGATCTTTGTATAAATGTTTCGCAACTGCCACATACGTGATCAGATTCTTTTCTTTAAACCGAGTCAATATTTACCTCGCACACCTTGTACATTGGAATTTATTATCGCAAGCGCTCGCATACTCTCGTGACCCCACTGTGCGCCGACCTTGGAGTTTTTACGGTTCACCGAAACAAAAAAAAATTTAGATAGAAATCCAGACGTGTTTCAATTTTTCGACGTAAAGCTTGACCGATTAATCACAAGATAAGTTACGCGAATTAAAGGAGGGCCGGAGTGAGGGGCCAAACAGTAAAGCGTTCGTGAAGAAGTGAAATTCTTCCACGAAACGTGGTGGGTGATGACTCGTTTTTACGATCATCGTCCATCCGGTTACATCGACGGTCTGCAGACGGTTTGTGGTACCTCATCGGCGTGGAATTTACATTTTCCCGAAGAGGCTTACACCCACACGTCTACCCTGGGTAATTCCATCCCTGGGTACGCGACGAGCGTGTAACGCGCCTGTTTCGTGCAGAACGTGACTCATGCGGCAGATTTCGAAACGCGGGTCACGTTTTGGCAAAAACAATGCACCTTATTACCAAGCGCGTCTGTTCCACGGGATTCGTCACGTCCGTCTGCACGGAGGACCGTTCCTGGAACGCGATTTTCAGGACTCTGCTGCCACCGCGGGCTGGTGAGCCACTTTGATCGGACGTCTCAAAGCAGAATACATATATATTTCAATTATGCACGTGCAGAGAACTCGAGATGGACTTGATGAAGACAATTGACATGGGATGAAATTTTCTAAGATTTATTTACTACTGCTACAGTAATTTGTGGTAGCAGGTGGTTGCGATCATTTCGAGGGGGCTAAATGATTGATAGAATAATGCTGTCTACGTTTACATTGCGTGTACACTATTAGTGTTAGTTTTAATTAAGTAGCTTTAAATGGTATGCTATTCAGGTCTAACTTTTCTTTTTCTTTTTCCTCTTTCTCTTTCTCGCTTTCTCATATGTTATCTTTTGTAAAGTGTACTGTGTCATAAAGAATTATTATTATTATTTCGGTTTATAGGCACGTATCAAGGACAATGGCTCCGAGGAATGAGGCACGGGTACGGCGTGAGAGCCAGTGCCCCGTTCGGTTTGGCGAGCCATTACAAGCCCTCGAAGCAAGTCAGAGCTTCCTTGACATCCTTGAGAAGCGCGGATGGGGGTGGGCCGATTGCACCAACGCCGGAGCCGACTGATAGAAGGGATCGCCGAGTGGACGACAGCAGGGGTGGTTTCGTGTTGAAAGCCAGGAGCGATGATCCCCCGGCTCGAAGAAAGAGCCTCACGGAGAAGTCTCCGAAGAAGGGCATCCTTTCGGTAAGGAGCAATTTTAATCCCTTCCACGAATGTCCATTCAATGTTGTTTTCATGCAAGAGGGAACAGGGCATCCATTATAGAGGATAGACGCTTGAAGGGTGAAAATGTTTGCAGGGCCTGAGAATGCGGAAACAAAGGAGTACGGGTGACCTAGAAAAACGTGGCACCGGGGGCAGTATTAGAAGTAACGCCAGTTCAGCGTCATGGATGTCGACGGAGAGCTCGCAAAGCCAAGCCTCGGCATCCGTTCATACGGACAGCAACGCGTCCTTCGTCATCGAGGTGAGTTTTTCCTTTTAAAGACACTACCCTCGTGCCCGCGGTGACTGTTGTTTCTTCAAACACCTGATCATAAGTCCATCAGTCCAGGCTTTCTGACCGCAAGGACAGTGCTCTGAGACTAGTCCCATCTGCTAAGGACAGCATTCTGGTTGCAGGACGAGCAAATGGACGCCTCGGTGACCGAGACGTACCTGGGCGAGTGGAAGAACGACAAGAGGACAGGCTTCGGTATATCGGAGCGCAGCGACGGCCTCCGTTACGAGGGTGAATGGTTCAACAATCGGAAGTACGGCTACGGCGTGACGACGTTTCGTGATAGCAGCAAGGAGGAGGGGAAGTACAAGAACAACGTCCTGATCACCAGTCAGAAGAAGAAGCACCTGTTCCTTATCAGATCGGCCAAGTTCCGCGAGAGGATAGAGGCAGCGGTGAACGCCGCCCAGAGGGCGAGCAAGATCGCCCTTCAGAAAGCGGACATCGCGATCTCGAGAACGGCGACAGCCCGTGGCAGAGCTGAACTGGCGGACATCGCTGCCGAGCACGCAAGAGAGGACTCGGAGCTGGCGCAGCAGACGGCCAAGCAGTTCGCGCCGGACTTCCGGCAGCCTGGGTTAGAGAGGTTACGGAACAGGGAGATACCCAAGTACGTGCCACCGCCTCAGGACACCGTGCCAGGGAAGAGTATCCTCCATAAGGCCAGCGTCGATCAGCAAGCTTCCGCGACCATGAAGGGTGGGACCTCGACGGGAGAGTCGATGTCGACGACTGCCGCGTCCGCCACGTCCACCGCGAGCAGCGTGATGCAGGCGATCAGAAGGGCCAGCATGAAGCCGCAGAATCAGATGCCGCAGAACCAACTGCCTCAGAACCAGCTCTCGGAGAATGAGATACAGAATCAGGTGACACCCGCTCAGCTCGTGAACCAGTTACCATTGAATCAATTGAACCAGACTACCCTGAGCGGACAGATCCCTTACCAATCGCAGTTCCCCCAGCCGATGGCACAGAACCCCGTTCAGCAGGTCCAGTACCCTAACAGTATACCGAATCAGTATCAGCAAATGGGCCAGTTTCCGGGGGGTCAGTACGCTCCGCAAAATCAGTTCCCTGTTCAGGGTAGTCCGTACGGTCAGCCGCAGTACCAGCCTATGAATCCACCTCAGCCCGATCAGTATTTGTATCAGCAGCAACAGATAGCTGCTGCACAGGGCTACCAGAATATGCAGGGTTATCCGAATCAGCAGGTGATCACTCTAGATAGACTACTCGCGTTTTGTCCTAACACTGACAATGGCTTGAGGATTGTTTATTAACATCACCTCAATGAACAGTTCTTGATCTAGCTAGATGTAAGAAGCTACTGTGCCCGTGTTGCCGAATGAAGTCTAACGATCCCGATGATGTGTTGGGAGTTAACCAAAGAGTGGCTTTGACACTTGTTCGCATCTCCGTGCGCGTAGTTGAATCAGGCGTTAGAATCGATCTTGTCCCATCATTTCAGACCACGATGCCAAACCAGTACGGGCAAGGTCAGATGAACCAGTACAGTTCCCAGCAGCTTTACGGGCAGCAACAGCCACTACCACCCCAGCAACAACCCCAAGTTCCACAACAGTACCAGCCTGACGGGATTGGGGACGCACAACGACCATCGAGTTCAACGAGTATACGAAGGAACAGCAGGGTCCTGACTCCCCAGGATCGACCCGGCACCATTGGGCAAACGCTGAACGACAGGTATTGGCTTCGTTAGACAAGCGAACCATTAGATTCGCTAAATAGATCGCATAGAATCGCTCCGTCTCGTCTCTAAACGGTCAATATTTAACTCGATCGATCCTCACCTATCATTTTACAGACTAGATCATTATAAGAGGCCGCCCAGCCGTGATAGTTCCGTAGATCGTTACGCTAGAGCGCATTCCCGGTTGACTGGATCGCGACAGCCGTCCGTCGATAAAACCATCACGAACCCGCCCCAGGACATGCTCGACAGGTGAACGAACTTGGGAATGTCTCAACTCGGAGACATCGAATAACAATTACATTTAATGCAATTCCACTCGAGATAACCCTGCACTCGCTCTATCTCCTTCTATGCAATGTTCCACGCAAACACGATTAAAGGACCAGAAGCTTTCATCAGCCCTGGTGGAAGTGTAAGTTGGACAGGTTCTGAAACCTCCGATCTCTGAACGCAGATCAATGAGAGCACCGAGCGCGATTCGATCGGGCACTCCGCTGAACGGATCCGTGGTGGGAAGCGGCACCGCGACGCCGACGTACGCCGCCTCGACTTCCAGCCAATTCGAGGGGGCCCTCCTGAAGAATCGTGGCCTTGGGCAGGACATTCTGCCGAGTCCAGGGCAGCCTAAGCGTACGGAAAGCCTCTACGTCGCGCCCGGACGCGGTCCGATCGCATCCGGTGGCGGTGGTGGCGGAGGTGGCGGCGGCGGCGGGGGCGGGGGAGGGGGCGGCGTGTCGAAGGTGAGTCTGCCTCTTTTCGTACATACTATCCACGACATAGATATTAGAGTCGTATTCCTGTCTCTCTATTTGTCACGCGACACCGTCATCCTGGCACTTGCGTCACGGCAGGCTCGAGATCGGAGCTGCGAACACTTTGGATCTGAGGCTCGTTTCATGTCTCTCTTTTATGCCTGTCACAACGTGTTTTATAATACCTTTCTGAAAGTATCTCTTATGCTGTTCACGTTCGTTCGACTATCTTGAGCTTCATCTTCAATCGCTAAAGATCCAAACAACATCCGCAACTTCTTTCCCGCTCAGTCTCGCAGCGCGTCATTCAGGCGTTTATCGCGGCCGTCTGTTCACCAAAGTTCCCCATCGAACAGCACTTCTCCGTGAAGCGTCAGGGAAAGTTTCCACGAGAGATTGTGTCGCGAAGAAAGGCGAAAGTCTAGGAAGCCGGGGGACGCGAGTTTGCTGGGGACGTTTCGCCGGAATCGCGGCGGCGTTGTTCGACCGGCCGGATCTTTCGACGAAATGCAGCGAGACGCTTTTCCAAGGAGTGTCGTTCAAAAATATCCCCGGATGTTAAACAAGATAACAATCGTTCGCTGTTACACGTTCATTCACGCTTCCCGCGGGAGCATTAAGGATTTATAGTCGGCCATCTCGCGGGCGTGAGCAACTATTCTCGTGGAAGTAAATGCCATCGGGGCGACGTAATCGCTTGGCATTCGCCACACAACGGAAACGACGGGGAAACTAGAGGTTTCACCGATCACGTAGCTTAGTTTTATATATCCCTCGATCGTTTCGTAGATCTCTGCCCATAACGTTATTCTCTCTGCCTGCCCATTAGCCGCATCCTACGATTCACTCTAGCGAGCCTATGGATCATACTCCACGCCTTTCGATACATACAGTTTTGCGCATAGCTGCTACTTAGCGAACGCAAATAGGCAAGCGCTGCGGTTCCATTTCTACCCCACGATCACCAATTTCGTCTCGCTAATCAACTTTCTCCGCTCCGAGCTAAATAACGACTTCTAGATTTTACCATACGAATGCTTCCAACGATCATGCTCATCTCGTAAGAACCACCATGCTTCTCTCTTGTCTGACGCTACCGACTCACCCCCTCAACCCCCTGTTTACGCCTAAACAGTCTCCCCCTCGGCAGCCCAGTGTATTAATCACCGTAAGTCACCCACCCACCAGAGGTTACACCCCGCCAACCACCGATAATCCCCGTTTTCTCTATCTGTATCTTTTCTTCTCTGTCGATTTTTGTCTGTCTCTGTGTAACTGTGTGGCACTTTGTGCTGTGTTCTGTGCATGCCATCCCAGGACGCAGGCCGGACGGTCCCCGCCTTCGCCGCAACGCCAAAGGGCCGCGCAACCCTATGAGTATAAGTATTATAATAAATATGTACACAACTGCGATACGCAAGCATAACGGGGGCGAGGCTTCCGCGGGGGCTCGCTCGCCCGTTTCGCGAACGAACGAGTCGAGACCAGTCTGAGAGGTTCGTGACTAGACCCTGGATGTCCCGGCGACGCGACAAAGGGGATGCTCGGGGGGAGGGGGGCTGAAAAACGGAGGAGATTCTGATAGCGCTCTGGCTTGGGGAAGCCTGGCAGTATTCATAGGCTGCTTAACGAAGCTAAATTAGGGATTCGAGTCAAGACATTAGTTGGCGACACTCCTGTGTCGTAGCTTGTACACGTTGCCCTAGTGTACGCGGAATTAATGTCGTGCCGGGGTGCAACGTTACGTTCTGTGTAAGCTGCCGCGAGACCAGAGGGGCTGCTTCGTGCGGCACGCTTGTTTGCAGTAAAATCCAGCCATAACGGGTCATTAAGGTAACGAGAAGGTCGGAGGTTTGAGAAGCGACAATGCAGCAGGGCGCATTTTCCGCTCGCTCCGGGATCTAGGGTCTATTCGCGACAGAGACCGTGAAGTTCGGCTAGCTGATCCAGCTTCAACGGTACTCCCGCGTTCCATCCTTCGTTAACCAAGCCACTTATCTGTTCATCCCAGTATATACACTCCAAGTGAAAAATCCTGTTCTACGTCTCCATCGTCGAACGATAACGTCTCGCCAAACATGCAGGCCTGGGGGCTCAAGTGGCTGTTTCTCCAACGATTTCGTTCGCGCGCCCACAGCCAAGGCTCCAATCGATCAAACACTCGTTCGATGTTTGAACGGACTCGACTCGTTTGGGGGGGCGGGTTGTATATAGGGTCACGGTTTTAGCAAACGGGCATCTCACAGTTTACACGAGCCACCGGGGCGACGTGCTAACGGGAACAGAGGCCGGAACCATTGTTTGGTGTGAGTCGAGAAAGAAAATATTTTCAGATCGACACTTTAGTCTCTGCGAAGCGGTCCGCGCGCGCCAGACCGCGGCTTCGAGGCAAGGCTACACAGAAACCCGCAAAAAACACGACGAGGACTATGTCTGCGGTCGATTCTTAAATTCAAATGCTAGTGGGAGTGTTGGAGCATCGAAGCCTAGCAATTTCAGTGACAAGAGACTTGCCTTTGGGATGAAATATGGTTTAGCATCCCTCCTTCGTGACATCGTTTGGATATCAATTTGGAAATCGATGCGGACAATTACAAAGACCAGAGTGACTCACCCGTAGCTCGTTCCACCGAATAATCCAAAGTTTCGCGGAGCGTGTGTCATTCTGCGACAATACTGTGAGTCATCGATGCACCTTGTCTCCTGGGTTGAACGTATTTGTCGTTTGCACGAGTGCTTAGTGTGGGACTCAGAGGTATTTGCGCTGGAGCGGTTCTGTTTATCTTTGCTCTTTCTCGGGCACTCCTACCTCAGATCGTTGCCATATTTTTGGGGATCTTTGTAGCCTTGCGCGAAGACCACGATGTCTCGAATCTCTCGAGGTGTGAATTAGCAAAGCAGAACTTGTACCTGGTCGTAGATTGTTATTAGACACTACGTAGGCAAATCGATAGACACTTAACCCTTTCGGTCCTAAAATCAATGTTCGCTCCACTGAATTCCCTGAGATGGGACATAAAATTGCAA
This sequence comes from Andrena haemorrhoa, assembly GCA_910592295.1. Lineage (NCBI taxonomy): Eukaryota > Metazoa > Arthropoda > Insecta > Hymenoptera > Andrenidae > Andrena > Andrena haemorrhoa. The sequence continues at coordinate 7,220,188 of OU342941.1, forward strand.
AGCTGACGCTGAACCAAGAGAACTCAATACGGCGAGAAAGCGCCGCAGAACGAACGACCCACCGTATTAAAAGGGACGAAGACTCGAGTGTCGCATATACAAAGGTTGCTTTCAGAGTGGCATCATCGAGGCTGAAAGGGTTAAATCGAATTTGGGCATTGAACGAAGCGAGCAACGTTCTCTCCGCCTTCTTGTCAGAGACAGATGAAATTATTTTTTTATGGGAAGCACGGTAGATATAGTAGAGCGACGAACGAATATTAAGGACAATTTTGTGAGACGACGCGCACGGTCTGTGCTATTTAAACCATTTCAAATACATTCCCAATTATATTCTTCCGTTCAACAAGAATTGTACGCAGAACGCAATGTCGAGCGAGAACGAGGAAGCACAGATACAATAACGTGGGCAAATGATGAAGTTTGCGCCGCACGCAGTGCGTTCGTACAAACATTCGCACAAAAAGATTCATTTGAATTCCGCTCGCTTTCGCGACGATTGTTCAAGCGAAACTGGGACCGTTGATAATCTCGAACACTCATACCCGTCTAGTTTCTCTCCTTTTTTTTGTGTCTTTTTTAATATCTCAAAGAATTATTCCCTCCGAAATGAACAGTCAATCGTAACTGACGGTTAAACGAACGAAAGACGAGCACGTACCTACACACACGCACAGAAATGATTCTCAGCTTACCAGACACGGTGTTACGTCCATTAATTAAGCGAAGATAACGTAATAATGTTACGTCCATTGATTAAGCAATTCGAGGAAACCGAAAGGTAAGGTTCGCGCGGTGTGGAGGCGGGGACCGGTTTCTTTCAGCAATTTTCTTTCACTTTCTACGTGTGTCCTTTCTCTAACAAGCTTCGTATCCCCTTCTCGAACCCTCGCCTTTTACGACAGTGCCACCCTTCCCCTGTCTGAAAGTTCTAAAGTCTGTCTGCCGTTCACCCTGGCCGGGGTGTTTAATTGTACCGTCGAATGCATTCTCTGGCCCTCTCATTGGAAGTCACTTACTCCTATCCTTTTATGTCGGCCCGATGACTTGGACGAGCCACCAGGATGCAAATCTCTCTCCACCCACCTCCACGCCGCTTGTTTTTCTCCTGTTTTTTGATCAGAGACATTATTTTTCTAACGCATGCTTCTATGACGTAGCGTCACTCTGTAAAGTCTATAATATACATATATATATATTGTACCAGTTCCGCAGGATGGGATATACACACACATGCACACTATATATACACTTCGTAGAATAAGTATGGAAAGACATGTAGCGTGAGATAATTATTTAGGTTAATACTGTACAAATGATCGACGACGATAACCCTTTCGAGATTGAACGCAAGTAACAGAAATATTCATTTTATCGAACTTTCCATAGAGCTTAAATTCCTAGTTACAGAGATTATTGCAATTTCTTCTGTGATAAGTTTCACGGCCTTTTTAAGCAAGTTTTTTTTACATATTTCTTTACACAATTGAGTTATTGATACGTATTGACAGTGTATCGGAGCAGGCAGAATGGACCTTCTCGAGGGGGTTGATCCTCGTTACAAAAAAAAGCACAAATGTCTGTACCAAATGTGCATTATGAATACCTAAACATAATACGACATACCTCTATACATAAGACCCCTCGTGGGAAAGTATTAATCTTGTGCATTAGGTACGGCCCTACTCCGTTAACTTCTCACCCGTACACACGTAAATGTAATCTGGAGTCTCTATTTTAATCACGATTTTTCACAGTACAATTACGAACGCCTTTTGTGCGCCACGTTGAATTTCTTAAAAAAAAAAATAAGTACGACACGCTGCTTGGGAAGAAGGAAAATAAGATAGGTACTTCTCGACGATGTTTGTTAATGGTATTCGCAATCGAGGACACGACAATTGAAATCTAACAGCATCGCGTTGCTCAAGATATACGATATTCGAGATAATTAAGAGTTTTTACGAAAATTTGTAACACTTTCTACGGTCGGACGAGTGATTATCAGAGCATTCCTACTCGATGGAGAACACGTGGGTGATTTCGAAACGGTCTTTCGCACGGATTCGCCGATTCAACGTGGTTGCAATTGTACCTCAGCAAACGGTCGTGCCTAAAGAGAAGAAGAGAGCGAACGATTATGGCCCGAGACACTGTCGCGCGAGACCTGGAACCTTGCGGGCGAAAATAATTCAGAGGACAAAGCTCGGTTGGAATTGAATCATCCCCAAGTTCTTCCACCTTTCAAACTATTTTTTAAGCGGAATATCGGGACTCGCGGGTGCATCGGGTAGAGCCGATGTCGGGGTTGTTCAAGTGCCAAGCTTTTCGAAAGTGTCTTTTCTCGAGAATCTGGGATGCAACGTGATTCCACAGGGTACAGCAGAAACGATGAAATTTGATCATTTAGTAGCTCGTAATGAACTCTCGCGTACTTAAATGCCGCGCCGCGTAACGAAGGATAGTCCGGCGAGCTATTCCAGCGTACTTTCGTCACTTCGAGGTTGGTTCCCAATATTCTTATTCGCAGAGAGACTGCGTTATTCCCAGTTCACGAAATGCTCAAATTTCCGTCGCGGTATACGCCGCAAAACAACAAGAACCGGTATATAGAAACGATTCACAGAGACTTTAAACGAGATATATAACAAGATTCCAATGTATTTTAATATAAAGATGGTTCGTAGTGTTGTATTAGAGGAAATCAACGTAGGGAAGTTGGTATCGCGTTAGAAGAAAACAGATCGATAAGCGAGGCTATAGCCGATGTACACGCATCCTCGAAGATGTTACGTCCAGGTTACATCTCGAGGAACGATTTTAACTGGCATAGAGATACCGATGGAAACCTTGTTAAATTACACAACGATTATTGCAAACGTTGGTTCGATGTATTGAATGTATTTATGTATATGATGTAAAAGCTGTTGTTGGCCGACAGATTAAAGCATGTCGATTAGGAGGACGTGGCGAAATCATTTCTCTCTGTCTCCTTTTGGCTGGAAGGGAGCTTTCAGGGCGCAAAGCGTTAAAGCGTCGCGTTCAATGGCACCTCTGTTCCACCCCGAACGTTTTCAGGTATTTCTCAAGAAAAAGATCCCGCCGCTAGATACTTTGCGCGGCGAAGTACGCTCGTTTAATTGGACCCCGCGTTCGTGCCAAAAAATGACGATATATCGAATACTTGCGAGCATCGAGGATATATCGTCGAGACAATACGCATTGGCGTGAAAACAGCGCGATATTTTTGTAGCTGGGTTCGGCCGAGCAGACGGGGGAAACATCGACGCTCTGAAGCTGCTATCAGTGTTCCTGATTCGAATCCAAAATCCAGGGCGACACTCCGTCGAACAACTTCGCGAGCCATTCTCTGGATGAGCTTAATTGTGATCATGTACATTCAGTTTACGAAGCAAAGAATCTATTCTAATTGAATGCCTCCGAAGCAACGCGAAAAGAGGCCCCTCGAATGTTCGTAAAATATCTGGTGTACTCGACGAAAACAAAGGATTTGCAATGCAAAGTGGAGCGCCGAGGTTTCTAGAAAAGAATTTGCACATTTACGATCGTTTGTTCTCCAGCTGAATGGTATCAGTGGTATCGCCTGGCAGAGTCAATGGCCTTGTGCAATTGAATGATTAATTCTTCTTTAATTACATACATGAACTCGTTTATTCAGACAGGAACGCAGAATTCCGGATTTCCGCCAGCGGCCATCGAATACTCGCGGTTACTCGCTAAGCGAAACGATCGCGTAACTGTGCCCGATAGAAGAGGAGCCGTGGGATAAGATTGCAAAGCGCTTTAAAGGGACCCGTTAATTTGTAATGCGCGTTTTAAGAAAGCAACAATGGCTGGCCGCGACGGTTACCTTGCATACTGATAAGTCACGGGTCAAGAGATCGCGGGCAATAAAATACACTTGCAGTGGAATATCGCCCGGATTAACAAGGCAAATTGTTGTTGCACCACAGCGACGTGGATTAAAATTCGATAATAATTGCTGGGCTCGAATACAAACGACTACAGTGGGCTCGAATTTTAAATCAGCTTTGATATCGAAGGAATTGCGTCTCGAGGCGTAATAAGGAAACAAGAAAACACAAATAAAGTGGGCCGAGCCCCATTTTGGCGCGCGAAAATGGGGAGCAGAGATTCTCGAAAGCCTCGACGAATATATTCGCATGCCAGCTACGTGAATCAGGCAATGCGAGTTGCGAGTTGGGCTTTATTTGCGTAACGATATTTCCGGTCGGGTTTCGGCCGTGAACAGCCGCGGAGAATTTTCTTCGAACGCCTCCGCATCATGCCGGCCGCTTTTCACCATGTTTCCTCGTCAGCTGCTCCACGAACTTCGAATTTCTCGTTAAGCGAAACTGACCTTACCTATTAAAATAGCTGGGCCTCTCATATAGTAGAACCTAGAGTTTCATTCACAATTACCTAATGAGAGATGAAGAACTCGGTGGAGTCCTCGGAGTACCGGAGCTTATGAAACCTCCAGGAATTTGCTCAGCCCTTCAGCTACTGGCAATAGTAGACATGGAAATTTCTGTGAAGTGAAGGAAGTTCTGGAAAAGTCGAGAGCGAAGTACCTCCCCGCCACCTGCTCGCTCACCAAAAACGTGACCGAGGTATTTCGCGAGAACTAGGCTCGGCTAAAAATACCCGTCGATACCTATCGTTCGATACGCGAAAAAGTGGCGGTTCCAAGAGCACAACTACCTAAAGCAAGGGGCGCGCGCGGCGACAAACTGTCATAAATCAAGCAGCGGCGGATCGACAAGGCTCTGGCATCGTCGTCTGTTCACAGCCGTGAGCGTCGCGACGCGCCCGCTCGTCGATGCTATTTCGACGTGAAAATAGTGGGGCGTCTCTCTATTTCGGTCGAACGAGCCAGGGCCGTTCAGTCTGCGGCCTGGCTTCCTCACCAGGAGGCCGCGAGTCCGAATTTTCCATTTTCACTGTCGCGCACGAGGAAAACGGTACGGAACGAGGGCCGTTCAGACAGAAAGCAACGCGCCAACGTGGGCAAATGTCGCTCGGAAGCCTCGTCCCATCCGTTGGCGGCGAGAGTCGCCGTTGAAATGCTCAGGGTGGCACTGTGAAAGATGGAAGACGAGTATCGCCCGGTGTTTCGAACGAGTTAAACAGCACATTTCTTTCTGTCGATCGTGAACGTCAAAGACTTTGGGGAAGGAAAGGTTTCAAAGATGTTCTGGTCAGAGGCCGACGAGGAGGAAGAGGCGCTACTATGCAGCCCTGCCCTCATGGCCAGGAGGGCCTCGGAGTCCTGGATCGTCTCGCCTCTTGTGGAGGTATGAACAACGAGGAAAAGCTTCCCCAATCCTCTTCCATCTTCCTTCCACCACCAGCATTTCGATGAGATACATATAAAAGTCCTATTGAACCTGCACCCCTGCCATTAGGTTCCCCTAACACCTGCTTTGATCAGTCACTCGACCGTCGACCTGTAACAGCTTCGAAAATCGTAGCTAAAGCGCTGTGAAATTAGCAGACAGTTGATACCATGTTTTGGCAACTGCCACGGGAGATACGGGTGCTTGACAACCGCACAGTTGAGAACGCAACAGTGCGAAGCGTTTGAAAGGCATCAGCTGTTTCAGATGCAACGAGAATCACGCCGGGAGATAAGGAACAACTCTACGCGAGGATTACTGCGAAGCAAATCGGTCGATAAGCCGAGCTTGATATCACGAGGTGGGAGGGCTTGCGACTGGTGAGCCGGGCTTTTCTTCTTTAGATACTGCCGCGACGTTATCGGCGCAATTTACAATGCTCTGGAGAAACAGCCTCGAAACCGGGAATAGAGTCTCGATGACCCGTGGAGGCAGATACGAAATTTAAATAAGTATGCACTGCGATCGAGGCTAATTAATCGCATCGGGGGAGAGTTATCGTCGAAGGCGAACTGAGGCGCCGATCTAATTTTACGCCTAGTGAAACGCGGAGAAGTTCGCGACGCCAGGCATAGGAAGGAAATGAACGGTCGCTATTTTCTTCGCAATAGTCGGAGGAACGTTTGAATTTTCATCAGGGTCACTTGAATCGAACATTCAATGCGTCCTAGTCTTTCGCAACGATTACTCGGAAGTTCCTGGAGGTCAACCGCATCAGCATAATGCACGAGCAAAAAATCCGCGACAGGCGGTTCGATAATCTTGAGCGTTACCTTATCGCTTACGGGGATTCGTCGAAAGACGAGGTACAAAGGAGATCGGTGTCGAAGGTCAACGAATCGCGTTAACTAGGATTCTTGGCCTTTGCATCATTATTACGTACGGTTACGAGCAAGGCTGCACGTTTTGGAACTGGTCCAAGGATTCCCCGCTCTTCCTCCCTCCGTTGCCCCGTTTTCTCTGCTTCTTCAAAATGTGGAACTAATGAACACGTAAACGTCCAAGAGCTTGTTGCCACGCCAAACAAATGGCCCCCGCTGTTCACGCGAAACTACAACCCTAAGAACCGACGAGCCTTAAACCGTAACTACCGTCGCAGTAAAAACTGGCTGATGACTAATTCTTTCTCACGAGGGGCGATCCCTGTCGAAGAAGAATGCCCATCAACCAACAAATAAACACTGCAGCACCTTCTCCCTTCGATTCCTCAATCACGCTCGCATCCCCGGATCGTTTCGGATCCTCGATCGAAAATAACACGCATACGCAGACACGATGATCGCAAGAAATCGATAATATAACCAATCACAACTTTGCGCCCCATTAATCACAATTATCGGCCAGAGATTCGCGATACTGGTCGCGTGACAGTGAAAATCGATGTAACTCGCGAATCAGCGTGAGTGGTCTCGATCGCGGAAACGATCGCGCCGCCGATAAACTCATTGGATCGATCGTCGGCGGGAAAGTCCAACACACGGCCGGCCCAAGGGAAGGCCCCTTTCGTCGCCGCGTTCTCGTGCACGCGCACCCTTAGAAATAAGGCTTTGCAACGCGTCCCCGATCGATCGTGTCCGAGGGCCACCTCTCTCTCTTTGTTTCTCGTTTCCTTTCTTCGTGCAGGCGATGCCAGTTGCGGCGATTCCCCTTCAACGAAAGAAGTCACTGCCGGATGTGGCTCAGCCCATTCAGCTGACAGCGACGTCACCGCTGTCCAGGGAGGAAGTCAGCGTTTTGAGCAGCATGAGGAGGGAAGAGATCCGCAGGCAGATCGGCGAGAGCGAAAGGCTCAGGGCCAATCCTCTGCTGTACTTGGTCAGTCCTCAGGTTAAAGTGAGTATCCATCCTGAATGATTCGTACTGTACGTATACCATTCCATATGTGGTTTATGCCCCTGGCGTATCTGCATCGTGATGCATAATTACATCGATGGCTAATTGGACATGTAAATGTATTTAAACGGGCGGCGTTTAATCGTGCCGCGCTTAAGCCATTCGCGCCATAAATTTCGTACGGTCGCGTAAGCTTTAATTAAAGTGGCGCGTCAAATTTTTCTGCGCCTCTGCTGCTTCTCGATCTGCCAATAAAGAGCTGAGAGACAGCTTTTCTAGGAATGGCGTCGGTCTCGGGAGTGATGACAGAGCGCGTGGAAAAAACGATGATCGCGAAGAATCGGAATGAAAATGTTGCGCAGAAAGTAAAATACACGTAATAAGCTGGGTGACGCGACCTTGATGAAAAAAGAAAGAAAAAGGGGAGACAGACAAGCTTACGCTCGAATTGACGACGCAAAAACGCGCAATTCTTATCGGATGATTGCAAGAGTAGGTCGCACGAGTATTGATACGTGATTGTGAATGTTTAATCGAATTGACCGCTTTGAATATCCGGTCACGCTTAGTCATCGTTTGAAATCGTAATCGCCTCGCGGACGTACGCCGATTTTCACGAAACCTACCAGTGGAATACAAATATTTGCGTGTAGCGTCAAACACGAATGAATCGAACGTTTCACTCCATAAATAAAACAGAGACGTTCAGAGAGTTCTCGTGAGAAAGTTAGAGATCCTATGTGCCGTCATCGATCAGCTCACATCGATTTGTAACACACTTTAACGAGCCTTATTACGAAATCAATCTGTATCGATTACACAAGTATACTTAAGTGTCTTCCACCGAGGTTTCCACCGTCCTCCATTATTTATACTCGAATAATATTATAATGCATCTTAATCGGTGAATTTGCATTCCTCCATTGTCTTTCGCCGAGCTCCCGATAATTTATTCCGTCCTCGTCGCGATAAAACGATATCGATACTCTTGAAACGTGTCCATAGGGAAGACAATAGATGCCTGTACTCAAACGAAACGGTGCTGTAATAGATATGTGACCCGATCGAAACTTTGCAGGACTGGTTCTCCCGGCAGCAGCTCGTGATGCTGGTGCTGTTCATCAACATATCCCTAGCCCTGATGTTCTTCAAGCTGCTGACGTAGCAGCCAGCCGACGATCGGGTTCACGGACTCGTGGTGGACGTGACCTGAGGCTCGGGAGCGTCGCGACGCCCCTGGAGCCGTCACCGAGAACCAAAACTCAAGCGATGAACAGAAGGGTGGCAGAGTGCACCCTCGTTGCAGAATCACAGAGAACAAAACCGCTGAAAACGGCATTCGAGCGATCTTACTCGGTCCCGCGCGAGGTTAGCCAAATGAGCGTCGGAGCTAGGACCACGGGGATTCGCGTGGGACGGGAAGCAGACCGTGGAACATCGATCGAAGGGAGGATTTTTCGGGTGGATCGACGGGCAACCGTCGGAGGATGTTCTCGACGCGTTCGCGAGAAGGTCGACGTAAGTGGACGGGCCACTGAGTGGGGTTGCTTCCTGCGACGATTCGTCGACGCAATTCGATTCGGAAGGACTTCCGGCGGAGGGCTCACGAGGAAGCGGGATTCCTCGTGGAGGATGCAGAGAGAAGGAGCGGCTCGTTTTTTTTTCTGAGACGGGGTAACGCCGACACTGACGTACCTCGCCGCCTGTATCATACCTATTTTTACACCGAGTATTTTAATAATGATATTTGTAAGAGCGGGTCGCGTCCACGGGCGACAGGCCACGCTCTGAACCACACGGTGCGCACACACGAATCTCTCTACACTTCTCCTTTTCTTTCTCGACGATCGGCTCGAGCGCGGCCACCAGCGTACGACTTTTATACGCGCGATCGGGCAGCTAGGGTGGCGCGAATGATCATTCTTCTCCGGAGATTCTTGAGGCCCGGGGAGGGATCGAACCGACGACATTTTTCAGCACGTCCCTCCAGATACTGAGGGGGCTACTCGATATTTCGGGGTTGATTCGCGGGGCTCCTCTGAGGTGCAAAGTGTTTGGAGTTTCGTATACGATTGCTACGATTTCTACCAGTCTCTTGGAGATCGATGGGTTACGCTGTTATACGGCTCATGTTACCATGTATTCGTGTGTTATCGACGTGTCCGTGTAATTGTATGGGTGTTATGTGGGTATCGACGTATTATAATTGTAATCGCGCAAACTCTATGGAAGATCACGACGTTTGCGAAGTAATTTCGTGTAGCCTTGCCTTCCACGTGAACACTGTACATAGACACTCTTCTCCGATTTTTATATACATGTAGGAACACGCGAGTTTGATCGCCGCGAACGCGATCGGAATAACCCCTCGATCGAGGCGGGTAATAAAAATAAAATTACAAGTTATTGGCTTCGAGTCGTGGCGACGAGCGTCGCGATAAACGAACCCTTTGTCGCTGGCTCCCAGTGTAATTGTATCGTTTAGGAATAATTTAGAGGAGAACAGAGGAAGCCAGAACAGAGAGGTCTTTGGCCGATAAAAGTTAACCAGTTGGAACGCAAAATAAACTTTGCTCTTGTTATCGTGAATTAAGAGAATCAGAATTTATTTACGATCGAGGGACATCTCGATAATGGAGTCTCTTTCGCGACCTCGAGGAATCTTTGTACGTACGTCGCCGCAAATGCTGGTCGCAGACCCGACGAATTTTACAAATGATATGCTATGTCCTAGAGTAAATCCACTTTTTACCAAGGAGGGTACTGTAAGAATTTTTGGGCGCTTCCCTTGGGCGTCGTATCTGAGAAAAAGAAGAAGGAAAATTGTCTTTGCGTTTGCGCGACGCGCGAATTGGCGTCGATCTTTTCACGCGCTAGGTCGGAGGTCGAGGCACGGGGTTCTCGCACCCCGCTCGAAATCGAGACCGACCTCCCTGCGCTCGAGCGATCGCATTTTTCTAGCCTCAGGCGTAGCTTGTATACCTAGGTGAATTTGTAAATAAACGAAAGGGCGTATAGGACCGCAGCCGCCGCAGTTGATCGCCTGGATCTGTTTCGCTCGCGCCCCTTCGGCGCGTCAAAGGGTGACTCGCGTCTGGGCAGCGGGCGGGGGCGATCGTGGAACCGTATCGAAACTATTTTTCCAAGGAAGAAAAGACTCGCTATTTTCATCCTACGCTAAATATATTTTCCTCTTTGTACCTAAATTAGCACCTTCGTGTATGTACCGTCTCGTACGAGTACTAAACTATGGCGGCAAAGATGTCAGGATGAAAATAGGGAAACGCTGACGCGCGAGAGGGTGGGTGCTCGGGCCGCGTTCCTTTCGTCTCGACCGGAGGAGGGCGGAGAATTGAAGTTTCGAAGCGACGGAGTCGAGATAACGGGGATGATTCCGTTTGGATTGTGAAGGAATGGGTGGTTGTCGCGAGTAGGTCGAGACGATGGAGAGGGATGAAAGCGACGGGCGCCTTTAGAAACGAAGTAATGAAATTTCTATGAAGCGAGAACGGATCGAAGGTGTTTTTTATTACGAAGATGGTTCGTATAAATAATCGAAGCTAATGGTGTCGCCGCAGCGAGGCTCGCTGGGCCACGTATTGTATATATATTGCAATTACATATACGTATATATGAACTCGATTAATTAGTTGTCACAGGGAGCAGCTCGAAAGTTTGATAACGAATACGAGAGAGCGAGAGTGAGAGCGAGAGTTATAAGTGTGACCGAGTCATCTCGAAGAGAGGGATGGACGTTGCGGGAGATCGGACTCAATCTATACACACGCGAGGGCGATTAAAATCATTACTCATTTTTGCGTCACAAAAGCCATATCACGAATCAAAGGGAGAATTTCTAATATGTATAGAAGATGGTTGTACCGATCGGAAGCATACGAGAGGAAAGAACGATTGGTTACGCTATTCGATTACTATATCGCAGAGAGAATCTATGAAACAATCACATGTATATTTTAATTGTTATCTCTTGACTATTATCGCAATTAGCATATCTCGTTATTATTGTATATTATTATTATTACTATTATTGCTATTATTAATGATTATTATTAATTATTATCATTATTATTATTATTACCATCATGATCACCATACTACCGACGGCCACGATTCAACGAGGAAGCAGCCACGGGGCGTGAAAGGAATTTTAGTACCTTATGAAACATGCGAAACAAAAAAATCAAGCAACTCAAGGGCCCACTGTCATTGTTGATTTGCGAGAGAAGCAGTGATTCAATAAACTTCTATCATAACTGGCAGCGCATTTGTCTGATTAATGCGAACCACGGGTCCGTGTGAATATTCACGTAAGTAGCTGTATGGTGAATCGAAGATTCATCAAACTGGCTTCATACATGAATTTCCAACCAGCCAGGTGCATTGATTCCCGTGAATCACCGACCATTACTGCTTTTACTGCTTGAACGTAAAACATATTGCTTGAAAGCATAGAAAAAAAGGAAGATGTCGAACGAGGCCAACAACTTTTCGTGCCTTGGATGATAAAACTCGATAGCGTTAATTGCCACCGCCACGCTTATGCCGGTTCCCCAAGCCTTTTCGTTTCGCGATCGTTTTTCCCCCCGGCTACAGAGTGGCGGGAAAGTCACGATCAATTATGCCCCGATCGAATGAAATACACGTTATTCGAGCTACCGAATCGCGACCCGATATTGTTGTTCCCGTTCTCGGACGATTTATCGTGTCTTTGCGAGAAAAGTCTCCGCGCTCGTACGGTTATCGTTCATTTATAGAACGTCTTATCGTTCACCGTTTCTAAAAACGGTGAACGAACAATTGTTGTCGGGTCCGCTTGATTTACAGCAAACACTGGGAAGCAAGGTCGAGATGGCCACAGATACCTACCAGACACGCAAATCGCGCGCTTCCGCGTCCAATTTTTTTCCCCCCGCACTTATCAATTGACACCTCCGCCAGAGCATCGCGATTAAAAGATAAAAGCGACGAGCGCTCCCCTCCCGCCGCCTTTCCAATGCATAACGTCACTCCTGTCACGTGCTCGGTCTGACCTCACAGCGATACCATCGCCCGCTATCGATGTCAGCCCAGCTGGCAGCGCTGGCACATGTACTATACGCATACATGCCCCGGCGTCGAGTGAAACGTGACAGAATCTGAAACCTCGCTCGCCTCGTCGCTCCTCCGCAATGATCGCGAGTCCTAGAAACCCAAGTCGCAACAACGACCGCGACGATACTTGTTGGGAAACAATACGGCCGACGATTAACGTCCAAAGGTTCGCTCTATATTCGATCGCCGATTGTGTCGATATCAAAAGCCGCGGCGCGCACGGGGCTGAAATCATCGATTAGCGGGGTCATCGATTAGCGGGGCGCCGAGTCACGTTCACCTTGCTTCTATTCGGACGGCGGAAAAATAGCTCCGAAGCGAGCACTGTTTATCTCGTTCTTCGATTGCCGTTGAATTACGCAGCCGATAAGCTCAGTGCGCGACGACGGGATAAAAAAAAAGCGACTAATTTTAACCGATGATTAATTCCGCGGTGAGTAAATGCACAGGTGGTTAATTCGTCGTTTGTGCAACGACTGCGACGAATCGCGCGATGCACCGTCCGCTGGAGATCGTCCAGGATGATAACTTTCTTGCGAGCTGCGCTTCCTCGTAGACGAGTGTGCGCGCTTTACGCGGCCGTTTTGCGTCACGTTCGGCGACCAGCGTGCTTCGGCTCGCGCGAAACTCGCGTGGCCAAGAATATTCGTTTGGCCGAATATAGAACGACGCTGCCGAGAACGTTTCCGCCCAGTTAGATGAAGCAATTGCGCAGAGATTATCGAGCGCTCGTACGCGACGTTCATTATCTAAGCCTCCACTCATGCTTATCAGACACACCACGGCGACACTTTCGACAAGTAAATATTTTGATTCTTATCTCCCGGCCACCATCTACCCTTTCTTTCGTATCTCTTTCATTGCGCGATTTCGGAGCGGATTGCGCGCCTCAGTAGGCAGGTCGCGGATGGACGTGCGAACGGAGGAACCGCGCAGTGGCTTTTTCGCAACTGTATCGGCACTGACACGTTTCTTATCGCTTATCTGTCGCTTTCCTCGTTATGTTTGCTGCCATGTAAGTGTGCGTGCGCCGTCGGCACTAGAGAAAGAATGATAAAAGGAACGGCCGATAACCCAGGCCCGGGAATAGGACGTCGATTCTCCTTGCTCCGATCGCAGCGGAGTAGCAACGTGCAACGAAGTTTCTAACGGCATACTTCATCGTGAATGGTTTTCATAAATGTCAGTCTTCAAGTATATCTTCGGTTGCAAGGGGGAATAAAGACGAGCAGTGAAATCGAATGCTCTGTTTCGTCTGTGGTATCGTTTACCATAGGAACTTCTGCATTCAGGCGTATGGTTGTTGCTTCTGAATATTAATTTCTCGTCCGCGTAATCTGAACTTATATAATCGTCTACCAGCGATAACGCGAACCTACCGCATGCTGTCCTTTGCTTACAGATACTTGTCACCCTGGAGTAGGTACTCAACATCGCAGTGCGATCGCCACCGTAAAATCGTTTCATTCCGTGTAGGATTTGTCGGTTTTTAAAAACCGGGTTTAAAAACCATTTTTCTAAATTTGTAAAATTTGAAAACCGGTTTTGAAATTAAAAAAAAACGGTTTTATATACCTACTAGACTTAATATGTAAAAATGAATTAATTATTTAATTAAAAACGTTGACATTTTGACTTGAAATTTATTTTCAGAAGAAAAATATTAAATGAAATAAAGATTTATAATTTATATTTTCTACGGATTTTAGGTATATTAATTTTTTTATTTATTTGGTTTTGTATAGATTTTGTTATATTTTTGTAATTCCATAAATATTAAAGAAATTGAAATTGTTTAAAAATAGTCATTGATATTTACTTTCTATTTTAATTACATTTTTTGTGAAAATTCGAAAACCGGTTCAACCCTCTTTTGGGGAAAAGTGGAATTCGAAAACTGTTTTTTTCAAAAGTTGGTTTTTGTATAAACCCTAATTACGTGGAACTACCTTTGGCCTTAAAATTACGCTAGAAATGATCACCGAAAGACAAAGGATGGCATGAGTTGAATGAGGAAGGAGAAAAACAAGTAGTCCAATTTACAGAAATATTAAACCGAATGCAATTTACACCTTCCTTTTACCTCAGGTTACATCTCACCTCTAATATTGCCTTATTCAATCATCGCGAGATAAGTACGAGTTAAACACTGAAAAGACGAGCCACGAGTTCTCCGATGCTAAGAGGAGCTTAAGAGAACGTGTTTCCAAAAATACCACGCCACGAGACGCTGCTAAGCTCACCAAGAAGCATCATTGGCAACATTTGCATGATAAAGAGTTCTCCGAGTTCTCCTTATCTCAGCAAAAAAGTTGCCGGCCCTAAAAGAAAGTGGCTAGGAATTACGCGCGTGGTGTTTGAGCGTCAAGCACCCCTCCGCGGCGACGATGGAGTTCACGAAGATGTGGACGATAAAGAAGCGTTCGATATTCATTATGCAACCACCTAATATAACGAGGTTGCGCCCTTTTACACCGGTTACGCCTCTGCTGGAGAACGGTACGTCCGTGGAGCATGTGTAACATATAATACGAGGCACGCACGGCGTGCACGTGCGTGAGCTGACCTCGCTCTGGCCACGCACCTCCCGCATGGCTCTCCAGCGATTCGCGTGCTGCGAAGCCTAACGAGAGACCTTCGTTCGGGAAAGAGAGAGGAAAAGAGACCTTCGTTCTAGCGCTCGACCGCGGCAGGCGAACAGAGAAAACGATAGGCGTGGAAACCGCGCGTGTACATATCTCCAACACGCAAGGATTCGCTCGGCCTCGCAGCGCGGCTTGTTCCTCTTTTCCACACGAGACGCAGAAACGTTCCCTCTGCCCTTTCGCAGTTTCCCGTGATCGTCTTACCCTCGATCGTCCTCTCTCCCACCGATCCGCGATCGATCGACGCCTTCGAATGATTCACGCGCTGCGGCCAAACTTTTCTCTCAGCTGCTTTCGTCTCTTCTCTTTCGTTTCCACCGCGGCGTAATTGAATTATCATGCTACATTCACGGAACGCATCTTTTTCGAATCGGTTTCGTAATCGAGAAGGAGGACTGATTTGTGAGAATGTCGAAGTATCCTATCAGTTGAAAGATACTAGATTCCCTCTCCCGAAGCTTTGTGCTCCAAAAATAGACGCTGTACTACGGTGTGTCGTCCCCTTTTGCTAACGAGTTTCCTTTCTATTTGGGATTGTGGGTCACAAGCGATTTCGGAGGAATTTTTGATAGCTTGTATTAGATACATGCTTCTGGTTGAAATACCAGTTGCCTGGATCTCAACGGAAGACTACAGTAGAAATTGGAGTGAATGTCAGAAAATGGTGTGTGCTTTAGCCACGAGCCACTGTGCGTATGAATCTATGCCTGTTTGAAGTTTGATAATACACAAAACTTCGAGGTGAACGATCTAGATGCGAAGCACAAAGAAAAGGCAGAACAATAGGGAAAGTAGTATCTAAGAACGACCTGTGGGGTACGAATTAAATCAGCGAACGTTGATCAGATACCCAATAATAGGAATTAAGGAGTTTCTAAATCATTTTCCTCCCTCCTGTTTACCAGCCATTTCCCCTTTCACAGGGAAACTCAGAGTTGAATGGCCATGTACGTAAAGTTCACGTTTCACCTTCTTTGTTGCGTTATCGTTGCCCCGATTGGATCGGCACCACCGTTTTTCCTTCTAATGCGAGCAATTAGCTCGTTGCATTTCGCCTGATTTGCATATGCTAATCACGAGGGAGGTAGAAAAACACGTTGCACGTGGTCGTATTATATTTTCCTTTTTACAATGTTCGAAGATAATTGATCGCCGCCCGGCACATGCCCCGCCGAGGAATTAAAAGCGACCGAACTGGTGGTCGGTTTTACGTTTCGCCTCGACTTCACGGCGAGTACTATCGCGCGATTACGCGTTGCTCGCGCAACATTTCGCAATTGCAAAATCGAGAAATCAGGCATCGACGGGTCCGTTTGCCGCGGGACTGCGTTCAAGGTTCTGCGTTTTCACGAGGGGGAAAACGATCGTTAATCATTCCCGACCGAGCAGGACTAAGTATCGGGCAGTGAATTGTTTAAAACGGTACGACCATGGGGAAGCAACTTCTTCTGTCTGCTTAAATTTCGATACCTTGTCACTCCATTTATATCTGAATTTATATTGACTGACATATCATCTTTAGAGGATTAAAGCAATAGACGGAGAATCACTGTTCTAATCAGAGAACCGTGGCTAATTTATCGTCAACGCTTACTGTAACATGTCGTAAAGAGCTGATCAAAAGTCAACGACGTTTGACTCGATAAATACTTTGTGATTAATATAAAGAAATGCAGAGAATCGTACGATCTCAGAATAAAACATTATACTAAGAAAGTCGGCTTAATTTCCGTGATATTTCCTGCATTCGACGAAAGGTGTCATAAAGTTAATTTTCGCAACTAAAACGGCGTTGCTTTTTATCAAAGAGCATCCTGGCTCGTAACGAAATACTCGATATTATTATGACTAATCGATGAAATCATTATCGGTCGCTATCGAAATCCGAACGATCGTGTCTCATCAATAACAATGCTGGAACGTAGACAGAAGTTTCCTTGCCTTGCGCAAAATACACGCAACGCGACTACCAGCACGTGCGCGGGCCGCGACAACCGTTTCGAGGAGATTAGAACTCATTTATCGGATGCCTCTTACGCTTCCCAACGATTCTACTTTTTTTGGCGCCGTATCTACTTCCTCCTCTCCTTCGAAACCCTTTAATTCGCGATAGCAAACCGCTGCTGCGACGATGATTTTGTCGCATGCCACGTGCCGGCACACCTATATCTACGCACACGAGCGCGACCCGGGATCGTCTACTGCGTCGGTGCCGGGGCGAGTTAGTGGCCGAAGTAACGACGTAGTAAGTTCCTAGCCACGCGTTCACGCTACACGACGAGAAACCCGCGAATAGAATTAAAATTCATCGGATCCCGGCGCGGAATCCGTGATTACCTGCGTCGCAATTTCGTCGTGTATCGCGAGTCATGACCGATGGCGTCGAAACGATGATCGCAATAGGCGACGACGCTCGTTTATGGCTTGCGGGGCCTCGCGCGAAAGGTGAACGGTCCTCGCGGAGGTAAATATTATTGTGTATTATTCCCTCGTGCGGAGGATCGTTCCAATGGCGCAGTTACATGTATTGTAATATTTACTACGACGTAGTGGGCTTGTACGCGCTTCGTAGATATGAATTTTCTAAATGAGCAGCGCATCGAGCGTGCGCGTGGAGCTATTAGCGAACTACGCCACGGGTTTGACGATTTACGAACGGGGAACGGCTATTTTCGGGTGCGATACTACATATATCGAAGCGTGTTTATTATATGCCTAACCTATAAAGGCACGTATTCATGAAGCGCCCGCGCGATCCAGAAGGCGAAACTTCGCCGTCGGTATCCAACGATTCTCTGACTACAATAGCGTTACGGTATATAAACAAACGCGCCGCGTGCAGTTACGACCCCACGCCCCCCACGCCGGGCGAAACCACCTCGAAATTTGCATCATTCTCCCCTTTCACAACCAACTTGGCACAAAGAGCCTCCACACGGAAGCGATAATGGCGGTGGGTCGGTTATAGCTCCGCGCATGCGCGCTGGTAGCGTGCCCGACCGCAGCGCTATGTCTTCTACGAGTTCATTTGAAAGCAATAATCCTTACGAACGTACTTTTTATTTGACGATTTTGTAAAGCCAACTCTAATACGAAGGAATTCTAGACATCATAGACTAGATTTTTTGTTTGCTCAAGTAATGAGACATACCCTGAGTTCCTAACATTATTGCGTCAAAATTTTACAATGTTATTTCGACAGCATACGAAGGAATTGAAATATTACTCACATACCAGCGTCGCCAACAATCATTCTTGGCAAAGAATCAACCCGCCTAGATTCTTACCAGTGCATTCTTTCATCATTTTCACCGCGTACATATTCCCGAAGGTAGAGTAGACGATTCAAACCGTACGCGAGTCTAGCGTCCAAGAGTGTCAGATACTTGTCCTCCTACGTACATGGAACTACAGAGATTTTCGGGAAACTGGTGACAGAACGACAACCCAGGATCAAGAGCTACGATTCGGGACATGGGCAAAGATGGGCGAGGTGCGTGATTCTATAATATCGCGGTTTAAACGAGAGCTCGATTCAAACTGGCGCACGCGTCGCCGGCAGCCATCTTGGGAGCGTGATGGTGGCGCGACGATCGACGGTCGAACAGCTGAGTGGGGAGTGGAATATCTGTGCGGGCAGAGCACTCGGCAAGCAGACGTTCTGTTCTCCGTGCTCGACCTGGTCAGCATTCGGCAGTAAACAGCTGGCGACGCGATGCGTTAGAGCAAAATGTCGAACGGGACTGCGCCAAGCTAGTTGCCCCTCCTGCCTCTTCCCCTTTCTGGCACGGTGCAAGAGCTTCGTGAAAAAAGTGGACGTTTTACGACGGGCAAAGGTTCGGCGCATTCGCGGTGAACAATTCGGCAGCGACGCGACTACACGGGAGTGTTGAGCTACGTTCGCGTACCTAAACCTCCGACGACATAGGTAGAAACGAAAGGATCCCGCGGCGAAAGTGGAGTTTCTTTGTTCCCCCGTGCATCAGCCCTCTGCGCATAGGTTGCCGTGCTTCTGGCGCAGCGTTGTTGTGTGGTCGGTACGTCACTCTCGGCGTATACACGGCTGGTCGCTGCATAAAATCGACGACCCTGGCCGTCCAGGTTGATCCGTTGGGCTCGAGTCGAGACAGGGAATTAGACGGTGCGTCGGTCCTGTGCTGTGCTACGCTAAAATCGTGACGGAAGAACGCGGGCGGGCAGCCACGGAGAAAGGATCGCTGGCCTTTCGTTGTGGTACGCGCGAGTGCTTTGTTTTGACGAGCAGCTGATCCGGGACTAGCTCCGTTTGTCGCGTTTGCGGCACCACCATCGCTGCCAACGGAGATATACGTTCGTTCAAGACGGGTCCCCGATCGCGTATGGGTTATTCGTGTGCACGACAATCACGAGCTGTGCATTTAAACGGATCGTCGAGCCGTGGCAAGAGAGCTCCGTTATATCACGGCAAGTCGGAGGACGCGATCGACCGATGCCTTTCGGCAGCAACAGTGCAAAGGCATACGTGAATCTTCCCCGATGACAGACGGCCGGACGACGTTCTCAGGAATCGTTTCTCCGTGATACATGGTATACCTGCGGGCATCCAGACATCCAATCCACGTACCTGCCCCGAGCCCGTGAGTTTACATTTTCGTCTCCAAAAGGGACCCTACGCTTCCGTTCCTTCCCGTTCGTTCCCGTCCGTTCCCGTCACGGGGGGCAAACATACTTCAGTGCCGTCCAGTGAATAACGATCGCGCGTTCCAGCGGATCGTGCATCGCTCTGGCCATCGTGCACCAACACGGGGGCTCTTTTAAACAGACTGTACGCAACAGCTTACCTCGCGAAGGCTGTGACACGTAATTCCTCAGTTACCAATGATCTCGTGATACATCATTCTATTCTACCGCATTATCTATTCCATCGTCGAGCATCTCAACGAATTCTCCGGTATTTCGGTTGGGGGCATCCAAGCACCGAACCCTTCGCTGCTTTCCCCCGTGCCACTCTGTATATACGGGTATACGCCTACGTGTGGACACAGGCATACACTCTACACACGTGAACCTCGGGTCGTTTCTCGGGCAGAGCTTTATTTCTGTCCCCGTCCCGCTGGTTTTCCCTCGGTTGGCGCGCGATCACGCGATCCCTGCGATACCTTCGGGGCGACGAAGGGCTGTGTACGCGAGCACGCTCCAGGGCTCGTACGGCAGCGGTGAATCGGCGACGTGGACGAGGACGACGAACGGATTCGTGGCCGTGATCGATGCGACGTAAACCCGTGGGGGCCGTACTCGCGACCGGTGGGAAACGTGGGGTACGGCCCCGATCGAGCTGACTGCTGGAGTCGAGCCGAGGCGACGGAGATCTTCTTCGTCGGGTGTCCCGAGCTCTGAATAATCTCTACCGGATGCCAGTGGAGCCCAACGGGCGGGCTGGCCGTTGTTTCACCCTTGTCATCGGACTGGAAGGTGCGTGACCGGCCCCAAGATGCTGTACATATTCCACGTGGACACCGGCACCACCATCACCTTCGATATGAAGCTGGCGCTTCAAACGTGAGTACCTTTTCATTCTTTCTCTCCTTTGTTTACTTCTGGACGTTTGCGTCCGTCCGTCCCGCCTCATACATTTACGGGTCACTGTTTACGTGTACGTTATTTTGTTTGTTTACACTCTCCGTCTGATTCGCCCATTAGTTTGTAAATACATACTTGGGTGGTGAATGGGTGTAGCGTATATAAATGGGTCAGTTTTCTTGGCAGTGGGATGCACAGGGTGGGTCATACCAAGCAATAGAAGATGTTCTTCTTGGCAATCTGTTCCTCGCTTTTTTAATGGAGTGCTGCCCGAATCTCAGAGCTTTTACATAATTCCCTGAAGAATGAACAGTAACTTCTCTGTGCAGGCAGGGAAATACGGCGGAAAATACCGCTTCTTGTTCATTTCCTGTGTTTTACTCCACTTTAAAGTTCTCATATTTCCTGTGCTGTGCAGAGTACGAAAAAGTGCTTGGAATAGATGTAACTTGTCATCGAGAAACCCGTCTGAAGCTGCAAAAGTTCGCGTGGTACTCCATTTGAAGAAATATTAATATCCGCAATGTTTATTACATCCCCTCCGCTAATTTCCTTTGGCCACGCAAGTCGAACGCGGAGTATCTAATGGTTGCTGGATGCGACGCTCCAGATAGCCATTTTTTAACCAAAGGGTAACGGCCGCTTTTACCTACCGGTTGTTACAATCGAACAAAAACGATGCACCCACCGCGTGTGCCCTCGTTGCAAATTTTCAGCTCGTTTATTTTTCGTGTTCCCTTCGAATGTGGGACAAGCGCACGCAGCGTACACACGGTTACGGGGGTTTAATTAGCTGTTCTGTTAAAAGCATTAGGCATGTTGGTTTTCACGGTAGAGAGTCTCCCCGACACAAGGAACCGTCGTTCGCATTTCTATATCCCTCGTTTGAATCGCATTTGCACACGCGTTTCCTATTTTTCTTCTTTCCGTTCTCTCTTCGACCGTGCCCGTTCCTATTATTTATGATATAATAAAACCCCGTTCGATATTATCCCCAGATTAGACTCCCTCGTTAAACACCGTCGATGTTTATCAGGCCAAGCCCAGCGTTGCACCGTGCGCGCTCACCGCCGTGGAAACTCATTTGTCCGCGAGCAAAAATTGCAAATACACATGTGTATGCCGTATGCATGCTGCCCGTTAAGAAAATCCTTCTTCTCGAACGATCTCTTTCACCGAATAAATACAGACCATCGCTCCGAGGGGCTCTGCTCTTGCCTTTCGTCTGGCTCGTTTCATTTGCCCGGCTTCAAACCCGACGAGAGTTTTTCCATCTCGAGCCACGTAATACGTATTTTCTTGGCCGTTGACGATCGTCCACGCGATTGCCCGTGGTCTATCATTTAGCAACCGCCGGTATCGCGACCAACGGCGCGGCGTGGAAGTGCCAAGGATCTCTCGAAGGTGAACAAATTGCAAAACCCATTTATCGCGGGCGAACGTGGGCACGTCGCGCTTGAGAGTCTTTCTCTCCTCTTGTTCGTCGCGCGATCGAGAAACCGTTGCTCGTACGATTGCTCGACGGAGGAGCAGGTGGCAACGAAAATAGTAATGAAACGGTGCTGAACGTGGGCGGCCATTGGCTTGTGTCGCACACGAGTCTGACCCACGGGCAAACTCGGCCAAGTCCTTAATGCGTGATGCAAACGTTGCATCGTTCGAACCTCGGCGCTTTAAAACGCTCGGTCCACTTCGGCTCGAGGCTGGCTACCGTGGCATTTGCGAAACTTTGTCCAAAACTGTTGCCCCCGTCGCCGTTCCGACCCCGAGTCGAGCATAGTTCCCCTCCGATCTTCTCTGGCTCTACTACAGATCGGGGTAATTCCATTTCACCCTTTTATCGCCGCAGTTCCGACCACCCTTTTCCCTGTTTTTAATAGAATTAGGGTGGAATTTGCCACTGTGCAGGAAACCTTTCCATTGTGCCGTCGGCGATGATTCTCAGCCGATCTTACAAGCTACAATGGGTTCTCTGTGCATTGTCGCCTGCGCCCAAATATTCCTAGAGCTTAATCCACCGTTCTCCGCCCTTTGTGGAATAATTGATGATTCTATACCAGTGTCCTAGCTAGTCCGAAGGTATTTCCGTTGGGTCGTCGTTCTGTGTAAAAGACCAGAGGCTTGGAGAGCTCCGTTGGCAATTCGAGTGCGAAGGGTTAACCGCGACGCTTCGATTGCTCGTTGGATCGGTCGCCGCGAATGTAACGCGCCTTTCAAATGCACCATTGCAATATCTTTCTTACGTTTTATTACGGCATTCCCTGTGAACGACTTGTAAATATTTACTCAGTGACGGAAAAGATTATCGAGGAACGTGGAGCAGTTGAGCCAGGTCTTACAGCGGTCTGAACCTCACATTTTTCGATAAGAAAGTAGGATGCCGTCGCGCTCTTCCCATCGCTGCTGTTTTAATAGCGTGTATAATTATCAGCCATGATAATGATACTGGTGGGGATGACGAGATTCGTGAGAAATTTGAGAAGCCGTTGCGATACATCTGACCGTATCTCCGTCTCGTGTCTCTAAACCGCTCAATTTATGGAGATCCGTGACTTCGAGGTGGAAAACGAGGAGAAGATTATCGTGGTCGAGAGAAGACCTGCGACGGAAACGGAGAGAGAGAGGGAGATTCGTACGTAAATAAGGAAATTACAATGTCGATTACTTGCCGTCCGTTTACGCAAACCAGTTCCTGCTATATAACATTAAGACAAACGAGCAGAACTTTCGTTCCGACCTGATATTATAATGGCAGCGCATTTTCTGCAAAGGGGGACGGTGTTAACGGTACGAAGCGTGGGGAAAAGTCGGGTACGGAATGAGGTTAACGTAATTTAGGAAAATAAAACTGGTAGGCGTACGACTATCGCCCGATGAGGAAAACGATTCTACAGCGCTACCCGTCCGTGTTCGTTCATTCGTTCTAGCCATTATTCCGGGCGAAGTGTGTTACGCAGGACGCACCTACCTACGCCCGGAAGAGTTCACTAACCACTTTAGGTGTAGCCATGAAAAGAAAGTCCCGAGGAATTAAACCTCAACGAGCCTTCATTTAACTGGACTCCTCCTTGTACCATCCACTTTGCATCTGACGTTTCATTTAAACGTCTAACGCTGCTTGTACACAACCAGCTTCCACGAATGATGCAAATTGTTTCGTCAGCCTTTTAAGGTTCCACCGGGGGCCTGCGTTAATTTAATGGCTATTTTTGCGGTTTAGATGTCGAAGATCACTTTGGCGATTCAGTTGACGCTGTATGTACATAAGCGTTGCGATTCTAAAATTCTGGCAACCCCATCTCAGCATGCTGGATACAATTAATAGAGGACATTCGCATTGCGCTGCGTACAGGCGGACGAAAGTTCCTCTAACGCGCATTGCGCGCTAGGTGGAACGAATCCCACGTACAGAGGAGACGCGCGTCTCGCGAATATATCCAATATTTGTGCATTAAGATAGCGTGATGGCGGCAGCGGTCAGTGACCTCCGTTCGTCGGGAGCAATTAACGATGCGTGTCGATCCACCGTGGCGCCTTTTAGCTTGCTTGCTTTTATTTTCGCGCCCGCGCGTAATTACAAAGTGTACCGCTAAGCGCGGAAGAGTAAACGCCGCGGCATAATTGTGATTTATTGTCAGCGGAGGTGGCCGATCGTTAAAGGGGGTGCGGATTTCGGACGTCCCCGATGCCCTATCGAAACCACGATACTTCAAGCCTTACTACTCGTTATTGGCTGAGCCTCGCCTACCACCAATTATGCCTCGTTGATTTCGATTATACCCGTGATCCTTGATACCTCCACTTCTAGATTTTACTCCATTTCGCTGGTCGTACTATAAAACTTGGAGATTCCATCTTAATACTCTCTCTAAGGCAAGCACAATGTGCCGTCGACTCGTTCCCTCCGCCCGGAGAGTTTAGATCGCGGTGCAGACATGAAATTTGCCGTAACCGTGCGCCCGGGAAGGTGCAGCAACCCGTTCAAGATCCTAGAATCACTTGGGCATTGCACGCGCGCGCGTTTCGTCGCAGTCGGCGTCGGAATTATGAAACTGGACGCAACCGTTTTCTCGCGGGGCGCGATGAGGGACGCACATCTGATTTGCTTCGGAATTGCAGCCTCAGCACGAACAGTGCGTGGCTTGCGCGAATTTTATTGGAGACCTCTTGGAACGCTCTCGGCGATGAGTACTGTCTGCCCGACTCATTCGGGCACGTTGGCCATAAATTGCGCGTAAAAGGAATTGGAACGGTGCGCGAGAATCGTCATCAACACCCTGGGCGAGGTTAAATAACGGATAAGGAGCGCTCTTTGCCCATACCGAGGACGACCTGCGGCGCATCGCGTATTAATTATAAAGCGACCTCTGCGCGCGGGCTGAGGCGAGGCAATATTTAACAGAGAGGACCCATATTTTATTCATGGATTCGTTGCAAGTTATATGCCACCCGTCGCATTTGTAATTTTCGTTCCTCTGCTGGTTTTCGGACAGGCTGCTTTAAAAAGATCTCCCGTTTTCCTCGTGTTACACGAAGCGCATAAGCAAATAACAGCCTTTCACAAGAACAACACGAGTCTTGATGGATATCGCCTTGGAGCAATTGCCACGTTCAAGTTTGCAACATTATTCTCCTCGGGGCAATCGAATTAGGCTCGTTCTGGACCTCTGCTCGCCAGCTTTTCGTACCGCGTGGTCAAGATTAATCGCTCGCGCGGTCGCTGTTTGCATTGGTCAGTCTCCGCGCGTCTTCTAAGCAAACGCAGAGGAGTAGTCAGTTTTGAGATGGAAAGTAGGCTCACGAACCACGTACACACCCTGCTCCGGCCGTTTCTCTGTCTTTGCCTGCGCTCTCCATCCTGCCTTTCCACGCGAATTACGGAGACGCGTGATCCTGCAATTGCTATTGTCGCTGAGAGATGCCTGAACGGAAAACCGGGTCGCGCACAGAGGCAGACACTGTGTCTGGCTAACATTGTTCGAGTGTTTCCTCAGTCGAAGGTGGATCTCGTGCTAGATTCTTGATAGGCTACGCAGAAGTCCTCCAAGTTTCCCCAATTACTCCGACTTTCGTTGCTCTTCTAAGAGCACCGGGGACCCTTACTAGCCGGCACAGAGATAATCTTGACCTTAATCGCTTCATCGACGACGCTGAAGCTGTATAACTGGTCCCGGGTATATTGTAGAATTTATTGTCTACCTGGATGGCTTTGGACGGCTGATCCCAGCAGGGAATCGCTTTAGTGTTAGGTTGTAATCAACTTGTGTTCTTTTTATTTTTGAGAATACAACCCCACGCGTAGGAGAAATTGAACGAAACACCAGTCAGGATAGTCCGCAACCATGTTCCTCTCTGTCAACTAAGTCCACCTCTCCAATTACTCTTCAAGTAATTCATCATTCGCAGCATTCACAGTAGACGAAACGAGTCACCTCGCCATTTAGCCATTCTTAACCCGACTGGCGGACGATTTTAATCGGGCGCTCACCCAGTTAACCGGTTTTGTATTTATTTACTTGTTGCTGTGTCCGTTAAGATGTTATCGCGATCCTATGCTAATCTTTCTGTTATTTTGTCTGTTTTTCTTGGCACAGTGTCTCCCAGCTGCAGGAAGCGATCGAGCGAGAATGCGGCGTGGTGGCGGCGCACCAGGTGCTCCTGATGAGCGGAGGCGAGAGCCTGGAAGCGAACGCACGCGTGTGCTCCTACACGGCTGGTACCGACAACAATCCAATCTATTTGTTCAGCAAGGCCGCCATTGAGAGCCAGTTTCCACCCACGCCGTGCATAGATTACGTTTGCGGTGAGTGACGAGCTCCTTCACCTGTAAATTTCCTTAAACCATCCGCCGGGCACCCCTCGCTTCCTGCCGAGGGCCGATCTCGGGTCGCTCGCAGGAACGAGCGCGCCGGCAAATCCATCTCCGTGCTATTTATCCCATCGGCGAACAACAGGATGGGCAGAGGTGTTATCGTTACGTGCAAATCGCTTTTAGAACGCGTGACGCGATGCGGCTTGAAATAGAATGGAATACGGTAAAGATGCTGAATCGCGGCGAGTTAAAAGGGCGATTGAGGTTCTCGATATAGGCTCTTGTTGGACTGAATAAGGTACCTCGTGCTCTTTGTACGGGGCCATGGGTAATAGTTCTGCGTGTGATGGAGCCTTTCCGAGATGAGATCTTTGTATGGTGATGTAGAATTCTTTTGTTGATTAAACACGAATCTCTGGCGGGGGTATGAAGGATGTGTAATAATCGCCTTGTGGCTACGAGCCCTTCGACTCTTGCGTTTTTACCTTCACCTAATCTCACGTTGATCGGGAAATTCGTATCCCAAAATTACACAACCCGAAAGATGCAACCGAAACTTTCAATACAGCTTCAGGAAGTTTGCACTTCGCAGTCCTCACTAGATTTCAATTCCAATGACGCTGTACCAGCATAGAAAAAGCGGGGCAACTTGAAAATCAACTTCTGGTTACTTGTAAACTTGAAACATGTAGCTTGTTGCCTGATATCGAGGGACGAGACTCCGCGCGATCGTGCTACCGCGTAATTGCCGTCGTTTCGGCTCGATAAATTCGAAGACACGGCCGCCGTATGTACTAGTATGTGATTTGCATCGTTGCAGCGTACTGTTACGTGCGTGACCGAAAGAATATCTGTGGAGGAAGGCGTAGCGGGCAAGAGGAACCGTTCTTACATAGTGACACTGGCTGGCATCGTTAACCGAGAATCGTGCCGGAAGGACGCGGCTAATAACGATGCTTATCGTCGAGCACTCGCCTAGCACAGAGAGACAAAAAAATGTGGAGTCAGATGATATCAGCGCGAAGATAGCGATACTCGTGCGACAGGGAGGCAGCGGGACCTGGAAGGTTGCCTTTGTGCGAGGCGAGCCACGAAGACCGCGGTACCGTAAACGAGCACAATGGAAAACGTCAGCCCCTCGTTCGGATATTTTTCGTCATCGTGTAACGGTTGCGTCGCGCCACTAGACTCGCTCGTTCTCTACCGGCCTCGAGGCAACTATCCTAGGGTCGAAGAAACAGTCGACTTGGGAGACCTCCCGCTATAACCATCCTGGCCAAGAGAACCGTGTACAATATTCTTCCCGCGATCACCTCCTTGGCCTGATGGCCGCGACGAATACTCGTCAATACAAATTAAAATTGATCCCAACACTGTCGCAAAGTTATTATTAACAACTTTTTGCCGACCTCTGATTCCCCTCGCAAAAACGTTCAATATCGCCGGCGAGGTTTCTAGAGCGACCAACGAATCGACCGCAAATCGAAAGATGTTTACCACGGCAGATCATCCAGACGAATTGCGTCCACGGAATCGGGTCATCGATGTTTTTCTTCATCTGGTGTCCTCGCTTCGACACCGCGATTTCCGTGTCCTTCATTCTTGCCATTATTTTACTCTGCTGAATTCATCCCCCGAAGCTGCACCCACCAGGGATCAAACTGCTTTTGAGCGTCAATCAAGAGCAATTTCCATACCGTTACACCGTTAAACGTGCACCGTGGATTCGGTTCGTTATTGCAGCTCCCGATCGTGCATTACGGCGATTACGCAGGCGATCTACGATTTCACTATGCGCATATTCCTTGCGGTAGCGCGTGTTCCTCGCTGCCACGGCGATTCCGCCGCAAATCAGATGCATTACGAGCCGTGTACTTGGGAACGTTTTCTCGGAACGGGGAATCGGTCGATCGGCAATCGCTTGCGCAGACTTCTTGCTGCTTTTAACCCTCCAGCTTCTTTATAGCGCTTCGGAGTAAGCCTCCTCTTTGTCTAAGCTCTTGCTTCTTAGTTATCCTGTTAAGGAGCCAGTCAAACATTATTTCATTCTTTCATCGTGCTAGAATGCCCGTAGCATTTTCAGAGTTCCCCGAGTTACCAAGTTAGACGAGGGTTGAAAAGAGGTTGGTCAGCGAAAATTAGCTGCAATGACACTCGAGCGTGCGATTTCATCGATCCTTCCTTTTCTTGCATTCTTCTTTCAGTTCGTTCCTTTCATTCTCCTCGCCTCGCGTTTCATGCGGTAGTTCATGTTCCTTGACACGTACCGGTAATGCGACCGCAGATCAACCGCTTGCACCCGTCGCGGTGCACCTCGCATTGCCCGTTTCTACCGGTTCCCGATCAAGCAACGATCAAGTTCACTCTTTATCGCGCTCGTACTTTCGATTTTCCCGGCGAAACGCGCCCGTTACGCTCTTCGTTGGCGGGATCGGGAACGTTCCGCCCTCTCGATCGCCTCTTTTCCGCGCGGAACATTTCCGAGCATTATCACTTGGGACTCGACTGGTTTCTCTGATACTTCTGGTCAACCAATTACTCCTTTCTGCCTCGTCAATAATATTTTGAATCTTTTTTATGCCTTTACGTAACAGAATGTGGTCAGTCCTCTTCTCCGCGAGGCTCATTTAGTCAACGAAGTAAGTTTATTTTTACAGTAAGAGCCTCGATGTCTTTAAATATTCCTCATTTATTATTATCGTCGTATTTTTGCCACCTTTTTCCGACGGTATTTATTTCAGTACGTATATAGACATATTCAGTATTTACAGGCTATTTGAAGGAAAGAAAAAATATGTGTAAATGAATAATAAGATACAAATTATAATTTAACACGAGACATAAAGGTGATAAGTGATAAGCCTCTTCGTCTTCATCTCTTAAAAGCTGGCTCTGGATCCGATCGCATCCGACTTTTACCGAGCCCACTCGAAGTCGGACTGCTCAAGTGCCCACTCATGCTTATAGCCCGAACCAGGTCTAGGGATTCCGAACATTTCGGGACCCCGAGCAATACGAGAATATTGGGAACCCGCCCGAATTCGTCCGACCCATCTTGAGCTCGTAATCTCGGATATCCGCACACCCCTACTCGGTACCCACGGTCGCGCGATCTGCTATGAAGCGTAGGCGGTAGAGCGCGACTGCCATCTTTAGGTGTAGGTATATAAATTAAGGGAAAATCCCGAACGCGGAAGTACAAACAAATTTGAAGCTGTGAATATGTAGGGAATTTCCTTCTGATTGCAACGCAATTTTTGTTTGCTGCCCAAATTCAGTTCAAGGAGGTAAAATTAAGCCCTGGAAATTCGGCTATTTCCCGACTTTATTTTGTAACTGTTTCAAGACAAAAGTTGCTTCTTTTAATTAGGCCCATCATTTGGTAAAATACAGTTTCCACAGTTCGCGAGTTATAATACAAATTCGGAAAATATCCGGAGTTTAAATGGTCAATTTCACCCTCTTAGAGTGAATTTGGGCAGCAAAGAGAAATTGCATTGTAATCAGGAGGAAATCCTCTGCATATTCGCAGTCTAAGAAATTTTGAATTTCCGGGTTCGGGATCATTCCTTGTCAGTGGTAAGAGTCGCCCGGAAACTGGAAGACCCGGGGCTCGGTACCCGATCGACCGATACTGTTTCTCTTACTGCAGACAACCTAACTCATCGAGCAACTCGTTCCTATTAATATTTATAATCATAGTCCATGGATAAGGACTCCTTGACTCGAGCGCCCGTAAAAATCGCTGGTCGAACTTCGTGCTCGAATACGCGACGCGTTTCTTTCGCTTTCGTTTTAAATCAGTTTTTATGATCTCTGTCGCATCAGCCGTAAAGCATCACGACCGCGAGACTCCTATTTCCCGATGACAATTCAGCGGCTCGCGAGTCAAGAGGGCAGGCGAGCCACGGTTAATCGCCGTCCCCCTGCCTCTTATCGTCTCTTCCTTTGCTCCATTTCGACTTCAGTTCCGCTGAAGTCTCTGACTTCGTACTCGTAGACGCAACAAGACTTTGACCCGCGTCAAACAGCCTCGTGACCAACATCGACCTGATTCTTTTATCCGACGGATAACGATCTGCCTCTCCTCGCGGACGTGCATCCAGTTGAATTGGAGTCTTCGTCAATTTCATGCCGTAACTGGGTCAGCACTGTGCGTCGTTTTCTCAGCAAAATCGTCTAATCGCCGGGACGCGCGAGCCTGTTAGAACCACTGGATGCTCCTCGAGGACGCGGAGCCGGGGAAACAGGAAATTCGGATCTCTTCCGTGCTTATTAGATTGATGCTGGTGTCGCCGATTCGAAGGCGAAACTGGGTCAGCTCGCCTCGTCGCTTTCTGAGCAAAATTGGTTGATCGTCGTGGCGCGTACGGCTGATAGCTGCAGCAGAGATCTGTGATACTGGCTTGACGAAGTGATAATTGGCATAGCCGAGGATGAGATCATTTTCAGATGATTCTTGTATTATCGAGGTGTAGATAGATGTGTACTTGTTACGTAGCTTCCTAGGTAGGGAATGAGAATTAGTAAACTTGGTGTTGAGACACTAACGGCTTTTAGAGGGCTTCGGTGTTATCAATGCGAGGGTGAAACTAGGACAACTTAATCCGTCGGTTTCTCAACGAAATTGGCCAATCTGGCCGTCACGTGACGCCAGTAGACGCGGTACAAGTTTCTGGAATCATCAAGGCCTGGCCACACTGAAAGTAGCCAGATGGGAATCGAAACAACTGATGGTTTTTGCATCATTTCCGTGGCGTCAATTGGAAAGCGAAACTAGGTCAACTTGATACGTTGTTTTCTACGTAGAAGTGTTTGGGGAAACGGACACATCGGTTCTCGAAAGCAAACACAGCGGTAATGGTTTTTAGATGACCCTTGCCAGGTTGAACGTCGAAATCGGGACAGTCGATTTCTAAGCGAAATGATCTAATCTGAACGTGTGTTGCGTCATTTGTAGATTTAGAAACACGCAATAGGTGGAATATAATCTTATACTATTTGTCGTAGAGCTGTTGCGATAGGCTTATAATAATTCATACAACTTGCCTGAAATTGCCACTTTTGGCTAGCTCCTCGCAGAGCCATTCAAACAACTTGGTACACGCTTACTTCCAACTACGGAATTCCAAGAAACTAAGTAGCCTTGAAAGAAATTAACAAATTCACCGAAATTTATCCTCCCCGCGCGCTTCATTACCTTCGACCTCGACTCGTGTTCGTTTTCATTAGCGTGGAACGAGTTTAATCCCCGCTCAGAGGCGCAAAAATAGGGGCACAATTTTAATCCCCGGAAGAAGCGTGTAAAATACCAGGCGGAGTGCTTTGGCGCAGATAAAAACCTAATATATCGGGGAAAATGTGAAGAGAAGCTACATATGAGGCAGTCAGAGCAACAACGGACCAACCCACATTAAAAAAAAAAAATTTTCCTATTTTATATGGTTAGTAGAGCCTATTGAAATACGTTAATGCTACTAATTTAATTTCAGAAAAAAATGTGGGTTAGTCCGTTATTGTTCTGACTGCTTCATATGTTAGCGTAGGAACTAGTTATCGAAAGGTCATTCGATGGTCGACGACTCCCCCTGCTAGGTCGCAAAGATATTGAACGTTCCTGAGTTCCTAGTTTTTTTGTCTGTGTTTACCAACGGGCGTGACCGCGTGCCACATTTTCTCCCTCATTTTGGCGACTGGCGCCATGAACTTAAAGCCGATGCTCCGGATTCCCCGCCCTTACTTCGATCGGCACGCACCATCGTTCTCTGAAACATCTGCGAGCCTGCACAAATGCAAAGCGGGAATTACGGCGATAGTTAGGCGGGGAAGCGCATGTGCTTGCATTGCACGGATATAGATGCGCACAAAATGCCTGCGAGTCACGCGAACAATTTCGGTGACAGTCAGTGTTTGCCCTCTGTTGCGTGCCGAACTCTCTTTCGATCAGAATAGAACACACGATGGTGTAACAGAACGATTTTTAAATACCTATCGAGGCTGGGCTCTAGTGTCCGAGAAATTCTCGATTGTACCACTTGAGGTGCGAGCGTGGCGACGCAGCTATGCAGAGATCGTTGAGGAAGATGCTGGATACCCGCCGTATTCGAGATAAACGCCGAGTACGTAATGAGCAACGACAATAAACGCGCGGAAACGTGTTTCGAGGGAACTCAAGGCGAAGAAGGCATTCTCGCGCTGTGTGACCAGCCAGTTGTCACGATCTACATACGTTTAACTACCCGATGAGACCGAGCCTGTCTCACGCTCTATCGATAGCCGAAGCCACTTACGTGACGTCTTCCCGTCAGCTGACGATACAACACGCAAAGCCACGTCGTCCGGCCAGCGCAAATAGCGATCGCATTCGCGGAAATGCGGTCTGCGAAAACCTGAATAAAGCAGCCGCGTAAGAATGAACTGCGAGGACAATGGAAGCGGGGTTTCAAAGGGTGGATTCCATAGCAGGAGGATTCCAGAGTGGGGGGGGGGGGGGAACTTACGTGCAGAGGTTGCCAATGAAAAATTGGCGGGCTGGCATTTACCTACTACCCATGGGTCACGAGCACAATTCCTATCTATGCCCGCCGGTGCCTGCAGGAATCTGATAGTTGAAAATCGCTTTTACAACCGTTAAAGTAATACATTTATGGCGTACAAGCAAAAACGTAAGTGGGCGACTATCACCATCCGTGAAGCTAATTGAGCCACTCAATATCACGCGACCACTAAGAAGTTAATTCGTACAGTGTCATACGCGACGAATAGACTGTTTAACTATCCCTGACGATAAGAATTTCGAGGGGGTAATCAGCACAGGGTGTCGTGTTTTAATACTTTTGCACGAGAACAAGTTAAGGTCCCTGATCCTTGTTTAATCTTGGAATACTGGGCGGTTATTGATTCTGGCTATTGTTTGAATATATGTTACGGCACGTGTCAGGTTTGATAAGCAAACTTTCGACAGATGTCGACTGAACCTAGGTTAAATAGGAAGCTTTAAGCTCCAGATTAAACTGAGATTTTACGGTGTTACGGGGTGACACCGAAATAGAACATTTCCATGGAGGTGGTAACTCCTTTAAAAGCCTCCGATCGTTCACGGGATTCAAGGAAGAGAGGGTGGAGATTTCTTATCGAGCAGAGAGCAGAGAGAGGAATTTTGCTTTCCTCGCCAGGTCGCCGGGCTTCGCAGCCACCTCGATATCTTTCCTCGAGCATTGGATTCAATTGGCTGTGCACGTCGGTCAGCTGATTTTCGATCGGAAGGTGCGCAGCAAATTGGATCTGATCGTGGGACCAACACACCTTCGATCCGCTCAGTCTCCAGATATCGCGAAGAAATATTGCGCGCCCACACTCGGCTCTCTCCTTTACGATCCTCCGTTTTTTTCATCTGGCTGGCCTTGAATTAATTTATGCCACACGGTTCGGGCCGAGCGTTTCGGAGCGAGTTGGTGTCATGACGGGTCCTTGACCCGAGGATCGACGCAAATACGACAACCAGGAGGACCCAGAAATCTCCGGAGATCTGCTGAACAAAGGGTATGGTAGAATGTTAGTAAAGGGGCGAGTGAAAATTAAGTAAATCGTGCGCCTCGTGATCAAATTCACTCGCGCAATCTCAGTTTGCACGAACTTTCAACGCACGCGTCCTCCTAGTTACGAGAAGGTTCTGTGAAAAGTTGAAGAACCGAGCAAGTTTCTCAAAGTGCACACGGTGTTTTCTCAGCTCGGTTGAAAGTTCCCTCATTTTTCTACCCTGGTTGGCGCTGCGAATCGCATTATTCAAATTAACGCGAATCCATTATCTGCTCGACTCTTTCCGGATGATACCGTTCGGCCGGCAGTTGCCAAGAGTCGTAACGTGGGAGGTTGTTTCAGCAGCGGTGCTGCTCCTTTAATCCTCGACGCTTCGCGATTTGCATATCCGTGCCGAGTCTCTCGGCTCCCCGACTATTTTTCCCTTGACCGTGAGCGATTATTCCAGCAGAGAAACGTCGATATGATTTTATTTTAGGCCGGACCTTTTGGCACAATGCGTTATTGTGCGACACCATTGTGCTCAGGGACAACAAGCTCCTCGCCCTCTAACTTCTCCTTCGTGTATCACGCCGTGTGTACCAAAGCACATAGTCCAATACGAGAACGGGTGATCCTACATGTAGAAACTAATAGGAAGCTTCGTTGTGGAGTTGGGTTTTGAGAATCAATTTGCGCGCTTAATTCTTTGCAAAATCCGCAAGTCTCAATTAGGGCGATTACTAAAAAATAAATTACTCTCACTTTTTGTTCTTTCTTTATTTATTTGTGGTATATTATCAGTAGTTTTATAAAAAAATCCCATTCAAAAGATTCAATTCGTATTGGGCGCTTTTTCCTTTACGAGTTTGCGCCGTGGATTTCTGAAATTTGCCCACACTGGTTACACCGCGCATCTAGAACACCCCGTACAGTCTCCAAGCGCCGAACGTTGCACGTGGTCACGCGTAAACACTGCGGCCCGTCGATTGCTCGGTTTTTTTCTTCTCTTAAATGATCATACGTGCTAGTTCGCATGTATCCGATATTGTTTACAGCGTTATTTTGCTCGTAGCCGCCGCTTTTCGTGGAACGAGTTTACGATTCGGTCGGTATCTGCTCGTAAAAGTCGAAGCAGGAGCGCCCTTCTCGAGTGGCAGTTTCATAAATCTCGTGGTTCAACGACTTTTATCACATTATCGCAATTGGCGTTTTTTTTTATCGGACGAAAGGTACACGCGTACCAGCGCCACGTGTGCCTACTGCCTAGGCAGACCTGTCCAGCTCTTGTTTGCGTAAACGCGGGCCTCACGCGTTTAAAATCGTGGCATTATCGAGCATGACCGATTGATTATAGCGTCGAGCCAGGCATGGTATATCTGACAGGCAACGATAACCGCGCGGTACATTTTTCTTCGTTCGTGGACAACGTGGCCGGCGGCTTATAGATATACAGGGAGTACACTGTACAGGGTGGTAGAATGTTTGTCACCTTTCAGTAGCTTGATAATTCTCTGTTTTATTGCAGCAGAGATTAGTTACCGATACACGTGCCAGGGGGTTTACTTTATTATCAGTGCCTGGAAAGCATATTGATTCGAAAACATTGCCCACGCGGGGTGGAAAGGGATAGCGGGGGTTATTAAGGATCCGTTGCTTAGAGCCTTGCCAAGACGTTCAGGGTTAACTTCGTCCTTCGGGCGGCGATAGTGGGAAACTATATTTTGCTAGTGGTATTGCCGTGTCGTACTGCGAAATACGAATCGAGGCCTCGGCGTGACACGGGAGTCTGTTGATAAAGAAAAGGGTGATTCATCAAATCTTTACTCGTTACCTTTTTATCGCAATTGCCGCTGTAGAATACTCGCATACGCTCGCATATCCCGTGCAAGTAACACGAAACTGCTTACGTGTTCAGATTCACGTTAGGTTTTTTTAACTTTCCGGTCCTTGAAACACGGTGAAACGCAATTGCAATTATTACCACGCACGTGCGGGAGCTGTAACCGTTTCTTTTTTTACAGTTCAGAGTCTTGTGGACATTTTCTGTAGATACAAAGCGCAGGTTTCCTTATCGATGTTACTGCTTCGTGAAATATCGCACTGTCCACGACGCTTCCGATATTTCTGCAATTCACTCGAGCTGTGTGCTGTTCAGGTCGATCTACTTTCCAGCGAAGCGACTCGAATGAAATTTACATCTGGTAACGTGACTACCGATAATGATAAGTTACGTATTTTATTAAGGCGATGACGGAACTGGGTGAATTTCAAACGTTATTCTACGTTCTGTGTCGCAGTAAGTTTAAATAAAATGGCACACCGAATGTAACAGGAAAGTTTGGAAACTGATTACTTTACTCGAATTCTACTGTGTCGGATTTGCAAATTAGACGGCCACTTAAGAAGATGAACATTATACTACACTGGACTAGAAGCAAGTAAAGTGATTCCGTAGGGAATCGTCGATAAATCCGTTTCGAAGTTTCGTCGAACGAGGATTTAATAGCCACTGGACGGGGTTGTAGCATTAACTCCAAGTGCAGGTGATGCAGCTTACCTAATTAAATGCATCGTCATCAGCTGGAGTGCCATTTGCATCGAGTTAGCACGGTTCCGCGTGTATCTTCAAGATTTTCTGCCCTTGAACTCGGACGCGATTCCGCAGATCCGCTTCCGTTATCGCAACCGCCACGGAACGCCAGCGACTTTCTGATACACGTGTGTAATTGCATTGGCCGGCGAGTGAAAGTGACTATTCGAGGAACTATCGCCTCTGAGCGTGCTCGAGTCCAGTGAATTTTCCAACTGGCCGAGTGATCGACGAGGCTGCGTGGAGAATGTCACTAAATTTCGGTAAATTCAACGCGCCGCGGAACCTGTTAATAGAGTGCGGGGGTGATCACAGCTCGTGGGGCTCGCTTATCAGCTGGAACGGGAATCGCATTATCGGCCGGTATTTACAGAGCCACTGTGTTCATTGCGTGGGAACGACGCCAGGGTGGGTAAACGCGGAACGAGTGAAATTTCACCTGGATCCGAATCGATCGCGAAGCTTGGATCGACCCGCTATTTATCGATGCTCGCGTTCGACGAGTAGGCGTGAGTCGTCCGCGAGAATCGCCGCGGGAATAATGGAACACTCTTGTCCGATCGTTTTTCCCCCGCTGTCCTCTTTTTGTCCACTCCGTTTACGTGTCTTCTCGCGATCGAGCGAGCGGAATATATGCAGCACGCCGCGTGTGACGACGAATGACGCGACTTTAATTCCAAGCAGACAAGCTGGCACCGTCGCGAGCCTCGCGGTTCCCTCTATCGAATGCACGTGTCTCGCCAGCACGACGCTTTTCCGTCTCTGCACGTGCACGACATTCGCGTACACGCGTCTCCTCGTAACTTGTCCTCTCGCCGTTTGTAAAAATCGCGAGCGGCACAAAGGGCCGATTGTGGGAGGGAAATTGAGGCTTCAAGTGCTCTCGACGCCTCCGCCTAATAATTCTCATGATCCCCTTCACCTTTCCAGCCGCCATATTCTTCTCTATTCGTTGCGTTTACTGGGATGCGTTCACGTACAGATCAAGGTAGCATACCACCGTATACTTGCAGCTATCGCGAGTTCCCCTCATCGTTGTAACACGTGACTAATCATCGTGGAACACGATAGGGCGGTGTTAAACAGGAGCCTGGCTTTCCAAACGAATTCGGAAGTTATTAATGGGTTTCGAAGCGATGTGGCTCGAGCGAGATAGGTGTCATTTAAAAGGGAACACTTTGCCTGGCGAATTCAATGCTAGGTGAAGTATTCACGCCAATTATGCTATAGTTTGAAAACGATAAGAGAATCGTCGGCTTCGAGCGTTAATAATTCATTGACATAACCGCTGTAATTATCAGCGAGAGAGTTATCTGAGTGTGATACCTGGGTGACGGTAGAATGAAATAACTTTGTAGCGATTGCTGTCGACGGTATTTGAGCTAGTCACTTGCTTGGTTGGCGATATTTCGGTGACGAAAGAGCCATTCTTGGAACAGTGGGTCGTTACGAAATCGTTATACATAATGCCACATTGTGAATTCTGATTCTAGCTTCACGTTTCAATCCCATTTTGAATTTCCTCGTGGCTCCGATTCTCGGTTCTAATAAAAGCTTCGAGTGTCCCTGATTTTCATTCAATTTCGAAGCCTTCTGTGACGGACAATTCTCTGGGCTTTGGCTTTAGACCTTCAATCAAGGCTCTCGAATTTTCAATCCGCCTTTCAGCTGTCCAAGAACTACTCTGAGTAATTGCTTTCGACCCTGGAGGAGGAGTGTAGGAAAAATTGATCGTTTGTGCATTGAATAAGCAGCAGGTTCATTATTTATCGCCGTTACGTGAAGCTTTGATGCGTTGGAACGGTACATGCACACGTCTGTCTATATTATTCTGTTCCCTCCCTGCGGCGGTGGCTTTTATTTTCCAAGCGTTGCAACAGACCGCGGCAACGCGGTCATGCGATTTTCTTGGTAACGTCCAATGCCTGCACACCTATGCGCACGTGCAATGGCCGGTGGCTGGTGCTGCAACGCTTTAACAGACTCTCCTCCCTTCGCGTGGCTAAATCGCGTTTGTCTTTTTGCGCGCGTCCGTACGCACCGGAGAAAATTGTTCTCGCTCGCGATTAAGGCGATCGCTCCGAGCCTCATCTTTCTCTCCTCTCCTGGTTCAGCGACCACGGGCCGTGAAAACGTAGAAAAATGAAAGGAAAGAGCAATCGGCGATTAGAAAGCTCGCGCGATAATGAAGCATAATTGACGCGGAGTTACATTAATCTAAATTAGAGTCCGACTGTATTCATTAAGCTTCCTACGATCCAAATGGTCAGATACCTGGCGCCAAGTCTACGCGCATCAAGAACATCGTCGATTCAGTTCCGCACGATCGATGGGTGGTTATTAATCAATTAGACATCGACGAGAGATCCATGGAACTCGGCCGGGAGGAGGAATCCTTGGAATGGATGGAGGTGGAAACCATCTCTTCTCTAGCTTGACCCGATAGTTTCCCGTGAAAAGTGTTGGAAAATCTGGCCGACCAGTTACGCGGCGCACTGAAACGCTCGTGCATTTCCGTGCACGCGTACACGTGAAATGGTAATCGCGTTGGTGAAGGTGATGTAAGTGCGAGCACACGCCGACGATATTGTTCGCAGGCGGCGCGCGGCTTCTTTATTCAGCAGGGAACCTCGCGGCGCGATTTTCCATGTATCAACTCCCACCGTGCAATTATTTCGCGCATTATGCACGGCTGCCGTGTGAACGAGGTCGAATCACGTCCGCGGCTTTGTGTTTCGCGCGTTACTCGCGACCCTTCGGAATTTCGCGAGCGGTAAAGAGTTCCGCAATGCCCGAAGCGACGTTGACGACGCAGACGGCGCTCCTTTCATTCGTCGTCGTTTTGTTTCACGGACGCGGAAAAATTGGTACCGTTTGCTCGTAGGGTTTGCTCGTGAATGCCAGCAAATTGGTACCAGGCCCTCTTGAAAGCTCCTCACTTCCTTCTAATGACAGAGGGAATTCGCTGGGAAATGCTCGCTGACCCTGTTTCTTTATTGTCCCGCGTGGAGAACCGCGAAATTAGGCACAGCTTTTCTGACGGTCTTTTTTCATCTCTTCTTGGAAATTGAGTGGTTATTATAGTACGCACTCGTGTGAGATGTGAAACGTTAATAGTTATGGCTTTCGCTAATGAATATATGGATAGGCGGAGGCTCGTTGAAACGGCCCGCAATGAAATTAATCTTGACCTTGAGTTTAAAGGTAGAACCCAGAGTTTTTCATATGAAATCGCCGCGAGATGCCAGCCATTCAACTCAGCCGCTTCTGGCGTGTTTAATAAAAGACCGCGATTGCATGGAGGTCGCGGTGAAAACGTTGGCTGGCGTGCAATATGAAAACTCACGCAATCCATCCATTTCGCCCCGTGATCCCACTCGCCGTTCGTCGTCTCGACAGCCCGTCAATGTGGAATCGATACGGTGTATTGAATCCATCGGCCCCGTTAGGTCCTTTTATGTAACGCCCGCCAGGACGTTGGGAAAACAGAAAGGAAAGCGGAGTGGTGTGTGAGAACGCTCCTGGTGGCGGTACGGTTCGTTACTTAACCGTTTCAAGCGATTAAGTGGAACTGGGGGATTCGGAGGAGTCACGAAATCAACGATTGCTGGCGTACAAACGACGGTGTTCTCCCATCTGCGTTCGCGGAAACCTTTCCCAGCTAAGAATTCCGCCACAGTGCTGAAGGATGGCGAGCGAGATCGGCGCAGAGTGGATGCACCGTAAGATACGCAGCTAACACGCGGAACGGCTGAATTTTCCACGACCCCTGCTACTCTCTGATCCACTTTAAAGGTGGACTTTCACGGCGCTGATACGCTCGATAAAAAGCGCGAACGATGGGAGGAGGTGCGCCCGCCGCTGCGAAGAATATTAATTCCGAGAGAGCGTTTCACCGCGGTCGTTAGCTCGACTTCGACCCGGGAGATCGACCCGATCACCAGCGAAATTAGAAACACCATGGTGCCTGGCCTCGTCAACTTTCGGAAATTGATTCACGACAGAATGCGACAGCTAGATTGCAGTCGTCGCGGGTCGGTCTCGCTTGGATATTGCAGCTTTCGAGTTCGTCGGTTCAGAGACTTCCTTAATGAGTTTGACCTTGAATGGTATCGTTTACCCATCGCTTGAATCTGCCTCAGCTATCGCACCGAAGTTTTCCTATTGAGATACGAGTTTTCTAGGATCTGTTTCATACATCCTGTAATTTTTTTCAAGTCGATCTGAACCTCCGTTCATTCGCAACTGGAGGAAAACCATGAGAAACAAAGATTCGAGAAGAACGAGTTTATAAAGTTTCCGGGCAAAGGCGACGCTGTAGGTTGCCGCTTGACCTTTTCAGCTGCCAATCAACAATTCTGCGAATTTTAATATAAACCAAGCGGCATTTTATTCAGAAAAGATAGTACTTTCGGAAGATGCAATAAAAACGAAATGGATTTTTCGACTGCCTCCGAGCTGACCTCCGCAACAGCTCTCGGAGTGTCCCCTGGTCATTATTCGTTTATTATGGAGTACTTATGTTAGCGGAACGAACTCAGCGCCATAAATCTTCTGCTCGAATGACCGAGGGGCTGTCTTGCGCCATTGACCGCCTCGTCTCTGCCTTTCTTAACTAATTGCTCGGGTATTCCCCACATTTCCTCAGTATAGAAACTCCGGCCAACCCGGAATTACTATTTCGACCGCTCACCTGCCCTTCTGAATCTCCTACGCTTACCTCGAAAAAGAAGAGCGTTTCCTTTAAGCGTCGACCGAAGATAGAAAGTCACGCTTCTTCCTGGCTAATTGCGAGGAAACGACGGGGCCAATTAAAGAGCGAGTGCAGCAATGAAGCAACTGTCAGAGGGAATCAACGAGCACCCGATGACCCGAAAATTAACGCGAATCAGTGGCTATCGAGCGTGCAGGTGTGGAAGAGGCACGGAAGCCAACGAAGAGCACGTAATAAAGCGTCCACGTTGGCACTCGGCATCGTGCCGGACCGATATTCTTTATTTAGCTGTCGATCACCAATCGGCCGGGTTTTATTTAGACCCGCCGCTTTCCCCCACACACCCGGTACTCATTGTTACGGAGAAATCTTCTAGGTGTCGATTATCGCGCCCCTGCCCTCCAGCTTCCACCCCCGCCGTGCCCGATGCAAACCGAGTCCACCAGCTTGTAGATTAAACCGGCAGAAAAATATGTTTTCGCCCGTTCTTCGTCGCCGTTCGGCTATCTTCGAGCTCTAGTTCAACGGACTCGAAATACGGATGCACTAAATGGGAAAATAACGCGGAGCGGAAATTGGCAATGACCAGTGCTCACGGGTTATCTTCGATTAGGTCAAGATTCGACGAGGAAGAGCTGCGCTTATTGGTCCAGTTAACTGCGCGCGAATTTATCGCGGTCGACACGCTTTTCTTCCATCCCACATTATAAATACAATATACGCGAGATAATATCAGCCGGCTCGTGTGTGCGTGCGAAATTGATGCTGCTCCTTGAGGAAAATTTCACCCATGATCCATGGGTGTATCGTGTTTTCACTAATTGTAAATAACTAAAGCGTACGTTTTTCTGCTTGTGCGTCGTTTTGTAATTCATCGGCAACGGCGCAGAAAGTATCGCGAAGAAGGCAGATATTGGAACCCATCTGGGATCATGCGAGTGGATTGTGGACGGATCGTATGTACCCAGTGCACCACAGAGGCGGCTGCGCCGTAAATTATGATCATTTATTGACAGCAGATCGTAGATTCGGCGGATACATAGTAGGTAGTAGAGCGTGATGTATAGAGGCGATATATCAGATGCTTGGACCAGATCCCAGCCTTGAGGGTTTATTCTAGTAACGCGAGGGCTTCCTTTTCGGATCTCTGACTTCTCGAACGCGCGGCATTTTTCTTGCGATGCGGAGATGATAGTTTCCAGGGGAATATGCCCGGTGCACAAGGGTTGGGCCACCATCGAGCCTTCGTGTATTTTCGTTCGCTGTCCTCTCCACTCTCGGTTCTTTGTACATTACAGATCGCCCCTGGGGTTTCTAGCGTCTCGCACACTTTTTCCTCGCAGAGAGCTCCAGTTTTAAGTATTTCAGTACACGCAGGCAACCCGGCGGAAACCTTGCATATTATTGGTTTTGCGTTTCACACTGGGGTGGCAAGTGCTTAGGCCAGCGCCCTAAGCTTGTCGCGAAAGAAAGCTACGAGTGTCCAACAGCTGCCCGACCGATGGAAAAATGCTGTGTTTTCACTCTGGAACTGTATGTACACTTGGGTCTGCTTTGTCCAAGCTGTTTGCCTCCCACTTTGTGATTCTTGAGGCCACGGATAGCTGGAAGATCTGTAGCTCTTGGATGCCAGAAACGCGAGCTGGGTAATAGAATTTCCTCAGAGTTCAAATGCGCTGGTATCGTATTTTCTTAAATTCCACCCTCGACCTCTACAGTTCGTTTCTTCTCGCGATTCTACGAGTCACGTGCGTTTTTATCGAATCTTCTGCGTCCTCGGTGTCCCCAGTTCGGGGACGCTGATACACAAAGCGAGAAACAGATAGGTGTGCGCGAGGAGGGGAATGTTTTGCAGCTTGTTTTGAGAGAACGAGATCTCACGGTGTTTGCGTGGACGCTGGATAGCGGCTCCGCTAGGAATTCGTTCTAATTGCGAAAACGCATGGTCGTTTTAGTGGCAAAGCTCGCTAACGTCAGGACTTTCACTAGCAGACGGAGAAAATGCG
This sequence comes from Andrena haemorrhoa, assembly GCA_910592295.1. Lineage (NCBI taxonomy): Eukaryota > Metazoa > Arthropoda > Insecta > Hymenoptera > Andrenidae > Andrena > Andrena haemorrhoa. Next base: position 7,263,400 of record OU342941.1, read on the forward strand.
TGACTTGTGCTGCTTACTGCGTGGCTGGCTTGCTATTATTCGTGGAAAACAAGAGGAGCGTGGAAAAGAACGGACTTCCAAGCCAACAGCTGTTTAAATAGGAGCAGCGAAGTGTCAGTCGGATATTCTCCAATTGGCGATGAATCTTCAAAAGTCCTTGTATATGTACATCTAACGTGCCACTATTCATGGATTCTTACGGAATAATCGATCTTCCCGTGCTCCTCCTTTTTGCATACGCGCCTCATATCTCCATCGAAAGTCGCTTGACTTTCATAAGAACGAAAACCAATGCATTTTTCATTCCCGCACCTAGAAATCCGACTGTGATCTACCCGGCTACCGCATTTATCGTGTGCGCAGCCTCGTGGCTTTCGAGTCGGTCGAATCAACGATTCGCAGGTTTCTTCGTTGCTGAAATTAAACAGAGTCGCATTTCGCGCACACGCGAGAGGCGAATCGACGAGTGGGATAGATACGAAACGAACTAACCGCGATAGCCGCGTAATTACTCGTGCACAGTAATCGCAACGGTTATCTATCGCGAGGAACTTACGCAATTGTCGGTTAATTAACGCGGCTTGTATGAAAGAAGGGGTTGGAGGAATGGAAAAATCGCGCGTCAAGTGATGCACATTGCACGCGCGGCACGTGTCATTGCATTGACGCGTTTTTCGCCTGACTTGCTACATAGTGTGATGTTTGACTGTTCGCTAGATAAGCGACTAGGCAAAGAGTATCTACGATGAGTGAAATCTTGTTCTACATAGTATTAATGATTCCTTTCTTAACCGAAAGTGTTAGTTCATTTTCCGAGCAACCTACTTTGTCGTTAAACTAGGGGTAGGTGAATGCTTATCTCGTCACTTTTTTAAACAGGCATCGACCCAAGTTGATCGTAGGATATCCTACAGACAAATTTGCTTTTCACACAAATTTCCCCTAAATATTCATTTGTGGTATCAAGTAAACCGTGCAAGTTGTAGATTTTGCAAAGAGTCCACCCTCGATTCGAAACGTGTGGGCGTGTGTTTGTGGTGCGTAGAATGTATAATTGGAAAAGGGGAGCATTAGTCCAAGTTAAGATATTCTGGGAATTCAGTGTCGTGCCGCGAAATTCTTGGCCCCTGTTTACCAGGTTCACCCTGCGCCGGAAGCTTATGCAACTACACGATCAAACGGGGTCACCGTTGCTATATGTGTACCTATGTGGTGCACGAATTATAAGCGGATTTTCATCAGCAAATACTCGATACGTCCTTCATCATTCTCAAATAGAAGCCACCATACCTCCTCGCAGTTCCAACAAGTCAGGCCTCGATTCACGAAATAAGCACCAAAGAAAGCCTCAATCCAAGTCGCGGGAAGCAAAAAAATCGAGAATCAATTTCTTCGTAACGATACAACGCATGATTTCGCGATAGCTATCCGGCGGTGACTACCAGTTTCACCGTTTTTCTTTTTGCGTCACAGCTCGAGTGATCTCACGTGCCACTGCGCCTGGCAGTTTTTTCCCTGGAACAGCATTCTGCGACGTTCCGTCGACGGGCACTCGTTGGAACCTGGTCTCCCTTATGGATTTGCAAATGTACGGGGTCACTCGGCCGCTATCGAGGGTTCGAGGCCCACGCCGCGGTTATTCACCACCGCTCATCGCCTAGGGAATATGCATAATGTACGGGCGAACGGAGCAGGCGTAATATCGAGTGCAGCCGCGCTAACTATTCGTCGCGAATAAATCAGCGACAGGTTTTTACTTCCTCTATCTGGCTCCTTCGCTATTCTTTACCGTCGTTCCTGTTACGCGCCTCTATTGTCGCGAATGGAAATGACTCGTTTGCGGGTCGATTAATAATCCATCGATTTTACGTTGCGTCGTAACAATGCAAATTAGTTGTCGCGATGAAGGCTAGTGAAAAGTCGCGCGTAGTCTTGCGGAGTCTTTCTGCCTCCGTTTCGACGACGCGAAGCTTTTCGCCCGTTCCTGCCCCGGCTCGTTTTGCACCGTAATGGATTTTCCTTCGTCCTTCCCCGATGCCTACGGACACCGAAGTGGGCGGTTTGCGCGCGAGAAAAAGAAAACCTCGTTCAGTCTAGTGGCGTATAAAATCGATACATTGTCCAACAGTTGTGCAACATATACTTCAGCCTTCATTTACTCTTCCCTCCCACACCGCTATCTCCGCTGCCCCCGTTTCGTTTTCTCTTCATTTGGCAAGCGAAGGATTTTCCCCGAGATATCCGAAAATGGTTACCACTACTCGCGAGCCAGGTACAGTCAATGTAAACATAGAGAAAGCCGGGCTCCTGGAAATACGGCGGTATTCTCCATCGAACATTCTTTCCTTAGCTTCCATTCAGGCAAGTTCTCCATTAGTCTCGAATTTCCTCAAGTAGATCCGAGCGTCCTTCGTCACGTAGCCTTGCCGATTAAAAATCCATTAACAGGCTGAGGAAAATAAAGCGCTTCTGTCCTGCTTCTCCTCGAATCGTCTTTCCGTCTTCTGCAGCCTCGACAGTGTTATGAAATTTTCATCAGAAAGCTGTGCTCGCGAGCCAAAGCTTGGCATTATTCCTCGGAGGGTAGCTCGAAAAAGTGGCGACCTTTCGGCGCGAAAACAAGGAACATCTCCAGTTTTGGAGGACGCTGGTCAACTCTCGCGAGAAGGCGTCTTACACGATCTGCTTGGGCGGATACGCTGCGCAGAATATGAAGCGAGATAATGTTACGAGACGCGGCTGATCGCGACGATGTTTTTACGAGTAGAACACACGATACTCTGCCTCCCGACGTTTCCCTCGCTCTCGAGCTGCGTCTCGTCTGGCCGCGGGCAATTGTCGCGACCAGGAAGCCTGGACGGCGTAATTCAGCTCGTGGATCCGCGGATCCAGGCTCTGACGTAAGGGCACAGAAACGGCGCGAGCCGTGCCCACGACCTTGAGTTTTCATCGCGTGCCAAGATTACGTTGGCGAGGCTCGCCGTCGATCAATTATACACCTGCCACTTAGCGGTTCGGGGCACCGCGACACCGTTCGATCGGGATGCGTCCAACCCCCCCGTTTCTCTCGGCTTTCACCTTGTTTGTCCCGTCGCTATCGATCCATTGGCCAGGGGTCTGCTTTCGCGACACCACACCGGGGTCCGCCCTCGAAGTTCAGCTTTCATCCTCGCCCCGTAAAGCAACGCGTGACCCTCCTCCGGAATAGCCGGACGCTCCCGTGCTGAATCCGATGGAACCTCCAAGGGGAAGTTTGGTAATCGGTTGTGAACGGGTGGCCGGGGTAACTTTGTTAATTTTGAAGAGTAGTTGGTTGGAGGTGCAGAGATTTCGTAGAGGTGGAGGGTGTAAGGTTGTGTAGGTCAGAGGACCGAATGCTTCGCTGATGTAATCCCATCGTAAAGGTCTCATTGTGATTGTTGCTCGTTTGTTTGACAGATGTTGATCTGCAGAGTCAAATCGATGCCTCGTTGGCGATGCCAGCCACTTATCAGACGCTCGTCGCCCGCGCCCAATTGGCCCAGCATAGTCACGGATTGGCGCGGGAGCAGAGCAGGATCTGCGAGAGGCTGGTGCACGATCAACACCTTCAGCAACAGGGCTGGGCCGCCGTGGTGGCGAACCTGGAGGACATCACCCAGATGTTCCAGTCCCGGGCCGATCTTCTCCAACAGACCTTCGCTGTCTACCTGTCCGAGCGGCAGCAGCACATGGAGCTACTTCAAAAGTGAGTATTCGAGAGCGGTTCCGTAACCGTGCATCTTTCCTGTCGTGATCCATAAAGCTTATGGCTTCCTCCAATCGGTGCAAAGTGGTTAATGGATATAATTCGAAGTGATTCGAGTGGTAAAAGCTTGCCACCTGGCCATGAAAATAGATGGATGGGAGGTTAAAGGCAACGTTTTAGAATCAATCCTAATCACCGATAGCTCGCGATTAGCTGCTACGGTCGATTATAGATAACGATATTAAGCGATTTGCATAATGGTCATGCGAGGATGTCCGAGTTCGCGTTATTCCTTGTGAAGTACGATCGCCGCTACCTACTTAGCACTTGAATTGAAGGTGCGGTAAACACCGCACTTACGCTGTATCTTTTCAATGACCGGTAATTACGCATTCTGCACATTGTTACTATCCAAAGAACCGTCCAGGTAATCCATAACGTCATGCGACGTCAAATAAGACGCGAGTGATGCAACTGCCAAGGAACTGCCTACGGTTATGCTAATAGTGCATTGAAACCGCCGCGAATTGTGTGTAATAACGCGTAGTAACTTAACAATCACGTTGTTTCTAATCCTCGAATTATCCGCCCAAGTCTTCTGCGAGCCCACGAATGAACTGTTCCTGATTTGAGCCGCTGTTTGCCGTAGTTTCAACGCTGACCTGGGCACGCTATCGAAGATCCCGATCCTGCCGGCGTTACGAGCTCAAGCCGAGGGTCTACTGAGCCCCGACGACCTGCCGAGTGAATCCGAGAAGGATCCAGAGGGCAGGGACGAGGTTCTGAGCTTACTTCGATGGATCTCGGCGAAAGACAATCAAAGCAGCCTGGGGCAGGTGGCGGAGCAGTGTTCGCGTGGCCTGGAGCAGTTCGACGAGAGGATGATGGAGGCCCTGAAGGCTGAAATGAACGCGGCGATAGACAGCGCGAACAAGCAGGACATGAAGGAGATCAAGGGCCTCGGGGAGAGGCTATTCGCGCTGGAACAGCTGATGCAGCAGACCAAGAAGCTCGTCCAGGTGCAGGAAGAGCTGGCCCAGGGTTTCCTTCAGAATCAGAGTCGAGCGAACAACTTGGGCGACGCCAGCGTGCTGCCCGATCTCTGCATGTCGCACAGACGCCAGCTGCTGGTGATGCTTGAGAATCACAATCAGCTGCGCGATATACGTCGTCGATGTACCAAGGCGAAGGAGGAGCTCTCGGTGAACATCTACCATCGGCTGAAGTGGATAATGTACGTGGAGAACAAGATGATGGAGGTGGATGGGAAGCTGATGATGTACCACGAGAGCCTGAAGCGTCTGAGGAGACACCTCGAGGTGCTTCAGCAGATCCACCTTGCTCCGCAGATGTACATGAACGCGGTGGCCGAGGTTGTCCGACGACGCACCTTCTCGCAGGCTTTCCTCGTCTGGGCCAGCAACCTCGCTTGCCAATTGCTCACCATCCACAGCGAGGAGCTGGCCCGTCGAAGGGAGTTTCAGAGCAAGTTCGATGGGCACTTCCTGAACACCCTGTTCCCGGGCCTCGAGGACACGCCACCGCCGTTTGCCACCCAAGCACCCTCTGTCTTCGACAATGGATTGCCAAAGGTAGTTACGATTCATTTTTTAACTTGTTCGCAGGGGGAAGGCGAGTTGGGTGGCGTTTAGAGTGAAGTTGAGATGTTACAATATCAACATGTGCAAATTTATTCATCGTCACTCGTTTTTAATTATACGCTCAATTATATTACAGTTGACAGCGGACGACATGGAGTCCCTCAGGTCCCAGCTTCCTGACCTGGCGGTCACCGTCTCCTCGCCCGATTTGAACAGCATCACGCAGCTCTTCCTGTCCAAGAGCCTTATCGAGGCCAGCACCGACGGAAACAAGGAAAAGAACAGCACTTCCATGCGCGTCGACGATGCTGCCAAGGGAGAGGAACGGACGAGGGCTCCAATGTTGACTGACAGGTACCTAATGATTCTCGATCAATGTAGGAGCATTGTTTTTTACCAATAACCTTTCAAATAATCTGAATCTTCGATGCTACCTTTTACGAGCAACGTAGACTGTCCCCATTCCACTTTTCAATCTGAACACAATCTGCCCAACTGTGTCTCCCACCTTGCCCCGAACATTGCATCGGATTTAGAGTAATCGCGCGTTACGGTGACTTCAGGGGTGGCTTCGAGTCGGAGACGGACACGGAGGAGTTCGAGAAGATCGGCCAGGGCGCCGCGGACTCAAAGCCAGAGTCATTCGACGGCCCGAAACAGATGCGTCAGAAGCAATTGGAGGTTGGTGCCTCGCGAAGCGTGTCCCCTGCTTCCTCCACCTCGACTAACGTATCCCCGCTGAACTCGAAAGCCGCGGACCTGACGAACCGGTCGTCCTCCTCGAGCGAGCCCGGATCCATCCATTTCCCAAGTCTGTCCGTCAGCGAGCGTCCAACTCAGCTGAGCCCTCTGACCGAGTGCGCCGAGAACGTCGAGTCCAGCTGTTTGCTTCACCGTGCCGCGAACTGTCTTCCAAATAGCCGTGACCAGTCGCCGTCGGCGGCGGCCGACGAGTCCAATTCCCTAAGCCCGAATCCCGCTTCCTTGACACGGTCCGTGATGTGCGACGGCCAGCAGCATCAGCGACACCAGTCGTCCGGCAGCGGTGGTAGCAGCCCCTCCGTCGGTGTTGGTGCTATCGACTTCATGGGTACAGAGTTTTACATGGACGAGTCTCTGCCGAGCAGTCTCAGCGAGCATCCGATCGACGGCCAGCATCAGGCTATCATTTCCCTTCTCCAGGTACTGGACGACTTACAGCTCGCTAACTGACCTCGTAGTCGTAGCCGTAAACGTTCCATTGCCGCTCGCCTCATCCCCTTCATGTACGGTTGCCTGGGTTTCGTTTCGAACAACGAGTAATACTCGAGGATTTATACGCGGGACTATGGTGGGGGGAGGTTTGGGACCAGCGAGTACAGTTTATATTTCGATCGCGAGTTGGAAACACTTGGAAGAATGTGTGTTCCCACCTCATTTACAGGACAAAAATGGTACCGGCCGATTCCTCTGGAAGCAAGTTCTCCGGAGGAGTACAAGAATCGCGGCAAGAATAAATGTTCGTTCGATCGTTATTCGAATAATTCCCCCACCTCTGTCCCAAAGGTACACACTGTATGCTTACGTTTTCGAAGTAGAACGCTCCCTCTGTTGAACCATACTGTGTCCTAGTTCATCGGCTCCCTGTGTATCGTTCCATGTCCCTGTGATCCTTGTAGGGACCTCGGGGCCATCGTGGGTCGACACCCGTTGTCGCTTACCTTGATCGATGTCCACTTATGCCATCCCTTTCTGTGGTTTTTAGGTACTACTTTCGTTGTCATTGTCTTTACATTCGCTATCCAAGCTATTAGCGCTGACTTAATGCAAGTAAATCCCGAGATGTGGGTATGTATCTCTTGCCTGCTGTCTGGAGTTGTTTTATCCACACCCCCCCCCCCCCGTTCTGTGTTCTCCTGCCTTCTCCGATTGAAATAGTGCTTGCGTGTCTCTGTGTAATCATAGTCCGTACCTTTCGTTCTCGTGACACTGTCGTGTGTGAGTGCGTGTGTTTTAATTTTTTTCCAGGGTAGCTGCCGTCGCACTCGTTCACCCGATTCCCCCTGCCCCGAAAATGTACATTTCCCGCGACACATTCAATCTCGAGTTCGCCTGAAGGAATTTAACAGAGCTGTTTGTACGCGATCCTTTTTAACTGGACTGACTGCTCAGCCAATCGCGCAACTCTTATCACTCTAACACTGGACACATTTTGGGCTTTCTTTTTCATCAGATTTGTTCCTCGCTCCCACTAAACTAATCGATACCGCCGTCACACCCAAAGCAAGTGGTCATTAGCTATAAATAGTACTGGTAGATCAGGATGGTTCTATTCGCTGGTACTTACCGGTATGTCTCTGGCGATCGCCGTTTCAGGAGAATCTTGGCAACACGCGCGAGGAGGTGGAGAGGCTGCGCTCCATCCTGAAGACAATGAAGGCTGTCATGTGCGAGACGGTGACCTCGGTCCGGCAGGAATTGGAGATGCTAAGGGATCGGACCAGCGACGACAAGAGCGAACTGTCCGAGATGACGGAGCGCGTCCGCGAGGCCCTGTCCCTATACTCGCGCAAGTGCGATCATCGTCTTCGGGAACGCGAGCAGGAGCTGACTGTCGACCACGAGTTGGAGATGGCCGACTTGAAGAAGCTGATCCAGAGCCGGGAGGAGGAGATCTGTACGCTGAAAAGCAACCTTTTGGAGAAGGAGACCGATCTGGCCGAGCACGATCGTCTGATGACAACCATGCGCCAGAAGTTGGAGTCGGAGGAAACCAAGATTGGAAGCATGCAGACCATTTTGCATCGGCAGCTAGAGGAGGCGCTGGAGCAGGCTCGGATCGAGAAGGAAGCTGCTGTGAAGAAGGTGAACGAGGAACGATTCATGGCGATCGCGTCTCTGACGAACTCCCTCACGCAGTACCAGAAACTGATCGAGGAATTCGAGGACAGCCAGAGTACGGCTCGCATCGATCAGCAAATGTTGATGAAGTACGTAACCAAGATGCACACCATCAGGAGTCAATTCAATCCGAACGCTTCGACCGCCATAGAGAGGAGCCCCAGTGATTCTAGCCTCGAGAAGATCGAAGTACGTATACGCCACTTGCCTGTTTCCCGTCCACTCTCCATCAATGTATCAATGACCACGAGCTCTTCCGTCTTTCAGAGGCCAGATATTATCGAACCAGCCATACTGGCCCAGACGAAGGAGGACATGAAGCTGGAGAAGGCCACGGGGAATCGTACAGTCGTCGACAATGAGAGGGCGGATTGCCTGGTTAAGCTGAACCATGAGCTTCGATTAGCCACGCAAGCGGCCGAGAAGAAGGAAGAGCAGGTGGAGATGTACAGGATGAAGGCGCGCGTGCTCAACGAGGACTGGAAACGATACAAGAACACCATCAGGCGGATGACGAAGTCCGAGAACTCCAAGAGTATCCTTGCGGAGGCTGGGCTGTGCAAGGAGGACAGTGACGAGCGGCTCGAAATGAGTCAGAGCAGCCTGGAGGAGGTGCTGAAGAGTCTGGAGCCTGAAAAGGACGAGGTCGAGGTGTCCGAGTCGAAGAAAGTGCGGCTAGAAGCAAATAACGACCCGAGCTGCTTGTCCAGGAGGCTGGAGATCCTTGAGAACGAGAACAAGCGGCTGAACGCGGAGCTGCAGTTACTTCGAGAGAGCAAGGAGTCGGCAGAGGCGAAGATCGAGACTCTGGAAGCGGACAAAGTCCGTCTGGAGATCGAGCTGGTGACCAACAGGTCCGGAAGGAACTTCGCTGTCCCCGAGTGCTCGTCTTCCGCGGACAGTCACGAGAAGGAAATGAACGCCTCTGTTGCCGTGGTCGCTGAGTCAGGATCGAGTCGAGCCGCGGCAACCATTCCCACGCTGAACCGCCGATGCAGCTGCATGATGTGCTGCTACTCGGTCTCGAACGTGGAAAAGAAGATGAAGAAGATCGCGGCCAAGTTGGTGCAGCAGGGTCGCATCACCGTCAACAACTGCGGCCGAGGGGACATCGTGCTCGTGTTCTGGGACCCGACACACGGAAACTACACGATCTATCAGGAGTCCGCGACCCTCTATTTCCTTAGTTCCGACTGCATCGCCGCCTTCGACCTGAGCCTGAATCCCGACGGGACACCCAAGAGCATTCCGATCATCGCCGAGGTTGTCGACAAGGAGTTCTGTCATGCTCGAAAGGTGAGCTTCGCGTTTACATACTGTCTACTTCTCGCTCTAGATCTATCGAGTTCCTTACATTTGGTCCAACCACTGGGCCATTGTATAATATGATGTCGTGTTAATAAAATTTACGTGCTTTCAGTCGGAGAATCGGTACCGCGTGCCGCGTGGCACCAAGTTCTATCGGGTGCGCGTGAAATCAGTGGCCGATAGCGCGGCACTGTCACCACCCGCCCAGCAGCAGTAATCCCGCGTTCCAACTGGTGAGGAATCGCTCGATTCTCACCCTGGTTAGAAGCCAGCCCCGCGACCACCCTCGGGTTCGCGTCGCTGGGATAAACTCTTCTGGCCTTGCACGCGCAGTTTATTCCTGGCGCGGATCCGCATCTCACGACGTGCTCGAGACCATCCCGAAAACCCTCGGATCAAGGCCAAAACCTGCCAGAGCCTGTGGACGCATCCTTCACGTCGTCTGACCGCTGCATAGTAGTGTGTGCACGAAGGTAACGGAATGATCGAAAGGACACAGGTATGACACCGTGTCCCGGGTGACGCGAAACCATTCTAGACGAAAGGATGCGCCGGCGTTCCATTGTGATATAAATAATTTTTTAAACGAGCGAAACATAATTGCCGAATGCTGTGGTTAGCTGTGCCGTGTAACGACGTTTGTATTCCTTTTCCCTTTCATCTTTTCACACGAAAGCGAGAGAATGAGAACCTGTTGAGCGCGAGAGAGGGAGGGAGAGAAAGAGTTTGGGTGAAAGAGCGAGCAACCGTGGATATATATATATAATATTATTACTAAAACGTTGTAGACGGATTTTCTTCTTGCAATTTGATAGCAAGGGTGCGAGGGAGAGAGGTCTAGCGAGATAGAGAGATAGAGAGAGATAGAGGAAGCGGGTGAAAGAGTTTTTTTTTTCAATTTCATTTTTGGATACCTAAGCAGAACTTCCTCGTTCCGTGATTCGAAACTATTAATTATTATCCATATTATTACTATTATTATTAATATTAGTATCTTTGCACCGTGTGAAAACAAAACGAAGAAGATATAAAAAATCGTAGTAGAATAAGTTTTACAAACAAACAAATACAAAAAAAAGAAGACGAAGGTATAAAGAAATATGGATGCTTTGTATATGCTGACTATACATATATATGTGATATATAATGTATAACGCGGGTGTACCGTTGCAACAAGCGTGCAATATTCGCGTACGAAAAGATATCATACATATGTATAAACAGGCCCTAAGGTGGGGCTAAGATTTTGTAAAACGACGAAGTATCTCGTAACTAGAGTTGTGCAATCTACGAGACACACTTTTAACACGTTAGAGAGTCTCTTTTTAATTAGAAAGGAGCGGAGGGGCATAGCGTGTTATGCCGCCTTCTCTTCGTCGACCACTTTTTCCCGACGATTTCGTATCGAGTGCCTCGCAGTCGACCACGGTCGCCCACTTACTACAACCCCCAGCGGCTCTTGACGACAGTCAATCGTGAAATTTGCTCCACGATGCCGAAGAAACGGAAGGGGAACTACGAGGCACTCGCAGATCTTTACTTTGAAACGTAGCGACGAAAGATTAGGTGTTTCAGGCCCCGTCGATGAACCGGTGCGAGGCAAACTCTTCGTAGGATCAATTTTCTAATGTATATGCATACATATATACACACGCGCGCCCATATATATATATTATTATATATATGCACACACACACACACATAAGTACATATATTTTTTTCTATCGTTCAGCGTACCAGGACACTCGAATAACGATATCGAGAGAAGCAGGAGCGCACTGCGGGAAACCGATTTAGCTTCCTTGCGAGAGATCGCTCGCAAGACCCTTTTTCATTACCGATCCTGTACCATTTTTACCTACCATTATTATCGTTTCTCACGCGACAGTTAAGCACTCATAGTATCGTACAATAGCTGTGATCGTTAGGCTCGACGTTTTCACTTCTACTTAGTCGTTAGTTAATCTTAATACCCGGGCCTGACGGGCGACGGCTCGCCGTTCGCTCGAGCGAATCCTCTTGCGCCCGCTCGACGCGTCTCTTTCCCTCTAAATATCATCGAAACGTAGAATATACCCGAGACGCAGCCCCGGATCGTCGAGCGGACCGCGAGTCCCACCGATCGGATATCGCGTCGCCCGTCGACCCGTCGAATTCGAGTTCGAGCGTGTGTCGCCGGCGCTCAGTGGCGGCCACGTCGAAATGATGCTGATAAGTAAGATAAATACGAGGCAAGAAAATCGTTTCGTAGGTTGTAGCTGGAGCTTGTCGAGAAGAACGACGCACCTGCTTCTGACATAGCGCGAAAATAGCTCGTTTTCAACGATTCCTCTTTCTTCTGCAGAACGAAACAATGCACCCGCGTACAAGCACGCATGCGCGGATTTAGCACGAATTCTAGGGGCAGTTTCGCCACCCTTTTCGTAAGTACACTTTCTGTCCGAAACCTTGGGCCGTCGAGCCTTCGAACCTCGACGGTCCAAGTACTGCATTGCTGTATCGATTCGCAGACGTGCACGGGGAGAAGAGCGCCTCTTCGGCTCTGATTTCCCTAATTCCCTCACTAGATACTTTCTTCGCGGTTCAATTGAAATAGAGCACTAGCACGCTAGAGTGTCCTCTGAAGGAGGGTTATAGGTAAATGCTTTAGCTCGTCGGTGATAGAATAGACAATAGAGTATAGAAAAACGCTTCGATAGGCTGACTCGTTTAGCGGTCACTCACCCTCCAACTGTCCCACAAGTAGTACTAACGATTCCGTGATTCCTGCATTGGAGATCGAGTCTAATATTTCTGCAAGGCTAAGGGGTGCTCTTGCCCCGTGCACGATTACACACACACACACACGCGACCCACGGTTCCTATTAGTCCAATTTTCTTCACGGTTTCAAGGGCCCCGAAGAGACGTTTGAAGGCACGCGTAGAACGCACTGTCCGCACACTTTCCTTCACATTTCCGGTGGCAGACTCGCCGTAACGACGACAGGGGGGAGGATTTGTCGACGTTAGGGGTACACCTTTGGCAATCGACTATCGAGACTTTGATTCGCACCTCGCACCTTGGCTCGAGGGACGACGGACGGGCATGTAACTGCGACGTCGTTAGACGGTCACTCGACGCTGCAGCTTATGCTCCGACGCGTTACCTCGAAGTCCCCTTCTCGTGATATACGATGCAACGATCGTTCCTCTTCGTCCTTGAACGCGTTATCCAACGATTCGAGGCACGAGACACGAAAGAACTAACATTTTGAAGAGGTTCTTGAGGGTGAAATTGCCCTGAGATCTTTCGGGGTGTCGAAGACAAGTCTACTGCTCTGTCCTCTGTCGGAAATACCAAATTGTCTGGACGACTATTCAGTCTACGAGAGCGTTGATGGAATCTGTTGATTGATGCACTCCGATGCGTGGCCATCGAAAGAAATAATAATGTATATACTTTGCAAGCCCCGATGGCGATGATGAAAAAAGTGCAGAAACAGATTGAAATCTATCAAGCGTGCCACAAGTAGAAGATCGGCGGACGATGGATCAGTAGGCGGTAACCACTTAAACGCAGTTGTCCAAATTGTATAAAGGGCTCTGCACGGTTGCTTTACAACCCGTTGTACAGAAAATTTTATAGAAACTACAGTTTTTATACCAATCCCTGAAAAGATCTTTGATTTCGTCGCAATTCCCTCCGCCTCGAATCTTGTTGACGCGTTCAGAGTTGAAGATCGGGGAACAGTCGCGGCATTCCCTTTCGCCGCGTACACCTAAGTAACAAATGAAACTACAGTTGATAGAACGACGCTGGAAACATTGTAGTTCGGTTCTGCTCGGGCGAACCTTCATCGATCTCCTTTTGGTATCCCTTGGAATTACCAGCGAACGGCGGCGTTTCGTTTCCCTTTTCTTCCCTTCGAAAAACGCCTCGAGTGCACGCTGTATTCGTGGTCGAGCAGCTTGTGCGCCGAGATACACAGAGAACGAGAGAGAGAGAGAGAACGAGAGAGAGAGAGAGAGAGAGCGAGAGAGAGCGAGAGAGAGAGAGAGAGTTGGTCTGCGGTTGGTTGCAAGTAGAATCAAAATCGACAATTCGTACGGATAGACGCGTCGTTTCCGCGACACACTTAGGTGTTTCTTCGTTTTGCTTCGTTCCGACGACGCGTGAGGAATGCACCGAGAGGTCTTGTAAGCCGGATGAGATCCGGTCGGTTGAAGGGGCCTGTCCGTTCCTTCGGTGTAGACTCGGAAACAGCGGACGCGTTCTCGAAGCTGTTTTCGAGTCTGTCACCCTTTGGTTCTACGTCGCGATCGGAATTCCGTAAATTAGTCGGCCGATTTCCTAATCTCCCCAACTGGGGGCCGAACAAAGGAGTGATTATGTATTCGAATATCAAAGCATCGTGCCTGCAACGTATAGTTGTGTGTTACTTATCGAGAGACAACGAGCCGCGCTAACGATCGGGGACAATCCGTCGTGAACGAGCACAGATCGTTTCTTTCTGTTCAAAATCGAAGGAGTTCGTTGAATTTTTTAATATAAGACGGAGGGGGGCGTTGTTAAGGGCGAAAGGTGCCCGATTGTCCCCCGATCGCGAGACCTTCGCGAAGATTCAGGCACGCGAAATGAAACGAGAACGATTCCCGCGAATGTTTGACCCTACGCCCGCGTTGGACGATGGGCGCGAAGAAGAACACGAGCCACACCTCAGACGAAACAATTCGTAGCGAAGCAAAGAGTGAGCGAAGAAAGAGAGCGAACAAATCGAATTCGGACGGATAGAGATCTCGCGCGACGAAAGAGAACGGGGTGGGTGCAGAGTCGCGTTTTTATTTTTCCAGCGATTCTCTGACGCGACGAACGTTTGTCCCCATTTTTTACCTAGACGCCTAAAACAGAAAAGGGTTAAAAAGCACCAAAAAAAGGAAAAGAAGATACTACGTAGTAACGATAGGGTTTGTTTTACGTGTGACTTGTAATAGGAAATAAAAAGAAACGTGATTCGATACATAGAATACTCTTTTTTTTACTGACCAAAATTTATACGCTAAGGAAGGTTTATATCGGGAGAGGTAATCGTAATTTACGTACAAAAGAGGAGGATGAAAGAGAATGGAGATAAAGAGTATAGAGAGTTTATTTATCCGGTATCGTGTTGGATACTTTATTTTTTGGTTCGCTTCTTTCGACAGTGCCGAGTGTCTTTTTCCTCTCTTTTGGTTTCATTGATTTACCGCGAGGAGGACGTAGCCGTTTCATCGAATTCGATTCTCCAGACCCACACTCTTGCACACGCAAATACAACGTTGATACGAGTTGGACATTCTTGCGATGAATTAACCACTTTCTGGGGATCAAAAGCACACACCACTAGCGATGTCACTTTAGCTCTGAGTTGTGGCAGATTCGCGCGAACGCCGGAATTTAAATAGCCAAAACGAGATCCGCGAGCGTGAGACGCGTGATAGAACGGCGCGACGAGGCCTTCTTATTAGTTCTACGACTATTCCTTCTTGCGCTGACCTATAGTAGTACGCTTAAAGAGTCATGTAGAGAATGCTCGTGCACACTTGGTACATAGCTGTATTCCATTAAAGTGGAACAAACGTAACGTATATATGTAGATGAATGATAGTTTAACTCGTCCGGCGTACGTTTCGATCGTCGATCACGCGAGCGGATCGCGCAACCGTTTCGTTTCCGGTCTCCCTTGAGTTCCGCCACTCGAGGAAAGAAAGATTCAATGAATGAATCGAGAAGAGAGGAGCTGCCGTTAAATAAATTAAAGATGAGCAACACAGAAAGAAAGAAAGAAAGAAAACGAATATCGCGCATGTAATCCAAGAAAGTGTAACGCAAATAGGTGTATGATAATATTACATAACGTACATACAATTGTGATCGTGAGAGTATCTGTTACGAATAAATAAATTACGAATAAATCACCTGACTTTTTTCCAAGCTACCTTCGACTCGAGTACTTTCGACCACCGTCCCGTTCCCTCCTGCGCTCCACGACTCTGTGCGTATGCGATTCAAACAACACGCGTGCGGTTTCATTTAACAAAAGATCCTTTATTCACTTGATTCGAGTAACAGTTCCTTTCTAACAAAAAAGAAAGAAAGAGAAAAAGGTTGCTCGTCTCGCTAAAGGTCGTCAATACTTATTTCAAGCTGCCTCGCTTCAGTCTCTCGCTCTGGATAAAACGAACGCGATCATCGTTTTGGTAACTCGCTTCGAGGGCGTCCTCTTCATCACGGGCAATAGTATTCCCTTGGCAGAAAGATCCCACCAACTGAGACGCCGACTGTCGACGGAAGACACTGCCAAGGATCAAGCAAAACTCCACGACATCCGCGTTCCGGGTGCAACTATCGTATATTTCATATTTATAATACAAATCAAAGGTCGTCGACGGGACGTTCTAATGATGAGGAACGTAGGTCTGCGCGTTCTGCGGGCAGCCAGGTAACAGATTGGACGTGTCCTCCTCCGTGGAGCTGCAGAGCATCCCTACGAGGGTGTAGTCGACGAACGGTGGCAGGTCCAGCTCGCTAACGTCTCCGTAGGCATTGATACCTGGCTGCGCGACGTCCGCGTTCATCGTCATTTGAGGTAGCCGCGTGTCCAGCACCTCGCAGGTGTAATGGCAGCGATCGTTGCTGGGGTAGAAGAAGGGTTCCGGGCTACTCTGAGGCTGCATCGAGGCTTCCATGCCACTCGAGTCTGGGAACAGTCTCTCGGTGGAGTCTGGATTCGCCTCGTGACCCCCGTAGTTATTCTGAAGTCTCTCGTCCAGCACCATGCGATTGGAGTTCTGATGCGACCGACTGGACAACTGGCTCTTGGAGTCCGAATGATCGAACATCTGACTGTAACCGTCGTAAGCGTACTGTTTGTTCTCTATGGGACTACGACTGGGGCGAGCTGCTTCGGCCATTCCGTTCTCCTTTTTCGGATAGACGTTATAATTGCCAGTCTCCAGCAGGCCTGGCTGGCAGTTCTCCTTGGGGAAGCAGTTCACGTCCCTTCTGGAGGCCAGCAAGTCCTGCTCCTTCTGCGGATCGAAACCAGGGAAGTTGAGTCGTTCGTCGTGGTGGTTCTGTCCCCAGTAGCTCTCCTGATCGCTCTTCACCTGGCCATCCACGAAGCTCTTGTGGCTCTGGGTTCGTTGATAATCCTGGAAGTTCATCGCGTTGTTCAAGGGATGGTTCTGGGCGGTGTTTTTGTCGGGGACGAACTGGTTCACCGGTCTCTTCGAGCAGAATCCATTTGTCTCCTTGGCCTCCTCGAAGCCGGGGAACTGCAGCCTGTCGTCCTGAGGCATGCTCAGGTGGCTGCTGCTGGAGTCTTCGCTGAGGAATTGGTTCCAGTAGGTCTGATCTTGGTGTTGCTTTATTTCGTACTTGATGGTGCCGCTACCGAGATCGAGCAAGGTCGGCGGCGACCTGGCCGCGGGGTCCTGGGAGTTCATGGGGAAGTCTGGTCGCAGGGGTTGATCTAACTGGAAGATCTCTTCCGGTTGGAATAATTCACCAGCGAACGGTGGGAAGTCGGGGTAGGCGGCTTCCTGGGGGACTTGATTCGGTAGGTTGTAACCGAGAGTGTTCTCCTGAGCTGGCACGGTGTCCTGCAGCCAGTAAGGGGTGTCGTTCGAAGGTGTCTGTTGAGGGTACATCGCTGTCTGATGATGGTGAGACTGTTGATAAGGTGGGACGTTGGTTTGTAGGACGCACATGCACTCGAACGGCGGACAGGAGCACGAATATCCTGGAACAATGAAAAATGCAAGAAATCAGATATAGGTACCATTCATAGAAACAATTGGAAGCCACTGAACAGCATTAAAGGTAAGATTCGGCGATAACTCTGACAGAAAGTTCGTCATCTAACATCCGAGGATAAGTGAAAACTCTTCCTATTTAACTATCGCATATCATACAACTAGACGTAACACCGTAATACTGATTAATTATCACCAAACCGTCCTCTTTCATCAGAATAAAAAGAAAAAAACAACGAGCAAATATATTTGACAAATGCAACATTTTCTACAAAAGGAACTGTCTTAATATCACCCCGAACACTATTTCTTATCATCAACGGTTTAATACTGCGTACGGAAACATTTTATTCAGGTCCATTTCATTTGAAAGTCCCGTGCCACGTAAACATCCGTCGATTAATTCAATTCAAATTCGAGCGCCAAACGCATATCATTGCGCAGTAGGTGGCGCCTCCGCGCGGACCAACTCAGTATCATTAGCGTGAAAACGGACGCGGCAAACGTTCGACGCTGTGCGACAAATTCGCGTTAATAAGCAATCTACACCGTGCAATTATTCGCGACTTGTGCGCGAAAGCGCCGCTCGTTATCCGAGCTGTCGTGCGCGGCGGACGAGAAAAGTGTCTCGGCGTAGAAGAGCGACTAACCTTTGTCGGAAATCAGTGGCGGTGGTTGCGCGGTCCTTGGCGGTTGCTCGATCGCCTCCGAGCTCGGTCTCTTCGTTCCCCTTAGGGACATTAGCTGGAAAACAGAAGAATCCGTTGGTTAGTTACGTGAAAGTGCTGAAACTAGGATTAGCATCGTCCCGGAGGGTGAAGCTGCTCCTCCAGGAGGGCCTCATACAGGATTTCCTGCACGGACACTGCGCGCCTGGGTGAGTGTGCACGCACACTAATTCAACCCTGCATTCGATTTGCACGGATTCCGAGCGGTCGTATATATGTATTGCGAATGCGTGGAGCATTTGAATTCCCGCATATCTACGCCCGGATATTTGTATTGTGCCCAACGGACCGAGGACTCTGTTCCTTTTTAAACTACGGAGAAATTAGATTCGATGGAAAGTTTTGGAAATATTCCATCCCATAGCGGGACACGTATGTAGATGTCGATAAATATGCGCATCCCACGACCTTTTTATGTCGCGGGGATTTCAGTAGTCTTCCGATGGAGGCGGGAAGATATATTAAGACGCAGAAACGTAAGACACGGAATATTTTTATACTGTCGACTGCTCGAAATTTCGTACTTTGAGGTTCGAATATCTCACGCTATCTGAACAGAGTTGTGGTTGTTTTAAAGAAATAGGTACCTTCCTTCTGGCTCGTCTTGAACGATGTTCTTACAATTGAGGACCTTGCGGCAAGACGGGCGCAGCTCCATCTTTACCCACTTCGAGTAAATTGAAAGAAAACTGTTTATAAAATTATTGCTTCCGACTTAACATCGAAAGGAGAACGCTAATTGAGAAATATACATTTTCACACGATAAGTAGTAGTTATTGAATTGATAAGTTTTTATTTCTATTTCTGGTGAATTTTTCAAATCCGGAGGTTTTGTGTTGCGCAAAATAGTAATGGGTGCAGATTCAAAGTTTGCAATAAATCGCTCGTTTGTTGTCGGATTTGCCTCGAACGTGCACCAAACGATGTAGATTTTTTTTAAAAGTATATTAAACGTTGTAACTCAAAAATGGTAAAAACTGGAGCTGCACCCCTCTTGCTGCAAGGTGCTCAATTGTAATTGGAATTTATTCGAAAGAATAGTAACTGTGCTTCCTTAATTCGTATACTTTATCTCTTGTTCACTTTTATTTGCCATATTAGCCGTAGCGGACATTAACAATATTTGTACAGGGTGTCTTGTGATAAGCTCTGCATAAAATACATCCGTTTCTCCATCGCCACGAAGATTTCTCCCCCTCTGTATTTCCGATTTCTCGCCCTTCGATCGCAATATAACAAAGACAGGACATTCCACTTATCTCCAGACACCTTATAGAAATAAATAAATGAATTGCACTGGCGAAATCGAAGTTCCCTTATTGGGGTTTCACGCCCATTAGGGCTGAGAGTCGACGAATGTTCGTAGTAGGCAACAAGATTACTTATGGTACACGTGTACAGTCGCGAGATGCACAATACAGCGAGAAGGAAGAAAGATATCACGCGTGTCGATCGCGGGAACGTACTTTCGAGCCCAATGCGGCCTCGCTGGCCAGAAGGACCGCCAAACCGCGCACCCTTCTGCCAGCACCCACGCTCCTCCTCGCTTCGGACGTTGATTTCGCTTCCGGCCGCGGATGGTCGTGCTGCCCCTTGGCTTGGAAGAATATCGCATGCTCGGTGTGTCGCCAGAAATGCGTCACAGGGTAACCGCAATGGCCGCGGCACGAAAGTATCTCCAGCCGACCTGTGCATTGCCTATTGGGGCACGGCTTTCCCTGTTGCTTCTTCCTTGCCTGGAAACCAGGTGAATCGTTTAGCTCGCTTGTCGCTGGAATAAATTGGCAGCTGCGTTCAGAAGTTTTCGCAAAATTCAACAGGCTTTCGCGTGTTCGAAATCACATTTTACGTCTATTGGTCAAGTAAAGGGGAGAGTAGTCTTCCTGGCTTGGAATCGATGGGGGGTTTCATCTATAAGATCGTAAAAAGTACTCTTGTACAATTTCATCTCGAATGATACGCGTGGGAGTGAGTGATACTCGAAGGGGAGCGAGCTTGCTGTCGTGTGCTCACCTTATCACAGATCGCTGGTCGAAGGTGAACCCTTCCACCCCCAGGTAGTATACATTCTTGCGAACAGACTAGAACACCGAGGCAGGACTTCTTGAGAATGCTCACGTTGTGATTGTTCGTGTTCCTCATCGCCCAACCGGAGGCATGCCTCCTTGCCTCTTCGCAGTCTGGTCCGTAGACTCTTCTTACGTGGCCATCCGCCCATTCGCACCACGGATCGTACTCCACTACCTGAAAACCAACGATCTTTTATTACCCATTCTGCCGAGTATCGCAGAGTCCCGAGTATCGGGTAACGATTAGGTAGGGCAGAGTGTAGGGTGGCTCTTATTTTCGACTTTTGAATTTTCTTCGCGGCACTTCCCAGAATAGTTCCAAATAATACAAAAAAATCTGGGTTAGGTCTGGGTTAGGTCTGGGTTAGGTTTTTCGACTTTTGAATTTTCTTCGCGGCACTTCCCAGAATAGTTCCAAATAATACAAAAAAATCTGGGTGAAGTTTGAGCTCGATCAGGTAACGGGAAAAGGTGGCCCTGAGCCCTTGAACATTTCAATTATTATTTAACAGCTCACAAAGTCGATTTTATATAATATCCTCCAACTTATTGATTACATAAAGAAATATGTCAAACGAAAGTTGAAGAACCAGGCCAGCAGCATCGTTTATGTTGTATTACCTTTTTCCGTGCGACAAACGTCTTTCGAAAAAAGTCCGAAAAACTAAAAAAATTATGTTTATTATTTGGAACTATTTCTGGGGGATGCCGCGAAGAAAATCTTGAACAAAAATTTCACCAAGAATAATTGTACGGAAGCTTCCGGTCTTCTTATTGGAACAGTGTTTAAATATCGAAACGTGGGTCATTCTTCTAGTAACAACTAAGTGTTTTAATCGTGTGGTAGGTACACCGAATGGTTTTCCGCATTCATCGCAATATTATACCTGGCCGCGCGTTTCTTTTGAAATTGAGGAAAACGGGGAGCCGGGGGATTTGGTAATTTCCCGGGCCCCGGACATTCCCGTGACCGCTCAGTGGGAATTACCGCGCCGAACAATACCATCCAGAGACTCATTTAATTGCATTCGACAGAGAGAGAGAGAGAGAGAGAGAGAGAGAGAGAGAGAGAGAGAGAGAGAGAGAGAGAGAGGGGGGGGGAATAGTGGTGGCAATTACCCTTGGAACGTTCGAGTCGTTGATGTCCCATTCTTGATGAGGGTGTTGCTGTTGCTGGTTGCCTGCAACCGTCGCTGACATCGTCGGCGACCCAACGCGGCTCCTTAAACAGAAAACGACATTCGTGCAATGAGTTATGAATGAATTCCCGGCAACAGGGAAGATTCTCCAGGATCGGGGGAGGAAAGTCGACCTTGGGGTCCTGGAACCCGAATCACGTTGCATCGAGGACCAATTTAGGGTTACGCAATCGCTGGCGTACCGAGGGGACGGCAGCTTCGAGATAAAATCCCGATTTATGGTGCGTACCTGGTCGTACCTCGTGCCATACTTATGGGAGCCCGTGGGTGGCCTGACAACGGCCACCTTCGCCAGCTTTTCTCAATCCTTATATTCGTCGCGAACGATTCCCAATCGTGTAAGGAAAGATCGATAAGCGGAGTGCAGGGCTGCTTAATTTTCTCGCTCTTCTTTCGGCAACGATTGCTCGAATTTTCTCGGCTCCAACAGTTACCAAACTCCATCCATTTGGATTCTAATAACCGTTCACGCGATCGGTTCCCTGCGCCCGCGATGGGCTTCACGTACTTGTCGCTGTAGAACATAAACACGAAAGGCTACGAGCTCTAACATTCGACTCGGAAGCACCGACACAAATCAGCGCGCTTAATCGACGTCCCCAGCTCCTTTATTCTTCAGCGTGGCGATGCATCGGCGAGTTAATAAGCGCGGAACGAGCCGACTAACGTCCAGCGTAGTCGCTGGTCCGGGAACCCCGCGGTTAACGATTCTGCATAAATTCTCGCGTAAGTGTCTGCTCGTGCCAGATCACGCAGCAGCTTCTGCCTTTCTCCCGATGACATTAAAGCCCGCGGTTACGATCTGCGGCGGCGTTAAGACGCGCGAAGACGGCCGACGAATCGAGTTTCCTATTTTTCCCGTGCTCCCATTTACCGGCGAGTGATCGCCCGCCGCGTGTCGTTCATTCTCCGCGAAAGTGACGTGGCGCGAGCAAAAATCGCCGAATAAATTATCTAAGAAATCTCGAGCCCGGTGATTCTTTAGACGCGTCACCCTTATCGCGATCAGAATTGCTGGATGTCCGCGCGAGCTGTTCGACGGGGCAGCGACAGCGTCGCTGTTCCTTTCTTCAAGACGAAATTATCCTCATACCTTCCTTTGAGTTGCGCAGGTAATGCTCATCGGATTCGATCGCCTTATCGCGCGACATCTTCGGGCAGGTTGAAGAACATTCGGCCGTGAATTATCGCGTGTTTTGAGCAAAAGTCGGGGCTTGAATTTAATGGGGAATAGGCGTCGGCTGTACGAGCGCGATATAAATGTCGCCAGCCAGGTGTCATTGACCATGAAGACGCCGTAGAAGACGTTCGACTCGCCTACGTCTCTTCGAACCAACCTGCTATCTACAGTTAGAAGCGGAACCGTGAATGAACATTGTAGAATGCTTTTAGAGACGCAGCTACGTAGCGATCGTGGAGCCTAAAGTCGCGTTGGTTAGATACGATTAAATTTCCTCTGCATCCTCGATCACTACGGGGTCTGGAGAGAAAATTGTCCAGTGTCCTCCGCGGAGCTTGAACAGGTTACGGGTTACCTGCGCGCAAATATAGTTTCCGTGGGTTTTATCGAGTCCAGCATAGACGTTTACGATCTTAGGACACCTACTCGAGGCTGAGCTTCGTCTATCGGAGGTCTCTGCTTCGACGTTCCGCCTTCATCGTGTCGTGCAGGCTCGTGCAATAGATGCACTTTTAACTGTATTTTCGATGGTCCATGAACGGCGGCCGACACTGAGGTAAAGTATTCTCTGCTATTGGGCCACACGAGTCTCCATACTCCTACCAGAGCTGGTAGTTTCAAGGTGTCTCTGTAGCTGTTACTATTCCAGAAGCAGAACTCTGATACTTTGCAAGGGAAAGGAGTTTGTAGAAATCAGCAGGTCTCCTCTCATCGTGCTAGTCGATGCCCTGTATCCGCCGAGCAAGGGATCGAGACTTCCAGTTTCTCGTACCTTGAGATTAAAAACAAACGATAAAGCTATCTTCAACCACATTTGCTCTCGGCAACTGCTTCATCCAACAGTAGCAACAAAGTCGCTCTTGTTCCAATTTCTTCGCCAAGCAACCTCCCCCCCGATAAAAACTGCCTACGTGCCCTAATCCCCACTCTGGGCCAACTCTATTGCAAAGTACCACGAAAGGACCGGCGTCGAAGCGTGAAACCTCAGCGATTGATCATGAAGCGAGATCGCGGTTTCCTCGGCGGAAAGAATCGGCCACTTCTGGTCGGGCCGGGCGTTCTTGGCGATAATTCCACGGGCTCGCGCGTCCTGCTCGATCCGTTATGCCGGGCGAGGGAAAAGGGAAAGAAAAGGCTGGCCCTCGGCACGCAAAGCGTTTACTTGTATGTACGTTACGTCGACACCTCGAGTGAGGAACGCGCGGTGGTGGAGGCCGTGAAGGGAAAAAGGGTCGAGGGGCCCTGGTAGGGGGAGGTCGGAGTCGGAGGCCTAGGTGAATGATTGCCCGGATCGGTGATAAAGTCATCGCCTTTAGCACCGGCGTAAGATGATACATCGGCGGACGATGCTGCGAGGAGATTGTCCCGCGCCGCGGTTCGAGGAGGACGCCAGGCGTGCACACACGCGTGAATCCTCTCGGCCCGTGGCACTTGGGAAGGGAAGAAAAAACGGGAGAGCGACTATATCCTCGTTCCGGTCGGCATGGGTGCCTTCAGAATTTCAGATATTAAGGCTGATACCGCGGCCCCCACTAAAATATCACGGCGGGGCCGCCGCGAGGAGGCAAGGATTCCTCTCGTTCCCTCCCTAGACGCGCGGGGTGCGCACGGATCGTCCCCCGAGATTACCTCTAAACGAGTTAATTCTCGCGGCTAGCCTTCGATTCGAGTTTCCACGCGCGACGACCGCGGCGACCGACCGCCACGCTCACGAACGAGCCTTTCTCTCAGGCCCTTCGGTATTTCGAGGTGCTTTTCGGTTTCTCCACTTGCTTAAAACGGGGTAGCTCGATTCGAGGGAATTGCATGCGCGAAGGAGTGCTTTTGTATACGCTGGTTGGAGCGGTTCTTATTTCTACGCATCGGTAGCTACTCATGTAAAATGGATCGGACTTCGTTTCTTTCCATTCGATGGTTTGTCCGCGGACCGGCTACTCGGCTGGTAAGATTCCCCGAGAAATCTGAACGCGAGTGTGTAAAAGCCGTCGATTCCTGGTCATTTCCCGAGATTGCAATCACGAAAGCATCGCGTGTGTGGAGTCCGGAATGCTTTCTCCGATTCTTACATTCTTACGTGAGAAGCATTCCGTTATTCCTCGCTAACGGGAACGCTTTTCTGGGCGTAGGTACTCTGGTACCGTGCTTGAAATCCATATTTTCATTCATTTTCGCGTCGCTGAAGCTTTGCACGGAATTTCACTCGAATCGATAAAGTGGAATCGTCAGAGAGCACAATTAAGCAGAGTAGCGTTGAGTATTATGAACCTTTTATGAGCTCCGCAAGGGAATTCGAAGTGGCTAAGGTGGTAAACTAGTTGATCGGCGTAGAAAGATTAATTATGCAGCAGTGACTAATTTCTCGCGGCTATCTACACAAGCCCACGTGTTTCTCTAAATTCAGACCGTCTAAACGGCGTTCACGCTTTCCCTCCTACTCTCTTCGATCACCGTCTCCCTGTCCTCCCGTTTTTCTCCTCTTATTTCACCTCCTGCCTCTCGATTCACTCTTGGAGCGAGCGCGGGGAATCGGCGAAAAACCTGATTTGCAAAAATCCAGCTGGACCGGTTTTGTTTTGCTCTATCGCGTTTCATTGAGGCACATCGTGTTTTATCGAACTTCCCCCGTTTCTCTCCCCGTTCATTTCGACAGCTATCCCATTCTTCGCGACTTCTCGCGCACCCATTGCCTCGTTGCAAACGCCACGCGATTCGTGCTCCGTCGACCGGAAGATGGATCGCTGTACCGCGATTTTTCGATTCGTCACTCGAACCGTGCGCCCCTCCATTCTAGTATCCCCGAGGAACGTGTTAGTCTCGTGTAATTAAGAATTCCACAGGTGAAAATTGATCCTCTAGTAGCTAACTTGTACCGATCTCTCCATCGCAATCCAAGACCTAGTGCCGTCAACGTAAACTGTCGCAATGTAGTAAAAGGAAACCCCCGTTAATTTGAAAATCGCGAAAAGACACTCCCCCCCGATACCCCGGCAAATTGTCAGCTTCCATTCGGTGCCGAAACGGTACAAAAGGATCGTGGCAGAGTCGAGAGGAGAGGAGAGCAGAGACCAGGCTCAAAGAGTTCCTCACCGCGGCGGATAGGGTGAGAGAACGTTCTCGAGATTCGAGATAAAGGGAGATCGTTTTACCCGCGGACATTCGTTTAATCTGTCTTCGAGGTGTTGGGCCGTGATCAATGGCGAGGCACGGGCACATCCGTAATCAGGTTTTCACGAATAGACGACGACGACGGCGATCTTTTCGAGTCGGCTCGATTATCCTTTTCGGATGAACAGAGCCAGATACGGGGGTGGAACGATCGATGCCTCCATTTGTTCTTTCTCTTAGCCACGGTTCCAAGCTATTATTCTTCTTGAAGGCAATGAGAATCGATAAAGCGATGCTCCTCCGTCGAATAGTCTCGATAAGTGGCAGTGGAGTGTTCCTAATATTGTATTGCAAAGTTGGAGCAGTTGATTGTGAACTACTAATTCTCTGGAGCAAAATACCCTTCTCCTCGATTTGTAATATGCAAACCTATTGAATCTGCGGCAAGTAATCGCTGTTGCATATATTTTCGCGCTACATTAAATCTCTGGTACCCTGAGGTCTTCCTATTGCTTCTAAATAGATTTTTGTTTAATAAAACTCTATGTCTTATAATGCACAAGGAATCGCAATATTAAAGTTGACGGCAGATTAATGGTGCAATTATTCTCAGTGGTGGGAACTTTGCTATCCAGTCGATGTATCCTCTCGTCTGATTAAACAGCAGGCATTAGTACTGACGGTGTCGTTCTTCTCGTACGAAGAAGTTGCATCCAACTTGGCAGCGTCTTTACGAAGTGTACGGTACAATTGGTCGTAAAATTTCGTGAGTGACGGTCGTTAGATTTGCAAAGTTCAGGAGCCGTTTGCAGCGGCTCGAGGTGCGCCTGTGTACGCGCAACAGAGCTCTAGAATACCCATCGACCAATCGGGCCTCGTGATAACGCCCACACACCAATGAGAAACCCGCAGAACGCCCACTGATTAGATACCAGGGAAATCTCGCTGTTCCAGGAAGAGAAATCGATGCTGAAATGGTTGCCACCTGCTCTGGACTTTTTGAATTTTCATAAAAGCCACGACTAGCCTGTTGGCGCCAGGAAACGAACGGCTTCTGTTCCTATCGCGAAATACGCTTTCGGAGCATGGGAGATTGCATGCTGAAAAATTCTGGATACGACGAAGTTGGTTATCCAATCTCGTTTCCCAATGTGTTCTACATGAAGCTGTTTGAAGTCGAACACTCGAAAGTCCACGATGGAAGCTCACGCTTTAGCAAACCCCAAGAGCAACCTTACAAGCATCCTGAAACCGTCGTCAAGATCTACGCAAATCCTTTGGACCACTATCGAGCACCACCCCACGAAAAAAACAAGCCGCGTTGGATACTTACAGGACCACCATAGTCGTAGCTGCTTCCCAGACGACGTTGCACCAGGCACCAACAAAGGCCGCTGTCCCTCGAGAAGAAAGTCCGAGACTCGATCACGGTCCTCCAGGTGACGAAGAGGGCTCGTCCAGTTCGCCGACACTTCACTGATTATGTAGTTACCAGAGATTCTGTAACGACGAACCGACCGCAACTAACTTCGCCCCCTCATCGTCGAAATCTCTCGGACACTTCGCGGCTGGGGAAATCCACTGATATCCCTGTGTAGCTGCACCTTGACGGCCCGACGTGACGACGTTACGTCCCGATGGAGTCGTGCACGACTGTCGTCGGACGTGGGAGTGTTTTGAATTTCTTTTTATTTTTTTTTTGGACGCGTGATGTGCTACGTGTCGATGCGTGCGACACGGAGTCGCTGCGTGAACTGAGGCGCCTCCACTCTGACTCCTACTTGCTGGAACCACCACGTTGCCGCTCGGATGTTGTGCTCGCCGTGGTTAGTCCTGGCCGGCGTCAGGGAACGCCTAGAGGAGTGGCCATTCCCGACCAATCGGCTGTTGCTTCTCTCCTCGAAGAGGGTGCCAAATTGCCGGCAGCAACCCCTCTGGACCTGCTCGAGGATCGATCACCAGGCTTCCACCACTCCTCCGCAACGGGGGGTTTATTGCTCGTGCTCCGGAATTGCAGCTTTATTGGCCCTCGATTTCCGACTATCGGCGTGCGTTGATGATACGTGCACTGAGAATCCGTCCAGATCTCCGGGATCGACGGTACAGCTGATTGCAGATCGTTAGGCAAGTGCTTCGTTCCTTGCCATTATTATCCTCGTTGAGTACTTCTAGTACTCTGTCTTGGAGCGCGCGGACCGAGCGGTTTGGATTCCAAAATCCTTCGATCCACGTAGGGATCATCGGACTAAAGCTCTCTGCAACGAAGCAGTATCAGAAACGACTGCATCTCTTTAGAGAACTCTGACGACACCTTGTCTGAACCCAGCGATAGATTCTTCATCGCGGGTAGAGGGAAACAGGCAAATAGTTTCCAGCCGAGGAAGACGGATGGATTACCAGTCCAAGGGAGACGAGACCCCGCAATCCGCAACGATTACACAGCTCTGAACTCTCGCAATCAGCTGGTTCCGTACTGTTCCCGAGGGGGTGTTCCTTGTAGGATCCTCCTACTTCCTACCTTCTCCATCCCTTTACAGCCGATCCCAGGTACCCGCATCCAAGACAACGGCCCGTTACGCTTCGATCGAACCCGAACCCACCGCGCAAACATATCTGTCGAGGTGAGCTTCGTCCTACTGAATCGAGCAGTTCCCTGTGATTCCCACCTAAGTGGAGGAAAGCTGGAACAGAACAGGCAGACAACTCAGACAACTTCGCTTAACAATTATTCATGGACAATCACGTGACTCGAGCAACTGGAAGCTGGGCACATCTCTGAGTTGAGCCACAGGCTGAGATAAGTGGAGTCGTTTCGGAGGGTGTGAGAAGCGAAGAAGTAGATACATCGAGGGGTTATTGCCAGCTACTGTGGTACGGGGATCTTTACCAAGTGAACCCCAAATCAAGGTGCACTTATTACGAATTGCACCAACCTCCTAGTAATTTATTTTCCTGCAAGTGGAGCGTGGAAACCTGAATTCAAGTTCTCATTAGCGAAGTAGATGACATTCATGCTTCGCATCGCCAGTGTAACCGCTCGGTTTCATCGGTTACGGATCCGTTGATACGATCTAGAAAGGCTAGTTTCCCAATTCGAAACGAAGTGTCGTCGCGACGCCTCGTCGGCGACGCGTTTCCGCAGCTCGACCGCACGTGCGATTTCGTGGTGGCACGTGTTTCGTTTCTGATAACTCTACCGTCACATCCTACCACGTGTTCACAGGTGTGCCCAGCGCAGCCCTTAATTAGAGACCTTCTCCTCGCACGGGTAGCCTCTCCGCGCGAGGAATCAATAAACTCGAACTAGAAAATCGCCGCCGAAAAGGGAATACTCGTTCAAAGAGCAGACAGCCGGGAGTACCGGCTGATGTCTCTCTCACCCCTTCCCTCCCGGCGAAGTTCTTTAAACACCGCTGCTACGAAGGGACCGATGCCGTCAAGGGGTTGAACGGCCGGGGGGTCGAACCTGGAAATGGGCAATGAGAGTCCCCTGCATCCAGAGCGACGAAGAAATCGGGCACGGTGGAAATTACACGATATAATAAATATTCCGCGACATTTCCAACTAACCGGCCCATCGAGCGATCCAAGCTTTCAACGGGTCCTTCCAACGGGCCGTCGCCTGGAAAACAGCGAGAAGAAAAACAAAAAGCAAGGGGTCGACGTAGGGAAGCGCAAAAAGGGAGACGAAAGGAGGGCGAGGCAGAAAGCGAGAGAGACAGAAGGAGGCTGGAGGAGGATAGGGCGGCGGAGGGGGTTGGAGAAGGCAGAGTTCGGGTCTGTTTAAACACAGAGGGTGTGCAATCAGGAGTGTTTGCTGGGCCGCGAGCGAGCGAGCGAGCTAGCGAGCAAACGGATCAAAGGATAAACGCGGATGGGGTGGGTGGCCGGCTGATAGCGCGCTGATTTGATTGTTGGCCGCGGCTATTGTCCCCGAAACTGGCCTATTGTACTTGTCCCCGTGTCGGTGCAGGCTCGGTACTTGCACACAGGTACGATGCCGCGGTTGAAAGTACGGTTCTGTCTGTGACACTATCTCTTTGCCGGTCGCCATCCCGTTGCCGAGCGGACGGGGCCGATACCGTGGAAAACGCGCGGAAAACGACAATTATTGCGGAAATATCGCGAAAAAATTGCGCCTGCCCGCGCTATGCAGCCTGCACACCCTCATCTCGCCGCTGTTTTCTCCACCGCTTTTTTCCCTCTATTTTCGTCACCGCTCCGCTGTTGTCCCCGGTATTTTTATTGTCGCTGGGTGAACGAGTTTCGTCGCCATTTTTTCCGGGATATTCGCGTTTTTTGCACCGCTTCCTCGATATTTGCACACGATAGGCCCTTCTGCGCCGCGGAAATTTCGATTCAACGCGCCATGCTCGCGGGGGTGGAGGCTGGCCGCACGAAGCGGGGGAATGGCGGCGATAACTCATTGTACCGTTCGAGGACAAATTTTCGGCGTTATCCGCGCATCTGCCGCGACATTTGCATAGAATGCGCGTCGCGTGGCTCGGACGGTAGCACGTAGGAGGCGGCTCGTCGGGTTTAAATATTCCGTCACCTGTCACCCACGTGCGGAGCCACCACGAAAACGACGAAACCGCCCCTGCCCAAGTGTTCCATCGGACTCGAGCGATCCGTCCATCCTCGTGGACGCCGTTGCATAATTTTAGTGCCGCTCGTAATCGAGAATGTACCGTGTAATGCACTTGTATACTTATTATTCTATTACTGTCGCCATGCGTAAGCGAGAGGTCGTTTCGATTACGAGTGGAATTTCGGGGAGCCGTCGTTTACGACCCCGTTTATGATCTTCCCTGATGGCAATGGCCCTTTAAAAAAGTTGGCACAGTTAGGAGAACTGGGAATGGGCTGCTTTTGTACCCAACGAATGCTTAATCTTCTTCGTTGAACGGGACACTGTTTGCCTCGTGCCGTGGAGCGTTCTATTGGAAAAGCTCTTACCTGGACAGAAGGCAGATGAGGCAAGCGAGCGTGGAACATTGGTAACCCGCTCGCATCTCTCGGCTCGTGCCGGCTGCTTCCGGTTTTCCAGAACGGAGCTGCCTTCTGGGACGGAGATCCGATCTGTTTTGAACTTTGTAATTCACTCAGCGAGTGTCACGTCATCTTTACAGATTGTCGGGGGCTCCAAGGCGCGTACAAAGGACTCTCTTTGTCCCTTATCGAAAAAACCATCTACGAGTATCTAGAAATGATTCTGAAAAACTGATTGTCGGATATATAATTGTATTTAGGACCTAATTGCAAGTAGGATTGTACAGCATATTTTGAGATTTAGTTAGTGCATTTGAATAAGCAATTGTAGAAGTGTTCGTAAAAATAGTACACTGTTTTTCTAGCGCACTAGTTCATCCTTTTGTGTTGATATCAGTCAGGTTGTTTTTGTGCACGGTGGCCATTGTGCTCTGCGTTTAACCGAATTTACCCCGGAAAACACGCCCTCTAAATCAAGGGTTCGCTGGCTGAAAAAAACCACCCTTCGAGATATGTCCCTGGGGTGTTGTGACATATGCTTCTGCGCAGCTTAGAACGATGGGATTTTCTGCGTGGAGAGCAGCAGTCTTTCGGTTCGATGAGTTGCGGATGAAAAAGGAACGAGTCAAAGATCGAAGGACGACTCTATCATCGTGGAATAAAAAGTAAATCCTTTCTGGTAGAGTTTGTACTTTCAGTATCGAAAAAATTGCTAAACTCTTCGATCATTTATAGGACACGATATTTCTGGTATCAATGACTGGCAATACTTAAATCCTAGGATTATAATTCGATTTGTAGTTTTCCCCGAAAACAATCATCTATTGTATCGATTATACGATTCGTTTTAATCACGTAATTGCGGTCGCCGCGTAAAACCAGACGACTGTTCTCGGTTCACACGGTTTCTACCTGCGGTTAATGTATCTCTTCCCGATTCTCTCACATTCATTAAATCGCACGCAGGATCTTATCTCTTATCGATAGCAACACGACTCTCGCATCCCATCGAGAGAGTCGATCGTAACTCTGTAACGAGCGGCGAGAACGGGGGAGCAATCGATGGTAGTCGATTAATATCGCCTCCCCTGACCACGTGTCGAATCATTTTCATGGGGTTTCCACTCTTCCCTGGTTCCACACGCCTTCCACTATATTCTGTGCCGAAGTCGCTTGAACAAAATTAATTCTAAGCCTCTCTGCTCAAACACAAAACTTCATTGCAGCTTCGAAAACATCAACCTCCCCCCAAGAACGTAATATTTTCATTAGTCGACGCTGCAAGCAACAAACTATCCGCCGCGGGACACGGAGGTCTCAATCTTCCACCATCCAAAAGAATTCCCATCACGTAAATTGACCAAGACCGTCACGAATTGATACTTTAAACCAATCCAAAGAAAGCTTCCTCGTTAAACGGTATCCTGCCACTCCAGCGTCCCTTAAAAACCGATCCTTGTACGAACCTCCAAGATTTAACCGCTGCACGTCCTCCTTCGCCCCCCCTTAGGAACCCCCGACTCGCATTGTGCGCCAATTGAGGCTCGTTTAAGCGGGGGGTGGCGGCTAAATTGATTTAAATTGGCCCGACCGCGGACCTGGTCGAAGAAACGAAGGCGACACAGTGCTCGAGGGGGGGAAAAAAAAATATTTCTCGGTATCGCCGTGTGGAATCTTTCCACGATACGGGAGCATTTATACTCACTCTCCTTACCTGACTCGCTTCCCTCCCCCGTGGGTCACCATTATACATTTTTTCGAATGAATTTTCGGTGGTGGCCCATTAGGGCACCCGTATGCTCTCAGCTGCGAATCCACGACATAGGCGTGCACAAGTTGTTGCACCTATACGTCCATTTATGACTTATCGCTGCCCAGGATCGACAACATTTCGACTCGAATCCTTCTCTTTTTTTATAGCGCCCTTTTATCCCCGCTTTCCGCTCGTTCGTCCCGCTGCTGGTGGTACGGGGGACAATTTTTTTTTTGACGCAGCCACGGCCGACGTGATCGAACGGTTTCTTGTTGACTTATTAGCCTCCGCGGAGGAAGTGTCTGATTGTTGGGGACTCGTCCATGCAGAAGGAATGTGTATTCTTCTGTCGGATTCTTGGAAACGAGGTTCCATAGGTTTCTCCTAGGATTGTCACTTTCAGTAACTTACTGTAGGTTGAAATTAATTTGTCTCAGTTTGGGGCGAGTTCGAAGGGGTGGGAATTCGTGGACGCCAGAGATGTGACACCGAAAATAGCAAAGATGTTCGGTAGCTGTAGAAAGGGTTGTCCCGAAAAGAGCTATCGTTATTGGAACAAAAGGGCATCCGAGCATTTATCTCTCTTCATTAAAGCATCGTTGCTTCCGTCGTTTTGTCCGAACACACGCGACCATTTTTTTGGCCGGCAGTACCGAGGGGTTCGTAGCCGTTTAGGATATGATCGGGTGGATCCTGCATAAATTAGAACGCTCTCTGTCATTGGGAATGGCAGGCGTCCCGTCGAGAAGATCCTCGAGCGTCCACGCTTGGCACGCGTGGACCATATAAATTTTGCAATTTTTAAAAACTGACCCCAACACCCTGCGGTGTCTGGGACTGCTTGAACAATTACCTGCGCCATTTGCAGCCGATCACGTACCGTAGCTTTTGTTCATACTGCGTGATCCGCTAAAAATACTGTGATAGAAGTTCGATGTCTTCGTACAGCGATAACAGTTTTACGTATTCGGCGGTCGAAATTTGCTTAAACTGGGCCCATTCGAATATGAACTCCCTTCCAATAGGATAGATTCTCTGGAACATTTTCCCGGTGATCGAAACCACGGTGGTTTCTCAATGGGATCTTGCGGTATGGGAATCAGTGTCACGTCCTAAATGTTTCGACGCATCCTTTATTTGTACTTCGTAAATCCCTGTAACTTAATATACCGGGTATCGTAAAGGGGTTATCAACAAATGTGTTCAAACATATAGGGTGTCACAGGACGCGAAAAGGGGCTAAGACCAGCCGACCAACCCCCTGTGTCAATAATCAACCCTGTAATCCTTTCAGCGCGGGGGATCCTTCTGATGCGCTTATGACCGTTGAGAATCGATTCGAAAATGACTTCTTAATTCGCGCGGCAGGCTCTTACTGCGGAATATTCGAGATTCTCCGCAGACATTAACGTCACGAATTTGATAAGGAGTCACGTTAAATTGATGCAACAGCCACCATTCACGAGTTCCAAGAAAAAAGGGGCATTATCGGTAAAAATAGGGCAAAGCCACGCGATCCACGCTGCAAACACGACAATAGCCCCTAACAAGCATTCCCGTGATGGATCAGCGACGTTCATTCTCCGGAATCCACGCACGCGTCCATTCCTCGACAAAGGCCGGCGTACGGATTCTGCGAAAAGGTCAAAATCCCGATTCCTGCCTCTTGACACCAGTCAAGATCGATCCCGAAGTGCCCTGTTTCGCCCACGCGTCAGCCACTTCGAATTGGACCATCGGAAACGGTAACTCTGCGAGCGGGAGCGTGTAAAAGGCACAGGCGTTTAGAGAATCGACTCGTACATCATCGGGCTCGAGGATTTTCGCGAAGTCACAGGAAACAGCCTCTCCAGGGAGCTTCCTTTCAATTCTTGGCACGCGCCCGACCACGCAAACAGCCTGCTCCTCCTCCATGAATGGCCGATCACAGTCCATTAAAGTAAAATGATTATCCACCGCGCCGACAGGCCAAGAGAATTCCACGCCGAGGAGGGAGACGGCCGTTGATGCTCTGGTAATTCTATATGGGAGTCTGGTACGGGTTCTGCAGCGGCATATGGGACGGTTACCTAGACATCCTAATAAGTCTATAATGGGACTCTGCCATGGGTTAGGATTCCGCCCCGATTTTCTGCTACTGGGGTTGCTTGTGGGACGATTCTGAATGATCTAAAGGAATTTCACATTTCTCTACTGGCTGTGTACTTTTATTTCTGGGGAGGGTGGAGTGAATGGCGTATGTATACGTACACGAAAAGGGGGAAGGAATCCCTCTCGATTTTCCTTTTTAAGTTTTAGTTGCGGTTAGGGTATTTATTCCAATTTATGTTTAACGATTGTTTGGACGGCTTCGAATAGATTTCTCATGGTAATGCAAAGCACTCTGCCGGTTGTTAATGTAAGAAGCAACCGGGAAACCCTATCGTTCTTGAATTAAGGACGGAATGAAAGGGGCTTGTCAAACGGCAATCATCCCCTATTATGTAACGTCATCCCCCTTTGCGATGCGGCAGGCGTGACTCGTGTGAACTCTGCGGAAAAGATAGGAAGATAGTGAAAATCTCGACGCCGGGAAATGACGCTTTGAAGTGAGGTAAACTGATCGGTCATGTCACGGCTTATTGGCTCGTCAGATCGCCCACATCGGGCATACAATTAAGGCATTCATTTCCGTGAGCAGTCGCCACTTCCGTGCCTCCCACGATTACCTTCGCAAATCCAACTTCACGCTGAATCCCATAGCTTTCCACTTACAGCCTAGCTTTCACTTTAATGAAAGCAGAACTTAATCCTTTTAACTCTCTTCAACGAGCTAATGAAAAAAGTTGTTGCACACACCCGCGCCCCACTGTTTTACATTAAATAATTCTATTTCTGTTTACGGGGGGGGGGTTGCTCAGAAGAAAAATGACATGGCGTTTCCACGTTATCCGCACGACGGCACGCTTTTCATTTGTCAAAAACGCTGGAGCAGGTCAGGGGGGGGTCCGTAGATGGCCGTGATAAGGGGCTTGCGGAAAAACGACTGCTCGCGGGGTGCATCAACCCCCGCGTTGCCTCTTATCACGGTATCGCCGTTTAACGATGCGCTGCGTGGCGGCAGAAGGACCACCTGGCGTTCGAAACCACGTGTCGATCCTGCTGGTCACGTGTCCACTGTGGCGCATTCCCTCGGAAACTGTTCCTCGTCACTTTCGCATACTTACGCCCCCAGTACTCTTCCTATCGAGATACGTGATCGTCGGCCAATAGTGTATTCGATCGATCGATAAGAAATTCACAAGGAAGGAAAATTGCAAAATCTCTGGGACCTCGAAGAATTTCCTGTTTCCAGTCATATTTTAACGATACATATCTAGCAGCTACGATTTATCCGTAGGTACGTGATTCACAGACCTCGAAACGCCACTCGGAATAATCTTTCACTAATTTGATTTCCCATTGAACGCAATTAACTTCAAGCCAATGAAATTGATCGTGAATAATGGGGCTAGGTGCTCGCAATCGGTAAAACCTCGATCGTGGGGTGGTTAATTGTCTATGAGATTACCCGGCGTAATTGGGTGATCGTAGGTGCTGGCTCACCGCAAAACGTCCAATATTCTACGTGAATGCGTCTTGTAGCGTCCAAATAAACCAATATTTTTCCCATGGATATACATAAGCGATTCGTAGGACGAGGGGGCACTTCACTGACAGCATGGGGGTACGGGTGCGCCTCGTACATGCCCCATGCTGAGCGGAGCAATACGCTACCAGTCCGAACGCGGCCCCATAAACATCCCGTGTTCGCGTTACTCGGACTTGGAGTGCGCGCCCTCGTGTGAATACGATTCTCGAGTGTCTCGCGAATCGAATCGTTACTGCTTTAACAGACTGTTAACAGCCGCCCGAAGATTGCCCCTGGAACCGTGGTTCATTGAAATTGTAATAATCCACGGAACGTTGGACCAGCCCCGAGCGATCGAGAAGCTCTCCTCTGTTTCTTCCGTTGATTGGGGAGGTTTCAACAAATCGGTAGTTGCATAATTCCGAAGGTTCGGAGTTTGGGAATTACCGCGATGTTTGCGCGGAATGAGTTACCCTTGAAATAACCGTATCGATAGATGGCAAGTAACGGCGCAAGTAGGTGGAGGAAGGAGCCGCGATGATCGACTGGTTTGTATGTACACGAGGAAACATTGGCTGGTAGAAAGGACGACAGTTGAAACCCTCTGTTCGAGGGACCTTCGATACGGATGCCAGTGGTACAAATGAACGGAATTAAGGGGCTTTTAGAAGCGTATACACACAGACAGGGACGGGCAGCGCACACATCAGGGGTAGATAACTCCCGGGAGAATTACGAGGGGGTGAGAGGAGAAACGACGAAAGAGGAAGCGTTCGAGGGGTGCTCTTTGATTGGTGTGGGAAGATTCACCGGCAGTTAAGCTCTGTCACTGACTGCTCTTGCTGGGGAATTTCTTGGCGTAACACCTACGGCTATTGCGAGGAACATCCCGTTCAATGCTTCATTGCTACTTCAGGATTACTTGCTGCCAGTGGTCAATGGTATTTGAACTTCACAAATGCAGGTAGAAACCTATTCCTGTTTCCTATGGTGCACGCGAGCCTATAAGAGAAGACCGTTCAATCAGAATTCATCTGAACTTTACTACTGACATTAAAAGTGTATTAAAAAGAGGAAGGGTATTAAAAAGAATATTCAACATCCCCTTCGAGCCCAAGGAACCCACTTACCCGAAGGGAAGACAATTCCTCGACAATTCGGAAGGGAGCATCGGGACGACGTATTAACGATTCATTGGGGGCAATGTAATCGAGGGGGTGAATCGACGCATGTTTATCTAACGGGTGTCATAAACACGTCCCCGCGAGGCTAGGTAGCCGTTGCTCGTGGTCCCATTGTCTCCAGTGGTCGAAATGCCAAAAGCCACAAAGCGAAGTGCAAGCTGGTATTGGTGCAAGGAGCTGAATGCACGAGCACCGACACGACTGCAGTTGGGAATTGCACAAAGTCGGTCGGTTCTCGTCGAGGGAGCGAGGCTTAAGATGTTTATCTTGCGGCGTCCAGGACAAAGCGACGTTTCTGTACGCTCGTAAATGTTCCGTGGCCCTTGATGCGTGCTCGTCAGTCCACCTAAGCTCCCCACCTAGGGATGGACAGCGTCTAATTGAACCAGTTAAAAGGACTACCCTATCCGATGCCGAAGACAGGCCCGTAAAGTGGCGTGGCGGACACCCTCCTTTAATTCGTTTATTGCTCTCGTTAGAAGCGCCGACGCAGGGATCGGAATTCTTTTCTGGCTTGCTCGTCGCCTCGGCTGCTGCCTCTACGCTAGTCCACACGCTTCGTTTTCCTTGCTTCATCTTTACGTAGGGATAATCAATCGTCGATTTACCCTGCGAGATAGATCGTAAACGGAAACGGCAATAGTAGAATATTATAACGGTAACGTAAGAAATCCGTTGGGCCGGCAGACTTTTGTGCCCGCTGTTAGTCCCTGGATGGTACAGTTATATGATAACGTGTTGCATCAAGAGATAGGAATGTCGAGAGTTTCATACGCCTGACATTAACTCAAAGATGCATTGCACCGGCACAAAAAAAGGCGGGCAACAGCTTTGGAATTTCGGCCGCCATATGTCGACGAATCTACCCCCCGTGAAGTGGAATGGCCCTCGTGCGCCCGTGAACAATTTATGCTCTCTCCTTGCTAATTTGCTTAACCGACATCACAGGAGGCTGTTTCGCGTACCATTTTAAGCTTCTTTCGTGTCGAAATCTTCTCCTCGTCTTGCCCATTATTCCCTCCCGTCGAACACCACTTCCTGCCGGTCTTCGGGACCGCACGAGTACCGCAAACAATGTTGGTGAATGCTCCATCGCGAGCCTTTGTCTTGCCCTTTCCTAACGGCGTTGTCTCGAGTGCCACGAGTGCACTCGAGATTCACGGAGAACATAA
Organism: Andrena haemorrhoa; assembly: GCA_910592295.1. Lineage (NCBI taxonomy): Eukaryota > Metazoa > Arthropoda > Insecta > Hymenoptera > Andrenidae > Andrena > Andrena haemorrhoa. The sequence continues at coordinate 7,301,682 of OU342941.1, forward strand.
TCTTGCTTCTGTTTTCTTCGTCAGTGGTTCAGTGGAGCTTCGTGGCTCGTGGGGGCACTCCTCGTGCTCAGGATGAATGGTTCCATCCCGAATTTTAATACAACGCGGAGCCCTACGTGGCGAGGAGCAAGGGAATTTCAAGAAAATTCCCAGTAATTGGCACAGTGGTCTGAATCACGCGACATAATAATTCCAAAGAGATTAAATCTGGGAGAAAAGAGTGGCTCGGTGAATCATCGACTGGAATCACCTTGGTCATCTACGAGGCTTCTTCCTGCGCGTCGTCTGGGGCATAGAATACCCGTCTCTGCGGCGTAACGAGAATAAATCGAGTTAGCCGGAGTTTCGTGTACATATTCATTTAATGCGTGGCGGGTAATAATCGAGCAGAAGGAGCCGCATTAAGAGGTGAATCATAGGTTAACAGGACTGGGGAACCGCGTTCTCTGCGCCCGCCACTCCCGCCCCCGCGTCCCGTAATAATTGCAGCCACGATCAATGGGCGCCGAGGGCGGCGGGGGATCCAGGAAGGGTAGATTTCGTGCGATTAGCCTCGCCTCGCTACGTAATTTGTGGAAGTAACGACTGTATAATTGCTGGTCCGTTTTTACCTCGCGTGAAACGTTTTCACGCCACGGAATCCGCTCCCCGTCTGCGCGAGCCATTTTCGGGAATTCAATTACGTCTCATCACGACGTTTCGTGCACGACAGAACGGTCGACGTGGACAGGATTGCTACTAGCGAGCAACGGAAGCTTTCTATATTTCATACGAGGGAAGGAGTTGGTCTTGATGGAAGAACGCAGCGAGGTTTATTTGCGAAGGTTGCAGATGTAGATTAAGGAGGGAGGCCTACTCTTTCCAATAGGCTAATGTTTAATAATAAAAGTTTATTAGTTTTTCTAGAAAAAATCCCCCCCTTAATAGAGCCTTCTCGAGACAGTTCCTAATTTTTGCGCAAAATTCATCGACAGCTTTTAACAACTGGAGCATAGAAAGACGGGCAAGAGTTGTAAAGTTGCGTGGTGTTGGTTCCAAGGGATTTCGGCAGTGTCCAACGATCAGATCTGACGCGGCAGGGCCAAATTTGATGACCATATTGCACTGACACGAGCCGCCCCCGCATCTGTCGCGAAATGCCATGCTAATTTATTCCGTTTTAAACGCTCGACACCCCATTCGTCGGGTTAGGAGAGAAAAAATTTAGCATGCGTACTCGTATATCGCTGGTTTCGCGGCGGGGTTGAGGGTGGAACCACCATCGGCCCAGGCTGCGGAAGCGCGACGACACCAGTTGCGCGATGCTATAATCGCTGCAATTACGTATGGAAATTCCTGATTCATCCGACTACTTTCGACAACGTCCCTCGCTTTTCCCGTCGACGGTCACGGTTCACTGTGCAGCGACTGGTTTTCACGACCACCGCGCAATGTACCCTCGAGAGAAAGATTTACTTTTAACGATCTTGCATTCGAGGAATTAACGGAATTAGGCACCAGAGTGTCGAAGGAGCAGCTTACAGGAATTTTATAGCACGCTACACTCCGCTATTGTGTTCAGCGAATGCTATACGCCGTTAAACTTTTCCCAGACGGCAAACACTCTTTCTGAAGGAATATCTGAAACTCCAGTAAATGGAACCCGAGCGCAATCGTTTCATTCGATTCACAGATTGAGGTACCAACGTGGTAGCGACCACCGTGCATCTGGATGCCCTCTGGGAGGCGAGCATAATGCACTTCGAACTGCATTATTGGCGAAGGGAAGCGAGGGCAGATTTTCGCGTGGCGCGCGCTTCATTATCGTCGCAGTTTTACGCGCAGCTCGGGACACGGTGCATCAATAGAAAGATGATCCCGAGCGCGGCATGAAAGGGGCCTTCTCTCCTCGAGAGATCCTTTTGTGCCAAGACATGTCTGTCGCGATGCTGCGAGCCGGGGTTGGGGGTTTTGGGTTACCGTCGCCGTGTGTGGCGCCTCAGGTGTCTTCGATCCCTTTCATAGGCAAATACGCGATTCATAGCTTTCACGGCGCGCCTCGATTCTCTGTACCGTCCTCGAAAAATCGCCGTGGAAAGCATTCGTGGATTCCATTCGTGGATTCCATTCGTGCTTCTTCCTACCCCCTTAGCGGCAAGTCCACTCGGCCTCCACGAATCCTGCAACTGGCCTCGGCTCTTCATTTACTCCTACCCATTCCTGTCCCCCGAATTTCATCAAGCAATTTCCAATGTAGGAATTACGCGCGTCGCAGCGAAACCTTGATCGTCGTGAACTTCGAGCGACGCTATCACCACCCATTGGAGTGTGGATATCTTTTTACTCTCCGTCACAAGGCACGTCAGACCCCACTTTCAATTTTCCAATGACTCAATGATTGCAGTTGACGTATATACAAGGAAAAAGTGGTACGCGCCGACGGTTTTATTGACGACGGCGGGCATGATTTATCGTCGGAGTCGCTCCTTCCGGAACCGCGGGCTCGCTTATCCGGCCAATACTGTCCCCGATTAACAAGAGACGAGAAGGACCGCGAAGCGCGCGCACGCGTTTCTACTTTGCACGAGGCAGGTGGAGCAGCGGATAGATAATGGGTGAAATAAATACGCGATGATTATAACATACGGGCTGATTATCTCCTCTCCGGACTTTCCACATTGGCTTTTACCGCTCGCGTTTCCTGTGACTTGTACGATATATCGACGCCCGGCGTGCGTCGTCGAATTCTGCCATTGTACGATAACGGGGCGGGGTTAGGAGTGCGGCGAACACGTGATTGTAATTTTAGCGCGGTCCTGGCTCATTAAGGTCTCGCCGGCTCTGCTGGAAAACTTATTAAACGGGTGGAGCGTGTCGGTAAACTTTCAGTTCTCTTATCGATGATCAAACGTCTCCAATCCTTTCGACACCAGAAGTCCCGCATATAAATGTCCAAAATGGGAATATAATGATACTACTTGCAGCCTCTGTCATCTATTCGCGTCACTGCAAATGGCACTGAATTTCCCTAGAAATTACTACCATCTCCAGTCCTTTATACGTGTCTCATCTCGTCGCAACCGCAAATATTCGCAATCCCCTGTCTTCGCGAACGTTCACTCTGATTCTATCATTGAAGGCGCGTCGCTAATGGTTCGAACACCACTGGCAAACAATTACCCCGATGAGTAACGACGTCACGGGGCGATTAACTCCCTCTGGTACATCCACATCGTCATGAAAGCATCATTTACAATCGCGAACGTGCCGACTGTCCTCCTGCTTCAAACCCCTGTGCTTCGTTAGCCCACTTCGCCCGCGTACCTGCACGCCTTCGCAATATGCTCCGAAATGCGATTCGTTCTGCTTCTGCGGAATCATTCCTCACTTCGCCGGTGGCTCGACTCCTGGTCCAGGCTTGACCATCTGCGACGGAATTAACCTGATGCCATCGAAACGATTCGACATAGCTTTGCACCCTTTGCAATCGGAGTTGGTGGATCGATCGATTGAACTTTATCGGGGCGAATTGACTCTGTAAGTCGCCGAGGCCGCATGGTCCGTAATATGGGGGAGTAATGGTGGTTAAATTGTGGATGACGTGCATGTTTTGGCTTACCTGACACGTGAATTATAAAGTTTTAACAATTTCTAGGCCCGAGAAATAAAATTTCGAGGCCCAAGGTGAACCTCGAGGTGAGATTCAAAGGTCCAAGTTCCAATGGTTCCACGAAGCAGCGTTATCGGGGATCACAGTTTCGAGTTTCCAACCCCTTAGCCATCATCTCGTGCCTCCGGTTAAATAACTTTGCCCGAATGGGACAGCTGCCTACTGCTACGGCTTCATTTCGATGCAACCGACTTACGTTCCGTTTCATTTGAACACCGGTTTCATTAAACACCGCCCAGATGATCCCATTGCAGTCTCATTAAGTCACCGATAGCATCGAGCATCTATGTACGTCCAATAAGCACGGGAAAATTCCTTTGGAGGAAATCGCCGGAAAATTCGCCGATATGAAATGCAGGAGGGAAAGGAGGCGGGTTCGGAGCTGTCCTTGTGTTGATCGTTTTTTTTTTACGACGTCAAACGGTTGGGAAGCCGAAGGGGAGGAGGCAGAGAGGAGGAAAAAAATCAAGTATCCGCGGCGTGTTGGAGCGTTTTCCTCTCGGCCGTGTGTCCTCGCAAGTAATCGGTTCGGAATACAAAACACGGGTAGATAAGGGATCGACGTAGAGCGAGCGTGTCGGGGCAATAAAAATCGAGGATCGAGCGTGCGTAGCGATGCTAGAAACGGCGCGGCAGGGCCGTAGAAAGGGGCCCGGGGCGCCGTTTTTTGCGGTTTTTTCATTTTGGCACGCGCACCACGCGCCGCACCCCCCCTGGGGTAAGCGGATACCCCACAAAGCGCTTTATTGTGCGAAACTGAATACCGACCGCTAAATACGCGTTAAAAAGGGACGAGCCTGCATACTCCGTTCCGTCTGCACGCGATTCTACGAACGACCGGCGGCCCGACCCGACCCGGCCAACTCGATGATCTTTTAATGAAAACACTGGCCCCTCGACGTCGTCTTTTTCTTCCCCCTGCGACAGGGGAATGCAGATCGATATCCGTTGCGGGGAGTCGATGGACGCGGACGAAGGGAGCCTCCGCTGGATCGGGCCCGTTTCCAAACGGAGCAGGAACGTATGTGCGAGTATGTATCTCGTGAAAAATGCCGATGCGCGACACGCGAGAAAGGCGTTGACGGCGGTGAGAGTGCAAGCTTCGCCGACTGTAATAACACGGCTGTGAGCGGTGGAAATCGTTAAATAAAAGATTAAGCATATGGAAATAATCACGAATGGTTTCCTGTTCGACCGTGCGGCGACAACAGGATACACCGGACACAATTGAACCTCATTGAGCGGCTCCACGGATTCCACGCCTCGTACACTCCTTATTGTGGCCAGCCGTTGATCGAAAATAAGGTCAGCCAGTGGCGCAACGCGAGATCGTTTATTCATTCGAGCCATCGTCTCATCCAGAACGCCACGTAACTCTCCGGTCCACGCGAATCACAGTGGATGAAGTTTCGCCGAGCGGAGAAACGCGAAGATATTGGAACGTAACGTGTTCGAGGCTATGCTTCGGCTGCAATATCTACTCGTACGTGTAGCTACAGCTTGGGGCAGGTGCGAAACACGCGAGTACTCGCTGCCACGTACCATCTGCCGTATCTAGGCAATGAGAGACCTGGCGAATCTTCTTTCCATCGTTTTGTCGAGTTTAGCGTTTCCCGAGCACGTTGACAGTCTTTGCTCGTGTCTCGATGCGAAGATAACGCTCCATCGTGCCACATTGATCTGTCATGTCACAAATAAAGTCCTCCACGATTGCGGACTTTCAACGCTTGGCAAGATCGAGCTCAGCAGACGTTAAACTCTTCCCGACCGATAGTATTATCCCTTTCTTTGGCGTCGAGAATCTTCCATCGATTCTTTTCGATCGTCAACTGCGTGCTTTTACGACGCGGTTCACCGCCATTTAATGCTGACTCTCACCTGGTGTCCCGCTGGCGCGTGTTAGAAATAATGAAAGGAACGAACTTTTAAACCCTGCATAATGAACGCAGAAACGCGACGACCCTTTCTCAAGGTGTTCTACCATCTCCTTCGTACTTAAACTTTCCGACCGATGACTGAGTAGGTACTTCAATCTCCCGTCTATACTTTCTTTGCTGCAACCTAGACATATGTGACATCCTCCTTCCAAAATGAAAGCTCCAACGATTCACCGTGATGCAAAGTCTGAACGCGCGTGTCACCGCGAACCACCGACAAAGAGAGACACTCCTACGAAACCAGCCCGTCCCTCGCACCGTTCGTCTGAATTTTACCGTGCCGATATTTTTATCGGCTCGCGACGGTGGCAGTGACAAGGTGGGCAGGTGCTAGACCCCGTGTGGTAGTCTATTTGCGTTGTCTGCTACGGCCGCGTGTAAGTCCACGCTTATGACTCTCTCGTTCCCCTGCACGTATGCACGTACACGCGCGGTGCCGTCCCGTGTGCTCGTTTGTGTATTCGAAACACGTCGACGGGGTAGCAATGCGGGCTCATTACTGGCACGAGCCGAAGCGTGCGCGAGAGCAAGCGCGATCGGCCGCCAGCCTATCGCCAACGCGACCGTCTACGAAATCGTCCCTGACAGTTCACGGAGGCGTAGATGCTACGATCACGCTGTGGCCTCAATACTCACGCTTTCGTTTCACTTACCGTGGCCATTTCGGCACGGGTCTATCATACGCCTCGCTGCTCAGCCGGCAGTGAAACGAATCATGGAAAGTCAGGCGCTTGGTAGCCTGAACGCTTGGAGGGCACTTGAGTGGAAGATTTTGGAGCAGCTTGGCCGTTAGTTTCTAGGATCCAGTTTCGTATTCGATACCGGTGCTCGGCTGTAGATCTGTTCATGCACTGCGGAAGTAGCGGCGCGAGAGAAGGCACAAGGGTACTATGTCGTTTACAAGGAGCTGAACCCTTTTTGTGCACCTTTCACCGAGAACGGTGTTCGATGAATCGATAAGCACCGCGAAGCATGTCGGTAATTGAGCCTCACGCAAATTGCAGTGATTCATTTATTTGCCATGAATGGATGTCGATGATGAGAATACCAGGGGAAGCTGTAATCACGAATGACGCTAGGGAATGTGCGTACATGGTTCCTCCGGCGAAAACCGATTACCCTGTCATCAGTATTTCCACTCGATATTTTAATACGAAAAGCATCCTCGCCGCGAGCATCATGACTTGCCCACTACCTTCGTCGTAATTGATCGACCCGGGGCGAGTAAGTTTCGCGGTTCTTCCTGCCCCTGCTACTGGCAATTCAACGTCGGTTTCATTCTCTTGGCCGTGGCAGAGCGCATTAATTCGCTTGCCATGAAAAAACCTTGACAGAACCAAGCGCCCATTTCGGAGCGTTGTCCTATCACGCCCCGTCCTTGGTTGTCTTTACCCACAACCTTAATTTCTCTTCAACCGTCCCGCAATCATTCATTCGTCCCGAGGGGAAAAGCAAGGGTTCGAAGAATCCGGGACATCGAATCCTCTTTTTGGCTCGCGTGACCTCGCGAGGAACACGCTCCCGTGAATTAGATGTAGGTTAGCGATCCCAAGGTCACCGCGACTCGTTCCTCGCGATCTCCGTCGGCTCTTGCTGCTCATTTTCCTCTCTTTGGCCTCTCCTTCTGGTCCAGCATGCTTCCCCTCTCCTGCTGGCGACGTAGCTCGTTTTGCCCGGCCGCCGAGAGACCGCGTGCGTGCGTACCGACGCATGCGTTCGCGCGGACACCAGTTTGAGGCGGTCGCGTGCCAGCAACCCCCTCTTCTCCATGGCGACCGACCAGCGTCTGGTTGCGAATTGCACTTCCCCCGCTGCAAACATGTTACCCCTATCTTCCTTGGCGGAGAAGGAGAAGGGACTTCGCAGCTGTGGAACGGCGACTTTGAAGACAACTCCCCGTGTTGCTGTTGGGACTAGAATTCAAAGTCCTAAGTAGTCGAATGGTCGAGAGCCGAAAACTCTCGGGTGGTTTGCTGCAGGTTAGTAGTGATCGACAGTTCGGAAAATGGATAGAAACTTAGAAAGCAAGGGGTTGAAGTGATCGTAGGAAGATGGTCACTGGTCCGTGTCCCGGGAGCGAACGTCAAGGGTTCTTTGACAATGTGGATCAAGCGAGCATTGTAATGTATATTTGCTAGGGCCTTCTGCGTAGACGAAGGCAAAAAGGTGGGAGGTTGCTGGTGCTATCTGATCAGGTAAGACCGCAGGGGGTGGACGCAACGTCCTCTTGAGCGGCGTCCGATCGCAACCCCTTAAAAAATAAATAATACGTAATCGTCGTTTCGATCAGTGGTCGTGCCGTCGGGATCTTCAACATCTGCCTGATCGTTTGAGCGACTCGCTAGAACGATCCTGCTGCAGTCGACGGTGGTGTCTTCAGTCTCCTCTTTGCTCGTATAATTTATTGTTATTCGATTCAACGTTTCAATTCGAACGGCTGAGCGTCGGTTCGAGCCTCCTCCAATGGAATTCCGTGACGATCTTTCAGGCGATCCCTAATGGACCTACCATTCACTCCAACTTGCTCAGAAATGGCTATATTTACCGGGATTCCTCCGTAAGATGCTGCATTTCCAAGATTGAATGCAATGGAAAAGGGAATCCTGAAATCGCTTCCTCGAGGAGGTTCCGAATAATCGATCTTGGATGGACCGTTTTGTACGCAAGACCACCAAAGAATTTAGCTGGGGTCAGAGGGGACATTCGGGATGGGACAGAGCGAGGGGGGGTGGGAGTGCAGAAAGGGCCCAAGGGGAGCGACGGGGGGAGGGAGATCGCGCAACGTGGTCCGCAGTCCACGTGGGAGTCCTGCGGGGACGTCGAGAGGGTCGAACACGTTGAGATTGCGATAAATCAAACGAGCAAGGTGGAACTTCTCATGGTGCGAAGAAGAAGAAAGGAGGGTGGGACGGGAGAAAGCCGGAGAAGAAAAGGGCACGCTCTGTTGTGACTACGGATGATAATTTGTCCGCCCATTCGGGACAGTTTGCGAGTCTCGGGAAATTCTTCTCTCCCCCGACGACCCCTACGGCCACTTACACGCTCCTGATCCTTCTTTTCTCGCGGTAGCAGGTCCGCTTGGGTAATAATCGCCGCATCTGTTCCCTCCGTCACTTTTCTGCCCTTTTGGGAAGCGAGCACAGGTGCAGGCGAGCTCGAGGTGCACACCTCGCGATGTCCTGCACCGGAGACATCATTCGACGAGTCGTCTTTCTTAGAGGTCCTCGTTAAAGTGTCTTTTATAGATCTCGACCCTTCTAGCCCTTTGCGTCCTCGTTGGATTTGAATCAGACTCGAAGGAAACTATTGAGAAATTCGATGTTAGCGAAAGATGTCGTTTACACACTCCCCGAGGGTGCTTTACACTTCTGAAAATAGACAAAAGGTGTGCTTAACAGATGAGGGCCGATCGCGTGGATAACTTTTCCGTGTCGTTTTAATATCCATTATCATAGCTCCGCATCAGCAAGTGACATGAAGGGGCGCACCTGAGGCAGCGCTCAGATGCTCGATTATTTTGCGGTTTTCAGCGCAATTACCATCGCCAGGTGAATCTTGGACGCGATGAAAAAATCCTCGCAGTCTGCCTGAACGCGCGTGCGCGCCACCGCGGCGAAACTATACACGCACACCCTGGCGAGGTACATTCCCGGCTAGAAAAATGTCGCAGCTGCAAAAGCCTTTGCGGGTAGCGAGAGATAGAGACTCGCTTATGTACGTTATACCGCTAAACAAGCCCGCAAAGTGGAAACGCGGCGGTGCGATTGAAACGCTGACGATCCACCGTCCTCAGCCTCGATTATTCCAGTAATGTGCAACGTAACGGTGGCCCATTAATCGCGGAAAGTAAACGACGTGTCCCCGTCGTTCTTGCGAGCATAATTAATAGGCGCTTGGTCTCGAACAGGGATAGGTCCATGTCCTTCTCGATCCAGATCCATTCGTTCCTTCCCCAACGCGGAGGAATCTCGTCTCTCGGAGTCAGCGACATTCACCGGTTCGACACGTCCGAAGGTGCAATGGCACCTGCCTTATCTGATCTCGCGTTTCCGAGGCCGATCAACGTGGGATCAGGTCCCTTTTCAAAAAAGTTGCATGATGGATCACTAATATGGGTCCCGCCACGCATGGGGGTGGACGCGCGCATTGTACATCCTCTTTTCGACGCATACAGCGCGACTTCGTCCACCCTCCTCCCCGGTCGAAATAAAAAGTCAAAGAAGAAGTAGTCGCTCGCGGATTCCCAGGCGATTACATCTGTACGAAGAGTTAGACGCTGCCACGAACGCCGTCCCCATTGTCCGGGCTTACCCTACATCGCTCGAGGTCCATGCTCCCTTCAGCTTCGTCGAGAAAGGTTCCCCTGGTCCCCCGGCTCTTCATCGAGAGAAGTCAATGGGCTCGATCGAGGAGCCGGGCCCAGGCGAGGAATCCACGTTTCAATGAAGACCTCAAAGTCTCGGGGGTTGCCTGGTGGGGAGCAAAAGGAAAGCAGGTAGCCCTTTTTCGGGTAGGTGGGCCAAGCACGACCGCACTCCCAAGACCGGCTACAAAACGTTTTATTTACGTGGCTCGAGGGGGCCCACCCGGGGCAGGTCTTCTCCTTCCCCTCTTCCCGCGTTCTAATTCTCTTTTCTCACACCTTCACCATTTTTTTCCATGGGCCTTGCACTAGTTCCTTCTTGTCCCCCCTCTCTTCCTTCGTATGGGGCAGCTTCTTCTTGGGATCGTTGCAAGGTGCGATTTCGGGACGGCTTTCGCGACAAGTGTCACTGTTCGGTTGGCCCAGTTTCTTCGTGGGGTGGTAATTTAGGTTTCCAAGTGTCTGCATTGTCGGATAAAATGTATCTTTTCCTACAATCAGTATGACCACTGTTCTCACTGAAAGCTCGACCCTTTAAAATTCCGGAACACTCTACTTTGTTGGTTCGTGAGTGAATGTAACTGGAAAGAAATCTTTACGATCTGCAGTTGAAAGTGCATCAAGAATTGCTACCCACCACGTCGTTCCCTTGGCTAAGAATGCTAACCATCCACCTGGGACTGTTAATTAACGGACATTGAGATCTTCCACTTCGTATTTTCCACCTTTGTGCTGGCGTGTGTCCTCGTAATTGTCGATAATTGGACAGAATCTGGGTTTATGGGGCAAACGTTACGAGGTGTTCGAATAACTCCACCGCGAGGACTGACTTACGACTCCCTAGGTCATGATTTCATTGCAGGTTAATTGATTTTTCTCCGATTACAACCGTCTTCTCCACCTTTACCTCTTCCCATACACGGCTCGCGTGCATCTCGCCTATGCTTGGTGCGCGAAAAATGAGCAAGCATGTCGTAAAAAGCGCATGCACTTGGTGAAGGCTAACCAGCGTGTATTTAACGCGATCCTTTTGCTTTTGTTCCGTTGTTCCTGCTTCCTCCGGCCTCTTCGCGCGTGAGATCCTCGCGTTGCTCTTGCCTTTCGATATTTTAGCTTGGCAGATGGGAAGAGGTGAATGGGGAAGCGAGCGATGTACGCGTGTGGAAGCTCATTGAGCAGTCGAGGACTTTGAATTCGACTGTACGGAAGAATCGAAGTCGCCCCTGCAACCGTGCTAATAAAAGATTTCTCTTCAAATCAACAAGATCAAGCCCCCTTCTTGCAACATCATCGAAAGCCCCGCAGATGCGTCTCCGTTGCATCGCCGATGCAACTTAATCCTCCGCGTCCTATAGTTCCCTAAAAGCAGCTCTCCAACTCCCCCGTCGGACACGGTTGCCGTGAAAGCGGCCAAAGTCCAATTCAAAGCCAACTGCGCCCCTTGCCACAGATCAGGATCTCCCCGATCGGGACGCGGCTCCTCGAGTGTCCTCGAATCTTAATTGCGATCGGACATGCCGCAACACTCGGGAAACGGCCTTTTGTCAGGGCGGTCTGCTTGTGACTCTGTTGCATCGATGCTAAAGGGATTTTCATTGCACGGCGAAAAGGGTTTGCTCGTTCTGGTGGCAGGTCGCGATCATCTGCATTATGGGATGGCTTTAACGTGGTTACTCGGTCCTCGCGGCGTCCTGCCATCGCATTATGGCCAACGCGCCATCCGGCAGTGCAGGCACGAGGACAATGCGCATGTTGCATCGATATTCATGCGGATGTGTCCTTTCCCTCCCTGTGGCAGGATCGAAAGGCGCGTGCTCCTCGTCCAGGTGATGCCAGACTGGTTGTCTGCTGCTGCTCGTCCATCCGTTTTCCTTCGGTCTGCCCTCTCTGTCTCACTCGCTCTCTCCCCCGTTCCACGGTCTTCCTGCACGCCCACGGGAACATATGTTTACGAACAATAAGGCCCGTGCAGCGGCACGCTCTCGAAAAACCAACAAACATAAAGGATCGCGCCTCCGCGCGATTCGACAGGCTCTCGCTGGTCTGATTTTTCTATTGGATCTCCTGCCCCGTCCAAGCGTTTCGATTTCATTCCGACTCCGGGTCGGGCTGACATTGCGTCAAATGGAATAACAGATTTTAGGAATTGACGTTTCTGGTTGGCATGGTCGTCAACAGGGATTTCGAGACAGGAACACTTCGGAAGTCCTACTTAGTGTAGGCGATCTGAAACCAGTTACAAGCAACAGTTTTTTAGTTACAGGAATATTAGGGAAATTCCCTCATTTCGATTGTTCCTCGAAGACTTTCCCCAGGTTCGTGGTCAGCGTCTACAAAAAGACTCCCATAGTTCCTGAAGCTTCATTATCGTAACGCGGCGAAGGGGCGACGAACGGGCCGAAAGTCTCGCCAGTTTATCAGGGACCGTTCACCTCTTATCGAAACGCCAATGATCCTCAGGGTCAGCCGATGGCTTTTCGTTCCTCACGGTTAATCCCCTCTTAAGCCACGATAAAGACCGCCCTTAAGGATCAAGGATTCTCTCCTAAACGCTTAATTATTGCAGCCCCGAATTGTCTCCCGCTAAATAGAGCCCGAGCTCTGCCCATCCTTATCACGCTGCGAAACTGGCCGATAACCTTGAGCTTCTCAAACATCCCCAGTCAGTCCCTCCGACTCGACTCGATCTTACTTCACGAAGCCATTCATTCGCCGGCTACAAGGGGGAGGTAGAGCGAACGTGCAAAAATTATGGCAGCTGGATAATCATTTGCGCAAAGTGGTTCGCGAAGTCAAAGGTCGCCTGAGCGAAGTACCGCGGTGAGCTACGACCGATCGAAAGGCAACGGTGTAATCCCACTGGGCAGGGAGCGAAAGGCAAAGGGGAAGAATACGCGAGAAGAATCGTGCATCTCCACCGAGGACGCATCTGCTCGCCTCGGAATCGCGAAAAATTCGCGGAAAAAATCCGGCAGCTGCAAACCGCTCCGTCACGCGACACGCGCCGAACAATTTTTAGACGGGGTCTCTCCCGTTACCAAGAGGACGTTACACCTAGCCCAAGGACAACCATAAACATCCTTCTTTTCGCTACTTATCTCATCTGACGCTTTCCTTCCCTTCTGCTTTGCGAATGTCGGTGGTTTGGCGTAGTTCCTCTCAGCGGCTGGCTTTGTTCGTGGAGAGCTACTGCATTCGTTTCTTCAGACTACTCGTGCAGATTTATTTTTCATATGGTTACATGTTTAATGGAATGTCCGAAGACGATATCCATCATTTACGTGTCGAGTATTACTTTTCTGAGAGAAATCTCTGATACCTGGTTCTAGCGGTTTCGTTCTATTTTAATTCCTCCAGTGTCCCGTTATCGCTAAACCTTGATACCAGAAATGTTATGAAAGTTTCATGGATAATTAACAAGGGCGCACACTAATTTGGTCGACGATCTCTGTCCTGTTGAATTCCTCCACTGTCGAGTGAACGACGTTGGTGTAGTGCCATTGAAACGAATGTATGAACATGAGTGGTGGAATAAAATCGTTTAGAAAGACAGCTCGTGGATTCTGTGAACGGAGGAACGGATAGGTACTGGACGAAGTCTCCGAGTTTTGTCGAATAATTTATGAAATGCCGGAGGTCAGTTGCAGCACCAGGAATATTACGAGAAAGTAATCGGGAGAGTGAGTTGTTAACCACGATCCGGTAAACGGCAATTTAGCTCGACACAGATCAACCTCGAATATAGTATACTGCTCCTACACTGCAATTTCATCTTGATAACTCTCCTTTCGCATCAGACACACAATTATTTTGACAGTATCAATTGCTCCGCCAATAATTCCACAGATTCGCGTCGTCTGTCTCTAAGAACGGTAGTACAGATGGATACCCTGGACAAAATAATATGAAGCTTCTGAAACGTTACCCAAGCCAACACTTCGATATCGTTGCAATGGCGTCACGACGTTTCCCTACAAAATTTCAACGCAGTTGGCTCGCGGAACACACAACATACCGCGATGACCTGCACACATTTCAATGACACAGGCACACGTGGCCGGTGGTAAATAATTCAGAAGGTATTTTATAAACGGGGCAGTTTATCGCGATGATCGCCGCCAGATTCGAGCAATTTGAAAACATTGCGTCATGCCTAAATAAACGACCTCAGCCAAGGATTTCGTCGATTCTACAATTTCCATTACCATTCGTCAAACGCGCTCGCAAATGGCTGTAACCGCGCCACGAGCTTGACGAGGTCGCGGTTTTGCGCACCATGTTCGACCAGGTTCATCGTACCCAAGGGTTGCGCAATTCGTGGCGAAAAACAGTGATGTATCGGCCGCTGGGCGGGATGCGAGCATCGTTGGAAGCGTCCATCGATCCGTGTTCACCTTCGCATCGGCCGGAAATTTGTCAACGCGCGCCGATAGCATCTCCTGCGCGAAAAGATTCCACCATACTTCAGCGTGCGTGGCACAAATGTAACCACGAATCATGCTCCGATGAATGGAGAATTTAGAAGCTCCTCGAGCGGATAAAGCATGTTCCCCAAATTTCGACGCATCTAGCTCCGATGGCTCAGCCCGTGCGATTCCTTGGTTCGACGTACGACGGCAACGGGCAACGATGTTTCGCGAGGATTGCCGCGCGAGAGGCGTCTGCGCGTGGCGAGACGCGAAATCCGCGTCAAAGATACCGCGGGATCGTGGAGATCTCTATCAGAGGCGGACGTTGGCCGGGCGCAAAAAATCGCCTGGCGAGGCGAGGCGAGAACGACGCCGACCTTCTCCGAACATGAGAAGCGTGTCGGGAAATAACAGGTTGCCGGTTTCCATTTAATTGGCAGCCGATCGGACCAGTTCGTCTGGTATAACTGACCTACACTTAAGAAACCATGCCCGCCCGTCCCCCCTCGCCCTCTCGCCCTGCCGCCGAATCAAGATGCGTCCGAAAGCGGCGATAGCGTCGCGACCAAGGCGACAGTCCCCCGCTGATTTTATTATAACAGCCACCGAATCTGCCCGGGGCGCGAGTCGACGAACTCCCCGCCGGTACTTGGCTCGCTCCTCTCCTTTTCGTTTCACCTTCCCTTTTTATCTCGCCTCCGGGCATCTCCTTCTATCTTATCCCGGCGCAGAGATCCTTGAGAAAATATTTGACGTGCAACGAGACCTGTTCGTTGCCGGCTATCTGGAGGTCTTACTTAGGCCAGTCGGGCGGCCGGACTATTATTAAGCAGTCCTGGTCTTAAATGGAGCCGCAGAGTGATCGTTAAGTGATTATGGCCGAAAGATGAATGAAATTGCCGTGAGTTATTCGTGTAACGCGCCGCGGCGTTATCGGGTGCGAGTCCCCCGGTCGCCTTTATCGCGCTTCCATTCAGCGATCGAACTTGAATATCGACCGCGAATCTCCTTTCCATTTAGCAATCGAGGAATTAGTGCGACGAGCTGGCTGACTGATTGTGAGCGTCGCTAACGAATCCTGCCGAATGAATGTTCTTAATGGGCCGTTATGATAGAGATTCTCGTACCGAATTAAGTCAAGAGGCACGATGGCTATCGAACACATCCCGGTGTAGGAAATTCGCCGTTTAAAGTGACAGACTTTCCCAAGCTCACGATTCTCGTCAAGTGCTCTTCGACACACCCTCCTCGTGGTGTGCGAACGTAGCGATTGTTACAATAACCTCGCTCCATTCCCCCAAAAACCCTGCTCGAGTGCACTTGGCAATTTCATCGACTGATTCTCGCTGGGCGCCGAAGAATCTCGGGAAGCCTAACTCGAACGAGTCAGAAAGTCGTTTTCCGCTGAAAGGGAAGTGTTTTTATCGACGCCCTCCGCACGGATACCGCAAGAAACAATGAAAAATGGTCCTCTGGAAGTCGTTTCCACGAGTCGTTGCTCCAAGTCAAAGGGAACAAAGCCAGAGGTTTTACCTCGTAACGTCGAAAAGATCGGCTCTGTTACAAATTCACGACGAATTTCCCCCCAGGTGAGCGAGCAACAACGCTCAAGGCAAGAACACCGTTTTCCTATTCGGAACCACCCATCTGCATATCTTCACCCTGAGCCCGTACGTTATCCAACCCCCTCCTACTTCTTCGGTTGCTGCAACCCCCACTGTTTGGACAAATTCGATGTTATCTGTTTCAGCTCAAGAGCACCGTGAAACTGCATTCGTACGAGGTGACGTAGGTAGATTTGATCTCGGCGCGACGTGACGCCGACTGCTACAACATTTTACAAAAGATTGACAATCAATTTATCCATGTTTCGCGGTGTTTGACCTATTTCTCGGCGGGCCTAAACGTCGACAATACCTCACAGAATATATATATATATATATATATGTATATACAGGCTCGCCATGGCCCGGATCCTCGGATCGGAAGTCGCGACACTATTCGCCACGCTATTCGTGATCTTATTCTTCCCTCACAGGCCGCGGAGCCAGACAGATCCGATTTTTCTGCCGGCCCGCGATTATGCGCCGTCGGCCGTCTACACACGGCGTGCAACACTTTTGACGGCTCTGACAAATCGTTGACGATGTTGTGCCCGTTGAATCGAACAGGTACCTAGCTATTCTTGATATTCGACCATGCGAGGTGAACGTTTGAATACGGAATTAGGCGAGCGGCTCGATTTCCATGCGGCGAATCGGCCTCACTCCAAGGGATTACCGCGGACGCAGGATTTGCCAAACGCGTGATTATTCTCGATAGGTAAAGTAGCCGCGGGGTCGAGTTACGGTCTCTTCCACCCCCGCACCGGAAACGAAGCGAATTCCCCGCTGACGTCCCCCTTTTAGAAAATAAAATACGCGTAGGTACATTGAATCGACCACGGAAGAAAGCGAGGGAAAGTCGTCTTTGATTCCGCGATCGAGGTGCCCGAAGGGGATTATCGAGGACGTTTGAATAAATCTCGGCGAAATTCACGCGTGTGAACAGGGAAGATTAGGCGGATCGGCCGAGTTTTCGTGATCTTCGGCCCTACAACCGATATTTTCAGTAGCACGCGGTCGTATACGGGCCATTTGAGCATCTCGAGAGCGCATTCTCAGGGGTGTTTCTCGAACGTACTCGTTGCACAATGTAACACTATCCCTCCCCTTTTGTAAGGCCAGGCAATCTTGGAGTGTCTTTAATGCGAAACCGAGCGGCGCTCTTGTATTATTTTGTCGTGAACAATCCTTTTATCCTCGCTTAAGGGGCAGGGCCTTCAAGACGAGAGATTCTACTTCTGTTCGTTTGCGTGGATGAACACACGATGGGGAAAGCGACTCGACTGGCTCCATAGACCGCAATGTATGCAATCATACGAACGATTATGCGAGAGGGACGTGAATTATTATATCCGATTCTCATACGACGATTATCATAATCATTATCGAGTAATAGCCCGCCCGGGTCGTTACAAGCTTTAACTTACTCGGTTGCACGAATGTATCTCGTGCAATCATTTAAATAACAAGCCCTATTCCGTAATGTGACGCCGTGTATAGCAACTCCTGGAAGCAATGAATACTATTTTTTACGATATCGCACAAACAGAACATATATTTCGCATTCACAGGGAAGAGGGACAGAAATGATTGCGGTGGGGTGGTTCCAGTGACCCCCAAAATGTTTCGGCACGCGACACAAATGTCCATGGATGCTCGTTAGTATTCATTGTCCCATTGGAGTACGCGATTTTGGAAACGTCCACGAAACGTGCAACATCCTTCAGCGAGCGAAATTTATGTCGCATCTGCTTATGCAAAATCACCGTGGCCAACATTGTGCACCTCTAATTCTTCCGCCTGAAACAGTGGGCTTTGCCAAGGTGGCACAGCAAAGTTGACCTCACAAGTTTACGTTTCTAACTCTCAAAATCTACTAGCATCCTCAACTTTGCGTTTGCAACCCCGAAAAGTTTCTTTCACCCCCCAGTTTCCTGCGGATACTCTGAAAATTTCGTCCCTACGTTTTCCGAACGTGGCCACGCCGACGGGCCCGGTGAATTTCGTTACAATCGGACGTTTTGCAGCACGGCCACTGTTTTGTGCGGCACAATGAGGCCCTGAAGTGTCTTTAGTGCACTCGGTAGCGCGGCGTTCAATGGTCGCCGCTCACAAATGCGCAGCGGGGTGTCCGGCTCTCTTGAGATTCGCTACTCGATACGAATGTCGTTCCCCGACTTGGATAATCGTTGTCGGCTGTGTAACAGAGAGAGCAACGGACCCAGGATCAATACTTCTCCCGTCGCTCAAGAACTTAATATGTTTATTGCTGTGAGAATGTTACGTTCGGATAGGTGATAGATTTTTATCTGGCGCAGCCGAGTTGCTTTCCAACCTAGCGAGCGGAGGCTGGAAAGCTATTCATCGACGATCTCTTGACCTTTTCATCGTTCCTGTTTTCTGTTCTGGCTAATGGCTTTGATATTTGTCGCGAGTTATGATGCACTCGACGTCGCTTGTTTTCAGGATCGTTGGAAAGTTTCTTGTGGAGTCTTCGTTTTGCGTGATCTGAACGTTGCTTGCGAGGATGTTACAGCAGATTATTTATCCTAGGTTATTTTGTATTATTTTCTTATTCTGCTTGTTTATGACTGTGCAGTTTTGTAATTTTGAAAAAGGCCGCTTCTCTTGTCAGGGAATGCCGGTAAAGGAGATCAGCAGGCCTGAAGCAACGAAATTCTACCTCGTGCCATCTGTGGACGAGAGATCCGATTATATTATTCGATGTCGTGTTCGAGTGATGTCAAACAGAATTTTGTATACGCCCAAAATGTAGCATTAAGTAATATTAAGCGTGCACTGCGTGTACATTTGCAAACATAGTATTAATTATAAAGGGGGTTAAAAAGTTCCCTGTACTTATCCATTAAGCGCCTACACAGTCGGTCATTTAAACACTGTTTCTTAAACTTGTGACTCGAATGAAGTCGTTTGGAAAGAAGATTATTGTTGCTTCAGACACTATATCGTTTATTTCAGACAAACTATTGAAAACATTAAGAGAAACATGAATCGAGGAAGGTTTACCGACGGTAGAACCGGAAACACTGGAGAAAAGAAAATCGATATACCCGTTGTAGATAATACAGAATCGAGGTGAATATCACACGTTCAATAGTTTGCAATGAAAAAAGTTCTTTTAATAATCAATAGTAATATCATTCACGCTTTGGTGACACTCAGGGCACGATTAATAGGTCGTATCGAGAGTGTAACTTCGAGCGTAATCCAGCAAATATGTTCCGGTCGATTACCCCAAATTTCATCTTCCTTATCACACAATCGCACTGCCACGGACACACAAATGTCCCTACAAGATGATCCATCTGCTTCGAATCTTGAATCACAGTCTCTGGAAGAAGCCGAAGACATCGAGGAAGCAAATGGACCGATCACGAAGAAAAGCAGCACCGACTTTGCCAAGAAAGGAAGCAAAGACAAGTTTGCTCTGACGATGACAGTGATGGCCACGGCTCATCATTTGTTGCTTACGAACACCACAATCACCAGACGCTCCCTTTATTACGATTTGAAGAACAAGAAGACCTTGAGTCTAGTCCCGGAACAGAGATACGTGGACCAAGCAGTGAACCACGTCGCTAATTTGTTGAACTGCGCGCCATGGGAGCTTAGTGAGTGCCTTTCTTGTAAACGAATTCTAGAAATCTATACGTATTCCCTATTATCTTCCATTATTTAACCCCCGAGTTTCTCTTCATTTACCACGAATTCACTAATTTACCAACTAAAAACGCTCGACTCATTACGAGAGGGAGTGCGATGCGATCAGCACCTCACTTCGAGAATCAATTATCTAGATCTCCTACCCACGTCGAAAGGATTAGCAGCAGGCGAATTAATCCTCACGCTGATCGACAATCGAGTAATCGATTGCACGGTGCCAGGGGGTGCTCTTATTCCGCACATCGCCTCGAACGTGATTTCCATTCGCACCACGGCAAGTAGGGTGCTGGTTGTCGAGAAGGATGCAGTCTTTCAAAAATTGCTCGAGGACGATTGCATCCCCTTATTGAATTGCATTCTGGTCACGGGCAAAGGATATCCAGATGTGGCCACTAGAATGCTGGTGAAGCTGTTGTCCGAGAAATTGGCACTTCCAACTTACGTGGTCGTGGACGCGGACCCCTTCGGCGTGGATATCATGTGTGTCTATCGGTAAATCCAATAATCGAACAATATTCACTTGACATAAAGAGCATGGTCATATATTTCATTATCGTAAATATATATAATGCTCCAAGCATTACTATCAAACGAGTACAAGTAAAAGTCAGAACTTCACGGTAAAAGGAAATTTTTTTTATGTTTCTTTTATTCAGCTTTGGCTCAGCAACACTGTTCAAAGAGAGGGAGAGCTTGGCCTGCCCAAACGTACGCTGGCTGGGTATTCATCCGTCTGAATTGCTCGGCTTGGGAGTCAGCACCGTTCCCCTCACCGATTCCGATTTATCAAAATTGGCAGCCATCGAGAGTCGGCCCTATATGAACGAAGCGTTCCTCAGGGAGCTCGGAACGATGAAAAGAGGAAAGGCGGAGATAGAAAACGTGTCTTCCTCCTCGAGGAAGTTTCTAGCTGCTACCTATTTACCTTGCAAGATCAAGGGGGATGACTATATTTAACAAGTTATTAGATAATCTAAGTATAGATATTAAGAACGATAGTACCTCTTACATGGGAAATTAGTTATTCTACGGGGCTGTCTGTTTTCGCTATGTTTATCTGTAAAAAGATTTCACTCCAGCTCAATACTTCACGAATAAAATGGCACTTTCTTTGAATATCAAGAACAGCGTTACCTCTTCGGATCTCGACGTCTTCTCCTCCGACTGATCGTTCATTTTCGCTTCACAATTGTCGCAGCTGTCTTCTAGATTGATTAATTCTGGAATTTTACAGAAGGAGCCCAAACACACGACACTACTGTCCGACGATCCTCTCGAAAGGACATTGGGTTCGTCCAAATCTGTGTTTAACGCGATATTTCGGGCGCTCTTCGACCTCGTAGCGTAAAGGTGGTTGCATAACCTTGAAAGATGAATGTTTAAAGAGTAGTCGCTCGAGATCCCGTTTCAACCTTTCCGACATTTTTATAAGCTATTTAGACTTTTACCGATTCTCTGTGGACGACGAGATAAACTTCCGTTTGCTACTTTGTGCAGTGTTCAGCGATTTTTGGAAGTGTTTCTTCTTACGTGACCGTCGCAGGAACATGATTTTTAATGTATCAGAAAACGTAGTCTGCCCGAAATATTGTTAAACTTATCTACACGTGCATTTCCAAAAGTGTTATCGGTGCGAATGCAGCGTCAGAAATAAATGAGTTCCGCGTGCGATCGTTCAATCAAAGGTCTACAGTTTCAGGTAGCAAGGAAGGCGGGGAGAGAACAGGCGTCTTCAGGTAATGTAACAGTTTATTGAAAACACTTTTGTCCGCCCGTTGTCCGGGCCGAGCCTCGCTGATATTAAAAAACGCAGAGTCTTAGTAACATGATTATCTCGTGGGTGTTACGTGGAATATAACTTGAACGATATCCGCGAAATCGGCATCCTCGATCATCTTAAATCAACCCTTCGACGAATGGATAAAGGAAATGAAGAAATTAAAACTATCTGTGTTGAAATTCGTTTGGATGAATAGTCAAGAAAGCAATGCTCTTTGAATGTAGAGATTGAAATACATAATCGACTTAGAACGAAACATGTGTGTCGTTGAACTTGTAACAAGTTACTTGTTAGTCGGTGTTCGGTTAATTTGATGGATCGTCGACGATCACGGCCGATTTCGTGGATGTTCGGTCTCCAGGTCCGTGCGAATATCGTAAAAAACCGAGTGGAAACAATCCGCGTGCCCTCGCCTCCCACGAGAAAACTATCGAGAACGCCTCTCTCGGACGATATAATTTCGCGGCACCCGCCTGCAACGCTCGCTGGATGAGCGACTATTATATAAAAAAACAATTGTCCGAGCGTGTCGGCCACACCCGCGGCGCAACAATTCGAATCAACGAGTCGCTGCGGACGAATTCTCGATTCAACGCTTCCGAGTGTATCTACATAATCCGATGTGTGCATCTCGTTACTCTGATTACCGAACTTTTCGCTTTTTTTTTCGTCTTTGTCTTTTTGATCATTCGGAACGTCGTTCCGAGCTGGCTTGGTGATGCAATCGCCTCGAGGATTTTGATATATCGAGACGAGTAGGCCCCTCATGAAACTAAGTCCAAGCTTCAATGACACATGCTCGATTCAACCCCATTGTAGCTGCATCGGTGCGATGCAGTGATTCAGAAATTGTTGCATTTGTTCAAACAGAAGCCTTGATTAGCCAACGTGGCTGCCGACTCCCTTGCGTCTAACGAATGGAACGTTATTGTCTGTGGGGGATGACAAGCTTCGTCAACATCCCGTCTTAATTTCTTTCTGCAAAATCTTAACAGCTTGTCGATCAAGCTTGAAGCACTGAGGTAACATGGTGAACAATGCGTCCCCTCTTTTACACTGGATCAACCATAAAAGAAACACGAAAAGCACCAGTGTCTTTTGACAAGAAGAAATGCAACTTGGAAAAGCAAATGAAATGCGAGAGAAATGATTGCTCAGCTTCCAGGGCAACGACCGCAGATTCAGATTTTCCCAACATCCCTTGGACTTAGTCTCCATGATGCGTTACTCGAACAATTTCTTTATCGATATCTTATCTATTAATATCGCGATATTAGGGCGTATCGGTTTAAAAACGCGTGAAACACCGTGTGTCGCGGACACCAATGGTCTCCGCCGATAAATCCGATAAATAATCGATAATAATCGTAATCAATCTGAGTATCACAGATTATCCAAATAATTTCGAACAGACGTATCGTTATTAGCAGTACTTCTCCCCCTTAACGGATCATACAAACGCTCTACTCAACCTTCCTCTCTCTCTCTCTCTTCCACCTCCGTTCACCACGGAATCGTTGAACATCGACGAACGATATCGCGTCGCCGTGAATGATAAACGAATCTCGCCGACGTTGTTCCCACAAAACAAACGTACATACGCGCGAATTAGTCCGAGTGTTCGCACGGGCCCGATCATCTTAAACTCGAGTTCCGCGTGAATTACATTTTAAATCTTGTTTAATCCTGCGTGTGTGTCTCTTTATCTCTGTGTGTCGCTTCGTCTCCCATCATGTATAATATATATATATTTTCTTTTTTTTTGTCGTTTCTTATTAATTCTCTTTAGCCTAGCGGCGATAATACGTTACCAAAAGCTTATAGATACCCTTATGCGCTGCTACCAAGGTTTCTTTTTTCTTGCGATTAATTTCTCGTAACTCGCATGCTTCATTTTTTTTTGCTGCTCTTGTTTGTCTGTTGTTATCTGCGTGCCTGCTGTTCGTGAGACCGATCTCTATATATCTACGTTAATTCGCCGCACTCTCTGCCGTTTTATTATAGTTAATAATTGATTGCGATTGCACACTCACGCTCGCACTCACTCGCTCGTCACCTGTCTCTCGTTCTCCCTCGCATTCTTTGTTTTTGTCAGTTCCCCTCGGTGTACGTCTCTCTCGCACGGTGAATGGTCGAGCGTTCCTCTCGAAATTCACGCGGGGAAAAGTTGGTGTCTTCGACGACACCATAAAACGAACTTTTACAGTGAAACAACAACGCGTCTGTCCTTTGCCACGTGCCGAAGGAATTGCGTTTCTCTTTGCTTGTTTATCGGACAACTTAACGAAGGGAACGGGACATTCTGATTACTCTAGTGCAGGTGGATCAATATAGCAGGGCGTGTACCTCGACGCCTCGTTAGGAACGCGTGATAACTATTGGAATTCAATTTTCAACTCGCAAATGAAATTGTTAACGGGGCAAATCCTTCGCCACGAGTCGCACCTTTGTACTCTCTGCAATCGACATCAAGCACGTAATATCGATCTACCGATCTGCCACGTCTACTCTCGTCCACGCGCAAACGATCTCCCCGACGAGGATCCTCCTCTCGATTATCATGTTACCTCACCCCTATTCTACTTTTCCCGCTTTCCTCGTCGAGGCCCAGCGAACGCAGTCTGACGCGGACGAACCACATCGATCACTCATCTAAGACTCATTAATATTATTAGGTAATATCTTCATCTTCTCCGTTCTATTTATTATCGTTTGATTAGTTGCACTAGCCTTGATTGTCGGCATTTAAGGGCTGCTGGGCAGGCAGCGTTTATGGCGACGTGCGACTCTCCTCGTTCGAGCGCGACTCCTCTGCGATCAACCGTGAAAAGCGTCCTCCCCTCGTTTCGCGTATCATCTATCGGACTGGCGAGATAATTGTCAACGATTGCTTTGCCAACGACCAGAAAGCATGGTGGAGATAAAAATCGAGCCCTTCGACCCAATCGCTGCACAGACTTCGGAACGCTTTGCACCTTTGCCGGCCAGTACAGAGATCAACTAGTAACTTCGACTTCAAAGAGCACCGAGTCCTCGGGGATGGATCGCTGACTCCGATGTTAACAGCGAAAGGGTCGACGAGCGTCTTAGAAATGGATCTCGCGAGTCCGATCGATCTCGAACGATTTCCTCCAACATCAACCTCCAATCGATCGACCGAGAAAGTCCCGAGCGATCGAATCGTCTTCGACTGTCCGTCGCGGACACTGTCAGGACCCTCGAGTCGGTAGAATGTCGATCGAGAAAAGGTGATACGACAGGTCTCGTTGCCCGCGACGAGGTCCGTTCTGTAACGAGCTAAAGTATACGCTGAATCTGAACGGTTTACCCTAAAGCCTCGCGTCGCTCGCTTACCTTACTTACTCTGGAAATTGTTTTTCGTATAATACAACTTAGCGATATAGTACAACAAACGGTCAACGACGAACGGGAACACATGCGAACCTCGTCGAGGGAACGCGTCCTACACCAACGGGCATTCTTCCATTAGACGTGTATATAGATATAACGTATATATACAAATATTCAAGGATCGAACGGGTACGGTGGGGGGGGGTGGCTGTGGGCGGGGGAAGATTGATGGATGGGGCGGAAAAGTTGTTTCTTGTCTGCCTTTTTACGCGTGTAACGTTATGATACATAGACTAGGCGCCAAGCTGTACAACACAAAACTTAAAACTACGCGTTCGTTTCTAACGGTCAGTGTGTCGATACCCCTGGACGAATCATCGGGTAGGCGTAGCCAGCCTTTTCCCCCGAGATCAGGGAGGCGCCGGTAACTAGGGGGAAACTGAGGGACGCGGGCTTGCAAGCTCTGGCGATTCCAAAACCGATCGAATGCGAGTCCTGTAAGGTGTCTGGTCCGAGGAGGCTATAGCTCCCCGTGGAAACGGCGGTGGAGAGCTTGCAAGCTGGTCGGTAAGCTCAATACTTTCAAGCGAAACGGGGGCCAGAAATATCTTCAGCTTCTCGAGCTTCTCGCGAAACCGGAGGCTTGATATAAAAAACGTGCGGCGCGGGCTTGCAAGCTCGCGCTAAGCTCGATACGCTCGATCGTCACTCGCGGGCTCGTCTCGCCTCTCTATTCTGCGCTCAAGGATCGCGTCGTCGCCTGACAGAGGTTTGGTATACAAAAAGTGGCGAGCTTGCAAGCTTGCGAGAAGCAGGACGTGTCGCGGATCGGGGCTCGCCTAAAGTCCCCTCGTTACCACTCGAGCTTCATCGATTATTCCGTGCGTTCGTCTCGCTAATCGCCTCGCAGCCCTAACTAGATACGCCTCTGGATGTTAGGGGGGGTTGGGGGGTGGGTGGGTTGTCTATCATTCTTGTCCGGGGTGCGCGTCCATAGTGCAAAGTGAACGAGTTGTTCGTAGCAAAGAGGAATCCGCAGGCTGATATACAACGTTATTAACGATATTACTTATACAAACGCTAGGTTTACCTCATCCCTCTCATCGTCGTTCTCCTTCTACGTACTTCCCTTTCACGGCCTACTTCGTCGAACAATGCATCCTCGACCCCGACGAGGACCAATAATGGATCGTCTTTATCTAAGCGTCTACGTAATTTCTCTCAGCAATTTCTCTCGCCGCTCGATTGTCCCTCCGCCTCGTGACGATCGGACCGTTTCGTTACGTAGACGATGACAGGATGCTTCTGCGAGTCCACCGGAGCCAGTCGATACTTGAACGGTGAGCACTTGTTGGACAGCATCCACGTCCATCCGGGATGTATGAGAAGTAGGCGAGCTAGAGACAACGAGGGAGTATTTGGCTTGAGGCACTAGGTTGCGTCCAGGGCGAGGCACTCGGCGAGGAAGTCCTCCATGGAACGATAAGCGTGCTCCAACACGCCCGATAAGGCGTGGTCTTCGTCCGCGTAACTCTGTTAATACATTCAGTTGGTTTCACGATCTTGTTAAGGAAAATCGGAGAGCTCTGCGGTGAAGAGTGCTTACCTGGTACCTAAAGATGATTCCCGCTTCGGACAGAGCCTTGGCGAAGGCGACGCCGTGCGTGTAAGGCGCTGTGAGGTCGGCTAGACCATGAAGAAGGTAGAGGCTGTGACTCGGTACCAACCTTGCTCGTTGCGTCAGGTCAGCCTCCACGTAACCCTTGTAGTTTTCGGCTGGAGCGCCAAGGACTCGCTCCGTAAACGCGGAATCTGCACCGGGAAACGCAAACTCTTACTCGAGGGAGACGATAATTGCGGTGAAAGTTCTCTTCGCCTCTGAGGATCGTTTTTATCGACTCACTGTAATAGAGCCAATCTGCGATGGGATTCACGGCGACGCCACACTTGAACACGTTCTCCTGGTTCCCCAGCACCATGGCGGTCACGTAACCCCCGTATCCCCAACCCCATACACCGACCCTCGTGACGTCGAGGTACTTGAGAGTCTTCAGCAGGTGCCTCAGCACGGTCAGCTGATCTTGAACCTCGACGCCGCCGATTCGCCTGAACAGGTCCCTCTTCCCTTGGCCTCTGGCGCCCCGCACGTCCAGCCTGACGTACACCACGTCATTGTGGCTCGACATGTACGTTCCCCAGTCGATCTTGAACCGATCGGTGACAGCTTCGCTGCCTGGACGACCGTTCACCTCGACCAGCACTGGGAAAGCCGCGTCTCTCAGCTCCTCTCGCCACGAAGGCGGCAGTAGAAGCTGCACCTGAGCTTTCCAGCCTTGAGGCAATGGTACCTGAGGAGGCTCGAGGTTAGCTCTGATTGAAAACTGTTACCCAGAGGAGTATGCCTTAAATACCTCGAAGCTCCTTCGAGTGGGCAACGCCAGCTGAGAAAGCTTGTCCCCCCGTTGGATTCTCGTGTCGTAGAGCACACGAATCATCTTGTGGGTAGTCATCATGTGTACACCTGCCAGGGGAAGACCTGGCCCTTCGCAGTAGAGAACGTAGTATCCTTGTGAGTTGTTGTCGACGGCCGGACTGACGGATGAACCGAAGTGCGTGCAATTGGTGTAGTAAAATCTGCCACGATTACGAATCCGTCAGTATTTTCGGACACATCACTTCAACCAATTCACTCTAGTTCATTTATCAGCTTGAATAAGTTCGTTCGGAGCACTTACCTACTGCTCCACAGAACCTCTCCAAGATCACAGGTGACACACAGTGGCTCTAAGCGTCGTGGATCGTCGGCAGTAGGATCACGGACCACGTAAAGGTGTCTCTGCCCAGGCCTCTTCTCCCTAGTGCCCAGATAGTACACCTGGTGGGCCTTCGTGTCCCAGGCCAAGATCTCGCTCACCTGGCGATGGAAATAACTAATGTTTACAAAGCTCCACTATCGTAGGAGATGTTTAGAGTGAGTGTCGACTAATTGCTTGCCTCGTAACGACCATGGGATAACACCGCTATCCTCTGCTGCGTTAGAGTCACGTGCTTGATGTGGGTGAAGTGTTCCTTGTCGCCTTCCTGCACGGCTGCCAGCAGCAAGAAGCTGTCACCGTCAGGGGCGAAAAGAGGGTGAGGCTGCGCGTCTAGCCATTGGCCTTCGGGCGCCCGCTCCGAGTGAGTCTCTTCGCATTCCCACGTAGGTATGCGACATGCGGACACCACTGACAGATTCTGCGATCTGGTCATCCAGACGACAGCGATGTGAACGGAGTCGTTGCCCACCCAGCCGGCGGATATTAGGTAGAACTCTCTGTTAGAAGAAACCAGAGCATTGGAATCTATGGTTAACAAGACTCCGCGACCTCAGGATCGCCACAATCGAGGCCCACAATCTGAGGGTTTGAAGTTAGATCCTATAACCCAACTGCTATGAGAGCAAGGAGACTTCAGTACTCTCCGCTGCATCTCACCCCTATCGCAGCCCCTATCTCTCACTCGTACTACCTCTACATTTACACGCTGTCTCCGCCACCCCACCCACGATCGATTAGTCGCCTAAATCTCCTCCACACCACTTACTGTCCATCCAAAGAGGGTGGCGGCTTAAGCTTCGTCCTAGAGAGCATCGTCGAGTTTGTAGTCCCATTGCCGTTCACCGAACTGGTTACGTTGTTAAGCTCCATCACCCACAAGTCCACCTCTGGATTCGGCGAGCCTGGGGTCGGGTATCTGACAGACTTCGAGGGTGGAAAGGAGCCCCTTCTGTTCGCGGATAAAGGGCTGGAGCTGGCACCGTCGTGGCCTGGTTGCGTGCCGAACCAAGGGAACTCGAGGGCAGTGACCTTAGTGTCGTTGAAGGCGGCGTAGAGAAGATGGGTGCCGTCGGAACTGGGCCAGATCGCTTCCGGCCGTGGCAGCACTTCCTCCTGGTACAGCCAGTCGGGCACGCCGTTGTAGATCACACCAGGAACGCCTGTGTCCGTCAGCCGAGCGTCCTCACTCGCGGACGGCGCCATTCGCACGTAAATGTCGTTCTCCGATATCATGATGAGGCCAGTCGTGTTGCCCAACCAGGCAGCATGCTGCAGCCGCGTTTGCTGCATCCTTCGCGACGCGTGCAGACGTAGGGGTGTGTGATGGCTGAAAGCATACCGAGGTGAACTTAAGCTTCTGCGCGCAGAAACGAGGAACGAATTTCTTTCTCTATAGGCGTACTTACTCGTTCGTGACGTCGTAGACTGTGTAGTAAGCGGTGAAGGTATTTCTGAACACCTGGAAGAATTGTTCAGGGTTACTCCGGTATCGTCAGAGACCATTCAAGTACAGTTTCAGATGAATTTATAGAGAATTTAATTCAGATGTTATTTTAATCGTAATTAAGTGCCGATATGAGATGCCGAAGAGTTCTGAATGAGTCTCGTTCACGCTCGCACTACTCACCGGCTTAACATTGTGCTTGAACAACACGTAACGCAGGTCTGCGCTGCACTGGTAGCCTTGAACGTTCAGCTGTCTCTGGAAATAAAGTCAGAAGAGATTTACGATCCCGCCTGTTTCCCGTTTTCCTCGTACGCGAGCGCGAGAATTCCGCGATCGTTAGCTGTCCCCGTAAATTCGAGCGATCCCGCAGTTTCGACGCGCTTCGAGGACCCGGGTCTTGTCGGTTTCCCAGCGATTTTCCTGACGCTCGCG
The DNA here is from genome assembly GCA_910592295.1 of Andrena haemorrhoa. Taxonomy (NCBI): domain Eukaryota; kingdom Metazoa; phylum Arthropoda; class Insecta; order Hymenoptera; family Andrenidae; genus Andrena; species Andrena haemorrhoa. The sequence continues at coordinate 7,331,154 of OU342941.1, forward strand.
GCACGCTGTGCCACGCCGAGAGCGACGGGCATTTAAATCAACGGACGCGAGACCCACCGACGCTATATTCTCCCGATGATTCCCGTGGACACAAACAGCTCCCACGAATGATATCTATCGTGCCCTTTAATTATTCCCCGGCGACCCGGCCATTATGAGTTACGACATTAAACTCCACCCTCCAACAGATGATGATTATCAGGCGCCGGTTCGTACTTCATTATGCATGCATTAGATTCGACTGAATTTCGATGGTGGCTCGTTGCTAGAATATTAGGCTGAATTGAAATTATCTCTATCTTCCATCCCCGTGAATTTTCACCTCGTTATTCCTCCAGTGAACGCCGCTGATATACGCTCCATCTGTTAACGCTGCTCGATTTCTTCATTGAATTTCACAGGAATTCTAATTCCTGCAGGCAGGAACATTACCAATTACCCACTTCTGAACTTGCCGTCACCGCGACCAGGGGATGTCGCGCGGCACAGTGCGGGCACCAGTCGATATTTGTTTCTGAAAGGGCGGAGAGACGGGCGCGGCGTGTCCTGGTGGTCGCCAGATCGGATCAATGCGGTGTGTTCGTTCGTCTGCGGCCTGTCTGGCGGTCCAGGAAGAAAAAGAGACGGGGATTTTGGACCTGGTCCACTTTGTGGTGGTAGCACTTCGATTTTTCTCCTCTCGTGCTTTCCACTCTCCTCTCATTCGCCCGGCCGCTCTCTCTGTCACGTGATTCCTGGCAGTTCCTCAGCAGACAGTTGTGTATTTCGCGCGAGCACGTCAAAAAATTATCACAGAGTTTCCCTGCACCGCATTAATCAGGATCCAGGAATCTGTAATCGGGATCGCGGATACGAGGAAGCATTATTATACTTTCGTTTCATCCCCCCGTTCGGGCCGTTCGTTAACGAGCCGCAAATTGATGCCCGCTTCTTCAAAAGACCGTGAGCATCCGTCGACTTTCGAAATCTTCCACGCGATCATTACCGTACCGCGTACAATCCCGCGGCGAGACCATCAGCGTCGGCAATTCCGTTGCTCTCCGTTTCCTTGGTTCTATCGTTTTTGGGCCGCTTCGGGGCACGGATCGTTCCGTCGAGCAGAAAATGCAATACCATCGGGGCGGCGGCGGAGGAATGACCCCCTTTTCCCTTGAATAAACCGAGGAATACCACGAACTTTGCCTTATATACGGGCCACTCTCCTTGTTTTATCGCGCGCCGCCGGCTAAACTCGTCTTCTTGATAGATCAGGCTCGAGGGGACGGCCGTTTGATACGGACGTTAAGGCTGTTTATTGTTTCCCCCTTTTCCCACCCGTTTCCACAAGGACGAGTCCCTATTTGCATCGCGGGAAACGCATCCAGGATGTCCGTCCTTCGCCGACTCCTGGCATATAGATTCAGGCAAACGCTGTGTTGTGTCCGTGCAACTATATCTCCGAATCGGTGAATCGAACGTGGAATGATTGCTCGCTTATCACACCATACGACTTACGAGCGGTTACGCAATTTCTAACCGTATTTCTCGGGAAATTAATTTGCGGTTGGCCGCGTCACGTCGCGCATTATGATGCATATTGCAATTAGCCCGGCGGATGGTTCGTTAATGAAACGAACAAATCGAAACGGTCTGTGAGTATACGTTGAATCACTGAACATTACTCAACCCTCAGAGCACTAACAGGTGTGGTTAGAAGAACAGAATATTGAGGATTTTATTTCACCTGACTTATAAATCGATTAATTTTTCACGAATAACTTCAATTTCACCTCCTGCCTCAGAAACGCAACTGAAATCGATTATCACGCTCTAGAGGCACTTCATATTTGCTCAACACTCTGTGCATTCGCGTTCTTCGTATCTCTATCGGCCCGGTGTCACACCGTGCCGATTACTAGGTTCATAAAGATGCATAGAAGGATTAAAATGCAATGCAATTGGGCCAGCAAGCTATGCAGATTGACACTGAACAATCGTCTCGGGCTCTTCATTCGAAAACCCTGAAAATTGCCCAGGCATTGTGTCCAGGCCAACGCAGACACGTGTACAATCGAAAAGCAATATCCACGAGTGTGGGGTGTACAATCCTCTTCAGTCGAACAACCCTTCACAATACTTTCCTATATTATTCGCACCTGCCAGCAGCTTTCATTCATTTTTTAAAAACCCATTTACACGCCAGCCGTTTGGGAAATTTAGATGCAGAAGTGAAACTTGTCGCGCGGAGTTATATTTCTGGGGAAGCAGGCTACAGTGATACGTACGAGCGTGTGATTAGAGACCAGAAGGGACACGGAGTTGTTGCTAGTGTCCAGAAGAGTGAGGGACCCGTCGTCGGCTTGGTAGACAAACTTGTCGTGGGAAATCCAGGTCGGGTGTAGCCTGTGCGGCGTCAGGTCATCACGAAGGCATTCGTCTAACGTCAGGCGCCTGCCACTCCAGTACAGCAGCTCGTCGACGTACCTAAAAGTTCGTACCCAATCTATTAAAACCCGCGATCCTGCAAATATTTGTCGCTGTAATCTCGAAACTATGAAATCGCGGTTGCTAAGCCCTGCAGAGGAGGGGACGTTACAGGAAGCTAACGACCTCGCTCCAAAGTGGATTTAAAGGCGATAAAATACTGAATTTCCCGGCTGAGTGAAGTTGAATAGCCTAAGAGGATCTCTCGGGGAAAAGTGAAAGTCAACTGGTAGATTTTCTATGCAAACTAGGAGATATATCACAATCCGAGGCATCCTGTCAATACGTTTCTCTGACGGAGAACAAGAAAGACACCGCTCCACATTTCCGCGATCATCTCGTACTCCTCCGTCCAGATCGCGGATCGATTTCTGCTCCCCTCCAACAGCAGAATCGACGGAGGGCCCATAAAATACCCTCCCCCCTCGGATCGATAAATCCGATCCACTTGGCGCGATGGTCCCCGGACGGGTCACAGGCCGCCGATAAAAGGATAGGGAGATCTGCCCGATAAGGGAGCGGATTAATTTCGCGAAAGCGGTCTACACAGGATAAGGCGTCCCGGTGCTCCTTAACTGCATCCTTTCGTCTGCTCCCTTTCTACGGGAGCCGCTGAAAGATCCGGCACAGATAACACTGCCGGTGGAAAGGAGGAGGAAATCCTTGGGAACACTCACCCGAGGAGGTAAATGGCCGTGACGATCCCGGCGATAACGAACCCGATGACCAGCAGCGAGAAGATTATGCTCCGCCAGTTGTGGCCGCCCTCCCCGTACGTTAGATCCTGTGAATAGACCAGAGATCCTTCGGTTAACGATCGATCGATCCGTGTCCGGCTGGAATCTACGATGCAGAAGCTTGGCTGCTGGCATGCAGGTCACGGATTCTTTTCGGGGGAGGGAGACATCGACGGGGATGGATCGTTCGTTAACACGCTCATGCTGGTAATTGGTTGTTAGTCAACTCTGATTTCAGGATCTCGCGAAGCCTCCGCCGGCGGAGAATTCGTGGGATATAGGAGCTGCTCTGTTAGGTTTCCAGCTGTGTAGGTGAATCTCTTACGCGATAGGGTAGATCAGTGTCTGATTCCGGATCCCTGGTAAGTGGACGTGCAACGAGAAATAGTAAAAGTGTAGATTGCGAGGGTTCCATTGTCTGATTAACTCATCGCAGTGATAGAACACTTTATAAGTCAGACGAGAGCTTTGCGAACTAACTGACGAAGATTCCCTCATCATCCTGCGAGGTAACTATCTGTATATATTCCTCTAGACCTCAGTTCAGCCTCCGTACTAGGGAATCCAGAGAACCTTCCACCCAACTTTGATTCATTCGCCAAAGAACTCTAGTGTCGCTCGGAAAACGGGGGAATCGCTCGATTCGTCTAACCCAGACCGACTTTATTTTCACGATCGACAAAAACGCTTCGGGGTCGCCGTGTTCGATCGCGATGGTGTCAAGAATATCGGGGGAGAGGTTTCTGCCACGGCCCTGCAGACTCGCGTCACGGCCGCGGCATGCATATTGCATTCGGGTTATGTTTGCAACGCGCGCGCCCCTCGTCGTGCTCGCAGGACTAAGCCCGGATAACAGGTACCCAGGCTGTAATACGGCTCGACTGGATTTTCGGGACCTGTTAGAATCGCCACGTGAGCCGTGCATACGCATCACGCGTGCTTGCACGCCGTGGCAATCGCCGCTGAAACGCTAAGAGCGCCCAGACTTCCATACTGATATCGATTCGCGCGCGTAAACGCGGTTAATCCGCTCGAGGGCTATCGCAATTAAGCGGGTCGCCTTGTTCAGGCATGTTCGACGATTTGTTTTTGGGGGAAGCGTCGACGGGCTTTTATTATTTGGGGAAGCAGGGTGCTTAGAATTGGAGGTGCTCCTCTTCAGCGGTACACAGCTCGAGCAATCGCTCAATTGGAATTTGCGTCAGGCTCGGGATGCTCATCTTTCAACATCCTTCAGCCTCAGCACGCTATTCACGTCCGGAGTAAATGAATACGATCGTCAGTCTGTGAAATCGCTTTAAATATCCAGTTGGGAGCGTGGCACGTTCGAAACATAATCAGAACGTATTCTCGCCGCCATCTTAAGATCATCGACAATAATGTCACGTCGAAATTGACGGACGATCGACTTCCTCGCCGATTGGCCGTAGTCAGGACACGGTAATCGCTTTTGGACGACTTGTTTATCGCCCGGTGAATAATCGTCGATCTTCCTTCGGCCTTCTTCGTTCTACCTATCGCCTCCTGGCCTGTTCTTTCTCTTCCTTATCCACCGCGCCGCCCCAACCCGCTTTAATGTCTCTTTCCGCCACCGCGGAGCTGATCGATTCATCGCCTTTGAATTCCGAGCATGCAGCCGTGCACGTGCTCCCCGTGCAGGATATAATGTTTTCGATACGCGAAGACAGAGTATTCAGGACCGAGGGCCCATCAGGGTGCAACGTGACTGCGTTTACTTGTTTACTGATGCACTTACGCGCGCATGCGTGCACGGTTTCGCGAATTATCCCCTGCAATTGAACGTAACGCTGATCAATGGTAATACTTCATTATCCACAATATCGATACAGTGGGTTGCAAGCCCTCTTTAAGAATCCATGGGTGATTCTAGGAAGAAGGCTTCCAGGGGGATTTAAAAGCAGTTCCTTACCCAACTGCACTTGGGATCTTAATAATAAGAGCACCCAGAGTTGGGGAACGAGCTCCATTCCAGGATTCAGCCTGTATAATTGAAGAAAGAGTTTTGTTTGCCGTGGAGGCGGGGAAGATTGAATAAGACCCGAGGTTCCTTTCCATATTTCAATTTCGAGCGAAAATGTAACGCTACGAGTCTCCACCTCGAACGGCGAAGGTGCTTTCAATGATTGTGGAAGAAATAACAGCGACAGGACCTCTTTATATTCGATAAGAAGGGAGAGGTACAGGTTCCTGATCTTCTATGCAACTCTGTATTGTTCAGGATGAAGTAGAAGATACAATAAAATGTTCAGCTGTGGTCAGAGTATTCAGGCAATTCTTATCGTCGATTCTCCCCAAAAATAACAGACTCTGTTGAAGGTGCGGCTGCGGCAGCCGAAGTGAAAAATATAGGGCAGTCTCGTGGTCAAATAAGTTCCGCAAAAGTGCGATACCAGGCGTGGAGCGTGCTCAGAAATTCCCGTTAGACACTCCGCGAGCAAGCTTCGCGGAGCAGCACTTCGCGGAATAGTAAAATAGTGGTGTTACAATGCTACTAAGATAGTATTAGCATGATACGGAACGCGGTGGGTTCAGGGGCCGGGAGAACGGTACGAGAGGAAAATATAATATTCCCTGTACGACAGCGGCGTGGTTTGCGAGAAGAAAATTTCTCGGTAAGGTTGCCACGCGACGGGAACATTCCCCAACAAGTTTTAGGTGTTCCTTCGCGCCGTTATGGGAGCTTGGGTGGCTGTGATGTAATAAATATATTGCCAGCGAACCATCCGCCGAGAGTTCCATCGTAAAATTCTTATGTTTCAACATGGAACCGTCGTTACATTAAATTGTCCTATCCACCACACTCTTCTTATCCTTTCATCTTCGTCAACGTAGCCTTCACCCCTTCCTCTGCTGGAATAATTAATTAATAAACTTGTATCCGCTCTTATCTAAAATCGTACTGCCCTCGAAACTCCTCAAAGATCACGAATATTAGGTGATCAGTTTCGTGGAGATTTTTGCAACTTGTCTGTCAAGAATTGTGACGTTTTTCTTCCACCAAGATTCCTCGACTTCTTGCTCGTCAACGCTGCTATTAGCTGATACGTTGTAAACAGAGCGACGTTGCAGGCATCATCTTAAAATACTAATTCCACGGCAGCGTGTAGGTATTTCGTGTTTTTGCTTTTGTTCTTCATCGATTCTCGATAGGCGATAGAGGAAGAGCGCGGTCTTCCGTGGGGTTTAGTATTTTATACACGAGGCGCACACTTCTCGCCGTCGTTTCTGGTTTATATTCCCCAGCTACAATATGGCCCTTGCCAGGGAAAGGAGTGGGAGGGCGCCGCGGGAATGGAAATTGGAAGTCGGAAAATGGAATATCCGGCACCGTTGCGCCGGGATTACCCTATTGTGCCGCTTCGCAAATGCAATGACGAAAAGAGAGAGCGCGGAAAGCGAGCTCTGGTCGTGTCGATGCGTTTCGATTGATGTATCGACGAGGAGGGGGAGAATTAATCGACCGTGGAGATAATGGCCGTGCACTTTGACATTCGGAAGATACCGATCTCCGATAATGAAACGCGGAATAATTTCGCTGCAATTAGGCTCCGTCGAGGTCTGCTTTACTAGCGGACCTTCCAACCCCCCTTCAGTTTGGTCGTTTGAACGAACGGCGGAAAAATTGCTGTTCCAGTCTGTTGCTTTGCACTTGCAGAGCTCCGTTCGAGTATGACATTCGCCTGCAACACGACGATTTACTCAGCAAATACTTTGAATCTTTGGTAAAGCATGGCTGATGTTATATAGCCCTGATGACACATTGACGATTTTGCCTGTTTGACCGAGGCAGATCTTATCAATCCATCTCTATCGCTATATCAGCGACCATCCCTTCTAGTTAAATGTTTAATAGGCGCGTCGCAGAGGGAAGAAATCCTCGTTCTGCCCCCTTCATCACAGAAAAACATCCCAGTTGAATTCAACACTGCTGCTCCCCTGGCCCCGTCCCCAACTCGATTTTCACGCCTCTGTGCAATTTTCCAGGCACCAAGCATGCAACGAAAGTAGCCCGGCCTGTTGTCGATCGGCGCGGAAGGGAGGCCGGCCAGCGAATTTTGCAAAATTCACCGACTTTCAAAGCCGCTGGCCGCGGGCGCGTGCATTATTTACGCTCATTGTATCTCACCGGCGCTCGTAAATAATGTAAAGCACTAATGTACCGCGGTGAAAAAGGACGAAACGAACGCGCGGGCGCACGGGGACGCTGTTATTTGCAGAGTATAGTGCCGAGGCTGCACTCGTCGCTTCACGTAACTGCGGTATTTGCATGTTTACAACGGTGCCGCGTCCCCGATGGAAATAACATATATTCAGAAGAGGTCTCGAGAGCGACGCCGAACTTTTCGTTGGAAGCTTCTTCGGGCTTTTCCAATATTCGTCCAGCGGAAACCTGGCCAACAGTCGCCTACGGCTACTGGCTGTTGGCCGGTTCGTTTAGCCTGGTCAAGATTTCATTCTTAAATAGGAAATGCATGTTCCGAAGCAAGTATCCTTTCGAGTCGCCGAGAAATTGTTCATACCGAAATTTCCAGCGGAGGAGTGTATAATTCGGGGTGAAGAGTAGGGCAATTTAAAGAACGATGACTACTACTTTAATTACTACTGAAGTGTGATGATAATTGAACGATGATGACTGATCTCTTTGAAATGACCAAGCAACAGAAAGGAATTATTCGAGGACGCAGATAAAAGTTTCCTCAAATAAAGAATTCAGTAGGTATGGAGGCGTAGGTACTCCTCTATAACATGCATTCGGAGGGCCTGAATTTGAAATATGTGATGAATGTGAACGATCAGGTTCTCGTCAAAGCGACGACTATCCGCGGCAGTAAAACATTTCCACCGGAAAGCGATACACAGACGAGTGCTAGCAGCTTGGAAAGGTTGGTAACATGGGAGGCGATAAGCTGCAGCCAAGCCGTGGGCAATGTTTCTTTCGGCCGGATTTCATTGATAGCTGGGGTGGAAGGGGAGCAGAAAATTTCCGCGAGATAACGTAACGTTTATTGGCTCGCGAAACGCTAGCAGGAGCGAGAATATCGGGCCGTGGCCCCGGCCAGGGAATCCTGTGAGCTTTATCGGATTCCAGGACGTTCCAGAATTATAGGCGTACACGAATTCCTTCAGCCTTTAACCGGGGCGAAACTTTTTTCATCGTCGTAATATCGACGCGTATTACTCTCCAGTTTCGATGTATCCCGCTATTTAGAGATAAAATAACTTATGGTGTCAAATGATGAGAAAGTAATTAATATTTCCAGTCGTGGACCAAGTTGCCACGGCTGATTAAACAGTGCTTGTTGTTATTGGCGACGCACGGGGAAACTCTGAAGAAGACTTGGTGTTGCAACTAGCTGAAGGCTCGAGAATACTGAGGGAACACTTGGGAAAACACCGACTGCTAGTTTTAGATTTAGTAATAAGGTAAACTCCGCGTTGACGTTGGGGTACCTCCTGTAATTAAACTTTATCAGGGAATACCCTGGGGCAACACTCTTTAAGCCCTCGTTCTTTCTAAACAATCCCAAGTATCCATAAATTATTATCAGGCTCCTCTCGACTGTTCTACCATCCGCTTTCCTGCGAATCAATGTCAATTCACTTCATCGTAAATCCGGCCGGATCCGCTGCCGTCGACGATATCCAAATTCATATCGGCGTCACGTACGATGTCAGATCAGTGGGTATTAAAAATCGTTGATATTCGAGGGAGAGAGCGCCGGAGCTTTCAGATTGCATCGCGCCTTGTTATTGCGAGTGTCGCTTGAACCGCCGCAATATCGAGCAGACGTGGGTGGTGTGAACGGGACAAGGGTACAGTTATTGCCGAATGTTCGCGCGCACCGAGAAAATTGAGCAATAGTACGAGGCGAGAATCGTCGAAGGGTCGCGCTGCGAGGCTCTGCACTTCCGCCGACGTGCGTGATCAAGTGAAGGTACGGTATTCATTTGATCGTGCAAAGTTACGGCACCTCGTCTGTCATCGAGAAGCCAAATTCGAACGACAGATGTGGAAGCGCAGCAGAGAAGGTTAGAAAAAACATGGCGATTATTGTGGGGCAAAATGGGATCCAATGGGCGGCGGAAAATGCTTGGAAAATGTCCATGGATCGTAGTCTCGAATGGTTACAGGGAGTCCAGAGGAAACGTGTAGAGGGAACGCTGAGCGTGAAAAGCGTGGAAATGAATTCGATGCGGAGTCGTTTGCTTATCTTCTGACAAATTGAGCGGCGTATTGGCCATTGCTGTTCCTCGTTAGCGTTAGCTTCCAGAAATAGCACGATCAGCGCGTCGTATCCCCGATCAGATGCAATTCACGCACGTAGCACTTCATTTCCACACGACCGGACACCCGTTTCGGCACTGTACAACGTTATATCCACGACTGCCCGTCAGGTATCGAACGAGGCCTAATCCTTCGTCACCGAGGAACGAGGCTCGACTGAGAGGAATCTTTCTGCCAGACTTTCTGGCTCATTGCCCTCCACACCTCAGTGTTCTCTTTGTCCCTCGCCCGTGCCTCCGCTAACGTGTTATAAATTATATACACACGCGCATTAGGCGGTGTATTGTAAATCGTTCATAGCACCGTGGCCCCTTTGAGCTGGCTGATGGATGTGGAGGCAGAGTGAATAAATTCGATTCCAATTAACGCCGGCTACATACGTCTACATAGGTTTCAGCTCACTGGCGGACCGTTTTGCCACTATGTTTTATAAATACTATTGATCTCACGTGCCGCGTTACGTCACTCCTCTGCTCGGTAAATCAATTCTGTTTTGAAAGGCGAAAAAATAGCAGGTACAGTACGTGCTCTCCTTCTTGCACGAGCGCATTGCTTCTCGCTGCTCCAATTCACTTTCCACAGTCCCGCGGCTATCGGCGACAGATCCCTGATAGGGAGAATTCGAAGCGGTTCACGGTACCTTTAGACATTGCAATTATCGCACGCTTCTAAGATTTGTGTATATGCTGAGTCTTATGTATTCAGGCTTCACCAGCTGAAGAAATCGTCGACCGCGGCGAAGAAGCGGAAGAAATGTACGTCGATCAGCTCACCAGTGGCCCGTGGAGCCGCGTGCAGTGTCTCATTTCACGAGGAGGCTGGCACCTCCAGCTTGGATCAGCACCTTTCACCCCGAAAGACAACGTCGGACTGACATGCCTTCCCGCCGCCGAAAGGGACCCTCCTTCCCGTTTCTCTCTTTTTGCTTCGACAGGAAGTTCAAAGGGGTGACATATGCCGATTCGCCTCTTCAGGGGTCAGGAGGGCACTCGGCGAGAAGGGTCGATAATCGAAGAGGGGAGCAAGTTCCATCGGCGGGTCTCTTACGTTACGTTGCAGCGCGAAAAATACATCCCTTCGTCGGACATGCGGCGAGCACCGTCGTCGCTTCGCGTCGACCAAGCGACGGGAAAATAGATTTGTGGAATTTTCATCGGGGATTCGATGGCCCGTTCCGTCGGTGTCTCACCTCCCCTCCCGCCTCCCTCACCCTTCCGCCGCCGATATCGAATAATTTAAACCTTGAAGCGCTTCTAAATCCATCTGGACTACAAGTAACAGGCCTGTGGCCCAGCAATTTGCTTCCAAGCGACCGTAGCGTTGAGATTACCTGGCAGAATATCGCGGGATAAATGTGGAGGAATCTTGGTGAGGAGATATCGACCAAACAGAGGGCAGCACGGCTCCCCCGGTCTGAGCAGACATTTATCACAGAAGAAAGGTGTTGAGGTCCATTTGCTGGACAAGCGTGCTGGACTTTCGACTCTCGGACGGCTGTAACGTCCGATTTCATCGCGGCTGGGTTACGAACTTCTTCTAGTTATTAGAGCCACGATCACCGAGCAATCTGGCAGGGTGAATTTCACGCGTCCACGGAGACTGCCCATCAGCAGGGCCTACAGATGATCATTGACAATGAAATGGTCGGCTGAGGCCGTTGTTGCTTTCGCGATGGTGGTATGCCTAGTGTGTAACGAGTTTCTCGTTCGTCTCAAAGGGCCACGCACACGTGTTAACCAACCGCGACTTTAACCTCCTCTAGGCCTTTTCGCCCCTCGCAGCTGTGACACAGTGATCAAGTTATTCCGTGCTTGCGTGTGAAGAGGCAGCTCCCCCAAACTGGATTTCTCTCCCACGAATTCTCCCGTCTTCTCACCCACCTTTTCGTCGAGGTTTCCGCGGTGATGCGGCAGATAATTGGTCCACTTTAATTCCGCGCTCGCGACGCTGGCCTGTGATAGACTTCTGGAATCTCTAGCGTGTGCAGATATCACTATTAATGTCCTTAAAGATCATAGAATTTTGAAAGCACTTCGTACGATCACGTTGCGTGGAACGTCCTCTGCGCCGAGTACACATCCTCCCTTTCTCAGGGTTTGTACAGGTTAACGAGGTAAAGAGCCGGGACTGTCCGTAAACACGCACACGGTGAAACAATTCGCAAACATGCGGGGACGTGCTTGCAATTTGCTCAACCACCGAAACAAGTCCCCAAGGCTATCGAGCCGAACGTCCTAGATCTTCGCAGGAATCATTCTGCTTCCCAGAATTCTCTGAATCATGCCTAACGATCTAGAGACTGCACCGTCAACCTCGCAGTTCATTAAAGCTCACCGTCAAGTATCCTCCGCGTTATCAGAATTCGGTAACAATTCTACTTGACGACATTAAGAGGCAAGCGGTGTCTGAACGGCATCTACCGCTTCCCCGTTTGCATTTCCGCGACCGTTCGAACCCCGCTCGAAGGGTCGGCCGAAAGGCCTGGAATTCTCATTACCCCGAAACAAGCGTCGACGGGGGCGGAAGGGTGAGAGGGTTCTTCGATCAGCGTTCGGGGGAGGTGATTCGCGAAGGTCGCGGCGAAACGGCGTATCGCGAGATTGCATCGTTAATGGATCGCCGCCGCGATAACAGCGCTGCGCGAGTCGTTAAAGGCGCCGTTTCCTCCACGTCTCCGGTCCCACGGACGGACTGAAAAGCTCCCGAGCTGTCAGCCGCAGCCAATTAGAGCGGCAGGGCGTGTTTCCACGCTCCGACTTCTGTAGAAAAGGATTCTCCCGTCGATTCTTTTGTCCGACTCGCTGCACGGCTAAATTGCGCGCTCCGAGGAGCCTGGAGGAAGTAGAGCCTCGACTATAGCTCCTCGCTGATATTAAATTGATGTTGCTCGATCTTTCTATTGTAATTGAGGGTAGTTTCCCGCCGTGCTCGTCGGGCTAGTAGCTCCGACGAGGCTTTCGTTCAGTTGCTGGCTGATGTGGGTCGAAACAGTTGCAAGTACTTCGTTTAATCGAGGAACAGCTCGTCGTGATAAGATTCTTATAAGATCTGGAAGCACGATGAACTGAACTGCAAGTCTGTGCCTTTGCGATACTATAGAGACGTCGCCGGTGATTAAAAGGGAAACTGTGATTGAATTCTCAGCGCGACAGGCACTCGAAACTGTAGCGGCGTCGTTATTCCCGAAGGTTAAATTGAATTAATTTTATTCGCCGAAATTCAGCGATCAAGGCAGGAAGCCGTGAAAATCATTTGACTGTCAAGCATGTCCGGTTATGGGTGCAGTTTACGAAAACGGGGGGATTCGGGGGGTGCGGGCAAACTGCGGTTACATTGCAGCCTCAGCTGTGACGCGAGCTTTCATGAATAAATCTGCATGCGTCTGAAAATTCGCGCGACAACCTCCCCGCGTTCCTCGGCGACATTGTCGTCGCGAGTATGTAAATATTATCCAAACAACGCAGTCGTATTCCGACATTCGCGTGTAAATTTAGACCCGCCGCGCTGAAGGCTTCAGTTTTATCGATCGGAATTCCAGCCGTCGTTCCCCGTGCCTCGTCTATGGGAATTATACACGTACGCGCGATATCTAGGAGAGTGTTCGGTTATAAATAATAGCCCTTCGAGAGTTGCACACTGGCCGCCGGTGACATTCTACCGCGTCGTTGAAACTATTTCCAAACTTCTCGGTTCGTGAATGCGTCGGGAATGCCCCTTTGATGCACCCTCGATGACATTCTCGTAGTTGCTGGGTCGTCAAGAACGGAGGTGGAACTATGTCGTCGGATAAACGCGTGGGAGGTGTGAACTACAGCATCGTTAAGTTCAGTAGCGGAGGCTCCATGGGGGGTGCAATAGGGTTCGCACTTTGCATTCATCTGTAGAAGCAAGTGGGTGCCAATCAGCGTTTTCTAATCGATCAGGTGTGCAGCAGTCTCCAAGTGCCCAGCTGATCAATTAACGAGTGCGCTGATTGCCACTTGCTTAGCCTGTGGCTCGAGTGCAATGTAAACAGCGCAGGGGTGATCGGGCAAGTAGTACGAGCCTGCGAGAGCCAGACTCGAGGACTCGAACGCTACGTTTCGTCCTGCGAGTACGAATCTTTCTGCTCGCCAATTAAGATTGCAATCGTGGTATGGCTTCGCGCGAAATTCGAGCTACTGGTGTTAGTAGTACACAGGAGTTTTGGTTATCCCGAATATCCCGAAACCTAATCGAAAACAGACTACCACGACTTAAGGGTACTTTGTTTCTTTGTAATTAATTATAACAGATATGCTTCATTTTAGACAGGAACGACTGCCTAGTACCCTTTACACCCGTACTTCAAACACGAAAGCTCGAAGAGAAATCGAACAGAACCGGCGTTTTCTGCAATCATGGAAGTTCCAAGACCCCGCCAAACTGATAATTATTTGCCAATTTCCCCCCCACTATCTTCATCCATCGTCTCAAGCAACTTTCCACGTCCAAGAATTTCAATCGCCTCGAAGAACCAATCAACGGGGCAAAAACTTAGTTGCAAGAATTCCCCAAGAATCCAGCGCTAAACTTACACTCCGATAGCATTCGTTCTCCATTGAAAAACTGAGGCCCCCCATCTATACTACTTCTGTCCTCACATTACACAGAAGAAAATCAGTTCCCACTTATTCATTCAGACTCCTCCTTCCACTCCTTCGAGCCTCTAACGTGATTTCCACGATTCCGTGCAATGTACCGGGCACCAAAGCCAACGAAATTATTTCTCTGTCTCTGGGATGGGGCGAAGTGGAAAGCGAGTCGGGGACTTTCCAGCAGAAAGCTACCTGTCGCGCCACCGTTATATCGGGAAAATCAGTTGGCAGTTATCAGCTGCTCTTGCAGCCTCTGCTCCCCTGTTAAAGGCGTCCGCTCTCCCATCTCGAGATGGCGCGGCTAGGGCTGTTCTCGAGCTGGCTGGTCCCTTCGCGACGCGCCTTTGCATAATTAACTTTCTCGAGGGCGCGTTGAGGACGCCCCCGCTCGTAACGTGACGTTTAGACGTCGCGATATCGGTCGTTCGCGACATCTCGACATCTCGGCAGTCAAACCTCGCGCGGCTTCGCGACGAGAGATGGGGAAACAAAGGGGAACGGAGGTAAGGAGCCGGTCTGCATAATGAATCCCGTCTCTCTCACTCGCTCGACGATCCTCTCCTCTGATTTACTCGTCCTACTGCCGTGTAATTAGCGTGTCTTTGTTTCTGCCCCGGGACTCTCAGCCGTTCCCAAAATCCTCGGCAAGTTTTTGCCGAGTTTTCGCGGGGAGACGGCGCGGCGGAGTCTTTCGACGCTAGGCTATTTGCAAGTTTAATTAATTGACGGTTTCGAGCTAATGGCTCGAGCTGAATGTCGTTTGGAATTTATTAGCGTTTCGGTGGGAATAGTTCCTGCTATCCATCTGAAAGCTTTTCGACGCTGTTACTGGGAATTATTGCGGAATAATTAGGGGGACTGTTGTCGGAGCGTTGGGACACGTTTAAGTTCATCCTTTTGTCTTCATCCCGGAGAAGTTCGTAGGGTTTATGGTAATTGTATGATTATACTTTCGGCAACTAAAGGCGATGGTGGGAACGTGACGAGTCTACTCGTAGTTTCAAGTTTTACGGGTCAGTTTGCAGCGGATTCTGTAATTAGTAAGGGGACTTAATGTTCACTATCGCCTTCAAGTCGTACGTTCCTGCTCGTTTACAGGAATTGTTTCGTTAATTCAGCCGTCGCTGTTCGAAGAATCCACTTTAGCATTTTCGACACTGTATAACTTGCTCTGCTTTCAACTGTGAGAACGCCCGTAACCGGGAAGCCGATCTTTGGAACAAACCGAGGGTAATGAAACTCGGGAGAAGACGCGTGCATTTTCCTCTTCGCAGACGTGGACGCTTCCGCTTAAGCTGTTTTTCGTCGGCAGGAAAGAATGAAAATTGGCTGACTTAATGCCGGGGAATAATCTCGAGGTCATCTGGAATGCTTTTGCGGAATGGCTGTGCGGTTTCGCAACGCTGCGGTTTCTTAACCTTGCGATTCTCCAATTGTTTGATCCGACTCTTGAGATCCCTATCTTTCGTTCATGGTTCTTAGGAATTGGGTCGCAAGAGTGAGTGTATCAATCCGAAGGCTACGGTCTCGTGCGTGGTCGTCATGTTCTGTGTTTGCGTTGAAACTGTGTCACCGTGTTCCTTTGACTGCGAGAAGTGTGACTGCACACAGTGTCCACGGTTCTCGTGTGGATGCTTGCCACAATGCTGCACGCTAACACCGCTAAATTCACTGCCAATAAACGTTCTACGTCGCGGCTATCAGTTTCATTCCAGTCGAGATGCAACGTCTTCGGGTTAACATGCGTTTCAATCACATCTGTCTTTGTTATTGTGGAACAGTCTCGGGTGATCATATTCACAATCAATTCGAGGCACATAAGAACATCACGAAAAGTGCACGTCTATGTAGTCGAGGGATTCTTGAGGCAAAAATGCAACGATTCTAAGGCACGCATTCCTTCTGAAACACATTCGTTTGTCACAAAGTGTTCACTTCTGACCCAAAGCATCCCTCGCGCGACACACCTAACACCCTGTGCATTGAACTACAGTGACCAGGTCTCATAGCAAAGAAGGGTTCCCACTACGATCGGTGAAACTTGGAGGACAAGGGTTACAACAGAGTCATGCTTTCGAAACCTGACAAAATTCGCCGCGAAACGGCGAACGAGCAATCTCGAGCGACGGTAGGAGGATGTCGGGACGGGCCGCTGGAGCGATTTACCTCTTTTACCTGGGCTGACTTTGAACGGGGATCGGCGACCTGGACGGTCTCGTCGGGAGGCAGCCGCCAGGAGTTCCTCTCGATGTTGACGCTGGCGTTCATAGCGGCCTCCTCCTCCGCCTCCCCTGTCCTTCGTCGTTCCTAGCAGCTTCGTCCTTGCGCGAGCAGTTCCCCGAGGTCCCCAGGGTAACCCCCGGGCCACTCCTGGGGCCGAGGTCCAGCACCAGCAATCCACAGTTCCTCACCTGGAACAAAGTGACACACGATGGTTTCGATCAGCTCGTTGGTGTCCTTCACATACATTTTAAAATGAAAAGAGTAACGTCCTAGGTGTTTTCTTTTAACGTGGAACTTTCTGCTGAATAAATGAATCTTTGGATTAGTGGGTGTAGGTGTTTAGAGATTCAGAGGAGGCGAGGAATGTAATTAGACACCAAGAAAGTGAAGCCTTCGAGTATTCGAGGAATTAAAAATAGTATCAGGGAGTAAAAATAGGGACTCGTAAGTAGTACAATGTCCCATCGATTGGCGAGTGGTCGTAGGGACATCGAAGAACAGTCTCGATTGGGTAAAAAGTTCCAAGGTGCACGAAGCCCGAGGAATAGCAGTGAACGGTGAAAATTCAATCTGACTTCCTCCAGCGGTAGGTAAGTGAAACAGGTTAATGGCGAATCGTAGCTTCGAACAAACCTTATTGTCTGGATTCCAGGTGGACTGATCGAACGGTCCGCTTCTGCAGCGATTAATATCGATTTCTTATTAGAGCCCCGTCGCCGAGGGAAAAGGTTAAGGACGATTCTGATGAAATGCCATGGCAGTTTGCATGAAACGCCTCATCAGTCCTTTTCATCTTCGTTACTCTTCTCGTTGTCAGAGAACGTATCGCGTACATTGTTTACTCTTAATCTCGGAAGGCCCGTATCGAATTTGGAAATTTTCAAGCTCAGACGAATCTTGAAGCAAATTTGATAATTTCACTGAACCGTGGATAATGTATTTTCCATAATTACCATTAACAATCCCGTTCAGTTTGCGGGCAGCGCGAAGCCATCCGCGAAAGGCACGAACAAAGGATAATTACGAATTCCTCGGGGAATTAAACCCGAATAAGGGGATTACAACCGCTCAGGTTGTCCGTCTTCTTCCATGAATAATTTAATTAAAGTCGAAATTCCCTTCACGGGAACCCACACAGCAGGCCATTAGTTTATTTTCTATTTAAATTTCAAATCGCTAGCACGCAGGCAGACGAGCGTATATAAAATGCAAACAAAATGCAGCATCGACCACGGATCGTAGCTAATACCGCCGATTTCTGCTCTGTACGCTTTCACGTCGATCGTGCCCTTCTCAGTAATTCAATCTCGACGCCTGACCAAAGAAACGTACCCGATTCCTCCGAAAGGCCATGGATCAACGTACCGCCGTGGGCCGGGAGGAGTATTTATTCAGCAAGATGCAGAGCTCGCTAGGTACACTATTAAACGTGGAAGCGACTGAAACATAGATCGTGATAACGAACCACCGATCCAGTCAGCGGGAATTTATGGGACGTAAAAGGAATGCAAAGAGCGCGGAACGCGAGCGGCATGGAGAACGGAAACGGCCGGGTAGGTACCGTTGCCTTTCCGCGGCTCCTGGCGTCTCCTTTCTCCTCGTTCATTGCCTCCCGCGCCCGTCGAATTTAAATTCTCGCGATTGCATTTATAAAACTGCGTCGCGGAAGAGCGATTTAACCGCCGCTGCGAATTTCCCTGGGCGCGAAGGAGTCGGCGCTGCTGGGTCGCATCCAGCGTTCCCGTATCGCTTCGTTCCGATGAATATCCGAGTATTTCCAATTCATCCGCGATTCCGCGACATTTGAATAATTTTTCTGCCACGACTGACCTCCGTGGGAGCCTTAGCACCGGTCGCGTTTCGCGTCCCCCGGATCGATTTGAAAATCCATCCCACCGAAACGGCGATGTCGTGTTTCAAGTTCGACGGCAGGGCGACGTCTCAAGTTCAGCGGGTTCCGCAGTAAGGAGATTTCAAGTTTCCCTGGCTTATCATAGAGCCGCGCCTCGGTGACAAAATGTCAGCCAACGAGTTCAGGTAATCGCGTTATACGACGGCGGCGCTTTATGTAAAAGAAAGAACTTTGCAATCCGGTTGCCGCTATCCTATCGTGCTGCGCATCGCCGGATCGTAAAGTGAAATTGCACGAGGATACAGTTCACGTACGGCCGCATGCATCATTTCAGCTTCCCGCTCGGCTCGACGTGACACGACGTCGTAAAAACGCGAGATATCTCGCCCGTGGATTTCAATAGGCCGGCGTTTTACGACGCAGGCGAAATTACTGTTTGAATTCGACCGTCACCGTGGTGTAGCGGGTTCGTTTTTGCAGCTGCCTCATGTTCGCGACTTTGGGCAAATTTAACGCCTCTGTCTATCGCGCCCCTTCAACTATCCATGCAGATTTCGAGCCGTACGGGAGCTATAAACTCTTGTGTTCGAGATGCGAATACGCGAAGGGAACAGTGGTAAAGATAAACGCGTAGGTCGTGCTAGCTTCTTTCTCCTATACAATCTATGGTCTCCCATTTCCAATCGAACGTTCAAACTCGAACAATCTTGAATTCGTATCCGCGAATAACTTCCACAGTCAAATTTCCGACCTCGTTTCCATGGACTGTATTCACGCCTCTTGATTCACGAGTTCCTCCTTTCCATTGTCCCTTATATCGTAATTCAATCGACAGAGTACCGTGAAAATTCGCCCTACGGATAACCCATTGTCTAAAGATTCTCGCGAGACCGTTGTAACAAGACGAGCAATGAAATCGACGAGCGATTCGAGCTCCAACCCCGTCCAACTTTTAACAACGTTATCCTCGATCGCAGCGCCGATCGATCGTCCATTAAATCGTTCTCGAGCCTTCTCACTTTCGGCGACTGGATCGCTTCATCATCTTCCCAGTGTCCTCTCGCGAGGGACGCCGGGGCGAGGTTGCGTTTGCGGAGAAGTTAGATAATGAGGCAGCCGGCAGTTGGCCGAAAGCTATTGCCCGAAGGAATCGTTTAATTACATCACGGGCTTCTATTTCGTTCGTCAGGAAGTCGATAAAGGTGGATGAGATTGGCGCAGGGGGTGGGGATACTTTGAAGTTTTCAACGTCCGCGGAGAACAGGGCTGCTCTCCCCCTTCCTACCGCCCACTCGAAAGATGGATTAACCTTAATTAAAGTCCCGCCCTTTTTTCCTTAACTTTGCTTCGAATACCGGCTCCCTGTCGCGGCGTCCGTGCGCTGTACCTCGGCAATCTTTGCCTTACACAACGAGGGAGTCCTGATACCATCGGGCTTTAGTCCTCAAACGCGGGGACGGGGCACGCGAAACTGGACAATGAAATCCTCTGTCCTCCCGCGCACCAAGGAGTCCTAATTCCATTGGCCCGGCTACCAATCATCCAGATAATCCACGTTAAAAACAATGGAATTAGTAGCAATAAGCAGAGATACGGTGGCGCAGTGAAGCTCTAAGGGGATGAAGCGAATTAAACCAGTCGCCGTAATTTAATAATCGTGGCAACGAATTACGTAACCAGCGCCCAGAATTATCCGCGCGTCCAACAATTAATAATAACGGAGGAAGTGAGCGAGGGAGGAACGGAGCGGGCCACGAGGTAGGGGGTGGCGAAAGAGGACGTTGTCCTCGTGAAAGGGTTACCACGTTACCCGCGGGTAGTGACGTCAGAAGGGGGTGTGTTACGTCAGTAGTGCGGCAGACTGTGTGGACTCGGAGCTTCGGCTGGGAGAGGGTCGGGAGGGGTTCGGGGGGCGGGGGGCTGCGAAGGGGATGCAGGCGGTCTGAACGGCGCGGCAAGGGCTGACGCAAAATAAGGTCGGCCACCCCGGATTTCATTCATCAGTCACAGTCCACGGTGGCCCAGGCTAACTGGATTAATCCTCCGCAGTTGTCAAGCCCGTCTGAAGCGACAAAACCGAATTCGGAATGCGGATCGATGGCGGGCGCGGTGGATTTCACGTATGCGCGTAAAACCATTCGAACCGTTGGATTCGAAGAATTCACCCCCCTTTGCATGTGTAGCCCGTTTCACGTGGAAATTTGATGCTTGACTGATCGCGGAGATTAGAGTTTCGATTAGAATCTCCAATTGGAGGAGATCGATAGGGTTTTGGATGTGCTGTAGAGGGAAGAATCATGAACACTGTGCAATTATACCAGAAGGCTTTGTAAGCTTTTATTTTCCACTTGTCAAATTTGAGGCTGGGTAATTTAAAAATCAGAACGTTTGTGTTGAATTATTTGAACCACGAATGTTTTGCTGGCGCAGCTCTTCCGTTCCTTTTTGAGCGAAGGACAGAATCTGTTAATCCAAGATCTTAGCCCCGAGTCGCGGTTCTTGCATCCACCGTTCGTTAAACGCCCCGAGTAAAAACATTTACACGCCGGGCAAAAAGCGAGAGCTTCTTCTGGTAATCGAATTTTCACACAGCGCCAGGCATAGATCGCATGGCTCGCCAGCAAAGTTCTTTGCAGACGCTCTGTGTCCATCTTCTTTCACTTGCCAAGCAACCGACGCCAAATTTGCTCATTACACTTTTCTTGCGATGTATCTTCCTCGGCCTTTCTCCGTTTCAGACGAGGATCAAGTGTTTTCTATTCGATAATTGCTCGGGGGATCAGAACTGACCGAAAAAGTTGGGGGAATTCTGCCAGGAAGCTAGAATGCGGGGAGAGTATCGAGGATTCTTCGGCGCGAGTAGTACGAGTCACGCAATAGTCAGGCGGCCCTTACAGCCCGCGACAACCAACATTCAACACGCTTTTACTTTCCTAGTAGTTGTATTACAGCAATGGGGGATTAAAAATTGTTATTCCCAAGTCAACTGCAGCTGCACCTTAATTAACATTAACAAAAGAACATCCCGAAATGTGCAAACAGCCTCTTCAATGGATAGTAACGTAAATTTTGGAACTTCCCTGGAAACAACTTACTGAAGACCCTTTTCCAACAGTTATTTACTATCTGTCTACACACTGCTATTTCAAAACCCTTTTGAAGACAAAGCTTCAGCGCGATATACCTCTTTTCGCAAAAGCGTTGCGAAAATGGTAGCCACAAAACGGTCGCGTTTATGGATGAATTTAAAATTGCGAGGCGGCCCGGGGAAACGTAAAGCGCGTCAGCTCGACGAACAGGATCCGGAAATCCGCTCGTAATTATTAATAACAGGCCGTTTTGCATGAGTTCCAGCCTCCATTTTTCATTCGATCGTCCCCCATTTAAACTAAATACTGGCTTCATCCGCCAACGTTGTAACTGTGAAAAATATAAAAAAGTCCAACGATTGGGCACAGGTATTGACTCACCTTCGCTATACTTTCGCGATAAGGAAAGCGATAAGGGTAATGATTGTAGAGATTGTCAGCGACACGAGATGTTATGCAGTTCGTGTAACCACGTTAAAGGAGCCCCGATATTATCGCAGCGACGATTCGCGTTTTCGACGCGAATGATTTATAGCCGGTGGAAAGAATATCGCGTGCACGGTTGCCAGGTTCTCTGTATATTTCACGGTAATTCCGTTTCTGGCACGTTTCAGCCGATATATTTGGCCCCGCGTACCCTCGAATACGTATTACTGCGATTCCGTGACTTCCAGCCCCGAAACGGACCCGTGTCCAGCCCCCTTGCAACCGTGCGCGTACATACGAATGCACATACCACAGGCGTGGCAATAATGCTTCAGGGGAGTGAATTTTGCAGTAGCTCATTCTCTGATAACACCCGTCTGAAACCCCAGGCGTCTCTTTTCCATAAATATCGTAGCAGGCGTCGTCCAAAAATAATATATCTTTGGGCACAGATCATTCATCATCTAAAGAGCTCCCTACACGAAGGCCTCTTGTTGCTTCCACCTAAGTTTCTGCTACAGATGATCAAAGCACAAAGACCTTCGGCAGGGATTATTGGGTCTTGCTTCTAGTTTCCCTGAAAAATTATTCGAAAGTGGTGTAGAAGGGGTTGAAGTAGCTTTCAGACTTGACGGTGTACGCAACGATACGAAGCCGTAAGTAACATTGTTTATAGCGTACGTTTCTCGATATCCCTCGTGCCTCGATCGCATTCGCCGCATACATTCTCGTTCCGCGGTATCGAGGAGTTATATCGGGAACCGGAAGCGAGGTTAGCATTGCGGATATTAAAGGCGCCTGCTTCTGCGGCTTGTTCGACTGTGTACCACGGCCACGTCGTGGGATGCGCCATAATGTTCCTCGTGAAATTCGATAATAAATGCGTATGGAACATTTATGTTATCCGCGGAATATACGACGAACCTCGTATTTTCGTCTGCCGTATTCTTTTTCAAGTAGCGCTTCTGTAAACCTTCGCTTTATACCTCCGCGAACGAATTCAATGATACTCTCAAGATACTTCAATCCTCATTTTCTTATTCCGAGATTTAAAGACAGACTGTACTTTGCTGGATCGTTCGGCGCAGTAAAATAATATACAAACACGGTGCTTGAGACCAGCCTCGTAATTTCGAGGAGATCCATCGAGCCATTCAGTGAACGTTAGAACTACTTTATAGGCGCGCAAAACCCGATTACAGCTTTCAGTAACTCGGGCATCCGCGGGCAAGGGCTGGCCTGCATAGATCTAAACGGTGTCGTTTCAGTCTCCGGAAGTTTTCACGAGCATCGCGGCGAGCTCGTTTCGTCGTTTACGCGCCGGTTACTCGCCGCTGAACCAGGGGGAGGGAAGGGATTCGGGCCGCGAGGCAAAGCAAACTGTTTGCGAGCAATTGTTTTCGCTTGTTACACATCCGTCGCTTTCCCATCGATGCGTTGCCACCCGTTACATTAAAACAAACTAAATCTCGCTTCGTCAGAATCGTTCGAATCTGCAATTTCGTTGCTACCACCGACAAATAACGTTACTACCTTCGCGCTACTTCGCCCGCCAGAATTACGAACACTTAATTGCGCTTCATTGACCCGATTCGAGGATCCAAGCAGGGCCATAAATACCTGTCGGATGGTACCAAGTGAACTACTCCCATCGCCTTTTCACTACTCTTCTACAGATTCGCCCTAATCAATGCCCCGCCAGAGGGATCCAGTGAAAACAAACTTGTTTGTTAGCGAACGCGGAAAGGAGATGACCAATAAAAAAACGATGACGAATGCGCGGCCGCGCCGCCAAGCTTGCCCTGTCCTCGCAAATCGTTCTCCAACATCCCCCTTCCCTCGACAACCCCCTCTCGCCCAATGCTCGGCTCCGCCAACCAGCAGGACGGGATGTAACGGCGATGGTCGCGTCAGCAGTCGCAGTTTTACGAATCAAATCGAATCGAATCGACGCCATTGTCCCTGTGCCCGCGTTTAGTGCGGCATTAACTGCCCAGCTTCCGGAAACGAGCGCGCGTGTTCCGTTAGCCACCTGAACGCGCGGTCGTTTCGCCGGGAATATTCGGTGGATGGCCGCTGGTATCGACAAGCAGGCCGCTAGAATGATTGGAAAAGTTTACGTCATGCGGTCGATAGCTTCCACTGCCGAGGGGGGAAAGGGATGGGGGCGAGTTGTACGAGTTTTCCGCTATAAAGTATGAGTTTGTAATCCGCGGTACGCGTAGGCCGGAACCGAAAGTTCCGCGAATTTGTTTGCCGTGGAATTTGTGTTTTACTATACGGTTGGGGGAAGCTGGGTTTCGGGCCTGATAGTTGGTGTGTTCTGGGATTGTCTGTGATAACGATGAAGTTAGAGGGTTGATGTGATTAGGGGATGGAGCACAATATGTTCCAGGATGAGTTAGGATATTTAGATCCTCCTTCGTTTCTCATTTAGTTGACACGCTCAAACGGTTTCGTCTCGTGCCACCATTTCGTAGAAGCACTATAGCAACTCGAGTGGCTCTTCGGGAGGGTGTCCATCGATGACCAGACGGTCGATCATAAAGCGGCGCGAGTTTATGTCACGTCGTAAGAACTCGCAACCTCAGAAACTTTTAGGGGTCATAATAAAACTGCGCTCCTCCACCATAAAGTGTTACCAAAATCCAGACACTCGTCCTATCCTCGTTGAAGAAGCGCCATTCACCCCGCGGCCAAACTTCTTCGTGGAGCCGCGTAAAAATTTTCAGTGCCCGAACCGTGGGGCGGAAAAATTTGTCGGGATCGTTAGAGGTGAGTCCAGGCCGCCTCGCAGCCGGAGAAAAAGTAATACGATCGCCTCTGAATTATCCGAATGCGTCCTGGGTGAGAAACGTGACACTCTCTCCGGTGGCCAACTCGCGCGGAGAAGACCCGACAGAGGAGAATCGCGTTACTGCGGGGAATACAGCCTCTGGCCGGTGTCGTGGCACTTAATTAATCCATAAAGCCTGTATTTTCATTAGCATCGGAAGACCAGCTTAATGACGTCGTTGCTGGGATTGGTTTTAATTACAAATTACCGGGTGCCGTTCGATTTCCCTTCGTTTATCTCAGCTTCTGCCATCGGGAGGCGATTGGCAATAAATACAACAAGATAAATGCTTGATAGACTGTCAGAGCAATGTAACATCCTCCAAAAACCAAAGATTCGTACGCTTGGAAAGTTCCCTGAGATTCGAGTCGACTAATCAGAACCAAGCTTTCCTGGGATCAAGATTTCTCTAAGACAGTAGCCACATCTGCCAGGCATTTCTGCAATTTACTCTCTCCGAGTTCTGCCGATTTCGCCGTGAATATTACACTCGCCCACACGCTTCCACACCCCTGCCCATCTTTATTGGTGCAGAGCCGCGCAATTTATGGGGGTGGTTTAATTAACCCCAGCCCAGGCGAGCCAGACGCGAAAGCTTCTCCACAGAGAAAAAGGCGGCTGCTTATTAAAATTCCCGCGACAGGCGAACGTACCTTGATACCGGGCAGAAATTCGCAGCAGAGGAGGGAATAATGGAAGGAATTCTTTAACCAGATCGCGTGACAGGGAGGCTCTGAATGGCTGTCGTGCGGAACAACAGGTAGCTTTACGAATTAATAAACCGATTAGACTGTGCGAATCCACGGCTGGGAATCCAGGATTCACGGGGAATTAACTCGACAGAGGAAAACGGGACACGTTGCTCGAGACGGGGATCAGATTTTGGCGAGCTGGATTTGGGGAGCGTTCGGTCCGCGGCAATTTGACGTATCGAATCCAATTTTGGCAATGCAACTTCGAAAGGAACACTTGAAACGCTAAGTCCATTCGGATGATCCTAATCCGAGGATAGTCGCCGGATGGATTTCTCTATTCCCATTGCCAACACTCTTCCCAAACAGTGAGAAATGACTGTTAACGCGCTGAAAGCATCGCAGGAAGGAAGAAAAAGAGTGAAGTTTTGTAAATTGCGAGCCGGAGGGAACACTCCGTACAACAGACCCTTGCGCGAGGCGAAAGCACCCAGGACGCATCAATGAGGCTTCCAATTTTCCCTGGTGTTCGCCGCAGAAGCTCCGAAAGCAACGAGAACCAGGAGCTACCACGTAAACGATGAGGAATACAATTGTTCGTCCTGCCTCTTTGAGCGGGGAGCTACGAAAGAGGAATATAATCCGATATCCGCGATCTTCGCTGCCAGAAGAGGTTCATCTTTGTTCTTTAAAGCCGCGGAAATCCTTTCTGCGCGTAGTAAGCACGGCTTTGTTGCATCGCGAACCTCCCCAGCTCGTCCCAGTTTACACGATCAGCATCCAGCACGCTACTGTTTCTTTTCTACCAACTAATTTCTTCCTCTCTGCCTCTGAATGAACATCGAGGCAGGAGGAAATATGTACATTGCGGAGCCTCGAAAAATTTGCCTCGCTGCAGCTGAGATCTGTTATCGAGTTTGGAGGAAAGGACATTCGTTAGACGAGAATTCGACGGATTCCACTGCACCCCGTCCCCTTCTCTGGCAGAGGCTGCATTTGCGCTCTTTCCCTGCGTTCCATCGCCAACGAATCCAGTGCTCTTTTGCACGTTCCACATTCTTGGATTAAATTTCGCCCGGCCAAGAAGTCATAATTACGCGAACACGATTGAGCGACCGGATGAGCGGCGCTCCCGCTGGGTTCGTCGACGAGAAGCGTCGTTTTCCGGTCCAGCGGGGACTGTGAGGTCATAAAAAACAGGCTAGCTTTCGAAATAAGAATTTCACGGTTCACGGGAATCGGGGAGAGAAAATGTACCGGCGCACGAAAGCCTTTTCCTTGGTGAAATGTCTGTCTATCTTTGAGGTTTTGCATTTCTGCTCAAGCAATGCACGAAATTTGTGTAATTGTCCGTTCGAATTAATTCAAGCTACCCAAGAGCGTAGAAACGAGTCGCGGCTCAAGAGCTCAGCCCCTGATTGTCGCAAAGTTGCCGGAATTTTGGCACAGACGGCGAAAGCCACCGCGATAACTCAGCTTCTTGCAACCATTGGGGAAAGAAGAAAGTCGTGTATCGCAGAAATCTAGCGAGATCGTCGGGGCAAAAACCTACCCTCGACTCTGCTTTTACCTCGAAACGGAGCGTCCGTGAAACTCCTTTGCTTTCGCACAAACGGGGGACCACAGAGGCACGTGAAAAAAACAGGGGAACTGAAGCTTGAGAACGTAGAAATCTGAGGGTCCATTGAATGCGAGAGATGCAGGAAGGAATTTTTTCGCTGAAAACCGCGAGCACTCGCAAGTGTACACTGGTCATCGTAACATGGGAACTTTGTTGATCCGGGTGAGTTGAACGTTTTCTATTCTACCAACTTTTTCCATTCAACTGAGACAAGGAATTATAGCGAATCTGAAAAAAACTAGGGGCGAAGGAAACGAGGGAGGCGCGAGGAATGATAGAGGAGTAAATAATGAGACGCGCCACGGATTTCTACCCTTTTTCGAACGAATCCTTCCTGCAGGAAATTAATCATACTGCTTACGAGCCAACGCGTTGTTCGCCTTTGTTTCAGCGCCGCGTGTAAACGCGTCCGCTTTCCCTTGACCCTCCTATAGACGCGCCCAGCGTGTCGTGACGCAGATAATAATTTCGTTTGCTGCTTACGTCGCCCGTAAATTAACGGAACGCCGGCCGACAGAAATATTTTCTCGTCCACCCCTGGCGGCGTCTGTACCGCGTTCGTATTTTCGTAGACAAGATGTTCTTGCCCCGTGAATTCGGATGTTGGGTGAGGAAACGTGGAATTAAAGATGTGGGGATCAATAGAATTATAATTCTAACAAAATTGATTATCGGAAGAAAGTTTACTAATGGTACTTTCATATATTCCTGTAAATAATCGACGCAAGTAGAGGCACAGCTTTCTCCTCGAACTCTGTAGTTCCAGATAAAAGTCGCGTGGAGTATCTAGTTGTACGATTATCCATGTGCTGTGTTTCTGAATTATCCTTCGAATAGGCTACAGATTCGCGCGACAGCAATCGATGAGCGCATTCTTCCATCAGCCGCCCCTAAGCCATCGACGTGACGGCTCTGCGAGATTAATTTGTTCCCCCGAAAACAGTTTGAATAGGGGCCCGGCATGGAGACGTCCAGTGACTTGACGAATTCGTGGATAGTTTCGGGGCGATTCGCTGCCCGGAAGCCGACGTCGATCGGATCCAGTGATGGCATTGTTTGGGGCTTCGAGTTCGATGGATGAATACGGCGGCAGTGGAGTTTTATCGCGGCAGAGTACAATGGCGGTTATCTGAATGGCCGAGGGTAAATACAGTGTTATATTTTCTAGATATAACAACTTCCAACGGGGGAAGGCTAAATTTGAAAGTAAACGGGATATGTCGAATCAAGATACGGTATTCTGTTTTGATAAAAAGAAAGTGAATTGGGTAACATGGGAGCTCAGTGTAAAAGTGTAATTTACAGTAAACCAGGTGTTGCGTATTTCATTTATCTTTGAAACCAGGAGATTGGAAGCCTCCTGGTAATTAAGAACTGATTAAAGAGATTTCTACAACCATCCCCGATACACCGACGAAGCAAAAAGAGTACAGCTCATTATTAGCAAAACCTAACTTGTGCTAACTTCTGCTCATAAGTTACCGGCTAACTTTCGCACAAATTACCGGGAAACTTTGTCTCGTAGATTATCTGCTGTGTTATACTTATATTTTCAACCGAAACTCCAAAGCATCTTGATTATTCTAGATGCTGTAAGAGAAGTGCTTTTCCCAAACTGATTTCGTTCCTCGTCGATCGTGTTCAAACGAAAGCACGCGAGGAACAAGGGAATGAATTTACGAAAAAACACGGGGGGCGAGAGAAACACGCGCACGTAGGGTGTTATCAACCCATTAACCAAGTGTTACCGTAGCAGAAGGGTGGTGGATCGCGCGTCGCGAAATGTTTTCGAAACGATAAAATTTCGAAGCCGTTCACGCTCAGCGAAATTAATTACCGACACAGGGACAATTACGATCGCCAGCGGCGACGGGGACCGTGAATGTTTCCCGGCGATATAATGCACTCCGCGATTATCGATACCTGCCGCTCCGACGCTCCGCGAATTCTCTCCATTTTAACAGGCCCCCGATTGTCTCCGTCCACAAAATTCTCTCGTGGACGTTTACAAATATTTTCCAGCAACGCGGCGCGTCGTTGAACCTTTTCACTCCGTTTTCATGTAAAAGCATATTCAATGTACACACGGGGTGTCTCTCAAAGTCTCGTTGCTGTTGACAAACTTTCCTGCTTTTTTTTCACCATTCCACGCATATATCGACAAAAAGAGCACGGTGGCTTTCGAGGCAGTGAGAAAACTTTTATTTCGCCTGATATATTTGGCGATATTTTTAAGACGAGTGGTATGCGGCTCACGTTTTCCAAGTTTTTACCATACGCTCGAGCACGTTTCGGCGCGTCGG
Organism: Andrena haemorrhoa; assembly: GCA_910592295.1. Taxonomy (NCBI): domain Eukaryota; kingdom Metazoa; phylum Arthropoda; class Insecta; order Hymenoptera; family Andrenidae; genus Andrena; species Andrena haemorrhoa. The sequence goes on from OU342941.1 coordinate 7,360,319, forward strand.
TTAATAAAACGAAATCGATGAAATTCGATTATACGCGACGGCGTGGTGGTGGCAATGAAGTTACCTGCCCGTTTTACAGAGGCTTTTTAACCGTTTTCACCGCACAGGGCGGCAACGAGGCAACTAAACAAACCTACCGATGTTTGTCCAGCTTTTGATGTTTAACGTTATTCTCCATTCTCGGGAGTGTACGTCGTTATAGAACCCCCAGCGTGTTCATATTTTAGAAGTCGATATACAAAGCTTCATTTATTACACCGTGTTGCAAGTTGGTTTAAATTACAGAATGTAATGAAGAAATCACCTTGAGGGTTGTATAAATCACGAGAATTCTGATTCCACATCTACAAATCACACGAATCTACTATTGTATGCGTCGAATGTTTACACGAATGCTTCAATGGGCATACAAATCATGATACGTGCAACGTCATAAAGCCGCAAATTTCATAAATCGAAGATCACTAGTGCGATAGATACATTCAACACTGTGTTGCGTGTGTATTCCACACTAATAGATACTTGGAGCTCGAATGTATTCGCGCCTGAAAGCAAGTACTCGCGTTCGACACGCGCTTAGGAGGAAAAAGTAGCCGAGTCCGCGAATAGTCAGACGCCCCGATAGTTCCTCCGTTCCTGTTCGATATCAAAGAACGTCTACAGCGGATCGTAGCGCAGCGCGCAATATTTCATCAATTTCCTGCCACGTCTGGCCCACCATTCCCCAGGAATGTGCATTCCTCTAGAGGCCCAGCCCCGTGTATTTACGATGTTTGCGTTCGCTTAGACGCGAAAGCAGGATGGATGCATCCTAGACGGCATTACTTCGATTTTCGAGGGCGAAATGGCTCTCTGCCAAGAGGAGCCATCCGAGATCCATACTCCCCCGCAGCCCAGCCCCTCCTATTTCTGCCTTTTTCGGGCTATTCGACGTCCACTGGACAACGAAACAAAAAGGGGGAACAGAGAAATGAGAAAACTTTCCGCCGATCGTTGTTCTTCGGTCGTTAATTTCGCCTCGATCGCGACGTCTACTTCGTTAACCTCATTATCTCGACGTTCTGTCCGTGTCCCGTATGAAATTAGTATCTCCTCGCGATTCCCAGCTGAAATTTCTGTATCGCTTGCGAGTGGAACGAGGTCAGCGAAGTCTGCTGTAATTCGAAATTTGGCAAACGATCGAACAACCAGTCTCTGCTAAGTTCCCATCGATTTCCCATTGCCGTCACTTATCATCCGACATAGTTCCTTGCTTTACATCCACAAGGCAAGAGAAGCCGCAAAAGTGTGGCAGCTGAAGGGGCCCTCAGGTTCGCCCCTTCTCAGAATTGTTTCGCAAACACCGATCGAGGCAGCGTCCCGCGAACTTCGAACGGCTTTCCATTTCACGGGACGTTGTCCGTTGACGCGGATCGATACGACGCGACGGATGGGAAAAAGTCGGGAGAATCGAGCGACACAGCAAACAGCCCGCGCTGAGGACAAACACAGGCATCTCGCCGTGATGTATCGACTTCGTCTCGAAGCCACCTCGCCCCGTGGATCCTCCGAGCTGCTCCTTCGTCCCGCTTCCCGGCGAGGATCCTCCTCTGTTTTCCGCCCAGCCAAGAAATCGTGAAGGAGACCTGCGAGAACCACTTCGCGTCGTCGCGCACTCCAACTTTCAACGAGCGAAAGTTCTCTCTGGCAGCGCACACGTGCTCCACTTTCGTCGGCCCCTTATATTCCGCGTATCTTATTTTTTCCCGTCCGCGGGACAATTGACTTCCGCCGGAGGAACTTTTTTTTCCACGAGGGCCGTTCTCGCTTCTTTCCTCTACTCCCGGCGCGAACAAAGCGGGGATAATTATCGCGCGGCTTGGAAACGTTTAGTTTGCCTCGACCCAACGTTTTCCTCCCTCTGCGGACGTATTTTTCTGTGCACGGTAGATGAGAAAGCTTGATTGTTTGATCGTTGAGAGAAATTTCTGGGTCGGCGGAGGTGCTCGGAGGCCGGGCTTCAGAATTGTAGGTTCATATCAGCTTACCTAAACCATGAACTACTATTTGCAACATTCGAGTTGTTAGTATTTATCACTGTCGAGGCAAATATTCTACCACTTTCATCGCGAAGTATGTACCACCCTTTTCCAAAAAGCTTCTGGCTTTGCACCCTTTCGTGCCCCCGACATTCCGCATTTTGCCCAGCTCAAAGGTCTACAATATCGCTGTGCCGTATCCCCACAAGGTCACTCGATTAAAACGGGACCGGTTGCAGGGCGCTTGGTCCGCGGGACTTTCTCAAAGCGGATTTAATGGGAAGAGTTTCCAGCTTCCTTTTCGCAAAGCATATCGATACCAGCGCGACCCGCGCGGCCTCGAGAGAAGCCGGGTTGAAGGAACTAGTAGAGGAAGGACGAGATGCAGAGATGAACGAGATACGGCGGAAGCACCGCGTCGCAGACGGAAGCCAGTAATACTCTATTTCGAATTTCGATCTATCCCTTTTCGCGATACGGAGCGGCGGGCCTGCGTTTATATCGCAGCAATGTTCCAAGAGACTTTCCCGTACCGTCGGATATCGACATCACGATATTCGGAGTTCCGTTCGAACGGAAGAAAGAAGCAAGAGGCACTCGATTTATCGAGTTAGTTATGGCGCGTGGAGGGCGATGTTCAGCCGAGGATCATGCGTCCCGTTCCAATTCCAAGTAACACTCGACCAGAAATTATAGAATCGCTGCATTACTAGCTTCGAATATTACTCAGAGGAAGGAAACATTGAACACGAAATCTTTTGAATCCCGAGCAAGAAACTTTTTCTCTTGGGATCCAAGAACTCGTTCGTCAGGTGCTTCGATTTCTTTAGACGAATATTCAAATAAACGTCGCAAAAGTACTTTCTGACTTGCATATTTCCAGGTACCTTTCAGTAATCATTGCTTCGATTAAAAAGAAAGGTCCTCTGCGAAAGATTTGTAGGACGACGTTCTTTAAAGCGAATCTCATATTGGATATGGAACGCCTCAGAGCTTCAAATGATTCGCTCGAAGACATTCTGTCACCATTCTCCGAGGTAATTTTGCTGTATGTGTGTAGAGGAAGTCCTCGAACAGACAAGAAAACCCTTAATCGCGAGAAGTAGGACAATTAAGAAGGGAACTTGAACGCAATCTTCCTCTATCTCGTACATTCCCGGATTTAATTTGCCCCCACGTAACTGTGACACCGTGCATCGGGGCAGAATGCGTTTTAAGTGAAAGCCTAGTGGGAGATACGGCTATTGCTAATGAAACGATTGAACCTTTAAAGTTATGACCATCGCTATTCGAAGAATTTCAAACGCGGATGGCCCACGGTGGACTTCGAAGCGAATATAAACGCCTACGACGCGGGAATAAATTCACGGGAGATTGTGGTAGATAAATCGGGTCGAATGGCTGGGTCTAATCGATTCTAACGGCGGGGCTGTCTCGCGCGAGAGAATGGTGATGAAGGCTGGCTACCATCGACGATGTAATTCGTCGACGGGCTTCGCTTAAAATCCTATGGGAGTTTCACCCTTGGACGCGTAGCTGCGAACTTTATCCAGGTCCGACCAGCACGGGCAGTTTCTACTTTCATGGCTCTCGTCCGCTAGATTCAGAGTATTTGCCACCGATTTCTAAATGGCGAAGTAATCCGAACTACGTCCACTCGTTTCATAAAAATATTCTTTACATCCGGGGGGAGGTAATTACTGTACGACGATTGTAATAAACTCCCTACAATGGTGATCAAGGTTTTCCATGCAGCGTAGCGCACATACATAAAACTCAACCTGCAGGCAGTATCCAGAACAGAACGGTGCACTGAACCGAACGGTTATCGCGTTACCTTATTTCCCGACCCATTTTCCTCGTCAATTTCTGAACGGCGCGAAACTAGGCGACAAACCGCGCCGAGTCTGAGCCAGGCGAAGGGCAATCGCGGTTTCGAGTATAATAGAGAAACTTCCAACGCCCCCGCCGAGAGCAGCGCGATTGTAACTCCGTTAATTTTTTTCCCCCGGGCCCCGTCCCTCTTCCGCACCCCGCCGAAATTTCAGCGAGCGAGGTAAGCCGTGCCAAGTCTCTTGGCCGCGGAACGTGCGCCTCCAGTGATGCCGGGGCTTCGAATAAAAAGGGTTTTTTAGTTGGCAACCAATCCCCTCGTCGACACCGCGCTGCTGGCGACAGAAACGAATACTTTGCTGGATAACGCGGGGCAAAAACGACCGGCTGAAAATCTTTATTGTCGTGGCCGTAGCGCGTCGAGGGTCGCTGATATTCGTGCATTCGTCCAAAGCGGCGTCCTTGGCCCTGACGCGCGAGAGGATTTCGGTTGAAGGATTGTTTAAACAGTGAGCCACTTGCAATAAGGCAAACCAGCGTTTAATGCTCCCCGGCCGCAGAATGCTAAATTATCTGAAAGCACGTATACCCGGAAGACTCGTCGGGCTCCCAGGGAAATTCCCGGTGAAATGAGCGCGGACTGCTGAGTCCGCGTTGCTGCGTTTTCGACGTGGCTGTATCGCTCGCCTTTTTTTCCACCGCGGCGCATTCTCCGCTAGACAGGCCAGACAAAAACAGAACGACGACACTCCGCATGAAAGCATGTGTTCCACTCGACTTCCACCACCTTCTCCCTGTTCGCCTCTTTTGCTGCGTCTCGCCAGCCTTTTCCCTTGCCCGGGAACAGTCGATTCTTGCGCGCTGCTCGCGAGACATAAGCGGCTTCCCTGAATGCCGTTTCCACGGCCGCTCGAGCGGACAATTCCTGCTTTTTAGCCGTCCTCGGTGCACGTGGAATCGACGCGACGTCAGGAGTATTGGAGCTTCTGGGGGTGGGTATTTCGCGTCCCTGGAGATTTGTCAAGAATTCGGTTAAGCGAAGAAGGGGAAACAGTGGAACAAGTTGACATTTTCTTCGTGCTGGTGTAAACAGAAAAGTGTTTAGAAGCATTTCTAACAGGCGTAGAACATTTTAGAGTGAAGAAAGTCCAGACTTCCTCTATCTTAGTCAAGAAACTGTCTTGCCAACGACAGTGAAATGTTTTCAAGATAAATCCGTTCCCCCGCCAAAATGGATCAGCCCGTACATTTCATCGGACAGAATCTTCTCGTGTAACAGGAAGAAAGGCGGCGTTAGCTCTCGTTACCCCCCCGCAGGAAATCGCTGACACCTTTCGTTGACGGATGACAGGCCGCCAAGAAGGCGGAAGCCTCCTCGAAGGCCTCCTTTCACGCGGCTCGTTATTAATATCGCGGCCAGGCCGTCATTGGCTGATGCCGTGCAGCCCTTTAGTCAGCGTTTCGAGTGAATCGAGCAATTAATCACGTGCTCGACCGTGCTCGACCGTGCTCGAATCCACGCGCCAGATACTATCCCCTGTTTCCTCCTCCGCGGATGCCCTTTTGTCATCGATACGACGCTTCATTACGATGCATCGCGCACTCGAAGCCACGGGACTCTCGATACATCCCTTTCTGTCAGACACTCTCAACCTACCCCCTCGCCTCCATTCTCCAAATTAAATCGCACTTCTCCGCCTATAATTTGCTACTCAATGTTGATCTCGGAACCAGCGATGGAACGAGAGGATTGTCCCAATTCGAAATATCTTTTTAACTCGAGGGATATTTGGAACGCCCATTATCGAATTTTGCAGCGCTCCTGCAAACAAATTTTCTCGCAGTGTCTACACGGTGTAGGGTGCGATGGGTCGATCTGTCTGTGCTTGTTCGTTTCCCGCCAGTGATATGGCGCTTCATTATACGAAACGCCATGCTCCGTTGAGTTTTCCAATCACGACAGACGCGGCCTCGGCAAGCAAGTTACCGGAGATTTACATGTTTCGTTGTCGCCGGGCGGGGAGAGAAGTTGGTGCTTGACAAAGCCGGGACACCTGATCCGGTTTAATATCTCTGAGGAGAAACTTCGCCGCGTCTCCGGCGAAGAAAAAAAAGAGAGATTCGCTGTCGCCAGGCATCCTCGTTTCACTGTGCAACAAAGCTCCCGTAGGCGTGACATTCTGATGAAAGTCGCGCGGAATATCAAGGGTTCTAGTGAGCGCGAGGTGGCAAAGGTGTTGACGCAGCTTTTGCGATGAATTTCTATATCGGTAGGAAGTGATTAGAGGAGTCTGTTGGGGGAAGCGGGATTTGCTAATGAATTCTAGATGTATCGTGGATTTTATTGAATCTTTTACGATCTGCACTGACTTTCACTCTTGTATCGTGTTCACTTTGTAAGTTCCTTCTACTGAGCCCTTTCTTGGGGATTACGCGGATCTCGGATCAGACAGGTTTACTGTCGATCTTTCGACTTCGAAACGCGTCGACGTCGAGGGGAACTTTCCCGAGAAATCTGCTTTTCAACTGGAATTCAACCCATGTTCGGTAATAAAGCGACCTGAACCCCGGCGCTTTAAATTGTACAGCGGAACACTTTTACCGTGCACCGAAAATCTGTACTTCAGGGCTCCGGGCAGGTTCGGAGTAACGGATTACTGGCAATGAAGCGAACGGCTTGGAGCGAATTGAGGTCTCTAGCGGAGGAGAAGGAAGATTTTCTATCTTTGTGACGCAACAGCGTTACATAATCCCTCAAAAGGCGATGTGGCTCATGCATAATTCTGACCTATCAGTCGATGAATCGTTAATTATGCATGCCGATGGGTTTCCAGCCCTGTTTACCTTCGTCGGAAGAGATTAAGCAGATTTCGTGGCTGGATATTGATAACTCTGATCAGATTCGTTGTCAAGTACCTTCCGGCAGTATCCTACATCCAACGAACCGTTGTGATTTCAGAGGAATATTTGAAAATATTGCTCAGCATTCAGTGTGACATCTGTTAATATTCGGGGAATTTTCATAAACTTAAACTTTATTGTTTGCTTGGGAGCGAAGGGAAACGGCGAACAGATTTTCACGCATCCAATTTTGCTTCGCTCTTGTAATATCACAGTTCTACGGGAAAAGTTTCATTGTTCGCAGCAATGTCGTAGTCTCTGTTGACCGAAGCTTACTCAAAATTACAGTGAAAAGCTCAGAGTATCTTGAATTTACTCTTTTATCCCCTAAGTATATCTAATGGGATTCTACAACTATATTTAACTGCATTCTTCCCTTTCTCTCTCTCTCTCTCTCTCTCTCTCTCTCTCTCTCTCTCTCTAATGTCCATTCAGCTTTAACTCCAAAAGAGTGCAATGTTTGCAGCACGTAAACCTTTGAAAGCATCAGATTTACCATACACCATCAGGCGACCGTTATTTTGGTTCGTTATTTTCTCAGAATCCAAACTCCTCTTTTCTAGTTGATCGCGCCGCTCCGTTTCCCTTTTGTGATCCCAAACTTCCGCCGAAAACTTTCATTGTTTCCAGGGATGTCTGTTGACAGAGACTCCCATAAAAATCCACCAACCGTCCGAAAGTCGAATTCCCGAACAGTGAAGCTCGAAACGGGAGGCGTATTTGAAACTGGGATACGAAGTTCCTCTTGGCATCGCGCAGCTGAAAATTCTATTATGTCCGCGGCATCGCTATCTCTACCGACGGGGGAATCGTGTTTGCATTTTTTCTTTCCCATCAGCGAGCGAAGGGAGGATAAGCCGAGCCGGGAGGAGAAAAAAAGGCACAAAAATGCAGCTACTTTAGCGACGCGCACGGTTTTTCAATTTGCTCCCCCCTTTACTCCTCGCCCGCCTGCAATTGGCTTATGTTTTATTCTACGTGATTCTTCCATTCCAAGTAGTTGGCGATGATTTCGAATGTAATAAAATCGCACCTCGACATATGGTATCGATTCTCGTGCCAACGTGGTCCACGAGGTCGCAATTATCGCCGTAATTCACGATGCCCAATAAAATCACTTGCCATCCAGGAAGAACGAGAGAGAAATTTCGCCACGTGTAAAGGATTTCCCGACGCTGCGCTGTGCAGCCCCCGAAAGCTCAAACTTCTTCGCCGCCTTCGTTCGCGCTTAACGGTAATCACCGGAAGCCGGCGTGGAAAAAAGGTCGGCGAAGAAGCTGCAGGCGTTCGATGGAAATTTCGTTGGCTGGATTTGCCTGGAAGGGAGCCGCGACACGTTCCAGGCTGACTTAAGCGCGAGAATGTGTACAGAACGGGGCGGGATCCGCGGGTGTTGATTGTGCGCCGACCGTTCGACAACTTTCGCCGGAAGTTCCTGGGGGGATGCAGCCACGTGATCGGCTGGAGTTGGACTAAATGCGAGGAATTTCAATGCGTCTCGGAGCTCCGCCCGTAACGATTTATTTACTCGCCACGTTACGAACTGCCCAGGAAGCGTTGTTAAACACTTTCCTAGCGCGATCGATCTCCAATGGGGTGCTATTTAACGAATTCGCGGCAACGAAACGGTGCGATCCGAACCTCGCCCAACTCCACGCTCGTTACTCCCCCTGCCGGTTTTAATCGAGTTGCGTTTCAAAAAAATTCCTGCTGGTAATGTTGTTTACGGTCGTCCAAGGGACGTTCACGCGGAATTTCGTGCAGATTCCCCGGCGCACATTTCGCGTTCGGGCGTATTTGCGATACTGAATCGATTGTCGAGGGGGCAGAGGGGCGGGTGGAACCGCGCGCTGGTGGGGCGATTCAATTTCGACGAGAATTTTATATTCCTCGAACGATCCCCGATAATCAATGAAACGGCCCGGGATTCGGGGATTAAAACGACGCCTTTTGTAATCAGCTGGATCGATCGGGAACGGGGAAAAAAAGTCGCGAGTCGAAGCGAGTCTCGCCGGTTGCGTAATTCGCGCGGCTCTTCGAGCTGGAGATCATCCAAATGACACTCCTCTTCCGACCGTTTTGCTAGAGAAGCTTCCTCCCTCAAAATTTCAACCGCTTCACTTGCACAGACAATCCTCTAATTACTTCTGCACCCCCGTTCCTTTCGGGTTTTATGAAATTTTGAGTGTTGGTACGAAAGCGTGGAGAGTGTTAATGGAAATGGGAGAGGATTCTCCAGAGCTAATCTCTGTCGTCGGAGCATAGAAGATTACAGTAGAAACCTGCGTTTTCTCAGACCCCTTTTTCACTGCGACGCCGCGGAAAACAATTTCCCTTCGCTTCAAATGAATCTAAAGGTGCAGCGCGGAGTGTTAATGGAAATCAGAGCAGGATTATGTAACCACGCAGTTGGGGAAACACGTCTCTCTTTCCCCTATCCCTTTCTCGTTCATTCGTATTCCTGTATACCACGAGGCAACTGCACGCAAATGCGGTGGTGCAATCCGGAGCGCATCTTCTAGCCGCTATTTCTAATCTCTCAAATTTTCCTCCCTTCCGTCTACCCGCTTTCCTTATGCCGCTTTGCTCCTCGATCTGCAGTTCTTCGGGTTTCGATCGGAGGTCAAACCGCGAATACTAGAAGCCGGTCCAGAATAGAACGGTAGCAGCCGACAGAAATATTGATAGCGCCGAGTTGCCAAGAATGTCACGGCTAAGCGGTTGGATCGAGCGAGCGAAACGCTCGAGCGTGTCGCGATCTGCGTGCGGACGTTTTTCCGTCAGTTCTTTCTGAATGAAACGGGAGATTCGCGCACGAATCATCCGAGACACGTGCCTCTATGTATAGCGCGCGGATTCGCAGCCGGTCCGCTCTGACGGAGACAGATTCAGCCGCGTATATTTAGCGAAAGGCTCTCGGTTTTTCGGCGTGCGAACAGGGTTGGGACACGCGGAAGATTCGAACGATCGCCAGATCGATACGCGTATTCCTCGCTGCTTCTACCTCTTCACTCGCAATCAGGCAACACACATCTCCGAAGCGCGGGTTATCAAATATTAGCCGACATTCAGAACCTCCGGGAATCAAGATCCGTAGAATCAAGTGTCTGTGTGCCTAGGGTCCCATTCTACTTAATCGCTACAGCAGGCGCCTGTATCCGTCGTCTCTTGAAGGCACACTCTCGAAACTTGTCGCTGAAAACACTCCCTTGTGTTGCAAACACCCGGGACCATCCACGAAATTAAGAATCTGAATGTAAACATCCTTCTTGAACCCCGCGACGTTTATTAACGATCTGCAAACTTGTTTCCCTTCCTCCGCTTGCATCTTCCTTCCATCATCCAGCGAAGAGACAAACGGTGCTCGACTCAAGCTGCGCTCGTCATTCTGAAACCTCGGTGGCGCGGAGATCCCATCGATTCACGGCGGACTTTTTCCCGCATCGGCGTCACGCGGCAGCGTGTAAGAGAGATATCGTTGAGCATCTTTTTCCCCCCTGGAGCGTTCCCCGCGACGGCCGAGTTTCCTCGGCCCGTTTTTCCACGGCTGGCCATAAATCGCGTCCACCGGTAGGATTTAATATGCCATGCGAAACGATACGTCCCCTCGAGGAAACCGGCCATAATGGCCTTTATCGGGCCACCACCTGCTGGCAGCCGAAGATAGAACGCGACACGGGCCGCGGTGATTTGCATAAATAGCCGCGGAGTTCTCTCCCTTCCTGCCACGGCCCTCCGAAACCCGCCAATTACCCCGCGATCCCAGTCGCTGCTGGGACTGCTCGTCCACGATTCCGTGCCCCGCGGCCATTAATCGAGCCCGCAGTCCTGAAGGAGCGGGCGATCCCTGATTGCGGTCGATATTCTTCAGGCTGACGAACGGAAGGATGGAGAGTGCTTGGATCCATTGTGAATCGTATGGCTTGATAGCGTTATAACGATGATTTGGGCCAGCGAATCCTTGGATTTGATAAATGGGAAGCAGGATGGTGGATTCTGGGAGAAGAATCGTTATTTTACGATTGCTGTGATTTCGGGGCATCGAGGCTTTGGTTCGTGAACTCTTCAGTTGGAGTGCAGGGCTCTGAGATACGGAGGGTTTATAAATTTAATGGAAAAGGGAGTGATCTCACCGGCTATCTGTTAGGGAAGAAATTTGTGCATCAGGAAGCAGTCGATGTATGCAGAAGAATCGCGAAACTTGCTGAGTTCCCGTGGACATCTCGATCCGTCGATGAAACCGCGAGGCGTCCGATCTTCGACTACATTTTTCACTGTCACTGTCTTCGCGCACCTCAAGACGCCTCCGAGGGAGGAAAATGGGCGAGTAAAAGGCGAAAGTAATGGATGAGGGAGCACGGAAATGTCCGTTGCAAGTTGAAACGACAGCAGATAATGTAAGAAGAAAAATAAGCAAAGGTTTCAGGGAAAAGTGAAAAAGAAGGAGCAGAAATTGGAGTCAATGGAACGTCGAACTGGAGATTGCTAGGGAATGAACATGCAGTGGATGAAGAAATGCGAAGACGTTGGGTAAAGGTAGAAAACGCATCGGATGAAATAAAAGAGTGGAAAAGGGGAAGCTAAGGGACAAGAATGCGAGGGGAGAAATTGTTGAAATTGTCAAAATTGTTGAAATGGAGTGGAATATAGCATAAAAAGGGTAGGTTTCACATCTCTAAGCACTCCACACGGAACTGGAACTCACGTTTTTCGAAGGGAAACAATTTTGAGGGCGGAATTACTGTTGGGGTTTGTTCGGCCCCTCTTCCGATCTCGAAGCGAAGCGAACGGTTTCGTGCTCGTGACTGAATAAACACTGGTCCAGTGTCTCATCCTCCGTCTATTCCTCTTTCCCAGTTGCCCGTGCCTCTCTCTTCCTCCCCGTGTCTCTCTGTTTCCCCGGATAAACTGCGAGTGCTTCGCCTGTGGTTCGTCGTTTTAGACAGAGAGCCTTGGAGAGGGAAGCAGGAGGAATTACAGTGACGTTTTTGCCTAGTCTTGCTCGTCTATTAATTACTGCTGCTCTTTTGTTTCTCCCTCTGCACTGGCATCGATATTCTGCCAGCCAGACGAAAGTGAAATCGTAAATAATAAGTCTGAGAACATTCGACATAGGACATGACTGTGACACAGCGAGCTGCAAGCTACGTTCGCGATTAAATCTGAATATGAAATCTGCAACTTGGAAAAAGCGAGATTTGGTGTTCCATATTTAAAAAAACATCCGCTATTAATTTCTTCGGTTAATTGCTCAGTAGTCAGTCATATTTCAAATAACTTGTCGAGGCTTTCGAAACTTCTCGTTCAATCGAGCTCAGTGTCCATGGTGGATCGTGAGTCGTTCGGGGCCAGTATCGAATTATTTTCAGCTGCCTTTTGATATATCGCGTGATCTTTGCTCCCGGATATTCGAGTGCATCGGGACAATAAAAATAAGAGGGAAGCGCTGGCGGTGCGCGCTAGAGAAGTTTGTAAAATGCTGGTGGACAAATAGCCCGGGACCGACGCTGCAATAGAAGTCCGAGAAAGTTAGTTTATAGTGCAATCGCTGGCGAATGGGTAACCGTAAGTAATACTTCCTTTTTTCCGCCGGTAAATAACCCCCGGGACGAACGTTAGTTCGGGGGGACTGCGACGTTCCACTGGCTCTGTTATAGGTTTCGCGAAATTCCAACCATTCGACTTTCCTCAGAGAAACGATAAAACGATGCCCAACATCCGTGCGTCCGGTAATTCGGTTGCTCGTATTATTCATTTGGAAGAAGACTGAAAGGACTGCGTAGAATCGAAAGCTTTCTACTTAAACACCTACGTGCTTCCACCTTTTAACAGACGAGAGAAGACACTATGAAACTCGTGCGTCCTTCACGATCGATAGTCTTCCACAGTTCAGCTGCAGTTTGATCGGTTACTAAAAGCTCCGATGTCGCAGCGTCAGAAATCGGCAGGGATTAATGAAATTCTGCGAGAAGCTCGCATCTTCTCAATGCTGCACGCGTGTCGCTCGAAATCTCAAGGGAACGCGTCCCAAGGTGTCGCGGCCCGATTGCGAGATTCCTTGGCGGATGCCTGACGCTCGAAATCACGCGACGATGATTCTTAGATTCGCGGGGCACTAGGGATCGTGTCAGCGGCGGCGACAGAACTCTGCTAGAGTCCGTGGCATTCGTGGCACGCGACACCTCCGAAATAGATGCGGAGTTGGTCGCAATGCTCGCGATTTCGCTTCCCCCGGAGCTTTTACTCTTAAACCTATCGGCGCAGAGAGCATTCTTCGTTTTTCAGCGCTGCGAACTCGCCGCGTCACCGTGGAATCTACGAGTCTGCTGAAATACCACACAGAGGCGGGTCATTCTACTATTCAATAGGAGGATCGTTCGATTAACTGATAAATCGTCAAGGAATTCAAGTCACATCGAAGCTTCGCCAACCCTCGACAGTGTTTGACAATTCACGATGCCCCCAGAGGACCAGATATACGTGTAGGACGTGGAGAATCGAAGCGCCACGACGAAAAGAAGCTGTGGAGGGTAAACACACACCTGTTATGCGCCAACGACATCCACGAGACAGCAGCAGGGCGAGGAGCAAAGGGCGTGGGAGGGTTGAAACGACGCAGGAGCGAGCTGGCCCTGACCTACGATGGAACCGGGGCAAGTCTGGTTTCCATGGGAACCAGAGCCCTCACCTGGTGGAGGATTTCGCGGTGTGTCGCATCACCGTGGTACAGGAACATCGATCTTTGACCCGGTGCAACTCTGATTGAATGGCGCGTGCCCTACCATTCACCACTTCCTCATTGCACCGCGACGAAAATAAGCTGGGTCTTCTGTTTACTTCGGGCGATACCCCGCGATACTTTAATGGGAAAGAGGGTGAACCTCCTGGCGGTATACTCCTTTTGCTTCTTTCGAGGGATTCTCGTGTACATAAGTCGTGTTCGTGGAGCAGCCGCTTACTTGTTTGGATAGTAACAATGCTGTTTGTTGCGTTCGATGCTAACGAATACAAGGGAACGGTAGCTAAGGACCCTACCAAGGGATGGCTTGAGGGGAAGCATGTGCTTTATCGAAGGAATAAAAGTTTGCATAGTAAAAGTGGGAGAACTGAGCTGAAACTTCTCGAAATTGACGTCACTCGGGGATTACAGTTGCAGGCGAAACACGAACGGTCCATTAATTTTTTATTATAGCTGGAAGTTTTAGGCGAGTGAAATCAATCACCAAGTCCAAGTTCCTGTGTGCTTGTGCACCGTTGGTCGTTAATCATGAAAGGCTACGATAAGGATTCCCGCGGAGTGACATGGACTTGAGCTCACTTGGCTTGTCCCCGTTGACGCGAAATCCTGTCTAGAATTAGTGGGTGCAGCGTCAAGTATCTGGCTTCAAGTTTCAGCTTGTATCTGAAGCTTTCCAATAACGTCCTATCCGAGGGTGAGGCAGATAAGGGAGGTCGTTTATCCACCGAGTGTCCATTAAGTTTAATTCACGGTACGCGTTTGGTTGACATCGAGCGATCAGAGGGACGATCCACGGATTCAATCGGAGTCGATGGCCTCTTTAGATAGCGTACAATACGAATATATTAGCTGAAAATGTATTGCGAGATGGGGCTAGAGATGTTCGTTATGGCAGCCATTATTCGCGTAGGAAACGCACGAAAATTTCCCAAAATTTCCAACACTTGCTACGTTAATAAAGAAACAACGCAGGACAGCCACCAATCGCGCAGCTTTTACAGCACTCCATCGACAAGCCTGAGAAAAATAAGATCGAATGAATAAAACAGCGAAGAAAACTTTGCTGGCGTATCCTTCGAATAATTGGAGATGCTTCGCGAAAGAATGGCGACGAATTTCTCGTTTACTCATTAATACCTCTCCTCCTGTCCAGGGAAACTTCTTTACTCCGCAGAAGTTACCCTACACCATGAATTATTTTAGACGAGCGAGAAAACAAAGCGACGCTAATTAACTTTTCCATTAACGTCGAACGCGACGCGTTTTCTCGCGCCATTTTTCCCAACCCTACTCGCCTCTTCGGACCCACGAATATTAATTAGATAACTGGATGCTGCGACCACGACTTTCCCGCCCTTAACGAGACCCTGATTAGCATACTAATGCGTCGCGACGGAAGTCCAAGCGAGCCTCCAGCGGATGAACGTCCGGCCAGGCCTGGGATCGCTTTAAAACGATAATGAAGAATCGAACCCTAATCCCAGTCCATTATGCCGTGCGATAATTATGTGATCGTGATCATCGGGGTGGCTGTTTTAAAGCCATTAAACCGTTGAAAGTGTTGGCAATCTCGTTAAGCGGAGAACAATTCGATTAGCTGCTGCGAAACGGAGGCTCAGAGGCGTTAGGGATGCTTGTAAA
Organism: Andrena haemorrhoa; assembly: GCA_910592295.1. Lineage (NCBI taxonomy): Eukaryota > Metazoa > Arthropoda > Insecta > Hymenoptera > Andrenidae > Andrena > Andrena haemorrhoa. The sequence goes on from OU342941.1 coordinate 7,375,451, forward strand.
TATCGTGTTTCATCGCGTGGAGTAGCAACGAATCACGTTTCCTTCTGAAATCAATGTTTCTCGCCCATTGACACTCTCTCCTACCATTATCATAAAAACGTTTCATTCCTTCGCGTTGCATCTAGATTACAAAAAACTATTTCGACTGCTTCATCGTAGACGGGTGTTTAGTCTGGAGGGTGGCTTGCATTTCGAGCGGGCGTTCCCGTGTGAAGTTTTAATTTGAATCCTGGCTCGGCTCGTTACCATTCATCCCCGCCCCTAAATAAGGATAAACAGAAGAAAGACTCCGCCAATGAGGCAATTCTCTAAAGTCCTCTGGAAATATTTACCCAGCCCCTGCAAATAAATGGGATAGTCGAGTTCCAAGGCAAACAGAACAGTCAGGCTCCAAAATAAACGAGCCAGTTAGATTCGACGGGTGAATGGAACGCTGCCGGGGGTGGCGGCTCAGAAATCTTGACGCAACGCCACCCTTGATCCGCGGTCTTTGCAAGTCAGATTCGACCTCCCCCTCTGACCATTCCCTGGATCCCCCTGTGCCCTTCCACGGATCGATGGAAAGGGCCGTCGATTCACGCACTGCTACATTTCGCGTTCTACTTTCTCCCTTTCTTGCTGATTACACCGAGGAACTTGGCTGCTCGGATTGCTGCTGGTAAAGGCAGTGCCTCGGAGGCAACTGCGGTGGAATTAATTTCGCACATCGATCCATGCACGATTGAACACACTCACCTGATCGCTCGCTTCCTTTCTCGACGCGATCACATTTTCATCTTCCCTCTTTTCATTCGAACTTCATCTGCTTCCTTCTGCACCTTCTGCTGCTGACTTTTCAAATGTCTCTGGTCCTGATGCTGTCTTCTTCTAGTCTGACTAAAGCAGACAATCTTCTACTCGATTTGGATGCTCGTTACTCCCGTTTCCACTTCGAAAATCATACTACCGAAGCACGTCAACATTCCAATCTCCGGAGCCTGAAGAACAACGATGCCACTCTGTTCCTCCTCGACGGAGAGCAGGAAGCTTTTAATCGCGAAGCGGGGCCGTTTTGTAGGATATCGGGGCGATATTTGGCGTTTACCTTAGTGCAGATAAAGGAACAGTAATTTCAGTCTAGTTACGAGATACGTATCGCGTGCACAAACCTCCCCTTTCCATCGCTTACAGCCCCCTTTTATCTCGGAGACCCTCGGACGATATCAGGAATCTCTTCGGATTCCGAGTGGACCTTTCCGTGGGAGTAATACTGATCTTAGCCGCTCATCAGGGTTCGATCTTCCAGAAAGAATGTCGTAAAGCGGACCCTCGTTTCCCCCCCGACCCTCTTTCGATATCGGGACTTTCGGCTGGAGGGTCGGCGAGTCTGCGATTTGCCGATAACACCTCGGCAAACAGCCACCTGGTTGTACCACACTTCTCACGTTACCAGCACGACACTGTAAAACGTAACAACATTGCTGGACGACCGATCAAATATACATTTGCTTGCCGCGCGACTTTACTCCGCTGTTTCGCCGGAGCCGTTTCAGCTCGATTATTCAAGGATTCCTCGTTACACTGGCTCGAGTGTCGCCTGTACTGTCGGCTTCCCTATTCAACGGTGTTACGCAACCGAGACTTTAAACGAGTCGTTAAGTGACAATCGAGTAGCTGCAGAGCGCTTGAATGTGTAATAAAACGCGGTTTTGCATATTTCGCGCTTTGGAATTGGCAGCTTCTCGCTCTGGGACTGGGGTGGCAATCGATCCTCCGCCGAGGTCGACCCTCGAATTCTCGGTCTTTGCCGACTGGCAGCGCAGTATCCTTTAAATTCTATTTACTTCTGCCCCGCGCGGCAAAGAATTTCGCCCCTCCGCTGAAAAACATTTCAGATATCCTCGACAGCCGTTCGCGATACCCTCCGAGTGCTACCATCGAAGATTCCTCTAATAAATAGCGTTAAGAAGAGTATCAAGCTGAATTAACCATCAGATACGTTCGCCAGCGAGCTTCAAGTCGCCTCCAATTACGGAGCATCCTCCGGGGTGAGGTTTCCCATTCACGATGGCCGATTCATCACCTTAATGGCTCGTTGGGCTGTTACGCACCACCCCTTGGCAATTTTATTTGCCAAGGAAATTGTATACTCTCTGCGATCTCCCTTCGGAACTACAACAAGCAACCTCCAGCCGCTTTTCACACATCGGAAGAAGCTCCGTTATGATCCCAGCCATTCAACGCTCAAGGATGAATTTAACTACTAGGATCCCCCATTTTACGAGGCGCGATGCCTTTAGCCGCGATACGGTCCGGATTTCGTCATAGTCTCAGCAGGACAGCGGCCCCAAGTCCACGAGCTTTCAAGGCCATAACACTGAGGACAGTAACGACCGTTCTTCGACCGCGTAATTCGCCATGGGTCAGCAGGGTGGGAACGAAGGCAACGAGAAGTCGTTTCGCAATACGGCCCGGGTAATCCGCGCGGTCATTAAGCGGGTAATATCGTCCGCGGCGTGGCGCGCGCGAAATCCGCCTTCGCTTCGGCCCTCTTTCTCGCTTTATTAGAGGAACGAACAACGGAACCTGCTGAATTCGCAGCTCGTTCGCCTGGATCGCTGAGGAGCCGCAGTTTCTCTGCGCGATTCCCGGCGATCGTGTCGAGAAGATCGACCGAGTAGCCGAGCGGCGAAACCTTAAGCCGCGCCCACGCTCGTGAAACTGATTCCTGATGAAAGGTATTATAGAGCTGAGGAAATTAAGATATTTCAGGAATCTTGTCTTGAAGATTCATTGGCCAGGCACGAGCAAAATGATGCAGCTGCAAGTTGCGCACCAGTGGACTCGAAGAGTGGGTTAAGTGGCAAACGCACGCGATGCAGTTCGGAAATTAGCGTTAATGTCCGCGCAGGGAGGGAAGGAGGCGAGCGTTAACAACGAGAAGAATTGTGGCCGCTCCCGGGGGTGGTAATAGTGGAAGATGAATTGGCCGAAGTTGCGAATGAAAGGCGGCAGGGAATCCGAAATGAGAGAGCTTGCGCCTGAATGCAGAATGTATGCAAATCGGGAGGTGCGATGATAAAAATTCGCGAGTAGAAACGCCAAGTTTCTGTAGTCAGCGTTATGAATCTCAACGGCGGGGATCGGGGGCGCTGGCTTGCCCGAAGGAGACCCGCTTTTAATTCCGACAAGGGCCCTTCCAAACCTTGGAACTTCCGTCGTTTGCATATTTTTAACAAACTCGCCGAATAATACTCGAGCATCGCTGTAAGGGGGCCACCACGTGTGCGATTTCTGCAGCCCCCTCGATATCGCATCGAAGTTCAGACTATCCATCCCCAGAGGATTCAAGTAATTATAAAGCACGCTAGGCGATATCAGAGTCCAAGATTACAATTGCAACGAACGCCCGCGGAAGCTACCGGCCGCTGTTGATTAATCCAGTTCACCTGCAGCAATTTTCGAGCCATCCTCGAGGATTCATGAGCTCTCCAAGAAACTGAAATTTCAACGAATACCATCGGCACTGGTTGCTATTAACAAACCACGCGACGCAATATCCATAAATTAGCATGGCTGTCCGAGACCCGCTTCTCGCAGGGTTTCACCTTCCATCGAGCTGATCCCTGGCCTTCCGCATTCCCAAAGAGCCGGAAGAAGAGAGAGGTGGAGAGGCTCTCGGCATTCGAAACGAAGTATGAGGAACTGTGAAAGAAAGAGTGGCTTTTAGCCCAGGGGAAAGGGTGGACACAGGGGATTGAATGGTGAGACGCGGTCGGTTCACGTTTAGCCAAGAGAGGCTGTGCAATTGAATATTCCACGGTGGTGGATTGGGGATGCGGGAACCGAGCTTGCACTTCGATTGGGCCGAGTTCCCGCTCTCTCTGTGTTCAATCCTCCTGATCTGCATATCGAGATTTCCGTCTTGGCGCTCGGGGGTTGGTGCTCTTTCGCCCTCGTGCGGGAACTTTGCGTGGTCCATCGGTGCAAACTTTCCGCAACCCAGAACCGCATGTGAGAATAGTATTTGTGGGATCAGGAACCCCCATAACATAAGAGAAGGAACGGAATAACTAAGAGACGTAGAGTTGGCGTAGCCGTGGTGGCTAACGCTGCTGATCAGCACGCGGGCGGCTCGGGTTCGATTCCCGGCGCCCCGTGGCTCTCTTTTTCCGTTTCCTACATATTTCTATATGAATATCTATACGTTCAATCTTTGCTTGAACAGTTCCATCCTTGTTGGGCGTAGCTCTTCTGGGCCAGTGGATTGCCATGGCACATACGTTCATCTCCTCCCGTCCACTAAACCCATGATTTACGATCCGCGAAATCCAAGCAATATCGCTGATAATGTTAATAATATCGCTTCCCATAAACACTTCCTCTAAGCCCGCCCACTTTATGGAGCTACACGATATTGCCAATATCTCTCTTCTAAACAGTCGTCCGAGAGTTATCGTTTCTGGAGACGAGCCGTGAGCACCAGACACGTACGTGATAAGCGAGAGCCTCGTACTTCAAATGCCTGCCCAAGCACTGTAGACAGCTTTACGAGTGAGTCGACGGTCAAATGATCCCTCTAATGGCCGTCCAGTTTCACCTCGTCATCGTAAAAACGTGGCAGAGACAGCCTGAAAAGAATGCGCACGCGACGGAGCCACCGATGGGGCGTTTCTCTCGCGCGGAGACACGTTGCACGCGTCAAAATCTGCTAGGCCAGAGGGTGAGAGGGGTAGCAACACGGAAAAGCGCATTTTCACTCCCTTCCACCGTCGCGATGCGCCGTAGCCCTTTGAAATCACGAACCCCCGTCACGTCGTTGGAAATGGTTGCCGCGGTTCCGGTCCCATGCCTATCGGAAACTCGTCCCTCTTTTGAATCTCCTAGCGATCGTTCTTTACGTATGTATGCACGGGGCGAGCTATATATTTTTATATCCTGCCGGAACTTAAGCGCGTAGAATATCTTCTCTCGACGCGCCGCTTCTATAACCCCTTGATACCAGACCACGCGGAATCCCGCGATTTCTGCTCGCCACTCGGGACGTATTCTACGTTATTACGAACTTTACGGAATGCACAACATCCCTGTCGAACGACGCGATCGCTTCTCCTCGTATTTTTCCCGAATTCATTTCCACGGCATGAAAATTTCAAGGGATCCGCCCGCGGAGTCTGTACGTCCGCAGAGGGACTACCTTCCTTCGCGTCTACGTGCCGAGGCGTCAGCCGCTCGTCAATTTGTCCCTGACTCTCCTGCAAGGACGACCTTGAGTCCTGTGGAGGTCGCGCTGGGAAACAGAGATAGGGAAACGGCTCTCACGTGTTACGAGCTTCTTAGCTGGCACGAGGTGGTGCGAGCTCCCTTCCCGGCCGTCAGATGAACGATAGCAGTTCGATTGAAATCCCCCTAAATACGTGGTCACTTAATGACTTCTGTTATAATAAATATAAGCAGCTCTCGAAAGGTGTCAGTCTTAATCTGCTTCTTCTTCAGTGATAACACATTTGTATTACCAGATTTCTCCAACCCTCGAGCACCAACGATTCTAGCAGTCTAAAAGAGATATTCGGAATTATCTACTTTCTTCGCGGGACGACTCGATCTCCTCTCGTCACGCTTATTAGTCTTCTAGATTACGTCGAGAGCCAATTAAAAATATTTCCACTTTCTTTCTGTCCGAGGGGAGGCAGTCACTTTCAACGTGGCTACGATGTCGCGTGAAATCGATTCGATCACGATTTCGATCCGGGCTGTACTGGGTTCGAAGCGTTTCCGCGACAGCATATGAGAGTGGAGCGAGAAAAGAGGCATTATCGTGACGGGGGTGGCCTGGGGGCGATGAAATTGGCCCCGTGTCCCCTTCCGGTTTCAAGCATTCCACGTAATTACGAGCAACGTGTCCCCTTTGATGGCGCCAGTTCACTGGCCATTCATCCTGCATGCTTTTCAATTCACGTCACGAGCCCACTCATTTTCTCTCGTCCGATGCTCGCTCGCTTTGGACCTGCCCCTCTCCGATGGTTATTTCGAACACGCCGCTGTACAGGAAGCGATTCGTTCGGCGAGAAACTGATGCACCGGGCTTCGTCGGAATGGACACGGGAGAGTGACTATTTCGTATCCATTCTGCCCACCCAGGAGATCGAGTCGGATGATGCATCGTTGCTGTTTCGCTTTTAATTGGGAAGTAGATGCCATCCGTAGCTTGAAAAGAACACTAGAAGCGGGGACACTAAAAATGTCCCAACCTGACAAGCTAGTAGGAGAGATCCAGTATGTTCCTGGAGAGCTTGCAGTGACAGAATTCAACGTTATACGTACAAATTAACCTGCTCCATGTAACAAAATGTTCAACATCCTTTTCCATGTCCTCCTACAACATCTCCAACTGAATCAGAAATTCAGGACAGCAGGCCCCCAATTACTCCTCGTCGCATTTTTCGCACTTGTCGCACCACCTTCCCTTCCTCCACATTATCTTTTCACTCGCCTCGCGCTTACATCCCGAAAACACCGCCGCATCCACGAATCCTCGATTCGTGGACTTACGTACGCGCGCGTAAATCGACAAAACAGAGCCCGAGAAACGCTTTCATCCGGAAATCCGGGGATAAGGCCGGTTCCAGAGACAACGCTGCTATTCTTTACGTTGCGCCCCTTCCCAGCCTTGGCAAACGACGAATTCTCTCCTCGAGCTGCATCCTCTGTTGCAACGGCTTCCCTGGGACATCGACGACACGTGCCGCCGCGGAAATATATTCGTTCTGCCGCGAAATATGAAAGGCCACGGCGAAGCCATAAATTCCAGCGAAGGAACGTGTCGTCAAAGGTTGAAACGGTGCTTTAGGGGACACGATCATCGATGACCAGCCCTTCGAGGATTCTGCCGGCTGTTTTATGTATCACGGAAATCCTTCCACGTCCAGCGAAACCTATCGCCGTCCCCTGATCCCTGTACGTAGAGAAATTGGAGACTGTTCTTCTCCCTTATCGATCCCTGAAACTCTTTCGACTTCGGGTATTGCACTCGCGCTTGGTGTTCGTCGATCGATGGAAAAATAGAAGATTCTTTGGGAAATTGGTCGTGGAGGATAGCACGTACAGCTTACTGTAAGCTATTATGGTAAAACGCGGTCGATACATCTGGCACAATCTCGTCGATTCCATCGTTTTAGTTGCAGCGCGGAAAGAAACACTTTGCTGTATGAAATTCGGCGAGCTGCGGGTATCAGCGGTTGCGATCGATCGTTTATTAACGAGGCGCAAGGCGGCCCGGCGCGAGGCTCGTCGAGTCCTGGGTACACGGCATTCAATATTACCCAACATATTTGGAGAGAGGATGTGGCAGGCCGAGCTTTCGGCAAACAATCCTCGATCGATTCGCCGACAGGCCTCATCTCCGGCACAGGCGTCCGCGTTAAATCCACAGCCAATTGGAGTTCTTGCTCGTCCGAATTAACCAGCATCCCAGCGCCCGGGAAAGTATCATTCACTTCGAGCAGGCCACTAAAAAATCACTCCACGCGCTGCGATCAGCTTCCGTTCGAACCTCGATACGCTCAAAGAATTTCAAGAACGAAATCGCTGGTGGTTAGGGAAAATCGAATCTGCCGCTGTTGAGTAGGTTCCACGAGCCAAAACACTTCTACGTTAACTTCTACAATTCTCCTTAGACTCCTGCCCTCGAAACTTCTTTCCCCAGTCGCTAGGGGGGGAAGGATATCATGGTCCTGCTGGAAAGCGGACTTTTCGTTCACGACTGCTACGTCGAGGAAGCCAGGAACCAGATGTAATCGGCGAGGGAGACTGTGAGAACCCAAAGTCTGCATCGAAATCTTAAACTGTTGAAAGCTGAGTTCGAATCTGAGCTCGATAACAAGTTGTCCGGAAGTACTTGTTTCTTTCGGATTACTAAAATTCAAGGGTCAAGGGAAAAGGGAATACATTATCTCCCTGTCCCTGGGCATAAGTTCGGTCAAGGGTAACGTAGGAAAACACAGAAAGTGATACGCAAGCTCGTGTCCGGTTGGACTCGCGCGCGAACGCGTGGCAGTAACTGGCGCGTCTGTATTCTTAGCAGCTCGCTGGCTCGTACGTGTGCGTTAATGCAGAAACGTTGCCGCATTTCCAGCGATGCCCCGGTTCCACCCTCGCGGCTAATGCGGCAACGAGCACCAGCCAAGACGAGACGTGTCAACCCAAGGGAATTTAGTATACCAATTCCGACCTCCGCGTTCCTGCGTCTTCCGCGTTGCCCGGCGTCGTAACGACGCGTGTGCTCGCGTTATTCCCCTCGCGCTTACTCGCAATTCACCGGTGGGCACGCTCTCTACATATCCCTACATCTACGGAAACACCTTCGCGATGCGCGACCGAGCCAATTACGAGCAGTGTCGCGAGGGTAATATGTAATTCGATCCGAAATTTGTTGCGCGATCAGAGATTCTATCTGAACGAGTGCAAGGGAGCGTTGCACCGATTGAACCGCTGCCGATCGATCAGGAATGTTCGAACCTATTCATCACGGCCTCCGCTCCATCCGATAATATAATTGAATTGTTGCTTGAGCGTAGAAACGAAGAGGACCGATCGGAGTCGAGCTGGAACCGTCGAGCGATTCAGCAATTGTCGTTGATAAGAGTTTCATGGGTATTTGTCTAGTAGGTACTGGAAGAAGGGACTGTTAGGTATTAGTTTGAACGATCCATCATGCGGTCTGTGCAATCTGGATACTCGTATGGGGATCGTGGACTGTCTTGATCGTCTCGTCTGACCGCAAGCTAATCTATTCTACTCGCTCCGACACGCAACAGTCCCAGTCTGCTTGGCTGACACAGCACCGAACTATTCCCTTGTCCATCTAGGCACCGTCCAAATCCCTTTGCTTGCCCGCGTACTCCCTCATTCTCCTTGGCTGATTGCACGCCAACGGATTCTACTTGCCTGGCCAACTACGGGCTCGTTCTCCTTGCCTGATTGCGTGACGCTGCATACTCCTACGTTACCATTCTCCTGGTGTCTGTAATGTAGAGTTGTTCTACCCTATATGTACTTTGATGTTTCCGTTGTACCGAATGTAATTACGCGTGTAAACAGTAGGATCAACTTATAATTCATTTTCTTTGAATTTAAGCTTCGTTACTACTTCTAGTGGTAAATTTTCTGTACTCCTTTCGCGCTGCTTTCCTGAAACGTACTGTTATCACTGCTGTTCCCATCAGCAGACAGTTGCCACAGCTGCGCCCTATGTGGCTGCATCTGAAATCCATAAGAAGTACGTTTGCATGCTCTACGCTGTTAAGTTTAATCGAATCTAGGAGGCAGAGCTAAGTAAACGTGGCTACGACGTGTCGAGATGCGCCGTGTCATTTTCCATGTTACCTGTGCTAGTTGTTGCGTGTTTAGTCTAGCAGCGCATCTACTCGTGTCGCGAGTGAGCAGTGGGAAATCGGATTTCCTCCAGGGAGACTAACTTTGACGGCTTGTTATCGAGAACGAAGAAACGGATGTGCATGTTCTTGCAGAGTAATGATGCAAACTTTCTCTGCGACGTAACAAACGTCACTAAATGAACTTTTCAGCATTACGTTCCGCGTCCATAACTCTGAAATTCATGTACTGTCGTTGCAAGTGCAGTGCGATTTCCAAGTAGTTTCTTCCCAGCTAACGTCTCCATTTCTCAATCTGAACATTTCGATCACGAGCCTGTTTGGGGGCAACGGTTAATTATACATCGCGCGGAAAAGAAGGCCAGCAGCTGCGAACTTGGTAATTAGGGTAAATCTCTCTCCCCGGAGTCTCTAATGCTTCGCTAGAAACGGATCGCGATAAAGTCCAGTTTGCAGGGAATTATAGAACAGTTCAAAGAGCCACGATCCTCTAGCGTCGTATGGGAATCGTCAAAGAGGAAGTTCGTGGTAGGGATTTGGCGTTTTGCGTGACGAAGTAGAGGAGCTGTACCACTGCCCTGAATAACTCAGGGTTACTCTAAAAAAAGGGATAGCAAACTAGAGAGATAATTATCGTTCTTTGCACGGTTAAAGCTGTCAGCCGACCTTACAGCGACGAAGAGCAATCGCGCTATTGTACCGTTGCTAGATTTATTCTCAGGTCGTGTAGAGTGTACGTAGTAGCCTTGGGATTCTGAAGTGCCTTCTCCAGAGAGATAAGTTTCGTTTAGAGCTTCCCCGAGCCTCGACTCTGCACCTCTAGATAATTTTGACAGAGTCCGCTTACACTTCTACGAAACTTCGTATTACGTAGTTGGCAGAAGTGGATAGCAACGACCTTGGGAAGAAGCTTTAATGGGGGAATAAGGAATAGAGTAACTACAAAACGAGTAGCAGAAAACTGAAAGCACAAAGAAATGCTTATATACTCCTCGAAATCACATAAGCGTCTCATTATTCATCGCTGTAAGCCCGCCGTTACACCGCATTTTACAAATATTAGGCTTGCAAGCAAATCCTCCGACACTGATCACCGCTGAACCCTACGCCGTCACTGACAAATAGCCCAGCCCTGTAAACACCGCCGCCAACCCTCGGGCAGCAGTCGATGTGACACATTCACGAGGATGCGAGCGCTAGAATCACGAGTGACACCGAAATACTTGGATGTGGGCTTAGCTGGGACCGCGACCAACGGACGTGACTGCAAATTGCGGGGCGTTCTTACTCGGCTGCGGGGCACGCTCGTCCATCAGCGGATGAAGGGGTCTAATGGCCGCTGGACCCTGTCGTAATCGTCCCTTCCCGTTAGCACGAGGCCGGCGTCGCCTGGGGCGTGTTTTCCCAGGCCAAGTTCCCGCAGAGAGCCTGGACACCGTTTATATCGTGTCGCGGTCCACGCGTTAGTGTCTCCAGAGTGTTGACTCGGTCGAGGGGCCGGCCACGGGGCGAAGGCTGTGAAGTTAGAGTCCTCAGGCGTCGGCGGAGGTCTTTAATCGAGCAACGCCGTCGAAATAAGCTCTTCTCTCTAATTAAGCCTCCAGTCGTTCGTGGTTATTTGATGCGTTCACTTGAGCCCGTGGATAGCTGAGCCACAGTAATTATAATTATAGCCGGTAATAGGAATTTCCGAGGGGTGGAGGGGTGAAATGAAGAGTGTTCCCCCTTTTCGTTTGCAGAATTTTATAGCGCAGAGTAGGAGACTATTAATTGTTACTTATTCCAGAAGGATTACACGAGCAGTCGTCGATAAATTTATTACGAAACGAGCTGCGTATTATTAGACGAGTCCGCCCGGGGTGCAAGAGACAGCAGAAGAGCTCGTGCTCAGAACTGTCGTCGTTAACGAGCCCTCGTTCGTACGTAGGAATTTCAAGGTAAACCACCCCTCCCTCTAATTAACCTTCTCACTCCACGGGACACTCGGCTTCGAGACGCACTGCCCCTCGAACATGCCGCGGGGTTTCAGCGGCGGTAACGTTGAAATTCCTTTGGACGGGGGAAAAAAAATTCACCCACCGCGCCGAGCTCTTATTCAAATTGAGTGAGGGTCGAAATTAAACCGCCCTCTCCCCTGTAATTAACCCTTTCGCCTCGCCAAGGAGAAAGAAAGTTCCCTCGGAAACGAGGCGAGGGGAGGGTCGATACATATGCATTAAGAGGAGCCCGCGCATGCCAGTCAATCCCTGGGAAGAAAGGAGCGCGACCCTTCGCCCTCGGGGAAAAGGAAAAGGGGGAGCGTCCTGTTTTCAGAACACCTCCGCGAACACCGCGGAGGCTGCATTCGAAACTAGGACCGTAAACTCGCGGAATTAACGCCTCCGCGAGAGGGGGCTTGGCCAACTTTTCCAACCGCTCGCCGCTCGCGCGGAACGCGGTCGTCCCTTTCTCACCGCGGAGGAGGCGCGATTGTGCCGGCTTAATTCGCGGGCGTAAAAAGCGCGACCGGCTAAGGGTGAATTTTATTTTGCCGCAGGTGTCCCCGAGCACCTTGCCGACGGGGAATTATTTCCCATTCTTCGGTGCAATTTAGGACTTTATATTCAGCGAGTCGCTGGCCCCGTCATTCTCACAGTGCGCCGTTAACGGACTCGGTTTATTAAGGGTAGTTGCGCTCAGGCAGAATGAACCGTTCGTTAGCGCAACGAATTAGGCGGCCGCTTCTTTCCCTCCAATCCTGTCTCGCTATCGTTCAGAGAACTTTTCGTCCGTACGTGGAAACGGTTGCGAATAAACCGGAGTGCGGTCCGTAGAGCCGGCATTTCCGAGCGCTACGTAAATCAGATAATGTTTTTTAGCAGCGTGATAGCTGTGCTCTAGATCGTAGCAGCTCCCGACGTGAAATGCGACTCCGATCCCTCGGATGCAGGTAAACGTACACCGCCGAGTATCACTCGAGCTGCCGGTGCTTCGGCTGCTTCCCTCGCGGAAAAGTCATCCCTCCAATGCAACGGGGATCACAGCACACGGCCGAGGTCGAGCCAATCTCGTGTGGGAGCCGCACGTGCGCTAATCCAAGCCGAAGACGTCATCTGGCTTGCCAAAGAACCTCCACGGAGCTGTGTTTGCATTGGCGGCGGTATACAGTCGTGCTGGAATATATTGGCCTGGCACGAATAATTGAATCTGGCGGGGAACTTCTCGTGACGGTATTCGGGATATTTAGTTTGAGTCCTCTAAGAGAGGGGGGTGGGTTTCTCGTGCTGTCGTTGAATACGCTGCGCTGTAGCTGTACGGGAGTATATCGTAACGAATATTCACCTCCTGCCATGGTAGCTGTCAGGATCAATTGCACGCTGTTCAGTGAAGAGGTGGGAACAATTGTTGTAATTTATTTAGGACACAAATAGTGTTTGGATTCTGGCCCGTCCATGTTGTTCTATAAATAGAGGAAAGCTAGATTAAGGAAAATGAGGGTGCATGCATATTCCACGTGGCATAGGAATGTGTGTGGTCGGACAAACATCCTGAGGCTAGTGGTCAGACGTGTACAATAGGACTGGAAACACGAGATAAGTGGAATAAGACTGTGCTTGGTTGGACAAGTAGATCAAGAGCTTTAGGGTTCAACGAAGCAGAAGACCGTGTATGTTTAAATAAGAAAGAACGGTTATGTGGTCGGAGAAGTGAAGAGTGTAGTAAGAGGATAGGCGAGTAAACGAAGCTCGGGAAGGATCAACTAAGGAGAGGAGGTCTGCGACTAGTCAGGCGAACACAGTAAAGGCATTGCTGGCCCGCCAAATAGAATAAGTCCGCCTATAATTAATTGAACGTGTGTATTGTATATTAAATTAAATTAAATTAAATACGCAACGGATATTCTCCTTTTCTTCGCAATCAGGATAAATTCGCGCGAACATTCCCCTTCTTTCTATCACTATTTCCCAGCCGATATCAAAGGCCACGTAACACAAGGTCTTTCGGCGAGTTTAGCAAAGGAGCGCCTGGAAAATATATGTGCATTCCTATCGCGTGTTTTCCCGTGTGTGTCAACGGAGGGCGTGAAGAAAGTTGTCCAAGCGCCCAGCTAGGGGAAAGGGATAGATCCAAGGGTGTTTCCCGGGGCGTTCCGAGCGTTTAACGCGGTCTGCGACGGAAACTTTCTGATTGAGGGAATACACTGAATTACGGATGAAACGTTAATGTCGTGTATTAATTAGAGCGACCTTCCACTTGAACGTCGCACGTGAGCGGGCTCGAGCAATACGCGATCTCTGCGATTGCAGACAAAGATCGTGGGATTTGTAAGGCACGCCCCAATCAAAAGCATTCAGCAGTGTGTAACTGCCTCAAATGCAGTGTGAGGGTTCAGCGAATCGAATATCGAAAGAAGAGAATAAATCAGGAAGTTAACGCCGACTGATTGGTAGCGGCATATGAAACGAAAACAAAACCGCTTCCACTCGACCTTTGATTTAAACTCTGAACGAAACCGGGGAAAACTCAATTATAACAGAGACCAGGACGGACTATTGTCCCTGGCTACACTCGTATCCCCAGTTCCTTGGTCGAGCGCTTATATTTGTCAGCATTAATTGCTGTATTCATACGCAGCTACGAACAGGGGGGATACACGAGAAACGGATATAACTCGCGAATGCTGGCTCGATGTTACCGTCTAAATCGCGGGGATCGGATAATTTGCTTCACAATGGACAGTCGGTCGTTCCCGTCGTACGAAACTCCACCAAAGGACCTGCACGCCCATTCAAGTGTGGGAGTGATATCTGAGCTAGCTACCGATTGGATAACTGCCCCTCTTACTTCCTGAAATATATAACACACACACACAGAGAGAGAGAGAGAGAGAGAGAGAGAGAGAGAGAGAGAGAGAGAGAGAGAGAGTGGGCCACAGGCACAATAGAATTGTCAACCTCATCCCTAATTAAAGTGTCACATTCCTAAATCAAGAAGCTTCAAAGTTAGTAATGTAGGTCTGTGTCAGTGAACAGGGCTAAACATCCCTAATGAGATATTTTCAGGTGAATTGGGCCGATCCAAAGGGCATGTTTGAACGTGCCTGCCAATAAGGGGAAAGGATGGGCCCCAGGGATGTCACGGCGAATCCGGAGACAGTAATTCCCAAGGGAATTCGGAGCGTTTCTTGGGCTGCCTCGAGTGTAAGTAAATTACAGGCTTACAATTAGTGCTCGGTAGAATTCGAGGTCGTACAAGGGAGGGGTGGGAACGGTGACGAGGTCTAGCTGGGCGTTGTCGACACCCCGAGGCACGTGTTGCCCCCGAAATTAATGACTACGTGCCTTATCTTTAGCCGTCCGCGTTCCTTCGTCGCGCGACAACGGACACGGAGCGGTGCTCCAAGCGATGGGACTCTAACGTTGGCGACAAACACGTTGGAAGCGTAACCTGTTCCCGTTCCGACCGATTGTCATTCGTATTGTCGCCAAGTATGATAAATTCACCAAATACGTGCGGCTCCAATGAAAATTTCACGCGAGAGAAGAATATCTCGGCGCAGCAAATCCTCTGATACCGGAGATTTAATTAAGCATTCGGTTAGAATAAGATCGAGGGTCTCGGGAACCTGCTCCCTTCGTCTCGATACGTTTGAAGGGGCAGGAGCGGCAGTTATTAAAACGTGACCGTCTCTGCCGTGTCCTGGACTTGGCTGCTCGGCGGAATTGACGAGGCAGCTGCGATGGAAATTAATTTAAAGCCCTCAAGGTCCTTCCGACATTCTAACCCTCCATCGTTTCGACATGACCGACCATCAACCCCCTGATTTTCTCGCTCGAGTTTCCTGCGCTTGGGACCAGCAACGCGTAAAATTGGCTGGCTTCTTGCACGGAGGATTCTCGAGAAAAAAATAGAGCTCATTAAGACTGAGGGGTCGAATACTTCTTAGGAGAAATCTGATACACTGCTGGGTGATTGCCTAAGGTCGTATAAGTACAGTTGTGGACGTCGTGAATTATGGCTAGCAGAGTTAATTTTGGAACTTCCGGCGATGTGTAGTGTTTTCTAGCTGTAGTTCCAGAAGATATTGGTACATAGAAAGACGAAAGATGAGAGGAGAAGCTTCAGAGGAAATGATCGTGTGTAGATGATTCTCGATGGTGGAGGCGCGGGGCGTAGACGAATTGTAGTTTTATTGCCGTGAGCTCGAGATTAGAGGAAAACAAGTGTCCCAGAAGGATATTTAATACTGTATTCAGTCGGCCGGGTAATCCAGGCATTATTTAAATCAGGAACGTTATTGGGAATTAGTCTTGAAAGTAAGTACGAGGAAGGTTTCTCATGGGAGTACAAAAAAGCTGGAAACAGATGAGATTTCCGTTTATTCCCTCCTTCAATTTTAATATAAATTAAATTCCTTCTACACCCCTGCACGCAGTATTATTTTCATTTTATATAATCACCTCCATTTTCCATCAGACTGGGAGTCAGTGTAAATAAAATTCAATAATTGCTCACTTAAAGCTGGAACTTTATCAACGAACAAGAATAAAATACAAAATTGTACATATTAACGTTCGTAAATATCCCTGCTACGCATCGAGCTCCGAAACAAGTATCCAAATAAAATCGTCAATTAAATCGTGCATCACACCACGTTCGATCGCGATACGCTTAAATACTTATCAGTTGTAACGACCGTCGAATTTTCACGGAATATACTCCGCGGCAGTGCTAAATAAACGATGTAAACATTTCGAGAGAAATGGGCGATATTTTCTCCCACTTGGAATACGCGAAGTGGAACTTTGGCAAGGGATTAGGCCCAATAAATCGCGAATAAGAGGACAAAGGCGGAAATGCTGGTGCGGCCAAGGAGAGCATAGACGTGTAATGGGATTTGTGGTTCCTTTGGTCAGCCCGTGGCCACATACCGACCGACACACAGGGACAAGGGCGAGTCTCCCTGACCCGCAGCAATGTACGGTCTTTCATTTCTCCTGGCAATAGATGCGTGTAATTACTTTGGGAATAATAATTCCCGCTTCAAACATTACGCGGACCTTCCAAATGCACACTCCCTTTTGAGAGAGAAATCATTTCCGCCAACCTTTTACCTCGATTAGTGACGAGAGAGCAGAGATTGGAAGACTCCTGCGTTAACGAGGATAGCTCGAGTCATCGCAGTAGAACAGGAGCGTTATTGGTCAGACGACGAGGTTTCCATTCAAGCTGTCAGGTTTCTGAGCAATGTACGATCAGAGAAGGTACAGAGGGAAAAAATACTTCCTGTTTAACAGTACTTCTGTCCCAAATGAGCTCTGTTTATGGCTGTATCGACTACGCCTGACACGACACTGGTGTATTCCACTCAAAGCTGTGCCAGCAGCTCTTAAGAGAACTTGGAGAAAACTAGCCAAGTGCCTCGCTTACTGGCTGTTGACTGAGCTTCCAACAACGTCTTGACAGCAGCAGAAGTGCGCCACGGTTATAGAATCAACATCCAATCGATAGGACCGAAAGATTGCTTCGCAGATTGCCGACGTTCCTCGAGGGACTTTGTTTCCAACGCACCCGTTCCCTCCTGCATTGATCGCAAGGCGATGAATACCAATTCCTCGTCGATTTTCGGCCGCAATTTTTCGTAGCGCGGTTGATCAGTCATCTAAATAACCGCCCTGCATCGTATCCCATGCGTCATGTCAGTGGATGATTACTCCAACGAGATCTCGATTGTGATTCAATTTCTGTTTGAAGCTCGTCCACTGGCGTTTGTCGTTCGGATTACTCGGCCCAGCGGCGCGATTTACTTTGTCCGCGTTTTGAAATCACCGTGGCACTTAATAACGGTCCATTAAAATCGTCATTCGAATCGATGAATTCATTTGTTATCGCAACTGACTGACGATGACGCCCCTTTGCTCTAGGATGAATTCAGTTAATAAATACATCGCTTTATTCAGTCGAGTTTCATTATCCACTCTGCCTTTTTTGCTGAGCTGAGAGAATGATTGCAGCTCGTTTTCGTCGATCCCTCGTTAGCTTACAATGAAAATATAATTACACTTCGCTATCGACTTACTCGGACGGGCTATAAAATTTCTCCAAGTGAAGCGTTCGAAAGCCTTCTAAACTTCAGGCGAGCAATGTTCGAAGTGTATAAGAAAAGCTTCTCGATTTTGCATAAATGTAGTCGAACAAGAATAGAAACTTCTCCAGAGATTTTGTTGACGTTAAATTCACTTTAAATGGTGAATTTGAATTCAATCAGGTGGAATTCAAGAAGTCGACGCGGGACGAACTAAGCGCGAGCTATTCTTTGCGCCGAGTTTGGCGAAAGTAATGGCCGATTAATCGAGCGTGAGAGTATTCCGCCAGTATCGACGTCGAATCGGCAAAACACGTCCATTATCGAATGCTGTATGACGAGCGTAGTTTTTCTCTCTGCTCGAGCGACTATGTTTATAGGAGAAAAATTGCGATACATCCTGTTTGCAGAGGGGAAAAGAGATTCGAGCGTCAGAGGGTGAGTCTCGCGATACTATCGGCGAATTTATCGACTGGTCAAAGTCCTGGTTATTCAGCATTCGTGCTTTTTTATCTCTTTATGACCCGAACAAGATTGGATACTCGAAGAGTTGAAATTGAAATTATACGAAAACTGCGTTAAAATGCGATGGAGGTGTAGTTTGACGCTGAGATATAATATTTGAGAAAGGGCAGACCTTCGCTGGCTATCATCTCGAAAATTTCCACAGCCCTCGGTAAAGTGACTGGAATCGTGATGCATGGGAAAGTTTAAAGTATTATCAGCTTTGAACTATTTAAGAGGGCTTAATTATATCGCTGTACGATTCCGTGCAATTAAAATTTCTATCGGGTACCAGCTGTAACGGGCAACTGGTGGCCGTTTGTAAGCCCGGATACAATTTAATCCTTCGACAAACGAGTGGATGTATCGCGGTGTTTCATTGTGTCGCATGCGACGGCCAACAAATTGCGCAGAAAGATATAGGACACCGCGCTTCCACCCGAATCCGCACATCTTCAATTTCCAACGCGTCTCCCTTCGACCGTGGAACAATAGAGCGGTCGAGTTCAATCGCTTCCCCTGACAATTTGTCCGCGGAACGTCAGTTTCCCCATCGCCTACAATTCCCGCCTACTTCCTCAAGTATCTCCCCAAGAAATATTCCAAATTCTCGACAAGCTTCCCGAAACCTAGAAATCTGAGAAGAGGCGAAAAACCCCGAATATCCGTTCCACTCAAGACGAAATCTAGACCCTTCAGAGATTCCCCTTTTCAAATCGCAAAGCCCGCCAAGAAACTAGGTCCTCGGAGAGCAATTATTTCGGGAGTGCAGAATCCAGAGGTCCCAGCATCCACCTTGCTAAATTGTAGGAAGTTCGACGCCACGTTATCTGGAAAAGTGTCGATGCCCTGGCTGCGACAAAAGTAAAGTAAAACTTTCTTGGAACTCTGCGTGGGGGAGGGTGGTGCTCGCGTCGCTGGGCGATCACGAGCGGCGAAATCGATGAACGACGAGCCAGAACGGAAGTCAATCGCGGCGGACGCCGGACGACGCCAGCTTGATAATCGAATTCCAATTTAATCTTTCGCCTGTGGCGGTCGAGTCCGGCGCGCGTCCTCCAATAAACTCGCGGATACTGCCCCTTCTCGGGCTCGTCGGCCGCGGCCGATTTTAATCGTCCGCCGGAACGTATATCTCGGGTGAACCTCAAACGTTGACCGCGGTTATTAAAATTGGTCAGACGCGCGTGGTCGGCCAGCGGGCACCGCCTCGCTTCTGTCCCTCAATCGACGCGGCACTAACCACATGGAGCGACTGGATCCATCAAGCCAGACTGAAATTGAACAGAGTTGTCCGGAGAAAGCGTCGCGTCGCATCGCGACGTTTTATTTGTAGCGCGAGGCTCGTTACGCGGCAGGAAGGGACGTCGGTCTAGCTCGTAATTGACAGGGCGTTGTTCTTGCCACGCTGGCCCTTGTCGGCAGACTCAACTTCCTCGACGTTGCGCAATCTTGGAGGATTGCTGGTGACGGCACAAGTTTTCACGGGATTCTTGACTTATTGGGTTTGTGAAGATTAATGTCAGATTAATTGCTGGAAGCAGGATGTTGCCTTGCGAGTGGGATTCAAGCTCAGAAAAATGTTAATTTAGTGCGTTTAGGAAGAGTATTGTAGGATTGATAGGTAGATGTAAGTGAGGGATTCGGTAGAATTATATTTACAGCTGGCGTACTCATCGCTGGAAAAATGTCAGTGGTATGCTCGCGCTATAGTCAGACGCCCTGGCGATACCATTAATTCGTTACGCGGTGGGACGTTGAAATGGCGCTGAAAACGTCCTGACACCGGCAGGACTCGTCCTCCCGTGGATAGGAAGCGGCATTCCGTGGGAGATTTCAACTGTGCAAAGCCGAAATTCAACGACAAGCGGAACACTGACAAATTGTGCGAGGTATTTGACGCGCAGACATTGAACCATGAATTTTGGGCGTTGGACGGGGGAAGCTGCAGTTGATTGCGGTTTAGAGATTCATTCTCCTATTAAGCTCCTCTTGTCGCTGCGGGAGCTCCTGTCTTTTCCAAGAAAAACGAGATCTGAAAGGATGCATGATGCACAGTGGAAAAAGTTGCAAAAAGCCAGTCGTTTCGTCGGCGTTTCCTTGCGGCGAAACGGCGCCAGAATCGACTGCATGTTCCCGGCGATTATTAACCAGCAAAAACTGCACGCCGGGCATTGTCAGCAATAACGCAGAACGTCGCCGCGTCAATTTGCAGTAAATCATCTCTAATTAAACGACACAGCGACGTTGGTAATTAACAGAGCTGGCCGTGAATACCCGTTAACGCTGACTTTGGCAAAGCTCCGCTTCGCATCTCGTGTCCCTTGGCCCTTTCGACACGGAAACTACCGATCTGGTAAAAGTAGTAAGAAACCACAAGCATGAATCCGAGTCTATTTGACTGAAGAAAAGTGATTCACAGCTTCGCGGGTCATTCGACCGTAATGAAATTGCCTTAATGAACATTATTCCAACGAACCCCTGTTAAATGCAGCAGAAACTGTGAAATTCAAGAAGGTCCTCAATACAAAGTGCTCCTCCACTGCTTTCTCCTCTCCTCGAACCCTTCCAGCATCGTTAACGTCTCGAATTACGATTCAAGCAAGAGTAAAGAACACTGCGACGAAGCTGGCTTTTCTAAAGGCACTTCGACTTCCGCTATTGCATCCTGCACCACCGAAAAGTGAACCAAAACACAGAAAACTATCTTCTCGAGCCACGCATAATGTTCACCCTCGATTTCATCGAAACTTCTCGCGGGCTTCAAGCAAAAAATCGCTAGAATTGAAGCTCCAAAATGCACTGCCGGAGCGTTCCAAACTGTCGAAGGATGGCACCAGTGCGCGCCCTTAAATTCCCCATGGCATAATTAATCTGGAACTCAATTAAAGTTCCGAATAAGAGGCTAGCCTGGGGTAAGAAGGTGATCGATTATCGAAATAACGCGATTCAGGGTGGCCTCTCGGCGCGTAAGGTAACCCCTCCCAGTCCTCCTGAAGCGTATTTCACGCACGGGTTCGGGGCGAGACAAGGGCGGCAGGGGGAGGATTTTGGGCTGGGCGGGTGTGGGTGGGTACCGACGCGGAGGAAAAGTTCGAGTTAGACCAGTAGTGGGATCGATAGTTCTGTCATAAGCCGGCACGAGCAACAAAACCGCACGCGTCAGCCTCAGACGGTTGCGGTTCGTGATAACGATTCAATTTTTCCCGGGCGAGAATCTTAGCCGCCCCTATTATTCCAACGGGGAGTTGTTCCCCTCGAAACCATCCTTCTAGCCTCGGGGATCGTCCCAAAAAATTGTAGAACCTCCCGCGGCCCGATTTCGCTGGGTGTGGCCCATGGAAACGATCTCTGCGATGCTTTCTTCGACGATTCAGTCTTCCTTCCTCTCCCTCAAGCAACTTGGCACTATGGTACCGAATGATTCAACTCGAAGTTGAATTTTCATTCGGTAGGGAGGAATGATGCATTATCGGTAATACCCGACGTGTCAAAACATCCTGCTACATTCTTTCGCGGAATCCAATTAGTGCCCCTATAAACTACCCCGCTCCTGCTCCCTCCTTCGAGTGGTCCCGGTCTAAGCTTGCAGTTTGTAAAAACACAGAGCAATCTGTTACGTCACGCGCTGCAACTTTGCATAATAAAGATTCCGAGGCAGTCCGCGTCGGGAGGAACGACCCCGGGAACGGGATGTAAAGAGAATTGGACGTACGGTTATCATTCTGTCGCTGCGCATCGCTCCGCGGGGTGTACTTGGAGATCGGACGTGAGATACATAAACGTCTTCCAGCCCTTCCGCCAGGGTGTTACATTCAGGCTGCCGTCATTAACGCGACTCAATACGGTGCAGCATTAATTTACGTATCGCGGTAACGATCCCGCGGCCCAAAAATCAACGCGGAATACATTACCGCCGCGGTGCCTCGCGATCAAAATTACACGGGCGAGCGCGCGGGCGTGCGCAATATTGACTCTCGCGGTAACAATGCGACGTTCGATAAAATCTATCGCGATCGACGTTTTGCATTAACGTCGCTTTAGCCGCGAAACGAAGATGAGGGGGCTTGGCACGAGGCGTTTTATTCACGATTATTTGTGCGGCAAACCGACCCAGCCGCAGGTAAATGTACAGAGTGCTTCGTTCTGAATTAATGGGATTAGAAAGGGAAAGGGGTGAGGTGGATATCGAATGATGTTGAGGAGAGTATCATTCAGGGTGTGCAAAATAAAAAATATAAAGTTAAAATACAAAATTATTAAAAGACGTAATATTCCATAAGTTTCTAATTTTAACGAAATTAAAGCCAACACTGTAGAACCAAATAAAGGTGCTTCTACATGATGAGCTTTTAATAACCACAATCTTCATTTATTTTAGACGAAACTGTGTGCTTTGCTATTCTTCGACCGTACGTCCCTTTTAGAATAAAAATACAACCCCTCAAATGTTTGAATTCCAACACCCACGCAGAAGTAACACTGACTGCATTCTACCCTCTACCCTATCGTCCCTCGAATAGGTCCAGTGACGTTCACATAAGCTCCATCTTTCCACCATAAAATTAATGAAATCCGCGTTCACAGTGCCGTCTGATAATTCCATGTCAACGGAGCCAGATTCGCCGCGATCCCGTCATCAGCAAATTGAAAAGAACAAAGGAGCTGGGCCAGATTTTCCATCAAGGTCCATTGCCCTCCAGAAATTGCCGCGCAGAGGAACGACAATGAAAGGGAGAGGCTCTCTTTCGAGGCGAGAGATAACGCGAGCAGGGAACAGCACCGTAAAGCTGAGAGCAGTCGCGCGATTGCGAAGCATGCACGGGGCAAATTGCAAAACGGCCCAGCGCCGGTTCCGTTCGCTTTCCCCAAACGGGCGAAAATGAATTCCTCGTTCACCGAGATCGTTCCCATCTCGTGCCATTTTTTTCCACCGCTTTCCGACAAAACGGAAGCGCGTCGATCCTCGATGGAACGACGCGCACGCTCGCGTCCAGCTTCTGGAACAATGCCACTAGATAATCAGATAACGAGCGCGCCAGGGAAGATGCGACGGAGACGCGAGAGCGAAAGATGCTTACCAGGAAACAAGCGAAGGACCGGTCTGTTCTCTCCATGGAATTCCAGGCCGTGATAACAAACTTGCGCGGTTGCTTTTCCTGCGCAGCCGAGATTTCACGGCTGGCATTGTATCGGTCCGTTTCACCGCGGAAATTTCATTATTTCGAGCGGACGTGGTCAACTTTTGATGGGCATAGTTTGTCGAAGACATCCAGTGAACGAACAGCTTTCATTCCTCTGGCTTTCGATGCTCTCGAGTCTGCTTAGCGTCTTCTGGCAGCATCGCGGATGCTTCGTGTTGGGGGAGGATTGATGAGGGTGGGTTGTGACGAGCTTCCAGGGGTGAATAGTAATCGAGTGGCTTTGGCTATTCTGTTGGACTCCCAGGTTACTATTCTCATCGCAAATTGTAGCTATACGTCTTCCATCTCTGCTACAATGTCAGGAATCGAAGGTACTTTGCTGGTCTTCAGTAAAAGCTAGTAGTAAGGCACGGCGATAAGTCAGCCGCGGTAGCAACTGAAAGGATATTCTTAATTTTCGGAGGAATGAAGAAGTGAGAATGGATTGAAGAATGTCTGGGTAAATTGTAAACAACCAAACTGTCAAAGTTCACACATAAAGTTTATCCATGGGAGCAGAAATCGTCGTGGACGAGCATTCTGACGCATTCTGACGCATTCCGATGCACTCTGATGCAGATAGGAGGCATCGAGCTCGTTCTCACGCTAATACGAATGCGATTCCGATCATTATCGGCAATTTTTGCCCGACGCGAGGGGCCGTTAGCTCGATAACGGTGTTCCACCACCGTTTCCAGCCTAGCCGCCCATTATTGGGGGAGGTTTAACAATCCGCGGGAGTAGAATGCACACGTCCGTGCGTGGTGAAATCGAAAATTGAAGCCGCGAGATTAACATGGTAGTCCGTTCCCGCGATGGCCCGGACATTTTCGGCCTCAATTCATCACTTAATTCAGTGGAGAACAAAGTTCTCCCATTTACCCGCATCGAGGAAAAGTCACGGGGATTGGAAGAAAGTTACGCGCGGCCTGGTTAAAATCTAAGGGGGAAAAAATACAACATTTTCGCGCAGATTAGTGGGCGGACCGCTAATGAAATTTCTGGCTTATGGCCCCGTTGAATTTTTCCTCCCATTAAAAAGGAATTCTCGAGGAGCACGGACTCCCGCGCGATAGCTTAATTACGGGGCGCTTTTTTAATCGACCGGGGGTTGAAATTTTTCGCGAATTCTAAGCGGCCAGTTGCGGTTCTAACGTGGAATTTTGCAAAGCGCGGCATAGCGGCGTAATTGGAGAATCACCCATTGAAACGAGTCTATCTGGCGGTGGGATAGTTGAAAAGTTTCAGGAGAGCTTCTTTCCTATCCTTGCTATTTATTATACCGAATTCTCCATAAACCCCTATTGATACTGTGCTAGCGTTTCTGCGAGCAATTTCTCACCTTTTTACAGGGGTCCTGAGATCATAGAGATAGGAGCATTCACGATCAACCGCGAATACGGTTATTACCGTCATTCTTCTTCCTCAGAGCACCTTTTTCGCAGGAAATGGCTACAGTTCCGCGAACTGTTCTCGAAGAGAAACAACCAACGTAATTCCGGAAGCGCGAAATTTAATGCAACGGACGACAACGGGGAATGTACTCTTCCCTTTTTCCTTTTTAACAGATCTCTTCCTCGAGTAATTACGTGCTCCCTTTCGCTAGCCGATTCCGTTAAATTTAACATTTCGAGGGAATACAGATATAATGTGCACACGGCGGAGAGCTGAATTTAAATTCATATTTCACTTCGTATCGCGAGAATTTTGGGGCTCCGCGTGTAGGTATTACTTCGAAAGACAATGCCCTGCACAGTTTATCATCTTGCTTCGGCGATGTGACTAGAGAAACTGTTCTTTGGAAAAATATTCGAGGCTCCGCGATGCCGCCAACAAGAGTATTATCTCGAGGGCTCTCAACGATGCACCGTGTAACAGGTTCTCGATCACACTCTCATCATAACGGGCTAAAAAATGATGGAAGATAATGGATAACAGGGCTGCCTCCTAATTCAACTCGTCGCCTCGCCCGAGCCGAACAGGGGACATTATTCAATTAGTCGCGCGAGTATGTCGATTACGCGAGCTTCATAATAATTCTGCACCCTCGTATGAGTGACGGAAATAAGGGTCGATGTAACGAGCTTCGTCGACATCGACGATTCAAATGGAAGGGTAATGAAATCGTCGCGGGCCGTGAGCGGGAGAGTTTAAGTCCAGCTAATTAAATGAAAATGTACATGGGATTAATTTAAATCCATGTTTTTCCCAATCCCTTTCCAGTAGCCCTGCTCGGACCGAGGTCAATGTTGTTTTTCGTAGCTTTGCTCGTGCCGAATTGACGCTGCGGAAATTCGGATCGATTCCGGCGAAGCGGAATTCTGTTTTGACGCGCACCTAAGTACGAATCGTCCGTGGTCCGATTTAGGAACTGCGTCGTCGATTCCCGTGCTCCAATTCGCGCTCAAGCCCGCTTCGTTTCGCAAACGAAATTATGTTCGCCGATAATTCGAGGCGACGCGACGCGTCGTTTCCTGGCTCATCGATGCGCGATAACGCGACTGGCATCATTAGTCCGTTATTCCCTAGAACTACTCGCGAAAACAATAATTATTAAATGACGTTTGACACGTTTAAAGTCTAGCGAACGCCCCCCCGATGGATCTTGATTGTTTGGACAGCGATGTGGAGTATCTTGAGCACTTGCAACGTTTGCATAACTTGCGCCGCAAATTGCAATTTGACGCGTCAGGGACGACGAACCGAAACAACCGTCCCTCGACTCTGCACCGTCCAATCACCGATCCACAACGACCTGTCGCCCTTTGAAGTCGAAGATAATTTGCGAAATTGAATCGTAATTGCGCGGACGGGCGATACAGGAGCGCAAACGAGGTATCACTTGCATCCAATCACTGTGAATGACTGACGACCTGACAAATAACGATCGAATCACGCCTCTAAGCTTCACGGTGCTCCTGAGGTCCACGCGATCCGCCGCGCAGTAATCGCAGGAAATGGAGTCTTAAGGTGTCGTTGCAACGAGATCACCTTTACGATGCGTTTGGTCGAGTGTAATTAAGATGGGGAAAGATTGAACGGGGAAGAGGATTTTGGAGACGCTACTGAGCTACCTGGAGGCTAACTTTCAAGCGTGATTCGTGGCACCGTTGACACTGGTCGCAGACAGAATCCTCCACTAACTCATCGACACACGGACACATTCTTCAGCAGAGTTTCCATCTTTTATTCAAAGAATTCGTAGAAGATAGGCAAGAGGAATGGCCGACATTCTCGACGCGCGTGTTTGCGAGCGTGCACAGCGATAAGTCACGCTCGAATTTGCAATAGCGGCCACGCCATAGCGTCTGCGCCATAACATCCCCCCTGAGGTACGCAAATTTTGGCAGCCACGAGGCCGTAAACCCGTCTTACACTTCCTGAGGACGATAACGACCGTCGGAGACGTAAAATTCAACGAAGGGCCCCGACACGTCGACACGGATTCGATGGCTCGACTGTCGCGAGCTACGCGGGTCTCCAGGTAGAAACAAATAAATAAATTTCGAACAAGCCGGGGATTGGGCGATCGCCAGAGACAAGCCACCGATATTCCGAGATTTATGGGACCAGGAAATTTCCAATTCTATTTCGAACGTGCCGCGGAATTTCGGCAATTTCTCACACGCCTATACACCGCGAAGCTCGCGAGGGCGCTTGAAGAACATCCGACGAAAGGGTCTCCGATATCGAATTCCCTATCGCGCGCGCCTGAAAATTTTTACCTCGGCCGAATTTTCGGTGCTCGCCGCGCGAAGTTTACGGGGGAAGCATTCTACCATTTTAAATCGACGAAGACCATCAAACTCGTTGAAATTCATGGAAACGTGCATTGGAACAGTCCCCTAAGATACCCGGGAACATTTCAGGAAAGACGAAAGTGCAAAAGCTCCCTGGTAAGTTGTAAACAGTACTGTGTCTGGGCAGAAAGTCTCGAGACACTCTCGAACGACGCCTCTCCGGGAGGAATGTAATGCCGAGATCCGCGCACTTCCGCTGTTCGACGCGCGATCGCGACAACGGAAACGGCGCGTCTCGCTTCTATAAATACGCCTCTGTTTGCGTCGGGCTCGTAAAAACGAATGGGAATCGCGTTTAAAAATAAACGCGCGAGGCTGTCGCGCGAAAGCAGCGATTTTCGAGACATTGTTCGGCGAGTAGGTCGACAGGAAGCGTTTCCTCGAGACCCGCGGGTCCCTCTTTGCCTTCGAATCGCTCGCGAAATCGATGCAAGAGTCGCTCGACCTAGCTACACTTCCTTTCGAAGCTGCTCGATTCTTTGCCCCGGTGTAATTGCCAGTTCTGCGATTGCCAATTAGGAATATAATATCGCGGCGGGTTGCTGAAGCAGGAATGGTGCAACTGCGTGTCGGGTTGTGTTGTAAATGTACCTGCGTTGTTGCTCGTCAGTTGCGTGACAAACGACTGTGTATGTGAACGTCATAGCAAGCATGGAACATGCCTCTGTTTTGAATGCATTGCTGGTGACGCATGGCCTGCGGAAATTACTGACTTGTACTACTGATTTTTAACTACAGAATTGTAGCCACTTGTGTGCTTCGCGTTTCTTTGTGTAAGAGAGGTAAATATGCATCGTGACGTTTTGTATTGAAAATTTCGCGTTTACTATTGAGAACTGCCCTAGTGTCTTTGGTATCAAGGTATTGACAAAGAGACCGAGAGCTGTAGATCGTGCAACCACAAGTAATACCCAAGAATCTCGATTTACGTCGACGTCCAGTAATAAACTAATTCCCCGGATACTGAGGTCGTCCAGAAAGCCCCAAACCACGGGTTTCAGTCGTAAATCGAGTCGGACAACCGTGAATCACAGTAATCCGCGAGTCTGCAGAAGATACCGGCCCACGATTTATCGGGTTCCTTCGGCACACGTTCGCGAGAAATTCTTGCCTCGATATTCGCCGCTGATTCGAAGACGCTCGCGTTTGCTAATTTCCGCGATTGCACGGCGAGGAAATGGAGGGGGGATGCATTACCCGGCGACGATTTGATGTCTGAACGTGCTCGAGAGGCTAGTCGATGCGAGGTAGAAAAGATACGGGGACAGGCGCCGTTTGTTTGCCGAATGCATTCAGAGCGTTCTCATTGAAGCGTCGTTGGTGCGCGTTTCGCTTTTTCCTGCTTCTGGAACAGGTGCTCCGGCGCTATTGTGGCACAGGCTGGCCAACATTGCGGGGAGCCTCGTCGAGCGTCGCGAACGTCAACAGAAGCGGAGGTTCGATGATGTCGCGGTCGAGCATCGACCCTTCACCCACGAAAAACAATGTCGACCACCATGGGACCACTCTTCAATTATTGTTACAGCTTTGTCGGCGTGTGGCCAATCCCCAAGCCTCGCCATGTGATCGTCGAGCGAGAGCCAGAAGTCCTCTCGGCCACTCTACATCGCGATTATCATGAAAAACGTCACGTAGAATCTTGATAGAACTTTATACCACTGATCTTACTGGAAACACAGCTCGAACAGCGACTCAGCTTCCGCGAGAATCGACTGCACCTCGGTCGTCCTCCGAAAACACCATCCCCAAGGTGCACGAACCGAGTACAGTCCCTTAAACACACGATCTACGTTCGCAGATACCTCAGTCCCTTTACGTTCCCCGATAAAGCACACGAGCACCCTTCGTTTAGCGGTCCTATCCGAAGCAAAGGTATATCCAAGAGCCTGTAGCCTGTTTCGAACCACGTCGATGGAGCTGCTGGACAAGGAGGTCCTCAAAGTCTAAACGAGCGTCTGCACTTGCAAAGCTTTCAGCTGCTTTCAACTGCAAAACTCTCGCATGCATCCGGTTTCCCTAAGACACCTTCTAACTCCAAAGACTCTGGAAAACTGCCAGCGAGCTTTTAACTGCGCGGACGAGTGTCCTGGACGACGGGGCCTAACCGCCTGCTCTGCCTTTGCAAATGCTTCGGCTTACGTTCCTCCGTGAGATGCTGAGAAAAAAACCGCCATCAGAGCTCGAAAGTATCCCTTACCTCAGACGAGGCGACGAGAACGCAGTACACCGGAAGGACGGGGATGCCGGACGATCCTGGCTACCTCGAGGGAAGCTCGCCCGGGCGGCATGGCTCCCGCCTCTTCGCCCTGTGATCCACCCGGCTGCTGCCCGGCGGGGTGTCCTGTTCCTGCCGTTTGTTCCTTTCGCGCTGCTGGCTCGCTGGCCACCGGCAGGACAGCACGGGTCGGGAAGCTGCGGTCCGAGGGTTCACGATCCACGTCAAGTGTCACGACGCGTAGGCGAGAAGCGCGGTTCTCGCGGCCGCAGGAGGAGGTCCTCGACGGCAGGACCTCACCGAGCGTCACGACGCGTCACGGCGACACTCATATCCTGGTTCCTCGCGGTCTACGTGCCACACTGTCTCTTTCTCTTCCTCTTCCTCCTTCTCTATCTCTCTGTGGCTGTGCGGCGTGGCAGGAGAAGGGACGCGAGCCGTCGTTGGTCGAAGCCACAGACACGAAGGGAACGGTCGCGGGAGGTTGACCGACGACGTGACGCGAGGAAGCGTGTGACACGATCGAAAGTAAAAAGGACGATCTCCGTGGATGATCGGCGACGACTGTCGAGCAGGACCAGAGGGAAAAGGGGACACAGAAAGCTAGGCACAGGACACGATGGCCCGGCCACTGCGCCGGCACTGAGGCTACGCCGCAGCCTCGCTTTCCTGCTACTCCCTCCTCCATCCCTTTCTTTCTCTCTCTCTCCCTCTCTCACTCTCTCTCACTCTCGCCCACCGCCTCGCCGGCCCTCCTTCTTCCTCTTCATGGCACTCGAGTTCCATCTCTCTCTAACCACCCCCTCTGTTGCACCCCCGGCTCTGTCCTCCGTCTCTTTCTCCACCCAGCTCGGATCTCTTCGCCGACGCAGTTTCCGTCCCTGTTCCGCCGTTTCCCTTGCTTTCTCGATGCTTCTTTCTTGATCAGGATAGGTGTCCGTGTTTTCGAACACGCGTCCCTCCACCCCTCGGCGGGCTATTCCTTCGTGGTCCACCCTGTTCCCCTCTCGCTCGCGTGCTGGTGTCGCTGCTCCCTCCTCGACACCCAGGGTGCTCCTGCTCCTGTTCGAGCACTTGTTTTCGTTTACCACCATCCTCGTCTATCTTAGAGCAAACCCTTTTTGGCTTGTGCGCCTCTCTTTCCATCCGCGAACAACCCTGTACCCGTTTTTCTTGATCCTATCTCACCACCCTCCCCCTTCGTCCTTTGCATGTTCTCGTTCTCAGGTGGTCTCAGCGTCCTTTTTCACATCTGTGGCTCCGTTTCGTCTATCTGTTTATATTCTTTCAGATTCTTTATCCTCTCCCTTTCTTTTCCTTTTCCTGGTTCGAATTTCATCTCTGCTTCACCCGCCCCCTCGCTACCCCTTCTCCTTCCGCCTCGCGTGCATTTTTCTCAGTCGAAGTTCGCGTCTGCGGGAAGATTCAGGTCTCTCCGCGTCTCAGCGCGTTGCTCCGTTTCTGCAGGATCCATCTTCTGTCCCGCTTGGTACTTCGCGCTGCGATGTCTCGTCCCATGTCCCTTCTAAACTTTCCCCAACGCTCGACACCCCCGCGATCCTTCGTCCCCTTCGTTCTGTTATTGCTTGCTCTGCGAATCTTTTCCGCTACTTTCCTCGCTTAGTTCCCCCATCGGGCTCTACTTTTGTCTCCCTTTACTGCGCGTGGACCGTTGCTTCTCTTTAATATTATTTTCCTTCACGTTACTCGATTGCAGTCGATTCGACGTTCTATTCTTTCCCCGACCCATTGTTTCCATTCAGGTAATTTCCTATCCATCATTCCGCTACCCATTTTCCGTACATTTCTGCCACCCCGCCACTCCCCCACACCCCTTTTCCGCCTCGCGGAATGAGCCAGGGCATTTGTTACCCGTCATTTTTCAACAATTTCGCCGATCCATCACCTTTACATCCACGTGCGCGCGTTGCCCGCTTATTTTATTCGCCCCCTTTCGCTTTAATACTGTCCCATACGTTTCGTGCGCAGCTGACCTACCCTTAAGCGGTACCTATCCATTCAACATCTTACTCCTCTCACTCTCTCTCTAACCCTTTCATCTCAATTTCCTTCCCCTTCAATCTTCTATTCACATTCGGCTTCACACTTCCTATTTAGCCCCGAAATTTCTGCCTCTCTTTTATACCCCTCCATTCATCCCCTTTGTATTCCCCCCTTTTCATCCACTTTTCCCCGCGCTCCTCTTTTTTTCGTTAATTTATTTTCACCGTGCTCGGGGCGCGCGGTTCCACGCCATCACGACTCCCCCAGTTCCCCAGCGTTCTCGCCGCAAAATTCAGCCCCGCGACGATACCACGGCACTCTTCCGCCCGCTCGCTACGAGCCCCTCGCAGACCCATCCCCCTGGCGGCCTCGGCGATGAAATAAACACGGGCCACGGAATTCCCCCGGTGTGTCTCGCGAAATCTCGAAATATTTAAGTTCGCCCGCGTTCCCAGGGCATTCTGCAGGCCGCGCGCCTCCGCGAATTCCGCGTTCCCGTTCGATATCGCAAAAATTGCACAGGAAATCGGTTCACGTGCGCTCAGGCTAACGGAGTAATGAGGGAAAGCGAAATTGTCTCCGCGCAAACTTGGCATTTCCGGCACGCAGTGTTCCTGCACGCGTGGAGAATTCACGAAAACAACCGCCATCGAGTTTTTCCTAGATTTCGCGTTTCCTTCAGCTTCGACAATTCTTTCCCCCCCTCGCATTTTTCTACCTCATTCAATCGAACAACAACCGTTCGGATTTTCTTCCAGTCGTCCATTAAATTCACGCTAGATTTAACGAGGAGAGGTTGAATCATACGTTTAGAAATGCTAGGAGCCTATAAAAGATCAATTCCAAGGCGAAACTCAATTTTTCCTCGAACGGAAGAGATCGATCTGCTTTCCTGCGTCTCTGTCGATGGAAATAATCGATAAGTCCAGAGAAGGAAACGTGGAAAAGATGAAGTCGGTCGACCTTCGATGCAGACCGATATCGTCGGACGGAAAAATCTTGATTTGCCGCGCGGTCTTATTGTTATGCTAATAATATTCCGCTGCCGGGCGGCGCGCGGTCGACGCGATAAAGATTTCGCCGCTCGAGCCGCGGAATTCCTGACAATCGCGTTACAGATGATAATAAAGATAGACGATAGACGAAAATAGGGATTCCCTTGCTGCGGATGCCGGCTGTTCGAATCGATGTACCGCAGTCACGTAAATCGAACTTTAACCCCCGTCGCAGGATTTATGGAGATCCGATATCGATTTCCATGAATTTTTAGGTGCGAGTGCTCTCCGATCCTCTGGCACCGCATTCTTCTTCCATTTTTTATGGATAGGATGGTAGTAATTCTTTTCGCGGAGAGAGCAAAGGAATATTTACTGCGAGGAATTCAAATCCTTCTTCGTTGCCACTGCAACCCAGTGGTAACTTGAGCTTCCTTCTGTCTAACGTTACTTCGGAATGGCCACGTTGCGAAGGCAACAGCTCTGGCCACGGATAGGTAAACGAAGGCAGCAGGCCGGAACTTAGACATAGGTAAACGAAGATAACAGGTCCACGCAATATTCTACAACGCATATGAGAAGACATTTCGTATTCTCGCGACACCGAAACTTAGCGGCGGACCGCGTCTTTAACGCGTGCACGTTTTGGTCCTTTGTACGTTACATCCGGGCGACGTGCTTGCACGTAAATGCTGAAACTTCTAACTAAACGAAACTCGGGTCCGCTGATCCGCAAGGTAACGGGCATGCAGTGCCTGAGGCTTCAGCAAGGGTGTGCAGTGAGTTTAAGGAGCGTGGTAAAAAGAAGTCTGGTGATTAGCATTTGATTGCCAAGTCGTGACAAGGAGAATGCTTTTTTAGAAATCTCGTCGCACGATCCGAGGCCCCTCACGATCGCGGAGGACCTTCGACCCCCTTCTCGCGCAAGGCCTCCAACTTCCTGGACGATTAATCTCACCTGGCGCCCTTGACCCTGCGGCTGGAAAGGTCGCCGGTGTCAAGGATGCGCATGCAACGCCTCCTAGCCGTGTGTGCTTGGAAATCGATGCCGTTGGAGCAAGGTTAGACCGCGACTTTCCATTTTGCGTGACCAACAAGGGGTGAAAACGGCCTGGCGTGGCTCGACTTAACGAGTACCGCCGCCGGAAGTGTCCGTGATTCGATTCGTGAGAGTGAAACGTGTCCTCCGCGTCCTACGCGCGCTAGATGGAAGTCGTAGCACAGAGATTTACGATGGGTTTGCGGGCTCGAGCCTCGTTCTACCCATTGTTCCATTGATGGAAGCGTTTGGACAGGAAGGGGGTGCTTTTTAAATGGAAGTAGAGGCGTTCTGTGATGGTAGTCCTTGTATTCCTTTATAGTAACAGTAATAGTAGCGTCCATGAATGCAAGGCGCTGCAATTTGGATATTAACACGACACCAGGACTTGTGTTTTCTCTGCTAGATTTCCTATCATCCCCGTCACACTATGTAAGCTTCCCCACGTTTCCCATATCCCTCGCTAAATACCTCCCCCAGAATATTCAATCACCTTTAATCTCTGTACATTAATCACGCCAATGCTGCCTCCATTTCAATCGCTGTACTCAGATCCCCGAATATTCGACCAGTCCAGCTCACCCCTTCATCCACCCCCGCCCATCGACTGCTGTTTTTCAAGCCGCGGAAATCGAACGGTGGCTTCGGACGAAGGCGTCGAGTTTCCACGGTGACGATCGTGACTTCGCTTCACTGCGGGATTAAGTTTCAGCAGGAAACAGTATCGTGGCAATTCGAAACGCGACGCATCCCCTGGAATTTTATTCCCCGTCGACGAGCGTGCGGTGATAAAATGATAAAACGCTCGGTTCCACCCCTTTTCTTTCGGGTTTAGCAATTCTGCCACAGTCTACGACGAGAGGGACTATGTGCAAGGGGGTGCGTGAAGGGATGATGTGTTTAGTCCCTGACAGTGGTTCCCAGACACAAACTTCATCGATCTGACCTGTCTGTCCATTGTTTGTGTGGCTGTTTTTAAAATTCGATGGCGCAAGAATTTCCAACGAGGTTCCAAACAATTCTTTGGGATATTGGGTGTAGAATAAATCTGAATTTGATTGGGTTAGGTCTGAGTTGAAATCTGAGGTGAATTGGGGTAAATGTAGGTTTCCATTAGACCTGGGTGGATATTGAACAGTTGAGCTCCTTGGAAAGAGTTCTGCTGATCAAAAATGCGTGACGATCTGAAGAGTCTAGAGAACCACTGGCCAAGGGAGAGATTAGGGGCCTTGAAGAAGAGTGTAAATATCCTGTGGGAAGGGAATTTGAATATATTTCTCGAGAATAAGAAAAAAGAAACATCTATGCAGGAAATCTCACCCTCCTCTTTCCCCAACAATATTATCTCGGATCCCGACCCTTCCCTCGGCAAAATAAAACTTTTTCCTTCGACAACCTGATAGAAAAG
Source organism: Andrena haemorrhoa (assembly GCA_910592295.1). NCBI lineage: Eukaryota > Metazoa > Arthropoda > Insecta > Hymenoptera > Andrenidae > Andrena > Andrena haemorrhoa. The sequence goes on from OU342941.1 coordinate 7,410,035, forward strand.
TCCACCACGTCCATTTATCATCCCCAAGAACAAAAACACGCGAAACTTTAGCCAAGCACGAAACATCTGCCTCGATATTCCTTCGTTCTACTGATTTTCTTTTATAGAATTTCCTCGATTTTCGGATCATTTTCCCAAGTTCCCTCGTTGCAGAATGAAGGTAGCGAGGGCAAATGGAGCGTTCGGCCCGAGAACAACGCCGGGAACGTAATTCCATTCGGTTCGTTCGCGAATCTATGGGATCCCAGGAAAAAAAGGGGCAGAAATTAACGAGAACAATGGGACGGTTCGCCCCCATTTGCGAAATCGGACCCGTCCGCGCTCCCTGTAAAATGTATACTTTACAATCGGGCCGCCGGAATGCCCGGGAGCTTCGCCAGCCATTTTTCAATTAATCTATCGGCCGTTGTCGCGCTGCCTTTTCCACTGTTCGTTAAACGCCACCGTTAATTCTCGGGGAAAACTTGCGCGCGCGTATCTCACGGGGATTTCCCGGCAGTTTTGTACCGAAAACCCTGTGGAATTTTGCTGTACCAACGCTTCGCGATATCCCCGAATCAATTCAAGAGCTACCCAGCGCTCTAGACTGTCATACACTATGATTGTTCATCCACGAATTTTTTTAATCGTTTTTCCAACTCTCTCTAGTGCCCTTCATGTTTCAAGCGCCAGACTCTCCTTCTCTGTTATGAAAACTTTCCCCTTTGAAAGTAGTATTTTCTGTTAAAATATAAACGTTTCCTGATGAAGGAAATAGACATACGTCGACGGGGTCCCCCTTCTTCCTCGAGGAAAAGGCACGTTCGTCGAATTTGCATGGCGGAATAAATCGAGCTCGACTCCTTCAGATAAAATGTTTCCATTTTGCTGGGAATCGCGGCGCGATTCTTCGGGGAAACTCTCGTTCAGCGGCCAGATCGATCTCCGCCCCGGACGAATCTGGCCAGGAAACCTGGGGGTCAACGACGAGGAACCGTTCGGTGAAACTCTTTCTCGCAACTTCGTCTCGAACTTCGCCCCCGGAAGTACGAAGTTTAAGAATTGATAGATATTTCGTCGACATGTTGCGGTGAACCAATAAGGCTGAAATTTTTCCTGAAAAATCGCGAGGAGAAGAAGAGCTTCACAATGTGCCATTTTTCTTCAATTACTCAAGTGTGTCTGACTGTATATTAGAATCTCCATGGGCATTGTGTAAACCACGAAATATCCATTCATTCCACTTCTCCACTGTCCCATAAAGCAAAGGAAAGAGTATCGTACCCTCGCCCATACTCTTCGAGGCCCCTCCTCCAGCAACAAGGGAACGAGGAGAGGTATTCAAATGAGGTCCATTAAAAAGCCAGCGGGCTAAACGAGCCCAAGTTAGCAAACTGAATTATTCCTCCACCTAATCCGTCCGCAGGAGCCACTTCGCGCTTGGAAGTGATCGATCCTCCTCTGCAAGCACCGGCCGTTCGTCGTGATAATGATTTCCCGCGATTGCCAGATCCCTGAATGTCTTCTGTTCGATCACCGCGTCTCCGAACGGCTGCGATCCGCGTGAAAAGGTTTGATTCTGTTTAAAGGAGGAGGGCTCGCGATAATTACGAATAATTTTCGAACGCGGAGGTCACAATTCACCGCCTTTCAGGGCCACCCTTTCCAGCCAATTTTACGTCAGTCGAACTGGAAAAAGCTCGGCCCTCGAAACCAAAGGGAAGGGAAGGAAAAGAGGACGTGAAAGTTGGGGACGATTTCCCAGTGAACGGGAGGAAAGTTGCTGGAAGGTGGAAAAGCGCGCCGTGTCCCGTCGAATCGGCGTTAATTATCGGCGAAGCGAAAATAAATTAACGCCGTGGCCTCCGGTTTGTCGCTGCGTTAGCAATAAAGGGCCCCGACAACGCTCTGTCCGGAATTAATTACCGTGAAACTACCATAATTCCCGGCTATCCGGTTACAGCGAATCCCCGCGGCTCTCGTGCCTTTCCCTGACAGGGAAATAGGATGGAAAAACTCGAAACTGCCCTTTGTTACACCCCGGCTGGCCGCTGCTATTTTTTCCCTCGTAACGTTGAATTCCGCGTATTTCCAGCTCTGTATGGAATTGAGCGCGAAAACACGGAATGTTTGGGAAGTATATTATTCCTAGACGAACCCTGGACAAACACGAGTTAGCATCGAAAGGTTGCAGGTGAAACGTAAAAATGAAAATATGACGAGGAATGTGAACAAAGCTTGAACACTGTGATTCCTCTTTCAGGACTGAATTCAACGTATTCAGTTTAATATGGAGGTACTGCTTTTTTATTGTTTAGCAGAATGTTGGCTAGAATGAGGGAGGAAGACTTTGGGAAACGAGGTTTACGGATTAGTTGACTTTGATCTGCTTGAGTTGCTCGCAGCGCAGGGGACGCGAAATTATGCGAAAGTTAGCACCGAACCAGCGTCGAAGGGGTTCAATTGTGTTACCGAATTTTTGTTTAATCTCCTGAGTGGCTCCACCCAGTAGTTTTCAATCTCCAGGAACTTTCGCGGCAGGGGAAACTTTCTTACCCTTTGGTAGTCGAGTTCCGGAGCTCTTTCATCACTCTGTGATCAGACGCCAGTCGCGTTGATTGGTTCGGGAGCTACCCCTTAAACGTTTGACACCAGCCAATCCCCTAAAGCGACAGCCATTAACCGATAAAATCAAAGAATTAAGTAGACCCACCTTCGTCTAACAATTTTCCATGAATTCAAGTTGCGCGTGGATCTGTGTCCCCTGTCGCAGCTGAGCAGTGCTCAATTCCACCCTTAAATTAAGCGGTCGCGAGGGTAGCGCCGATCCACTGATACCCGAGGAAGAATACAACTGGGTTGTAGGATCGCGTGACGAACCGGAAATCCGTCTTGCAGGCAGAAAAGAGAAGGGAGGAGGGAAGCTAGGTGCCAAGGAGAATTCAAGCTGCTCACGTGACGCACATTATCGCGGCTGGCGTGATACGAGGCCATCAATTTGCGCCGATTTCCCTGTCCTGGAATACGGATAGCAAACCTTGAACTATAAAGCACGGTGCTGGGACATCCGCGCAACCCCCGAAGCCGCGTATTCTTCTTTAGCTGAGCTCTTTGAGAGTTTCCTGCGAACAGACTCGATGGTAGATCCAAAGGCGACTAAAGAGCCAAAGAACCATTCAAACTTCCGCCACTCCTCTGTTTCCCACCCTCGTTTATCGGCAAAGACTTGGGAATTTGACGAGCGGCACAATATCTTTCTGCGTTTCGCGGAGAGATGAAAGTGATCCTCGTCCGCAGACACGTGTCTACACCGAGCACGTATCCGTGAAATATTCAGGCATTCGGAGTATCCGTGTACGCCCGACAGGTATCGAAGGATATTAGCAGACCTCGATGAATATTTTAAGACGCCTGAAAGCTTCCAAAGACATCCACGGGACTCCCGCGACATCGCTCAGCCGGGGAAAGTTGGAAAACATCTGCTCCCATCCGAATACCAAATAGTAGCCACAAATCTGCTGAACCAATTAGGGGCGCCCCTCAAGAATCAACATCTCCCGCGATCGAACATCCCCCGTGAAACTTAATCTCCTAATGCCTCGGCTGCCCCCACGCGATCTTCCAGGCGCTTATCCACGCGTTTCTATGCATTATCGAGCAAGGATCTGGCCTCCGGTTGCCCGTGATCAATGCCAAGCCCCCGCTACCCACTCGACAGGAAATTGAGAAAACGACCGCGGGGAGGGGATGTAAAAACGAAGTGGAAACAGAAACGCACGGGGCGGCTGGTTGGAGGGTGGAAAGGGAGGGCAGAGGAGGAGGCGCAGAAACAGAAGGAGAGAAGGTAAGAATGGAGAAGCACGAGTTAACGGAGGCTGCAAGGACTAGACAAAAGGGATGGAGTCTATTTCCCGCGCGGAGAGCGTTCCTGTGCGGGGCGGACGGCGGCGCGGGGGCGCGCAGCCCATTGTCAGCCGCTCTGCCGCGGGGTTGGTAACAATGGCCCTCTCTGTCACCGTTGCTTTTCATTGCGCGTAAACGCTATCGGTGACGGCGAGCGCCGATCTTCGTGCGCCGCGAGATGAGGCTGAGAGAAAGGAGGTACCCGGATACCGTCTCTGCCTTCCTGCCCCTCCCTGGCTCTGGGGATGACAAATCGATGGTTGTTTCGTTGATCGCCCGAGATTTGCATGCGACAGCATCCCAACGGCTGGAAAAGTGGGCTGCGCCGGTGAGACGGATTCTTCTACTCACGCGCTCCCACCTGTGCTCCATCTTCGGGGACAGGGGGTTGATATGAGGGAGGTTATATGAGGGAGGTTTTATGGTCCTGAGGCCTTTGAGGAATTATAAATCCAGATCGTGAAGTAATTAGATCGTGTCTAAATATAAATTGAATGCCTTAGAAGCACTGTGCGCTTAATTCCGCAAGAGCTTTGGTACCTGTTCATGCTGAGATGTACTCGAGTTGTTTTAAGTGTCTCGAGACACTCGGAACGCTTCAGTGCTTTGAGAAATTGCGATTTCGGGGGAGCTTCGGTACCGCTGCAGAATGGCTCCCCGTTCCGATTAACGCGATGTCTTTATCGCGGAATAACATCAGCCGCCCACGCGAGGGTATCCGTTACCCTGTGAACTGGGCTAGGGCCTCGGTTATCCCCTCTGTATGCATACCCTGGCGGTTTAAACGCCGCTTTAATAACCGAGGAACGTCGCGAAGGACGAGTTGGCACGCGAACCTCAGCGTTCCGCTTGAATTACAACGGGGAATTGTTCTCGCGAGCGGATCGAGGCCGGCTCAAAAATTGTTTGTCGGGTGTCCAAGACGAATGGACAATTCGGGGGCGACCGGAAACGGTAAGACGGCTGCGAATTGGAACCAGACCACGCTCAAGTACAGATTAACGACTCGGAGGCTAACTACGGAGTGGTCGTTCTTCGGTGAACAGGAATGGCTGAGATTTATACGCTGCAGCACGAAGTTTCTAGTATTCTAATAATTAATTCTTAATAATATTTAACAAATCTCGATTCTGACCAAAACGACAATCGCAGTACTGGGCAACCAATGATTCGTTACCCCTTTCGTGAAACCCTTCCTATAGCTGGCCGAAGGTCCCAACCACCACTAGCTGCGAGGGAAATGAGGACCGTGATGAAATTCGCGTTCGTTGGGCCAACTTTTCGGAGTGTAACACGCGTCCTTCGGCCAGCGAATTTTTCTTGCCAGTCGGCTGGCGAATCGGGATTCCAGGTCACTGAACACGAAGGGGAGGATGGACGTTTACCAACCCCACCCCGTCACGGAGAAAGAGTCGTTGCAACGGGATGGTGGACTGATACCAGCTGGCTGATTAAATTTCACAAAAGTCTCCTTTGCCTGGAAGAACGGCCGATCGAGTTGCCATGGCTCACGCAGGACCGACCGTGCGGAAGGATAACAAACTTCGTTTCCATCCTTCTGAATCTGTTTCACGGTCCAGAAGAGGGAAGAAGTGGTGGACAGGGCGCGTGGTTCGGGGGTAGTGATGGGCTCAACACACGACGTGTTACATCGTTTAGAATGTCTCTCCTATTTGTGAGTTTTTGAAGCTCAGCATCTTGGAATATGTATTCTGAATGACTGCAAAGTGTTGAAGAATTTACGGAACGTTAAATGCTTGGAAGGTCTTGAATGTATCGAGGAGAAACACTTCCCGAGGTAGAGGTTCGAATGCCCATTGCTAGTTGGAGGTAAAAGGGTGTAAGAGAGTAGGGAAGGTCGAAAATGGCAAGGGGTTGGAGTTAGAAAGGCAAGAGAAGTTACTCGAAAGAAGTGGTCGAAGAAGAAGAAAGTGAGAAATTGGATGGAACGAACACGAGGGGGAAGTAAGCAAAAGAAGAACCAAGGTGGTGGGATAAAAACGACAAGAGAGAATTGGGGGGAAGGAAATGAAAAATGGAGGAAAGTGCTGTGGTTTAAGAAAGATTTAGAGCTCCCAAACAAGATTGAGGAAAAAGAGAAATCAGCGTGGGAGGCCAATAGCAAAAGACGAAAAACGAAAAAAGAAAAAAAAGAAAGTACAGTGGTTTGAAGTAGATATAAAATAATTTCACAGGATTAAAAAGGGAGAGTCACAGATACAGATAAATTCGAAGGTCTAGTAACTCTGAAAAAAAACAAAGAAGCACATGATAAGAAAGAAAGGCAAAGAGAGAAAAATGGTGCAAAAGGGCTGTAACTATCGAAAGAAAATAAACGAAGGAACAAGGGTGCAAGAAACGTCTGTGTAACGTAAAAGGGGGTAAAAGAAAAGATAGTGGTAGAATCAGCACGAAAGAAACTGGGGATGGGAAAGAGTATTTTAGGTCAGCGAGTCGAGAAGCGCGTGGTTCCTGAAATTCGTACGTGCAAACAACAAATCCCGCGGAACAACTCGTGCGAATCACCGATTAATTCGACGAGAGCCGAATCGATTCGGTAACCAAAGGAGTGGAATCGTTTCTCTTTCCATTTTTACTTCCTCATCGCTGAAAACGTAACGTTTGATGCCACGCTCTTTCTGTCGCGTCATTCTGTCGTTTATGACCATTTTTGCCCCATTTTTCATACAATTTTACGTTCCCTCGACTAATTACCTCGAAATGGGTGTACCATGGCTACCCCGCTATTTCACTTCGATCAGTTTTCCCGCTAAAAATGGAATCGTCAAACGACAAATAGGTACTTCTGAATTCGTGATTGCTCGTCGAACATAATCAAATACAGCTTGCGAACTCAGCTAGGTGAAATTAGAACGCAGGTATAGATTTGGCTTTTTCTTTCCAAGAATAACAAAGATCAGGGGTACAGTTATCGTGTCAGTAACCAACCACGCTTCCACCCCTGCATTCTCCGTTCATTGAACGGTTTCAATGAAAAGAAACGATGCAGTGCTCGCTGCGAATGCATCGGTTTCTTCCATCCCCAGCGCGATCCATTTGTCACTCGCTCGACTGCCGCAGAATACATCGAGCACCCTTTAGGTATCGATTCACCCGTGATGTCTCTGCTTTTGCAAACGTTTGCGTTAACTGCGCGCCAATGGTCAACACGTAGAGATGATCTCGCCTCTGCTGAATTAGGATTCAGAGCGAGGCAGCAATTCCTGGGACATTCGTCCGCATTCAAACTTCTTTCCTAAATCTAATTCCTCTTCTTAATATCACTTCTGGGAGGCAAATAATCTCTTCTCGTCATCAAAGTATCCTAGTGTCACAGAGTGGTTCGTTTCTAGAAGTAACGCCCACGAAGTTAGATGTATGGGTCGAGGAGATAGCCGACCTCCCGACAGTTTCTCGATTCGCGATTTCAGAAGTGGTTCGGGTCAGTGGGCACGGGAGTACCCCAGGCAATTGCTCCAAAATCGGTCCATGGTGTGGTAAAGGTGAGGAGAGACTCCAGTTAGCCCGTGGGCCTCGTCCGTGTAGCTCTGCTGCTCGAACATGATGTCCTTGTCCACCAGAGCCTTGTTCAGGAGCATGGCTTGCTGATCGTGCACGTTGTCGTCCGCAGTCCCGTGTATCAGCATGAACTTTTTGCCACGTATCCCTTCCACCCTTCTGGTCACGTCCGTGTGGTTGTAGCCCTCCAGATTGTCCTCGGGGGTGGGCAGCCCCATTATACGCTCCGTGTAGATAGTATCTGCGATTGATCACGGATAAATATTGGTATAGGTACCCTTTGCTTGGTGAACTCTCGCCCGCTATGACTCGCCCTAGGTCTGAATCTATACTCCCTCCGACAAACACGGAATCCCTAATCTTGTGGAAAATTTGAAAATTGGAGAATCAATTGTTTGCCCCTGGAGTTATCTAGCACCCCCAAGTTGAAGTTACTTTTTCGACTGCTGCTGCACAGATTGCAGTAACCCAAACGTCACGCGCCAGGTTAAACACGTGCTGCCAGCGAGCATTTGGCAATAATAAATTACCGTGGCTAGCGTATATTTTAGTGCGTTACGCGCGTTATGCTGAATTACCGTAATAAATCCAGGAGGTCACAGGTGCCACCGATATGCCGCACTTGAAAACCGAATCCTTGTCAGTGGCCAGCACCATCGCCGTGGCGAAGCCGCCGTAGCTCCAACCCCATATCGCGGTTCTGTTCGCGTCGATCCAAGGATACGTGTTCTGCAGCACCCTGTTCAATAAGAAATCACGTCAGGACACTCGAGAAGTGCGACGGATATATCAGCTTTCAAGCTGTAAGCCAAACAGAAAGAATATGAGGAGACAAGGTGCTTCCTACCGAGTAACAGTTATCTGATCTTCGATTTCCACGGTGCCGATGCTTCGATAGATCTCGAAGAGCATCTTGCTGCCCTTATAGGCGGACCCACGCCCGTCGATGTGTCCATAAATGACACTCCTGTTGGTGGCCATGTAGGACTCGAACCCGTGCGTGTTGGACTCGGTGATCCTGACGGTGTTCGGGCCAGAGTATCTGAAAAACCGTTGAGAAACGACGTGAAACTAAAGCATCGAAGAAGGATCGATCGGGCATCTTTCTATCCTCGAGCCGCATGGACACGGTGGAGCGGGGCCTCTAATTTTATACGGAGATCGCGATTCTCTTTGCGTGCAGATCAATCACGCCGGACGTCAGCCTAATGGCACCGTGGCTACCATTAAGCGTCTGCCAGCCTCTAGGATGCTGGCAGTTTAAATACGAGTTTCAGGATTAAAGAGGAGGATTTTGAGCAGTTTCTTACGCAGTTTCAGTGGGGCTAGCACACTTGCAGCCAACGGAATTTTTACTTAAGTCGCCGGGGGAGAAAGAATCGAACGAGAGTCTTTGGAACGTGAGCGATGAATGGGAACATGTTTCACAGGGCTGAAAGGGCGCCTTTCTCCGGTCATTCTTGTAGAAAATGGTCTGCTGTACTTCTTTCTGATTTAAATTGGAAATCACGAGCACAGCCGACTGTGCAGCGAGGGACATGAAAGATTGTTGCACCGAAGCGAGGGATTCACTATTGTCAACCGTAATTCGACGATGTCCGTTGCAAGATCGTGGATGTAGGGACACTTACACGTTGATCAGCAGTGGGTACGATTTCCTCTCGTCGAAATCGTGTGGAAGGTATAATCTGACCGTGCTGTTGTACCCGTTAGCTTTGACGTATAAATTCTTGACAAGTGGCTGCGCACGACCCGCCAGTTTTCGTCTCAGGGATAGATTCTCCTCCCACGTGTAGAGCTGCCTGTGATCGGCGTCGAAGATCGAGATAGTCGTTGGATCTGGCCCCGAACAGGCCAGCACGTAGTACGAGCTGTCTGGGGAGAAGTACGCGTAGGAGTAGGTGCAGGTGTTCCCTGAAAAAGAAGCGACATTCCAGCGAGACTCCCATATCCTCCTTTTCACTTTCTTCTTAAGCTAGTTTGACATCTCCGAGCGTCCTTCTGGACGCATTTTCCGCATGACAGCGGAGTCACAAATATCGACAATCGTCTTACAAAAAAACTGCTACCACTGTGAGCCTTTATCATCGTCTTTTCTGTTCTAAAAATGTCGCTGTGTCTTTAAACGTCAACTCTTTTATCGAGTGCACACGCGTTATGGTTTCTTTCATATTTCCACGACTTCATAGACGCATAAGTAATTTTATCGTCCGTGAATTGTCGTGGCCACAATACGATTGTGTTGCACGAAAACGAGTTAAGCAAGAGTCGAAGTTTTATTCTACTCGGAAATATTAGAGAATCTCTCATCGAATCAGGAAACTAAACTATGGAGGACATCTACAACTCCTTCCTCCGTAAATCTAATTGCTTAAAGACAGTCGATGCTCCTAATAACACAAGCAGCTCTCAAAATATTGTACACTCCCTCGATCAAGTGATCCCCTAATTGTCTCAACTTACTCCTAATCCCACCCCGGCTCTAATCCCGCTGAGCAGCCTGGAACAAGGTCACCCTGGACCGCCTGATCCCTCCGAAATCCACGTCAACGTCCCTCAAGCTCGAATCACTCGAAACAATCGAATGCAAATGCTCCCCCTCGTTTTCCCCCAAAAAATTCACCTTCAGGAGTAAGAACCTTGCAGGAGATGCACTCTGGCTTCGTGTTGCCGTCCAGTGACACCGAATATAAGTTCCTCTGCGTAGGCTCATCGACCCCGGTTGCCGAATAGTACAGCCGTTGCCTCTTGTGATCGACAGCCGCGATGGAGACGACTTCAGACGCGCCAGGCGTCAGGTCACGCTCCTTAACCAATCTCCCACGGATGTACTCGAATCTAGTCGCATGGAGGAATCGTCCAGCCTTGGTCCCGGAGTCCTGCAGCCTCAGAATGATGACGTATTGATCATGAAACGCCGGGGGAGAGATGCGCAGCCAGCCCTCCGACTCTTCTTGGTAGAAGACGTTGCAGGCTCTGCCCTCCGTGTCGTAGACCACCATCTGGGCCATGTTCTGCATGCGATTCGTCCAGGTGGCCATCAGGGAGTCGTTCCACCAGCTGACGGTGTACAGGATGTTGTCCCTGTCGAGGATCAAGCTTCTTCAGTGAAACAGACTGGACAGAGTGCCAGGAGTTTCTGCTGACGATGAAGTTTAGGTTTGTGGACGCTTGCGACTGCTTTTTGCCACTTGGGTCATGATTTAGCAGTGCCATTTTAGGTAAAACATAGAGGGGGATTGGTTTGATGAAGAGTTGGCTGAATTTTGATAGTGCAGTTTGCACTGCAATGTAAATGGCTTTAATAACTATTGACTGTGAACGCTACGCATGCCTTGAAAGCGAAGGAAAAGGTTCGGGAATATAGGTTACAGTCGTACTAGCCACTGCAAAGCGTTATATAAATGCTAGAAGCTTCTGTGACCAGGCTGTCATAGAAGCTTGCCAATCATCGCGGAAGATAAGGTATCTAACAAAGGAAATGAGTGTCAACGATGGACTGGTTGCTTAAAATCATGTTAATGCGACGTGACAACTATATGGCGTAGACTCAGGCTTCGAATATACTTACGCGCCTATGATGTCAGCTGCTGGTGATGGGAGATTGACCAATTTGGAGGACGGGTTGGACAAATCAACGAGGCTTAGAGACACGATTGGATTGCTACTGCCTGCCTGAAAAGTAATGGCAATCGCTTTAAAAGCATGCTTACACGAAAACAAAGAGTAACATCGAAGAAAGAGAGGAAATTAATTGTCTGCCGGCCTCTAGACAACAATTGATAATATAAAAAGCACCCCTTTTCTCCGGTATGAAAGAAATAAAGATTACTTTCGGAGAAACAGAGGTCTAACATCAAATTCAATTAGCCGGTCTCGTACATGTCGATACAGCGAGGAAGAAAGTAGTCGGCGGAGGAGAAAAACGGGAAGTTAAACGCGAGTTAACCCTTTTCATCCCCCTTTAAAGCCGGCGACGCGGCAGCAAGGTCACCGCCCTTCCTAATCCACTCTTTTCTTCGACGACTGTCTTTGTCGCCGGACAAATTGGGTAAAGGGAGGAACCGATTATCCAATTCCACCGATTTTTACTCGCGAGACTCTCCTTTCACCTCCGGCTCCAGAAATCGTCGAATCGTTACAAGGGGGTGTGAATAGAATTCACGGAGAACGACGCGAAGGGCAGGGAGACTTCGAATCGCGTTTACCTCGCTCGAGTTAAAGATCACATTGAAGAAGAGAGGAATTTTGAAAAATGTGAGAGGTAACATATTCGACAGCAGTTTGGGCGTTCCGTTAAGCTCACCTTCGGGTACTTGATCTTCACCTCCGAGGGATATTGATTGTCCAAGCTGCCCGGTGTCCCATAATACAGAATCGAGATATCTTTCACTGAGGTGTCGTTGAAAGTGGCGAAAGCAAGGTGTCTTCCATCGGGGGAGAACCATAGGGCTACGGCTGAGCCTAGAACTTCCTCTGCGAAACAATTGTCTGAATTATTCCTGCGATTAATCGCGAATAATCATCGCAATATAAGCTGCGATCGTCGTTACTCTCCACCTGTCACTCTGACAGTGACGTTTCCCGGGGGTAGAAATTTAAATTCACTCTTCATAATTCTGTGCAGTATATTCTACAATATTTGGAATTTCCTATTTCCCTGTAATAATCCAACACGTTCTCCACGCTTTCCTTTTACCTTCATAAACCCAGTCGGGTACTCCATTATAAATGGCGTCAGGCACGCCGGTGCGCGTTAATCTTCGAACAGAATTCCCGCCATCGGTGAAATCCTCGTAATAAATATCGTTGTCCAATACGTAAACCAGAGCGTTTTTGGTGGGCGACCACAATGCCAATGGCAAACGCGTGCCATTTGCAATCTTCGTGTACGTTCTGCGCAAACGAAACGACCATACATGATTGGGAAGACTTTAAAGAAGGAATTCAATGGAGAATTCGAGTTGCAATGGGTTTTGATGTCTTCTAGAGATTGTGCATCGACGTTATCATACAGGTCTTTAAAGAATTCATTTTTGTTAATTTTATCGTTACTACTCCAAAAGCGTCACGTTGTTTCGTGATTCAACTTATCGGGGAATCGTTAAAGTTATCGGAACTAGTGTGACGTGAAAAGCGGAACACTCACTTGCGTTTGGTGTCGTAAACGACGAACCTTCGGTGCACCGAGTGCCTGAAGCCCTGGAAAATCGATAGGAATCTCTTCTTTAATTTCCGACGACGTACCATTAAGTACCTTTTCTTATATAAATTTTTATCGAGATGTTAGCGACAGCAATACCGCTTTGTTTAATCTGATATTGGAATCTAATTTGGATTGGTTTACGTTTGCACCTGTGCGATAACAGGCTTAATAAAGCATCTAATAATTCAAAGGGTTTAACACTTACATGCGTGTAATCGTGACCAATCAGAATGTGCGAGCTATCGTAGGAGAAGCTCAGTGTAGGCTTGTCGTAAAGATTCTGAAAATTGATAAAGCACAGTTATCGCTTCGCTCAGCGTACGTAAGCTAATCTTATTATTGTCGATATAATTCGTTGACTCTGGAAATCTAGAGAAATTGTCACGGCAGATAATTCAATGGGAAGTTTCACAAGCTCGATTACAATTGTCGGTAGATAAGTCTGCCGACAAACGATCGATACATTATGAAAATATTGCAGGAGAAAGTTCTAAATCAATATTCGATTGATCTGCAGTGTCGATACTATTGTTTCCTTATCCCGTTATCCGACAACGCACATTCCGTCACAAGAAATCTTCGATTGCCTACGTGTACCGATAGCGTGGCATTAATTTATCAACAGCGTCGATTGAGGATCAAGTTTCTGCGCCGTAGCTCGGACCAGCGAGAAGGAATCAATCCCAATTTATAAAAGTTTGCTCGGCAAGCTCCAACATTTTCAGTAATTACCAGTTTCCTCAATTTCCAGTCCCCCAACAAGTTTACAATTTCTGTCTAGTTAATGCTACACACATCCCAGCTTTTCCAAAGTCGACTCGCGGAAGCTGATGGCTACGCTTTCCTTTCCCTGCTTTTAAGAAGGCCTGGAACTTCTTGAACAACGTTAGTGCCTCTGAATTTTCGACATTCCCGAATTCGAAACTTCCCAAATTCCTTTCCCCTCCGACAAATTCGACCGTCTCGAACCACCGAGAGCAGGGATATCGTTGCACGTGCGATCCGAGCTTTAATATGCCTCACCGTGATCGACGAAAGCATGATGATCTTGCTGATCCCCGACGTCACATTGAATGCACGAACGTCACCGGAGTAGTTATCGGTATAAAGGATGTCCTGGTCCGTTCTCCAGGTACCATTGAAGCCGTTCGCCCGGAAACTTTGGTCGTAAGTCTCCTCTAGATTGAATGGTACGCTCTTGCCGTCTTGATCGTCCTCGTCGACGGGGTCGTAACGGGGGAAGTCTTTGTCGATCACCCGCGGTACTGCGCGTGGGGCAGAGAAAAATTCGAAACCCGTGAAAGCGATCGCACTAGGAAAAGGGGAGACAAATTGGAGGGGTAAGATGCTCGGGAATGGGAACGTGATGGGGAGGAGAAATGGAGCAGCCCAGGGGCTCCAGAAGGAAGGACGAAAGGGTATCGGCGCGAAAGTAAGACAAATTAATCGAAGCTCTACGAGAAATTGATTTTTGACACGAGATTTGTGTGATGGCAAGTCAGAGTGTTCTCATGTTTCTAAATTACACGGCTGGCTAATGGCGTTAACAAAGTCGCGAGGACAAATGGGCGTCGAAATCTTAAAAATGGATGCTGAGGAAAAAAGTGTGGACACGTCACAATAAATTCCAGTTAGCTTGCGTCACTCGGACATTAATGGGCAACAAATTCTTTGAATTTCTTCCCCGTTCGAGAAGCACTACAGACATGCCGAATGTCACTGATTTACATAAAACGTCGATTCGAAAATATAAACGAGATCTGAAAATCCGTTTCCAGATAAATAAAGGTTCCACTGGAAAACAAGGCAGATCACCTGGAAATTCATTATCTTTTTTATCACGCGTCTCTCGATCAACGAACCGTGGTGATTAAAGGTAATATCTGTGTCGAGTTGATCGATGAACGAACACGAAGTTGCGATGGACCTTATCTCCGCGCAAATAACGCAAATCGTCGAGCAGCATTAGCCAGCCAGTTCGTCGATCTCGAGCCGCCCATTCCTTGGACATCCGTTCCCTAAGCGGCTTAAGGGGATCGCGATTATCTGCAGGAAGACAGAGGGACACTTACTGGATTTTCCAGCGACAAGGATTGCCATAGATCCCTGCAACGCCAGCAGCAGGAGCACCTGAAAAAGATTTCGTTGCTGGTGAAACGCGAGCGTAAAAAAAAAACCTCCCCGTGCCTGGAATTCCGCCCCCAGCACGCCGCCTGTCCACGGGGTCTTCATGAGCCAGACAAGGTGGGAAGGGGGCGCGAAAGACACGCGAAACGGGGAGGAACACGTGCCGCGCATAAAAGTTCCCGAGGCAGGCGCGCGACCATAATTCCGCGAGAGAGTGGAGAAGTCGGTGAGAGCCGCAGAATCATCCTCCTGAAATTACGCCCCCGGCCGTGCTTAAGCTCGCGGCGTAGCTTGGGAAATCGTCGCGCGGCTGGTGAAAACTTTCTGGAGCGCTTTTAATGGGTCTGGTGCCAAGTGGCCGGAAGCCGAAGAGATCAGAGGCCGACGACTCGCTCGCCGCTTCTTCGGCTCGTGATTTAGAAACTGCCCGGCCCTGTACAAGCGACGGGGGAGTTTATGAATGAGAAATGCTGCGAGGGTTGACGGGGGCGGACGGGGCGCGGAAAAGTTTCGCCACGGGAGGAAAGTTGGGCTTCTGGGGCGCGCGGCTTCGTCGTTTCGGTTTAAATCGTTTAAATGGCGCCGCGACGGGTCAAGAGGACGATGGATCATTGTGGGAACGGGCTTGTCAGCAGAAGTGTCCCGTAAATGATACGCGCCGGCGGAATTCTCGCTCCGAGTTAAAAGTCCCACGCTCAGCTGCGCGTCAATTCCGTCAGTGCCGAAGGACGAGGCTGCGCCGAAACCGTGAGCTTCTCGTCTGCTACTGGCCAACGATTACTGACAGACAGAGGCAGTGAGCGGGAACTGTTTCAAGGAGCTCGGTAGTCGAGCAATTTGTCAAGGAGTTCCACTCGATCATCAAAGGTCAGCTGGCGAAGGATGGCGGTCGATTTCGAATTATTAACTTATCCAAATTGGTTGCTGAATTTTTGACTCGCCGAGAAGCGACGGTAAATAAAGCTTGATGGCAATTAATGCCAGTGGCTGGGAAATATTACTTTAAACGATTTTGCGCGTGAAAGAGAAAGGCGATCCTCCCGCTTCAAGGAACTCCTCTTAATGAACGTGGACCAATCGGTGGATGATAAAAATTGCTCGAAAATTATAGACCCGCTCGGATGAATAATATTCCTCCCGCTTCCTTAACGAGTCAATTTTCCAAGGCGTTCCACTCGCTTAACGAAAGCGTTCTCCTCGATCAACGAATTATGGAAGCTTCGCTACACAGTACTGGTTAATTAGGCAAACCAACAATCGCGTTAAAAGTCCCAGCGACGCGGAAAACGCGGTTCCCTCTCCGTGAAACTGTAAACGGAGCTGCAATTTCCATCAGCAATTGCACTTGGTGTCTGAAACGAAAGATTCCCTGAAGCCTCCGTGAAACCAATTTCGATACAGTCAGGAACAGCTTAGAATCTTTTTACAAGGATTCTCGAGCAATATTTAAGTTCCAACGTACAGTGAACCGCGAGCTTGGGCGTTGCGAGTTAATTTTCCACCGTTCCGCCTCGATTTCCCAAGCACACCGGAAAGATATTTCTCAAAAACCTCTAGAAACTTCGTTTGGCAGAGTCATTAGCGGCCCGGGGAGAAGAAGAAGAACGGAGAAACTATTCCCCCGTCGTCGAACAATTACTAACCCACCCTTCTCGATTTACCGCCACTTTTTCCCTCCGCCGCGTCGTATCTTAACCTTTCTCCAGTCTGGCCTCTTCTTCGCGAGTTTCCCCGGTGGACGGGGACGAGTGCATCGTCGGCGATAAATCCGGACGAAAGCCCCGGCCCGTCCAAACTTTTCCATTGACGAAACGAGGAAGGGCTCCGAGGAAAGTTATCGGGATCGATGCGTCAAAGCAGGACCCACGGACCGAAGGGAACAACGCCGAGGGAGCGAGCCGATCCCAGGAAAGACGAGAATCGAGAGTCGAGACGGATCGACGATTATCTTCGTCGTATTTCATTTTTAACGTCGTTGTTTTCATTCCTTGACACGCGCGAGCGCAGTAAATGCGCTCGTGCGGCGGATTTGCAACACTCGCGATAGATCGTCCCTCGTGTGTCGATCGATTGGGGGAAACGGCTTGAATTCTGAGTTGCTACAGTCGCCCGGGTGCTTGGACAGATTTAGGTGTTCCTAATAAAGGAAGATTCACCTTCAATCGCCACGGAAGACAGCGACACAGGTTTCTTGGAGGGAATTCAGGGAGCTAACTTCATTCTAGCACCTGTAACTGCTGTGCTCAATCGTGGAGCTTCTCTGACCCCAATACGAGCAATAAAACTACGTACACATTGAATGCAGTAATCCTTCCCGAGGAAACTTGTAAGTCACTGTGCGAGGAGACAGCGATCCGTTGAACTCCCCGCTTTTTCACCCCGATTCTACTTCCTGCCTCGAGAGAACAGGATGCACCGTACCCCCAAGGAAAAGTCACTCGATCGAACCGCACCCCTCTCGCGAACTGATCCACCGTCGACCCAGATCAAAGGTAATTTATTCGCGTTGGATGGTGACTGAGAGGGTGTGTACAACCTACCCTTTTCGACGGCATGACGAACACGTGGCAGCACTATTCGGTGAAGGATCGCGCGTCGAGCTTGTTCAGCGATGATCGAGAGATCGCCGCGGCTGGATGGATCTCACGGGTGCGCCGACCACAGACTGATCCATCGCGTACTTTCCTGACGTGCTGGAAGTGGCAGGTGCTCCCACCTCCTTCGATAAGCACGGGGCATACCCGGTGTATCACGTTGCTGTTTTCCTTCCGTCTCACTTTACCAATTCCGCCTATGTCGTACGATGACCGATCCACTGATAAGCTCAGCCTCCTTCGTTCACAGTGGCCCTGACCGCAGCGGTCTGAGAAGCTTTCATTGGGTCGGCACATCGTTACGTTTGGCTAAAAATGAAGAAAAGAGAATGTTGGACTTGGGTCTGCTGTTCTCGTCGAAGATAGATACTTTTTGGTCGTGTGGGTATTGTTTGAGTAGCTTGCAATGTGGAATGGGACTCGATTTGATGGCTGAAGTAATGTGTGCCGCCTGCTGGAAGCTATTGTCGTATTGTCCAGGTGAATGACGTTGAAGGCTACGGCCTGTTTCGTTGGCTAATCAAATTCACACTCACTGCCAATGTTCATCTTCTCTCTTCAGACGTTTCTTTCGAGAGATACAAGCGGAGTGATTTCCTGCAGAGTGTGCAGGCTCGGCGTTTCTATCGCGCCAATGGACTTTGTATCTCTACACATCACTCTCTTTCCCAATATTGATACGATGATTCTGTTCGTGCCACTGCTTTATCTCCCATTATCGTTAGCGTGCATTCCGTAATTCTTAACTTCGGTTACAAAAGAACAGAGGACTTTCCCTCTGGGATTCCCCGTTTCGACATAGAGCACATGTTCGACCAGAGAAGTGACGTTACAAAGCCCGGACAGAGTGCCAAATACGGTGTGAAATAATGTTTCGAGGTTCGCGGAAACGCCCGAGCGAGGGACCCAGAATACACTGGAGCGTCGTCGGTGGCGGTGAAAATAAAATTCGGGGAAAATCGAAATGGATTAACGTCGGCTGGAATCCCCTCGGGCGACGATACCGTTCATCTCGACGTTTCACATTCTTTCCCCGTCGTCGGCTGTCACTAATAATCCTGATTCACGAGGCCCCGCTGTCAATAACTTCGTAAGCTTTCGAAATTCGCCGCTGTAAATCGCGGTTATCGAGCGACAGCGTTTCATCGGCTGCGACGCGTTGTATCAAGGGCGACGGTGATTTGATTACGGTGCCAACGATGGACGAATCGGTCCAGGAAAGGATGAAATTACTGCGCCCCGACGTGGCGCTGAAAATTTAACCGTTAATCGACGCCACTCTGCTTAAGAGGGCGAGCCGCGGTCGCTGTTAATAATTCCGTTGTTAAAAGGGGTGCTGCTTTACGAAATCTCCTGGAAAACGGGTTGAACGAACGTGGATTGCCAATTCGGTGGACGTGCGAGGCGTGAGAGGTACAGTGTCTTACTCAGGATCACCAGCAACTCGTTACGAACTCATCGGAGTTCTGCGAGTCCTCCAAGCTCTCTGGCGTTCAATCTTCGTCGCGAGTGAACTCGGACAAAATGGCACAGTCACCTGCGACACCTCGTGCACTCCTCGGGTACAATCGATCCGGAGTACTCGCGCACTTCCTCCTAGCTAGGCAGTTTAGAGACAATCACGTGAGCTCGTCACGTTCCTTCGAACAGTCGTCACCACCCCGCCCGTATCAGTTCCCTCTAATTCCTCTTCAAATTTGCACGCCGCCAGCTATCGCGCCAATCGAAAGAAACCGGCGCTCGGACACTGTTAAAAGGGAGCGGGAGCTTGATTGGGGTAGACCCAGATCGACGGCTTTTCAAGCTGCCTGGAAACGTGAGTCCCCTTGAAAAAACGAAACGTTGCTAGTGAATGCTGCTGGGGCTCCAGTTACCCCCGCGCCTGTCCTGTAAATCTTGGGATCCGCTTTTTGTAATATCATGTTCGCGGACGGAGAGGAAGTTTAGCTCTAATTTCGCTGCTATTTGCGCGCATCAATTCACGCTAATGAAACGGGAAGAGGGGGAGCCTAATCTGCGAGCTGCCGCCGCGAGCCTCTTATTACCTTAATCCGAGTATTAGCTTCGCGTATAGGTAACCACCTGTACCGCGAGACGCGGTCGAGAATGAATAATGAAAAAGTGGACCCCGCACTGAAATCACTTCGCGTCCGCACCCCTGAGGGCGCCGCTGCATGCCCACTGAAACTTGGACAAGGGAAATATAGATCGCGTTGAATATTCAGCCACAGTTCCGCATACTTCGCAGCAATTAGCCGAAGCTGCTCGTGCAACAGATACGGCACGCATTAAGACATAGGCACAGGATGGGAGATAAAGTTTATCGGCGCGTAGGTGGACCCGAGGATGCAGCCGTGACGCGAGTGATAAGTCGCCGGGTCAATGCCGTGTCAGGCAACCTTCATTGAGCAAAGCGGAGCCGCAAACTGGTGAGCTCGCAGGCCTCGCTGCATCTTTCATCTGGCACGACACGTGACGCGACACGGAAGTGGGCCCGAATCGAGTCGTTTATGATGCCAGCCTCGACTAGCCTCTCACCAATCAGCTAATCCCCACTGAATACTCGTAGTTCCGGTATTTCGAGCGCGCGTGCGATAAAGGGGTTGGAATAGACTCGCGAACGAGTGGACGAATGGCACGGACAGATACGTTTCTTCGGTGTTTGGTTTGTTCCTTGAGGGAGGAATTTCAGATTGGCCGGGCTGAAAGTTATGCTTTAGGGGTGGGAAGTGAGAAATGGTCAAGTTGGAGTTGGAAGCCAAGAGTCGAGGGCTGAAAGGTGGAAATTGAAAGTTGGAATTGGAAGCTGGCAATCTGAAACTATCGACTTTCGCAACGGCGAACTTATCGAAGAAGGTTTTACCAGTTGTATTATCAAATTTCTGCGCGCGGCATTCATTGAAAAATAACACTTTGACTCTGCGTAAAGTTTTCTGCTAATGTGTGTCATGTTTTTTAAAAGAGTCGAGTGTTTAAACAGTGTTTGCATAGAATTACCGCGACGCAATATAGTTTTATGGTAGCTAGTGAAGATAAACCTTTACAACGCTGACCGCGGGACCTGCATAAATCTGGGAAAGTATGCAGGGACGTTTATGATAAGAATACGTGTCCGCGATAACATTCAGATTACGCGTAGAGCAACAACGCTGGCTGCTTAAAACGCAGAGGACAGTGATATTCTGGAGATAACGTCACAGGTGCAGTTGCATACTAAACAGGCTCGATAGCACTTCCTTTTTCAAATCGGTAGTGCCACCTCTCGTTGATAACGACGGATATGATATCCTCATCGTGCCAAGCTACGAAACGCCTGTTAGTATGCAACTGTTGGACCTCTGGAATTATACTTCAGAGAGTCCCGCTAGATGGCAGCAGCGGAAAATTCACCAGAAAAAATAGAAAGTTACCAGCGATCGTATCCGCGATTTATACGAAATTTGAAACGTGTTCATCGCCAAGTTTATTTACTATCAAATAAAATAACCATTTATTAATTCATTCATTTAAATCATAAAAACAAAGATCGTTAGTCTAAGATTTTATTCGACCAGTTGTTCATCGAACTCCACGAGATGGCCATAGTCTTACGACGGCCAAGAGCACACTTTGTTTGATCGATACGAAATTTAAACACCAGTTATGACTCCGCGAATTACGCGGACTAGAAGTTTGAAATTCACACCTTCTTTTAATATCTAAGCTAAAGGAAACCAAAGAGGAGGCTTTCCTTAAAAGTTCCTCCCCTTCTACCCTCTAACGATCGTCAATCTACCATTTACCAGCAATAATCATCGTTCTACTTGGTCGAACAAGCCACTGCTGCGACTAAAGACTACCTCCTTCCTCGATGATTCCCTAGAATCTCAGAACTACAACTTGACACCTCGATTTGCATTAGAATCGCCAGAAGGTATACTATGAGGAAGAGTGGATGTTCTTGGCGCTCCAGTTCTACGACCGCAATCAAGAATACTTGTGCCCTTTGGCGGACGCGTATCCTATCGATCGATTAGGAACCCACACGGCACACGTTGCCACGAGTCGTGAAATCGCCTAGGCAGAGAGAGGGAGGAAGAGAGAGAAGGGTGCAAAAACCCACCCCCCACGCTGCCAAGCTATAAGTACCGTACACGAACCGAGCGCGGGCTTATAGGTCCCGTTGCGGTCTTCCTCGTTCGTTCTGCTCGTCGCCGCGATCACGGCCCACCTTCGTTGATCTATGAATAGATCCTGAGATCCTCGCCATTGCCATTTTCATTCTCCGCGAACGAATAGACCGATTGACGGCCGGTCGCGGCAACACGTGGAGCATTCGAGAGGTAGCATGACAAGGTCGCCGATCGATCGAGGATCCAGGCGACCGGAAGCACGACACCGCGAGTGGCTCACTCGGGGCTGGGATCCGTGCTGAGCCCGATGTCGATCGGTGTCACCTGACACTCGTCGTTTCCACCCGCAACCATGAAGACCAGCGCGTCGATGATGGACTTCGAAGACATCTGCGGATGCTCCAGGCTCCCCTCGATCATCCCTCGGAAGGAGCTACCGCATCTCAAGTCCACTTCCGGTGAGTGAGGAAACCGTAGACACGATAGATCGTTTGACTTTGGTGTACCTGGCTTTCATTGGAACAGAGCGGGGTGGGTTTTATTGACTTCCGCGAACAGCTTTGTGTATTTTTCTTCGCCTCTTATTGCGACTTCCCGAAACTTCCGCTTCGAGGTTGACGTACCTGGTTTCCATACGTTCGATGACCTTTGTCTTGATTTCCTTACGCGAGATCTTGGATGGTGCAATGCTTAAATTGATTTCTTTCCGTTGCCTCAAGTTCTCGTAGATCTCCGCGAGCCACTGGAAGCTTATACTCTCTAACGAAGTCCAATGAAGTTTGCCTTCGTTGATTTCCGTAGATTCCGTTTGATTACAAATTCTGATCGAAGCTTTTAGTAGATTGCATCTGATCGTTGGACATTCCTTGGCTCCAGTTCGAATAGGTCCGATGACGTCTATCAAAGAAACTTCTAAAATTCTGTCCTTCTCCTACCGCAAACTTCCCGTTTGGAAATTCTGTTTACTGGCCTCTGAAGATTCTTGCCCCTCTGCCACGGTGTGGCTGTGATCCTGTTAAATTTAACGTGATTTCCGGTGAAGCACCTTAAATGCTGGCCTACGTGCCAGTTTTCAAGTCGCGGTTAAGGCACGTGTCATAACAAGAGACGTGGAATAGGAGCGCCATGCTCTTACAATTTCGATTGATAATTTTTAAACTGGGCCTTCGCAGAGTCATGCAAAAGTTGCGAGAAACGAACGATCGATGCTAACGAACACGTGCTCTCGGAAGAGAAACTTGGTCGATCGATAAGGGGGTAGTAAAAAGTGCTGTATTTCTTGCGACCTTGAACGAAAGTTACTAATAACTTCTCGATCACACGGAGCCCTTTAAAAGAAACATGAACTCTGAATATTGATGGAGCTTCTTGGCCTTCTGGTTCTACAGAATCCCAGTTCTTTTTCTGGCTGTCACTGATAACATTCCTAGCTTTTGCTCACAAATTTCCACATTCCTCGTTTCTCGGAGCATTCTTCTAAAAACTAAGCTGTTTACCTTTTACGTTTATTTTCTTTCAGCTTAATATTTTTCTCTTCCGTCTTCTGGACTTTTGTCTTTAAATCCCTTCCAGGAACTTGACGCTTCATCAAACGCTTTACCTTTTTCAACAAGTGTACTCTAAACTTCCTCATCTCGGTTGTTTGAAATGTAGCGTATACATTTGATTTTTCACTCCCCTTCAAAAATTTCTATGGCACATCTAGCGAAGCGGGACGTCTGACGTCTGGCACGAGAAAGACCCATCATTTCACTAGTCTTGTCTTCATCTACTATCTTCCCCCGTTCTCCAACTCCTCTTATTGTTACTGGAGCAGCTGGTTCTCGTCCGAGTTTTACGAGCTTCTCGATAAGATGCAGCGTCGGGTCTTCGAAAAGGTGAGGTCGTTGAAGGAGAAGTGGTTTTAAAATCGATTTCACGTCCTACGATCGTGTATACTTCAAGTACAGCGTAAGGTAAACGCCCATAAAATTATATCTCGGTGCTCTTCATCGCAGTCCTCTAATGAACGGCTGCTGTAAACAAGAGACAAACCATCGCCCACTGGATTCTCAATTAACACTGAAAAGTATCTCCACAAACCAAGGTGGGACAAATTGAAGCTTGACAGTAAAGTAACAGGAGTACCCAAAATCAATATTCTGCTAATAACATTTCTATTTCCACCAATTCGTCGAGCCCTACTTATCCGTAGTGAAGATTGAAAGCAAAGCTGATACGAGTCAAACAAACGTTCCATTTTGGAAACGAGCATTCCAGCTATACCTCGTCCCTCCTTTTCTTCCATTCCCCTTCGCCATAGAGCAGCTGGCTCGTTTCTGGACCCTTCATCAGAGGCTTCCAGTTCTCGCGGGCAGTTTTCAGCCGGTGGTGCTTACGTTTCCTCGTCCTCTTCTCTCCCTCCCTCTCTGTCCCGTCTGAAAAAATAAGAATAGCTCTCCTCTCCCTTTGATCTCGCGTTCACCGATGAATCCTCTCGGGAACGCCAGTTCTGATCGTTCTTCGGCGTCGACGACACGCGTTCCGCCGAAATCCTTCAACAATCTCGCCTTATTCTTCTCGTCAATTACTCCAGTGCACCCGTCGATCAGTATTCTTCAATCTAAAGGGGCGAAGAAAGGGGGGGAAGAATCATAGGGGACCAGAGTAGAGCAAGGGTTCCCGAACCTGCTAACAACTCTCCAAATACGTAAATCATGAATGAAACTTCCCGATTGAACCGAACCGCAATTGATGAAAGAGCACCAAGATACTTCACAGTCGTGACGTAACGACCCAGTGTTACGTCAATCATCGGTACTCCAGAAATAAGCCGCAGGAAACTAGTAGCTATCAAAACATTCGCAATTCGGAGGACTACAATCCCATCATTTAACAAAACCCTTGTTAGCGATAACGGAGGGTGACACTTCAGCTTAAGGATAAGAAATTATGTCCACGAGCTTCCCGACTCGAGCATGAGGAAGAAGCTGAAACCAGTCCCAGGAGTCAAAGATCCCTGAAGAAATGAGGCCATTGATCCAGTGTCTTAAGTGTCTTTCACGACAAAAGGAAGAACACTTTCTCCGTGGGTCGCGATGCCCTTAAAAAGCGACACGGATTTCCTCGTCGACGAGGGGAAGAGCGCACCGTGGCCGCTGACTTAGCTCGCTGTTGTCCCGTCACCTCCACAGGGTGTCGCTTTCAGTCCCCTGGCTGAACCAGAGGCCCACGGGCCCAGCAGCAGGTGTAAGACAGTCCGTTTCCATTCACCGCGACGTGGTGTCGTGGAGCAGGCCCGTAGCACGCTCCTTTGACACCAGCTCTGAACGGAAATCCAGTTAACCTGCTGTTTATCCTGGCACAGCAAACGCTAGCGCAGCTTCTGAACCCTGAACAGCTGAATCGTCGACCAGCGATTCGAGGGTCACAAAGAAATCTTGACTGTGAAAGTGGAAACTGTTGGCCACTTTGAGGCACTGTGATTCTGGTGTAGGGAAACTCAGCGAAGATACAGTTAGATGACAGTTGGACGGAGATTCGTGGTTGTTCATGGTGTTTGTGACGTGGTAGTGTTGGAGATCGAACGGAGGCTCGAACAGAAGAGAAGGGAATAGAGTTCGATGAGTGAAAATGTGAGTTTTGTTGATCGAGGTACTCGATACAAGGATCGTGTCAAGGTGGTTCGCGAAGGAAGCTCTCTGGGATCGTTGTAGCGTAATAGACGGGGACAAGATGGTTTTCTTTGGGAGAAAAGAAAAACTGGAGGATCGCCGACTGTTGGCCAGCATCGACGCCGTGAACGGGACGAAGCTGTATCACATCGAGAATGGTAAAGTGACGTAAAGCCGTGATTCTGACTATATCTGATCGAATTCGACCTTAATTGAAAACGAGACGGTGTCTAAAGGATCGTGTCGTTTACTCGGCGGTCTCGTTCGAGCATCGCCGGAGAGTCCAAGGAATCCTCTCGCAAAATCGCCGTTCCGTAAAATTAAGAAAATAATATTTAGTTGTTCGAGAACGAATCCGAATTCCACCCTCTGTCTAAATATTATTCCGATGCGCTTACGTCCTCGTATTTCACGCTGATCCTTCGGCGAAATCCGCTGATCAAAACTCACGCTCGCGATTTATTCGCGTGTTCTCCTATTTCCTGCACAGAAACAACAAAGCGATGAGAAGAATTCGATTGGGTGCTTGATTTCGAGGCGAAAGTAAACGAAGAACGACGAAGGACCTCCTTCTTTAATTAATAAAGCATAAGATCGCTGCAGTTGGACACATTCGCGTATACACTTTTACCTTGAGGATAAACGAGTGAGAAATGGGTCGGGGCGTTCTGAAGAAACGACACTGCATATTAGTGTAGTGCTCGATGCAACTGTGTGCGCCAGGCTTGGTTGCATCGATGCCTTCCTAACGCATTTATCATGCAAACGTTCCGCCGACGACATCGGTTATCGTCGTGCGTTCAAGCAGCTATTTATCGAAGCCACTCGAACCTCGAGAGCACTCTGTCTTTTAAAATTAAATGCCACCAATCATTTTAGCAATCTACTCCGTGATAAACCCTGTCTTAGGGGATTAGAATGATTACTCGTGGAGCTGTCACAGGAAATTGGAGTAGGATAAGAGGATTTATAAAAAATTTATGTTAGATCAGGGGGAATACTTTGATAAGATTGTGCTACTTAACGTAGTCAAAGAAGATTGAGTAGTTGAAAGCCTGACGAAATGTACGTGCCTCTAATTACTTCTGTGACTGGCAAACGCTTCTAAGAAGCCGTCGTTAGCACTGTGGTAATTCCTTCGTCCTTGAGCTTGCTCCACATTACTATTTAGCATAATTATTTAGAATCATTCTCCCATCAGCGATAACGAGATAAAATAACTCCATTAAAAAACTGCTACCCCCCGTACGAGTCTATATGCTGTACATCGCTGCTTCGCCGCGGCGAAAGTTTATCGACCCTCGTACTATTCGATTTTTCCACCGAAAGGTCCTCGTGCTCCGGCTTAGCCACCTGTAGCTACCCCGAATATTGATCCAGCCGAGGGATGGCCACACCCGTCATCCTCCCCGCCGGTTCCTTCCCACTTTTACACCCTCGCCGGCTGAGCCGGCAGTGTCGTTGCCCTTCGCGGTGCTGGAAAGTCCTGGCAGTGTTATGGAAAAGTGCCTGGTCACTGTTCCAGGCGCCTTCATGCACGTACGCGACAACCTGGAGGAGCTGGGCAAGGTGGCCGAAGACACGGACCTGCTCTTCCTCAAGGGCCTCCTGGACAGCCCTGTGGTGACGTCTCTGGTGAAGGTGAGCCAACATTTGCTGCTTCCTCCACTCTTACATCATCATTTTCTACAGTCACGCCTGACGCGAAGGGCGAGCGATATTAAGTAACGTGGCCATTGCGACATCGCGGGCAATTTTAGTTGGGAGATTTAGTGGAGGAAGCTTTGATAAATGGGACTTCGAATGGAATACATCTTGTTTCATTTAACATTTTATTCACTGCACGTGTTGGAGCACACTTGGAATTTTTGCTGCTGTGTATTGGTACTTGGAGATATGTACAGTTTTGACAGTGGTACGGGTGAGATGAAATTGAACTTTTAGGCTTGGAAGGAATGGGAATCCTTATTCGTGAATTTATGGGCACGTAAGAGGGTTGGGTGTAGTGGGGGTGGTTGTTGGAGGATTGCACGAAGGTGCTTCGAATTTTTAAGGGAATTCATGGTGAATAAGTTTGGAAATTTTATGGAGCAGGCTTTCCACTTTAGTTTATCAAAGAGTGCCAAAAATGAAGTAGCTGGTGACCTCTTTTGGAGTTTACTCGTATCATCTTTGTGTACACACAGCGAAGAACTTCGTAATTTTTATTATCCTACTCCATAACTCTTCTACCATAATTCACTTTATACTTCAACTCCAACTGAGCATTACATTTCGCACATACACCAAAATCGTAATTACCCCGTTACGATTTTCTCAGGACTGCGAAATCTACTAATAGGCAACTCGATTAATTACAAATACGATTCACGAGGGTATTGTTTTTGGCAGAAGCGAGTAAACAAAGCATGACTCGTGGATCATGCGCAAGCTTGCACGCGCCACGTGTTTACTACGACCACTCGATTTTACGAGAAAGGAAGGGAGACTCTCATTTACGATGACCCCCGCTTCTACTGGATGAAATATCCGCCATCCGAGTGGATCCATCACCGTAAACTGAAAAATCACCTCCGCCACGTGTGAGCCTTAACCACCTGGCGAAAATTCCTCGAGTCAATGAACTCGTGCTTCCTTTCTGGATGATCGTCTGATATCAGATTGCAAGTTGTCTTTAAACAATAACAATTTGTACGATGGTTTTCTTGTGCAATTGGTTGTTTGGAAAATTAGTTTGTTTGAGGCGATTTAATTTATTGGACTTTGCTCTATCCTTCCAGTTACGTAACTTTTTCATAGGCTCTATAATTTGTTGTGAATTATTATAGAAAATCTTCCCGATTTACTTGTTAGACTTCCTATAAATCTAGGCTTTAATTTAAGTTAATTTATTCGAGTTTAATTCCATTCGCAACTCGTAAGGCTCTCTGCTGGTTTCCTCGAGTTTATTAATTGATATTTTCAACTAACAATTTTTTCATTTCACTGCTATCGATGATCTAATCGTTCGGTCGAACCATGCATACAACTTCCTCTGACCTAAATACGCTTCGTTACCCCTCGCATTGCTTATTCCCACTTCCGGAGTAGAATACTAGGGTTTCTGTAGGTAGAAACTCATTCACCTCTGCCCCTGGACTTTTAATTACAATTTCATTAAATTCAATTTGCTTTAATCTCGTATACAGACTAGGAAGCATTCACTTCCTCCCCTGCAATACTAATCACTCATGTTTCTATCTTTTTTCCTTATACTTCCATCAACAGACAAAACAATTATTCAATCACATCGTAGCGATATCACAGACCGCCGTTCAATTTTTATCAACCACTTCCCTCAAATTCTACCCCGCATCGAACCACTCGTTCCTCTCTTTCAACCCCTACCCATCCACAAGTTCGAATTCAATTTCGCTTCATTTTCGAATTATGCTCGAGGAATCGACAAGACCATTCTTTTCTTTAGAACACGAATGGTTTCGCAGGAATGAATCGGGGGAGCGATTTCCACGGAACCGTGGCCGTTCCCGAAAGAGTCCCGTGGCGAAGGAATCCAAGACGCAGGCGTAGGAACAAGAAAACTGTTTATCACGTACCGCGCCGAAATTTTCGGAACACGGTCTGCACACGCCTGCGCCTGTCTGCGTGTTATTTCTTTTTACGCGGTGCTTGCATCACGGCCCCCGTAAGCCGCATTATTTCGGTCGCGACACACATTTCGGAAACGCGAACAACGCCTCGCCGGCCTTCGGTGCGAAAATATTAGCGTCGATTGTCTGGGACCCACGGTTCCTTCTCCGTGACGCAACGCCCACGTCACCTTTTTCACTTGATCATCCATTGCGTAACCTATTGCAGAGGAAACGAGCGCCGAGGAGAGGATACTTGTGCGGCGTTTCGAGAATACCACCTCATCGGAAGCTTCTCGTGAATTCAGCTTTTATAATTCTTTCGTATCACGTGAGCCTGGCCAATTCAAATTTACCATCCAAAGTTCAGAGAACTGGCGGTTTTTCTTGAAACTCATAGCTTCCAAAAATGTTGAAACACCTGAGATCAAAGGGAAGCTTCTTCTCGGTTATCTATGGAACTCAAATCTGCCCTTAGAAGCTTCAACCTCGAGAAATTTATAGACTTGGAAGATCCCCGGTCGAATGGTCAGAAATCCTTGGAATTATCTTGTCCCGATCGGTTGCACGCCGTCGTAGTTTCCTGCTAGACCTTAGGGCCCGTTCACACGTTCGTCCCTCCACCTGCCCTGCCCACATTCCACCCTGCTCTTCGAGTCTGCAGGTAGAAGGCCCATCTGGTGTCGAAAAGTCGTTAAGAAGCCGGTGTGTGTTTCCGGTTCGAAGCGACCATGGAAATCGATGACAACCGCGGCAAGGTTCCAAGGGTTTCGTCGAGAAACAGTGAAAACAGCCGTGAAAAGCGGTCAGCAGGGTGACCGGGTGGAAAACGGAGGTGTGGTCCAAGGGTGAAAATCTACATTCCCCAGGAATGTTTATTTTACTGACGTCTTCCTTTAATGAATTTTGGATGCGTAGCAATGGTATTTCTAGACTCCACTGTAATGGATCTCGAGGATCCTATTGATAAAAGAATATGCACTGTTAAAGAAAACCACCGAAGTTAGCTATAAAAGATTGTAGAGCTGGAAGCATTGAATCACTCAATTCTATGTCAACTTTGTTTGGGGAGTGCCTTAATAGTAGCACGTCATTCGTTTGGATTAATTGGGTGAGAGGTCGTTAGAGCAAGACGAAAATTCAAATTAATAGGTACATTCACTGTATCAGAGGATGAATATGAAGAAAATAGCACAGTCAAATCTCGTCTAGGATTTGAGTTAATTAGGGGAAAGGTTAGCAGGACAGAGCAGTCTTCACTCTTCCCTTTGAACTTGTACGTAGACACAAACTGAACAAGACCTTTCTCAAAAAAGAAGCCCCAAACTCCCACATGCAGACAGCAAATCACCTACTCCAAGACCCCTCCACAGCTCTACACACATCCACTAACGTCCTCCCCAAAAGAAGAAGACAAAGACAAATGACATCCCCTGGAAGCCCCACGAGGTAGCCTCCCCAGTCACAGGAAACCGGCACGAAGAGTCCTCGAGAGGTATGGCGCTTCCTGCCCAAGAAGAAAGGAAGGGACACGCGACACTGGGTCGCATTGTGCCAGGCCAAGTAGATGGCAGGAAGTCGAGGAGGCAAGCGGGCCAAGATCGTGAATAATCCGGGGCCTGCTGATTGACAAATCGTTGCCGCGACTTCTCTGATATCCGTCTAAGTGGCTCTGACCTCGGGGAACCCGGTCAATTGACCGGGGTCAGAGTTGGCGGCGTCTCCTCGAGCCAGAGTCATCGCTCGTCGCGCGCTGGCAGAAATCGCGAGGCCGTGTCGCGTTCGTTGCGTGCGCCCGTGTATATACACGGCACCGATGTAATTCCAACCGGCTTTGTAATCGCGCGGCACGGGGAACAGGGGTTTGGCAGCGCGTGTGCGGCATCCACGCGCGTGTAAGTGGCAGTGGTGTAACCAGCGGGCTTGCACGCCACACGCCCTCGTGCAGCGAAATTTTCGAGGAACTTTGGCCATTTTCTGGGAGCATTTAAACATTTCCGCTGAAAATAAATGTTTCGCGATTTTTTTACAGTTCGCACTGGCTGCGGCTATTTTCGAGGGTGATACTTCTATTCGAAGGTGCGGGGGATTGCAATTTTTGGGAGGTTCATTGCAATTGTGGAAGGTCACTTCGAGGCGATGAAGATTTAGTTTGGTGGGGTGTAGAGAGAATTGAGGAGAATTTCAGAATGATTCCTTGGTAGACATAGCCCGGTAGGAAGTGAGTCGTCTCCTTTCTTATTGAAATTAAACTTTCCAGGGGTTTTCACGAAATGTCCACTGACCCAGCGTTCACTAGCCTGGTATCGACACAAGTTATCTTGAACGTTCGAGCCATACGATCCCGTTGTATCGCGTAACGGATTAGTGTGTATCTCGAGAAGGCTCTACCTGCGTCGCAAGATCGACAAACGGATCGGTGTCGATGACTGCGGGCATTTTTTGCCGCCGCTGCTATATAAATTGCGTAATTCTTCTGGATCAACGACAAGCATTGCTATTCATTTCCATCGTTCCAGACCCAACAAGTCCGACCGGAGCAATTTAAATGATTTGAAGGATTCCCCAACTTTTGGTCACACCGTCAAATAATTGATCCCTGGAATAGCCATCAAAATCATTTCTAAGGCTACAGAACTGAAAATCTTCCATTCGCGAATGGTGTGTATACCTGCACATTCGTACAGGAATGGCGTACGCAATCGGAATGGTTAAATACTAGAAGAAACACCTATCCCCTCTTTATCAGATACCTAAGATAGTTAAGATTCCTTGCAACAATGCACGTTCGCGTTTACACGCTGACATACTGTGTAGATGGTGTTCTCTTCTTCCATTGCAGGGACTGGTAGAAAGGTGTTGCAGATTCTAACGAGAATAGAGTGCCGATCATAGACTAGAACCGATGCATCGTTTGTCGATGATTATCTAAATCAGTAGAGCCTTCCACTGCCCTTCTTTCCAAACTCACTTTCATCGCGTATCCAACAATCTACTTACAAAGAGACATTCCCCAGCAGAATCATCAGCACCAAGGCAGAAAGTGCCTATTTCTGGTCCACTCCGTCAAGTACCATCGTACCGCGTTTCATCCACTCCGTGTTACATCTACTCCAGCCCTCGACTGCCTTTATTCCATCCCTTCACCCTACTCGACCCTTGCACACTCCATTTTCAACCCCATTTTCCCAGGTAATTTTAAGTGGCCCGCCTCCGCGCTCTCGCCAAATTGTTGCACGCGCCGTGCGTCAAATTTCCGGAAAATTTCGAGCGAAATCGATGACCCCAGCCTCGCGCGTTCCCGCCGCGAGTAGACGGCCCTGCGCGCAACGTAGCGGAGTGTTGCATGCCATACTCGAAGAAGGGCCCCCACCTGTTCCAGGCAGACAGCCTGAACGAGCGGCTCGTTGATCGAGGTGGGGGCGAAAGAAACGTCAGTAGGCGCGGCAGTTTTCTGACGCCGCTTACCTAAGCAGCAGCACGCCGTGGCCGCGTCCCAGAAAGCCCTTCGTCAGCTCCCATCGTGCCTGCCGTTTACCCCGACGTTCTCGCCCGTCACAGTGCACGTCGACGGCCCTGTCCTGATCGATACGACGAGCCGTGGCCAGGCCACCGATCGCACAAGCCAGCCGCAGTCGTTCCAGACCGGCCAACTGGTTCTCCAAAAAGGAGCGTCCTACCTGGTAGACGGGCGACCTCTGCCGCAGCGTTTCTCCTCAGCCCCAAGTAAGTCAGGAACCGTGATCCCGTCCTCGATTCCAGCCAACAACCCCTTCCCCCAACCATCCAACACCCCTTTTTACACTCTCAAAGAACCTGCCACGAGTCCCTCGGTCAAGAAGTCTCTGGACGCGAGGCCTCGATGCCCGTGTCTACCTGGGACGCTGTTGCTGCTACGTCGGCACGTGTGACCGAAGGAAAGCCGCGGATTTCGTCGATCGTCGGTCCCTTCGGCGTCTGGATCCTCGTGGACCATCGATATTATTGGAGTTCGAGGGGATTCTTGAAGGCTCCGAGAGGTACACTTCGATTTCCAATGAACTCTGCTGAAGGGGGACACTCGTGACGGGAATGGTTGCATCGTTTTCGTAACATCGAAGGAGGGGAGTTGTAAGATGGTCGTTCCAAGTTGAAATTGTCCTGGTGGCCTGTCGGAGAAAGGGTTCGCCTCTGCTGGTGTGTCGATGGAAGCTTAAACGTGTTGGATTGTAACGTTGCATCTGGATACGTGTCTTCGAGGTGATCGTTTCGAAAACTTGTGGAGTTCTTGCGTGGAGTAATGAGGCTGTTAGGTAGCCGATAGTGAATTCTCGATGGAAAATAACGGCGCGTCACGAATTTATTGATTTTCATTGCACGACGTGGGTGTACGAGAGGCGTGTAGCCTCCGTGCGATAGCGATGTTGGAACGTGTCGTTATTGACAGACGTAACGAGCGAACGACCGTTGATATTTTTTTCCCCGTCGATTGTAACAATCTTCGCGTGTTTCGTGAGCGTTTCCAGGGACGTCACAGAAGAGCGGAGGAATTCATTACAGGCTGCAACGTTCGTTGAGCACCAGCTGTTCTGGCGTTGTTTCCATGACAAACGTGGTGTAATTAGTGCGTACGATAATGAACGTCTTGCGACATAGGGGGAAATACCTGGTGCTCGCTTGTGCATGCCATGGTCGAAGGAATCTCCTCGTTGTCCTACTATTAAAACATCTCGATTCTTATTGTTCGTATAGACAAGGAATTCTCATCATATCTGCTGCAAATTAGCCTTACGAAACTCAGTAGCAATCTAAGCTCCCCTCCAACAATTACTAATTCAACACTAATCTTCTATTCTCCAATGTATAACTTTCCCAGCAAGCATTCGATATTCCTCAGTATGCGCATAAATCAGAGAGGGGTAAAAATTGTATTTAAATAAAATTTCGAATAACGAATAAAATTTAAAAAAAAATAAATACAAATTTTGCCCATCTCTGACGTAAATATTCTGTAAATCCATCGCCTCGTTTAAACGACCAAGTTTTGAGAAGGAATCATCCATTTCCTCTACTTTATCACTTACGCAGAAGACTGCAGAAGCTCCAAAGTGTCCCACGTGTGCGGAAGCTCCTAGAAGGCAGCTCGAACCCCTCGGAAATTTTCACGCACGCCCTCAATCTCCATAAATCATCCAGTGTTTTCTCAAACTTCCATGCAAAACATCGCTCGAGCATGTTCTTTGATGTCGCAAGTCGGTCGGTGATTTATATCGTCGTTGAAACGTCCACGAATCGCGCGGGCGGAGCTACGACGATCGAGGGGACCAGGGATTTTGCGTTCGTTGATCCTCCCGATCCATCCTGTCTGCGATCGACGATTTCGACGCGCACATCGTGGCGAGATTCATAATCAATGGCGCAGGGGAACGGCGAATCGTGGAAATAGCTCGTGCATCTGCGATGCACATGGATCGAGGCGAATGATTCAATGATGATTCATCGCAGTCGCGGGCAACAGCGACTTGGCTTTGTGGAATAATTTCTATGGTGCACAAACAGGTTGGAATTTAGCGAAACGCAGAAGAGTACTTCCATGGACTTCTATGAAGGTTGATTAATTTGGATGCAGTTTCAGTTCGGGTAACTTGAAATTTAATCTAGGAAACCTCTTCTGTGAATTCAGGGATTAGTGATCTCGTGAAATGTGTTGGATTTTTCGAAGGTACGAGAGGTTTCAATTTTCAAATTATAAGATTCTGATGTAATTTCCTCAGATTTAAATTGGTATTCTCAATTTATGCCACTCTGTACTTAATTAGCAGCGGTAGATTTTCTTAAACGCTGTTTTCTAAAGTGTGTGGAAGTTTGTTGGGTCTGTTACGTTCTCCACGGGTGCGTTCAGGTATCGAGCATTATCAAAGGTGGCTGTGAAACGCTGAGAACGACCCACTTTCGTAATCACTCGTTCATTGTTGTATTGGCTGGTCTTAACGTGAGGTACACTAGCCTTACGTGGTCGACACTAATCCAATCAAACCTCGTTGACGCCGGGTCATCGTTGCACAATGATTCGGCACGCGTCTGTGATAAATTGACGAAAATTTTCGTACCATTTCTACTTGAATAAAAGAAGAAGCATTATGCTAGAATACCTACACCCAAATTTTGATCTTAAAACAGTAACGGATTCACTGAAAATCAATAAAAATTTGCCTTCAGTTCATACGATAACAATTCGACCGCGTGGCTTGCGAGAAACCGTTGATCAGATCATGCCAGAAGCCTCAGTTTCTCTTCTGCCACACGAAGAGGACAAAGAGCAGCTAAGGCTCCTTCGTACGGTGAATTTAACGCGGAAACCCGTTTCGACTTTCACAACTGGCAACGGCTAAGCCGCTCGCTGTTTGTAGGTTTGACCATGCGCTACCACGTAGCACGAAAAGTAGCTCCAGCCAGGCCATATAAGTGGATAAAAAACTTGATTTTGAACAATCTACAGGCCCTGGTCATTTAGCTTCGAAATTCCGAAAGAGTAAAATACCACGAGTGTAAATAACTGCCCAAGGACGGAGCCTGCAATAAAATTCTCAGAACCCAGACTCCCCATTACAGAGGATCATAACTCTGAAAACCCCAAATCAGTGATCCCGAACCGTTGCCATGAAAACCAGTTTCGAACGATTCCTCTGACCACGAAGATTCGTTGCTGTTTCAGGTCCAGGAGCGTCTAGAGGACCCTCCGCTCCACGTGGAACCGGTATGCACCTCTGTCTGTGACATCGTCGACGAGGTCTGCCACGCGTTTCGCTCCTCCAGGGACGAGAACGCGCGCGATTTGGTGCGATTGCTGAGGAGCTCGCACCTGAAAGCCCTTTTGGAGACGCACGACGCGGTCGTCGCACGAAAAGAGGCACCCTCCAAACCAGAGCCACCGCTACCGATCATGCCCACCAACGAGAGGACAGAAGCTGTGAGGATGGTTGGCCTCAGAAGACAACCCGACGAACCTCTGGTAAGACCTTATCAGAAATTTCAAAGTGAAATTTGCAGCGGAAGTTTGGGTGTTTAAGGAGGAAATTGACGCGGAGAGTGGTTCCCCGAAATTTTGGAAGCGTGCATATCCAAGTTAGACTAGATTAGATTCTTGAATAGTGCTATGATGGAGCTGCGTCAAATTTAAAGTTACGCGGTGACCTAGAGTTCCCTTCTGCTCCGTTTTATTTCGGTGAGAATCGTCGACTTTGTTTCCTTCCGCTGATTAGAGATGTCTGACGATTACGAGACACTAACTGTCCGCATCCTTGAAAATTAGCCTCTTGAAATAATTCGCTGTGACGCTTGGTTAGACATCTACGTTTCTGTTCCCCGTCATTTGCTCGGCTGGCAGCCGGTAAATAAAGGAAAGCGGCATAGTAGGAGGCACGTAGACACAGTGATCAACAAAGGAAATAACTATTCGCGCCGACTTTCTCGGCAGCGGGTCTACTTTTAGACGTTTACCATTCCGTCACGTGAGAGAATTCCCATTCTGAATCTCGGATTCGCCGCGCGAAGAAACGACGGAAATGCCACTTGCAGTTCATAAATAATTCGGAACGTTTATTATCGCCGCGTACGCGATACCCACGCCACGTGCTTTCGAGATCATTTCCCGTCTCCGGAAAACTGTCTGGCATGTCTCTGCCGGACCAGAGACACTGACAAGTGAGACAAGTGTATCGAAAGTATCGAAACGGTCCCGTAAAAACACTGTCTCCTGCTTGGCCATTTCATTATTCAGAAAAGTGTTTCAGCCTCTAACGAATTTCAAGGCAGGGAGGATTCAAGCATGCAAATTAAACGTAGAATACCTTTCGAACGAAGATGAAACCTCCTTCGCTCTCAGGGATGCGTAGTTCAGACGTGCATCGCGGCAAGGACCATTTATTGTTCCCCAGATGCGTTAATGACGACCATGGTTTCGTGTGCGCTTAGCAGAAACGCCTCGTCCGCGTTTATTTACGCTTCTCTGCTTTTCCTCGCAGGGCCTGACGGTGCAGGTGGACGAATCTGGTAACTTGATCATTGCGAGGATCCTCGGGGGCAGCACGGCAGCCCGGCAAGGACTCCTGAGGGCGGGCGAGGTGATCCTCGAGGTGAACGGGAAGGATGTTCGTAGCCCTGAGGAGCTTCAGGAAGCCATTCAGGACGCGAAGGAGAACCTCACGTTGAAACTGGCACCTGGAATAGCCGGTGATAGCGGTCGTCCTGTAAAATCCACAGTGAGTGATCAGTGATCAGAGAATTCTGTCCTCCTGCATAGATAACGTAGGATTTTTGCAATTATAACCACTCCTTGGTATATACTAGTTTGCAAATGCATGAGGATATATGACGCATTGAAAGCAAAAACGGACTGACCCACATTTTTTGTCTACCACAGTCCTAATCATATAAAATAGGACAAGTTATTTATTTTAAAACGTGTGTTAGTCCGATTTTACTCTCAACGCCTCGTATTCAAAAGTCTTTCAGCTAGAATCAGACGTTATAAATCCAGCCTTTAAATTTTTACGGTCAACCATAATGCTGCCCATTGAGGACGGTTGGCTATAATTGCAAGCAATCTCTCAACGCGAGCTTTTAACGCTAGTAGATTTAGTCTACGCGATTTTACAGCTTCGCTGATAAAATTTCGCCGGCGCTGCGTAGTATTTAAGCGGCGTTCTAAATATAACGTCAGTGCTAAAAAAAAACAAGTTGAAGTAGCACTTTCCGTTTTGTGTACGCTCGTGTGTTTCGCCGTGTAAATAAATAGGTAACGTGAATCGAGAGTGGAAACGGTATTCGAATCGCGCGGGAACACTTGTTAATAGATGTGCTTTCCACGAACGAGAATGTATTGTTAAGAAATGTAAAAAGAGATGAATAGACAGGTATAAAAATGAACATGAAAGTATTTTGCCAGATACTATATACTAAAGCAGGATATATGGAGGCTTGAATGGAGGTGCGGGCAATATGTTACGGAGGCGTGAAAGAAATACAAAATAAACTTGAAAGGAGGCTAAAAACTTCAACGTATCTTACATAGTATAGAAGAAAAGAATAATGCAAAACTCTAAACATATATCCCATTGCAGTGTTACATGAGGGCCCTCTTCGACTACGACCCATCAGACGACACCCTGCTACCATGCCGAGAGATTGGACTTCCGTTCCAGAAGGGTGACGTTCTGCAGATCGTTGACCAAGCGGATCCAAACTGGTGGCAGGCTCGTCGAATCGAAGGCGAAGGTCTCGGTCCGCCTGGTCTGGTCCCGTCCTTGGAACTCGAAGAACGGAGAAAAGCGTTCGTTCCGCCGGAGGCAGACTTCGTCCACAAGATAAGCATCTGTGGAACCAGAATCTCCAAGAAGAAGAAGAGGAAGATGTACCAGTCGAAGTCGAACGGCGAGTTCGACAGCGCAGAGTTGCTCTTGTACGAAGAAGTAGCTAGAATGCCACCCTTCAGGCGCAAGACCTTGGCCCTGGTTGGTCCAAGGGGCGTTGGTCGTCGAACGCTGAAGAACAGGCTCATAAACAGCGATCCTGAGCGATTTGGGACCATCGTTCCCTGTAAGCGTTGCAATCTTTGCTTCTTCAGATATTGCGGCATGAAACGATGGAGTGTAGGATGCTGGATGATGCGGCACTGAATTTTAAAGTCACTAAATCGTATTTCTCGCGTTCAGACACGTCAAGGCCGCCCAGAGCCCTCGAAGAAGACGGCAAGAGCTACTGGTTCACCGATCGGGAGGGCATGGAAACCGATATCAGGGAGCACCGATACCTCGAATATGGAGAACACGGCGGACACCTGTACGGAACCAAATTGGATTCCGTGCGCGAGCTGATCAGGGCAGGGAAGATGTGCGTTCTGGACTGCAGCCCAGCTGCGCTGAAGATCCTCCACAACAGCACGGAGTTCATGCCGTACGTAATCTTCATAGCAGCGCCGGGAATGGAGCAATTGAAATGCTTGTACGACCTGGGGAGATCGACTGGGGCGAGCAGTCGGAATTTAACGGTAACTACGATGACTTCGTCCCCTCCTCTTCAGTACAACGATTATATGTTTCCATTTCTTTGTCTTTACCATCTGAGTAACGCTGTCGAGAATGCAACCACTGTCTATGAGTGAAACTTCCCCATCGAACATTTGGTATTGAACTTACGACCGGCGATGCCCGTTCTTCAGGTCGGAAATGAATTCTATCGAACGAAGCTGATACCATTAATCCATCCGCGAATAAAAGCCACTGCCAAGCGCGCTTGATAAAAAATGGCCTCGATTCGAGGAATCCCCTGAAAACCGGTTAAACAAAGAGAGAAACGTCTTCTATTTGGAGAAACGACACCGCCGGTTAAAAAGTTATGCAAACAAACAGCAAGCTAGCCAAAGCACATTGCGACTCGGCCGTTTCGAATGTTTCAAGTGACTTATCGCTGCACACACGCGAATACGAAAATATATTCTTTCCCGCTGTTCGCGGCGATATTTCCATTCGATAGAGGCCCGTTTCCGCGAAAGTTACATTCGCGTGGGACGATCGGGATTCGCCGACGAATTCCTGGTAGCGGCGTATCAGAAGCCGCCGTAGCTCGATGGAGAATCTAGGGGGGAAAACCGGCTCCATTTACGACAGAATTTGTGTAAAGTAGAGTACGTGTACCGTGGCGAGCGCTGCGCTCAAAGCAAACACTGCCATTAAAGCATTTTACGACGCAGCCTTTTCGAACCCCTGCCTGCCAGACTGTCTGCCATCGTTCATGTAAAAGCGTGCAATTTAGTTACTGCAAATGTATCGCATGCACTTTCGCTCGACTGAGACGATCCATGGATCGATTGCTCCCACGGCAATTCGTGCCCTGCGTACGCAACGAGCTCATATCGAAATCGTGCTCCCTGTTTTTGGTCTGCGTTACTCGAATATCTCTATCTCTCTACCCACTCTACCCCAGTTGACGTAGCGTTCTTTATTTAATCTTTCGTATGTATTTGATGTTGGCTTCGCTAGTTTGACCGCCAGAGTTCCATCAGGTACAGCTCGAGGAGAGCCAGGACGCTGGAGTCCCTTGCTTCGTTGTACGAGGTTTGTATCGCATGAATTTTTAGCGTCTTTGGTTCCCGTTGTAGCGCAATTATTTGTAGATGTGTAGTTAGTCGCTGGCAGTCCACTGTTATTCCCAGATTAATGTGCAGAGCATCGCTATAATCGGGACGGAATTAAGTAACTTCCCAGGCCACCTGTCTATTCCTACTCTCGCACCACTCCAGTTCAGAATTTTCAGTGGCCCCGGCCAGTTAATTAATTTTATCCCGACGATATGTACAGTACAAACACCAAATACCACCTACTTATACTAGCACAAACGGTCCCAAAGTTAACAAGCTCTCTCTAAAACACCTGTTCAATCATCGAACGCCCACTGCACGCGTGACAAAACACGCATCGCCATGAAACGCACCTGAAGCCTCGTCTCACCACGAAACGATGTTAAATCCAATTTGTCCGTGGCTAACAGGAGGACGATCTGAAGTCGACGTTGGAGGAATCCGCGGCCCTGCAACGCGCCTACGAGAAATACATCGACCTGGTGATCGTGAACGAGGACTTTGACAATACTTTCAGACAAGTGATAGCCGCGTTGGACGCCTTGGCCACCGAGCACCAATGGGTGCCAGTGAACTGGATCTACTAACCGTGATTCCGATCAGCCCCGGGAAGGATGTGGTCGCAGACCGGAGGCTCGTTGCTTCCGAGCGAGAAACGAGCTTGCGAATCGTTACTACCGGCGGAGCACGTGGATAGTCACCTTCGTAGCCGCAGGTCTACTTGTT
Source organism: Andrena haemorrhoa (assembly GCA_910592295.1). NCBI lineage: Eukaryota > Metazoa > Arthropoda > Insecta > Hymenoptera > Andrenidae > Andrena > Andrena haemorrhoa. The sequence continues at coordinate 7,450,599 of OU342941.1, forward strand.
CAAATCGAGCGTGGAGCGTGTCGTTATTGCGATTGCATTTACGGCATCGTGCTGTCGTGCAATATTGCAGTTTTATGGTCGTACTATGTGTATACAGAGTCTAGTGTGTTGTATATTGTATCGGTCGAATGTATAGGTACTTTAATTTAATGATACACTCGGCTCGATGGACGAAGTCCCAAGCGAGCAAAGGGAGCTAACGTTTCTAACGATAAAAGGATAACCTCGGGACACGGTCCGAACCTCGGTTCCCCATTTTCTTCTGTTTCCACAGATATTTTGGTTACGAAGGTCGATGAGACTGTCCGAGCGACAATTTCAAGTTTCATTGCCGTATCTAGCAAGTACAATCATAGCATTTACGTTACTTTATTTTAGGTTTACGAAACGACCCGTTCCTCCCGTCAAAATCAGCTAGCTTCTTACAGTTTATCGCATGGAAGAATCTTGCAGAGGCCAGAAGGCAATACACGACGAAATCAAAAACGAGAGAGGGAAAAGTAGCCGAAGGGAATCCATTAAAGGAAAATTAAGCGAACCAGTCGGATTCCTTTCTCGCAATTAAGCAGATAATTCTCTTTATACATTCCCGCGTGCCGTTCAAGGCGACAAACCCGTGAGCCCTCGAGCGGGTCGATTAAAGTAAGCATTAGACCGCCGTCCAATTAATTTTAGGATACGCCTAGGTTTTAATTTCCCCCTCGAACCAAGAGCCTGCATACATGTTCGTACGTTTATTAACAGTAAGGGATACTTTCGTTATTTTATAGACATGTATATCTATCGTGCATTATTATCGTACTCCATGGGTCCTGTTTGTACCGCTCGTGCACGCTGAACGTATTCCTGGCATAGAGTGCCTTAATAGCGCAGCCCTTCAAACGGAGGCCTGCGGCGAAGACCTACTATGTCGAGAGGCGAGATTTTTTCTCTTATACTCGAGAGTTTTACGTAAGAAACCACGCGACTCTAATTGACACGGATTTTTCTAATGGTAAACCACGTATCGCACGCGGAAACTACGGCCGTTACGCTGTACGGGCGCATTACCCAACGTTTCCGACCCCGCCACACGTGATACACGGAAGAATAAAGTTTATCGAGCGTTCGTTGCGAATTTGAATTAAGAAGACCCCCTTTGCCACTCCCACTGTCCCTCAATGTCGCCTTATTTGCAGCCAATTCCATTGATATAATCGAATTTCTCCTACCCCGAAAGTCATCCAGCCTATCCGACTGTATTTGCAACTGGAGCAACAAATTTATTCATTCCCCAGATAAGCACAGGCCTGAAAGTAAAATTTTAAAAGAACCAGGTCGTTACATTATTTTGTACGGCTCCTAAAGTTGTACAAGCATATCTACAGACTGTTTATCACTTCCTACGATAACTAAGGAATCTAAATGTTAACATTTACATAACAAATATGGAGCGCAACTGTAAAAACAGTTTTAAATGTAAAGAATCATTAGAAAGTCAGAAAGACTAACGATCGTATATTTCAATTTATTAAGAAAAGTTCAGAAACAATATCTTCTTAACACTGAAACGATTTTTCTAGAACTAAAAAGGTATCGCAGTCTTGAAGAATAAACAGTTAAATGGATAAAGCGCAGGCTTTCAGAGGACGCCAGTTTAAATAAACCAGATGCACCAGCTCGACGGACGTGATTGGTCGCGCGATGCACACGATGCACCGGGAACGGCCAATGGCGCTCCGACGTCTGCCACATTTCCGGCTCTGTCGCGTTGTCACGTACCAGTTGCGGGAAAAGTCAGCACGCCGAGTGCAGTTCGAGCACAGTTTTGTCCCGCGCCAACGAGTTTATTTTAATTAATTAAACATGCAGATATTGCGGCAACTGGACGTGCACCCGAAGGTGCGCGAAGAAGCGGACATACTCGTGCGAACATTCAGTGGTGCTGTCGGTAAAGTGTTCGACTTGTGTCGCAATTTACGCGAGTACCGTCTGTCAATTCTACCGTTCAGGATAAATTCACTTGCAAATACGCTGGTTTTCGGGTTTGTGAGGACACTGGAACAACTTCGAATAATTCCTCGCGACGCTTTCCATCGTTGCTTTGAAGATACCGCGTCTCGACGATCACAGACGGCTAACCCCACTCGTTGGGGGATTTTTTAAAGAAACCGGGATCTTTCGTCGATTTTGTAGTCGCAGGGAATTATCGTCACTGTTATCGCTTTCTGCGCTATCGGTTCAGCCTTCGCGCAACACATTCACCTGAATCTTCGACTATTTTACTGCCCATTGTTTACATTTGATCGGCCGTAAATAAAGTTTATAACCTGTCCGCATTCATGGTGTATGCTTGTGTGATTTCAGTGACGATCATCAGCACGATCATCATGGGCATATTGTTTCTGTCCGAAGTGAATTATTACCTCACGCCAACTTTAAGCGAGGAACTGTTTGTAGATACCTCGAGGGGTTCTAAATTGAGAATCAATCTGGACGTAATAGTTCCAACGATATCTTGCGATCGTAAGTGTGTCTCGCGAGAGGTATTTACTTCTGAGAAATGTATTAAACCCAGCGGGTTTCAGTTTTGTCAATAGACGCGATGGACACAACCGGGGAGCAACATTTACAAATAGAGCATAATATATTTAAGACGCGGTTAGATTTACACGGTAAAGCTATAGAGGATCCACAGAGGACAGGTATGTAACAGTAGGAGGGTCGCTGAGAAACTACTATTCAGTGTAACACGAGATCCTTTATTTCATTCTAGACATTACTGACACAAAAGCGCTTAGCAAAACTACGGAAGAGGTAACTAAATTATCTATCGTTCGCGTACGCGAATTTAAGCACTCCTAGCTCGGGAAGTTGTATTAAGTAAACCGCAATTTCTTATAGACGGTGGAAAGTACTACCGAAGAAACATGCGGGGATTGTTACGGAGCTGCTAGCGACAAGCACAAGTACAAAATGAAATTACAGACGTTTATAAAGTGTATTACGAAAGAATTTTATACATTCAACGGGATTAACCTTGCAGATGTTGTAACACTTGCGAAGAAGTGAGAGAAGCCTACAGGCTGAAAAATTGGGCGGCTCCTGTTCCAGGATCGATAAAGCAGTGTCAAAACGACAAGTCCGTAGAAAGAATGAAGACTGCTTTTACGCAAGGATGTCAGATCCATGGTTATATGGAGGTGAATAGAGTGGGAGGAAGCTTCCACATTGCGCCCGGCGATAGTTTCTCCGTCAAACATGTACATGGTGAGTTTCTCAAAATTCTCGACACGCACGCACGCACACTGCATAGCAGTATTATCGTATTTATTTAACGTTCACAGTGCACGATCTTCAACCTTATACATCAACTCAGTTCAATATGACGCACAAGATTCGCCATCTAAGCTTCGGCCTGAACATTCCAGGAAAAACAAACCCTATGGATGATACCACTGTCGTCGCGATGGAAGGTATGTCCCTTGCTCCTTAGAAATATTTTATTAAGAAATCAACAAAGTACTCTTACATTGTAATCGTTTGCATCCTAAATTGTGAACGTAACAGTCTCTGAGTACTAGCACCTTATGCCAGTCCCTATGGCCATAAAGGTACCAAATGTTCCACCACCTTGAAGCATCACTTTCCCAACGTTGTTTATCAACTCCCTTCCTCTTACTCCATATCTAACAACAAACCGTTACGTTAACATCCAAATGTAAAGTGTCCGTGCGAATTCGCTTATCCTACGGGTATGAATATGTACCTAAGTGCAGAAAATCCGCCGAACAAAGCGCCAGAGGCCATGCCAACACAAAATCCAATCATAAAGCCCATTTTCATTCTGTCCCAACATGAAGGCGATTGTTGATACGCTCCTCCTGGTACGACCGGCATTTTAATCTACGAATACATTAAAGATAAAGATACATTTTATTTTAACCTATTCAGTACGCCGCGATCAAGATCCGTTATCTCGTTAAACAAATGCAAAAGTGAATTTAAGCTTCGATCTGTCGTTCAACGTGATATTTGTGCAACATGTTCTAGCCGCGAAAAAAGAATTGATTTTACTGTCCTTTCGTAGCCGGACGCACGGCAAATGTGTATTTCACACGAGAATGAGTTCGTTATCACTCGTGGGTGGTATCACTCACATTTCAAGCGTCCGCAGAAAAATCTCGAATCGTTTCTCCGTCTCGTTGTGGTTCGCTTTATATTACAATTTTTGAATCCCCTACTCGATTCTTTCAACACATTGCACCAGCCAAGTACCGTAAAGTAAGCGCCATGTTGGATTTCTCTTGATGTGTATGCAGAAGGCGACTGGCGTCGTTGCTTCCGTTCCCCGCGACGTCGCTTCTGTCCGCGGGCTATTCAAGCTTTCAACGTCCTCGGAACTTAATCGAAAGTCGTATCACTTTCAATTTTGACGCGGTCAAACATCAAGATTCTCTTCTCGCTGCGTAGTTGCGGTGACACGTGCCCGTTTCAATTGAACTTCTATCTGAACGTGTTTCGTTGTTTTCGATATTTTCCAGAGGCGATGATGTTTCATCATTACATTAAAATCGTGCCCACGACCTACGTGCGGGCCGACGGCTCGACTTTATTGACAAATCAGTTCTCCGTGACGCGGCACGCCAGACAGGTGTCTCCTTTCAGCGGGGAGTCAGGGATGCCTGGGATATTCTTCAGCTACGAGCTAAGCCCGCTGATGGTAAAGTATACGGAGAAGGCGAAATCGTTTGGCCACTTCGCGACGAACACGTGCGCGATCATCGGCGGCGTGTTCACGGTCGCCGGTCTGATCGACTCGCTGTTGTACCACTCGCTCAGAGCAATACAGAAGAAGATCGAGCTAGGGAAGTACAATTAAAATCTAGGTGAATCGATAGGTATGAAAAGTATTACACGGCGCCGAAAGCTTCTTATTCCGCGGCGTGCGATCGATCGAGCTGTGCACGAATGCTGTAAAGTAGGCTGGAACGTTTGTCCAGTGACTACGCTAACGTAATTACACAGAAACTGTACACTTCAAAGCAGGCCCCCGTTTTTTTTATACTGACCCCGATGATGTTATCACGATGGATTGAACATTTTGTGTAAGATATACATAAAGTTGTACATACAGATCTATAAACGTGTGTAAGGACCTCTAACAGTTAAGAGAAAAGTATATGAACAATAAAGATTGTATTGCTACAGGGAGGAGGAAGGTACTAATACAGATACTGGTTGTAATGTTATTATATTTACATTAATTACTCCTACAATGTTACAGTGTCTTTAGAAACATATTGTATGTGTCGATCGATGCTTTTGCCACATCCATGCAAAATTGAAGGTCAGTGCCAGATACTAGAGCCAACGGCGACACATACAATGGTTTCAAAGGATCGTACTGGTCTCTGTTCAGGTTCACCAGAAACTGATGCCTTTCTTGCAGCCTTTTCCTTCTACAAAGTAAAATCTGGGGCTGCATGCATATAACTGCATGTGGCAAGTTCATTTGATTATGAGCGTAATCAAAACTATTCACTACTCTGCTCCTAGCTGAAATCAGAACAAAAGATATTTTCGCGTAAATGAATCTGACAAATATTTCATGATGATTCGAGACTCGTATCTTCGATATTTACCGCACATCCACACACGTGGCGCTTTCATCAGAACGAGCTGCATTTCCATAGAATCAAACCCCATTTCCTCTTTCACGGCAAATGTGTTTTCTCTTACGTGAGGCATGTCGTATGTTATAAGCCTGGGACATTTTACAGCCAAGCACCTCACCTGGTAACCATTCAGTTTGAATGTGTGTTGGAAATGACCCAGTCTACCATCTATTTCTTGTGTTTTAAAGGAGAGCCAAATAGGATTTTTGTTCACTATCTCTTTTATCAATTCGGGGGTAAACTTGTGGGCTCTTAAGTACCTTATCCTTGTATGAAGATCGTCCATGTCCTCCTTAAAGATTTTAGGATTTTTCGTGATAAAGTGACCAAGGTTCTCCGGCTCTACACCGCAATCGTGGAGAAATCTTATATAGGGTTTTATGTCTCTATCGAAATCAAGGCTTAGGTACATTTCTACTAAATCTCTATCTCTCTCTAATTTATACAACTTCACTCCCAGCTTCACTAACTGCTGAATCGTATAAGAGTCGTTCGCAAACTTTGCGAAATTGAAAGTTGGTGTCGTGTAAGAGCCGATATGAGAAAGATCTTCGTTGCAGGGATCCAATGGCCCCGGTAGCTTTTCATTTACGTCTTTCAGAGCGTCATTGATTGTATCCACATCGTTCCCTAACACTGACATATCATACGATTCTTTGAGTTTGTTTACCATTTTCGTTAAATCTTTATTCCCGTGCTTTGTATCAGTATTTACAGAAACGTCGCTCGTTAACCTATCAACATAACCTGTACTCTTAGGCGCGACATTTCCCGGTGAAACGCAATCCTTGAAATTCTCATTCGGCGTTTTACTTTTCGTAATATCGGGTGTAGAACACGCGGAGGCCTTGGAGCCTTCCGAGGCATTTCGGAAGATGAAATTTGTGGTTCCGCCGGTCTGTCGACGCACTAATTTTAAAAGCGTGCACGATCGAGAAAGCCCCATGTTTCATACCAAAACGTTATTAACGATACAACGGAATATTATCGAATCATGTAGAACACCACGAATTTCTTTTTAAAATGATAATCCAACAGCGAGCACTCACGCGTACGCATATTGTATACAATCCATTCACGCACGCGGCTTACCTCTAATCGAACATTTCGATATATCGATCGCAAATTTTAAAGTAGGGCGTAGTGTCGTCCGTTACTCAAAAATTTGCTCGGGAAAGTGTATGTAACGGAAAATGAAAGTAGAGGGTTTTAAGAAGAAATATTTTATTACTTAAATTGATTAGTCACGCATTAAATATTACGACGGCAAGAAAATGTTCTTTGATTTACACAAATATACAACTCAAGGACGCTGACTGAATGCAATATACGTGCAATACCCCTTGATTAACACCGCATTGTTTTTTGTTGGAATAGTGTATACTCATTCACACATACATACGTGTATACATATATATATATATAACTTGAACCATTATTACCTAATTATGCCGTTCTTTTTTTATAGTCTTTTTTAAAGAAGCAATACGTGTTACGGTAGTAAGTACACTGATAATGTATTAAGAACACTTCGATTCGTAACGAATGATTCAATGTTAAAATAAAAGCAAATAACTGTCGGAATGTACCTTAATATAAGATAATATCCTTTCATATATCACATAGTGTTTTCATAATTCTCGGATTGCCTGCCGTATTCCATTCGAGTGGCCAATGAATCGTGGAATAAGTTAAACCTCTTGAAATATCGCATTTGCATTCTAATCGTACACACGCAACGCAAGATTGGAAGTACAACTTATCGACAGTTTCAACTAGTCAACTTCAATATGAATTAATACAGCAGTGGCTATGTCGGCAGTACCTTTTTGAAAACGAAACGCTACCTCCGCGAATAACATTCGCTGAATTTATGCAATGCCATAGTGTACCATTCCGTTCATGGTAAAAATAAGCTATCACCCATTCGTGCTAATGTACAATTTCCCTTGTTTTTCTTTTTTTTTCTCTGCTTTTTACACTTATCGTCGCCTGACTAGAAACGTTACTCCTGCTTTTCCCTTGCGCCGGTGCCATTCGTGCTTGTGGATTCGTCTTCCACTTGCCGATTCCTCGCCTGCTGCCTTAACTGGGCTCTTTTTAGGCTGGTCATTAACTGACTGGACTGATAAAGCCAACTAGCCTAAAAGTATGAAGATAAGAAGTGTATATTTGGCATAAGCGCATTTATTCTTTTATATTTGTCTGACTAGAGCCATATATGTCTACGAGGGTTTATCGTAGACCTCGTCGAGTCGTTTATCTACTTACAATCATTATCATACAATTCATCAAGATAGGAACAGAAAATACTATAGATATGAAAAGTCCATTGGAGTCGAAATACTGCTGTCTTGAAAAGAGCCTGCGGAAAGTTTATAAATATGTATATTTCTGCCTCGGCAAGCTCGCATTCTATGGTACTCACATCCAATTAGATGCAGCGACTTCGTTAATGCTTTCAGAGAAATATACCAAGAGTACTAAAACGCAGACATTAGAATGTAATACCAGTGAATGAATATCGACTGCTTAGCTCGCAAAACAAATGCACTTACGTAGAGCGAGAAATAACATAATCTGAAAATTGGCATGGTTCCTTGTCATTAGTGCAGTCATTGTGACCGCAACATGGAAAGTCAATAACAGAGCAAGCCATGGATCTCTCCATTCGATCTGCAACGATTAGTGATTCAATCTAAGCGTCCATGCTTTCGACACACTCGCCACAATGATATTATACAATGAAATATTAAATACTTTGTACTGGCAAAGACACTACTATAACACAGAGAGTTTATTTAACAGAAAACACTCGACGCATACTTAAGAATACATTTCCATAATCGTACATAATTCATACATTGAAACCTCTCCAATGAATTACAAATGATTTCCTCAAAGGGGCGGCATTCTGCGTTCGAAATAATTGCCGAATCACATGGAACGTTCCGAAAATTCTCGATCGATTCCTAGGACGGATTTTGGGGCATTCAAAAAGAAACGTGGAAAAGCGGCATTGGCGTAGAACGAATCGATGGTGACGCGTGGAACGAAAATAGAACGGGAGTCAAAACATTTATTCGTCGATTTTTACTAAACGTTTCTCGTAGACGGCTGTTATTGCAAGTCAGTCTACGTAAATCGTATCACGGAACACGCAGATATCTCTGATAAAGTGCAATCGACCCGCGAGTCAACGGAGATTGACATGTGCGCCAAGTGCTGCAGCATTGACACTTTTTCGCCGGTTGCACCGAAAACGAGAGTTTCGGTGAGGCCCGAAAAGGTAGAGAGGAACGCTGTCTATCCCCATAGTTTGGGCCCGCCGAGGGGAGAAATCGAAAGGTGATGGTCGAGGAGCGACATGGTGTAATTGTCGAGCGTAAAGTAAAAGAGGAAAGAACTCACGCTCTGCAGGAACGGCAGAATACCGTCGATCGGAGACTTCGGTTGGTCCTCCGACATCGTGCCTGGCTAACAAAACTTGTGGGCCTGTTCGAGGAAAAATTGCACATCCACGAAAGAAATTCGGGTCGCAGCTTTTAATCGACGCAAAAGGCAACGAATGGAACAGTCGGCACCGCAGAAAACGCTGATATGCGCCGAGCGTACGCGGCGACACACGGGAAAAACAAAGATCGTGGGAGACAGTGGGTCCTTCCTCCTCTTTTAATCAGTCTCGCCGTCTTTCTCGTAAGACGCACACGACACTTTATGGACTCACGCCGGACTACATGATCCGGACACACAGACAATCCGTCATTTGCGGGTATATCTATAGACTTCGTCGCCAGGTGGCCGCGAACAGTAGTCGATTCTCGCAAGTCCATTCCCCCCGTGACATAATTTTTCTGAATAACGAAGACCTTTTGCATTTAAAATTACAGAAAGATCGACTAATTTAGTCGAGACTAAGTACCAATTCCCTCTTTCCCTTATTTGCGCCCCATACTTTTAATGCTATTTAAATCGCTATTGCGTCAAGCTGGTGGCGCCATCTGTACAGACATTGTTAGTACGTAGAACTAACGTCGTCAGTCTGTTTGGTTCCGATATCGCGGTACGATTTACTGAAAGTGCGCGCGATAAAAACGATAGTACGAGAATAAATTATAATTGGTGCGATTGTAGTCTCGAAATGATAGTGATTACGAGTTTCTACAGTGTCTTGCATTCATCGGAAATTGCGAGCTTCTTCGATACTGGATGGATATAAAATGGATCCAGCGGGCGGCAATGAACTCGTCCCACTGGCTTCAAATGCTAAATCGTGGATCTGGCATTATACGCTGCTTTACTGCGTTTCATCCATGAAGAAGATAGGTGTGTAATCTTAGATGCTTGTGATATGATTTATGGATTCTATTATACTCGACCTATAAAGTGGGGAAAAGAGGCATCTCTTATCTGACAGATTTTCGCGGCTATGTGTCTGACCACCAGCTGCGCGGTGTAGATGCGCGCAAGTCGCGACGCAGAAATTCGAATCTAACCTTCTAACGCTTCTAACAATGCGCTAAAGTATCGGAAACTCGTTGAAAAATTATTTCTAGCTAAAATATCAGTACACATCATTGCGATAATATACTGACAGATTAAATGTCATTCGGTACAACGAATGACTGCATTTTAATGTGCGCGCGTCTGCATTGGGCATCATGTGCTGAAGCACGTGGCAAAAGCCTGTCGGAGGGGAGGAAGCTTCTCGATCTTGCCGCGCACGATTGTTTGAGCATTCTGTGTATTTATAAATGACAACCAACATTCATCGTCCATGAGAAAGTTGTAAAATTATGCTCGTGGTTCGTATTTGGTCTATCATCATTTAACATTATCGAGGCCGTGTGTTTGTCCGTGAACCTGAAAAATATCACGGACGATTACAACACTGGGCAATAGATTGAACTTACGAGTTTCATGATTTGTCGGAAAGTGTCAATCAATGGGAAAGTTATTTGTTTGTTTTTATTTTTTGTAAATAGAAATATATATTATATATCTTAATATATAAAGCAGAAAGCTGCTATATGTTTGTGTGTTTGTCTGTCGCCTAAAAACTTTCGAACGATAAACTCTGGGATCACGAAATGTACTTCAACTCATTATGCCTGACTAATCCAGATGAATGTGATCATTTTACAAAAAAAACTTAAAATATTTTTTTTATAAAATCAGAATCTAAATTTCCGGCGAAGCCGAGTAGTAAAACTAGTATATATATATATTTGTTATTCCTTATATATATAAGAGATTGTATGTGTATATGTTTTTCAATTCCAAAATTTCATTATGTAATGGTTGCTTTGCAAAAGTGCAAGGATGCCTAAATCACTTTCCTTCATTCAATAGTAAAATGTATCGTCTGCATTTATTTCAGTTTAAAGAGCAAACTATGGGTAATACTTTCAAGTCCCTGTTATACCACCGAAAGATTTGCTTGGGTGGTCAGTTCGCGGACCTTGAAACGCAATTGCAAGTACATTCTGTTGCTACATAAGCACACCAATAAACTGTTTATCAAAAGATTCGCAAAGTAACATCACGGACTCAGAGATGTTATTATATTGGACTTTAATCTTGCTCCTATCTCTTTGAAAGCGGGTGACGAAGAGATTCACAAATAAAAGGAAATGATCGCGGAAGTCATTTTTTAACAAAGCGCGATACCGTTTTGCATGACACATTTCTCAGTCACAAAGTAATAGTAAAACTGTAAGCGATCGTTTGGAACTCGAAATATTATTTTTATTGACAACTCACTTTGGATGTTATTTGTTGTGCAACGATAAGATCGTTAATCAAATTGCGCAAAACAAAGTCGAATTGATATGCATTGAATTAAACAGATTACAATTTGTTATATAATATTATTATTGTCACATGTTATCTTCATTCGATAACGATTTGTTTACTGGTTATCGAATCGCAAAGAATCCCCGGTCAATTTCCTTGTCCTTCTTTCCAGGGAAAATAATCAAACTTTTATCGTCATAAGATTGTCCGCCGTTCGAACCAATCGTTAAAAATAACATAAACGAAGCATCGATGACGAATCATTAAAACGATGAACTGTAATCTAATCTGATAAAGTGAAATTTAACTTGCACTGCATCAATATTAAACCGCAGAGCTTTAAACTTGGCTCAAGATAAAAAACACTTGTTTTACTTTACACACCACTATCCCCTGTATTGTTATTATGATATCTATTCTTGAACCATCGTAAATCATGCATAGCTCTCCCTCACACTGGAAAACTTCTCAAACCACCGAGATCAAGTGTACCCGAATTACTTCATGTCATCCTGCTCCAATCGTCCTCCGTCCCAAGTAGCAATTCACTACCGTAATTGTTACTCTGTCTGCGCGAACAACGGATGAAGAAAAACCGATACTCACGAACGCGTATTCTCGCGGCAAGATACGAGGAAACGCGAAATGATCGACAACGTCAATGTTCACAGTGCGATCTAACCCCCGTTGCTTTACGTAATCCGGCATCGATAAAATTGCATGGAAATGGCGCGTTTAAATTTCTGCTGTCCCTTATCGACGGCAAAATGAAGAGTAAAAGTGAAAGAGAAACACGTGCATCGAAGGCTTCTATCGCGAAGGAAAGTTTCCATTTGGACTCTCGGCTTGGATGCATTCTCAGAGCTGTTGAATCCATCTTCTGATATTTACGCTTACCTTGCAGGGTGCATCGGCGAGATCGCCGGTCGTCGCTCGAAAGAACCACCATCGCCGCTCGCGTTATCCCATGTTTGTTCACGAGCACTTGCTGCGTGGATGGGATGCTTATCAATCGGCGGGTAGCCTGGTGGCCGAGCAAACCGCTTCTGTGTTGTTCTTTATCAGGTGACGGGGCAGTGTTGTGTCTCATCTTTGGGTGTACACTAGCGTCTCGAAATCGGTGGTTGGAGCAGCCACGGGATCGGTCCGCCATGCCGATTGGACTTTGAGCGGTCAAAGATTGGATCGAGATGGTGGACAAGAGAAGGCCTCCTTCTCCTCGTGCGAGATATATCGGGTCACAGATATATCGTGGTCGTCCTGCTGCGAGGATCGTTTCTTCGGCTGCCGCGCACTGAATCGGTATTCGATCGTCCCCTAAACCGGAACGATGGCATTCGAGCTTGAACTTCATCCGCCGGGCCCGGAAGCGAAGGCCGTGGCCCTCAAGGAGCTCAGGGAGACAGAGGAGAACGTCAAGCAAGGGATCATCGAGCTGAAGAAATACTTAGAGGGTGAGTTTCTATCAATGTTTAGATTGCCTGTGCGTTTATGTTGAGGATTGATTTTTATCGAGATCATAAGCTTCTTATCTCCAATTTCCTTCTTCGTCGTGACGAAATTAATTCGTAGTGCATAGCTCAGAACAATTTGTAGATGAACTGTCAATCATTGACAATACTTTTCTGTCATATTTCGGATGTTTTAAGCCGTACTATGTGCGAAGAATTTGATACTTTCTTCCTTTATTTCTCATGAAATTAGAAGCTTCTCGATAATAATCTCTGTTTTTAAAAATATTTACTGCAGTGTCTTCTTGCATCTTCAAGCCTAGTAAAATTGGAATATCCGAAAAGGTTCAAATTCTTTCTAATGTACGATAATTCTATCACCTAGATTTTATATAGATTGTTATCGCGTGTTTTCTATACTAAATTAATTGACGATAAATCCCTGAGAGTAGTGTTAATCTATCTCGAGCTTTATCGTTCGCAAGCAAGCGAACAGTTGGATCGCGACGCCAGTTTTCAAACCTGCGGAGACACGCGCGTTTGACAGCGTATGGAAGCGTTTTACAGATTTGTTAAGTAGTCGCTTGAATGTAATTAGTTTCACGATTTACGTACTATTTTCGTGTTCCCAGCTACTCGTTCGTGACACATTTCCGTTTCTAATCGCACTCGCCTAGAATTCGCATAATTTCTCGCTGTTTGAATAGCAATATTTCTAACAAAGGCGATCGTTCGTTCGTGAAGTCATCGTTCGTCAAAGACGTGGCATCTATAAACATTCCTTCGACTCGCTTACTTCAAACGTGAAAAGGCACGTTTAGTGTCTTAATTTCAATCACAATCACGAGAAGGAGGAGATGTATGGATATAAAAGAGTGACAAATGAACTTGGCGAGTTTCTACGCACGGTCCAAGTTCACTTGCAGGCAACAGGGAAGGGGTAATCCGAGAGCGACATTTTTCTCGCGAATGCCTCTGCGAAGATTAACCAAAAATCCTAGGAAAACTGTATTTAATCGAGGTAGTTTAAATCGTATGAAAGAATTCGAATCAGAATTGAGATCTGAATGAATGTAAAACGAACGGTGTTTATATTTGAATACCATTGAAGCATTGACACTGTCTCGACCAGCTCCGAGTGCATCAGAATCTAAACTTAGGGTCACGCTCGTTTCTTTGATAACGCGTTATCACGCCGGCCAGGCTCGGCCTTCCCCTCTGTTTCCAGCTTCCCTGGTGTCACGGTTTTTCGAATCTCTGGATCAGAAATAATTTCTGATCGTGGGCGTAAACAAGCCGCGCTGGCGCGCCCGAAACGATCGAGAATCGATGATAAGCCATCGATCCCGAATCTGGGGCCGATAACGGACACGGACCTTGACCCTCGATGGCACAAAGTGAACCTGAGATCCGTACACTCGAGATAACATTCTCACTGCACTGGCGAAGAAACACTGATAATGCCGATACCGTCCCGTAAGCGACGACAAAGAAAGACAACTATAGTACATTGTTCCACGTTTTACCTTCCACTGAGAAGATTTCTGTTCTTTATTCGAGAAATCCTGTCAATTCTCATCGAGAGAGGGAAGCTTCGCGAGAAATACGAGATAGTTGGTAGTACAACTAGGATTGCCAACCGTACTATAATATATAGTATTGTACTATATTTTTTAAAATACTGTATTTCCAATGCATCGATAAAATTCTATAATTTTTACTTATTTCTTTATTTTATGGCAACATCAAAACTTTAATTTGCGAAATTAAATTTTAACAGAGATGATGTTTTCTGTAATGAATATGGAACAGAGCCACTCTATCTCTCATAAAAAATGTTAATTTGGACGTTCAGTGCAATCAAATCTTTAACATATTTGTTAAAGACAATCAATTAATTAATAATGCAAAATGCACAAAAATATTACATTTATTTTAATGTAGTTTTATTTTGTACCACTTTCCTCTGAAAAGTATTATATTTTTTCACGATGTACTATATTTTCCCGAAAAAATGTTGGCAACCCTAAGTACAACCCCGAACATAGTGGTGTCTTTCGCGAAAAGATAATTTGCGAGGCTGAGGAGAGGAAGTGGGAGATGACTTTCAGAATTCATTCAATCGACTTCGTATATTCAGGAAGCTCTTCTGTGAGTTTATGTAGAATACAGTTTGTGCGAAGCACGCTAGAAATGAATCCACTCCCTGTGTGGAGGCTGTCTGTATTCAATAATTCTCTGAACTTTGGTTTCGCTCGAGAATGCTCGATTGTCGAGGAAGAGTCAGCGATACACTGTCCTAAGTAGTTAAATATTTACGAAGATACAATGTTCCAATTTCGTAATTTACGACTGAAAGGCACACTGTGTGTTGGTATAACTCTTGTGGCCGATATCTCCTATTTTAAGGAAACATTCCTCGATCAGCGGTAGCCGTTGATGCAATTATGTCGTTCTGGCTGCTGGGTTTGCAGCTATGCAATAGTTGCACTTGATTAATGCTCTGGGGAGAGTAGAGAGAGAGTAAGAGTTAGGAGAGTCAGGTGTATTGGTCACGAGGACCAGGTCTCTAGATTAGTTTTCTAAAAGGAGATAGTAGCCTTCGAGATCTTTACTGATTTTACAATTGCACGGCTCACAGTAATATTTTCCCTGATGAGTTCAGCCAACAGTGGACGAACCTTGCGATGCAGCTCGGATTCCCACTCCATTTTCGGTTTTCCTCAGTTCCACGTTACGATCCAAGGCTTGCTTGTGTAAAGCTTGCATGGGTAACTTTGATGGGCAAATAGAGATCATTGCAATTTCCTTAACGAGGACGTCTGAGGTGATTTCCGACGGAAGAGGCCTTCTTAGCTACCACGCGAGGACAGCTCGATCCTACGTGGCTGTTGTGGTTCTCGAAACGAGCGTTCTTGAACGTCCTGTACCTTCTTGGCATTAATCATTATCATTGTTAATTACTTTCGTCTTGGGTAACATTGCTTTCAAAGTATTGCGTATTCGATATACAGCTGATCGGTATTCGCACCTATTAATATGTAATCAGGGCAAAAACAATTGGAAAGTACTATCAGGTCATATACAATATACATGCAATGTTTCAGCAATTCATGCAGTTAAGTGCACTTTAGTGGCATGTGGTGACTAAATGGCTGCCTTCAACACTGCAGCTCACAATGGCAAACGTTTGCCCAAAGCATGATTAATCTTATGTGCGCGGGAGAAATATTACTCGGTCTCTGTTTCATTTCATTCGCACACAAGATAAGGGATGGAGGTTTGCCGAGGGAAAGCAGCTAAATAAATGTATCATTGTATATTGTCAGGTGGTACGAATGCACGTAGGCAAATAATCGTTTGTTCGTTAAGTAAATATTTGCTCCGTGGTTTTAGCACGGTCTTAATTACTTACAGCGATCACTTATTCGCGGCTTCGCATTGACGTTGTACATTCATGCATGCCGGTTATGCAGCGACTATAGGTCATTGTCTTGAAAGGTTGAGTTACGATTTCCTATGACCGTGTTCCTCAATTGTTTTCCTGCCCTCTTATTTGCAGAGGACAAGACCATCTATTTCAAGACAGACGACGACGTCCTCATAATCTTCCTGCGGCCATGCAAATTCTACGCGAAGAGCGCGTACGAGCTGATGAAGAGGGTGGCCGATTTCAAGAGCAAGAACGCGTCCCTGTTCGAGAATCTGATGCCGATCGACGAGAAGGTGGCCTTCCTCGAGCACAACGTCGTCAACGTCCTCAAGGGCCGGGACCACAAGGGTCGCAGAGTGCTGGTGGTCAACTCTGGAAAGACTTGGGACCCCGCCAAAGTCAGCGCCGATCAGATCCTTCGGCTATTCTACTTGATCCACGACGCTGCCATGCTGGAACCAGAAACCCAGGTAAGCTGATCAGAACAGCATCATAAATATCATTAAATAAATGTATGTAAACGGTAGTTTCATAAATCGACTCAATTTTGATGCTGCGATGTCTGTTCAGTGATGTCCGTAACTACTTGCATGGCCACGTATCTCACGAAAGTGTGTTCCGAGGGGAATGGAACATATTCGCGAGACGAACTCCCTTTTGCGATTTGTTGGGAAATTGTGCGCAGTCGTGGTTACCTCGTTATGTAAATTATTGTAAACTAGTGTTGTCGCCGACGAAGCTAGCTTTCCACTGGATTTTACGTGGCTACTTCCTTAAGCTTCATATTAGGAATTCGTCAGCGTTTAATTTGGAACGTTTAAATCGAGCAAGCGGTTTATTTCCGCAGATCTATGGAACTGTGGTGATCATGGACTTTGATGGGCTGTCGATGAAGCAAGTGATGGGTCTCACGCCATCATTCAGCATGAAGCTCCTGAGTTTCATCCAGGACGCCATGCCTCTGCGTCTCAAAGAGGTCTGTAAATTGCCAACAAGTACCCTCGAGCTCCCTTTTTGGCACATTTCCCGTGAATTTTCGTTGAGCAGAAACCTTTAGAAGGCTAAAAGTATATTTGCAACACGAAAGACTCCTATCCTATCTCGCCTGGCGCTTTAGTGTGTTAATGGAACTGTAATTAGTGCAATACACCAGCGTTCCTGTATATTTCAGGTCCACATCGTGAAGCAGCCGTTCCTGTTCAACATGGTCTGGCAGATGTTCAAGCCCTTCGTCAGGGAGAAGCTGAAGAAACGTATGTTCTTCCACGGGAGCAAAATGGCTACCCTCCATACTCATATTCCAGCAAGTCACTTGCCGAAGAGCTATGGGGGCGATCTTCCCGATTTCGACTATACCAGCGCTGACTGGTATCCCGCTCTGATCAAGGTCGATGACAAAATCAAAGGTGAGGCGAATTCTTTCATTCTCTCCGCTACAAGGCTTGCCTAAGGGATCATTCTACTTTGATCGGCCGAAAAATTAAGCTATTTGTTAAGTTCTTCTCAGTAAATACAACATATAATGAAATAAATCTTTTTGGTATTTATTCATCTACTCTTATCTTATACAAAAAAATTAAAAAGAATTTTTGCAATTTGTTTTATTAGTTTTTATACAGTGTCAATATGGCACCTAAAAAAAGAGGTATGTTCACGGCGTGGGTGATTTCCCGGCGCAGGCTTATTAGAAACAAAAAATTCCAAAAGATTCTTAATCTGTATGACTGTCGCTATAGCCCCTAGCTCAATTAACAGAGAGTAGCTTAATAAGTATCAAAAAGACTTATTTCATTATATGTTGTATTTACTGAGAAAAATATCTTTAAAAATAGCTTAATTTTTCGGCGGTTCAAAGTAGAATGACCCCTTAACATGCAGGCACCTTGAATGTTCGGGAGACTTGAGATTCCAAGCAATATGTATCTCGTTTAAGCAGCAAAATCATCCCCTTTTGGGGTCCACGCTTTTCTGTTCTTTTTCCAGAATGGAACACTTACGGATATCGCAAGAACGAATAGACTGAGAGCAGGCTGGTAGAACAAGATCCTCGAATTGTCCTGACGATCATCCTCCATCGGGATGGCGCTCGGTTGTACAGATCATACATACTTGGAACGCTCCACGGGCGGTTGTCGTTGTATATTTCTAACAGAGTTTATAATTAATGGTATACTTTTGTACAAAAGATAATTGTTACTGAAAAAAATTAAAAGATTTTCCCAAAAGAACCAGTATTGCGTGTCCATTGAGGAGAATGTACCCGTTTTCAGGCGATAGGGGAACTCCCCTCTTCTGCTTCTATTTTCTATACATTTCCTGCGAGATATTTGTATCCTATTCTACCGAAATTGGAAACCTAAAGGGTAAGGGGATTCTAATTCAGGTGACTTCTTTCATTAAGGAGTCATTTCTACCTGTGAGGTCTGAAAACACATGTACTTTCGGGATTTTTTTTGGAAAAACTTGAAGACTTTTTTCAATAAACGGTTGCGTATTCGGATGAATATATTTTAATGTTCTTGTAGTATTTTTTGCAATGCGATATGCAGATAAACAAAAGAATTATGGGCGATCCCCGACAACGTTGTTATATTTAAGCACTTTACGATGCCCATAGTAGCTTTGACCTGGTTCATCAGAAATAAAAAATTCGACCGAACTTAGTTAGTATATTACATTATCTAGTGCCCGATCGTGGCTTTTTTAATTTCGATGCGTAGTTCTTATTATACAGATGAAAATCCATACTTTTGCTACGAACAGCTGCCATTTTGTAGCAAATTAATTTTTCGGGATAATGAACGATCGGGCATTAAGTAGATAACCCAATATACTAACTAAACTTGGTCGAATTTTTTATTTCAAATGAACCACGTCGAAGTCGCTGCCGGGAGATCACCCATAATTATTTTATTTATTTATATATCGCATTGCAAAAAATACTACAGGAACCTTAAAACATATACTTTCGAATACACAACCGTTTATTTAAAAAAGTCTTCAAGAGTTTCTAAAAAAAATTCCGCAAGTACATGTGTTCTCAGACCTCACAGGTATTGGCATGACCCCTTAATACCGGGAGATTAAATTGAACTCATTGATCCTTCTACTGTTCCTCAACCCGGATGAATTATGCATAGGTAGTTTCGGTTGGCCAGCGTATGTACAAATATCTACAACATCGCAAACTGTGCCAATTCCATGACGTCCGTTTATGAGCGGTTTAGCAACGCGTTGACGGTTTCTCGTCTATCTTTCACCACTGGGTGTGCTAACAATTTGACATCAATGACCTTATGACACGGAGAGTTTTCCAGACCGTCGTTGCAACCATATATAATCCTTGTTTCTCTTATTGTTTACGGCTAGAGTGTTGACCTGGTAGATCATCGGTTGCATGTTTAAGTACCTATTATATCCTACAATTCCTTGCACGCGAAATTCTAACGTTTTCATAGTGGCAGTGCCCCGCTTATAAGAATTGAATGACTTTTCACAAAAAACAATAGAATTGAATATTTGGAAAATGTAGTTGACCCTGATGTTAGTAATATGGCACGAACGAGCCGTGTTTTCAAATTATCCAACTTTCACAATTTGAGACTTATTCCTGTGCTATTCCTACATGCCGTTGTCTTTGTTTTACAATTGTAATCCTCGTCGTAGTTAAACATGCATTTATTCGGGATGGAAAATGCGTGGG
Organism: Andrena haemorrhoa; assembly: GCA_910592295.1. Classification (NCBI taxonomy): domain Eukaryota; kingdom Metazoa; phylum Arthropoda; class Insecta; order Hymenoptera; family Andrenidae; genus Andrena; species Andrena haemorrhoa. Next base: position 7,470,639 of record OU342941.1, read on the forward strand.
AACGCAATTTCCGTGAATTATGTGATAAGTGCACCTTATGCAAACGAATCGTTGATTTCGGATTAGGAAATGGGAAATCGAAATCGCATTAATCGTTTCCGTCTTTCTGTTCCTTCGACAGTACCTTACAAATTATATTATACTTACGTCGTTTCAGTTGTTCAAGCCGTACTTTTTTTCTTAATGGATAGATGTGTGTCTTCTGTATTAAGTTAGAGGTCATTTATTCCTGCTCGATATTGTGTGTTAATGAAGCATAAATTATGCATTTTTGACACGGAGACCAAATGAACTATGAGGTCGGAGGAATATGCAGGAATTACGTGGAAGATTTACGCTCACCTAAGATTTACGCAACGTCCCAGCACTTTCAAATTTGACCCAACACGACGCAATTCGAGACAACCCGGTTTGGAGTACAGGATGAAAGCAGGGCACAATAAACGCACATAAAGAGTAAGCAACTGTAGAGGAATTCATAACGTTGCGTCATGGTTGGCTGCTCTTGAACTCAATCAAATTGAAAAGCAAAGCAAACCACTGGAAAGGGATATGATGAAATTGCGAACGTTCTGATTGAATTAGGGCTTATTAACATACACACCTATAATATCACAAGAAGAAGAATATTCAATTCTGCCAATAAGATCAACTATCCTGTGAATCATCGATAAAGTTCTCCTAATCAAGAATAAATACAATAAAAATGTCCCTCGAAAATGGAAACCACAAAATCTGTCTTCTCTTTTTCACCTCCTTCAAACTAAATTCTATCAGCAAGCGGAAAATAGCGCATTGCTCGTCAAAATGCTCTCTACATACTCTTCTCGAACGCAAAGCAAATAGAAAAAAAGGAATGAGAAAAATCACAAAACCGTGACTATTGCAGTGCGTGTAGTGAAATGCGAAAATTTATTTGTACTTTTGTTAATTTCCGCCTGTAACGTCCGACATTTGACACCTAGGATAGATATTAAAATTTAATGTCAAGCAATGCTGACAAAGGGTGACCCCTGTCCTTCCCACTGTCACGAACCGCGATCGCGGGTGGGAGAAGAGCCGCTGACGATTTCCAACTTACAACTTCGGCCCGAAGCAGTCCTCACTGTGCCCTCGACCGCGCTGGTTCCACCTTCGCGTGCTACCTGTTTCCACCGCGACCGATCGCGCCTTTCTTCGTCCTTCTCTCTCCTCCGCTTCTTCATGTGCCTGGCAGTCGACGACCTTCCGTTCCCAGAGCACCGAGAGTTTCCTCACTCGAGACCGTGAGATGACACTGGAGGCACTGTGACCCATCCCCCGCTGGAGGAAACACATTTCCCAAGTAATTCTGATCGCAGGTAGATTCACTAGAAGCGTCTCACTGGTCCTAAAGAAGACTCGAGGATCCTTTTAAGTGGCTTCCAGAAGAAACAGGCTCTACGATCCTGCTTGGTTTGCTCAGGTATTCTATTAAACGTACGAACTGTAGCTCGTTCTTTGGTTCTTCTGGTGGAGGTTGATTTTTGACGATTAGAGATCGTGGTTGACGATGTGGAGATTCGAGGGCCCGTGGATTTAGAATACAGGTAGAATCGAGACGGTGTGCTGGGCTTTAAATACACTTTAGTGAAATTGGAATCGTATAACTTTGATTTTTAAAATAGCTGGCATTCTTTTGGCTAAAAGCTCGGGGAACAATTGAGCAGGACTTCTTATTGAATATGTAATGTACTGGGCGAGAGTAACTTGTATGTGAAATTGCAATGACGTAAGAGCCGCAAATGGAAATTGAAATGGACTAAACGAACTTTCTCCTTCATTCGAGCCCTCCAGTGAGTAAACTTTTCACCTGAAAAAGCTTGTTATTTCCATTTATCAGCAGTGAACAGTCTTCATACCTTCCCGAACAACGCGATACACTGTTAATAACGATTGAACAGAAATTATAGTGATGTTTGTACAAATCGAGTCTTTGCAAACGATCATATAATGACCCCATTATCTTATCAGGCAGGGAAATGTGGATCAGGATGTCCATGCACAAAACATAAATAGACGCAGCAGAGGCTGCAGTTTGTACGATTCAGTGCCATGGCTGATAGAACAGTCAGATACGCGTTTGGTGATTTTTCCACCAAACAAAGAACAGACACGTTTAGCATTATTTACAAAATTGCCCATCCTCTATCAGCCGTGGCAAACATTAATGTGTACGTAGAAAGCTGAGTGACATAAGAAATTTTGTCAGGCGTAGTGAAATGATTCCACTTGCTCTATTGCCAGACTCTAAACTTCCACTTTCACTTTTCTGTCGTTTAAAGTTTCGATTGTAGAAAGCGATCATCCCGAATCGTCCCAGCACACCGACCGAAATTAAACTTCCCAGAAACTATACGAATTCATCTGCAAAACACGCGTCACAATACACAGTCCGAAATATTAACACGGTCGAGAATCACGAGAACTAAATAGGCGCCGGTGCCCAGGATTACGCACATCAAACAAAACTCGCGTAAACTGTGAAACCAATGTAAAGCCACGGTACAGAGAAACTCTGACATCACAGCTTTTTGTAATCTCCGCTAATTGTAATGAGCTCTCATAGTGTACACTTCATCACACTTTGCACACTGTACGCTCCGACATCATACTGTACACTTCGACATCACGCTGTACTCACAATCAGGCGGACACTTTCCACGAACACCTCCGAGCGCCCACAAACAAGAACAACGAAGTAGTCGGTCCGTTTGTTGCTTCAGACTAATCGATCGGGGGAGACAGAAAGAAGGGATCGAAGAAGAAATCTGACGCGAATATAGCGTAGAGTTATATCGACGTGGAAAAACAGAGAATCGCGATGAATCGCCTATATGACACACGATACCAAACACGTTCCGGCGACAATCGCGCGCTTACCCGTCAGGCATGCTCCGCGCCCGTGAATCTGCGTGAAACGGAGATTCATCGTGGTGTAAACGGTACAGACAGGCTACTGTGATATGGAAATACTGTAGCCGAGCACAACACTATACGCCAAAGAACAGCACACTGAACACAGAGGCCAGAACAGCTGGGACAGTTGAGGAGACTCCTCAGTTATCTTCAGGCAACCTCGACTCCCATCTCTACTGTTTAATATAATTGCTAAATCTCCACCAAGGATGAATCGTTACTGAGAGTACAGATCTGACGAGGCTTACGGATGCTGAAGTGTTACAATGATTACTTTGTGCGTTTGTCTGCCAATCGCCGGTGACCGATGATCTGTTAACGGGGAAAGTGTCCGAGTCATACGTGCAGAGATGGGTAAAAACATTACTCTTAAGAAACTAGCTCCTTTCTATGCACGAGACCTTCATCTTCAATCTCAAGGCTTTTCATCCTTACGTATATCCTCCTCCGGAGTCTATGCACTCTTCCTTGCACTTCAGAACCCCTACTCCCTTCGAATTACCTTCAGAACTTTCTCGTTTCCTCGTGAACGTACTGTCGCAGAGTTTGTCGCAGTCCGAAATTTCTCACAAAGTCGTCCGCATTCGTCCATTCGTTGGTGCACTTCGTGTCGAGTAGCTTCCAATGTGTATGTCGAATCGTCGGTCCCCTAATACCCTATTTACTAACTAACATTCTGTCTTTTCTATTAATCACTATTCCAGTATGGCCGTAAGGTGATAAGCGATCTTGAGACGTGATAAGACAGTGCAAAAATATATTAACGAAAGACAACAGTGTCGGTCGTCGGCGTGCCATCGGTTAAGTGCCTGGCCCAGGAAGTTCATCATGTATGTCCGACAGATAGAGGTGTTTCCTAGCAAACGTAGGGGCAGCCTTGTCAAGGGTTCCTCCGACATGGAGAGGCAAGGGGAGCAGATTACCGGAGGAACAATCACGAAGCTGAGGGAGGTGCCGCAGTTCAAGGTGGGCAACTTCCATTTGACGGCGGAATTCGACGATGGGGGCGAGTATTACAGGGAGAAAGCCAAGAGGGAGCTCAGGGAGACGGACGAGGTTGTTCAGCAGAGCTTGCAGGGCATTAGGGACCTACTCAGAGGTAACTATCTCTCGAAAATCGCCCACCTTGCCATCCAATGGCACTGTCAAATGGCAATTGAGTCTGGTCAATGAGATTTAAAGTGAAATCCAAAGGTTTCGAGGAAGTAGAGAGAATAATGGTTGCAATTGCAGATCGAGGGAAGGGAGAAGTAGTGGTTAGTAAGAAAAAGTGGTAGCGAAGTACTCAGAGTGAAAGGAAAAGGTAATTGTTGGGTGAAGATGGTAATGGAAGCCTTAGGAGTACATGAGAAAAGACTTTGCTTAGGGTTGATGCCATTGAGTCGGTTATGGGAGAATGAAGAGCCAGATCTGATACATCTATATGAAATGTGGTTAATCAATTAATTACGATGTCCCTCAGTAACTTGGACCGTAATTTAAATGACATCATTTGGAAAGGAGAAATAGTTGAATGGCGAAAGATAGTAGGAAGTTCATTAAAATTCATTTTGTAGAACTCTGGAAACCCTGAGGCGTGAATAAACTTACGATTTCAGTGGCTCGGTGGTCAATTATTTTCGTACACTAGAAAACTTTTCGGAATGTTAATCGTGAGAGCTTTTGTTCACGAATCAAAATTCGTTCTTTGTTTCGCGTTAACCTCCTCGAATTTCGTTGAACTTTGAATAACGCGAAGAAAATTCAATCTTGCTTAGATCGACTAGCGATAATTATTATCAAATGGAATTGGCAGGATCGTGATCACGTTTTTAATCGATAGCTCGATAAACACTGCAAGAAATATTTATCTAATGCTCGACGGAACAAAGTACTCTTATCAGACGGATTAAAGAAGGAGTGATTAATTAAGTCAATAATGAATGTTTGATAATCGTATCAAGATTGAGTAACTACTTAGGAAATGGTCTGGTTCACAATACAAGTAGTGATCGCTGTTTTTTAAAGGAAATAACTCAACAAGACGCCACAGTGTACGTGAATTCGCGTTTAATGCTGAAAACTGGTCAGGTGAAAACGAAAGTTGTACTTGCTCGTCGAGTCTCACCCGTCGATCCAGCAAACTGTACGAAAGGCGAGAGTGATATTCATGGAATGCACAAGAAATGCTTTCTACTATAGAATTCTCTAAATCCAGTAGCAGAAACCGAAACTGTCCTCGCGAACTGCATTTTTTCATGGCTACTCACAACTGACAACCCACAATAATTAACAGCTGTTGCGTAAATATTTCCGTCGAATGTTTGTTCGTTTTGATGAACGTTCATCCTTGTATGAACGAACAATAGTAGCCGAGTAACAGCTCGTTTAGAACTTCCTCTTTTACATTCCCAGACGAGCCTGACCTGCACCTACCAGACGACGACGAGTTCTACCAGAAATTCCTTCGCCCGTGCAAGTGGTATCCCAAAAGCTCCATCGAACTGGTAAAGTCAATGCTTACGTCCACTTGCTTAAATGTGCCTCAAAGATCATCATCTTCACGCTTGCTTTTTCCCTTTCCGTAGATGAAGAGGTTCTACCAATACCGATTGACTCATCCACGTTACTCCGACAATTTGCTACCGAGCAACGAGAAGAAGGTCCTGTCCTCGGAGATTCTGATACCGTTGCCAGAGAGGACGGATCAGGGTTGCAGGATACTCGTGATCAACGCCGGCAAGAAATGGAACACGAAGATCATCTCCATCGATGATATATTCCGAGGGGTTATGCTGTCGTTGGACGCAGCCATGTCGGAGCCGAAGACTCAAGTTCGTACATAAAAAGTCTATGTGTTCTATGAAGAGCGCCAGAAGGTGGAACAAATACTCCAATGTCGCGTTCTCTGTTTCAGATCGCCGGCGTTCACGTGCTACTGAACATGGAGGGCTTGTCGTTGACCCAGGTCACGCATTTCACCCCCAGCTTCGCGGCGTCGGTGGCAGACTGGGTGCAAAGATGCGTGCCCTGCCGTCTGAAGGGTATCCACATACTTAACCAGCCCTTCATATTCAACATGGTGTTCGCTCTGTTCAAACCTTTCCTTCTGGTGGGTATTAAACACTCTCATTTACATTTCTCTCCTTGCGATCGATTATAAGGTGGGCTGCTGCGTCGCCTAGGGCGATATTACGACGAAAACACCGGCCACGATCGTTGTGGATGAGTAATAGTTTTATCTAGTGAAATGTCGACCTTGAAGAGTTTACCACTCTTTGACGAGAGGATTCAGGATACTGTTAACTCTCCTCGCCTCGTGTTTCTCATCCTCGACGAAACAGAGACTACAATTACATTACTAATTTACATTGACATACAGCGAATCGAGTCAATAATATACGAGTGAATCTAGAGAATAACGAAATCCCGTGGGATAAGTAGCTTTCACAGAGTTCCAACGCTAACGAAATAACCCCTCGCTCCGCACCGTCCGCAATTTAACCACGAGGCAAGGTGAAAGCAGTAGCCTGAATACGATAATTGCCGCTTCTAATTACCGTGTACAGCGCATTGATTACGCGAACTAGAACAATAATCTCCACTGTGGCGAATATTTCTTTCTACGTGCAAAGACAAGTCGAACGCAGAGCATTGAAACCACGTGTTTCAGGAGAAAACCCGCAAGAGGATTCACTTCCACGGCACAGACCGGAAGTCACTGATCTCCCACCTGGGCACGAAGTGTCTGCCCACGGAATTTGGTGGAGAACTCGTGATGCCGAACGTCCCGATCGGTAATGGTATTTGCGATTATTTCTGCTGGTTCGAGAAGGAGTTCGAAGGTAATCCACCATCTACCCCACTTCGTTACTAAACATTCGAAGTTATTATCAGATATCGATTAGGGCAGCGTTCGTTTAACTTTCGTCCGTCCCGGACGATTTCCTTCCGTACTTCCTCTAAACCTCGCGCTCTGCGTAATTACGTGCAGCCGTGTCGCGTTGCAACGCACTATTAATCTGCCTAGATTTCCGTTGCGCAATCCCATCGCGTATAATTTTCCCCGGTGACTTACGCCCGAGAAAACGCTGATCATTGGGCCCGCGAAACTTTGTCGGTGAATTACGTCACGGGGGATCTAATTAACGTGACAAGGATATTTACGTGCGACGAGCGAGATCGAAGTTCGAGGCTTGCTCAAGGTCTGGCGAATATCGTCCCCTATTCTTTCGCATAATCGAATGTATCGGCGTTGTCATTCTGTTCGCGACTAGTTCAATCGTTTCTGCACTTAGGATAACGGAAACTTGAACGAATTTAATATGTGATTCTACTGGTTCTATTTCGACTGCATCTTTTTCAGCTTCTGGCACATACGGATACACGAAGAGCGTGAAGCGATAAGGAACTGGGTGCATCTACTCGTCATCAATTTCTGGCACGCGTCGAGGTATCGCGGCGCCGCGATTTTCTCCGTGATCGTTTCCGAAATTTGAGAACGAGGGAAATGGGGACTATGGGAGATGGAGCAGCGGTGATTCGAGCATCGGTACCCAGCATAGAATTCGGAACTTTAAATAAGTTATTTTAGCATCGTTACGATTAAATATCGCGTTGTAAGATTTTCTTTTAAGAAGCAGTTTTGTTGATCTCCGTTTCGCAGTTACAGTAGACATGCGAAACGAAGGAATTGTATATCGGTAACCGGAGTAATTGTTGCTAATCGCAGTTATGAAGGATATAATGTCTACAGACGCATCGAAGTGACAACGAAAAGAGAATATAACTATGTATTTCTGTTATCGGCAATGAAGATTTTTTTTATTATTAGTGATAACTTGCGTGCAATAAAGGAGCGGTTTGCAACGAACGCTTTGACAAGCATCGTTATTGAATTCGAAGGAAACGTTTAATCGTGAAGTTCAAGCATACAAAAATATTTAACAATTCCACGATAGAAAATATAACATAGGTCTATCGATTTAATCATTTAGGTCGTCGAAGGCCTGTAGTTTTTGCTATTGCAAAATTTCCAGCGCAGAAGCTTCAGTGGAAGAGTTTGCAGGCAACGCGAGCATCGAGCAATTAGTTATTTTTTCGGCTAATTGTGTATTCTAGTTGATAGCCCATTACTCGCACCTTTCAACGCCAAGCACGTATTTTACAAATATTTTCTCGCGATGGCTAAGAAGAACTGAAGCTCCTGGAAGAAGGGAACAACGTACGCCACCAGTCCCTTTTCTTATTTAAATAAAAATCTACTTAATTGCTAGATAACTTATTCAAAAGTGCTTCTGAGCCCTGACAGAACGAAGAGGGCTCCATTTGATTCACAGAATTCAGAAGCTATGTCCAAGCTCTTGGCTAACGGATTATTATACATACAAACGTCGTGCCATTTATTGGCTACTCTATGTCCCTGCTCTTTACAATGCGATTTATCTTATTTCTGGTAAAATTAGAAATACAACTACGCCTGCTAGTCTACAGCGCGAATAAATTCCTAATGCTAGATAAATATCTTTTCCCTTCTCGTAATAATATAATATCAAAGCGCAGCAACGCTGCATCCGTTCTGTGATTGCTGTTCCATACAGAAATGCAATTATCGGGGGAGGGAAATATATTATTTCTAAATAAGTAGACTCATCGAATTTCGATTGGCAGATCGACCGGAAGAACCCATAGCCGACCTGTTTGCTCGGGAATCGTTGCAATTCCCGATTTTCGACCTCACCTACGAACAACCGTTTTCTTCCTTCATCCTCGAAGGGACGTTGCAGCCTACTTAACTCTAGTTTTTGTTGTAACCGTAAGAGTTGATCGCTGAAAGCAGGAAAGAAAATCATTAAAAAAATGGTATCCCGATGGAATCGGAGAACTTCTTCGATATCCTCCACTTGTTCAACAAAACCCTTCTATATCTGATATTAATTCTGACCCAACGATTATATAATTCGATAATGAAGAAAGTAACTACCGAGGTTAAATCTGTGATAATGTTTTATTAGCCTCCCATCGAACAAGTTTAACAACATGATACAGGGATGATCAAAGAGATTTGCGTTTATTAGAAAAGTATATGATCTCCAATGGCTGTTTACGTATTCTCTTTGCGTACCGTCGTATTCTTTGTCGCATAGTAACAACAATTCCAACCACTGCGGCCCTGTCACTCGTGGAATCTGCAGGGTCCCTCCGTAACACTCTGGCAAGCACTTTGGCGAGATGTACTGGTGCAACGATTTGCGATCTGTTCCATGGAAGATAATCTGAAAACAGATTATTCGCCAGGTGTATTTAAAGCGTTACACCACCCACGAGGCATTGCAAGCAAGAATTCTGATTAGAAGATTAATACAAGGTTCCAAGGAACGATTGAACTCACTCTGCTCTTAAGCTTCTCCCTAAGGAACGGTTTGAACAGAGCGAACACCATGTTGAAGATGTACGGCTGATTGATGATGTGGATGTTCTTGATCCTGAGGGGCATCGCGTCCTGCAGCCAGTCGACGATCCTCTTCGCGAACGGGGGATTAAATTGCCACGTCTGCTGAAGACTCAGCCCGTCCATGTCGAAGATCACGATAGCCCCAGCGACCTGCGTGGTGGGCTCCAACATGGCTGCCTCCAGGTAGATGACGCACCCCTTGAACACCTCGTCGAGGCTGCACTTGTTGTGCTTCCATTTCTTCCCCAGCTCGATGATCACCACCCTTCGCCCGTGCTGGTCCCGATTCGGCAGCACCGTCAGAATGTTCTGCTCGAATATATTCTTCTCGTGGCTGGGCTTCAGCCCGTTGTAGACGTTCGCGTGTTTCACCTTGAAGCTGTAATAGCTCTTCACGAGCTTCAGAGACGACTCTGGGTAATACTTGCACGGCCTGAGGAACCTGATCAACCAGGCTTCGTTGTCTATTGGCACTTTCAGATCTTTCTGACCTGTGGACGTTGAAGAATAATTTAAATCGTCGATTCTTCTACCTTAGGGCATGCTATCTAATGTTTTCTTTTATAGGTTTTACCTTTCAGTAACTCCCTAAGTTGAGCCATGGACTCCTTCTGCAATTCAGGGCTCTCGCGAAGCTCCTTCTTCGCGACTTCCTGCAGTTCTGCGCTTGGCGGGCCCAGCTCGAACTCCAGGGTGAAGTCCCCGAGCTTCAGCGAGGGTAGTTGCTCCCAGTCGGTCAACATTGTTGCTGCAAATGTGAAACATGCGAGATTACGTTCCATAGTTTGGAAATAGGCGAATTCAAGGCTTCTAAGGGAAGCCTGTCGATTGCCCGCGTATCGCTTTCCCATGCTTTCATCTACGACATTACTCGTAACTCGAAGATCAATGAATATGTAAATTGCTACGTCAGGAAACAAACAACCCACCAGAATCTGTCATTTCCAATCACGTCACCAGCAATGGCCGTAAACACAAACACTAATGGAGTTTGTGGTGTGACGAACGAACGCGTCAATGAAACCCTATATAGACGACTGTACACGCATGAACTCAATGAAATTTGAAACCTAAATTTTCTTGAAAACCACGCGCAACACGCAGCAGCAGCATTGCACGCACGATCTATTGTACTCTACAAAGCATCTACCTTTGTATCCCCAATAATCATCTTACAAAACTACAGAGAAAAGGAGACACAGAATTAATCTACTATGTCGGACACTAACGTCCCAGCTCCATGGTGAAAATTCTTTAATTTTCCTGCTCGTTCAGCTCGCCTCTTCTTCCCAGACAGAATACCAATCGAGCTCGGGATGAAAGGAAACGAAGAGGACCCTGCAATTTTCTTTCCTCGATAGAACAGCCGGCCACCTTTCTCTAGACCATCCGCACTGCTAACTAACAGCTGAATACGCGATTCGCGAACATTTTAATTAACGCATCGCTGAGTAATCCGCCGATAGAGAGCCAGAAAACACGATTTCGTAATGGCTGTGACTCACTAGCTCCGTTGAATGTGGTCTGCATAGTGCAAAGCTACACTTCAAGGAGCTTATTAGTTATTCCGGCGAGCTCCGTTCAACATATTCGTGGTAGTGTCTCTTCCAAAAAAACTTGTTCGCGGTTGTTTTTATTTGTCTCACTCGATAGTCAATCGTCGATCGTTGAAACACTGTTTATGTACATCGATTCCTCGACAGTTTAGTCGTCAAGCACAGAATATTCACAGCTGTAGCAAGCGGTATGTTTAATAAATTTTCGAAAGCTACTTTCGTATGGTAATTCTTCTTGCACGCACGCGTTCTTGCTGTTTCACGTTTCGCTGCTCCGAGCGAAATATTCGCTTCGCAAGCTTCTAGTTAATTTTTTTTATTCAATTCATGATTTCCAATTCCGAAGTTGTCAGAGTTGTCTGTCGCACTACGAATTTCCATGGAGCGTCTGCTTTCCCTTTCCCGAAGCCCGGGGAATTGCAACGCGACGCTACCAGTTCGAAAGTCGAGCAAGAACTGCGTTATCAGTCGCAGGCGTTTTATCAGTCCCTGGAGCACGCTGACCGCGGCATACCGGTGTAACGCTTGTAGTTTGATAAACAATGATACTGTGCAGCGCCATTACCCGCCGATCGCAACTGCATCGATTAGGGCGATAAGAACTCAAAAAGGGGATAGAATAAATTGCAGGCGAAAACGACGCAGAATCTAATCCTTCGCTTTACGAAATCTGAACTGCGCGTTGAGGCAGCTTGAAATTCATGTTTTCGCGAGACAGGGAAATAATCTCGCTCGCCGGTCCTTGCGGGAAAGAAATAGAAAGACAAGAGAAAATGGTGCCGCAGAAATATATTCAGAACCCGTTTCGTCCCGGCTTGCAAACGAATCTTTTCGCTCGAAACAACGACTTCGCGAATTTCAACGCATCAATTCACCACAGCGGCGCGCATTGCAACCAGCCACTACATTTGCATGAAAGAATCCCGCACGAACGTAGAAACGTTAATCACCAGTTCGTTTCTGTCGAGAAGAGAACCCACCCGACACTTTTGCACTCGAGAATCGCACTGCCAATGCAACTGAAAGCAAAACTGAAGTCAGAATCTTCGACAAACTTCTCCGTCAACGTAGCTGCAGATTCCCAGAGTCATCTTCTTTTCAGACAGCTCCTCTTCATCAACTAAAACGGTCTTCGCCGCTCGATATCTCTCTAATCGTCGTTGAAACCGCAATTAAATCCACTTCTGACGACTGTCCTCCCCTTTGCTAGCCAGGTCGATCGTTACACCAGCCGCGAGTGCCCGCGAAAATTCTCCGTTCGTGATAATGCTGCCCAAGTGTGGCTCGTGACTCAAGAACACCGATCTCTTTGCTGCGAAACGGTTCTCGAACGGCGCATCTTCCCTCCTTCTTATTCCCCACGGCCAGGCGAACGCGATTAGATTCGCAATTGCGATTTCTAATGACGTGGTCGCAGCTGGAGCGTGCAAGGTGCATTCCTCCACACCAACCTGCAGACTTCGAGTCGTTTCTTCGATGCTTCTTGGCGAAGAGTATACATATTCGCCTGTGAAAAGAGGACACCTTCTTCTTCTTTTTTCTTCTTCTTCTTCATACTTACTTGCAATAAACAGGCTCGGTTCAAAGTCTTTTTACTAATCGTGCCTTCTTTCTCTTTCAGGAGAGCGAAGAAGGATGGAGACAAAGGTATGGCGCCTACAGGAAGATATATTCTTTACCTTGGACGTGTTAATATTGTCCCTCTGCGATCGCAAACATTTGTCCCATAAAAATGACTAAGGTGTGTCGACGCGGCGATTTGTAAGCGCCAGGGACTGCTAATGGAGGAAAGAAAAGTCGTTCGGCTCGCTTTTCATTCAGCGCACGCTCGTCGGATAACGTAATTCACGATCGACTCGCATGCATCGGTTACGTCTCGTAATCGGAAATGCATTATTCCTGATGGAGATTCTTACGATTCGTTCGTCGCCATTCTTTAAACGCTCCGCAGCGTAATATTCTGCGCCCGACTCTTGTGAAGTTTAACGCTCCATGGGGGCAGTTTGCTTCAACGATTATCACTTCGATATTCTCGCACGGAAATCGTGCAGGTTGTTAGCGCTTTAGTAGGAAAACTGACGTTTTGACGTCAGTGTGTCACACGTTCCACTGAAATCGCTATGGCGATTTAATATTCGACGCGGTCCGCGCGTGACGAACAGAAATTTTAACACTGGGATTTAATGGAGTCCTCGGTATTTGGAGATGTAAATTTTATTAATGAACTTTTGGGACCTACATCGAACTGATTCGAGAGCAATGAAAGCTTTAGCAATTCCATAGATATTTGGTTCGTCCTCTTTAATATTACTCTTCATTGGCAGTAAACATCCACGCTTCTTCTTGATCTCATTACACGAGCTTCGTGCAACGACAAATATTCCTTCTCGCTGCTCAGAACGTTTACACAGCACAACTACTCGATACAAGATTATTATACTCGCTCATATTGCGCTCTTTCTTCTACTTGCAAAAAGCAAATGGCACGAAGGCGCTATGCTCTTTAATGGTTCGAAGGGAAACGAGGAAGAAAAGGGGACCGCGTGGGTTGGGCAAAGATTTCAATGCCCGTGCCGTTTGTGTCGCACGTTTCGACTAAATAGGTTGCGAAAAGGGGAACAAAGCGTTGCCAGCTAAAGATTTACGTAAGCAGCGTGGAACAAAGTCGCTTTCCGTGTCAGACGCAGACCGGAAATGAGGTAAATCCATCGTGACACGCAATTTTCGAGCGTATTTTACTATGATGGACTAAAACGCCGCTTCTGGCGTCTACGTAACAACCGAGAGAATGATACAGGAATAATGGGAAACAATAACACAACGGGAGAATCGTTTTATAACGTCTCGTCGAGCGATTCGATTAAAGCGTTTCGAGATCGCATACACCGAAGCACGTGAGCGTTGTTTTCCATTCGCTCCGTTGGTTCGAAGAGAGAAAGGCTTAGGAGCATGAAAAATATTCGCAACCGCGATCCTGCGGCGGATAAATAATCGATTGGATCGCAGATCTGTCGCGACGATAAGGTTTGGCAGAAGGAAAAACCGACCTCGAATATGTCGAAGGAAATAGGGAACCAATGAGGTAATCCAAGCGGCAATTAGCCAATGACAAACGAGATGAAAAGCACCGCGCAAACTGTGCCAATTATGTAAACCTTTTGTTCGTGTTTGATCGACACTTGACTATCCCCGCCGATGTTTAATATAACGACACACGCTCGACTCTCGTTTCAGGTGTCACGTATCGCGCATCGTCGTGTGCCCCGATCGGCCAATTTCTGCACACTTGTGCAAACAAACGGCGACAAAGAATGAAATGCTCTAAGGGAAATTGTTTATATGTTTGCAAACTCTCTCATCGAACTTGCTTATGATTTCAAGGTTAATAGTAACGTTTACAAATAACTCCTTCGTGAATGGTAATGGCGCGAGTCGTAAGTCACAGCAATGAAACTGAACTTGGGATTAATATTTCATCAGTGGAAAAGTAACACGTGGCTTAAGAGGTCGTTACGAAGCCATCAGTCTTTGTGTAGCAATTTCAAGGAGCGAACGCGAGCCTTCTAATGATTTGTAGAATTGTATTTTAGTGCGTGACTGCGCTCGAATGTTTGATTAACCCCTGGGTGATATGAATCTCAGGAAAACTACGATTGGAGCGATTGACCTGTGCCGACAGACGCGTCGGAAGCGACGCTACGAGTCGAATCGGCAAACGAATTAACCGACTATTAACGTCACGGTTGGCCATAAAGGGGCCTTACACTTGTCGCTGCTCCGTCTCCGAATCTGCGTGTTCAAATACCTAAACGACTCCGCTTTAAATGAATGGTTACGAAATTGAAGGTTGCCAGAGGTCGAATTCTTTCGCCATCCGCGGCCTCGAGGTGCAGGGGACTCCGATAAGGAGATGCCTAGGCTCGAGGTGAACCTGTTCCAGGATCAGGGTCACCGGTGTCCTCTATCTCGGATACAAAAGGCACCTGGTCGCTTTCGAAAGCGCGCGTGATGAACATAGAAACGAGGTCCAACGAGCAGATGCGTGAATACTGATTCTGGGGTCAGAGGAATGGGTACTGACCTAGGTCAATATTGCTTGTGGTCGATATTCGGTAAAACAGTTTGGTCAGTGGGACGATCGGGAAAGCTTAGAAGCTCGTAGTCTGTAATTCGAAGTCTTAGAGATCATTGAAATCGAGGACCTGGATGTTAGTAGCTTAGGCGATTGAGAGTGTTACGCTTTCTGTAATGGACCAAGGCAGACGCAATCAAGTTCGGAACAGAGGGTGCACTGAGACTGCAGTTGTAAAAGTAAACGCGGGGGGAGTGATGGCGCGGAAGTTGAGTTCCCAAGTAGGAAGTAATCAAAGTGGGAATTCGAAGGTGGCAGACGTAGAATCTGAGATTCTGCAGTTACAGAGGTAATCGGTAAATGGAGAAGTAAGTAGCTTGCAGTCGAAATGAAAGCACGATCGTCCGAGTTCGAGAGAACATTGAGTCAAAGATTTCGGATGCTTCGGAGTTGCGGAGCCGAAGTCATTAACTCTGCAATTAACTCTCCCCGTTTTTCTACCCGGAGGAAAACAAGCTTAGTTGGAAGTTTGGCAGTTTAACTTGAGTAAGGGCGCGTAGAATCCATGTTTCTCCTCATGAATTTTCATAATTCCGGAAAGTTCAATTTCGCACCACTGCCTCCCACTTTAATTGCAATTTACGGCGGGGCCGCGCAGGCTATTCCCCGACTGCATTCAGGCCCTGCAAAATCTTATCGGGCAATTCTACTCGGGCGCATCGACCCACCGTTACAATTGGCATTCGACCAGCAAGTTCTTGCTCGGAAAAAGGGTGCAACGGGCTAAGCCAGATACTTTCACGACCAACCGGGGTTCCGCGTGCAATTTAAACATTGAAATAGAAGCTGAACGCGTGCCAATACGAACCCGGCATTTTACGATCGCTGTTCGATGGCGTTTGCGTAATTTGACGTCGCAACAGGCGGCCGTTCTTCAATTATTCGCGGGGGTAGACGGGTATAGTGGCAGTTGCGAGGACGGTCTCGAAACGGTAGCTAACTTTTCAGATATTTTCACTTCGATCATCCCAGGTATCAATTTACTTCTGTACATGCTACCCACTTCATTTACCCTTTCATTTGTATCTATCAACGTCACTCGACGTCCTCTCGTTAATCACTCAACTCACGCAAACTATCTCCTAGCAAGTACCAAGCGCCTTGCATCACAAGCTGAAGAATATCAGATGATTCCTCGGACATATCCTTATGAAACGCAGAATTATGTATTCCCTGCTCATCATTCAGCGGCATCAGCCTCGACAGAATCGATAAGCGAATCCCTCCAGCATTACAGTAACGATTCCCCCTTCGCCTAAACCTAAACGGTTCCTGTTCACGAAACAAGGAACCACCTATCCTTTCGTTTCGGGCGGAAGCCAGCCGCGACGGAGACTCCCTTATGCAATCGTGAACAATTTTCCATATCAGAAAATGCCTGCCGCCCGTTCCGCAACGGGAGCAATCCGAGTGAACGTTCCCATCGTCGATAACATAATTCCATTCCCTCTGTTTGCTGGGCTCGACCAACGATCGCCGAGGAACACGTCCCCGCCGGTTTCCATCGTTTCCTCGGCCCGTTCATCGATCGTTGGCTCCGCAAACAACTGGAAGTCGACCAAACGACGGTCAACCCCCTTCTTCCTTCCGCGAGGAACTCGCTGGCGAAACAGACGGTTCCATCGACCCCTGGCTTTTTTCGCGTGGTCGTTTTCTCGCGAAACAGGGGCTGGAAATTAGGGGTAGCGAGGGGCGGGGTGGGGTTGGAGGGGGGGATCAGAGGTCAGAGGCGGGAAGAACGAGGAGCAGAGGGGAGTTAAGACCCTCTAAACGGGGGAATGGATAATTAGGAGCGATGAATTAGGTTATTAGGTAATTAGGTGGTTAGCGAGAATCGATAACGAGCGTTCTAAGTGATTAGAGCCGGTATCCGTTGGGTTTCGCGTAATTAAATGCACCAAGGTGGGTCTCCAGGGAACCCCGGGCTACTTTGGGCGACTATTACCGCGAGAAGCAGATCACTGCCACCTGATAGAAATGATAATTCCGGCGGAATTACTCTGGCACAGAGTCGGCGGTACTATTCCGGCAGAAGTTATTAGTGGAATTCAAGCGATTGTCCACATTGTTGGATCGTATAAAGAAGGAGATCCGCTCCTAGGCGCCCGTTCTTCTCCTCGCGCTGATTACGCCCCGCGTTCATTGAAAAAAAAGGTGCGAGCAATTTTAGAAATGACCCGGGTACCTCGCTCGGCCTGCAAAATGGAAAGGGGAACAGCCTACAGACGGGAAAATAGAGGTAGGAGAGGGGTGGGCGCTTACAATGGGCGAGAAGAAAGGCAAAAAGGAAGACTGAAAGGGACGGAGGCGGCGAAGGGGTGGGAGCAAGAGAGAAAGGGCGAACAAAAGGAGCAGAGGGAAGCTTCGTTTCGAAGTTTCAACTATGGAGAACGCAGAACTGGTTCGTTACGCTAGCTTTGTTTGGGCTTCGCGATAAGGAGAGGAACCGATTCTCGAGGCTGTGACGAAGAAAGTGAGGGGAAATGTTTGCCGGATGATTTGGAAGGAATTATGTAGTCAGAGAAAGGGAGATTGTGTTGTAATGCTGATTTCGATCCAGGGTTCAATAGCTGCGTTCGAAAAGGAAGAAGTAAGCCCGACGCTCAATTCAAAGTTCACGTATTCACGGTACGTAGGAGTTTTACTGGGAATCGACCTCTATTGAAATCTATTGCTCCTGCATTAATCAAAATTCATTGCTTTCCAATAAATCATTAATTGGCGGCCTTGCGCCAGCCAGTAGCCGCCTTCTATTGAAAACAATTTCACGGCGCCGTCGCACGTGACTCATAATCGACTTTCCTTTGCAACAGTGGCATCGACACATTTTAGAATCTACATTCTACGCGAACAATGGCGCGATCCTCTGTTTACCATTCGAAATTGCTTCGTCGGAGCGAAAGTATGGAAGCACGCAAGGTTATGGATCATGGACGAAGTCGAACGCTTCTGCCTAGGGGGGGGCCAATATTTTTATCCACACAATCGTCGAGTACAGAAGCTTCTCCACTCTACGATTCAGTAGAATTTCTGACCTCGAGCAACGCTGCCAAATATATTTCGCTGACCAAGCTACTTGTTTCCACCAACAAGTTACCAGGAAATCTTTCAAAGAGCAACGAATCCGTGGAACCTACGCGGAAACATCGCGGTGGAAATATTTTACAGATTTCGTTAGACTTCAGACTTTCACGACCTCGTCAACCAAATCACTGCTCCAATCAAGTTCTCCGTGCGAAGCGACGGTACCAACGGCCCTAAACTCCGCTGGAATTTATCGTTCGTTCGCAGCAGTCGATATTGTGTCATTTCTAGGTAACCGTGCAGACATTGCCCACGTATCAAGCGTGCCATGGCCGCTGAAATAGCTGGCACACTCGCAAGACACCTCGCGGGAAATGGACACGTGCGATGAACACAAAGAGGAGCGACAAGCCTCGTCCGATGTCGATCGAACGATACGGAGGAACTGGGGTGGAATTCGAAAAGTTGCGAGCAGAATTGCCGCAGGAAGCATTCTCCTCGCGGCGTTCCCCGAAACGCTGTCACGTGGAATAGTTGTGATCCGGACGTCTGTGCTGACCGACCTCCTCCAATGACCACGTTTGGCTCGAAATACACGGCGAAGTGAACGGTGGCGGAGTGTTGTGAAACGTGAGCAACGATTTCGTCATTAGAGCCGGTAATACCGTCGCATAGGCGGTGTTTAAATTGCCACCGATTGCACACTTCGTTACTCGAGATTGGACGAAAACACCTGACGCCGAAGACATTTCTTAAACGAGGAATATGATGTCCCGCGTGGTGTGTCGGAGGGATCGTATCTTCGGGAGAGAAGATCTATATTTGCTAGCCTGGAACACGCGTTGAATCTCATTTATCGCCGGAACGGTTCGACATGCGTCACGCCGCGAAATTATAATTTCAAATCGCCCGATTTCAATTTCCAATCAACTTAACAGAAAAAGTCCCCCTCGAGGACGGAAAGATATTATTTGCATATCACGTGAGTTCCTTATCTGCGCAACTTTTTTTTCTAGAGCAAAAACGATGTCCTGCGTCTGACCGTGACGGCTCCATTCCCCTTGCCGCGGAAATGGAAAGTAATATATACTCGGGGTCCACCTCGGTGCTACTAACAAAGGGGAAGAAGACAATTTCTGTGTTTGCAAGAACAATTCGCGTGCCGCCCGAGGCCTTGGGGACAGGTGTATCCGCGGCTGTCCTAATGAAAATACAAACTCCGCGGCCAGGGGAGATGGAGTGGTACTTGGAAACTGGGAAAAACCGATTTCCTTTGCCGACCTGTCTGCGATATTCTTCTACTCTAACGAGGATTATCGTTATAAAGCGTTTAAAAGCGATCACGCGAAAAATTTAAAATCAAGGGTCTTCATCTAAATTTCGCGCCTACAGTGAAAGTTACAAGCGCTTCGAATTCAATTCAATTCAATTAAGGGGAAACACCACTTTGACGGCCGGAAAAGTAAGCCGCTTTTAAGAATTTTTTTTCAGGAATATTTTAGTTTTCATAGAAAATTTTGTTTACCCAGCTTTAGTACAATGTCTTAAGAGACTATAAAAAGAATATAAATAGAAAAACATGCATAAATTTTAATATATTAATTAATCTTCTAGACCCTCACGTGTACCGATTTCTTAAACAAATTATTTTTGTAAAACTAGTGTGATTTAGAAGAATAGTTCGGAAATCCGCGAATAAGATGGACAGTTTTTCGAGAGTGTTTCAAAAAATTTGTTTTCAATCAAAGAATCCGTACGTGCAACGGAAACTACACTCATATAGTTTATAAATAAAAAAGAAATTTGATTTCGGACCAGCTGTTCCATAATTCGACTAGCGCGCGTGGAGGGTCTAGAAGATTAATTAATATATTAAAATTTATGCATGTTTTTCTGTCTATTTATTTTTTCATAGTCTCTTAAGACGTTTTACTAAACGTAGGTAATAAAAATTGTATATGAGAACTGTAAATTATTCCGGAAAAAAAATTCATAAAAACGGCTTATTTTTCCGGCCGTCACAGTGGTGTTCCCCCTTAAAAAGACATCCATTCCCTCGCACTTGGAATTGAATTCAACTCAAAAGACTCTACTCACGTGCTATCAACGCCATGGGTACATCCAACAAATCACCCCGTCGTCTTCCCTCTTCCCCTCAACCGTTTTCTTATCAAACACGAAAGAAGGAGCAGCCGTGCGGTTATTTCTTGCGATCAGTCATCGATCGAGCGTAACACGCGGCGCAGAAACCGACGAATCCTCGAAACTTGGCACTGATGGACGAGGACGCGAAGGGAATGAGGAATCCTCGGGCCCGGTGGCCAAATAGTCGCCGTAGAGGGGACACGCCGACGGGAACGAGTCGAGCGGGACCGACGACCAGCGTTCGATCGAAAAACGGACGAAAATGCGACGGCCCCGGGCCCAGTGGGCCGCTCTTATACGCGCGACAGGTTCACCTTCAGGGTCGAAACGGCAAAACTCCGCGGTTTTCCATAGAGGCGCTCGCGCGCGCTGGCTAACGCGTGGCGACGATTCACCATGTGTGCTGACCAGGCGACGGATCTCCTTTCGAAACACGATCGGGTGGATGGATTCCTTTTGTCGAGAGGCTGCCTGGATCGAATGGGCCCAGTGGAAACGGGAGAATGAACCGTTCTGCTCGGCACACCCGAAATTGGCTGGCTCGACGACGGAGGGGAGGCGGGATTAAACGATAGAGCAGGAGATCTCGAGGTGTTTTCGAGATATGTGGAGGTTTTAAAAAATTTGTGCCACGTAGAGAGGAAATTGGAGAGTAGCGTGCTGGGTCGTTGAGGCGAGGGGTACAGCGGGATATCGGGAAATCGAGGCTGGAAGGATTGGCGCTGTGGATAGAGCAGGAAGTTGAAGTACGAGGTATTAGGTCGTTTCGTGGGGTAAATAGAGTGGGCAAATGGAGTATCGTGCCTTGAATTACTTGTGCAACGAGCGGGGCGGGGAATATGGGGCTGTGAGTAATTCATTGGGCAAACGGGGGGAGGAATTGAAACAAGATGGTTTAAATTATTCATCCGCGCGGCGTAACCTGGGAACTGGGGTGTGATGTCGAGTTGGTCGTCCGGAAAATAGAGAAATCTCGCGATTCCGTGTTGAGGGGTTACGGAGGTCTTTTGAAAACCATCTGGCGACTAATGAGCGGGTCACGAACTTTTAATTAGAACGATTCGTTTTCTGCTCCGCGGAGCGCGGGACTGCGATCGTTATTCGTTCCCGACACGGTCGGTACAATCGATCGGAGGTATAACGAGGCGATAACAGTGACGATCGCAGACCTGGCGCTGAAGTACAGGCTCGGCTCGAAGTGACTTGCGGTTATCACTTCGCAAAGGTGTCCTCACAACTGCCCGACAGAAAATGCCTCTAGATTCACTCAATATCCGTGGTTCGAGAGCAAGCTCCTAATTCACAGAAACGTCACTTCTTCGTTAGCGAGAAAATAAGAAAGCGCGCAGTGCAAGGGGGGACCAATTTCTAAAGTCTTCCTCGAAAGTATCAAGGTTCCTCGGCGGTGTTACAAAAATGTCAACATCGCTGGAACGATAAAGAGACCTAAAAGGAAGCCTGGTGTGTTGCTACGTGTAACTCAGTGTTGCACAGAGTCTTAAAATCGATCGTACCGATGAACAGCTAAAGAATTTACAGCATTGACTAGAGTTCACGCGAGGGAAGAGATCATTCTGCTCCTCAAGACAATCTCGGACGTTTGCTTCACTGTTCCGAATCGATGACAAAGATGATCCCCCCAACTGTCTCCACGAACGTACCAACACAATGCAGATCGGCCACTCGTTCACCAAGCTGCCGCGAGAATCTCGTTACCAAACTCGCGTCATTTCTCATCACTGCGACGGCAAATGTCACCTTGATTAAACGAACCCAGTGGCCTAGTCCCGAAAGCAGAGTCGCTAAACGCTTCGCGGAATCGCTCGAAGCGAAAGTCCCATCAGTCGTTGATCGAATCAGCACGGCGATGCCTTCGCCGGTTCCTTTCCCAGAGGAAGCGAGACCGGGCCGGACGAAATATCCCTAGGCCTGGTTTCCCTTTTCGGCGCGTTTCGGCAGCGTCCCGCGACTTCCTCCCCCGCCCCCCGACGTTCGTACCCCACGGGAAACTGGTCAACAATCCACTCACCGGTTACGTTCGCTTGCTGAGACGGCACAGTCGTCGTTCTCTGCGATCGTGCGGCTTCTGACCGCGCGCGTGATCGAGCGTGGGACGCGCGTCAGGCGAAAACAAAATGCCGCGTGATAATGGATGATGCACAAATCGCGGCCCTCCCTTCTATATAAACGCGTCGGGGACCCCGGTCTCTTGCTTGAGCTCTGACCTTCCCTACCCGATACGATTCTGGTCTGCCCCCTCTTGTTCGCTGCACCGATGGCCATCGGTGCTCGCCGCGAGGCAGCGCCGATAAGCGGAGCGAAACGATTCGATCGATCCGGATCAGACGAATGATTTCTGTCGGTCAGGGGATTAATGGGACGACGCGGCCTGTTTATCTGTGATCCACCCTCCCAGAGGGGTTGGAGGGGAATGTTTGTTTACCGAAGGGTGCGGCGGCGATCGGGTTATGGGTGTTTATAAATAAATCGACGGTGAACTTGGCGACAGAGCGCGGTGGCGTGTGTGTGTGTGTGTGGTGGAGCGTTGGGGTGGGTCAGGGTGCGTGATCGATCGTCGGGGATTTTCATTGCGGAGGGTGGAATAAATGGTGGCGGCCTGGCCGAACGATTTTCGGGATGTTGTTTGATCTCTGGACAGTAACGGGTTTTTAGGGTATATTGAAGTGGCGGAGGGTGGTGGATACTGTGGTGGAGGAAATTGGATGTTAGGGCGGTTTGATGGATAGAGCGGGCTTAGCTGATTCATTAGGCTAAGCCTCATTAAGTTGTTAGCGCCTGTCTGTGTATTGCGTTGTGTTTGAAAGGGAGGCTTGTAGGTTTAAAAAATTAGAAGTAGTGGGCTGTATGGCTTTCGGCTAAACATCGAAGCTTTAGGAGCACGGGAATGTAAGTACTTTCCCAGGAAGACTTCAGAAGTCCAATTCACACCTCGAAGGCTATACCAGGCCAGGTATTCAGAAATAATAAATCGTGGTACAGAAATTACCAAAAAGACAAGAACCGTCGGAGGACACCAACTCCATCGTCCTTTGGACTACTAACCCGAGGACAGTCTGTTCGATTGCAAATGACGTCGGTGTAAAGAGCTCGCTCGCCCTCGGCGCGTGCAAAGTCCAATTTCTCGTGTTTGTGCATCGCGAACACGTCTCCCGGATCGCTGGAATTTTATCAGCGTTCTTATTGAACGACTGGTACACCGTTTTGTATAATTTCTGCCGCGGGTAACCGGTAAACATGATATACAATGTGCATTAATGAGACGTGCAGGAAGATTAGAAAAAACTATGCCGTGAAGTCGTTATCGACATAATGATGGGGTAATCATCTCCGATACCTGTGTAATAATGTTATCTAACAAATGTTAATGATTGAAGCGTTGACGCGTTGCTGGCACTGTAATAAAGATGCCACGGAGTTGGATCTCTGAGTTCTCAGGGAATCGGTTGCCTGGGGTTTCAAAAATTCTTTGGAGTAGCCACGAAATAACTCAAAATTGTTTAGTAGACTTTTCTAAGATCACGAAACTCTGTCACTCGAAATCATCGACGGTTTTCGGTGAAAGAAACTTGAGGCGACCACGTATGCAGCCAGGTAGGTATCTCTGAAGCATTTGTATTCATTAGGCGTGCTATAGTGGAAAGGGAAGATAGACGTGTTTTCATCTGCGGCTTAGTAGTTTTCCAGTTGCTATCAAGGCTGATGGAAACGCGTGTTTGTCGAGGAAAATCATCGTGATAAAAGAAAAACACCGCCTGGTACAGTTCTTGCAGAAAAATTGTGATCCTGAGCTGAAATATAGCCTATATTCATCGCGAATTCATTGACAGAGTAGCGATCACGGAAATGATTATCGCTTGGAAATGACGAGGAAATTATCTTGATAATTGGCATGCTTTACCGTGAATGTAAATCGAAACAGTAGCTCTCAGAAAGAACTCTAGCATGTTAGGAAGGACACAAATATTGTATACTAGCTTTACTACTCGGCTTTTAGATTCTAAATTGAGATTCCCATTTTGTAAAAAAAAATGTATCATTTTTTTTGCGAAAATAGTCACATTCATCTGGACTAGCTGAGCATAATGAGCTGCGACGCATTGCGTGACCCCAGAGTTTACCGTTCGAAAGTTTTTAGGCGACAGACACATAAACACTTTCTGCTTTCAAAATTCAGGAGAATACGACGAAGAAAAATATTATTTTTGACAAATTTATGAAGTTGATATAAATGTGATTTTTATACAATATAAAGGAACAGTCAAGAACTATATTTTGCATATAAAAACTCAAATTTCACAAAAAGTGGACATACAATATTCGTGCACTAAGCCATCGATGTGTTTCCATTTGGAAATATCATATTTATTTGATGGGGCTCGATGAATCCTGCAGATTTACTTCCCCTGGGAGTTTTGATCGCGCCGTGCCACCCCGAATTTTCATTCGAAATTCATCGGAACTCGTTGCCACGGGAGAACACTTTGAGAGTTTTACGAGTACCCTTCTAACGATGGCCCACGTGTGTCCGCTCGTCCCATCGCCACGATTGGCGGATCCAAGATTTTATCTCGTTTTGGAGAAATGGAAACGCTGAACCCTGGGTAGAAGGCCATGAATAATGAATGACCCCCTTTTTCCAAAATCCTCCAGGCTCCTTGCAGCGGGTCTCGAAGGTCGTTACGTAAACGTCGAAAAGTGGGGAGAAAGAAGAAAAGGACCGCTCTTGGCTAAGTGCCATTATTAGACGATTTACCTCGTACTTTGCTCTAAACTCACTGCACCAATAATATCATTTTTCCAGTCAACCCTAAATAGCTGCTGTTCGCGTCTAGGAAGTCTGGGACATGAAAACCTCAGCCAGCTTCGTTATCTCCTTAACTACCGGATATATGATTTCTCCGTGTCAATACTTCCTTCTTTCTTATCCCGTGTCGCTTCAAATATTTCTCGATCGATAATTCCCAACACTTTCCTCGACCTGTCTGCACTATCCCCCCAGCAATTAACTTACAATCGCTGCATCCGAAGGTGAAAAGAAGAATTAGTGCAGCAAAAAAATGGAGAAAAGTTCCATTTACCAGAGAAGGTAATTCCATCCCAAGAAAGGAAGTTGATAGCCCCGGAGGCGCATCTTCCAGTCATCGAAGACGTTATCGATCGAGAGCGCCGAGGCGGACGATCCACCGATCACCGTTTACCGAATCGAAGAAAGGGAAACTCTTACTTCCTATGTGCTCGCGCTGCTCACGGCTCCCCAGAGGCCACGAGCGCGCGCGCGCGCCAATGCCTGCAGCACGCTTCCGGCTTCGGATAAATTTCGTGATTTCCCTTTCGAAGGCGTGTATAGAAAAGCAGTGCCGTTGCACGACGATGGCTCTTACCTGTACCCGATACCAGCTTAAATAACCGCATGCAACTTAAACGATCGTGTTCACCGATCGTTTCATTCCCTGAACATTGGCCGCTTGCTCGAATGCTCTGCTCCTCCCGCCTTTCGCCTTCACTGTTATGCATATGCGCATTCCAGCTTTGTTCTCTTATGTAACATCGCCTCGAAAATTTTATGGTAATTTTCGAAAGGGTAGGCTGCTTCATAGAACTCCACATTCAGCGGACAAATTACAGTGAAGTGGTCAAGATAAGCTCCAAATTGGATCCGAGGAATGTGACTCGAGGGATCACTACCCACCGGAGTAATCCATGCCCTGCGACCACTGCCCTCTCAGCTTTCTACAAGCCTTCGGACCACTGAGCACGTCACGCTAATTGAAACGTCAATTAAGCAATCGAGGGCCTGCTGGTCCAGCTCACGGGATCGTTAGAAGTTGTCTGAGGTTCAGGAAGCGTCGTGTGGACACAGTGACTCAGGCTGGCAGGCCAGGCTCCTCCAGGAAGCGATGTCTGAGGCGACGAGCTTACACTTTAGATCGGCGATTGTGCCGAGACAGCCGTGCAACTTTCTCGCTCGCAGATTTACGAACACGGAAGAAGTCTGGAACCGGCTTGGGTTCTGCCTGCGGTCGCAGTGCACGCAGGATCGCGGCGGAGCTTGGATCGCGACGCGTCCTTGATAAAGCAGCCAGCTCTAAACCAGTCGAAACTACAGGGTGAGTATACATCCGAGGTGTATCTCGATTCCGCCACTATGCCGCATCATCTTGACTGCCTCTCTGCGCCCGAACCGGCGGAATAGTCGTCCTTTGACGGTAGAATCGTGTTCAGAGTGGTCGAAGGATTCGTTGAAGGGGCGTGCTGAAGGACCTCGAGTGGTCTTCAGCTGTTGCACCAAGTTCTTTCCAGTAAATTCACACAGATCGTTAGAAGTCGCGTCTACGGTTTGATGGCTCGATTGTTTTATAGATTTTGAGGTTGGAAGGCTCCTTAGAGAGGGTTGTTTAAGAACCTAGAGGGGTCTCGAGTTTCTGCAGCTCTTCCGGGTAAATTGAAGCTGATCATCCGCTCCATCCTCGCAGCTGCCTCCGCTGCGATCCGTCAATAAGCTTTTTGCGGCAGCTTGCAATTGCAATCGAAGCTCGCAGGATTTGTAATTGATATTTCCCCGTGCATGTTGCTTAACGAATTGAGTTTCCTCGCGTTGCACGGTCCGTTTTTGCGGGACGTTACTCGAGCAGTTGACACAGTACTGGGGTGATAAATATTTTTTTGTCATTTCGCACGCGAAACTGGACACACGCTCGCATGATATATTCCTGCGACGTAACAGGTAAAAAGTAAGTGAAAATAGCTTGCTGCTGCTTATACACGTTGCATGCGATAAAGATCGCTTTTTAAGTTCTGCAAGAAGCAAAGGGCAGTTATACTTTCTAAACTCCGCGCGTACTTGAAACGCGAGCAATTAACGGTCCTTCCTTTGGAAAATTTGTACAAGTGACACGGTTCGCAAATGTTTACCGTCTGCTCAGCTCCGTAAAGTACATCCATTACTTAATGCCTGTCGAGTAATTTCAATTGGCTTCGTTTCTCATTTAGCTGAGCACTTTGTTCTCTGCAAATCGTTCCAATGTAAAAGATACCATTGTGACAGAGTACAATTGAATTCTTAAATGAAAGGGGAACGCAGCTGTAGCAACGGAGAGGAGTCTCTTGCAAAATCGGGAGTCTGCAACGTGCGAGGGATAACTGGAACGCGTTAAATGATACTCCGTCGAATCGCCGAGTGATTAGTGGTTGCGCGGAAAGCGATATCGAGCGAAGGGAAAAAAGTGTCTGTGTTGCGGCAACATCTGCGACAACAGGGAAAGTAGTAATGAGACGCTCTTACGCTGCATTGCATCGGCAAACGTAACAAGGGACTATTATATATTACGTCTCAATATCTAATATACGCAACGTGCATTGCTCGCGAAACGCGCGGTAGAACAAAAATTACGAAATTTCGAGTTCTAAATCGGTGACTACGGAATGCACGAGGCTAAAACTGGTCTTAAGAAATCCAAGAATATCGCAACAACTGTAGAACTGAAAGTTCTCCCCAAATACGTATCTACCGTGATGAAACATACAGGAACTTCGAGGTATGATAATTCAGAAGCACTAGAATGTGAAAATAGAGTAGCTTCTTTATGTACAACTGGAATGTACATAGAAATGAAGGTGCTTCCAGGTCACCGCCACAGGAATTACGGCAATCACAGTGCACTATTTCGCAAATTGGCCGATCGCCGCGGCGTTAACGTAAACGGTGCATTCGATAATTACGGCTATCAGCCGCGGAAACTTAGTTTAACAGCCAGTTAAGAATGTTTAGCCGGACACGCGGCGAGATCCTCGCCCTTACTTTCTCTTTCTTCGTCCGCGTGCATCGTATGCACCGACTGCACCCACGACAGGAGCCGCGTACGATGCAGCCGTTAGTGAAAGCATCGAGCCGTGGATGCAACAGGATGACCATGACACATATCGCAACTCGATGATATCTTTGGTAACGCGCTCGGTGCAACTTGCGCCGAGCCGATGCAGTTTCTGCGTTTCGTTCGCGATCGAACGTCCCTGCATCGCATTAACGTTGCATGCTTCAGAAAATATTCCCTCGCAAGGCTACCGAGGCATACTAGCGCTCTGCGCTTTAAAGCCGGTCGAAAACACAGAGGAGACAGAATCAAGTACGTTAAATGCACTTTGGTGCATTCTGCGTTGCGCTCGAATTCTCCAGAAGTCTCCTCCCGTGGATCGGGTTCCTCGATCTTCGGATGGAATATCTGAGATCCAGTAAAAGCAGATGATTTAGAATTGAGATGTGCCTTGGGTACCGGACCAGTGCTCCGCAGAAATTTAAGCACGCAATTCTACTTCCATGTTTCATTCCCGACCGAATCTTATTTCACTCCGTCTTCTTACCTTCGCATGAATATCACAAAGAAGTTCCGTGAAATTGCAGGGAATATCTCCTGAACGTTCTATCCGGCAGATTGAAACGTCTCGAGTTGCTCGGAAGTTGAATTCAAAGGATCATGGGAACGCTCTGTTCTGCATTCTGCACGGCTTTCTACGCGCACACGACTAACGTCATTGAAATGATCTTGGCGGGTGTATATGCGGCTTCGTTTGCCCGACCTTGGGAATATTTCTCAGCCATCGGCTAATTCATGCATTTATGCAGTCGTTGGTGTTTACGTTCGGACCATAAAACTCTCGCCAACAACCTAAGTTCTATGGGTCAGTCTACGCGGCCTTTTCACTCTCCTTTCAGCTGTTTCTTCTGATATCTAACGCGGAATCGCCGGTGAGACTCGCTGGGCCGTGGTACACGCGAATGTGTTCTTCGTCGCGACTTAGAAAGCCAATTAAATCTATCTAATCAGCGGGAATTAAGATAAAATGCGATTCAATGCGTTCCTGGCTTCGCCCGGCTGTTACTTTCCGCCTCGTTAATCGCCGGCAGCATTTTAACGTGTCCCCGATCCGACTTCTCCCCGGAAATTATTTAATCCCGGCAAAATCGATCGCATTGATCGCCGCGGAGGATCTCGCGGGATTCGCCGTTCTCCTCTGATGAACTTGGGTGCCTTGAACTTTAGAACAGTGTTCGTTATACGCGGCTCATTTGAATAACTATGCCTCTCGCGTTAGGCCGAGTATTGCTGCAATACTTGC